>OX940810.1:26135674-27556999 GCA_954870605.1 Acer campestre
GCATTCCCCACTGTCTACAGTTCGAGGGTCAACATACTGGATTCTCAATTCTATGTAAGTGTTTATATTGTACGGTTTTCGCTTCAACTTCTTTCATTCAAATATTTGTTGCCTAACATTTTTTAAATTTAATCTATACAGTCATTGTTATATCATGACTGGGACAAAATCGCCACTGGTGAGGAGAGGAAACCTCGAAAGGGTTGGTCTGTGTTCAACCACCGGTGGGCCCGTGATGAGCTTGCGGTGGTACGTGGAGAGCTCCCGTCAGGAATCCGACCATGGCACGATGTTGACTTGGTGAGTATTTATTTTTAATTTGCGTCCATGTGTATAATAACAAAATGTGATAACACTTTGGAGAAACACCTACAGGTTCTGATTCCTTGCAACCTTGGACGTATGCATTGGGTCATGGCCAGCGTCGACCTCATGAAAGGCCAAATTCTCGTGTTTGACCCGTTCAGACGACAGGTCCCATTTAGGCACAGGAATGCCCAGTTCGCGTGCTTACGGTGGTTGCTACCGTCGATGTTGGATGCGGTGCACTTTCACAGGAACAGACAGAGGGGTGATCCGACGTACAAATCGAAGAATGGGCCCTTTCGGATGTTGTTCGTGTCAGCCGACCGCGTGCCCCAACAGACAGAGGGGTATGAATGTTTCAAGTTAATATTCTTTCCCAATTGGTTTTAATAACATTCCATTCTAATGGTTGTTCATTTTATCCCAATTGTAGGGGAAATTGTGGTGCCCATACTCTGAGAATGATTGAGTACCTGACGGCGAACAGGGATACGTTCGACTGGTCAGAGGACGATATGACCACTATCCGAGAGAAGATGGCTGTGGAGGTTTATTGTAACTCCAAGGCCATGTAGTTGATGTACATAACGTTTGACTAATGAAATGAAGACATTTTTTATTTTTTATTTTCAAGTGTTTGCAGTTATCAGTTAAAGACACATTTCATACATTGAGCACCTTCAACAATACAGGAAATTCATGAACACTATAACAAAGGATCAAGTAGACGAAGATTTAATTCAAATAAAATTTCGAACATAAAATCAATCAAATTAGGATCCTATTTTTATTTATGATTAATCATCCCCCAGAATGAATTGGGAGTGGGGTCCATACGAGTTAGTGAGCGATGTAAGATCTCATAATCAATCGAGTTTCATATGGATGAATTTTCTTTGAACTGGAGGTATTTGATGTTTGGCTCTAATTAATAATTGGAAATGTATTTAATCATAATTAATAATTGAGACGGGGTCCATTCATATATCTTCATCCTCTTATTTCCTTTTTACTTTATTTTCTTTTTATTTTTATTCGTGTTCTTTTTTGTTTTATTTAGAAATAAAAAGAAATATTGCATGAATGCAATAAAATCGTGCAATAAAATTCAAATAGAGGGTGAAATTAAATTCTTACTGAGGCTTCTTCCTCATAAATTAACTAACTATTCCTTTCATATCGAAGGAAAAAGGACTGGGTATTGACCGAAGCAATGACTATTCATGATTCCATAATTGAATCAATTACATACCGGTTCAAAACTAGAAAAATGTTATGGTAAAACTTCGTTTGAAACGATGTGGTAGAAAGCAACGTGCGACTTGAAGGACACGATCCGCTGTGGATTTTTTTTTTCATCCGCCATTTTAGATTGTAGATTATCTAGAAATGAATGGGCTCTTGGCTCGACATACTTTGTTCTGTTCTACTAGAATTCTCGTTTTTTGTTGGGGTGTAGTGTAAATAGGACATGATGGAGCTTGAGTAGAAAGTATTTGTTCATTTCGCAGGGGCAAGGATCTAGGGTTAATACCAATCAATAAGTTGTAACAAACTTCGTAAGTATATTTTCGATATATAAATTGAAAGAATCCGATTCGAGCAATTTTGAAATCCAAAACGACAATTTGTTGGAATTGGTAAAACTCTTTCGATGAAAAAGTGTATCATGCAGGAATCAATTGTTCGTATGATTCTTTGATAGAAAAAAATCGCAAAAAGGGGCGTGTTGCCGCCATTTTTGAAAACGAAAGATCACCGAAGTAATGTCTAAACCCAATGATTCAAGGCAAAGATAAAAAGGATCCTGGAACAAGGAAATACCGTTTTCAATTGTCTCAACAATTAGATCAGAATGGGAATTAAGAATCAAAAAATCGATTCGAAACGAGACAAACAAAAAAGGGGTTAGAGACCACTCAAAAAAAGAAATCCCTAAAGATTTTCTTTTGGGCTATTTAAAAGTTATCCAACTTGAGTTAGGAGAGTACGAATGCTTTTTTTTTTTTACTATATCGAGCATGGTTCCCAAAGTTTGAACGATGTTGGAAGACATCAAGTTGGAGACATGTTCCTCAATTGCAAGCTTTTCTGGTGGCAATTCCTCTTCCTCTTCTACTGTCTTGTTATGTTTGATCACTTTTATTCATTCAACGGTAGAGTCCTTCTCAGGGCATGTTTGTTTGTTGTGTCCAATTGAGTGACAGATGCTGCACTTGCGACGGTATTCATCGGGGACAATGGTGCTAGGACCTTCATTAACCATAGGCGGGTTGGAACACCTCCTACTATTATGTCCTGATTGTCCACATCTTCTACACGACTGTGTGGTTATCCTCTCTGAAGACGAGGCATGTCGACCCTCCATCGGGCGACCTGATTGTCTCTTCGTATTTGGATTTAAAACCACCCGCGCTGCGATGTCAGATGGCACTACCCATGAAGAAGGATGGCCAATAGGCATAATAGGAACCGAGTACGCATCAATAAGTGTCTCCCTCTTGTAGTAGTCTGCACACAGAGATGTGAAATCCAAGTTCCGCTCCCTACAATAAGGAAAATGGTGAGATTCACGTTTGGGTAATATAAAGCGTTAACTGTAACTTTTCATGTACCTTGCCGATGCGAGTGCGTGTGAACATGGTAAAAAGTCCATTTGGAATTTGTTACATGTGCAAGTCTTCCGGGCCAAGTCAACCGTCCACTGTTTTCCCTTGTGTCTGACGGAGAATATGTTCCAGTCAACTGGATTTACGGTCATATAACCGCACTTCTCGACACGTTTCAAGATCGCAAGATGTGCTGCATCAGTCAATCGATGACGCATGGACTGTGCAGCTGCATGACGATCGTGAAACCACCTTTGTAGCATATTCCTAATGAACTCTGCCAGGGTCATCAGTGGCAATTGCCTTGCGAATTTTAGGCATGAGTTTATGCACTCTGCAACATTTGTGGTCATCACCCTGTACCTTCTTTGGGGACAGTGAACGCGGGACCACTTGTGCGGACCGGCATCAATGGCATAATCGAATGCAGCCTTGTGCAGCTTACGTAACTCCTCCATGTGGCGGTCATACTCGATTTCACTGTACGATCTAGCTGCGTTATCCATTATTTTGGCAACATCCTTTCTGTGGAATCTCTTCTTCATATTTTCAGCAAAATGCCAGCAACATATGGTATGGGTTGCATAAGGGAACACTTTAGAAATCCCTGCTTCAATGCTTGCATGACGATCTGAAATGAAAACCAGATCATCTATATGACCAAGGGCACCCCTCAAGCATTCCAAAAACCATTCCCACGAAAGGTTGTTTTCTGAGTCACCGTACCCAAAACCAATTGGATACACCTGTTCATTTCCATCTTGTGCAGTTGCAACAAACATTGTACCCCCGAATCTTCCCTTCAAATGGGTACCATCAACTGCAATCACAGGACGCATACACCTCCGGAAACCTCTAATTGAGGACCCTAACGACATGAAAAAGTAGAGGAATTTACCATCGTCAGTGCACTGTAACTCAGTGATTGTGCCAGGATTTTGTTGTTCCAAAACGTATGCAAAAGATGGCAGTAGTTGGAAAGTTTCTTCATGCGTTCCATAGGTCAATGACAATGCATATTGCAGGGCATCATGTGCCTTACTGTACATGATTTGGATGCCATACATTGTTTTCATATCGGCAATTATGTCCTTCGGACGCATAAGACGACCATCATGTTGTTGAAGTCTAGGTGCCACGACTTCTCCGATTGTGACTGCACTAGCTTGTCGGTGGCGACGGTGAATCTCCTCCAAGGGACAACTGTGTTCATTGACAAAACTTCTGACTTGAAAGTAAGTCCCTTCATTTCTCCTTACCGCTCTTAATTTCCACGTACAGTCGTCAATGATGCACACCAGATGTAAAGTTGTCTTATTGGACCTTTTGACCTTCCATTCAAAGTTCTGCTGCATCGCAAAATGGCCAATTAGCCTCTTCAAATCCTTTTTACTTGGAAAAAATTGACCTTTATAAATCATGGTTCTAGGTTCTGGCGCTGCCAAGGTGCTGCTTCTACCAATACCAAACGAGTATGAATTTGCTCCGGGAATAACCCACGTTGGCGTATTAGCAAAATCAGATGTTGTTACATTATTACGGACCTCGGAACTCCCAGGCATATCTGGTGCAGTGCAACTAACTCCTTGTACACGTCTACCACGTGTTTCAATTTCTGCAGGCTCTTCATCGATATTTTGTAGATCATGAACCTGTTCATTATTGGCCTCATTATCCACCTCATGGTTCGGGCAATTGTTCTGGTCATTGTACTGCTCATTGTACTGTTCATTACACGGCTCAATTCCACAACCAAACATATGACCAATTTGAGGTTCAACTGCATCTGCATGGTTGACCGCTACCGGTGGGACACCACACATGTTTCCCCCATCTTCGGTGGCGCTTCTTTGGCTTAACACTTGGTTGCTACCACTGAAGGATCCTAATTGTTGGGTATTTTCAGTAGGGGGAATATCATTCCCTATCACATCTCCAGCTGTCCTCTCAGTTAGACTGACACATACTTGAGGGATCACCCGATCTTCCCCTAGCATAAATTGGACATCGTCGTCATTTCTTATAAATGTTCGACATGTACTGCCAGGAACGATTGATATCGATGACAGATCCACATTGAATTTGTTTACATCATACTTCACAATGGTATGCACGATCGACACCAATTCTTCGTAAGTCATATTCTGTGACACATACATTCCCCGGTTATCGGATCCAACAAACCTCTGACTTCCGTCGGGTAACTGCTCCCATCGACCGTTGTAAGATATTACTATTCTAGCCCGATTCATGATGCTGTCAAATTAATAATCCCATTGATAAGAACCCAGGACTATAAAATATTTTCAGATATTAATTTTATAAAGGCTCGGACAACACTTGCAAAGTGTAGGAGAAGACTTCAAAAGTCTCGGAGAAGACTGGAAAAGGCTCGGAGAAGACATGCAAAGTCTCGGAGGGGACTTGAAAATTCACAGAAGATACTTATTCATTTAAAAGGCAACAAGACATCAAAAGTCTCGGAGGAGACTTTCAAAAGGCTCGGATAAGTCTCGAGAAGATTGGAAAAGGCTCGATACTTATTCATTTAAAAGGCTCGGAAAAAACATCAAAAGTCTCGGAGGAGACTTCAAAAGGCTCGGAGAAGGCTGGAAAAGGCTCGATACTTATTCATTTAAAAGGCTCGGAGAAGGCTGGAAAAGGCTCGGAGAAGGCTCGGAGAAGGCTGGAAAAGGCTCGGAGAAGGCTCGGAGAAGGCTGGAAAAGGCTCGGAGAAGGCTCGGAGAAGGCTAGAAAAGGCTCGGAGAAGGCTGGAAAAGGCTCGGAGAAGGCTGGAAAAGGCTCGGAGAAGGCTCGGACATAATTTTAAATAGCTAGGACAGAACTTACAAAGTCTCGAAGATCAAAAATTCTCACAATGGCTTAAGGTTTACAACTACTACAACAGATTTGTTTATCTACAAATGAAAATGTGAACAAATAAAAAGAAGTATTTGCAAGAAATATTACCTTGTTGTTGAGAAAGCACGTCCAGTTCTTTATAAGTTGAAGAAGAAACCCGAGATAGAGAGAGAGAGAGAGAGGGTTACTCTGAGAAATTTTTTTATTGGAAGTGACGACAGAGAAAAGTACAAACAGATTAACATAAATGATTATCTAAGGTCAATTTTGGTAGTTCACCATAATAGGTGCCTTTTAAACTTAACTTATTAAACTAGTGCCTTTCTCACCACATCAATTTAAAAAGGTGACATTTCTCACCAATTCCACGCAATTGAAATGACAGATTCATTTCAAAATAACAATTCAAACTTCAATAAAGGAGTCAAAAAATGCTAGACTTGCTCCTTAAATAATTTGGTTGATGAACAAAGTTTTCTTTATAGTGCAACCGAATTTCAAATCACAAATATTGAAAAAAAAATTACTATAAAATAAATCTCAAGTTTCGAGATCCAATTTGACTTGACTACAAATTTATGCATCCAAAAATCAAAAATAAAATTCAACTTATTTCCTTTCGGTCATTTAGTTTGCTTAACTTTTAAGAGATATCATAAGTTTAATATTAAATACATTTAATGTTCAATACACTTACCTATTTAATTAAATAAATTCATTTTAATAGATAAAATATGTGTAATGCGTGATACTTTTGTTTTACATTAATATTTAATGTATAGACATATTAACATTCAATACACTATGAATATATTATTTTCGTATTTACACAAATACATACCAATCTAAGATATTTTTATTTGGTATAAAATTATTATTTTACTTGGTTATCATTTTATTTTTGATTAATATATTTTTTTATATTTTAATTTTGTTTGTTTCATAACTTAGATCAATAAATTTATTAAAATTGAAAATAATATATAAAACGGTATAAGACTCCTGCAGCAAAGCGCAGACCATTTTACTAGTTTAACCCTAAAATGTGGGGATACCCTCCCAGAGAGTGAGTCAATAAGAGTTGCATTATGAGCCAACCTCAATCTTATCAGATTCTAGCATATCTCGACTCATTATGGTGTAAAAAAATAAAAATCACATAAGGAAAAAACTTGTATGATCAATTGATCATGCATTAGGTGCATCGTAGTGCAAAACGTGTTTTAATATGGAGCTTAAAAGTTAAAACTAACAAGGTATTTTCATATGTTTGTTATTTATTATGAAAATTAGAGTTTTATGTTTTCTTTTATTTTTATATATATATATATCATATATGAGTAAGACGATTCGAATATGACATATATCTTGTCATGTTGAATGAGTGCTCATTATTATAAGGTATATTTTTCTTTAATTTTGTTCCTAATTTTTTTTTTTAACCTTTGATTTTGTTTGCAAGTTTTAATTGAGTTGTCAAGAAATGATATTAAAAATGAAATTATTGTATTGAAAATCAAAAAGTTAAGCTCTATCTAATGTTAGTACTAAGTCCAATGTTGAATTATTAATTTACAATCAAATCATAATATCAACGAGATGAGGTTGGCTCAATGGTAAACCCCTCACACCTGTACAATGAGGAGGTTGTGGGTTCGAGTCCTCCATTTCTAATACTTAAAAATAAAAAATAAAAAAAAATCACAATATGAGTTTTTAAAATTTCAATCAATTTAAGGGCCAGTGTATATGTATGTTTGGTAATTTTATTTCAAAAGTGTTGAAATTAGTTACAATGACTAAAATAGATATGATTTTAAAACCTTCTTTTATTTTTTTTCATTAAATATATATATATATATATATATTAAATCAATATTTAAGTAGAATATTTAAATTAGAAAAAAAAATTCATAAGAATAATAAAAATAATTTTAAAGGATTTTATAAATCAAATCAATATTTAATTATAATATTTAATTTTAAGATGAAATAAGGAATATAAATTATTTTAATTTAATTTAATAAGGATAATAATGATATTTTAAAAGATTCATTAAATGCTGAAATAGATTATTACATAATCACTTTCAAAAAATAAATCTCCACCTACTTATCAAAATCAATGTCAAAACTTGTCAGATTATCGATTAATCACTTTTAAAAGTTTTACCAAACATAATTTTATGTCAAAATTATAAAATAAACTGATTTTAATTCTCAAAAGCAATACCAAACTATCTCTAATTATTATTTGAAACTCAAAGTTATGAAATTCCAAGTAGACCAAAAGTGAAAAGGCATCTACTTCTATTCAGCATTTCAACTTTATTCTTGTGTTGGGATCTCTTTAGAAGATTCGTGATCAAAATATATATATATATATATATACCTACTGTTTATGCTTAATCAAGGGAGAATCAATCATGTAACTCTAAAAAGATTTGTTATCGTTTAAATATTAAAAGCCGTAATCCATTGTTACCTTATTTTTAAATGTAATTAAATTGATAATTATTTTGTGAGATAATTACCCTGATTGCCATCGAATTGATAATGCACTATCAAAATGGACACTAAATTGGAAAATTGTTCTAATTTGGTGAACTTTGTGACACTAATGATCATTCCATCAAATTCCATATAATTCTATCTAATGAGTGACATTTCGGTAAATAAAGGGATGCCATTAATTTATTTTAGATGTTTTTTGGAATTTTTTTTTTCTTTTTTTGAAAAGAATATTTATATTTAGTGTGTGTAAATATATATATATATATACACACACAAATACTAAATATAATTATTCTTTTCAAAAAAACAAAAGAAATAGTTTAGATCAATATACATGTCTCTTCTTTGTTTTTTAGATTTTTTAGAGTAGAAATATATATATATATATATATGTTTACGGTTGATTTTAGTAAGAAGTGAATCAAAGAATGACTTATGGGGGACTCGGCAATCTTTCAGAATTGGCTGACTGGTAGTTCTTATTTATGCAAAGATTTTACATAAAAGTGTATTTTAATTGATCAGAGCCAATCCAAAAACTTCAGTCCTCTTTAATGGGTTTATGAACCTTGTATTTATACCTTCTGAAAGCGTGCTTGAGTGACTAAACTTGAGTGCTCTAGGCTGGTGACCTGAATAGCTTGGGCGGCGACCTTGCTTTATATCGAATGCTCGTTCGACACCTATCTGACCTACGCTCTTGGCACGTTTTTCAGAAGAGGAACTCATCGTTCGATGCATGTGGTTGGGACCTGGTTCAATGCTTGATTTGCCCGAGTAGAAAATCTGAGGGAGTCAAGCTTTACTCGGCTAGGCGAAAAACCTTCTTGGATTGCTATTGTACTGGGGCCTTTTCTTTAGGTTCTATTTCCAACATAAGCTTGGGCCTTTATGAATGGGCCTGAGTTATTTTGCCTAATGGGCCGTGACCAGTTTTTATGGTATAACAATATATGTGTGTGTGTGTGTGTGTGTATATATATATTTGAAATATGTTATACATATATACATGCTAAATATAATTATTCGTTTTAAAAAACAAAAGAAAAAATTAATTTCCAAAAAAATATGTTGACGGTGATTTTTGGATTGCCATGCGTCCAACAATAATAATATGTTTATGAATGCAAAATAATAATAATGTACGCAAGACATAGATTTTTACGTGGAAAACCCTAGAAAGGGAAAGCAGAGAAATATCACTATGAATTCTTTGAGAATACACGCACAATGCTCACTTTCTTCTCTTGTAAGTATCAATTGTTCATGATGTCGATCCCCGTTATAATGAATACATGACTGTATTTATATGGTTTGATCTAGGGTTTCCCTAGTTCTTGTCGTATATGTGGTGGATTCATTAATTAGAATCCTACTAAGATTTAGGTAGAGTAGATTGATTATGACTTGTTTCCTATTTGGTGTTTATCCTTCTAGAAGCTTAGAGTTCTTTCCTGATTAGACTTCTCTGGTACTAGAGAGGAAATAAGAATATTTCTTTATTGGAATATTATCCTAAGATTTCGTATTTGTGCAGATCTCTTCCTGATATGGTGTATCTTGGTAAGACTGTATTTCCCGTTTCTGACTGAGCAGAATCTTGGCCGAGCAGACTTGGCCGAGCAGAATCTTGGTCGAACGGAATCTTGGTCTAGCAGACTTGGCCGAACAGAATCTTGGCCGAGCAAAACCTTGACCGAGCAGAATCTTGCCTGAGCAGACTTGGCCGAATGGAATCCTGGACGAGTGGAATCTTAGCCGAGCGGATTCCATCTGCAGATGGCCCCTCGTAAGGTGCTGTCATGTATTCATGTTGACCATTTTGATAACGTGTCTCACATTTGACTTTTGATGATGTGGAATCACTATATTTCCGCATTACCCGCTATCCTTGCTGATGTGTCATGCTGACAAAAAACCCCTATAACAATACCCTTTCAAATCTGCGAGATAAGTTCCTGGCGACTCGTCGAAGGGGATTTGAATAGTTCTCCTCTGATTTTTTGTTGCTCGTCTTCAGCCTAAGTCCAAGTTTACTGTCTTTTCTTGTAATTTTTGCCTTGTATACTTCCGTAATTCCTTGGTGCGCACTCGTATTGCATTTGGTTCTAGTCGCGTTTGATAAACTTCCTTGTCTCTACAAGCTTTGATTGTTGAGATCTTTTCGCTCATTTGGGCGAATGTGACACCCTTTTTTAGCTTTGTTTGGCTTTTCTTGGATCCTCTTTCAACCTGTTGGTTTAGCTTTGCTTGGATCCATCTTTGAGCAGATCTTACTAACGCTTGGATCTTCTTTGCACTGCTGCTGCATAGCTGATCTTTCTGCTGTAATTCCTCTTAAATAGGCATAGATTATGTCTCATTTTAGTTCCATAATCAACCTCCAATGAGGCTAATTAAATGTGACTCAAAATAGGAAGTATAATCCTTCTAACTTTAGGAATTTTAATCCAATCTCGACTAGTCCTAACATGAAAAGTGTATGATCAACTAAAATCAAATTAAAGTGACTTTTAGGACTTCGTTAATCTTCCAAAACATGACAAATTCTTCTAAGACCTTCATTCCCAAATAGGCAACCCGCATTGCTTTATTTCCATGATCTCGCGTAGAAATTTTGAGCTGACCTTTGGGTAGTAAAATGGTCATAACTTCTTCTAAAAAACTCAAAATTGTGAACCGTAAGATTCTACGGAAAGATAACTTCCATACCTTTCCAACCATATAAGGCTCAAAATCCAGTTCCTTATGAGATGATACATTTTAATTTTTGAAGTTGACCCATCATCAGATGCTGTCCAGATAGAAATTCTGGGCTGACCTTTGGGTAGTAAAATGGTCATAACTCTTTCAATAAAACTCGAAATCACAAACCGTAAAATTCTATGGAAATCTAACTTCCGTACCTTTCTAACCATATAAGGCTCGAAATCCAGTTCCTTCTAAGATGATACAGTTTAATTCTTGAAGTAGACACATCAGAAGATGCTATTTTCACGGGTTTGATCAAGAAATCTTCCAAATTGCTTCCAATTATCTCTTAGGACTTGAATAGCTGAGAATGCATCTATCCAAAACATCTTGTCTTCTTATCGTATCCTTTAAAGGTAATTTTTGACGATCTTTCGAAGTTTTAACGCTCATGGCAGCTTGAAGATGTCAAGGTTGAAGATCATAAAAGGAACTGATTAAGGTTTCCCTGAGCCATGTCTTTCCTCACAAGCTGAGAAAAATATGGTAGATGTCGTCGCTATTGGCATGGTAAGGTGTTGCTCTATAGAGATCGTGCTTCAAAGCATCCACCCCCTGAGACCACTGCCATATATATACATGCTCATGGCGAGTTGGGGGCTTTTGTTCTCTAGGGGTTCATATTGCTTGGAATCTACCCCCTAGCATCGTTGTTATTTTTGAGTTGATGCCGATGTGTAGGGTAGGAGCCATGCTTTTGGCACATCGTTTGGGTAGCCGTAACCATTCTTTTCTTCTTTGGACGGGTCATTCCAAGCGTTCGGCCTGGATCTTTCTTGTCCATTTGAACTTTTTCTTGGCTGATCTTCTTTCGTAGGTTTGATTATTCTTTTTGGTTGATCTTTCTTATAGACCGGTCTTCTTTTTGCCCGATCTTTCTTATAGATCGGTTATTTTATTTTTTTATTTATATCTTCTTGCTAATACTTCTGCAATAAGAAAACACTTTATGTATATAAATATAATTTTGACTCTTAACTCACTTGCATTCGACTTTGACTGTTATTGGCTCTTTTGCAATTGCTCACTGACTTTTGTACTTCTTGTAAATTGTTCCAGGTGTTCGCTCGGCATATCTAATTTTCTACCCACTCTCGGGGTTTTTACTTGATTTTTAACAAGCCAAGCCAAGCCAAGCCAAGCCAACCTCAAGGCGTTCAGCTCAGGTGGCCTATATCTTGCGCTTGAAAGCTTCTCGACTGTTTTTAAGTGCCCTTGCCCATTGGAGCTTTGTACCTGCACATTTTAAACTTAACAGATGCAATTTAAGCGGAAAAATCTTTACCCTTTTTTTTTTTCCAAAAGGCCGGATCGCTGACAATGCTTTATTCGCACCTAGTCAGTTCTTGAGCTGACAGTGCTTTATTTACACCCAGTCAGTTATTTTTTTTGTTCAGCTACTATTGCTGAGTTTTTGGTTTAGGCGCAGGGCCTTTTTTTTTTGTTCAGCTGCCATTTCTGAGTTTTCGGCTTAGGCGCATGGCCTTTTCTGTTGTTCAGTTGCCATTGCTGAGTTTTCGGCTTACTCAGTGTTTGTCAGGACGTATTTGACCATACACCAAGTCTGTAAGCATACTGTTGGGACGTCTCCCTCTTTTGCTTATAATTATGCGGTTCAAGAGTACTAGTTTATTCGACCCTCAGTGTTTCTTTCGACCACTATTTTTGAGTGCTTTATCTGCATTTCAGGGGGTCATGCTTGTCAATAGTGGCGAGCACTAATTGATTTGTTTGCGTTTTTCTAGCTCAGGCTGTTGTGACGTATTCATCTTAAGAGCCTGCTATAGTTGTGGGTACCCATTCACCGATGTTTACATTGTCATTGTTAAGAGTTGATTTTGCGAACACATCTTTATTGATAATTTCTTATCCTTTATAATGCTATTTCGAGCACATATGTTTGTTGAGAAGGTTCTGCCTTTGCTTGAATTTCTACATGCGTCGAGATAAAACTCGTTTTGCACGCAATGAGACGAGGCTTGATTCCTGTGCTAAGGTTCTCATCTTTTTTTTTTTCTGTGCCAAACATGTGAGTAGCATTTGCACAAATAACAAATATATATATACTTTAATAATGTCGAACAAAGATAATTGGATCCATGCACGGTATTGGTGATGGTCATCGTTCGGGACACAATATCCATGGATTCATGCTAGAAGCAGAAAAATAAGCACCATGACATCCCATCAAGTTATTGAGATGCAAGATAATAACAAGTAAAATAATTAAACCAAAACATTCCACCAAGCCCGATCGATTTTGGCAATGTCATTAAGCGCTTTCGAAAACACTTTTATCAAGATCAGTCTTGATTAAATTCCAAAAAATCGCTATTTGATTTATTATTTAATACGACATATGAATATCTTTTTTGCGTAATGATCTGATAAAATTGTAATACTAAACAAATAATTAACTAACCTTGGTTACTTACTGAACCTGAAGTTTAGTTGTATTGCTTTCAGATACTTTGTCTTTAAGCGGCCTTTTTTTTTTTTTTTTTTTTTTTTTTAGTTGCCAGAGCGGAAAAGGGACTTTCATAAAAACCACTTTCACAACTGCGAATTTCCTTACGGTTACATCTTCTGCTCCCATAGCCCCCTAGTAGTTGTTGTAAGTAGGTTTAGGCTTGCTGGAACACTTTCAACATCGTATCCACAGAGATGAAATTTGATTTCCGTGCACTGAGGCGAGACTAGATTCCTGAGCTAGCATTTTCAACTTGTTTTCTATACTAAGTATGTGAGTAAAATTCGCACAAGTAATAATAATCATGCATTTAAGGAGACCAAATAATTGGATGCGATCAACTCATGCATGATACTATTAATGATTGGTGTCGAAATTCGACACCTATAAATCTATGATAGACAACATGTGCGTAAGAGCCATAAAAGTTGTCAGACATACTAATTAAGCATGCATTATATGTTTAAAGACTTATACACACGTATTATGTATTGTGTACGAGAGAAACATGTGAACGCAATATAACATAAAGAGAATTACACAAAAGTATGTGTGTTGTGTGTTTGTAAGTGAAAGTACAACGATATGAAGAGGTAGATATAATTTAATATATTTAGATTACATAAAATCAATGTCACAAGCATAACAATACTTCTAGTCATATTCTTCAACACTCATGTTCATTTGATTTAAAAAACAAATTGGTCGAACCCAATATTGTTGAGTCTAACCACTATCATGAATATTTAAACATCAATAACAATGGCATGTTTGGTGAAAAGTAACCAAACATTGTGGTGCGTACATGTTACATGTGTCTCCGAATCAAATGTGATTCATACACTATTTTAACATCCGTAGGAATTTTGATAGAAAGACATGGATTATATACTTATAGGTTCCAGCTATTCTGATGCTAAATTTATAATATTTCAAATAGAAATAATCACATTGATATCCTTCTGAATTATAGATTAAGATGCAATATGGTGCCAAAGATAATAATAGCATAACAATCAAAAGAAATCGTACCTCTATATCCGAACGATTTTGGTACTGCTTTTAAACACTTTCGAAAGTGTTTTTCATCAAGCTCAAAGTCTCAGTTAAATCCAATCAAATTATTGTTTGGTTAATCAAAATGTCACAAATATTAAACATTAATCAGTATGTTGTACTCTCATTAATCTAGAATAGTAATCATGTGACATACTTGCTGTCGACTAAATCAATTCAGTAATGCACTCCCAAGTCGAGGCAATCCATGCATATACTTTAATAGAAAAGCACAGTATGCAACTTCTAACTTCAACAAATTAGCAGTGTATTCATGGCAGTGTTCGAAAAATCGGTCTAGGCGGCGCCTAGACGCTGGGCGGCCCTCTACCGTACAGAATCTAGGAATTTTAGCCATAAAAATTGGTCAACGAAAGTCAACGGTGGTCAACAGAAAATCGGCCGAGTTGGACTGACTTTTAAGGGATTAATCGGTCTAAGCGGGGTCAAAATCGTTTTGTTCACCAAAACATGAAAACAGTGAAAATCAAAATCATAGACCAAAACCCAAAATAAAACCCAAATCGAACCTCTTCCAGTCGCCGATAACAGCAGAGATCCACCAAAATGGCACCGAGATTTAATGGTGTTCTTAGTTCTTACAAATTGAATCAATGGAGAAAATAATCAAAATATGTGCAAAATCAACACACAAATTAGATTCAAGTGTTGTTGACAAACAAAACCCACAAAGATTTAGTGAAAAATAACTCAAAAACAAGCTTCAATGGAGGAGTGAGAAAGCTTCAAATGAGAGAAAATGGTGGAAGCGTGAAAGTGAAAGAGAGAGAGAGAGAGAGAGAGAGAGAGGTAGGAGTGAATTGTGAAAGAAGGAAAGAAAAAAAATGTTGACTTTTAAAAAGCATATTTGCAAAATAACAAAAGCCACCCTCTCTCAATGTAAAAATTTAAAATATACAACAAGACTTAAAAACTATATTAAAGAGGTACAAGACATAAAAACAAAAAGGGAATTATGTTCATGATTTTGTTTGAATTTCATCATATTATGAGTTTTATTATTTGTTGTATATGTAAGAAAAAATATTTAAAAATATAAATAAATAATAAATAATTAAAAAAAATCTCCCGCCTAGAAATCCGCCTAGGCTCCGACTAGCCCGCTTAGGCGCTAGGCGCTGATCCACCGTCCAACTAGCGCCTAACGTTTACTAGAACACTGATTCATGGTAAATATTTAAGCATCGTGATATTCTACATGATATTTTATACGGTTATCGATACAAGACGATATCAATAGTAATAACAATTAAGTGAAAACATACCCCTGAATCCGAATGATTTTATCAAGATCGAAGTCTTGATTAAATCTCAAATAGTCATTTTTTGGTCGGTTTTCACTTTTATTTATGTAACTATGCATATATTCCTTGTTTGCACAATGTAAATAAAATCATAAAATTAGACTGTAAATTGACTAACCTCGGCCACTTACCGAACCTGGAGTCTAGTCGTTTTACTATTGGATCCTTCACAAGTGAATTGATGAAGAGCCAAGTGGGTTCAATTGCCATTGGATGTTTTATACCAAGATGGGCTCAGTTTCTAACACGTCAAGGTAATCTTTATGCTGAACCGCAGCGTTCCGGAAGTTGTCAAATATTCCTCGGGATGAATTGTGTTGAGACCCACATATCCTCAGAAAGATATATACATCTATTTTACAGAAAAATTCGTGGTTCATGATTCCATGCTCTTTGGAGAGAGTTATCTCTGTTTTAGCGTCTGGTGGTCGAGTTGGAAAATCCCCGGCAAATCACTTCCTTCAATGTTTCGGGGACAATAAAATATTCCACAGATTGAACCAGATTGTGAACCTTATATTTCTGGTAAGTTCTGGATTTCTAGTTTCCGATGGTTTTTATGGCTCGCGATTTTGACTTTTGTAGAGGGAGATATGCCCATTTAAGTGTTCGATGGTCAAATCAGACATCTATACACTATCTAATTTCTTCAATATTGCGGGAGCCACCAAATATTGCTCGGATTGAACTAGGATATGAACCATATATGCTTGGAAAGCCTCACATGTCTAGTTTCCAGTGGTTTTTATAGTTTGTGAATCCGAGTTTCGTAGAGGGATATATGCTCACTTTAGTGCGCATTGGTCAGCAATTCTACGATTCTGGACAGCTCTCTTCTATTTTCTTTTGTAAGCTGTCGAAATGGGAAAGCAATTCCTCAGACGAATTTTTGATACTTTGAAGCTCTGAGTATTGCTTTAGCAATATTCTTCCTCCGGATTTGGTCATGGCCGCTACTCCTACTACGGGTTATATTGATGATCCACCCCCTAGCGCTTCCAATAGTCGTTCGCTAGGGTGTTTTAGATGTTGCATATGTTGATGTCATAATTGCTGGGGTAAATGTCTCCCTAGAGAGTTGTGGGGAGTTGGTTGTCACTTTCGTTTAGATCCATGTCGGAATTCTTTTTGTAGTCTGTTCACGAGGGTTCCTTAAAGTTGAGTTATCCCCCTTCCTCTAGCTCCAATTATTAACGGTGATTTCTGGATTGCCACTCGTCCAACAATAATAATATGTTTATGAATGCAAAATAATAATAATGTACGCAAGACACAGATTTTTACGTGGAAAACCCTAGAAAGGGAAAAAAAAACCACGGTGCCTATGAAGGCAGAGAAATATCACCATGAATTCTTTGAGAATACACGCACAATGCTCACTTTCTTCTCTTGTAAGTATCAATTGTTCATGATGTCGATCCCCGTTATAATGAATACATGGCTGTATTTATATGGTTTGATCTAGGGTTGCCCTAGTTCTTGTCGTATATGTGGTGGATTCATTAATTAGAATCCTACTAAGATTTAGGTAGAGTAGATTGATTATGACTTGTTTCCTATTTGGTGTTTATCCTTCTAGAAGCTTAGAGTTCTTTCCTGATTAGACTTCTTTGGTACTAGAGAGGAAATAAGAATATTTCTTTATTGGAATATTATCCTAAGATTCCATATCTGTGCAGATCTCTTCCTGATATGGCGTATCTTGGTAAGACTGTATTTCTCGTTTCTGGCTGAGCAGAATCTTGGCCGAGCAGAATCCTGGCTGAGTGGAATCTTGGCCGAGCGGATTCCATCTGCAGATGGCCCTTCGCATGGTGCTGTCATGTATTCATGTTGACCATTTTGATAACGTGTCTCACATTTGACTTTTGATGATGTGGAATCACTATATTTCCACATTACCCGCTATCCTTGCTGATGTGTCATGCTAACAAAAAACCCCTATAACAAAATAAATAAAATTAATTAATGTCATCCTCTTATTTACCAAAATGCCACTCATTGAATGAAATTGGATGGAATTAGATGGAATGATTATTAGTATCACAAAGTTCACCAAAAATAGTTCACCAAAAATGACTATTTTTGAACAACTTTCCAATCCAGTGGCCATTTTGATAGTTTGTCATCAATTCGATGGTCAATGGGGTAATTATCCTTTAGGAGTAATTACCCTGGTGGCAATCGACTTTTGCCACCATTATCAAAATGGCCACTAGATGGGGAAATGGATGGAAAGTGGCCATTTTTGGCAAACATTATTACACTAATAACCATTTCATCCAATTACATCAACTTCCATCCAATTCCATCAATTCCCATCCAATTACATTCAGTAAGTGGTATTTTGGTAAATATAAGAATAACATTAATTTATTTTAGATATTTTTTGGAAATCAATTTTTTTTTTGTTTTTGAAACAAATAATTATATTTAATGTGTATATATACATATATATATATATATATATTCTTTTCAAATTATCTCAAATATATTTTTTAGAATTTTTAGATTTTGTAACATTAATGTTCTCAAAAAAGAAAATATACATACATATATATATATATATTCAACTTATCTCAAATGTGTTTTTTAGAATTTTTAGATTTTGTAGCCTTAATCTCCTTAAAAAAGATATATATATATATATATATATATTTCTTTTAAACTTATATCAAATATACTTTTTAGAATTTTTAGATTTTGTAACCTTAATCTTCTCAAAAAAGAAAATATACATACATATATATATATATATATACATTCAACTTATCTCAAATGTGTTTTTTAGAATTTTTAGATTTTGTAGCCTTAATCTTCTAAAAAAAGAATATATATATATATATATATTTATTTTAAACTTATCTCAAATATGTTTTTTTTAGAATTTTTAGATTTTGTAGCCTTAATCTTTTCAAAAAAGAATATATATATCTTTTCAACTTATCTCAAATATGTTATTTTAGAATTTTTAGATTTCGTTGCCTTAATCTTCTCATATATATATATATATATATATTTGAGATATGTTATACGTATATACACACTAAATATAATTATTTGTTTCAAAAAACAAAAGAAAAAATTGATTTTCAAAAAACATATAAAATAAATTAATGTCATCCCCTTATTTACTAAAATGCCACTCAATGGATGGAATTTGATGGAAATGGATGGAATGACCATTAGTATAACAATGTTTACCAAAAATGGTCATTTGATAGTGGTGGCATGGATGGAAGTGGATGAAATGACCATTAGTGTAACAATATTTGTCAAAAATGGCCACTTTCCATCCATTTCCCCATCTAGTGGTCATTTTGATAGTGGTGGCAAAAGCTGATGGTCACCAGGGTAATTACCCTTATCCCTTATTTTAATTTTCTATTAAGTGTTGCTAGGAATGGCAATGGACTAGGTTCAGGCGGGTTTGGGAAAAACCAAACTCAAACCCGCCAAAGAAAATGACATCCAAACCCATCCATAAACCCACGAAATGTAGCGGGTTCGGGTTCGGGTTTCACCCACGGATTTAAGCAACATCCAAACCCACCCACAAACCTGTGAACTTCAGAGGATTTGTGGATGGGTGTGGCACCCGCGGACTTGCAAACCCGTGAACATTTATCTTTTTATGCTTAAAAGTATAAATAGCTTAAAAAAAAAAACTAGAACAAAAAAAATATATGTAGTTCAAGTTATAAAATTCTAACATAAGTACATAATTTGTAAATTCAAGTTCTGAATTCTAATATCACACAAGTTCATAATCATAAGTTCAAAATATTAAAATTACACACAAACACAAATAAATAAGAACACAATATTAAAATTACACACACACACACACACACACACAAAAATAATAACGGGTTCGCGGGTTTGGGTATGGTTTTTTTTCCAAATCCATATCCAAACCCGTGACGGATACAATTTTCAAACCCAAACCCTCTTTAAGCAGGTTGGGTTTGGACGGATCCCACGGGTTTGAGTTTAATTGTCATCCCTGAGTGTTGCTTAGCTACTACTACATTCCAATTACATTAATTAATTACAAATGATGACAATTGGTTTTGAGATAGTATTGGAGCATCTTCAAATGACTCTTCAAATAAGATATTTGTTAAAGTTAAATAAGCCATATCAGCATATTTAGCTCCAATAGACTCTTTAAATGAGATTTTTCAAATAAGATTTTGCTTATATCTCTTCAATATTGAAGAGCAACTTCTCCCTCTTTAATTATTATTATATTATTTTTTATATAACATCATCATTAATATTTAACATGTATATCTTTTTTTTATCTGTTTAATTAAATTCAATTAATATATAATAAGTTTTAATTTATAAATTTTATCATCAAAAAAATTATATCATTAGAAATATCTCATCTAGATCTTTAAAATGAGATTAATATTGAATATTTAATAATAACATATTAATAAATTAGAGGGTCATTCAAATGATTTTCATATCTACCTAAAAGTAATTAGAATTGTTAGTGGCTGGTTTGGCCTATTCTACTCTTTGTTCTCTTCTTTTTTATTTATATAGTTCTGGATTCACCTAAAAAAAGAAAGAAAGTGGGCAGAAGTGTTTTTATTAAAATATTGGAAGAGTTTTTCTTTTTTCACTCCTCAAAAAGTCATTTAGGTAAACAAATAGATATTTAAAAAGTGAAAATAGAAGAGTCTTTTAAGGAGATGCTCTTATACATTAATTAATTAATTAATTAAAATTAATTAATTAGGTGTCTAGCTAATAGCTATAGTTAACTGAGTGACCTAATGCGACAGACAATTTGACAATTTTCTTTAGTACAAGTAGACTTTGAAACTTTTTACGTTGAGAGATAAAAGCTTTTCATGATAAGGCTAGACATTATCAAATTATTTGATCCATATTTTGAATTATTGCTACTTTGATTCTTGTGTCCTTTGAAATGTTGCATGAAGATGGTAGAGCAGTAGATACACTTAGTTTTTTTATTTTTATTTTTTATTTTTTATTTTTATATGATGATGGTAGATACACTTAAAATTAGTATATTCAAAAAGCAATCTTGTAGATCACATGGAGTAGCTAATGAAATGTATACATGGTAATGGAAATATATGCATGTGCCTGTCTCTGTCATATATACATATATGTAATGGAGTTTTCTTGACTAAAAATAAAATAAAAAAATTGTAAAAAAATAATATGGAAATCTTAGTAGAGGTAGTCTGGCTCCAAGTCAACAAATCCAATATATTTGTTGGAGCCGTTCCGAACTGATAATATTTGTTTTGTTACGATAATTGTTCTTTTCAAACAATGACAACTTGAAACTGTGATATCAAATAGAATTTAAGAATATATTTAAATAATAATACCATATTAATTTTTTTCTCATCCCAATTAGTATGTTAATTGACTTTGGTATTATTGTATCACATTTCTTGTGATTTTTTAGGATTCCCTCATCCTATCAATTTATAGTACATACATATTAGGGATCCAAAGGACATGAATGAAACTTATACCATTCTTATAAATATGACATGCATATATTTTGAAATAATAAATATGAGTTTTATTTTTTTTTTCTCTTTATACGATCCTTAAAATATGTAAACACTTTAATAGATGCAATATTATAAAATTGGCTAGAAATGTAATGATAAAAAATATTTACGTACATTGTTTGCTCACTTAAAAATAACGTCAAACTACGTTACCGGTCATGTGAGAAACTGACTCCGTGTGGTCGGAGGCAGACCACAATGTGCCCCCCTACCCCAATGAAAAAAATAATTTATTGTTAAAACATTTACAACTTTATATATATATAAATAAAAATAAATGTATTTTACATTTTAGTATTATAAATTTTAAGTATTTTTCATTTGACCCCCCAACTCTAAACTCCTGGTTCCACCCTTGCTTGTGGTGTAATATACCCATATGCATTCTTTGGTATTGAATCTTAAAGCCAAAGTTTGTATCATTAGAACACACATCAAAAAATCATCCATTCGAACATGGAGAGTATACCCTACACAACCCAACCCTGAATTGGAGTATATGGACCTTTACTTTGTTTTTGTAATCCAATAATAATTTAATTGTTAAATAATATAAAGCAGAAATGACATAAGAATGACATGGTCAAGTCAAACTGTGTTCACAGGGGCGGATACGGATCATGTAAAAATGTCGGGTCGGCTCTCACGGGTGCCAAATCAATCCTCTCCCTCCACGTGTCATCTCCATCTACCCCAGCATACCAATCACCAATCACCACCCGCTGATTTCGATACTTGCAAACAGGACCCCACACAAACGCACACATCTGACGGTCACAATTCGCCAAATCATCCGATCACACAATACCCCACCTCCTTACTTCATCCAAAAGTAGGACCCACTCTTTTGTAGTTAATATCCATAACACACAGTCCACGTGTGGGAAGAAATACAACACTTGTGTACAAAAGATTTAAAAAAAAAAAAACAATTTCCACAGAATAAGGGCAATTTCGTCATTAAAAGTGGACCCCGGTGAAGTCAGGTGAGGTTAGAGAGAGATAGAGAGACTCGGATACCTTCAAGCTCGGGTCGGTCAAACTCCAGGCTGTAAACAGCTGTACTCCAATGTGTTCCGTTTTTGCCCACTTTGAAAAAACAACAACCATTTCGTTTGGTTTTTATTTGCAACAACAATAAGAGAAGAGAATCGGTGAAAATAAAAAAAGAAAAAGCCTAGAAAAGATTAAAAAAACCAGTACTTGTGTGTGTATTATGTCGCTGCCATTGTCAATACAACAACCCATCTCGCATCCCCATGTTTTCCAGCCTGTTCTTCTTCCTCAGAGATTTTCACTCTCTTTAACTTAGACCCACTGCTTCTCTCTCTCTGTGTTAATTAGTTTCGTTTTCTTTTCCGAAGTTTGAAAACGAAAACTAGTACTACTCTAACCAGTAGCCATGGATCCGTGCCCTTTCGTGCGCCTCACTGTAGGCAATCTAGGCCTGAAGATACCGGTGGCTACGAAACCGGCGCGGTCCGTCGTGCATCCTTCGTCGTCTCCATGTTTTTGTAAAATCAAGTTGAAAGGTTTCCCTGTCCAAACCGGCGTCGTTCCATTCGTTCCGCCGGAGAATCCGTCTCCCGACAACCAACAGCAGACTGTCACGGCGACTTTCCACCTCAACAAGTCGGATCTGGAGAAGCTAGCGGCGAAGTCGATCTTCGCTAAGAAGATATGCCTGAAAATCTCCATCTACACCGGCCGGAGAGGCACGACCTGCGGCGTGAACTCCGGGAAGCTTTTAGGGAAGGTTTCCGTGCCGTTGGATCTGGCGGGAACGGAATCGAAAGCGTCGGTGTTCCACAATGGTTGGATTTGTGTTGGAAAAGACACGAAAGGCTCGTCGGCGCAGTTTCACTTGAATGTCAAAGCGGAACCTGATCCGAGATTCGTTTTCCAGTTCGACGGCGAGCCTGAATGTAGTCCACAAGTGTTCCAGATCCAAGGCAACATCAAGCAACCCGTTTTCACTTGCAAGTTCAGTTTTCGAAACACCGGTGACCGCAATCAGAGATCAAGGTCAGTTTCGTAATTTCAAAATTTTAGGGTTGGGTTCCACTTTCTATTTTGGTAAAGTTTTTATATTTACTATAATTTGAAATGCTTGGAGTAAAGTTCACTAAACAAAAACTGTACGTACGGTAAAGTTAGTGTTTTAATCACTTTTGTTTCCTCTTTAATCCAACTTGTTTACCTTTACTCTTTCGAAAACAAACATCAAATCTTTTTTAAGCAACACATTACGTTTTTGATTTTTTTTTTTTTTAATTGCTTGTTGAATAAGTTTGTTTTGTATTCTCAGATCGTTACAGTCGGAGCCAAGCGGCGCGAGGAGTTGGCTGAGCTCATTTGGCAGCGAAAGAGAGCGACCTGGTAAGGAAAGAAAGGGATGGTCGATCACCGTCCACGACTTGTCCGGATCTCCGGTCGCCGCCGCTTCGATGGTTACTCCATTTGTAGCCTCTCCCGGCTCTGACCGTGTGAGTCGCTCAAACCCTGGTTCTTGGCTCATTCTCCGTCCAGGAGACGACACCTGGAAACCATGGGGACGACTCGAAGCCTGGCGCGAGCGTGGCACCTCCGATGGACTCGGCTACCGTTTCGAGCTGATTCCGGACTCCGCCGCTGCCGGCATTGTCTTAGCTGAATCGACTTTAAGCTCTAGCAAAGGCGGGAAATTTTGTATCGATTTGGGAGCGAATGCAGGTAATGGAGGAAGAGCCACGCCGTCGCCGGCGTGTAGCCCTCGGAGCAGCGGAGATTACGGGTACGGATTGTGGCCGTATTGCATGTACAGAGGATTTGTTATGTCGGCCGGAGTTGAAGGAGAGGGAAAATGCAGTAAGCCTAACGTGGAAGTGAGTGTCCAGCACGTGAGCTGCACGGAGGATGCGGCTGCTTTTGTTGCTCTGGCTGCAGCCATTGATTTGAGCATGGATGCTTGCAGACTTTTTTCTCAACGCCTCAGGAAAGAACTCTATCCTAACCAGGATTTGCTGGGCTGATTGATTCTCCTGGAGCCTCATAATCCGGCGTCGTTTTTGTATTTTTGTTTTAGATTTTTAATTTTTAATTTTTAATTTTTTGGTTTTGAGGGTTTTACGTACTAACAGACAATCAATAGACTCTGTACAGCATCGAAGGAGAGTGACATTAGAGATTAGACAGGCACGCTCTGTTTTTACTTGTGTGGCTTGTGTTCTTTTTTTTTTTTTTTTTTTTTCTTTTTTTTTGTTTTTTGAAAATATTGTAGTTGCTGAATTAGATGTTTAATATTTTTTTTTAATTTTCAAATTTAAGTGTAATGATTTTGATGAGCTGGAATGTTATGAAGTTTGTCAACTGCAGGTTGGCATTAGATTACTCTTTCTCTTAATCTCTTCCCGATTTAGCCTTTGTTTGAAGTTTGTAAGTTAATTAGATTTATTATTAAAAAAATAAATGGGGGAGTTGTTCGGATGTGTGTGTACGTAATGGGTGATTTAATCATATTATTAATAATAATAATTTAAAGAGTTGATGAAGTAAGAAAAAATGTGGATGATAGCTGTAATCAACATTCAAGAAAGCTTACCTAAACTATACTTGGCATGAAATCATGGTTTGTTATGAGTTGAAAAGAAGCTTAATAGTAATGAAGGTGGCACGTGCGAAAAGCAGGTCCTGTGGAATCTCTCACGTGTGACATGGGTGGGTGTGCACATGGGTTCATCTGAGTTTTTTCTGTTGCGGGAAGGGGTTTCCAGGGGACCATGACCGATGAGAGAAAAATGATATAATAAAAACAAAGGAGCATCTAGTTATGGCACAAACTAGACAACAGTCGTCTTGTAAAAGATCAGTTGGTTGGGATGGGGGACTCAAACTGCTGCATTCGTTCCACATCGAGAATGAATAGTCATGTTCACGTCTCTGACATTGCCTTTTATATATAATAATAATAACAAATGAATTTAATATAAAGTTGCAGCTTTTATTGGAAAAGTTCAAGATAATGCCGGTGGTGTACAGGTGTGTACAGTGTGGTTGTGGCCTGCCTGAGAGCAATTCAGCGTCATATGACGATTGCAGATTTGCAGGTTTGGGGGACCAAAACCTATGTAGGAAACTAGGAATTACCGAATCGGGGATTGTGTCTGCCTGCTAACCACTTAGCTAGGTTAGTCTTACTAATTTTGTTTATGGTCCAGCTGTTGTAGCCTCCAAAATGAGAATTTAAATTATTAAACTTGCGCCGCAGCCACTTTTAGTATAGTGTTTGTAGATTCCATTTCATTTTTATGATATATATTTTGAGTTTCATATTTATCTATTAAATCGTAAAATTCAGATAGAGTCATTCCTTTTTAATGAGAGTTGTTTTTCATATTTATCTATTAAATCGTAAAGTTTGGATAGAGTTCTCCCTCTTTAATGAGAGTTGTTTTTCAGACTGTGAATTATAAGGATCGGATGATGATAATATCATTGATATGAGGACAAATAGCTTACTAATAAATCATTTAATTGTGTAAAAACACAATTAAATATAAAAACCCTAATTTAGAAATAGAATAGGTTGGGGGAATCACGGGTGTGACCGTAAGAGGGTGCTTGGTGGGTTGGGGATGGCTTGCAGTAGTTAAGAAAGGGAATATAGGCTTTTAGGCTTTCAAGTCTCCGGCCAGGGATTAGATTGTGTAAGGTGGTTTCAAGTTTGGCATGATATATCGAACTAATTGCTTTTGAATTTTTAATTTAACTACTTCCATGTCAATTATATGCAGTAATGCATATGGAAACTAATAAGGGTGTAGTTCAGCTGGTAGATTGATGAGTTTCGGGTTTAGGCATATGACTCTTAGGTCAACGGCTCGAAATCTACCAATAGAGAAAGTTTTAAAAGAAATACATGGTCCCGGATTAATAGATATTGTCATATATATATATAACAAATGTTTTCTCTTTCATTCTCTTTCATTCTTATTTATCCCATGGTATTAAATTTATATGAAGGAGATTATTAATTTTATTGAGTGTTAAATTGAAAATGTTGTATCATTATTCACATAATCGAAAAGTCAAGTCTATTGTTGATAGATATAAAAGAAATACATATATATCTATATACAAATTTAGCATAATTGTCACAATTGGAGTCACGGTCGTAGTCTTTATTTGATAGAAAATTTCTAAGGATGCATTATGACTTATGAGAAAAATGAAACGAGCAAAGTATATAGATTATAGATCCTTTTCCACGAAGTAGATTGAAATGACATCACATGTTTTTTCTTTCAAGTGTCATCAATCATCACTCATGAGAAATAGAGGCATGCAATTTCTTAGAAAATTCTACCGGATATAACATTTTTTGTCCACATGTAGGAAGCAACGGTAAGAAAGAAAACACAACAATGTCGTATTTATTAACATGGCTCATTCAATATAATGTTTGGTAAAGTGATATATATCGGAAGCTATCGAGATTAAACAACATTATACTACAGGTCATAAATTTATTTCCATAATCGGGAGAAGTCAGACTCCTAACACTGGAAGATGTCTCCTCATCCTTACTAATGTGGTTTTATGATTAATACAATTTGTTAACATTTAAACCTTTGTGGTTGACAGGGGCGGGCTTATGAGAGGGCTGCCTCGGGCTGTTGCCCGGGCAGCCCTCCAGATTTAATAATATTACACTAATATGATATTTTGTCTATTTAGTGAAATGTAACTATCTTGTTTTTCAAAGTAAGTTATAAAAATACACATAATATTACGACTTCTAATATTATAGAATTAAGTTATTTGCAAGTTTAAATAATTTTTTTAACTACAAGTTTAAGCAATTGTTTGTGTATAAATTTTACAATGTTTTTCATATTCTAAGTAGTTTATTATTGAATTAGTGTCCTCTTATTATTAAAATAAATAAATAAATACTTTCATCAAGAATTATATAAAATAAACTATTCTTAATTAATAGGTAGCATTTATTGAACTTCATTATATCTGTCTACATTGAGGAATAAAATAACAAAATTTTTCTCTACATTACACACCGTATTTAATAAATTTAGTGCGAGAATTTGTGAGTCATTAATTAAGCATTATAATATATTGTCTAAATAAAAGTAGATAAATCCAACTATTGATAGCTAAGGTATTGACTTTATAATGTTAGTGCATACCGAGAAAAAAAAATACTATATATATATATATATGTAATTTAGCCCGGGTGGCAAATTTTTCCTGGATTCGCCCCTGGTGGTCGATGAAGATTATAAAGTCTCCAGCCACCGAGACATGGGCCCTTAATCGTACTATCATTTTTTAAAGTTAATATTTGTTATATAAAAAATTAAAATACATTGATTGGAAGATTCAACAAGGGTTTCTTCTAATTGGGCCAATAAATAAAGAGAATTAAATTGTATGACACATGAACAACCTGACCGATAATGTCGAAGCTGCGTGTGTATTAGATTACAAAGAGAAGAAAATGAAATAGTTGGTGGTGGGGATGAGTCAAGAGTCGTAAAACATATGAAGCCAAAATGGCAGGTCTTCATTGCAGTCTTCTGACCATTTTCCAGCTGTGTGTAGTGCGTTATTCAAAAGATGGCAAAGAAAATTTAAAAGCAAATCTTAAACAAATCACTGTAGGCGGGCCTCAATCCAACTAACTATATTTGGCTTGACTAGGATACTTGTTCTTCAATCAAAATGCTTGCTAATTAATTAGCCTTAATTTTTATTTATTTATTTCTGAAAGGGAGAGGATTTCAATATTAGGTGACAAGTAAATTATAGGAAGATTTGCCAAAATTTCCTGAAATTTGAACCTTTTTTTTTCTTTGTGAAAAATAACTTACTAATTTTGAATTTAGAGAAAAAAAAAAAAAAAAACCTATTGTATACCAAACACACACTTTATATTTTAAAATTATATTTATTGATTATGTATCAAAAAGACAAAAAACAACCTTTAGAGGGAGTTTTCATCTAATTAAATTTAAAACTTGAAAGTTGTTTTTTAAGAATGGTTAAACCGAAGGGAGGTTTTTGAGAATCTCCCTTCCATCTTACTACCACGATAAGTTATAAATTTTAGTAAACAAATTTATAAGAAATAAAATAAAATAAAATAAGAGTAATTAAACTAACTCACTTGAGGTTTACCCTAATAACATATAAATTCGTGACTTTAATCTTCTCCTCACCTCATCTTTTTCTCACATCACTGGATCTCATGACAGATGAACATTGCAATGAAGAGCAGTTAGGTTGTGTTGTTTTCCACTATTATTTTATTAACAACTAATCATATGCTTTAAAAACGTGAGATGTTGAGAGAATTATGGTCTATAAAGTCGAAGTTTGTAAAAATTAGTGTTGATATGTATATTTCTCTCAGAGCTGAAGTGACATGCACTTTATTTACCCATTAATAATTTGGTTCAAGTTTCATTATGCTTATTATATAATTGTAGATTTCTACGTTTAATGAAAATGGATATCTAAATTGCGCATGTAGTATCGATTAGTCATGGACCCTTAATGTTGATGTATCAAAAGTAGGGATGTGCGTTTTCAGTTTGGTTTGAGTTGAAGCTCAATGTCAAACCAAACAAATATGGATCGGTTTGGCTATATTTCAACCCAACCCAAACCAAACCAAACCAATGTGATTTTTTAAACTGATCCAAAAAAGGTCGGGTTGGTTTGGATAGGTTTATTGCTTTAGATTTGAACTCAATTTTTTATTTTTTTTGGTATTATATTATAAAAAATATTTAAATAAAAAATCATAACATAAAATATTAATTATATATATGCTCTGATTAAATACATGTTTGACTGCATCTATGCTTTTGAAACCCTAATACATCAATTAATCAGAAGAATTATATCAAAACAAATAAATAAACTATAAAAGCTTAAAGTCATCGGAAAAAGTTATAAAACTTGGACTGAATAGAAAATGTAGGTGAATTTTATATTTTAGTTTTACTTTCTAAAATATGTGGTTTGGTTTGGGTTGGTGAATTATTTCACTCAACCCAAAAATTACCTTTAATCGGTTTGTCCAAAAGACAACCCGAATCACCCATTTTTTATATTTGTAATCGAACCAACCCAAACTTTATGGGTTGGGTTGGTCGGTTTGGTTCGGTTTGACGGTTTTTTGCACACCCCTAGCTTGTAGTAGTTAAGAAAGGGAATCTAGGCTTTTAGGCTTTCTAGTCTTCGGTTAGGGATTAGATTGTGTAAGGTGGTTTCAAGTTTGGCACGATATATCGAACCAATTGCTTTCGAATTTTTAATTTATTACTTCCATGTCAATTATATGCAGGTGGAAGCTAACATGAGCGTAGTTCAGCTGGTAGATGGATGAGTTTCGGGTTTAGGCAAATGACTCCTAGGTCAACAGCTCGAATCCTACTAATAGTGAAAGTTTCAAAAAAAAAAAAAAATACCTGGTCTCGGATTAATAGATATTATCAAATATATATGTATATATAACAAATGTTTTCTCTTTCATTCTTATTTATCCCATGGTATTAAATTTATATGAAGGAGATTATTAATTTTATTGAGTGTTAAATTGAAAATGTTGTATCATTATTCACATAAATCAAAAAGTCAAGTCTATTGTTGATAGATATAAAAGAAATACATATATATCTATATACAAATTTAGCATAATTGTCACAATTGGAGTCACGGTCGTAGTCTTTATTTGATAGAAAATTTCTAAGGATGCATTATGACTTATGAGAAAAATGAAACGAGCAAAGTATATAGATTATAGATCCTTTTCCACGAAGTAGATTGAAATGACATCACATGTTTTTTCTTTCAAGTGTCATCAATCATCACTCGTGAGAAATAGAGGCATGCAATTTCTTAGAAAATTCTACCGGATATAACATTTTTTGTCCACATGTAGGAAGCAACGGTAAGAAAGAAAACACAACAATGTCGTATTTATTAACATGGCTCATTCAATATAATGTTCGGTAAAGTGATATATATCGGAAGCTATCAAGTTATTTCTATAATTAGAAGAAGTCAGACTCCTAACACTGGAAGATGTCTCCTCATCCTTACTACTGTGGTTTTATGGATAATACAATGTGTTAACATTTAAACCTTCATGGTCGATGAAGATTATAAAGTCTTCAGCCACTGAGACATGGGCCCTTAATCGTACTTTCATTTTTAAAAGTTAATATTTGTTATTTAAAAAATTAAAATACACATTGATTGGAAGATTCAACAAGGGTTTCTTCTAATTGGGCCAATAAAGAAAGAGAACTAAATTATATGACACATGAAACAACCCGACCGATAATGTCGAAGCTGTGTGTGTATTAGATTACAAAGAGAAGAAAATGAAATAGTTGGTGGTGGGAATGAGTCAAGAGTCGTAAAATATATGAAGCCAAAATGGCAGGTCTTCATTGCAGTCTTCTGACCATTTTCCAGCTGTGTAGTGTGTTATTCAAAAGATGGCAAAGAAAATTTAAAAGCAAATCTTAAACAAATCACTATAGACGGGCCTCTATCCAACTATCTATATTTGGTTGACTAGGATACCTTGTTCTTCAATCAAAATGCTTGCTAATTAATTACCGTTAATTTGTTTTTTTGTTTTGTTTTTTTTTTTTTTTTTTCTCTGAAAAGGTTATTTCAATATTTGTGGACAAGTAAATTATAGAAAGATTTGCCAAAATTTCCTAAAATTTGAACTTTTTTTTTTTTTTTTTGAAAAATAACTTACTAATTTTGAATTTAGATAAAAAAAAAAATTAAAAAAAAAAAAAACCTATTGTATACTAAACACACACTTTATATTTTAAAATTCTATTCATTGAAGTAGGGAGTATTCATCTAAATTTAAAACTAAAAAGTTGTTTTTTAAAAACGATTAAACTTAAGGGAGGGTTTTTGAGAATCTCCCTTCCATCTTACTTAATTTTTCTCATATAGGCATATAAGTGTGACTATATTTATAGTATAGTCACCTCATCACTTTTTTGTCATGTAAGTATTATTTGACCAAATTGCATTGTTTTTTCCGACAAAGGAATGGTGAATAAATGTGTTATAAGTATGCTCACACTTATGTGTGTATAAGAGAAAAACTCCTATCTTACTACCATGATAAGTTATATATTTTAGTAAACAAATTTATTAGAAATAAACTAAAATAAAATTAGAGTAATTAAACTAACTCACTTGAGGTTTAACTTAATAATATATTAATTCGAGACTTTGATCTTCTCCTCACCTTCTCTTTTACTCACCTCATGTGATCTCATGACATATGAGCATTGCAATGAATGGTGGTTAAGTTGTGTTGTTTTCCACTATCATTTTATTAATAATCAATCATATACTTTAAAAAGGTGAGATGCAAAGAGAATCCTGATCTATAAAGTTGGAAGTTTGTAAAAATTAGTGTTGATACTTTTTCATTAATAATGTGGTTCGAGATTCATTATGCTTATTATACAATTTATAGATTTCTATGCTTAATGAAAATGAATATCTAAATCGTGTGTGTAGTATAGATAAGTCATGTACCCTTAAGGCTTGTTTGGCACATCGTATTAGATTGTATTGGATTATATTGGATTGTATTGTATTATATTGAACTGTATTATCATTAATACTAACCTGTGTTTGGTGATGCATTGTATTATATTGTATTATGTTATTCCTATATGACTTTAATGTATTTTATTATAATATAGAAATATAATATTTAAAAAAAAATACTTAATAATTAATTTTAAATATCCTTAAATCAATAAATATTTTTTTATTTTAATTGAAACAAAAAATTTAATAATTTTTCCATGTATTTTAAAATTATAAAAAAAAATATTAATAACATAACACATATTTTATCAATATTCCATATTCATTGAAAAAAAAAAGTATTTTTTCTAATACAATACAACCTAATATTACAAAATATAATGTATTAGTTAATACGGTGTTTGATGTGTTAGGCAATTAAAATGTACTAAAATAATACAATACAGTTATTTTAGTACACTTTAATTGTCTAATACGATACAACACGGTCAAATAAACGAGACCTTAATGTTGATGTATCAATAGACCACATAACCACGTTACCTTTGATTCTTTGAACCAATTTAAAATTAAATAAAATAATTACATATTTAGGCGAGTAAAAGGAAATAAAATGTCAAAATTATTATGAAAAAAAAAATGAGGAATAAATATACACAGGCGCTGGTGTGAAGAAGCAGCAAATTAGAGGTAAAAACTAAACTAAAAACAGATCTAAAGAAAAAAGATACAAAGCAACAGTGGCAGTGCGTGCCACACATAGACACAGTCGCTAGTGAGAAGAAGAAGAAGAAGAAGAAAAAGAAGAAGCAAAATGAAGCTGTTGGGATGGTGGCTGATGCTGGTGGGTTCGCTTCGGTTGGCTTCTGTTTGGTTCGGGTTCTTTGACCTTTGGGCTCTCAAACGTGCTGTCTTCTCCAAAACAACCAGTAAGAAGCCTCACTCTTCCTCGAATCTGCAACATCTCTGATTCTTTATTTCTTATTTCTTATTTCTTATTTATTTATTTATTTTGCTAGTAGGATCAATTAAAATTAAAAGCATACTCTGTCCCCGAGAGATATCTTCAACCAATAGTTGTTATTAATGGACATTCAATTCGAAGACACGGTGCTGTATTTCTGGGTTTTTGTATCTAAAACGAGAGACTAAGTTACGTCATGTAATAATTACTTGAGTGGAGATCCCAAGTCTAGGGATTTTTAGATTCTTAGGATTTGGACACTGAAAATGCTATAACCCGTTTGTGAGTAGTATTCATTTTCTTAAATTTGAACAGAAACTTTCATTTGAAGATGATAGTCAAAGAGTAGATTAAGTTCTTCAGTATTGAAATATGTAGAATGATTCTTGGCATCTAGGAGAAATTTTGAATTCGGGTTTAGTAGATTATAGAATGTAATACTAACAACCAAAAAAGATTTGAGATAATATTTTAACATGTTAGATTGTATATTTGAGTGCACTATAATTGAATTTTGTCGGATTTTTATGTGAAGTTTGAAAGATTTTATTAGAATATCTATTAGACATTTTAGAGGCATATAAATGGTGTTTGATTACATGTTTCTGCCTTACTTTTTCAATGGCGCTTGCAACAGAGTCTGATCTTTGGGTATGGTTGAACATTTTCCTTTTCATGGTGTCTTGGTTTGAGAGAAGGGGTGGACAAATGAGGTGGGTATGGGAATTGTATATGTGCATAATTAAAGTGGCAAAACCAATAACGATGCATAGTGTTGGATCCCGAATGGAATAGTTCAATTTAAGGAAAAGGGAAAAAATTATTATTTGATGGTGGATATATAGAACAACAATTAGGAGAGTGTATTTGCTATGATGGACTGTTGTATTAGAGCTTATAAAAGAATTAAAAGGAAAAATAGAGAAATTTCCTGAGCACAATGTGGATTTGTTCCTAGGCTCTTCAAATATACATGCATGTGCAGCGGTGCATTTGAAGTAAAAGATTGTGTCAAGATAAAGGGAGAAATAGTGGATTCAAATAGAAAAAAATTCAACGACAAGAAAAGAGTGGATTTTGATTGCTGTAGAATGATAAGAAAAGCCTAGGAAATGGTGTATATTGATAACGGATTTGAGGTTGATGGCTAAGAAAGAAACAGAAAGTCAAAGTTCAGTATAAAGATTAAAGAAAAAGGCAGTTGACTTGGCACAATGCAGATTTGTTTCCTGTTCCTTTTTAGTCATTTTGGATGCACATATGTGCAATTGTATACTCGATATGAAAGATCATGTTAGGAGTGAGGGAACAAAATAAGGGTGGTTCCCAAAATTAAAACATTTTTTATTTGATACTGTTTAGCCGTTGCATACCTGTAAGATATGTCTTCTGCCTGAAGCATGCATTCATATTTCTTTTAAGACATCATAGGTACTATTTTATTTAATGTTTCTAGGTTTTGATTCAATGTTTCTGCTTTACCTTTCATTTGCTGTTGAATTTGAGATACTTGCTACTAGAGTCCGATCTTTGTGTATATTCAGTTTTGGAACATTGCATTTTGACTGTCTCTTGGTTGGACTGGGACTTATATCTGTGCTTAACTGAAGTCGCAAAATGTAGAAAAATGCATTATGATTCCAAACGCAATAGTTGTTTAAGTGCAAAGATCAAGACAGATTATCTAATGGTAAAATAAAGTGAACAACAGGAAGGGGACTGAATTTGGTATGAAGACTGGATTTTAAGTGCAGTTAACAAGAAAGATTTAGGTGGTATTTAGAGTACGTAAAAGAAAAGGAAAAGATTTGTTACGTACAATGTGGATTGTTCCCAGGGACCTTGAAACATAGTTCTTCTGGATACAATGCATGTACAAGTGTGTGTTTGAAGTGAAAGATTATGTTAAGATAAAAGGGGAAATAGTCGATTCTAAGTAGAATTATTTAATGATAGAGAAAGATGAAAATTCATTCATGTGGAAGACATGATAAAAAAAGAACCCTAGGAAATGGTGGTATTGAGAACAATACTATGAGATTGAATTTGCTAAGCTGATGGTTAATATGAATCTGATGGAAAACATAATGTCGGATTTCAGTATAAAAAAGGATGTCTTTACTTGACATAATGTGAATTTTGTTAGTGGTTCTTGAAACATAGTCCTTTAGGTGCATGCATATGCAATTGTGTACTTGGTGTGAAAGGTTATGCTTGGACTGAAAGGGGCAAGATAAGGGTGGTTCCCGAAGTTTAAGGTTTAGTTGGATACTTATTGTTTAGCCAATGCATAGCTGTTTAATATGCCTTCTGCCTGATTTATGTGTTCATAGTTCCGTTACCTTAAGTTTCAGCATAGTGAAGTTGTTTTGATGTAGTGACATAAAGAATCTTCTCCCGAATAAAATGATCCTATCTGTTTTTCTGTGGTGAAGGTCTACAATGTAGACTTGTTATAATTTCTTTTTCTATGAACCAGTCAAACCACTGATGCTTCTGAACTATTTGGTTGACAAAATTTAATTTACTCAAGGAAAAGAAAGAATTCTAACTATTGCCGATTCTACAATGAGCGGCCATTAAGTTTAGAGAAAGTTTAGGCTAAGCAGGATGATACCCTGCCAACAGTATAACTAAGGAAAAATGTCTGCCTATGATATGAAAATACGGTAATAGTGTCAATTGACATTGGTTCGGCTCATTGAGTTAAATTGTTTTGGATATCCAGCGTGGTTGGTAACTAAATTCTTTTAATTATTATATAATTGGCTGCAGGACATCAAATTGGGGATTACAATGTCCTGATTATTCTTTACTTTCTATGTTCTAACTACTGATAATTGTTATTGTTGCTCAAGTTCAATCATGAAGCATCATCTGGAGTTTTTTCAGTCTGTTAAATGGTGACAATGAAATCTTGTCACCCTAATAAAATATCTTTCTTCTCTTTCTTCCTTGCTTGAGTTATCTGATTATGCAATGTTTAATCTTTTTGCATTTTCTACCTTTCATTTCATCATTTGTGATTCATTGTGTTATACAAGATTGTGATCTCTTCCTGGATGCTTTATAGTGACTGAAGTTCATGGAAGGACATTCGGAGTTTGGACGCTTTTGACTTGCACTCTTTGCTTTCTTTGTGCATTCAATCTTGACAACAAGCCACTATATTTGGCTACCTTTTTATCGTTCATCTATGCTTTTGGTCATTTTTTGACGGAATACCTAATATATGATACGATGGCCATTACAAACCTGACGACTGTTGGCATCTTTGCAGGTATGATTTTTTCACGTGTTTCAGTTGTTATATTGACCAAAAAATCCGATCCATTTGATATCTGATATTCTTGGTGTTGATAGCAAGAAAATTAAACTCTTAAGTTCTGTTTTATCTGGTTCAATTTTGCCACAGATATTATGAATAATAAAGGCTGCTTCTTGATGCAATTATAATTGAACCGTTGATTTTTATCAGGCACGTCAATAATTTGGATGCTGTTGCAATGGAATGCGCATCAACAGGTCCACCACAAGGATTATTGAAAATGGATAACCAACGCAGCTTCATTTTGCTAATACAGACTTTGTCATCGTTCATTTCACTTGGAATTTCATCCAATTGGGTCATCCATTTTTGCCAAGTGCACGGAGAATTCCTGAAGTGTATTTTCATGTTAATATTGTTTAACTTTATAGATTATAAGAGATGTCTCTCTCGCGAAGCTTCCATTTATGTCTACTTTTCGTGTTTTCCGGATTCAAATCTGTTAAGAAGTTCAATGCATTGCCAATTCTACTTTCAGATGAGGCCTGCACAAGGAATACAGAAAAAAAAGATCCAAGAAAAATGTGCATTCACTTATGTTGTCTTCCAAGTTCCGAGGTCAGCAAGTCACTACAGGCTAGATGACCATCATCTGCGTGCATTATGGTTGCTTCTCTTTCAGATGCTATAAATGATAACTAATCAAATGGTTCGGACGGATACACCCAAACGTATCGAAACTTTTGTGGTGGCCTAATGCCGGATTTTACAAAAGAGAATTACTAAATATATCACATCTATTTTAACTACTCAAAAGCCTAAGGCAACCCTTTCACAGGCAATCAGTGACCGCCCCCCGTTATCAACCAATGCATCGTCAACTCTCCAAGCAGAAACCGATTTAGTTACACGTAGGAATACGAATATAAAACTCGAGTTGATCCAGATGCAACAAAGAAATAATGCATGAACATATAGGCATGAGATGAGAGCATACTTGGGATATACTCCAAGCCTAGTCACATTTGCATCATCTTATGTAAAAAAAAGTTATTCACAATTCATAAAACATTTACATAGATCACTTGATTTCCAGTTCATATCACAGCCAAACTTGATTATTTCATCAAGGTATTGATGGTCACATAACAAAAACATTTATACAATTGCCTACGACTAGATGCATTTTCTCAAATTGAAAAAGGACTTAAAAGAACATCCGACATGTTCGTCAAAAAAAACTACCTTCATTCACTCCTGCTCTATTTTACGCTGTCAATTTCCCGGCTCTAATTCAATGTTTTCTGTGTTCTCCATTCGTTCATCCATCAACTTTCTCAAACCACCGGATGAAAATTCATTACTCGTAGTAGCACGGTTGTTTCGCATCAGAGCTCTGGAAGGGTCATCACCTTCATATTGGACTTGATTTACTGACAAACTTTCGTCCTCAATCTGATTTCCCATTTCTTCACTCTCTTGCTCTTCGCTCCCGTCTTCCCTTTCCCTATCATCTTCATCAATGAGATCCTCTACTTCATCAGATTCTTCATCTTCGGATTTCTCTTGATCATGTCCGTCTATCTCATCATCCCCGCCCCCTCTTCCTTCGTCCTCACTCTCTTCAGCTTTATTCTCTATCAGCTCTTCAATTGCTGTCCTAACTTCTCCCTCTCCGTGTCTAGCTTTCTCCAAAGCTGGTTGATGCATTTGAACATGGAGGTCCTTCCTGCCTAGTTTTACGCTTTCATGCTCCCCCTGCGTTTCTGAAAATGTTGCAGTGTCCTCCTTGAATGCCTTATTTTCATCGTAGGAGCGCTTGACCTGGTGAAGGAGCCAAATGCAAATGACAAGCAACACACATATCTGAAGAACATTCTTCACCTTAAAGCCTTTGGACCTCAGGTTTTTGCTCGGAGATTGCTTCAACATTGTCATCTTTAGAAATATATAATTCACCTTTAATTATCAGCAGAAAGTTGGTTGATCCAATCTGCACAATTGGTGTTAAGAATCGCAAGAGATTCAACAAAAACAAAGTACAAGTGATGTGAAAAAAAAAAAAAACAACATTCCTTACTAGTTGCAACAAATTAACAACACTACATGAAGCATGATGCATTGATGTGAGCCAGTTTGGCAACAATGCCAGAGAATCTGGCTTAACAATTACAGGCAAAGTTCAGTTGGGGTATCGCCATAACAAATAGTACACATATTTTGGCAAGGTTGGTTGGGTTAACATTTCCATTGTTTAGCTACAGGAATACAGAGAAATACAGGGAGCTAATCAAATCTTCACAACCATTTTGAAGACAAACCGACACCGCTGCGTGCAATTTCAACTAAGAGAAAGATCCCAAATTTCATAACAGGCAATGCACAACTATTGGTCCCTAAAAATCAACAATCTGTGTGTGTCAACAACAACTGACAGTAATTGAAACCATTCACGGAATTTGTTTGGCCTACTGGTTAGCTGTTTATCACAATTGAGTTGACAACTCCCATTTCGTAATAATTAATTAAATAACAGTAGTAGACAAAAGAGATTAAGCCAAAACAGGTAGGTTATACAGCTATAACAATTTAAGCAGAACAATTTAAATGGAAAACTTTAAAACTGAAAAGCCAAAAAAAAAAAAAACACAAAACCCATATTACCATTTACGTATTCCAACTAAAAGAACCGAAGAAAATCCATTAAAACCCCAAAAATTGTTCTAAAGATTGCCAAAAGGAGTTGTTAGACAGTGCAACAAGTCACAACTATATTTACCAATAATTTTAAAAAAAAAGGGGTACCTTTGAGAAGGGTAGAGTTGCAGATCCTGACAATATGTGAATCACTCAAAAAGGCATAAAGATCATTTCTTGCTCTAGAGAGAAAGAGATAGAAGAGAGTGAAAGGTGAGTGGTTAGAAGGCAAGAAACATGTGTTCTGCTGGTAACGCATAAGTTCCTGCAACACAGACACACACAATAAAAAAGGATAGTGAGTGAATTGAGTGTGAGTGAGCAGGACAGGGAAAATGTTGGCATTTAATACAGGTCATCATCAACTTGGTGTTCGATAGTGGTTTGGTTTGCTTGGCTATTATGTTTCTGAGGAGTCTCAATAATTATATTGATTTTCAAGCTTATTAGTTAATGAATGCTGTCGGCATTTCTCTTGGAAACTCAGTTCCATTGTCATAATTCTTGCTTCTTCAATTGTGATGCAATTATAAACCCATTAATCTTCATAAATTATTAGAGGATTAGTGAACAAATCAATTATTGTATTGGGCCGGAACCTGGCCTTTGTTAATTTTTAATGGGCTTTTTATTTATTTTTTGGTTCTAGGACAGTTAAGTTAGGCTTAGATTTATTTTTCAATACCTTAAGGACACTTATCAACTTGTTTTTCTTTAGAACAAATTAAGCCCATCCTATCTGATGTTAGCTATTTAACACTCAAAATCAGCTTATTAAAAAACTCAAAAATCAAAATGTCCTACGTTGTTAGATTTGACTAGGGATGACAATGGATTAGATTGGGTATGGATACCCTAATACCCATTTGAAATATATATCTCCATCCCCATTTTTAAGTGAGCGGGGTGGATTCGGATGATCCGTTAATTAAGATCAAGATATTCATTTCTGTTTCGTTTATATCTGTATCCAATGAAAATACTTTAAATTTTTAGAGTTTACAAGAAAAAAATATAACTAAAATATGTAACGGTATATTTTATCCTATTTAAAGAGAAGCAAATACATCTAATAAAGTTTAAATATAAAAATTAATAATAACTTATATAATTAGAATTAATAATTACATAATAAATTTTTATATTCTTAAAATATTAAAATCTATAATGGATCTGGATGGGGATGGATATTCATAGATGATATCCATCCTCATCCTCATCCTCATCCTTATTCCCGAAAATAAAATGAATATTAGGATGATATATATCCTTGAAATAATAGTATCCATCCCTATTTTAAATGGAATGGATTCTTTCGAATATCTATATCTGTAGATAATTTTGCTATCCCTAGATTTGACCTTTAAAAGAAATATGATTGACCATTCAAAAGTAGTAAAAAGATTAAAATATTCCTAATTGAAAAACATAAAATATAGAAATAAAAACATATTAAAAAAATTAGACCGTCCATCTTAAAGATGAATGGTGGAAATATATTAAAATATATATAAAAAGAGAGATGGGTGGAGATCCAAATGGAATCTTTATTGGTGCAATATTATACACAATTTCGTCTTTCAAGTGCAATTATTGCACGATTTGCTAGGATATATTACTACGGTTATTTATTGTTTCGTTTCTTTCGTTTCGAAGGTAAACAACCAAAAGCTCATTTAATGCAAAAGCATATTTCATTTGATGAAATTTTAAACTTTGGGAAAGATATAATTGTCTTCTAGGTTTGTAACAAATATTAAAAGATATGAGATCAGAGATTTTAGAAATACATATCTACCATTATTTGTTCAGGCCATACAAACTTTTCTTAGTAAATTTGAAAAGCATCAAAGCTATATAGATATATCTTTCACTTGTACAATAAACTCAAGGGAGCTATAATTCCAAAAGATTGAGTTTTTTTTTTTTTTTCCTTTCAGGTTTGGTTTAAAAACTTTTGTCATTGGAAGAAGCCGTTGATCTGGGAGTCATGCAGGCATGTATTTGCATTTATATTTATAATTTTTTTTTACAATACATTTATATTTATAATTATAATTTTTGTGTTTTTTTTTTTTCTTTCCAATTTATAAGTTATTTATGACAATCACACTTGATAAAGTGAAACAATTTTGCATGCCTCTACAACTTTGCTCATGTATTATGTTAACAATAACAGTTAACAAAGATTGATGCAATTGAATGAAAACCAAACGATTATTCTAGAAATAAAATACTCCATGAATTTATAAAAGAAATCATCACAATTAAACATGTGAATATAAAAATGAAAATACAACAAAATCGAATAATCTATCTGCTATAGAAATTACAAAGAACCAAAATGACATAATTTGTAGTGTAACTCAATTAATATAACAAAGATACAATTAATATCCGTATCACATAATCTACCAAGTGCCAACCATCAAAATTTAAAAAGATTTCAACCCCATCAATAACTTATAATTTGATAAGGTATATAACATATTCATTTGTCTCATTAACAAGATTGTAATGCCCCCAATTAAAGTGTTTCATTGTTTATCCTGCATGTAAATATTATGTTAGATGTCTTACACAATCAGAAAGAAAAATAAAACAATTCAAGAGGTTGTCCATCATTAACGTCAATTACCAATTAGTAAACTAAATTGAGAGCTAAGAAAATTTATGATAAATCTATCAAAGGAACATCTCAAAATCGGATATTAAACATTACATATCCATGTTTAGATCTCATGCACAATCAAAAGAGCTTGAAAGGTTTTGTCTTTAATGGATTTCCCTCAAAACAAGCATATAATACCATTCAACACCAACAAAACAAAAATCAATTATATAAACACAAATCACATAGCAAATTGTTTTTATTTATTTTTTTGACATAAACATGACTAAAAAAAATAAAATAAATAAAATAAAAAAATAATAAAAAATAAAAATAGACAAACTAAGAAACAAAACAATTGGGAAAGTCATCTTTCCACATCTGAATCCTTCATTCATTCTAAAGGACAAAGCCATTGAGGCAAGGTTATGGGCCACCCCATTTGCATTGCAGGAAATAGCCTGGTATTTTAAAACCCCAACATCCTTGAATAAGAATCTTAACATCTTTGAGAATAAAACCAGCAGCACTCCATCGGTAACTTTGATTATTCACTTCCAAATAAAAGTATCCACCCACATAACTCATGAGCTCAAATCTGTTATGGGACTTGTTCTCTTCTGAATTCATCTATTTCTGGATCCACCCTAAAATACATGAAACTCAATTTAGTATCTATTGAGATAATTCAATAAACTTTATTGTATCCCAAACTTAGAGGCCAAATTGAAATCACTTATCTAGTATATATCCAATGCATATTTCTTCATCTATAACTTTATTTCTTCTTCCCTAAGCCATTCTTTCTTTTTCTCTCTAATTATTTCTCTTCGCTTCTTCTTTTTCTTCTTTTCTTCTATTTGCCTGAACCTCCCTGTTTTCTTTTATTTCTATTTACTTTTTTCTTCCTTTGTTTTGTCTCTCAAAACAACTCTCTTTCTCTATCTGAATCTTGGTCTCTCTCATCCTAATTTTCAATCACTCTCTCTCTCTCTCTCTCTTCTTCTTTCTTTCTCTATTTCTATTTTATGTTTTGGTCGAATGACCCTTCTCTCTTGCCTCTTCAATTTCTTTCTTTTATTTCCTTTTCTTATTTTATATTATTCTGCTTCTCCTTATCCAATCGCTTGCCACCTTCCTCTCTTCTTATTTTATTCTCTTTTTATTCTTATTTTATTCCATATTATTGACATCTCTCAGCTTTTAACACCTACAATTCTCTTTACCACCTAATTGCACCATGCATTCCCACGTGTCCTATGATGACATGTGGATAATTTAATTATTTTTCTATTTGATCAGAAACCAACGTTTGGACTTTTTTTAAAAAAAATAAAAAATTACTACCTTTCACTTTACACATGTCCATTGTATAATCCACAAGTCATAAAGTTTTACACAAATCACATTTCCACCCCTGTATAATTCCCTTTTCTTTTTTCAACACATTAAATACATAGAAAATTATATTTTCATCCCCATCCCATTTTACAATTTCCATTTTATAATTTAAAATAATAAAAAATCCTTACTATACAGTCCATGCTGTGTTACTATTACTAATACCTGTCTATTAAGTAATCATATAAACTCAAAGAGTTATACTTGCAACAATTAAAATCTGACTAAACCTTGTCCATTTGGTACATATATAAAATTGAAGGTTGTAATTGTAATTTTATTTTCAAAGAAAAAAAAAAGATACTATAATTGTAACCAACCACTCTCTTTTTATATAAGTAATAGATATATATATATATATATTTTTTATGGAAACCAAACATTACAAGCAACCACGGCGATCAGCCGTAACAAAAGAACTAACACAGGGAGGAAACTCCTCCAGCCAAAACATGTCCTAAACACAGGAGAGACTGTTTTTGGCTAACACATGGGCTACCTGATTAGCCTTTCGGGGAACGAAATTAAAAGAAACACAATTAACAATCTGACAAAGAGCAAAAATATCCTCTAAAATAATACCCACAGCATAAGCAAAAGAAATGGGACGATTAATCCAACCAACCACAACTTCCGCATCAGAATCAATCCTACATGGAGTAAGCCCCGTATCTGCAGCCAACCTAAGCCCCCGCAGAATCACACAAGCTTCCGCCACCCGAGGAGAAAAGGCAGCAGCAATACTTTGAGAAGACGCAGCCATCACAAAACCCTCAAAATCACGAATAACAACCCCAAACCCCACCACACGACCACCCGCATTGATAGCGGCATCACAATTTATCTTAAATAAATCTGGTTCAGGGGGCTGCCAAATAGGATTCCGAGAAACAGGGGGAGCATTCTTTCCCTTCCTAACCAGAGCAGCACAATTAAATTCACCCAGAAAAAATCGAGCCCACTCCACCACATCCAACCCCTTCTCCACTTCAATCCCATGAACCACAGCATTTCTAACTGACCACACCTTCAAAGAGTACCAAGTCCTCACTGCTCAGCCTCAAAAAACAATCCAGCAAAAAATCAAAAAAATGGACCTTGCCTTTGTGATTATCAGCAAGCTTTGGAAACCAAAAAATACGCAGCAACTTAAGACACCTACAACTCCACAACCCATGAAAAATCGACTCACTCTTCCATCTACAAATAGGACACAAACTAGACACAGGCATCTTCCTATACGCTAGCACCTCACAAGAGGGAAGGAAATTATTGCAAGCTTTCCATACAAAAATTTTAACTTTGGAAGGAATATGAAGACTCCATAACGCCTTCCACTAAGAAAAAGAGATGGAGGAGAAAAAAGCTGAATTAGACGAACCTAAAACAGCCCGCAGATCACAACCCACCCGGTAACCACTCTTTACCGAATATGAACCATTCTGCTCGTAGTGCCACTGAACCGAATCAGAAACTCTGCCACTCCCAACAGGCACGCTAAGAATAGCCGTAGCATCTTCCTCCAAAAACGACTGAGCAATCAAACGGTCATCCCACTGACCTGAAGAAGACATCAGGAGGTCCACAGTTGCATTCTCCCCCAACAAATGAGAAGAAACCGGACAGAAAGTGCTAGGCTTCGGGATCCATCGATCTTTGTAAATCCTAATATTAACCCCAGTTCCAACTCTCCATCTATAACCAGCAGAAATAATAATTCTCTCCCACATTAAACTCCTCCAAAGAAAGGAAGCAGACGAATTAAGCTCCGCATCCAAAAACTCACAATTTGGAAAATAGCATCCTTTTAAAACACGGGCAGCCAAAGATTTTTCGTTTGATAATATCCGCCAGCATTGTTTCGCAAGTAATGACTGATTAAACACTTCCAAATCCCTAAAACCCAATCCCCCCTCCTCTTTAGGCTCACACATCTTTGTCCATGAACACCAATGAATTTTTTTATTATTCTCCCTACTTCCCCACCAGAATCTTGCACAAAGGCGATAAATTTCAGAAATAAGACACTTAGGAATCTGAAAAAGATTCATAGAATAGGTGGGAATTGATTGGATAACCGCCTTAATCAAAATCTCCTTCCCACCTATTGAAAGAAACTTATCCCTCCATCCCTTGATTTTATCCCATATACGACTCACAATGGCAGAAAATACTTCCTTCTTTTTCCTCCCTGTAAAACACGGTAAGCCAAGATGCCTCTCATGGCACTCCACCACTCTAACACCTAAAATATTTGCCAAAGAATTACAAACCAACTGGGACATAGAAGGACTAACACTCATGGCAGATTTTTCGAAATTGATAATCTGCCCCGAAGCAGCAGCATAAACATCTAAAATCCCCCTGATCACTACACAATTTTCCACCGTAGCCATGGCAAACACAAAGCTATCATCCGCAAACAGCAAGTGAGAAATCGTGGGGCCATTCCTACTACACTTAAATCCCTGTAAACTCCCACCCCCAATAGCTTGATTGAGCAAACTAGAGAAACCCTCTGCACACAACAGAAATAAATAGGGAGAAAGTGGATCCCCCTGCCTCAATCCCCTCTTCGGAATAACCTTCCCACAAACATCCCCATTCACCACAAAAGAGTAAGAAGCCGAAGAGATACAGCGCTAATTAAGCTTATCCACCGTTCCGAAAAACCCAATCTCCTCATCATTCTTTCAACAAACACCCATTCCACACGATCATACGCCTTGGACATGTCCAACTTGATCGCCATTGACCCCTTCTTCCTTTTTCTTCTCTTAATCCGGTGCAAACATTCGAAACCAATTAACACATTATCTGAAATTAACCGTCCTGGAACAAAGAACAAAGGCACTTTGTTCCTCTGAAATGATCCCATCCAGCGCAATACGGAACCGATTAGCAATCGTTTTCGCCACAATCTTGTACAAGACATTGCAGATGCTAATTGGCCGGAATTCCGACATCCGTTTCGAAACTTCCTGCTTAGGGATGAGCACAATTAAAGTATTATTCATCGGACCTAATGACTGCCCATTTTTAAGACAATCCAAGCAAGCCGAAGTCACACTCCCACCGACAATATCCCAAAAATTCTGATAAAAAATTGTTGGAATACCATCCCTCCCTGGCGCCTTCGTCGCCCCCATCCCAAACACAGCCATACGCACCTCTTCAGCAGTAAACACCGCATCCAAAACACTACTAATAAGGGAAGAAATTTTAGCCGTAACACTATCCAAAACAACATCCATACTGTCCATAGAAGGAGAAGAAGACTGGAAAATCTGATGAAAATAATTAATAACAATACCTTCAATCCTAGCCTGAGACTCTGTCCACCTCTCAGAATCATCAAAAAGACCATTCACCTGATTCCTAGCTTTACGAGCCGAGGCCTTCATGTGGAAAAACCTTGTGTTACGGTCCCCACATTGAAGCCAAAGAACTCTAGACCTCTGCCTCCAGTAGCGTTCTTCAGACTCCAACATAGAATCTAACTGAGCTTCAATAGTCTGAACATCTCTCCAGGAACCATTACACACATTATCGTAAGCAGTTTTTAGCTCCATCCTCTTATTAACAATAACTTCCTTAAGTCGACGACGACATTGATTGTTCCAGACTTCCAATTTGAGCCCACACCTCTGAATTTTACTAATAAGACTACCAACAACATTCCTATTATTATTCCCACTCCAACAATCCACAACCAGATTTCTACAGGCTGGTTCGTCAATCCAACACTCCTCAAAATGGAACTGTTTACGCCTAAAAGGCCTACCACCATCCACCGAACCAGCCTGAGCTCTCAAAACTATAGGCCTGTGGTCCGACCTCCAGAAATCAAGATGAGTCACCTCACAAATCAGAAACAAACGCTGCCATTCCCTATTACCCGTACATCTATCAAGCCTCTCGAAAACCAATTCTTCTCCTACCCTCTTGTTGCACCACGTAAAAGGAGACCCCACAAAACCTAAATCGACCAGCCCACAATCGTCAAGAGATTCACAAAACCCAGCCATCTGAAACCAATCTTTAGGCACACCCCCCACTTTCTCCGTTACGGCCATCACCTCGTTGAAGTCCCCTAAACACACCCAAGGCAACACTGACATACCAGCAAGCCTTCTTAACAGCTGCCAAGAATGACACATCTGGCTAGCAACTGGATTCCCATAAAACCCAGTAAGCCTCCACCAATTCCCATCAACCGAAACCACCTTCACATCAATATGAGCCATGGAAAAGCTCAGGAGATTGACATTAACACTGGCCGCCCAAAACAAACACAAACCACCTGAATTACCACAGCTATTAACCATCAATTTACCAACGTAACCAAGCTTAATTCTCAGCAGCTCCATCCTAGCCTGATCAGATTTAGTTTCCATCAAAAATAAAAGGTCAGGATTAACCTCTTTCTTCTGCAGGAGCAAGGAATTGAACGCGTGGGCACTCCCCAACCCCCGAGCGTTCCAAGACATGATAATCATTGGACTCGGCGAGCCGATTGAGATCGGCCGGCCGATAATTCTTCTCCAAAATCTTCCACCTCCGCCAACGAAACCAGAGACCTGGTAGCCTCCGCAGAAGACCCATCTTCATATACACTCTCACTTATCTCACCAATGTTACAATCTGACCTAGAATCCCCTAATTTTCTAACTTTAACTCCTCCAGAAATATTCTTCTTCTCCAACGAGCTTGCCTTTCTTTTCCCACACCTAACCACTACTCTGTTTTCCCTCACCCTCCCTTTATCAAACCGTAAGAACTTAGTTCTAACAGGCCCCTTAACACCTTCTAACACCTTATCCAACTTAGAATCCGACTCCACTCCAGGATCCAACACCACACCTTGTTGGCCAAAGTCCATCCCATCAGATCCCAACCCGGATGCCTCATTGATTAAAATAGGCCCACTCAATAACACTGGATCCCCCAAGACCACCTCCTCACCCAATAGGACCTGAATACTACTATCAATAATTGGGCTTACTATTTCAGAAACAGCCGTAAGCCCATTGTCCACCCCACCGCCACTCGATAGGCTAATATCACCCGATCCACCCACTACATTCTTGCCATTAATGCCTCTCATGTCTGTCCCCTTACACAGAGGAGAAACGACTCCCACCGACTGCGTTGGAGAGACACAACCAATAGACATCGGAACAGGTAAATCTGAAATGACCTCATCCCTCTCTAAAGCCATCACTTCCGGGACCCCTAATTGATTACCCACTAACTCAAATCCCACATTGCTTACCTCATGCATGACAACCTCTTTTCCTTTTTCAGTCTGATCTTCCTTCTCCAAACCTCTCCTATTTTTATCCAATCTCCAGTTTGAATTCGACCGAACTGGGAAAACAGACACCCCTCTTGTTTGATGATTGAAAGGGACCCTTTGGAACCCAAAAGCCCGCAGCCAAATCCCAAAAGGAAAAACTGACTTCCCATTAACTAAAGGAATTGGATCTTCATCACTACACTCAGAAGTAACATGATCAATCATCCCACAACGAAAACAATGATTTGGGAGACGTTCATATCGAATAATCATCGTTGTATCTATTCCATCGCTAAGAACATCCACTCTCAAGCATCGTTTTAAAGATTTTTTGATGTCCACCCTGATTCTAACCCTCATAAACTTCCCCACACAGTCCCCCGACACTCCTCCATCCACCTCCAGAACCTCTCCAATCAAACCCCCCAAGAACTTACCAATCTCCCTCGTCATACACAGAAGAGGCACTTGGTGAATTTGGACCCAAAAATCTGTCTGCTTGAATTCCAACGACTCAAGAGTACCCTTGCCAACTGGAATTTCCAACGCAATTAAAGCATTGTCGAAATTCCATGGGCTACCCTTCAATACTCTATCAAGATCAATTTTATCCTGAAAATGAAACGAAAAAATATTGCCAGCAATAGATTCAATCTCCAAACCCTGCTGAACCTTCCAAATTTTCCCAATCACCCTCATAAAAGCATCCCTATTAACCCGTTTACTAGTAAGCACCTTTCCGACCAAACATAACGACATTCTATTTCTAGCAACCACCATGAGATTACCATCTAATTTCTGAGACGGACTATCATGCTTATTGATTGATAGAGAGGCACACAAAGAAATAAGATCTTCAGCGTCCATCCTAGCCTAGAAACTGAGGAGAATACAAACCAACGAACAAAACCACGAAAACTAAAATAAAACTACTTTCACTCAAATTTCAGAGAAAAAAGAGGAAAGACTTTTGATAAGGATAATTTAATTCAAACTTAAGTAATAGATATAATTAGTCTTACATATAGTTTACCTTTAGCCTGTAGTATTTATTATACTTTGAAAATTCAGTGTTAACGTTCATTTTGTATTCAAGCAAATTTGGATGATTACATACAGGGAATACTATAAACATTCAAAAAAATATCACAAGTGATCGGATCGATCTGCCAGGCAATTACTGTGTAATGAGTGAACTTTTGTGGGGTGAAATTTGGGGCAATACAAAACATAATAGTGTAGTGTACTTTGGGGGGTCTTTTACTCTTTTGGCCTTTGAAATGGCTTTGCTTTGCTGTCTTCAACTCCTCTGAGAAAACAGTTGAGTAAAAGTTGCTCTCGTTTATTTTTAGCTCTGAATTGGTACAACAACAGTTTCACTGCAAAAAGCACAATACCCACTTGGACCACCCTTTTATGTTTGATTTACCTAGGGATTGCTGCCATTCTATTCTTTCATCTATTTAAAGATTTTAAACACACTTCATCTACTTATTTATTTTTTCTCATGTTTGTTCCCCATAAATTTATTGTTTCTTTTGTTTTTGCTGGAATGATTTGCTTTTGGAGGGAAGAAATTAAAAAGAGAAGACAACTTGTGTTTTTACCAAGGACATTTGTGTTCAAAAATGTAATTTTAGTCCCTAGAATTACACAACTTAATTGTGTCAATTAATTGGAAAGAAAGCAACAGCTTTCCTCATGGTCCTCAACACATTTATTTTATCAATATTGTTGTTGCATGTTGTTGTTTTTCTTAGAAGTTTTAGTTTAGGTGAGCAGTTCTGAAGTATAAAGAAAAGGAAAAGGAAATGATGTAAGTAAAGTAATAAAAAAAAGGTTACCATAAAAGTTGTATATAATTTGAATGAACGAAATAGCAGTTGTATCTTTGAGGGGTTAGGGTATGGATCAGGTTTTTCTAATGTTAGATAGTTAGAGCATCCACATTGGTGGAGTGATAAAACAAGACCCATTTTGTGCCATATCATCAAAAATGGATTCTCTTTTCAAAAAATGGGTCTTCCCATTTGGGTCTCTTTTTTTTGGATCCATTTTCCCCACAATGGGGCAAAATTAAAAAAAAAAAAATGGATCCACTTTTTTTACTTTTTTCCAAACAATCATTACTCTTCTTTAAAATATTATATATATATATATATTAATAAATAAATTATATAATATATTTTAAATATCAACACTATCAACAATTATTTAACAAATTATAATTCATTTTAAAAAAAATTATTAATTTAAAATTATCACAACCGAATTACATCAACAATAAAAATAAATATTTAAAACAAAATATTGTATACGATTAGACATGGCGTCGGTTTCGGTTTGAATCCGGCTTCGGTTTGAATCCGGCTTCGGTTTTGAACCTTCAAAATCGGCTCCAATTCCGGTTTTAAAGGTCCGATTCCGGTTTTAAAGGTCCGATTATGGTTCCGGTTCCGGTTCCAATTTCGGTTTCGGTTTCGGTTTCGGTTTTGAAGGTTCGGTTCCGGTTCCGGTTCCGGTTCGGGTTTCGGTTTCGGTTTCGGTTTTGGTTCCGGTTCCGGTTCCGTTTCCTCGGTTCCAATTTCGGTTCCGGTTCCGGTTCCTCGGTTCCAGTTTCGGTTCTGGTCCGGTTCCGGTCCGGTCCGGTCCGGTCCGGTTTTAGCGGTTCCACCGGTTCGGGTCTGGTATTCCGATGGTTTGGGTCTAGCGGTTCCAACGGTTCGGGTTTTATGGTTCCAACGGTTCGGGTTTTATAATTGATATTAAAGTTATTTATATTTTTTTCAATATATATTATTATTGAAATAAATAATAATATATATAAATTATAATAATTTAAATATATATTTATTAAATTTAGGGGTGGGCAAAAAACCAGTGAACCGAACCGAACCGGTCCAATCGGTTTTTCTTCGGTTTTTCACTATTTACCGGTTCAATTCGGTTCATTTAAAAAAAATGGATATTCCGGTTCGGTTTCCAGTTCATGGGTTCAAATCGGTGAACCGAACCGAGAACTGGTCTATATATATATCAAAATTCCGAAATTGTTCCGTTGTTGATTTAATTAAATTTATTTATATTTTGTCATTATGTATATAATTATTGAAATTAATAATAATATATTTAAATTTAAATAATTGAAATATAAATATTAAATATATATATATTTTTTCATTATATATATATTTTTAAATTAATAATTATATATTTTAATTTAAATTTAAATTATATATATAAATTAAAAAAAAAATGCCCAACCCAATGATTGGAGAGGGTTGGGAACCCAACCCCAATCATTGGGCAAGACCCAAATTGGGTTCCAAATGTGGAACTCCATTTGGATCTACTCTTGTGGACCCCACTTTTGGGTCTTATTTTTTGGGTCTCTTTTGCAACCAATGTGGCCAATTTGATTGGGTTCCAAAATGGGTCTTACAAAATGGGTCTTATTTTTGCACCAATGTGGATGCTCTTATAGGAGGACAAATGGACAGGTGCTTGGACGAAGTTCCTACCCTTAAGTTCAGCCAAGCAAATTAAGCAAAGCTTATCATCATCATCATCATCATCATCATCATCATCAATGACGATAATGACTTTCTGCATATTTTCAGACCCTAATTTAATTTCGCATTTATTATTGTCTACTCTTCAATTCATAGACCTGATCTCTCTCTCTCTTCTGCTCTTTTACCATTCAGCAGGAGCAGGAGAAAGAAACACACTATATATATAATTCACTGCTGAGATTTCCTATTCTCCTCCTAATAATGTCAATAGCTTTTTCTCACATTTAATATTCTCTTCTGTTCCATTGCTTGTTTTTACGTCTGACAATTGTAAATAAATCTTTGAGACTTTGACTTGTGATAAAAATGTCAAATCAATGTTAAAATCAGCAAAAAAAAAAAAAAAAAAAATTTTGTATCATTATTTGATTTTTATTAAATCTAATAGAATTTGGTTATTTAAGTGATTTTTTTATATTATAATCGAACTAAAATTATAAAGACTAAAATATATTAATAAACTTATAGAAAATAAATATATATATATATACTTTTAAAAATTTTGAAATAATTTTTGAATTATTATAATTAAACAATACAATCTTAAAAAATAATTTAAACAAAAATAAAATTATTTCAAAATATAAAAAAATACATAAAGGAGACATTATTCACAAAAACATATTCATTTTTTTCTATTAATTCGGGATCACTTGTTTTTTATGATCTAAGAGTCATTTGTTCAAACCCCAAGCTTGTCCATCTATTGGCTGAGTTACACCCCTATTTGCATAAACACATATTCATCTTGGTAATATATATATATATATATATGTTTTATATGTTTTCTATGTTTTCTATGGGAAGAAGGAAAACATTGATGTTTCAAAATTAATAGATAAAATAAATTCTATTTAGTGCTTGTTTGTTTGAGCTTTCTACCGTCTCAAAATATCTACTAACGTCTATTTAAGTTTTTTTTAGAGTTGTTTGATTGGAATTTTGAGATTGTCTATTTTAAATTGAAGAGAGATTAATAGATTTTAGACCTCTACTAGGCAAAACCTCATGAGAAGGTGATTCTCAAAATAGATATTTTTTTTAAAAAAAAAAAAGTCTACCAACCAAACATCTATGATTTTTTTTTTTCTATTCAAAAACTAAATTTCTAATAGATCTATTAAAAGTAGATATTTTACTAATAGAAGTTTTTCTATCATTTTGTTATGAAATTCTATTCTATCATTTTGTTCTTTATTAGTCCTAATTTTCCTTTTTCTTCTAGATTTTAATTCAACTTTTATTCATAATCTGAAATTATTTTTTTTCAAAAAAATAAAATAAAATTAGATAGATTTCCTTTTAATAGTGTGGTTCAAGTCTCACGTTTGCTCATTAAAACTTGAAGTGTTTGGAGACCTCTTTCATATAATGGGAATTACATATCCGACCATATTTATAGTGATTAATCTCGTTAGATTTCAACAGATCTCTCTTTTGATCGGTTCACCTTTTAAAAGTGAATTCAATATTATTTTTTGAATAAAATTCAATCAAATAAAAACAAAGAAACTAATTAATAACTTCATTGACGAAGACCGAATAGTAGCTTTCGAACTGCATGGAATGGCAATGCTGATGATGATGATGAGGGTGGCAGCAAATGCAGATATTCCTGCTACTAAAATTAAATGATTGACTAGAATGAATAAGAGATGATTAACAACACTAACAAGTTACCAAAATGAGATCATGTGATACGTAATTTGATTGTTTATACATTCGAGGTGGCCTAGCAAAGCAACAGCTGATGCACAAATCTTGTGAGATACGAAACCAGAGAAACTCTCTGACATGCTTGATACGCGCACCCATCTCTTTCTCTTTTCAATACCAACGCCCCCATGTCACCATGTGTGTCCTGACTCCTCAACATCTTATTAAATGCAAAACTCACTCATCAACTAAATTCACTAAACAGTATCCCACTTTCCCAAGTTAATTTAACCATTCCCTTTGCATCATTAAGGACAGTTATTAGTTACTTTGTAAACTGTATTTAGATTACTCATCATCATCATTTACACACCAAATGATAATGATGATGTCATTTATAAGACAAAAAGAACAAAAAAAATGAAGAAGAACTCACGAAAGGAAGAAGAAAGTATACAATTTTGTTGAAAATCATAGACATGCATTATACATACATGGAGAGAGAGAGAGAGCTCGATTAGTGGAGTATGTTTGTTAATTTGAAGAAACAAATACTCAACAAGTTCGATTGAATAAATATAATATCTTCTTAAGGGTTGAAAAAGCGGTTGCCACACTTGCATTTCCAACTCATTGGCTTGTAGTTGGTGATATCATCACCTCTAGAGTAGTCAACTTGAGAGAAATGGCTTCTTTTGCGGCCTTGTGCTTGTGTTGTTACTGGTACTTGAACTGCCTCACAGTGCCCACAAGAGTCGCACCTTCTCTCACATTTTGGTGGCCTTGACCCTATCATGCTCATCATCACCACCGTTTTCTCATCTTCTTCATCCATTCCTTTCTGTTATTAACACAATTTCAATTTCATTAACATTTGCTGATCACAAAAATCATGCAAGGAAATTTAAGTAATAAAGAGTGATCATTTAAAATCGTGTGTGACAATATAAACATACCTGAGTAGCTTCAATTAGCTTGGATATTGCTCTACCTACAATACAATACAAGAAAATAGACTGAAAGTGATTAGCAAACTTGAAAGCCAAAACCTTGTCAAGAAGTTTTTTAAAAATGAAACAGCTGAGGATATATATGCATACCTTCAACCATGAAGCTGACTTGAGTAGACATGCATGAAACCAAGAGAAAGAGCAAAGAAAGAATAAGGTGTCTATTTCTATGGCAGCAAAGGCAGTTTTGAGAGCTGACCATTTTTTCTCTTCAAGAAAGTGAAAGCAAAAGCCCTTGTAGAGAGAAAATAATAAGTACAATTACAATAGATAGAGAGATAGAGAGATAGATAGATAGAATGAGCAGCAGTAGATTAATATAAAGAGTGAAAAAAAGAAAAAAAACGTTTTTGAATAGTTGGCAGTGCAGAAAAAAGACAAGTGAATATCTGATTTTCCTGAAAAGTGTCCTAAGAGAGGTCCAAAGCTTGAATGCCACCTCTACAAAGTGAAAAGATTAACAAAAGGAGGCTAAAAAAAAGTGGTGGAGGAGTAGGACCTCAACAGAAAAGGGAATGACATTGACCTCGTTGAATGGGCCATCAAAAAAACCGTATGAAAAAGAGAAGAGAAGAGAAGAGAATGGACAGCACAGCAAAACAAAACAAAAGAGTAAGGAGGAAGGGAAGGAGTGAAAGAAAACAAAAACAGCAACAAAAGAGATCTCACAAATGGTCTCAATGATATAGAGTTTTCCACAATAGGGACATATAAATCAAAGCACTGGTGTGTGATCTGGGAAGATTGGGTTACTGGGTTTTCGTTTTCCTTGCATTTTTATCTTTCTATTTGTCCCCCTCTCCAGTCTCCACCACCCCCCACGTTTGTGTTTTCGGGGTTTGGAGCAGTTATTGCTTGTAATTGTGACCAGAACCAAATTTACTTCAACACGCCAACATTTCTATATTTCTCTTGGGAAGAGTATTTGTAATTTTGTATATATTTCCCAAGAATCCTTATTGAGAGATGGGTAGGTATCTACATAGACCGTGACACATATGGGGTTGCCTGAGAAAATCATATATGGGAATGGGGACCGCAATAATCTGTGTATGGAGGGTCTGCTTTTATTTTTATTTTTTATCACAAAATTCACTTACAATCCTCTGATTCGTACCTCACTGTTAACAACTACTCAAGCAGAAAAAAATTACCATTTTATCGGTTAGCAAAAAGGAAATTTCATATCAATTTTGAGATGATGACAGAATTCTTCAAATTCTATTTTAGTGCTTCAGAGATGTACAAAACAGCGACTTAACTCCACATCCATGAATCATTCACCTTATGTATTCTTTTTTTTATAAAAAAAATACCCATCACTTGCATGTGATACTCAGTTTTTTATATTCTGGTGGTCACAGGTTGTATGACTGGAGCCATAACTGTAAGATAATTATAGGTCATCATAATACACGAATGATATATTTGATTAGAATTTGAAATTGGGGATGTCAAGTCTTGCATAGATTCATGCAATAAGACAAATTTCATTGGGTTTCATGCCATATTTTCTCTGCCACTAGGAGATGGACCTTTCAATGCCTCTTTTGTACTAGGATGGATTCCATAAAGTTTTAAAACCAAAGAAATGTCTTTTACAATATTGTCATCATCGATCAAACAGAAAATTGAAAGCAAATTTCAAGCCAGAGAATTGCAAGTAAAAGCTCATAATCTGCCGCCTCGAAGTCCAGAATTATGTATTGCATATTGATATTATAGTTTGTGAACTGAGATTGAATTACATCTCTGTCTATTCTTACAAGTTACACCCTAAATGAAGAAAAATGTAATATTATCCCACAATCTGTACAACTGTTAGAATATTTGTAATTAATGTATAAGACTTCTATTTTGACAAACTCTAAACTGGAACAGTAACTCCGGCAGCCAGAACAGTAACTCCAGTGGTTGGAACAGTAAAATAATGGCAGGAACAGTAAATCAGATAGTCAAAACAGTAAATCCGGTAGAAGGAGGGCCGAATGTCGAAGAAGCATAAGTGCATAACGGTAGTACCTTTTTTTCCTCTTTGTCGGCACTAGAGCTGACCACGGTTTCGGTAAACCGTCAGTTTTGTTAGCGGTTTAACCGGAACCGGATGGGACAAATCGGAACCGGAAACCGGAACCAAAACCGGTGGTTCCGGTTCCGGTTTCGGTTTCGGTTTGGGATTCCTCCAAACCGGCAGAAACCGGCAGAAACCGGCAGTTTTAACCGCCGGTTTATTAAAAAAAAAAAAAACAAATAAACCAATCAGAAGTTGCCACGTGGCACTTTTTTGATTTTTTTTTTTGAAAAACCGCCCAAAACCGAAACCAAAACCGAAACCGTACCCAAACCGTCGGTTTTGAAACCGAAACTGCCAAACAGGTGGTTTCGGTTTCGGTTTGGGTTTGGTGGCCATCGGTTTTAGTTTTAGGTGGCCATTGGCCACTGGCCACCAAACCGAAACCGGTGGTTTCGAACCAAAACCGAAACTAAACCGAACCGGTGCCACCTCTAGTCGGCACCACTGCCACTAGTTACCAGTAGTGAGATTCACCGTTGACTAGAGGTCAAAGGTAGTAGAAAAATAATATAGATACAGAAAGAAGAAGGAAAAAAAAAAAAAAAACCTAAAAATTTGATTTAGGTTCTAATGCCAAGAACAAATTCATAATTTTGTTATTATTCTTCTTCGCATATGAGGTAATTTATAGGAGAAATACAACTAGAAAAGAATCAGGAAATCCTATAATTAAGCTAATTGATTTATCAAAATAGAAGTCCTATACATTAATGACAAATATTCTAACGACAACATCCAACATAAACAACTATCTCAAAATCCGCCATAACACTGAGGTCGACTAGAAGTTCCCCGCGGATGTCATTATGTAGAGAGACATTGACAGTCTCGTTAACAAGGAAACTTGTAAGTTGTCACACCTTTTATAGGAGAAAATTGTCGATCATGTGTTCTATAACATCAGCTCCATCAGAATTAATACAATAGGTTTTTACCTGAACAAAGAAGTAAACTTTTAAAAAATTGTTTTCAAGAGATAACTTATGAAATGTAATTCATGTGTATTGCAGAAGCACAAGCTAAAAAACTTGCCTGAATGGTATTGTGTGCCAGAAATCGTTGCTTGCTTCCTCTGAAATAAACGTCGACCCTTTCCCAGCTCACACTTGTCAAACCTCTGAGCATTTCCTCTACAATTGTTGAAAAGAGAAGAGAGACACTTATGTCTAAAATACTAGAATTGTTTTGAATTAAATCAGTTCCAAGTAGGAATTTAGAGAAGCCATGGGAAGAAAACCATACAATTCAGTTTCAAGTAATTTCACAACTTTTAAGTACTGTATGTATATAATTCCAATTTGTAGGAAACAGATCACTAAAAGAAACTGATTAGAGGGGGATGTTAATCCCTCAAAGAATCTATAAGGATTAAGGAGGAGCATGACCAAACCCGGTAAATAATAGTTGATAACCAAAAATTACAAGTGCTACATTAGATGAAAAGTGAACACATCAACAAACCCTTAGAAGTTCTTGATTGAGCAGTTTTTCAGTTAATTTAATAATAATAATAAATAAATAAATAAACTAATTAGCTTACCTTCCATGTCCATAGTTTTGCTTCCGTTTAATATGGTCTCCAAAAGTACTTTTCGTTGAGGGGTTGCAGTTTTTTCTGTCTCCACATTTATAATATGCGGGTATTTGCTATATCCCTTGAGATGTTTCCTCTGATAGAAACAATCAGCAGTGAGATTAAGTAAAGATTATATTCAAAATTTTGACAATAGTCCTTAGAATTACCTTAGGGAGCTCGTTTGAACTCCTTAGAGATGATGTACTCCATCCCACAAGGTCTAAGAAGTGTGTTAAGTTCTTACTAAAGACAGATGGTGTGCTAAGAAGGGATTGTGTCAAAGTGCCAAAATGGTTAAATCTCTATTATCTCAGCATTTTAAAATCAAGTTAAAACATTAATTTACCTAGCTTCACACTCAAAAAGTATGATATATGGAAACAAAATATAAACAGCAGGATACGATCAAAACGTGCATTTGCATATGCTACACGATGCCTGAAGGATCGCAAAGCTGATCTGCATATGTAAGACATAGATGATGTTAAGCTGTGGAATCACCAACCACAACAAGAACTCTTATTTTTCCACAACAAATCTTAATAAGTTTATAAAAGACTTACATAAATTTAAGATCTACACCATCACTGGCCATCTGAACAAGAAGAGGGGGTTTTCCTTCATCCTTGTCAGTCAAAAATAAATGTTTTCCGGTCCTTCCAAGAAACCAGGAACTACGAGCCGCTACCTTTTCCAGGGCGTGAAAGCCACAGAAAGCTGGGACCTAAAAACAAAACAAAAAACCACAGCATAAGAAAACTATATGTATATGAAGCCATAACATAATGTAGAAAACACATCAGAAAACAGAAATGTTCTCAAATGGTTGCATTAATTGACTGACAATTATATGGACATGCAAGGTGTAAACGTATCACCTGCTTATGCCCCCTTGAACCAAGGTGAGGACTAGCAGATGTTATAAAATTCACAGGCTCCAGCCCCGCAATTTTGACTTTGAATTTCTCTTTCTGGCATCGATCTCCAGATTCATTATTTTTACATTCTCCATTTACTTGAGGAAGTTCCCCTGTGACTTCCCGTTTGTAAAGCCTGGCAATAGCATACCTTGCTACTAGGCCACCTAAAGAGTGACTAATAAATGAGATCTTTTGAACGCCCGGGTGACGTTTTACAACAGATAATACCTGAAAGAAACAATGCCCTTTTCAATATTTCCTGTTCCTTGCACCAAGTTCATATTGAGATCAATTTCTAACATGTATAATAGAATTATTCTATATTAGTATATTACTAATCTAAACCAGAAGTAAAACAGAGGAATGACATTTGAGATCAGAATTCTGTCCTGAGAAATGATGGCTCAAAATAACAAGTTAAAATCAGGGAACATATTATTAACAGCTAAATAGTAGCCATAACGCACCTCGTCTGCTAATCTGTCCCCCATAACATCAACACCATCAAATGTCAACAATGAAGAATTAGACTCGCTGCCTGCATTAAGTTAATCATGTGCAACAAAAGCAAAACACTAGTGAATATTGAAATATGGAGGCAGAGAATAGCTTGGACATACATTTAAGAACTTGTACACAGCTTATAATATACCCGTTTGCATATTAAAAAATGTCTTGTCAAATTCAAACACAACAAGAAATCAAGTACATGAGTAGGTGCTCAAAGAATCTACTCACAAAAGTGAATAATTGAATATCAAATTTCTTGAGATGAAGGAGAAAGTATATTCAAAAATTAAAATACACAGACCAGCAAAACCTCTATTGTTTATGAAATGAGAAAGAATTCCTAGATGATTGCAGATAACACGATCAATGAGTCAAATTTTTGTTTGAAAATCGATGAATTGTCATCCGACAATCTAATAATCTACAGAACATAAACAAATCATTTAATATGATATGAATATTCTATTATTCATAGATCAAAGTAGTCAACTAATGAATTGTATTTCCTATATGTTTGCCAAAAAAATGTAGAATCATCAAACACTTATGCATTACTAATGTTATAAACAACCACACGTTAACTTCAAAAAACAGAAGTTTTTCCTAAGAACATAAAACATTATAAATATAAAGCAAAAACAGTTCACTGAACATAATAATAACATTCAATGTTCTTTTTTTTAACAGAAACTCACAATGAACAATAACATCTTTGGGATACTTTCGCAGAAACTGCTTGGCAGCATATTTCCAATTGTGAGCACTGCACATTCACAGAGAAAACAACAATCACTAACTATATAATGTTATCTTCACTGAATCAAATCCAAATCACGAAAGAAGAAAAGAATAAACAATGTGATCACCTGCCAATGATACCATTAACCATTACAACAAGGTGAGTAGGAGGAGGAGTCGAATCACCTCCAATATTGGTTTCGACCTGCATGTCGAAATTGCCCTTCTCATCCTCTTCTGTCATCAGACATGAAAGTGTCCTCATATACGATGATTTGGGGCTCTTCTTCTTCTTCTTCTTCGTCGTCATCGTCTCAGACTTCCCCTTATCCAAACCTCTGTCTTCGGACCCCGCCACGGATCCAGAACCTCCATTAACCTCCACGGAAGCCATCGACGAGAGATTTTTCGATGAGGGTTTATTTTTTTTTATCAAAGAAGAAGAAGAAGAAGAAGAGAAGAGAGAGGAGAGGTCGATGAGCGGTTTTGTTAGTTACAGAGTTTGGTTTTGGTTGCCGGTCCCCTGTCCCCACGCTAGATCTTCGCCTCTACCAATCTGTTACTTTTACATTCATATATAATATATATATAAGGTTCGTGATTCGAGAAATTGTTTCCAATAATAGCCCGTTGTTTTTTCAAGTAATTACGAGGTTTCAGTTTTGGGTTTGTCTGCGTTTTGTGGGATTGAGCAAGGGTAATTGTGGAAATATGGTGTGTGCATTACAGCATTAGTGTCATTTATTAATCTTATCTCTTCTAGAAACAGACACAATTTGACACGCAATTGTTTGAACCACTATATTTCTTTTTCACTTGGGCGGTGTTGGATTTTTATTTTTTTTTTATTTTTTTTATTTTATTTTTTATTTTATTTTATTTAAAAACAAGTGAGCATGAGTCGAGTTTCGTCATTCACAACTATACCAATAGTTTGTATTTTGTGGGTTAGATGCGTAATCCCACTCTTAAATCCCGAATTTATTATAATAATTAAAACTAATAATTAATTATGAAAATACGACTTTGATTTAGTGATATATCTGTTACACTAGATAAGTTCAAATCTTTCTTCATTTATCTAGAAAAACATTTTTTAATACAGATAGGATCCTTACCGGACTCAATCGACAAAAAAAAAAAAAAAAAAAACTATATAACTCTAATTATAAATATTTTATCTTTTTTTTTTATTATTATTTCTTTTCTTCAAGATTTTATCTTTTTAATTTACTTTTTATTGTTAAGGATAATAGTAAATAGTAACTCTAAAAAAGTATGCTTTTGATGCTTATACACATGTAACGGCAATCCGAGCTTTTACGCTACTTCCAGCATGAAAGCACAGAAAACACATGCCAAAGTAATGGTAAATGTGACAATAGAATCAAGATCGTGGAAATTTCACGCACCAACTTTTTTATACTTTTAAGTTTGATTTACATTCAATCTAGCATCTTCTAATCAGAAAGATTCCTCATAAATTTATAGTCAATTTCCAGTTTTGTCGTCTCTGATGACTGGGTTTGTAGAAGTTTATTATTTATTCATGGGTTCCTCCTACATTGTTTATTATTTCTTCTGCCAAACTCAAATATGTTTTTGCATATAGAAAAGGGTAAAAATATTTTATTAATTTGTATTAATTAAAACTAATCCCTTTCATGTTTTCATTTTCTCTGGTTAATGGGAATTTCTTCTAGTAAAAGCAAAAGCCTCCATTTGGCATTCATATATATAAGTTTGACTTTTTTATTCATTGACAATGAAGTCAATGCCATTGGGTTGTTACTTATTAGGACTATTGACTTTGACACTTTCAAAAACCAAATTCATTTTTAATTTCTTGTCTTTTCTTTCTCAATCAAATTAATAGTGAAATATACAAATTATCAACGACTTGTGTATCAAGTATTATTAATATAAGAATTATACAAATTATCTGACTTTTGGAAGTGTCCTTGGAGATGCATGAAGAATAACAAAAAAAATATTAATAAATTAATTTTTATAAAATTGATATTAAATTAAGGCTGATTACGACGTATCTCCACTTTTATAAATCTTTTATTTTGTTTCGACACACCATTAAGGACAACCGGAACATATGCTCCTTGTCTCAAACTAAAAGTCGGCCATGAATATTACCACAACTTTCATAAACTGTTACTCTGCCATGGATGTTCATCTTAGATTCGAATCCAAAGTTTTACTTGAACATTTTCTAATTTAATAATGAATCAGGATCCTCTCCTAAGTAAAGCTCTACTTAAACTTTTAAGGATACTGTTAATGTATCAAGTAAAAGAATGAATGGTCACGATTCTTTAATTAATTTTTTACTTAAAGAGAGAGAGAGAGAGAGAGAGAGAGAGAGAGAGAGAGAGAGAGAGAGAGAGTCAAAAACCCTAGATATTTCTCCTTCTATCTCTCTCTTGCTTTTAACATTAATTAAGTGGGGCACTTGAACGAAATAACAATTATATAAAAAAATACTGAAAAATTAAGGTAAATGTAAAATGAGTTTTTTTTTTTAAATAAAACTAAAATGAGTTTATATATATAAAGAAAAATTGATGGTATAACGAATTATACATAAAATAAAACAAATAGAACATATACTTAAAATGAACTAAATAATCTTATATTAAAATAAATAAATAAAAACAAGGAATGGGATCTTAAAAATAATAATAATAACAAGAAAAACAACATAAATAATTAAAATTTACAATATTTATAAATTACATTCTAATTTTATAATAAGATTTTTTTTTTTTTTTTTTTTGTATTTACAATGAATTAACTTTAAAGTTATACAAAAATAATTGATTAATAAATATTACTAAACATATTTTTGATTATTTATTTATTTTTCTAATTATTGGTAAATTATTGATTTTTTGATTTTGAAAACAATAAAATTATAAAATAAAGAAAAATACTAAGGATAAAATAAAATAATCAAAATAACATATGGACTATTTTAATACAATAAATTCACATTTGAGATTTTAGAGTGGATTGATTGGATGTGTTAGGTATGTCAAACTAAAATTATTAGAAATAATAAAAGTTCAAAATAATGATATATAATTTAATATAAAATAAAATTGAATTAAGTAGACACAAATTAAAGGTAGTTCAGAAGTTGTCAATGCAAAGAAAGAGAAGGTGAATTATTTTGTTTTAGAAGGAGAAGAAAATTTGAGAAAAGAATTGGAAAATATGGTAAATTAAAAAAGTATTAAAATTACAATATAAAATTGAATTAAAGAAAAAAGATATTTAATTTGCTTGAAAAATGTAAATGGTGGGAGTACCAACATAGAAAATAGACACAATACCAAATATGTTATTAATCATTATCTACATAAAATGTGAATTAATATATATATATATATATAAATGAAAACTAAATCAATTTTTTATTTTAAATTGAGGTAGGGCACATACCCCACCTGGCCTTTAGGTGGGTCCACCCCTCCACATCCATTAAATGATAAAGCTTTTTAGAATAGTGAGTAAGAAACACTAGTAGTCGGAATCGGTGATTTCGACAATTGAAGTTAGAAACAAGATTTCATTCGAGGATTCGATGTGTGGATCGAAATTGAAGACCTTAGTTTGAGAAAGAAAACTATGACCAATTGACCATTGATATGAAGAATGTTTAATATTTGATGAAGGATTGGTTTCTTGTTAAGATAATAGAAAAACTTATGTTTTTGTTTTTATTTATTGTTTTCAAAATTTATAGTTAGTATTTAAATTTTTTGTAGAGTCTGATGTAAAATAATGCGGAGAGAGATGATGAGAACATACAAAGGAGAAGGAAGAGATAGAATAAAATAAAAAAAATTAACTTTGACATACCCAGAAGTTACAACGGAAAAAATAAAAAAATAAAAAAATAAAAATTTGAAATGGCATCATGTTAGGATGTTTTTCTAAGTGAAAAATTAATTAAATGAATAGTAATCTTTTATCTTTTATATTTTCACTTGCCACATGTAACAAGAGGATCAAGATCCTCTACCCATCTCGTTTTTACTCATCTTTTAAATATCTACTGACACATGGCATCCAAACAAATGAATGGGTAGGATTAATTTACTTTAGTTTTTTCTCTCTACCATATAACAAACGACTCCGTTTAGATTATTTTCTGTAGGAAATAAAAAAATAAAATAAAAAAATCATTTTCAGTAAAATATATATATTACACACTTCTAGGAACCTAGAATAGAAATCCATTCATCATGCACACTTGGGCCTCTTGACAATGTGGTTGGATTCTCCCCTAGGACTCTAGGAGCCTTCACCACCAAGGTTCAAAGCCCATTGTGTACATGTATATATTTCTATTATTTGTCCCCCTTGGCCTTTAATCCCAAGGGTGGGTGGTGTCCCACCAATTGTGGGTTCTCTCTCCCGTTTGTGGGAGCTGTAGTTCGGGTTGCGCTTGTAGAGTCTAATCTCGCCGGGTCTTAGCAGTTGTTATATATTCAAAAAAAAAAAATCCATTCATCATCAATCTGATTATATATATATATATATATCTTCATCAATCCAAATCCAAACACAATTACACTTCATCTTTAAAAAAATTCTAGAAAATGGTGGAGCAAACCGAGAAATTCACCCAAAAAAAAAAACATTTTTGATGTATTTGGGTGTTTTTATTTATCATTGAAATCTTCTTCGATTTGCTTGATATCCGGATGATGTTGAATTTGGATTTGGGTTGTTGTTTTTGTTTTTGTTTTTCTTAGAACAAGTGTCAAGAGAGGATTTTTAGATTGAGGAAAACCACTTGGATATATGTTTGATGTCATTAAAATTATTGAATATCGTATAAGTTAACTAATATAAATTAATTTATATTATATAAATATTTATTAGGAGAATATTTTTTAAAGATGCTATGTTGATGTAAAATTTGGTGTGGATACATTGGAGCGAAAAAAAAAAAAAAAAAATGATGTAAAAAAAAATGCTCTTCTTATAACAAATTGGTATAATATTTAGTGTTTTGGGTTGGAGATGCTCTTAATAAGCCAAAAACAAGATATTTTCTTATACAATAGGTCATTTCTTTAATAAAAATCTAACTAACCTCAAACAACTTTCCTGGTAATGACAACTCAACACCTATACCTAACTAACCAACCAAGTTGACCTCTCTTTCTTGTTGAGCGTGTACTCCTTTCTTCTGCTTTGTATCAGTCACATAAGCTGCAAACTTGAACAAGCCTTCTAACATTCTTCAATCCGTGGATTGCTGCACACTTGATCAAGCCTTCTAACATTCTTCATTCCTTCAACAGCTGGTGTACATTGAGCTGATGCACAATGAGTTCATCGAAGCTGAACTTTGAGTTGAGTCGTACTTATATATATATATGCACAGATAAGTATTCTGCTAATAATTATGTTGTGCTAATGATAAGGTTGTGTTATCTTGATTTTGGTCAAATGGTTGAATTTCTTGGTGTAGTGTTGTATCACGAGAATCATAATTCTCCGCACTAGAATTTTCTAAAAAATGTGAAGAACTCTCAAAATTCTGAAAGTTTGGTCAAATGGACTTGTAGTACTACATATCGTTATATTATAATACCCAGAAGACTTTTGGGGTGCGTTTAGTGTGCGAGATAGGATTGAATTATTTTTAGGGGGAATTGCACAAATATCCCTCAAGGTTTGATTAAATTGCACGAATATGGTGAGGCTGTGGAATTACAAGGCCTTTAGAGCTGCCCCTACTACAAACACACAGCTCAAGAAGCCTAAACAAGATCACACCAACCAACAAAGCTATTATGACCAACCCACAAAACAACACCCAAGACTACAAAGAAAGAAAACAAAACAAATCTCCAAGCCTAATAGAGCATCTCCAAACACACCAAATAATCCCCTCAAACCAACACACCAAATGAACCAATAAAATTTGGTGGAGCTACAGTATTCACCAAACTTGGTGTGGACTATAGCTATACCAAGGTTTTTCTTTTTTGGTTAAATGTCACAATATTAGTTTTTTATTTTTGTTAAAATTACTAAATTAACCATTTCATATTTAATTATAACAATATTTATTCTTAAAAAATATACGATTAGAAAGATCTCGTTGAGATCTTTAAAATCATACCCACTTTGATGGATCAAGATCTCCTACCCATTTCATTTTTACTCATCTTTTAAATATCTACCGACACATGATATCTAAACAAATGAATTGGTATGATTAATTTGCTTTAGTTTTTTCTCTCTATTATATAACAAACGACTTCGTTTAGATTGTTTTCTTTAGGAAATAAAAAAATAAAATAAAAAAATCATTTTCAGTAAAATATATATATTGCACACTTCTAGGAACCTAGAATAGAAATCCATTCATCATCAATCTGATTATATATATATATATATATATCTTCATCAATCCAAATCCAAACACAATTACACTTCATCTTTAAAAAAATTTATGGAAAATGGTGGAGCAAACCGAGAAATTCACCCAAAAAAAAAAAAAAAACATTTTTGATGTATTTGGGCGTTTTTATTTATCATTGAAATCTTCTTCGATTTGCTTGGTTTCCGGATGATGTTGAATTTGGATTTGGGTTGTTTTTGTTTTTGTTTTTCTTAGAACAAGTTTCAATAGAGGATTTTTAGATTAAGGAAAAAAAATGTTTTTGTTATCTGCTTAAACATGTTTGTTAGGAGAAAGAGAGGAAAAAAATAAAGAAAAATTTAGACGAGGGAAAGGAAATCAAGAGAAAGAGAAAAAAAATAAAAATAAAAATAAAAATAAAAGAAACCAATCTCAACCATTCTTTTCCTTGTCTGCCACATGCCAACAGATGCTTGGAAGTTGAGCACAAATAAGATGGGTAGGGGATCTCAATCCCTCCTAAACTAAGCTCTACCTAAGAATTTGATGATCTTTAGGAGAGGATCCTGATCCTTTAATAATATACTGTATTGCTTGGTTTGGTGTTTCATACTCTTAATTTTTAATTAAATACAATCATTATGATTGTTAATTAATCAACATATACATTAGGGTGTTTATTTTTGTGGACTTGCATGCACGCATATAATTGTGATGCCAACTGAAAATTTGGATATGTCATTTTTTTTTTTTTTTTGACTGTTAAACTTTTTTTTTTATTTTTACGTGTTACACTGTTACATAAATTCGGGGTTTTTTACACTCCGTGATGCAAGTGTAAGGGTCATCTCGTCAACTTTCGTCTTGAAACATTTTGCTAATGTAAGTTTTGTGAATTGTGACACCTCAAGCTGCTCAAATGATCAACCCTAAATGCCGGTTGATGCCGGTTGAAGTTTGTTAGTAGCTGGTTAGAGTTAGTTACAAGATTCCTGGTTGCTGACATGGCAGCCAGGTCATCAAGTTAGTTATTCAGCTTCCGCAGATTTAGGGAAATCAGTTATTCATGAAATGAGCGTGCAATCTCTTTCACTTGTAAATATAAATAGGTTGTTATTGTTTTCCATAATATTCAATTAAGAAAAAAATAGTTCTCTCCATTAATGCATTATTGGAGCTCCACTTTTCTCTCTGTTACTGTTAGTTCAAGGATTTTGTCGAACACCTTTACATTTTCATAATCAAACACTTTTCTCAAGTTTGTTTAACAAGTTTGATGTCATGTCATCCTATAATTCTCAGGATGTGAAGTTGAAGATGAGTTGAAGTGGTCCTGGTCTTGGAGCCGAGCTCTTGGACTTGTGTGAGAGTCGCGCCCACAAATCTATGCTCTCTGGAGAAGTGGACCACAAGGTCCAACTCTGAGCAAAATGACATTGGAGAAGTCATTCAAAATCAAAACTATCTCACAGCCTTTTTCATGTCATATATGTTGACAGTGAGAGGCTGCTTGGTGCTTTAGTTGGAGAAATTTCAATAAGACATTTCTTCGGTTGTCCGGTCAACGTAAAGAAGGTGGTGTCTTTGCAATTGTCATGGTTGCAAGTGATGTTCTAATATACAAATGTGAATTGTGAGCTGAATTGACTCATGCCACAATGATTGTGATTCTTTAAATCACTTAGAACACAATGTGACTCTAAGTCTATAATGGGACTAAATCATTTTTATTTTAATTGTTTTTACCACGAGCATGTAACATTGTTGGGCTGAATAAGTTCTTTAGTCCTAAAACTAAAGGGACATTTGTTTTTTTTATCTAAAGTCTTATAAGATCTTAATTTGTTAGACATATGGATAAGTCTTACAAATTAAAATACTATAATATGTTTGTTTTATCATTTTAAATGACTTATTATTAATGTAAAATTTTAACTTTTTCCATTTATAACCTTTCAACATCCTTTGATATTTGTAACAAAATAATTTTTTATTTTTTTAAATTGATAATAAAAAAATAAAAATTAAAAAAATGAATGGGAGAATGGTGGTCGGCCTTCTCCAGTCCCAAGAGGCAGCATCGCCATTGCCTGCTTGAGTTGATTAGGTTGTGTTAGGGTTTCTTCAAAATTGAGAATTTTTAGAAAATTGATTTTTAGGGTTTTATGATGTGTGGATAAAATAGTAAATGTATGAATTGTTATAAGATATTTGTGGAATTTTTTTAAAAAAAAACTCTACTTCGCAAGTTTTTAATAAGATAAAAGTCTTGTAAACAAACAAATTGATTTATTTTAATTTAAGATATAAGATATAACTACATAAGAGGAAATGAAAAATACAAACAACCTCTAAATCATGTTTTTTTTTTTTTTTTTTTTTTAACAGGATTGGAAAAGGGGTATAATTCGAACCCACGACATTTTGCACTAGATGTGAGGGGCTTACGAGTTACAACTAAGACAATCTCGTCCTGTTGTCTTGTTTTTACTGGTAGCATTTTAGCTTAGAATTTGACTTTAAAATTTTTAAAAATAAAATAAATTTTTTTTTGATACTTATTGAGTCTTGTAAAATCAATTTACTTGCATGCCAAGGTCCCAGGATCTGTAAGACTGTAACTGTGATTGAATATCAGCAGCAGAAACTTCATCAATATATAGGGATCTAAAGGGCTAGTTCCTCCCAAAACGTGGTACCAACTGAAAACACAACTTCACCTAATTTTTCAAAGAAAAGGAAAAAAATCAAACAAACTTTGTCGTGTAATCAAAGTCTATGAAGCAAGGAATATCAAATAATAAATAATTGATAATGGAGAAAATGATTATCTAAACCTTAATCTTCTTTTCCAATCCAAGCATACAAGGCCAATATAGCCATATAGGATGCCTCAGTCTGCAAGACAAAGCAATACAAGAGAAGCCTCACCTGCCTTAGCCTTGCAGAGAAGGAGAAGAAATTAATTAAAAATTAAAAATATATATATTATAGACTTATAGTTACTATTTTTGTTATTATCAATTTGATATTTGTGTTTCGTTAATCTAAGACAAAAGCAAACTGCTGTTTGCAGAAGGTGTTTGGTTAGTTGGTCCCGCGCTTTTCTTAAACTTCACTTGAAACTTCCAAAACGGTGCGTATAAATGCGGAGGTTTTCGACTTGCTGTTTCACAACTGCAGTTTCAAAGACCAGTTCAAAGCAAAAGCAAAAGCATCCACAGGTACTCTTTTATGATAAGATACTTTGGATAATACCCATTTTGTAATAGAAACTGTCTTCAATTGTTTTCTTTTGTGCTTTGGTTTAGAGATCCGGAGAAGCCATGGAAAGCCAACCGACGAACAACGCCAATGACGACTCAGCAGTGCAGGTATGTTATTTGTTCGGCATTTCCAGATTCATTCATTGATTTTGAGAATTCGAGTTGTTGTTTTTTTACTTTGTTTTCTTTTGTTTATAGCTTGATGGGTTTTTCTTGTTTTCAACTCTCTCTGCATTTCTGCCATTGTAATTGATTCTTCTTGTTCAACTTGAACATTTCAGGAAGTTTAACGAATACTAAGTTTCATTTACTATTTTTGGTCTTTTCATTGGGTTGACATTTTATGATTGGTTATTAAAGTTGTGAAATTCAAAAGCAGTGATTTAATATTCTAATTCATGGTGGGACAATTTCAGAGGTACTCTTGGAATTTAATTTTGGAATGGCCTGAATTTGGTACCAAACACCCTAGCCCTAAGAAGCAATTAATTTGACTTTATAATTGAAGTTAAAGTTCATGGCTCCAGTAATTTGCAGTTAAAGTATCATGAATTCTGCTTTTGCTGACAGATTGAAGACCATAACACTGTCAATTCAAGTACTGGCAGCGCTACTAATATCATAATAAACAGTGACTTCTCAATGGGACTGCATTCTTGGCACCCCAATTCCTGTCACAGCTTTATTGTTTCAGCTGAGTCAAATTACCCGGAAGGAACATCGACAAACTCAGTTGGTAATCATGCTGTGGTTACAAATCGTAGAGAGTGCTGGCAGGGCTTGGAACAAGACATAACAAGCCGAGTTTCTCCTGGTTCTACTTATTTTGTTTCTGCTTCTGTTGGAGTGTCGGGGCCTCTTCAAGGATCTGCTGATGTCCTGGCAACTTTGAAACTAGAACACAAAGATTCAGAGACTAGCTATTTCTTTATTGGAAAGTAATGCATTATGTTTTCTTGTTTTACATTTTTTTTCAATATGGGAAAAGAGAATAGATGTGTTAATGGCAACTACTAATGCAGAACTTCTGCATCAAAGGAGAGGTGGGAGAAGTTGGAAGGCACGTTCACGTTGTCAGCTATGCCTAATCGGGCTGTTTTCTACTTGGAAGGACCTGCTCCTGGAGTTGATCTACTTATAAGATCAGTTGTGATTACCTGTTCCAGTCCTAAAGAGTGTGAGGTATTCTCTTTGCTCCTTATCCTAACCTCAGATAAGAGACTTTGTTAGAATCCTTGAATATGCCATATGCAGATTTAGAAAATTTTAAATTAGTTTAGTTATGTGAGTCAGATTTTCTCTATTTTAATTTTGACGTAAAGCAATTTGCAAAAATTCTTTCCCGAAAGCCTCTTGTCATCTAACACTGATTATTTTGGAAAATTTTCCTCTTTATTTTGAAAGAATAAGAGGGCAGATTGTGTCACTGCTGGAGATGAGGGCATCATTCTGAATCCCAATTTTGAGGATGGCCTCAGTAATTGGTCTGGAAGAGGAGGATGCAAGATTGTCTTACATGATTCTATGGCTGATGGGAAAATAATCCCACTGTCAGGAAAGGTTTTTGCATCTGCAACAGAACGAACACAAAGCTGGAATGGAATTCAGCAGGAGATAACTGGAAGGGTGCAACGAAAGCTTGCTTACGATGTTAAAGCAGTAGTTCGCATTTTCGGTAATAATGTAACTACTGCAACTGTACAGGCTACTTTATGGGTTCAAACACCAAATCAACGTGATCAGTACATTGTCATTTCTAAGTAAGCTTCTTCTAAGATTTTTTGTTTTTTTAAACAAATACTTTTGATCTCCACATTATCAAAAAATTTTGGATGGACTCTCTGCAACAACTAAAATAAGGAATGCTGATAGTCTTAAGAAATCACTTATAATTATGTTATGTTTTGATAATCTTTTGATGTATCTTTCCCCGTGTTCAAGAAAAATTATGCTATATGTATATATGAATGTGTATTTGATATAGAGTTGCAGGCAATTCATCATTTCTTAACACTGCTCACAATAAGGCGGTTTGCTCATCAGTGTGCAGGCAACCGACAAGGATTGGGTACAGTTGCAGGGGAAATTCCTTCTTAATGGTTCCCCAGCAAAAGTAGTCATATATATTGAAGGACCACCTCCGGGCACTGATATTCTTGTCAATAGTTTAGTTGTAAAGCATGCAGAGAAAACCCCTCCTTCATCTCCACCAGTTATTGAGGTTGGTTGAATATGTGATTTAAACTGTGAAAGTGTTTCAGATGTTTTGTATTATTTTTTTTATTTACACTTTAGAAGCATTCATTCTTGAAGTTGAATCTTGAGTGTTTTACTATCTGACATTTTTATTTTGTGTGTAGAACCCAGCCTATGGAATTAACATAATTACCAACAGCGAACTAAGTGATAGCACCAATGGCTGGTTTCCCCTTGGTAATTGCACTTTAGGTGTTGGAACTGGCTCACCACATATACTCCCTCCAATGGCAAGAGATTCCCTTGGACCTCATGTACCTTTAAGTGGGCGCCACATCCTTGTGACTAAACGCACACAGACTTGGATGGGTCCTGCTCAGATGATATCTGATAAACTGAAACTCTTTTTGACATACCAAGTGTCTGCTTGGGTTCGAATTGGTTCTGGAGCAACTGGTCCTCAAAATGTGAATATTGCATTAAGTGTGGACAACCGGTGGGTCAATGGAGGACAAGTTGAAATTAACAATGATAGGTGGCATGAGATTGGTGGGTCGTTTAGAATTGAGAAGCAACCATCAAAGGTTATGGTTTATATCCAAGGTCCTGCCCCAGGTATTGACTTAATGGTTGCTGGAGTTCAGATATTCCCTGTTGACCGAGAGGCAAGGTTTAAACATTTGAATAGGCAGATTGATAAGGTAATTTCTTTCTACAATTCTTGAGGTATCATTAATTATATCTAGATGAAATTTCGATCACTGGGCAGCGGTGAGACTCAACTGCATGGTGATCTTAATAATTAATAAAACTGCTTGATCAGTATTGTTTGATACATAAACTTCTGAATATGCATTAGTCCAATGTCACTAGGATAAAATATTATTCAAGCTACTGAGTTTATTGATGTAAATCAGCTTAATAATAGCTAGTTTGAATGGTCAGTAATACTGAATTTTTTTTCTTCTCCCTTTCGTTATCTTTACTTAACATAACGAACTGATGTCTTTACAATATTGAGATTTTGCAATCATACTTTTGTTCTAATTCTCTCTTTTCTGTAATGCAGATTCGTAAGCGTGATATTATCTTGAAATTCTCTGGAGCAGGTTGCAGCAGCATGCTTGGCAGCTTTGTGAAAATCAAACAAACGCAGAACAGTTTTCCCATTGGATCATGCATAAACAGATCACAGATAGACAATGAAGATTTTGTTAATTTCTTTACAAAATATTTCAACTGGGCTGTGTTTGGAAATGAGTTGAAGTGGTATTGGACAGAGTCATCACAAGGAAACCTTAACTACAAGGATGCCGATGATATGTTGGAGTTGTGCACGAAACACAAAATAGAAACCCGAGGTCATTGTATATTCTGGGAAGTAGAGGACACTGTCCAATCATGGATCCGATCACTAAACAAAAATGACTTGATGACAGCTGTTCAGAATCGCTTAACAGGCCTTCTCACACATTACAAGGGGAAGTTCAGGCACTATGATGTGAACAATGAGATGCTGCATGGATCATTCTATCAAGATAGATTGGGCAAAGATATCCGAGCAAATATGTTTAAGACTGCAAACCAACTAGATTCATCTGCCACCCTGTTTGTGAATGATTATCATGTTGAAGATGGATGTGACACTAGATCATATCCCGAAAAGTACATTGAACACATTCTTGATTTGCAAGAGCAAGGTGCACCTGTGGGAGGCATTGGAATTCAAGGACATATTGATAATCCAGTGGGACAAATTGTTTGTTCTGCTTTGGATAAATTGGGTATTCTAGGTCTTCCAATCTGGTTTACGGAGCTCGATGTGTCTTCAGTTAATGAACATGTTAGAGGGGATGATCTGGAAGTCATGCTTCGAGAAGCATTTGCCCATCCTGCCGTTGAAGGAATAATGCTGTGGGGATTTTGGGAGTTGTTTATGAGCCGAGACAATGCACATATGGTTAATGCAGAAGGCGACATCAATGAAGCTGGTAAGAAATACCTTGCTCTTAAACAAGAGTGGCTGTCTCGTGCTCATGGGCAAATTGATGAGCAAGGAGAATTCAGGTTTAGAGGCTTTCATGGTGCATACACTCTGGAAATAGCTAGCTTCTCCAAGAAAGTCATAAAGACATTTGTTGTTGATAAGGGTGACTCGCCACTGGTGGTGACCATAGATGTTTAATTCAAGTGCTGCTGCTGCTTCTCCCTGTTCAAAGGTTAAATCTCTTCATGATTAATGTCTTACTAAAGCTTCTGTGAAAAAATAAAAAGACGACGAAAAAACAAAAAATAATAATAATAATAATAATATGTAAAGTGAGCTTGTGTTTGTTATTTACACAAATTGTTTGATTTATTATTCCAGTTGTAACATCCACTCAAAGAAATAAAAATACTGTCTTGTTGATGTAGATAATTTGCTAAGGAATTTGTTTGTTTTTTTTATCATCAATCTTAGCTTGTAATATATGATGGTTGTTATTCTTTACTCAATGTGAGTGGAAACTGGAAAGGACTGATGGTGCTGACCTTCAAAAACTTAAATCAGAATATCATTTATTTTCCTGTATGTAGGAGTCTCATTGCTGCTTGATGAAACTGTCTCAATGAGATTGCACTATTTATCACGAGAATATAAATATATATTATCAAATTATAATTTGGTGCAATCTCATTGGACGGTCTTACCAAGTGGTAATGAGACCGTCCCATTGAAGATTTTCTCCAGAATCAGGAATGCTGCCGTTTGATTACTTATACTGTAATACCGAGACAAAAGCTAACTGTCATTTGCATTAGACGTTTGATTGGTTGGTTGCTTAGGTGCTGTGCTTTTCTCATAAAAACTTGAATTGAAAATCCTAACGGTGCATATAAGATGAGGAGGTTTCCCGCTTGCAGCTTCACAAACAACTCGAGTTTCTTGAACACATTCAAAGCAAAAGCGTCCCTATTCCCAATCTACTCATTCATGCTCCATGGTTTCAAAGACCCTTTCAAAGCAAAAGCATCCGTACTCTTTTGTGCTCTACATTTCTCTTCATGCTAAGATACTTTCGATAATCCCATTTTGATAATAGAAACTGTCTTGAATTGTTTCCTTTTGTGTTTAGGTTTAGAGATTAGGAGAAGCCATGGAAAGCCAACCAACAAACAAAGCCAATGATGACTCTGCGGTGCTGGTATGTTACTTGTTTGGCATTTCCAGATTCATTTATTGATTTTAAGTTGTTGTTTTTATTATATTTTTATTTTGTTTTCAACTCTCTCTGCATTGCTGCCATCGTAATTGATTATTCTTGTTATTCAACTTAAACATTTTAGGAAGTTACCAAATTTGTTTTGTTTTATTATGTTATGGAAATATCAAGTTTCATTTACTATTTTGGGATTCTCAATGGGTTGATATTTTATGAATTTTGTGTCCTGGGTTAGTGATGTACTGAAAATTACATCCAAAACGAATTCAAAAGCAATGTTTTAATTCTGATTCATGCTGGGATAATTTCAGAGGTACTCATGGATTTTAATTTTGGTTTAAACAAAACACTCAAATATTTTGCTAGAAATAACAATGAACAAATTACTAACCTGAATTTGGTAGTTTGGTACCAAACACCCAAGCTGTAAGAAGCAATTGATTTGACTCGATGCTTCATTTTCTTTCTCCTCTTTAATGGCAAACCATGCTGTGATTTTTTCCCCTTAAATTTCTATGACAAGCTCTTACCTGCAAAAAATTTTCACTTTCTAATTGAAGTTAAAGTTCATGGCTCCAGTAGTTAGCAGTTAAAGTTTCTTGAATTCTGTTGTTGCTGACAGATTGAAGACAACACGGTCAATTCAAGTACTGGCAGCGCTAATAATATCATTAGATACAGTGACTTATCAATGGGACTGCTCTTGGCAACCCAATTCCTGTCACAGCTTTATTGTTTCAGCTGAGTCAAATTACCCAGGAGGAACATCAGCAAACTCAGTCGGTAATCATGCTGTTGTTACAAAGCGCAGAGAATGCTGGCAGGGCTTGGAACAAGACATAACAAGTCGTATTTCTCCTGGTATTGCTTATTTTGTTTCTGCCTCTGTTGGAGTATCTGGGCCTCATCAAGGATCTGCTGGTGTCAAAGCAACTTTGAGACTAGAGCACCAATATTCAAAGACTAGCTATTTCTGTATTGGAAAGTAATGCATTTTGATATCTTGTTTTACATTTTTTTCAATATGGGAAAAGAGAATAGATGTGTGTTAATGGCAACTATTAATGAAGAACTTCTGCATCAAAGGAGAGGTGGGAGAAGTTGGAAGGCACATTCACATTGTCAGCTATGCCTAATCGGGCTGTTTTCTGCTTGGAAGGGCCTGCTCCTGAAATTGACATACTTATAAGATTAGTTGTGATTACCTGTTCCAGTCCTAAAGAGTGTGAGGTATTATTCTCTATGCTCCTTATCCTAACCTCAAATAGAAGCCTTGGATATGTGGATTGAGAAAGTTTTAAATTTAGTTTACTTATGTGAGTCAAATTCTCTCTATTATAATTTTGACGTAAAGCAATTTGCAAATTTTCCTCTTTATTTTGAAAGGATAAGAGGGCAGATTGTGTCCCTGCAGGAGATAAAGACGTCATCCTGAATCCCAAATTTGAGGATGGCCTCAGGAATTGGTCTGGAAGAGGATGCAAGATTGTTTTACATGATTCTATGGCTGATGGGAAAATAGTCCTACAGTCCGGAAAGGTTTTTGCATCTGCAACAAAACGCACACAAGGCTGGAATGGAATTCACCAGGAAATAACTGGGAAGGGTGCAACCAACCTTGCTTATGACGTCACAGCAGTAGTTCGTATTTTTGGTAAAAATGTAACTACTGCAATTGTAAAGGCTACGCGATAAGTACGTAGGCATTTCCAAGTAAGCTTCTTCTATGATCTTTTAGATCTCAAAGATTATCAAAAAAAAAAAAAAAAATGTATGGAGTCTCTGCAACAACTAAAATTAGGAATGTTGATAGTCTTAAGAAATCACTTAGAAGCTCACAAGGTGTTATGTTTTGATAATATTATGATGCAACTTTTCCCACTTTCAAGAAAAATTATGTTTTTCTTTTTGTTTTGTTTTTTTTGTTTTTTTATTTTTATTTTTATTTTATTTTATAAATGAATGTTCATTTGATATAGATTTGCAGACAGTTCAACTTGATAATTTCTTAAAACTGCTCACAATAAGGTGGTTTGTTCATCAGTGTGCAGGCAACCGACAAGGATTGGGTACAGTTGCAGGGGAAATTTAGCTGTTAACATCAGTAGGAAGCTTAGACCAAGTTTACCTCCAACAGTGTTATTAACTTTTAAACTTGAATTATAAAATTATTAATTTTCCCGAATTGTGTAGGACTGTAGGGTAGCTGACTCATAATTGCTACATTTTTGTCCTTTTATTTAGTTGTCCATGACTACACCTTTTAGGTGCGCATTGGCCCAGAACTGGTAGGCCTATCTCAGAGGCCCAAACATGAGATTTTTTTTTGTAATAAATTATGTTGACAATGAGAGATGGTTTGCAGGCTCCACAAAGGGACATCTGAGCCCAAAACCAAAGTGAAAGCAAAACAGCGATCAATCTAAAAATCCAGAAAAGGAAAAAGTGGAAACACTGGAAAAACGACTGAAATAGACCAGCACCCAATTTGTGTTGAATATAAGAGTAAAGTTAGGTGGTGTGATAGTGAAGTTCTTTGGCCGAATGGGTCCATTTTGATACATTTGGATTCTACTATCATTTCAATTAGAATCCATACTACTAGTAGTAATCTTCATTAGTCAATAACACAGCCCATAATAAACATCAGTAGCTACTATGGGGGGGACCCTTTAAATATCATAATATTTTCAAGTTTTATAATTCCTAAATTAATATTAATCATACAGTTTGTATTAAACAAATTGCCCAGATGAAGAATCATGTGAAAAAATAATAATAATTTATAAAATAAAAATAAAAAAATGTAAACATTCCATTGCCATCCATCCAATGAATGCCCCCACTGGGCCTTAAACCCATCACATCAATTTGATTGACTCTCTTCATCTACTAATATTGCAATTAATAGAGTAATAATGTCTTAAGCATTTCACTTATTGTTAATATTGACAAAAACGTCTTTGGATTAAAATATTAAATAGTAATAGAACCTTTATATTTAAATTTACTTTGTAATATTTATTTAATAAATAATGTTCACAAAAAAAAAAAAAAAAAAAAAAAAAACCTGTACAAATAATGCTTACCGGGTGAGACATTGGGCATATACACACATGTGTATTTATATTTAAATAAGAGTAATGCTATCTTGCCTGAATTTAGTGTCCAAATGATGTGGCAATACTCTAATTCATTCATTTAAATTTATATTTAAATTTAAATGAATGGATTAAAATGTTGCTACATTATTTGGGAACCAGATTTAGACATCAAATTTAGGTAAAGTAGCATTATTGTTTAAATAAACTCTCAGCTATCGATAGATTTGTAAATTTTGTCCCCTAATGTACTACAATTATTAGGAGTTTTAAAGATAAGAAATTTAGTTTATACACATATTTACTTATCTACCCATGTTAAAAAGTACTTTTACTTGTTTACAAATTGGAAATGAAAATGAGTAAGTTCTATTGAAAAGGAACTCGAGAAAGGGAATATTAGACTGAAAGACAAACAACGGATATAATTTCTTAAAGATGTGTATATTAATTCGAAATCCTAATGAAAGAGAAGGAATTTAATTATTAATTTGTGATTCTTGTGTTCACTAAAATCAGTCGATTCATACCTCCCGCTTGAGGAATCAAGTTATTTTTTCAGATTTCATTTCTTAAGAAATTTGATTTGATTTAATTTCATTTTCAATTATTAAACGCATCATAAGTGAAATGAGAGAATTAAGCTCTCTTACTGACATTAACTTGATTCATCATTTGTATGCAGGGTTAATATGCATGAGTAAATACTCTAATTTGGGATCAAGATTCCTCTCATTGACATGTTTTTCCTTAACTTTCTATAATTCAATGACGCCTAAACAAAATACAAAATATATGATCACGATTAGATCACTTTTTTCTCTCACATACAACTTAATATTTAATTTACACTTGAAGAATGTCAAAGAAAAACAAGAACCAAGGAAATGATCTCAACTCAATAAGTGATTAGAAATATAATTAAGCTATTGGTAAATAAGTTGAAAGATGGTTATGAGATGAGGGGAGGTGAGGTGGTGGGTTAGGACTTAGGAGGCATTTAGAGAGTGATTAAGGAAGAAGGTTGGTTTTGAGTGATTGGACCCAAAAAGAGTCAAATCTGTGTCTGAAATAGTTGGGTAACAATGGAGCCCACACCACATGGGTGAACAGTAGGGGAAAGGAGAGTGTGTCAATCAAGATCACATCTTGATGTGAAGGTGGGACTGGGTGGGACCCCAAAAACTCAAAGAATCAATAAAAAGGCCAAGTAATTGTGTATTGAGAATCGTGGAATGGATGGACGGATGAGTAGTGGGGACTGCCCGGAGGAGTTATGATGTTTACTGCATCGGGAAACAGCTCCCGCGCTGTTCTCGCGCGCCCCTCACCAAAACGACACTCCATACGGACCCCACCAATCACTTCTCTACTCTATCTGTATTATCTATGTCTTCCATAGTTCCATGTACCCTGGTCCTGTATAATAATATATACATATACTGAGATAATCTGATATACATATAATAATCTCTGCTATCAACTTAACACTTTCCACTATTCAACTGCTCTGATATGTTTTCGTGTGGTAACCTCAGTTCACTGGTAGTCAGATAGTGGTATTTCTGTCTTGTCTCTGTGACTTTGGCTCTCTCTTCTCCACATGGTCTCCACGACTCCACCTGTTGTCCTGTTCACCGATCTCTCAAACTTTATGCCCTAATTTCACCATCAATTTATATATACGACAAGCAGACAAGTATATGAATGCAATGTCAATAAGTATATATATATATATAATTTCACCATCTATTTATATATACGAATGCAATGTCAAGGTATAGATAAATATAAATAAATATATATATATGTATAATCATTTTTCCCTTGGATGCGCACATATTGAAAGAAATTTTAGAATATCTAAATCTAACCCCTTTATATATATATATATATATATTTTATAAATTTTAAGAATTACAACTACTACTGATACCTGACGAAATTAGACTTTATAAGTACAATTTGGAATACTACTCATACTATCGAGGAGATGTTATATGTATACTACAATTTCTACAACCGGAGAAGGGGCTACTCCCCTTTTGGAAGAGGGCTCCCTACACTTTGAGATTTTATGACCGAATAAATATTTACAATTACTAAGGCTTGAACCTTAGTGATGGAACTTCCCTTTGAAGACTCCATCTCCAACCACCAAGACAAGAGATCATTAGCAGGTAAAGAGATAGGTAGAGGCCGATAAGGGCCATTGCCCCCCAACCAAAATATTTTCAACAAATTTTTCATGAATAAAATTGTCATAATATATTATATAAGCAATGATATTTCTGGCTTATATATCCTATTATTATTATTATTTTAATTATAAACATAATTATTAATTTTTAAAGTTTAGCCCGACCAATATATCTAAGAAAGTTTAATATGAAGCATCAGAAACTATGAGCCTGTAACTATAACCGTTATAAGAAGAAATTATCCATATGGTCCTATTTATTAATGTATCTAATAAATAGATATCACAAGGATTACTAGCCATGATCACTAATTTACTCTGTAAAGTTATATAACAAAAATCTCAAAACATTTAACAAATAAGAGATATAAGATGTAATAAATTATTTACTAAAATAAATTCATTTTGTGAGACATACAACATAAATGTTCGAAATATGAATGCTTGTTACATTACAATATGAAGTCGAACTTACCATCAATAAGATAATTTTAGTTTTTAAATATTAATATATTTGTATTGCAAAAACTTGAATTTTATTTTTATTTTTTTTTTTGTTTTGGCCCCTCCAAAACCAAAATCCTGGCTCTTGGACTCATTTGTATATCCAAATCTAACCTTTGGTTTCATCCCATAATTAGATATTATTCTTGAGAAAAACTGATTTTATATAAAAACTTAAAAGTAACTTTTATCTCTTTTTAAAAAAAAATAATAATAATAACTTTCATCAAATAAAACAGTTCTCTCTCTTCAATTCTCTGTTTTCTTTTGAAAAAAAAAAAATTCATAAATTAATTTTGACAGTAAAAAGTCAATCCATCTACCTCCTTTTTTTTATATATATATATTTTATATGCAAACTTGTATTCTCTCAAAATATCTTCTCTCTAAGTCTCTAACTCAAGTATTTCCATTTATTATTTCAGCCACAACACGATTCTTCTGCCACAATCGACTTTTTATTTCAATTTATTATTTTCCATTTGCTGGTTTTGATTTATAAGAAGATGAATTTTCTGTTCGAATCATTGTACTGGTTTCAACTGTATGTTAATAATCTATTAGTCCTTTTCAAAAAAATAAAATTATAGTTTATTAGTTTAAATAATAATTGAATTCGTAGGTTATGTATTCCAAATAATGAAATAAGCAATAAAATTTGTAATGCTGAGTTTTTTTCTTTCGTTTATCGCAGAAGAATTATTTATTTATTTATTTTTACAATCATTGCAGAAGAAGCTTTAGTGTAATGATAACTACATGTTCTATTGTTAATTGTTAAATACAGGAAGTTGAAGTAGGAGAGTAGGACTTGTAGGGGAAGAAAAAGAATGAAATATGTAGAAGATGTTAGAGTTGTAAAAGAAAATAAGTAATTAGAGTTGAAAAGGTGAAAAAAAAAAGGAAAAAAAAAAAAGAAAAAAAAAAAGAAATACACGGATACTTATTTTTTATTTTATTTTTATTTTTTTATTTATTTTTTATTTTTTTTATAAATAAAATCTAATCATGGGATGAAATCAAAAACTAGATTTGGGTGACCTAAGATTTCTTTCCATCGGTACACACAGAGAAAAAAAGGACTTATAACATATATCTATATAAATTTTCCAATGAAGATTTTTTACGATGCACACTTTAAGTACATTTGATAAAATTTATTAAATCTTAATGTGATTTTTTGTATGGATGATAAAAAATAAAATAAAATACATTTGTGGAAAAAAATTGCAAAATTTTCGTGTACAAGGAACTAATTTTGTTTCAACTTCTTTGAAGATAAAACATTTTAAAATAGGTAAATATCAAAAATATTAGTTCCCGAACCAAATGTGTATTTTAATTTTCTTAAGATGTATATAAAAAATCTCATCGAAAAACATTCAATCGTATGCAATTTCATCAAAATGTGCTCATTATATTAAAATAAAAGGGTTCTGATAGGAAAAGTTCCATATTCATATGGAGGGAAGATGGGGAAATAACACCAAATGGGTTTGGTTTTGTGGGAATATCACCATGTTATTAATTTTATGTTTTTTAGCGCCAAAGTATGTGGTGAGAATAAAATATCCTCACTTATTCTTTTATTTTTCTTTTTTACTTTTTCAATCTCTCTCTTCCCCCCCGTCCCCGTTTTATTTTTTCAAAGGCCTCCATTGATCTATCAATGGAGGTCGAAATGACATCAACCTCCATTGGTGGTTGATGAAGAAGGAGATAAACAAAATTTTTTTTGGAAATAAGTCTCAGTAGGGCACCTGAGACTTAACGCCCCAAAACATTGCCGAGACTTATTTCAAGATTTTTTTTTAACTGCTTTATCGACCTCCAATGGAGGTTGTTTCGGCGACCTCTAATGGAGTTCAACCATTTCGACGACCTCCATTGAAAGTCATTTTGACCTCCATTGGAGGTGAGAGGTGAGGTCAACTCCATCAATGGAGGGTTTTTGAAAGAAAAAAAAAATCAAAGAAAAAAGAGGATGGAAAAAAGGAATAAAAGTAAAAAATGTTATATTGAGATAGTCCGACTTATATATATGCTCTGATATACTATTTGTGGTTTCACTGTAGCAACTCGAACATATAGTCAGGGGATTCGAGTCTCACTATACTTATTTTACACTATTTAAATGATCACTATTTGTCACTAAGAACGTGTTTACTAATCACGAATCATTCTTGGGAAAGAGAATTAAGTTCTTAATTTTGAAATTCTTGTGTTTACTAAATTTGTAGAGAATTAAGTTCCTAGATAAAAGGGAACTTGATTCCCCCCACTGGGCCCACTCACCCTGAGAATTAAATTCCCTTTCCTGATTGATTAGGAAATTCATGTCTTTTTACTAAAATATCTCCACTTAATTTTTTTTAATATATATAAAATAATAAAATTGAACTACAAAGTATTTTAGAAAAAAAAAAATGAAACGTAAAGTATTTTTTTTTTTTAAATGAACCGCAAAGTATTTATAAAAAAAAATTGAACCGTGAAGTATAAAATAATATGTGGACTTGATTATAATATATATATATATATGAATTGTGAATTGTGAATTATTAAAAAAAAAAAAAAAAAAAAAAACTACAGTGCGGCAAATAAAATAAATGTGAATTGAACCAGCACAAAGTCATAATGCTTTTGTTTTGAATTTTTTTTTAAAAAAAAAAAACTTTATTTTATTTATTAGTTGTACTTATACATCTCCCATATATATATACAAGGCTATTTTTTGTATAAGTATAATTTGATTACATTTCAAATTCTTTAAAAGTTAGTAAACACATAAATGAAATTTAATAACTTAATTTTGATTCCCTTCCATTCCCTTTATAGTGGAACTTGATTCCGATTCCACTCATTCCCAATTAGTAAACACGTCCTCAGATGTGGAATTTGGTCTTTAGAAATATTAAAACTCAAAATCACGGCTTATTATTATTCTTCTCTCTCTCTCTCTCTTTTCATTAAGTAGTAAATATTTATGTGGAAAATGTTTATAAGAATAAAAAAAAGAAAAAAGTGCACACAAATTAGGGTGGTTCAGAGGCAAAACTCTAATACCTACACGGCTACATATAGGTTATAGATTCAAATCATACAAGACATAGACATATATTATTTAACTGATCAATGATTACCCAAATAAAGATTTGTGAGGCACACAAAAGCAAGAAGAGCTATGTTTAAGCATAGTAAATTAGGTGAAAAGAAAGATTTGAATAAGAATTAAAAGATTCTTTTGGTTGTGAATTGTGATTGTTGACATCAGATGCATAATGAGGATTGGCGTTTAAAGAGCAAAAGAAAGTTGATTATCTCCTATTATCTTTTTCTAAATTTAACTTTGCTAATCCACTATAATTTATCGTTTGTGCATGGATCAGTAGCTTCAAAGATTTTATTATGACCATAATATGTTTAATGTTTTAAAAGAGATTAATTATTAAACAAATGTACTTTACATAAAGTAATTTTTATTAAAAAAATAAATAACTTTGGAATTAAATATTAACAAATATGCAAAAGTTTATAAAAGAGACCCAAAAGCCAACATTGATGCGTCGCAGGATGTATAATTGTCATTGATTACATGCAATCTAATTAACCATTTTTTTTAAAGCAATTAATTAACCTTTAAATTAAGTAGACATGTCGTTTAAAACATAGGGTTTAACTAGTGTGCAGGAACATTAACAATACCGAGTAGTTTAATATCCTTTTAGATTTCAATCAAATGACTGAAATAAATGAACAATTAAAAAAATAAAATAAAATAGATAATGGCTCTTTCTTGTAACTACTTTATATAGTTAAGGCTGCTGTACAGCAGTTAAACTCGTGAAACATATTTACTAATTGTATTTTATAATGTCTTTCGTAATAAAATAAAACAATATAGGTAAAGAAAATATTCAATAAAACTAGTAACAATTTTGTAATTAATCTCAAGGGGTGGTGCCATTGGTCATTGAGGCAAGCCGTAAACTCGGACATCCTGGGTTCGATCCCTGGCAGCCACGTTTCTCTTGGGGCCACTGAAGGTTTACCCGGCTATTAATTTCGGAGCCTCGTGGGATTAGTCGAGGTGCGCGCAAGCTAGTCCGAACACCCACGTATACCAAAAAAAAAAAAAAATTTGAATTAAATAAATATGTATAAAAATGGCTCCATTTTCATTTAACATGATTAAATTATTGATTTTTCATTTATTTGTTTTTATTCTTTTTTGTTTAGTTGTTTTAATAGGTTAACACCTTAAAATTAAGAGAGAAAATCAAAAGTAGTCATCCAAATCATTAGAATTTGGTTTCTAACCACATAAGAAAGTTTAATTGTTAATTAATAACCACATTTTTTGAGAAATTACACGAATATCAACATTTAAATACCCAAAAAAAACATTTGAAGCTTGAAATCTTAAACAACTGAGAAAGAGAGAAGAGACAGAAAGAGGTGATGTCGTCGAGAGAGACGAGAGAGAGAGAAGTGGCCTCACCGGGAGAGAAGAGGGTGTTGTCGCTGTTGCCAGAGCAACCGAAAGAGAAGAGGTTGCCGTCGTAGAAGATTTCAAGTTTTTTCAACATTTCAAGTTTTTATAGAAGATTTCAAGTTTTTACTAAAGGTTTCACGTTTTTTGTCAACATTTCAAGTTCTTACAAAAGATTTCAAGTTGTGTCAACATTTCACGTTTTTCCAGAATATTTTAAGTTTTCGTACCATTTAAACTTGAAACCTAATTTAATTTAATTCTTCACAAAACACACACAAAAGTGATGCAATAACACTAAAATCATGTTAAAGTAACTATTTGCAACTCAATTAATGAACAAATGAAAGAGATTTACACACCTTAAACCGATTTAGAGCAAATCGGAAAAGTTTTTCTTCGATAACTTCTTCAAATTTTCAACACAATTCTGAGATCAAACATTCCTCTAGTGGGTCGATTTACAGGAACAACAATGTGTTTCTTTTAGTTGTTCGATTTGTAGGAACAACAATTTAAATTTGATGAGGAAGAAGGAAGGCGTGGGTAGAAAAATTGATGTTGAGGGTATTTTTGTATTTTATGGACTTACACTGATTTTTTTATTTATTTTTAATATGACTATTAACGATTAAACTTTCGTATGTGGTTAAAAGATAATTTCTCATATTAGATGTGGTCACTTTTAGTAAATTTCACTAAAATTAATGGGCATTTATTTATTTATTTAAATTACCGTTAAAGGTATTTAAAATCATTTTATTTTTTAAAATATTACAATAATTTAGGATTTGAAGTTAAGGGAACCCACTCGAACCTACAACATTATGGTGTATGTGTGAGAGTAAATCATTAGACCAACCTCATATTGTCCAAAGTCATTTCATTTACTCTACTTAATTTCCTCTTTTATTATTGTATTTTTCTTTTGAAAAACCTCAAAATAAAATAAATATTATTGAAAGAGGAAATATAAAATCTTTTTTTTCCTGGATTATATATACGCCATCCAATCTATTAGATTAAAAATAATAAAATCTCAAAAACCAGCAATCTGCTATAAGTCCTAACCGTTACAAAATATCCACGACAATTTCCCAAACAAATCAGGCAAAAAGTACCAAAAGCCCCTTACAGCCAAAATTCTACGTTACATAAATATTAAAAAACTTAACAATAAATTCAAATTTGTTTTTTAATACACAATATACATTTCTCGTGTCTTAAAAAAATAAATATGAATTTTTATTTATTCGTGTATTTTAATTATATTATAATGTGTAACCTAAACATAATCATGTAATGTAAGTAGTGAAATTAGCAAAAAGTTTAAAACTCTAATTGTAATTATTAGCCGGCCGTTATCAGAATATTGCCATGAACCATGATTTGGTTGTAAGTTTCTATTCAAATAGCTGTTATCAGAGATTCAGAATCAATTGGCTGGTCAAATCAAATGTCTGAAAATTGAAGGAAAACATAAAAATGTAAAAAAAAAAAAAAAAAAAACTGAGTTTTGTTTCTGGCATTCTGGCTATCTTGATTCTTGCAGCAAGGATTGACTGTCGAACCAGCTTTCTCAATATTGACATGACATCTAGTTGACTGAGTATAAACATTCTTTTGAAAATTATTAAATCATTTTAATTAATTAAATTAATTAAATATAAATACGTAATCGGGTTTTGAATATATGAATTAAATTTGGAAAAAAAAAAAAAAAAAAAAACCAAAGTCTGTCAATCATATCACGATGAGAATTGTATCCAAGCTCTACCTGATTCAATTAGCTAGCACAAACTAACTACAAGTTTATTTATTTAATCCAATTAAAGCTTTGGTAGGTCATGAGATGCTTAGTGGATTAAGCATTGATTTTGCAAAACAACTTTATTAGTGAAATTCTTCCAAGTCTTTTCCTTTGATTTCTGAATTTTTAACATCTTCAATTTGTCTTTATTTATCTAAACATGATTACCATGCCTTACTAATACTATATCATTACTTATGCTTCGGTTAGTTGTTCGGGCCTTGATAATCAAGGCAATAATTGCTTAAAACAGCATCATTTTATTAATCGATCATGATTTGATCAAATTATGACTAGATTAAGTAGTTGAAAAACATATAAAATTTATAAAATCTAATCATTCTTTTATATAAAATCATATTTGTTATTCGTTATAATATGAAATTTTAATTATATTCTAAAATATAAGACTTTTTTTTAATTTTTAATTTTTAAAAGAATATAAGATGTTTTATTGATTTATCTATTATCCATAGGTCGTAAAATCCGAATTTAGAAGAGGGTTCATGACGATCACAAAAGAATATGCAAAATGTAATATATTGTTTCACTTTCAACTTGGTTGTTTGTTCAACTTCGTTAACACATTAATTCTTCCTCTTTCTATCAAATCAAGCTTCAATTAATGAGAGGTAGCTACAATTCCCTTCAAATATTTAGTCAATAGTTAGTGCTTGGTACTGTTAAGTGATTAAGCCATCCATCTTTCGTTGATAAGAAAAAAAGATACTTTATTGACAAAATTGATTATGTCCCTAAATCACTTCATTAAGTAGATACAAAAAAGGAATATTTTACCTAATAAAGCATATATTAGACAGTTGTTTTTGTTTGCTTTGCTTGCTTTGCTTTATCATTTTAAATGGTAAGCAGCTGGAAGCGAAATTAATGATATTAAGCTAGCTAATTACCCTTTTAATCTCGCTAATCTAAGTTCAATTATGTGGTTGATATGCACTATTAATAAAGTAGACTTAATACTTGTTTGTTAAGCTTTATATTGCCTCAAAATGTTTACAAATATCTATTTGAGTTTTTTAGAGTTATCTGGTTGGGTTTTTAAGATTATTTATTTTAAATTGAGCAGATACTATTAGAGTTAAAACATCTATTAGCAGCTTATGGGGAGGTATTTCTCAAAATAGAATTATTATTATTATTATTATTTTTAGTTTACTAACCAAACAATTATAATTTTTTTTCTTCAAAAACTCTATTTCTAATAGATCTACTACAAGTAGATATTTTATCAATAGAAGTTTTTCAAAAACCCAATCAAACATGCTCTTACATTTCCTCTCCACTTTGATGACAGAGATTCAAATCATACATTTACCTATTAAATCACAAAGGGTGGATATACCCTTTTTCTATAATGAGAGTTTTCATTATATATTGTACCTGTAGCAATTGATATTGTCAGATCTAAACAGACATCTGAACCGATACGTTTTTAATTTCAATATATTATGTGGTTGATATTTATACCACTCAGGCTATGGGTTACTTGTCATTGTGTGTATCACAAGCCAAACATTATCCTCTTGGATTCTTGTAATTAGTCTTAATCGGTTGCTTAAACGTGAATTAAAGATGCTATTTAATTAGGGAACTTTTTTTTTTTTTTTTTTGATGGAATTTAATTAGGGAACTTACTCTTGATTTGTTTGGACGTAATCTCACATACCAAAGTTGTATTATGGATGTTTGTGACTTCATATTTTTGTAGAGGAACTGCTAAATAATAATAATAATAATATAAAGAAGACAAAAGGAGGCCTATGGAAAATTTTATTTTAAGAATTTATAGCAATATTATATTGAAAGTAATATTTTTATAGAAAGCAATATTGAATCCACACGTACATGCACTTTCTGCAGTCAAAAGTTGTTAAACACGTGTGAAATTTTATGCATATATACTAAACTGTACTTTAGTATGATTTATGAATAGATCTAAGCATATATACTTTGTCGTGGATTTATTAAGGAATAATAAAAACAAATTTAGGAATAATCATGGTGTCATAAATCAAGGAGGTTTGATCATAATTAACAAATCTTTGGATTCTTATTTCACAAATCTCTGTTATAGAATTATATGATATATCTTTTAAAATACCAGTAACTATATGTATTGTTAGTTTATTTTTGATATAACACCTGATATTAAAAGATTGAAGGACAAGATAATCGTCTTTAAATTAAGTGTTTAATTGGTTGATTAGGATTTTTTTCTTCACAGTATTTTCTCGATTTGATGTAATAAATTCATCATGGCAAAATATTCCCTCCATTGTCCAAGAAAAGCAGAAGAAAATGGTGGGATTGTTATTTATCCTGGATTTGGAATTGAATGTAATACTAATAGCAGAAGGAGGAGTTAAATTATTGAATGTTATGTAAAGACCAAACATATCAACATTATTTGAAGGGGATAGCAGTAATTACCACCACAAAAAACTACAAGGCTTGTATGTCGCTTGATTTTGGGTGACATGACAGGAACAGCTCATTCAAATGATGATTGTAGATGATGATTTGATTGAAAAAAGGCAAGCACCAAACCAATAATAGACAACCAAACTGTACAGAGGAAACCCAACTCATCATCATCATCATCAAAGTTCGGATGAGAACTTGCCACGAAATCTTTGCTAAGACCCTAAACAATTAGTTTCATTGACTTCCGTTAACACTTAAGTAACTAAATAACATCACATAATATATCTTCTAACCATATATTTTAACTAATGGAGATCATTGTAGTGATGATACTATTCCAATAGTAAAGAAAACAATATTAAAAACAATAAAATGGCATGGGGAAGAGGCGAAGAGGAGGAGCAGTTAGTGACTGTGAGTGCATTGAATAACAAAGGAAGACCACTAATAGTACCTGTTCTGAGTTCTGACTGTGAGTTGAAAATTAATTTCCAAGTCTTTATTGAGAAAAACTATAAATAAAATGTAGTAATGAGTAATACTATTGTTTTTTTTTTTTTTTTTTTTTTTTTTTTTTTTTTTTTTTAATGAAAGCAAAAGAAGGGGACCCTTTTCACTTGGCCCCCACAGCTTGTAGTTGTAGCGCGCATCTCTCGGGGGTGTTAATCAATACTGGGTCACTGCACAGTCACAGTCACTGGGTCAGGGACTAGTCTCTTTTTATATATCTTTTTGTGTCTGTATCTATAAATTATATGGAAAAAATTAGAATAAGCGATAAATATTGGTGGTGGGGGAGTGGTGGTCGTCGCCGCCAGCTAATACAATACCTCGTTGCGGAGCTACCCAAGCAAGCAACAGCAACAGCAGCAGCAGCGACCATTGCATATGCATATGGACTTGTATATTTCATGTCTTTTAATTTGTCTTCTCTCTCTGCTGTGTTTTGTACACACACGTGGTTTTTCCTGCAAATGGTCATCATAAACAGTACAATCTTGTTCAGTTTCTGATCATCAGAGACCCCCCTCCTTTTCACTGTTTACCGTTGAATTTTGTACTATGTGTACACCATACGGACCCGACTTCTCTTTTATCATCTTATTACATCACATTACATTTACACATTTACACAAACATACCCGTTGAGGAGCTCACTCGCTGGTCACTACTACTGCTACTCATAAAACCAAAAACCCTAGCTAGCTTTGTGTTTTTTTTTTTTTTTTAAATGCTTTAATGGTGATTGGAAAGGTTTGTTGATCTATCTGGTTTCATTAAAATATGTGTTCGTTTCGTGTCGAACAATACCAAATTATTGTACAATTATAAAGGAATATACAGTAACTCTCTATAGGCCAATACATACGTAGCTCAGCTGATAGATAGATAAACTGCTGTTCGAATTCTACCGATTATAAAAGTTTTAAAAAAAATACCAAGTCTCAAATTAATAAATACTATAAAAATAAAAAATAAAAAATAAAAAAAACTCTCTATAGTGCACATGTGACAAATGCTTAATAACATTCATTTCACTTGAAATTTTACTATTGAATACACCCAATTAACATTAAGGTACGAACGACAATTAAAAGTATTCAATTAACAATGATCCTAAATATAATATACGAGAGGTTTGATATATTATGAGATTCAATATGTTTTTTCGTGTGAGATTTGACTCCGTAATATAATAAAATACGAATCATAACTTATCTAGACTCTATAACACTACATAACTCCAAAGTTGAAATTCACACACATTATTAATATAAATGATATTTAAATACGACCATCGTCAAATAATTAATCTCGACACATTGACGAGCCATTTGAATTGAGCAAAGTGTCCTAGGTGGTGTCAGAAGAAGAGGTAATTGAGAGGAGGCAAGGTTGCCCTAGCGAAGATGAACAACATTTGGACTAGGTAGTAGTGTACTACTAGTCATAGTCTCACTCACCTGGTACTGTCAGTTTAATAACTGAGAATGTGAACTCACAGTCAAGCGTAATTTTTACCCTAAATCTTTCAAGGAGTAAAATGATTTTAAGACCGACCCAAAAAGCTAGAATTCAAAGGCAGTGACTATCTGCAAATTAATATTAAATTGATCATTAGGTATTGTGTATCGTGAAAATCGAATTGATTTCTCATCATTACTCTAAATCTAATAAACTGTTTGTCATTTACTGTTTTTGAAAATGAAAGCTAGAACGTAAAATCTGACATTGGAGAGGACTGGGAAGGACGCACTTGGTGTACCAGTCATCGTGTCCACGGTAAACGCTAAGTAGCCAAGTGTGTCCGACAAAAGTTATACAATAACTATGCTAGATAAAATAATAAGTATATACTTGATTTTGATATTGTGAATTTCACATTTTTCTATCAATTTGTTTTTTGTTTTTTTAAATATTTTTCAATCAAACTTAGTAAAACCGTACAAATAATGTTTGTACCTTAAAACAAAATTATAGATGAGTTGAATTTAAATTGAATAGATCAGTATCATCAAATTAATATATGATCTCTTATATATAGTAATTAATTATTTGATAATGAATCCAAACAAATCCGGAAGAAATTTCATATATGTATATATATATATAATGAATTAGCTTAATTATATATTTTCTTCTTTTTATAAAATTTTGTTCCAATTTATGATAACTTATTCTAGCGTGTTTTATCTGAATTTATTTATTTTTATTATGAATTTAAAAGTCGGTAAGGAAAACTTATAATTTTATTAATGTGATATGAGTGATTACTAAATCATGTTCATCTCATTGCATTATCAGAACCTTAAGATTCTTTAATTTTAAATCAGCAAAAGAATCACAATACTAAAGTAGCTTCAAAAAAAAAAAAAGTAGCTTAATTCCTCCATTCCAAAGATAAATGCTGTTTTGGTACTTTACACTTATTCTTTGTCGACAAATAGATGTGTTTTGTTCCTTATTCCGGAAGATCATTTGGATTTCCATTTTGGGGTTATCATATCGAAGATGTTCTCGAAAATGGTAAGGAATTTTTATTTATTTATTTTTAAATGGTAAAACGATTTCTAATTGTTACAATCAAGGAATTTAGTCCCTGCCAACCAGCATTAAAGAAATAATAATTAACCACCGAAGAAGTGTATATATATATATAATATTTGAAAAGTAATAAAAATAAAAATAAACAAGAAAAACATATGCCCCAGTCATAAATCATTGTTTCCCGCACCTCCTTAACTCCTTAAATTTTTATTTTTTATTTTTTATTTTTTTAAATATTATAATAGGACTACAGGAGATCTCTACACCCATAAATCGAGAGAAAATTCTTCATATAAATTTGTAAAATACATATAGTGGACTTGAACTCTTCACTACCAATGTGAAAGGGATGTACACTACCACATATAATAAGATGTGATGTACAGAACTCCATAAATTTTAAGAAGATGAGATCTCTTATTTTGTATGAAATGTTAAGAATTTCAATTGTTAAAAATCTTTATACATAAATATTCGTTCCGGGGGGTAGACATGAGGGGTTTCCAATTTAACCAACTTCATATTGTCATATAAAAATTTATCCCTTTTTTTTTTTTTTTTTCTTCTTCTTCTTCTTCTTCTTCTTTATTGTTATAGAATAACGAGATTAGATTTTTTATTTTATTTTATTTTATTTATTTTTTTTATTGTTGTTGTTGTTGTTGTTCTTCTTCTTTATTGTTATAGAATAACGAGATTAGGAGGAGATAGCATGACTAACATATTGTCATATAAATATTTATCGTTTTTTTACTGTTACAATTACAAGATTGGGGGAGGGGATATGTCTCGAACTTACAACCTTTTAGATGTAGGTTTGAATGGCTTCCACTGAGGCAATTTCATATTATCATGATAATTATTTGTATTATTAATTTCATTTAAAATAGAATTTTGCATTATTTATAAGTTGATAATTAAATGAGAAAGCTATGGACATCATAATTATAATGAGTATTATTATTAGGTTTATGGGTTTGTGGAAAAGGTAAATACTTGACTTTCATATTATTTATATATATATACATTTAAAAAACAATAAAAAATAATTTAATTCGATAAAAAATAATTTAATTCAAACCCTCGTGATACATAACATTCGAATTTGTAGCATCTGATTATTGCTAATCATTAAACTAATAAACTTTATCACAAATTATGAAATATTTAAATGCATTGAGTGGATTGTTCTCTCTCTCTTTTCTTTCTCACACATCTCAAGGATTCTATCTGTATATATATATATAAATAAAAGCAAAGGAAGCTAGAGGAGGAGTGGAATGTCAAATAAGAAAAAAAACCCAATCAAAAGCAATCAAAAATAAGGTGAAAAATGGAACGTCCGTGAAAGAAAAAGTCTAATAAAATATTTAAAAGAGAGAGGAAAAAATCTACAATCTAGTAGAGTAGTAGTTTGTTGCCTTATCTCATGGTCCTTCCATGTTTGCCTTTATTAATTTTCAAAATATATTTTTCTTTCTCTTTTCAAAAAAGTCTTGTCAACTACCACCAAGACACGCAGCCGTTGCCTGTTCCGGTTAATCTACACACACCTTCTTCTTCTTCAGTCCCCACTTCCATGTCGATCTGATCACTCTCTCTTTCTTTTTCTTTTTTGTCCCTTCTTCTTATCTGTTTCTTATTTTTATTATGTTGATCGACATCTAACATATATGTACCAAGTATTGGTGCAACTCCACTTCATCGTGTACTAGATTTTCATTCCTAAATTTTCCAAAATCATGAATTCTCACTACACTATTTCGACATGGTAATGAAAAACTCTTTTATCAGATGACAAGCAGCTGTCTAGCTAACACTCTCTAGGGTTTCTGTGTCTTTCTAGATAGTCCTTGCTTTAGGGTTTTGGGTTTTTTTTTTTTTTTTCTCTTCTGGATTTGTGGTAGCTAGGTTTTTTTTTCCTCATCTGGGTTTGATTAGAAATGGAAGATTACAATCATCAGCTAAACGAGAACACAACTCCTAGAGGGAATTTCTTATACGCTTCTCAGGTTCTTGGAGCGAATTCTTCAGCATACGGTGGTCGTGCAAGCAGTGGGTCGACGACAAACGTGACCCAGATGCCTATAAGTAGCGGCTTTCATCTTCAATCTGGCAATTGTTTTCAATCAGAGACAAATCCGATCGTGAAAACCGAAGCTAGCACTTCACAACTTGGTCAAAAATTTCACTACCCTCTTATGAGAGGACATCAATCACCAGAAGGAAATGAGAGCTCCAACACTAATGAAGCCGAAGCTATTAAAGCCAAAATTATCAACCATCCTCACTACTCCAGCCTCTTGGAAGCTTACATGGATTGCCAAAAGGTGCGTGTAATAACCTCATATATATACTATAATAATAATAATAATAATAATAATAATAAACATTATAACTAGTGGTTCGATGTAGAGCGTTCCTTTTTTTTTTTTTTTTTTTTAAAGATTTTTTCCACCATAATTTGTATCAATTTCTCACTCGTGTTTTTGGTTATAATTAGGTGGGAGCTCCGCCGGAAGTAGTGGCTCGGCTCTCAGCTGCTAGACAGGAGTTTGAGTCAAGACAGCGATCATCTGTCTCTTCTAGAGACTCTTCCAAAGACCCAGAACTTGATCAGTTTATGGTGATGTTTTTCTTTTCATTGAACTTAATTTATTACAATTTCAATTATAGTCTCTCGTGAGTCTATTTGTCTTCTATATATGATCTTGATTCAAATAAACTAACAAATTAAGTTGCAGGAAGCTTATTATGACATGCTGGTGAAATATCGGGAGGAGCTTACAAGGCCTATACAAGAAGCCATGGATTTCATTCGAAGAATCGAAACTCAGCTCAATATGCTCAGCACCGGCCCTGCCCGGATCTTCAACGCTGGTACGTATACTTTCTTCTATATAATCATCTTCAAGAAACGAAGAACCGAACAAGTTTCGTTGTTCGAAGCTATACATATTGTTTTTTTCAGTCTCAGATCATCATTTCCATTCATTGATTGACTCAGAATTTCCCTTCCCGGAGATGAAAAACTTTGACCCAGATAATTACACTGTCCACAGAATATATAGAGGACCGCAGACTTAGAAAGTTCAAATTATGCAACTTTGATCAATGCTTAGTAAACCCTAATCACGATTTTTTTATTAGTACAATATTGGGTGTCGTTTCTTCTTGATATCAATCAATGCCCACTCGAAAAGGATGAAGTTAAGACAGAAAGTCAAAAACGCTCTTGTTCATGCTAGATTTTTTTTTTTTGAAAAGGAGTGCTAGATTTCCTGTGTAGAATTGGTGAAACAACACGTTACCTTCTAGTATATAGCGGTTGGCTTTTTCCACATCGATTAGGTTTTCAGTTTTCTTTCCCAAAATCTCGACTGCCTCTTGGTTTGGTTTTGTTTTCGTGCTAAAATCTGACTCGGTAATCGTTTTGTGTAAAATATACAATAACATACCTCGATATAGATAGATGGCGTCATTTGCTGTCGTCGTGGTTCCCCGAGATTATTATTCTTCGCTTTGAAGTTGGAAGTTGTAGAGAAACGATCGAGTTTTTTTTTTTGGTAAAAAGAAGATGAGAGAAAATGTGGAGAACATAGGATGCTGTTCAAATCAGTGCTACCCCATATAGCCTGTACGGCTTTGTCAGATATATTTAAATTCTCTATTTTGTTTTATATATAAATAATTGGTCCGTTCTCCAGGGGAGAACTTTTTATTTTAGTTCTTAATGGGTGAGATTTGAAAGAGATAATAAACCAGCAAAGTATTATTGAACTTTTTAAGGGTTTTCTTTTTTTCGGGGTTGAGATTTGTTGGTATGTTTAGTCGGATTTTGGTCCCATATGACTCAAATCAATTCTCATTTCTTTGACAAGAAATGGATGGATTCATGAACTAGTGGGAAGAGAGAGAGAGAGAGAGAGATTTGTATCTGAACTTCTTTGTGATTATGGTAAGCTTCTCGTTTGTGCTTGCTAATATAAATAATAGGGTCCGTTCTCCGGTGGAGAACTTTTTATTTTAGTTAATGGATGAGAGAGATAATAAACCAGCACATTATTATTGAACTTTTTGAGGGTCTTCTCTTCTCTTGGGTTGAGATTTGTTGGTATGTTTAGTCGGATTTTGGTCCCATATGACTCAAATGCTTATAAACAACTCTCATTTGTTGTCTAAGAAATGGATGGATTCATGATCTAGTGGGAGTAGAGAGAGAGAGATTTGCAGCTGAACTTCTTTGTGATTATGGTAAGCCTCTCGTTTGTGCTTGCTAATAGAGTAATAGGAAGAGTACTTTTTTTTTTTTTTTTTTTTTTTTATAATTTTTTTTTATTAACATAGGAAGAGTACTTGTATTGGTAATGTTGTTTACTCTTTTCTCTACTCGTTAATTTTTTTTTTTTTCCATAGGATTTTTGTAACTTCAATGCTAGTCAGTTTAGTGTCTTGTAGACGCCTTAGTCAAGTTAACACAAAACGATTATTTAAAATTTAGTAAAATATCTACTAATTAATCGAGAGTGCTTGTAGAATTGAGCTTGATGAGCTTGGCTTATAGTTCACCAAGTAGTGGTTACTTATGAGTTTGATGGTTAGGATGACCATAATATATAGGATTTCCTTCTGTTTTACAACATCTCTAACAGGTTTTGGCAATAAAATTTCAAATTGGATATTTAGAATTGTGTTTACTTGTTTTGAATGCTCAAACTTATGTTAATATTGATCCTGTAATTTGTTAATAAGATATTATGTATTTTTTTATAAAAAAAATATCATGTTGGGCTGATTGATTGAAGCTTCACTTCTAATTTCGTTATTTTCTTCTTTTGCGTCCTTGAATTACTAATTTGTTTACTGACTTCCTATTTATCACCGGAGCATGCATAGCAGAGTCTCTTTTATTGGGTTGAAAGGATTTTTTTTTTCATTCATTTGGTAGTGACTAATGACTAATGTGTGCAAGGCATATTGAAGATAAATATAAAAATGAATTTTCCTTAAGAATTAGAGCAGATTTTGGGATAGAGAGGTGCTCTTACCATGAGATCAGATGTTTTTAATTTGACACTATATATCACAAATTACTCCTAAAAATTTGTCCCAAACTTGCCGGTTTTTTCTCACTAATAAACGCACTATACCTCAAATTAGTTTTTCCTCATCTTAATTCCTAAGGCAACTTGAGGAAGGATATTAATGATTCTTTCAGTTTTGAATTAGTTTCGAAAAATATTGATTCTTAGACTACTGAGGAAACTATTTGTGCCCGCGCATTGAATGTATAGCTTGGCATGTTTACTTCATTCTATCTGCTTTCCTAACGCTAGTTCCACCATCCTACATATGGTCAACTTCTCACTCGTTGTAGATTAGATTCCCAATTTAAAGTGACTTGAGTAACAGTTGATTTATACGTGTTACCAATCTAGCTAGTTATATAGTCTTTGTGATGCCTTCTGTTCAATGTGACCACAATGTCTTTGAAAAAAGAGGAAGGGAACGACTGCTTTTTAAGCTTTTAGCTAGGATCACTAACTATATGCTAGCTTAATTTTCTGTTGCTGCCAGCAATTGTCTCATAATTTCTAAAATTTCAGCTATCTAGGTGTTGGTCAATGCTAATTACACCGGCTAATTCTTATTATTTTAAGGCTTTCTCATTTTGGTGGTTGTTGTACTCATGTATGTTATGTTTTCTTTTTGGTATTCTCCTCTGAGCTCTTCAAGCATTGCCCGTTCAATTTGTAAGCAAAAACACATTAAGGCATTTGTGGTACCTGATCGATGCATATCAAATTCATGATGTTGTAATTGTTCAATGATGCGTTGACGTCATCATTTTGGTAGCGTGGATACAGTTTTGTAGAATAAGGTTACAGCATAAAAAGATGATGTGCTAATAAATCCATGGAAGTTATTATTAATTTGAGATGTGTAGTCACAAATCTTGAATATATACCTATGGTTTTGAATTTTCCGTGCATTGCACCAAACATAGAAAATGAAGTATTATTAATTTCTGTCGAATCTGAATGTTCATGTTAACCATCTAAGATGGGAGTGATTGGACATTGTAGCAATGTTGTTATATCTATACGAATAATTTGATTTTCTGGTCAAGTGCTAATGTTTCATCAATTCATCACTAACGCTAGCTTTTGCAAATGGACAGATGAGAAGTGTGAGGGTGTTGGTTCATCCGAGGAGGATCAAGACAACAGCGGAGGGGAAACTGAACTACCTGAAATTGATCCACGTGCTGAAGATCGAGAACTGAAGAACCACCTATTGAGGAAGTATAGTGGTTACTTAAGTAGCCTCAAGCAAGAGCTGTCCAAGAAAAAGAAGAAAGGGAAACTACCCAAAGAAGCAAGGCAGAAGCTTCTTAACTGGTGGGAGTTACACTACAAATGGCCTTATCCTTCGGTACGTGCATATTTTATAAAATCACTAAGTGGTTTAATTTCTAGTTTTTATCTTGCTATAGTAAGTAACTCAAGAATCATTGTGGTAATCTCACAGGAAACAGAGAAACTGGCATTGGCTGAATCAACTGGATTGGACCAAAAACAGATAAATAATTGGTTCATAAACCAAAGAAAACGGCACTGGAAACCCTCTGAAGATATGCAATTCATGGTGATGGATGGCCTCCATCCACAGAATGCTGCTGCTCTCTATATGGATGGACACTATATGGGTGATGGTCCGTATCGTTTGGGACCATGAAATATCCTGTGTACAAAAGTGAGTTACACAGCATGATAGTGTTAGTCATGCCCCGTATTTTAAATTGAATTTGGGTAATGTCCTGAAACCTAATCTGATATTTTTTCACAAATTTCGTAACTATATATGATTTTGTGGACGTAGCTTTGCAATATCAATATGTTATGGTGATAATTTCAGATGGAATCCGGTAATTGTCATTGTACCATTGGGATGTTTTCATTTCTTACTTGCTTGTGTGTAGAAGATCCTTGAGTTGTGACTTAGCCATGTATGAAGTATGTAAGGAGGTAATATGGATCTAGCTAAGTAAGATAGATTGTAATTTGGTGTTTGTATCATATAATATGCATGTCTGCAAGGGCTTGCTGCTACATCTATTACTTGCTGTCAAGTGTAAATAATGAGAGATCTTTGTATGGAGTGATTTGTGTCTATTTATAATTTTAATATAGTATATAGTTTTAGTCTTAATTAAGTACTTGATTTTTGTTTCATTTTTAGGGTGACAAGAATTTTAATTTTCATTTTAGTTGCTGTTGTAGAGCAACCAAATGCATTTGCCTCAAAATGGCCAGCCAATGATCTTTAATTGCTATAAATGTATCCTGATATATCTTAAAAGGATGCTTATTATCATGATCAATGCAGATTTAGCATCTGTTAGATGGAGTCTGAACTAAAGTCCCTTTAACTATCCAATAACCATCTCTTTCAATTTAGTGTGGTCTTTTGAACTATTACAAATTTACAATTAATTTGGGGTTTGGATGAGTAGGGTGGGGTTAAAATTTATAAACATTTGACCCCAATTGTTTTTAATTATTTACATTTTTCTGATATAATTTTATAAAATTATCTAAAGACCCTCCAAATTTGATAAAACTAACTTTGTCCTAGAGGAGATTACGACTCGAACCTACAACCTTAATGGTGTAGGTGTGAGAGTCACACCACAGCCAATCTCATTTTGTCTAATTTAGGGTGGGTTTGGAACAAATAAATTTGGTTTTGAAATCTTATCCCACATTCAATTCCAATTTCCAAGTACTAAACACATCATATTCATATTTGCATTTGTTTAAGTGTCCGTTTAGAAGAGCTTGTCTACAGGTTAAAAGAGTTTTTTTAATTAAAAAAGCTCTTTTCAATTTTTTTTGTATCGTTTAGTTGTCACTCAGTAGATCTTTTAGATGATTAAAAATAATGTTTTATGTCTACTTAGAGAAGCTAAAATTTAAAGTCTTTCCAATTAGATCTTTTAGAGTTTTTTTTAATAACACTAAAATGTCCTATATAACCTTGTAATTTAATATTTGCTTGATTATTTTTGGTAATTCTATAATTAAAAAAAGTTTTTTTTTTTTTTTTTAAGTAACAACCAAACGATCAATGACTTTCATTTAAAAGCTCTACCTTTAAAAGATCTACTTGAGAAGCTCTTCCAAACATACTCTAAGGCATAGAAAGTCAATCAAATTTATCTGTTCTTTCACATTGAGATAGAGAAATGTTAGTGAAAAGATATTTACACTTTTTTTTTTTTTTTTTTCAGAAATGAATGGCCAAGATTTTTGAAAGAAAAAAAAAATTAACGTGGTAGGTGAATAGCTTTAAAATTAGTAGTAGTAATTTTTATACAGTTCTTAGAATTTAAGCACATCATATAGTTGCTGATGCAGAAACCATGTATCTGTCGAGAATGATTATAAGACGAGCTTGAAATGTTGGGGCTATATACGAGGGTTTCCAGAGATGTACTCAAATCAACCGTCTCTTTCTACCATTTAAAATTTTCAATTGTGAAAGGGGAGGTTCTTTTTCTTATTCTCTAATCTCTATTCTCCAACAAAAGAGTCCTTAAAATTTCTAGCACTTTTTCCAAAGCCATTTATAGAAAAGTCACCCACTTAATAAGTTTTGTAGAAATAGCACCAATGAAGGTGATCTGCCAAAATTGCCCCTAATTTCTCTTTATCTCTCTCTTTCTTCCTTTATTTATTTATTTTTTTTTTTTTCAAAGACCTCCATTGATCCATCAATGGAGGTCGTCAATGGAGGTCAGACAGACCTCAAATGGAGGTCGAATGGAGGGCGAAAGATCTCTATTGGAGTCGAAATGACCTCGACCTATTAGTGGTAGATGAAGAAGAAGATTAAAAAAATAAATAAATCTGGATATAAGTCTCGGGTATTTTGAAATAAGTATTAGGTAGTTGAAATAAGTCTCGGAGAAATAAGTCTCGAGTGACCTACCTGAGACTTATTTCCAGATATCCGAGACTTATTTTCAGATATATATATTTTTAATCTTCTTCTTCATCGACCACCAATAGAGGTCGAGGTCATTTCGACTCCAATGAAGGTCTTTCGCCCTCCATTCAACCTCCATTTGAGGTCCGTCCGACCTCCATTGATGGATTAATGGAGTTCTTTAAAAAAAAACAAAGGAGAGAGGAAGAAAGAGAGAAAGGAAGAAAGAATAAGTGAAGGGCAATTTGGACAGATCACATACTTTGGTGCTATTTCTACAAAACTTATTAAGTTGGTGATATTACCACAAAACCAATCCAATTTGGTGTTATTTCTCTCTATTTCCTCAAAAAAAAAAAGAAAAAAAAGAAAAAAAAGAAAAAAAAAAGTATATATTAAATTGAATCAGTTGAACTTTGGAAACTATTAAGAGACCAATAGGTTATAAAATTGATGATGATCATGTGCGAAGGTAGGAATTTCATGAGGGTTTGATTCAGATATACTGTAATATAAATCTATTATATTATATATATTATATATATATCGTTTTTTTTTTCCTTTTTTTTATTATTATTAATAAAAAAAGTTCTATAGAGTTTATTGTCGATTTAATATATATTATTATATATACTAAAACTCAAGATGAAATTGCACTGTTTATATGAACAGTAAAATTGAGTTGATTTCAATTTATTTACAAAAGTGCCATTTATGTATCGTAAAAAAAAAAAAAAAAAAAAAAAAAAAAAAAAAAATTGATAGCAGCTGTACGGGCACACCTACTATCACCACCTCCCTCACTATCTTTTTCTCTACCCACCCACTGTCCTCTCTTTCTCTCAATCTCTCTCCATTTTTTTTTTTTTTTGGAATAATCTCTCCATCTTTTTTAATACTAACCAACTTTAATATATTTCTTTGTAAATTATTAATTAGTTATCATTTTTTTTTCTTAATCATTCGAAAATAAATAACTAATGTAATATGAAAATTATATATAAGATAAAATCTCAACCATCAAAACTTTCTAATATACCACCATCCAATGTGGTTTGGTGATTAGAACGCTCATTCAGCCTAACAATGTCACAGATTCAAGTCATCTCATAGCATGTGATATATATATATATATATATAATATAGCATATTTTAAAGAGTGACTTTTGGAATTAGCATCGCTTTAATAACTCGAGTTTAAATAGCACCAAAGATTGATTTTGGACAAAAATACCCCCACTTTTCAATAATAATCTCTTATTAGTCCCTTTTTTGTTTTTGTTTGTTTTTTTTTTTTTTCAAAAACCTCCATCGATGGAGTTCAAAGCTCCATCAATGGAGGAGCTCCAAAAATCGGAGCCTTCATCATCTTTGTTGAGTAGCTTCACGAGTTTCCGTCATTGCCTAGAAACGGCATCATCTTCGTCGGTTCATGCGATAAAATCCGGTGACAAAATTAGCTTGAAACGAAGGCACGACGAAATTAGACGAGTAGTCTCCAAAGACAAAATCGAGCCTTAGTCACGTCTTCTCGCTGGATTTCGTCGATCGAGTAGCTATTTTGGAGACAAAGGCTCGAGTAGGCGAGTAGCCTTCTCGCTAGACAAAATTTGAAGTTAGATATAATAAGAAACTATTCGACGAACACTCGAGAAATTGAAATCTAGAGAAAAAATCAAGCCTTCATTGTCGATCTGGAAACAATGTCATCCTCCATTGATGGATGAAGAAGACGACCTAAATTTTTTTTTAAAAAATTCTTATTTTTACTTTGTAAATCTCAAATTTGTAAAAATACCCCATAAGTCTCGAATTATCAAAATAAGTATCGAATTTGTCTAAGTCTCAAATTTACAGAATAAGTCTCGAATTTTACCCAATAAGTCTCAGATTTACAAAATAAGTCTCGATTTGCGAGAAAAAAAATTTATGAGGGAAAAAACAAAGTGAGGAAATTTTTGTCTCAAACCGAATGATACTCACTTTCTTGGTGTTCCCATCCCTGAAGGTTTCCAACATTGTTGTCGAACCATACAATGCAACCCTCTTTGTTCACCAGTTGGTTGAAAATGTAGATGAATGTATGGTTTTGGACAATAAAGCCCCATATGATATTTGCTTCCGGACACTAAAGTTCACAACTTCAAGCTGTAAGCTTATCATTATCTTTCTCTTTGTTACGAGACTTTTGTGGAATATTTTCATAGTTGTCAACTGATGGAGTGATTTTTATAGCGTTTGGATGTTGGATATTTTGATTTGCTGTTTACTGAGAATTTTTTGATATATGTGGTGTGCTCATCTTAATTTGTTTTTAGGGATAATTACCATGGTGACCACCCATTTGGATATTACCACCCATTTGGATATTATCTATCAAAATGGCTATTTTGACAAATAGTGTGATGGAAATGGTCATTGTTTGCCAAAATGGTCATTTTGAAACAAATTTCAAATCTAATGACCATTTTGATAGAGTTTAACTAAATAGATATCCACCAAAATAATTATATCTTATTTATATTTGTCAAATCACATGATGTGTTCATAGAATTATTGTGACAGCGCCCTAGCGGTTGGTTGTTTCAAATGGTTTATTTACTTTTTAAATTTTTTTAATAAATAATTATTCTCTCTCTGTCTGAAAGAGAAAAAAAAAACAAAGATAAAAAAGATGATTTAGATGAGAGATGAGTTGATTGTTAAGAGAAAAAAAATTGTTTGGTAGAGATAGTGGATGGTCAAGAGTTGAAGAAGAGATAGAGGACGATGAATTTACATTTAAAAATATATTTTCATTTTATTTTTGATTAATATATTTTTTATATTTTAATTTTGTTTGTTTCATAATTTAGATCAATAAATTTATTAAAATTGAAAATAATATATAAAACGGTATAATACTCCTGCAGTAAAGCGCGGGCAATTTTACTAGTATATACTAAAACTCAAGATGAAATTGCACTGTTCACGTGAACAGTAAAATTGAGGGGATTTCAACTTATTTACAAAAATGCCATTGATGTGTTGTAAGGAAAGGAAAAAGAAAAAAAAAAAAAAAAAGTTGTACTCTCACCACCTCCCTCACTCTCTTTATCTCAATCTCTCTCCATTTTTTTTTTTTTTTTGAATAAATCTCTCCATCTTTTTTAATACTAACCAACTTTTATGTAAATTATTAATTAGTTATCATTTTTTTTTCTTAATCATTCGAAAATAAATAACTAATGTAATATGAAAATTATATATAAGATAAAATCTCAACCATCAAAACTTTCTAATATACCATCACCCAATGTGGCTTAGTGATTAGAACGCTCATTCAGCCTAACAATATCTCAGATTCAAGTCATCTCATAGCATGTGATATATATATATATAATATAGCACATTTTAAAGAGTGACTTTTGGAATTAGCATCACTTTAATAACTCGAGTTTAAATAGCACCAAAGATTGATTTTGGACAAAAATACCCCCACTATTCAATAATTATCTCTTATTAGTCCCTTTATTATTTTTTTTTTCAAAAACCTCTATCGATGGAGTTCAAAGCTCCAAAAATCGGAGCCTTCATCGTCTTTGTTGAGCAGCTTCACGAGTTTTCGTCATTGCCTAGAAACGGCATCATCTTCGTTGGTTCGCGCGATAAAATCCGGTTACAAAATTAGCTTGAAACGAAGGCACAACGAAATTAGACGAGTAGTCTACAAAGACAAAATCGAGCCTTCGTCACTTCTTCTCGCTGGATTTCGTCGATCGAGTAGCTATTTTGGAGACAAAGGCTCGAGTAGGCGAGTAGCCTTCTCGCTGGACAAAATTTGAAATTAGATAAGAAACTATTCGACGAACACTCGAGAAGTTGAAATCTAGAGAAAAAATCAAGCCTTCATCGTCGATCTGGAAACAGTGTCATCCTCCATTGATGGATGAAGAAGACGACCTAAATATATTTTTAAAAAAATTCTTATTTTTACTCTGTAAATCTCAAATTTGTAAAAATACCCCATAAGTCTCGAATTATCAAAATAAGTATCGAATTTGCCTAAGTAAGTCTCAAATTTACAGAATAAGTTTCGAATTTTACCCAATAAGTCTCAGATTTACAAAATAAGTCTCGATTTGCGAGAAAAAAAAATTATGAGGGAAAAAACGAAGTGAGGAAATTTTTGTCTCAAACCGAATGATACTCACTTTCTTGGTGTTCCCATCCTTGAAGGTTTCCAACATTGTTGTCGAACCATACAATGCAACCCTCTTTGTTCACCAGTTGGTTGAAAACGTAGATGAATGTATGGTTTTGGACAATAAAGCCCTATATGATATTTGCTTCCGGACACTAAAACTCACAACTCTAAGCTGTAAGCTTATCATTATCTTTCTCTTTGTTACGAGACTTTTGTGGAATATTTTCATAGTTGTCAACTGATGGAGTGATTTTTATAACGTTTGGATGTTTGATATTTTGATTTGCTGTTTACTGAGAATTTTTTGATATATGTGGTGTGCTCATCTTAATTTGTTTATAGGGATAATTACCTTGGTGACCACCCATTTGGTTATTACCTATCAAAATGTCTATTTTGACAAATAGTGTGATGGAAATGGTCATTGTTTGCCAAAATAGTCATTTTGAAACAAATTTCCAATCTAATGACCATTTTGATAGAGTTTAACTAAATAGATATCCACCAAAGTAATTATATCTTATTTATATTTGTCAAATCACATGATGTGTTCATAGAATTATTGTGACAGTGCCCTAGCGGTTGGTTGTTTCAAATGGTTTATTTACTTTTTAAATTTTTTTAATGAATAATTATTCTCTCTCTGTCTGAAAGAGAAAAAAAAAGCAAAGATAAAAAAGATGATTTAGATGAGAGATGAGTTGATTGTTGAGAGAAAAAAAAATTGTTTGGTAGAGATAGTGGATGGTCAAGAGTTGAAGAAGAGATAGAGGACGATGGATTTACATTTGAAAATATATTTGCATTTTATTTTTGATTAATATATTTTTTATATTTTAATTTTGTTTGTTTCATAATTTAGATCAATAAATTTATTAAAATTGAAAATAATATATAAAATGGTATAATACTCCCGCAGCAGAGCGCGGGCCATTTTACTAGTATATATACTAAAACTCAAGATGAAATTTTACTGTTCACATGAACAGTAAAATTGTATGTGAACAGTAAAATTGAGGGGATTTCAATTTATTTATAAAAATGCTATTGATGTGTTGTTAAAAAAAATAAAAATAAATAAATAAATAAAAAATTGGATAACAGGTGACTATCACCACCTCTCTCACTCTCTTTTTCTCTACACACCCACCGTCCTCTCTTTCTCTCAATCTCTCTCCATCTTTTTTTTTTTTTTTTTTTTGTTTTAATAAATCTCTCCATCTTTTTTAATACTAACCAACTTTAATATATTTCTATGTAAATTAATAATTAGTTATCATTTTTTTTTTCTTAATCATTCGAAAATAAATAACTAATGTAATATGAAAATTATATATAAGATAAAATCTCAACCATCAAAACTTTCTAATATACTATCACCCAATGTGGCTTGGTGATTAGAACGCTCATTCAGCTTAACAATGTCTCAGATTCAAGTCATCTCATAGCATGTGATATATATATATATATATATATAAAATATAGCACATTTTAAAGAGTGACTTTTGGAATTAGCATCGCTTTAATAACTCGAGTTTAAATAGCACCAAAGATTGATTTTGGACAAAAATACCCCCACTTTTCAATAATTATCTCTTATTAGTCCCTTTTTTATTTTATTTTTCAAAAACCTTCATCGTCTTTGTTGAGCAGCTTCACGAGTTTCCGTCATTGCCTAGAAACGGCATCATCTTTGTTGGTTCGCACGATAAAATCCGGTGACAAAATTAGCTTGAAACGAAGGCACAACGAAATTAGACGAGTAGTCTCCAAAGACAAAATCGAGCCTTCGTCACGTCTTCTCGCTGGATTTCGTCGATTGAGTAGCTATTTTGGAGATAAAGGCTCGAGTAGGCGAGTAGCCTTCTCGCTGGACAAAATTTGAAATTAGATAAGAAACTATTCGACGAACACTCGAGAAGTTGAAATCTAGAGAAAAAATCAAGCCTTCATTGTCGATCTGGAAACAGTGTCATCCTTCATTGATGAATGAAGAAGATGACCTAAATTTTTTTAAAAAAATTCTTATTTTTACTCTATAAATCTCAAATTTGTAAAAATACCCCATAAGTCTCGAATTATCAAAATAAGTATCGAATTTGCCTAAGTAAGTCTCAAATTTACAGAATAAGTCTTGAATTTTACCCAATAAGTCTCAGATTTACAAAATAAGTCTCGATTTGCAAGAAAAAAAAAATTATGAGGGAAAAAACGAAGTGAGGAAATTTTTGTCTCAAACCGAATGATACTCACTTTCTTGGTGTTCCCATCCTTGAAGGTTTCCAACATTGTTGTCGAACCATACAATGCAACCCTCTTTGTTCACCAGTTGGTTGAAAATGTAGATGAATGTATGGTTTTAGACAATAAAGCCCTATATGATATTTGCTTCCAGACACTAAAGCTCACAACTCCAAGCTGTAAACTTATCATTATCTTTCTCTTTGTTACGAGACTTTTGTGGAATATTTTCATAGTTGTCAACTGATGGAGTGATTTTTATAACGTTTGGATGTTTGATATTTTGATTTGCTGTTTACTGAGAATTTTTTGATATATGTGGTGTGCTCATCTTAATTTGTTTATAGGGATAATTACCTTGGTGACCACCCATTTGGTTATTACCTATCAAAATGGCTATTTTGACAAATAGTGTGATGAAAATGGTCATTGTTTGCCAAAATAGTCATTTTGAAACAAATTTCCAATCTAATGATCATTTTGATAAAGTTTAACTAAATAGATATCCACCAAAGTAATTATATCTTATTTATATTTGTCAAATCACATGATGTGTTCATAGAATTATTGTGACAGCGCCCTAGCGATTGGTTGTTTCAAATGGTTTATTTACTTTTTAAATTTTTTTAATGAATAATTATTCTCTCACTGTCTGAAAGAGAAAAAAAAAAAACAAAGATAAAAAAGATGATTTAGATGAGAGATGAGTTGATTGTTGAGAGAAAAAAAATTGTTTGGTAGAGATAGTGGATGGTCAAGAGTTGAAGAAGAGATAAAGGATGATGGATTTACATTTGAAAATATATTTGCATTTTATTTTTGATTAATATATTTTTTATATTTTAATTTTGTTTGTTTCATAATTTAAATCAATAAATTTATTAAAATTGAAAATAATATACAAAACGGTATAATACTCCCGCAGCAGAGCGCGGGCCATTTTACTAGTATATACTAAAACTGGAGATGAAATTGCACTGTTCATGTGAACAGTGAAATTGAGGGGATTTCAATTTATTTACAAAAATACCATTGATGTGTTGTTAAAAATAAGATAGCATGTGTACTCTCACCACCTCCCTCACTCTCTTTTTCTCTACCCACCCACCGTCCTCTCTTTCTCTCAATCTCTCTCCATCTTTTTTTTTTTTTTTTGAATAAATCTCTCCATCTTTTTTAATACTAACCAACTTTAATATATTTCTATGTAAATTATTAATTAGTTATCATTTTTTTTTTCTTAATCATTCGAAAATAAATAACTAATGTAATATGAAAATTATATATAAGATAAAAACTCAACCATCAAAACTTTATAATGTACCATCACCCAATGTGGCTTGGTGATTAGAACGCTCATTCAGCCTAACAATGTCTCAAATTCAAGTCATCTCATAGCATGTGATATATATATATATATATAATATAGCACATTTTAAAGAGTGACTTTTGGAATTAGCATCGCTTTAATAACTCGAGTTTAAATAGCACCAAAGATTGATTTTGGACAAAAATACCCCCACTTTTCAATAATTATCTCTTATTTGCCCCTTTTTTATTTTATTTTTCAAAAACCTCCATTGATGGAGTTCAAAGCTCTATCAATGGAGGAGCTCCAAAAATCGGAGCCTTCATCGTCTTTGTTAAGCAGCTTCACGAGTTTCCGTCATTGCCTAGAAACAACATCATCTTCGTTGGTTCGCGCGATAAAATCCGGTGACAAAATTAGCTTGAAACGAAGGCACAACGAAATTAGACGAGTAGTCTCCAAAGACAAAATCGAGCCTTCGTCACTTCTTCTCGCTGGATTTCGTCGATCGAGTAGCTATTTTGGAGACAAAGGCTCGAGTAGGCGAGTAGCCTTCTCGCTGGATAAAATTTGAAATTAGATAAGAAACTATTCGACGAACACTCGAGAAAATCTAGAGCAAAAATCAAGGCTTCATCATCGATCTGGAAACAGTGTCATCCTCCATTGATGGATGAAGAAGACGACCTAAATATTTTTTTAAAAAAATTCTTATTTTTACTCTGTAAATCTCAAATTTGTAAAAATACCCCATAAGTCTCGAATTATCAAAATAAGTATCGAATTTGCCTAAGTAAGTCTCAAATTTACAGAATAAGTCTCGAATTTTACTCAATAAGTCTCAGATTTACAAAATAAGTCTCGATTTGCAAGAAAAAAAAAAATTATGAGGGAAAAAACGAAGTGAGGAAATTTTTGTCTCAAACCGAATGATACTCACTTTCTTGGTGTTCCCATCCTTGAAGGTTTCCAACATTGTTGTCGAACCATACAATGCAACCCTCTTTGTTCACCAATTGGTTGAAAATGTAGATGAATGTATGGTTTTGGACAATAAAGCCCTATATGATATTTGCTTCCGGACACTAAAGCTTACAACTCCAAGACTTTTGTAGAATATTTTCATAGTTGTCAATTGATGGAGTGATTTTCATAACGTTTGGATGTTTGATATTTTGATTTGCTGTTTACTGAGAATTTTTTGATATATGTGGTATGCTCATCTTAATTTGTTTATAGGGATAATTACCTTGGTGACCACCCATTTGGTTATTATCTATTAAAATGGCTATTTTGACAAATAGTGTGATGAAAATGGTCATTGTTTGCCAAAATAGTCATTTTGAAACAAATTTCCAATCTAATAACCATTTTGATAGAGTTTAACTAAATAGATATTCACCAAAGTAATTATATCTTATTTATATTTGTCAAATCACATGATGTGTTCATAGAATTATTGTGACAGCGCCCTAGCGGTTGGTTGTTTCAAATGATTTATTTACTTTTTAAATTTTTTTAATGAATAATTATTTTCTCTCTATCTGAAAGAGAAAAAAAAAAAACAAAGATAAAAAAGATGATTTAGGTGAGAGATGAGTTGATTGTTGAGAGAAAAAAAATTGTTTGGTAGAGATAGTGGATGGTCAAGAGTTGAAGAAGAGATAGATGACGATGAATTTACATTTGAAAATATATTTGCATTTTATTTTTGATTAATATATTTTTTATATTTTAATTTTGTTTGTTTCATAATTTAGATCAATAAATTTATTAAAATTGAAAATAATATATAAAACGGTATAATACTCCCACAGCAGAGCGCGGACCATTTTACTAGTTTTTAGCTAAATATTGAGATCTGTATTTCAAATTTTGATAAATAAATTTTGGTTTTGCTAAATTGAGGTATTTTAACTTTATATGATATTAATTCACTCTGTTCCTCATTAACTTTTTTCTCAATATATGATTTTACAGAATTGGATCCAAGAAATGGCAGCATATGTTAAGTCCATTGATAGCAATCATCTATTGGGAGTAGGGCTCGAAGGTTTCTATGGGAACTCAGTGCCCGAAAGGAAACAATACAATCCTAATGACAAAGCTAATGTCATAGGGACTGATTTCATTGCCAATTGTCAGGTCGCCCAAATTGATTTTGCAACTATTCATATCTATGCCGAACACTGGTAATAAAAATGTGTCAGGGATCGTAAAATATAATCTCTCTAGTATAAACTAAAAAACTAAAAAAACTTTCATTTCATTCATGATTGTTAATAATTTACAATATTATCTTTAACGTGGTTATATATTTGAAATCGTTATACAATATTTTTCGTTCTGAATATTTATGAACTCAATTTTTCAATGTAAACCGTGAAACTATCATTCAATCGATCACTAATCGTCCATTTGATTTTGTAAATAAGTATTCAAAATGTTCACGTTTTATCCACCTTAATCTCAAGGTTAAAACGATTGTTTTGATGTTAAAGTTTCATATCCAAATAATTATAAAATAGTTCAACTCGATAATGATACATATTTGTGATATTTTGATTGAGTTTTACATTGTGGACAACGGAGCAAACATATTATCCATGTTTTGGACATCACTATCATGCTTGACACAATAAGAAGAGCTTGATCAAATAATAAATCACATCCATTATCCCTTGTCAATTTGCAAGTTTTGAATGCATATATGGTACTCCAACTAATTTTATAACATTCAAAACATGCTTATCTTTCCTTTGTAGTGCATGTCAACATGTGACAATTCAATTGTCAATCCAAATATATCTTTCATCAAATATATATAAAATAATGAGGAAATAGGGCTTTTTAGTCAAAAATTATGGGGAGTTATTGTTTTTGTTAATAATTATCATTTTTATTGTTTTTGTCAACAAATGGGCTGCGAAGACAAAATTGCCCCTATTTTTTTTTCAAAACCTCTTCTCTCTCCTTTCTTCCTCATTTTCACCAGCCACTTTTTCTCTCTCATTTTTCACGCCTCTTTCTTCTTCTCTCTTTCTCTCCTCCTCTCTCCTCCGTCCGATCGTTGTCCCTCCGTCCCATCGTCTTTTCTCTCCTTCTTTTCTTCTCCTTCTTCTCTTTCTCAAAATTTCACCTTTTTTTTTTCCAGGTTTTAGAAAAAAATTCAGAATTTTTTAGCACAAAAATTTTCAGATTTTGTTTTTCTTTTTTCAAAGAAAATTTCTAGATTTTCAATGGGTTTTCTGATTTGACCACGATCTGGTCCAGATCGGGCGACCCAAACCTAGATTTTTTTTTATTTAAAAAATTTCCAAATTTAAAAAAAAAAGGTTTCCGGATTTTAAAAAGGTTTGAATTAGAGTATTGTTTGTTTAAAAAAAATTCCATATTTTTTTAAAAAAATTTCAGGTTTTTTTTTTAATTTTGAAAAAATTATAGATTTTAAAAATGTTTGGATTTGAGTGTTAGTTGTTGATTTTAAGGGTGGTTGTTGTTGTTGTTGATTTCAGTTGTTGATTTTGAGTGTTAGTATTATTTTCCAAATTTAAATTTTTTTTTTTTTTTTTCAGACTAGTGTGTTTAATTGTGTTCCAGGTGTGTTTAATTGGGTTGAAAAAATGTGTGTTTAATTGGTTTTGACTGGTGTGTGTAATTGTTTATTACTGGTGTGTTTAATTGGGTGTTAATGGTGTGTTTAATTGGTTAATACTGGTGTGTTTAATTGGTTAATACTAGTGTGTTTAAACGGTTTGAACTGGCGTGTGTAAATCAATTAAACACACCAGTGCAATCCAATTAAACACACCAGGACAATCCAATTAAACACATCAATGCAACTCAATTAAACACACCGGGGAACCCAATTAAACACACCAGACAAACAAATTAAACACACCAGGGCAAAAACAATTAAACACACCAGTTTAAAACGAATTAAACACACCAGGCTACCAATTAAACACATCAGGCAAAACTCATTAAACACACCAGTGCAAATACAATTAAACACACCATGGCAAAAACAATTAAACACACCAAGCAAAATGAATTAAACACACCAAGGTAAAAAGAATTAAACACACCAGACCACCAATTAAAGACACCAGGCAAAACTCATTAAACACACCAGGGTAAACGAATTAAACACACCAGACCAAATGAATTAAACACACCAGACAAAATGAATTAAACACACCAGGGCAAAAACAATTAAACACACCAGGATAAAACGAATTAAACACATCAGACCATCAATTAAACACACTAGACCACCAATTAAACACACAAGACAAAATTCATTAAACACACCAAGGCAAAATTCATACCACACCATGGAGGTATGGGAAGAAGAAGAAGAAAAATATTTAAAAAAAAAAATAGAGAAAAAAGTTATGTTTTTTTTTTTTTTTTTTTTTGGGAATAAGAAGCAGAAAAAGAAAAAAAAAAAAGAGAGAATTTTTTTAATGAAGGAGGGCAATCTTGTCCAAAAAGTGAAAATTTTGACAAAAACAGTAAAAATAATAATCTTGGACAAAAACAGTAAAGCCACTAATTTTTTGGCTAGTTATAAAGTTCTCCCTAAAATAATTACAAAATCAAATGACAATATATAAAATTCTAGTCAATATTTCGATTGAAATCTTTACTTACTAGAGTTGAACACATCTTTTGCTACTATTTCAAACAAATCAATTATGGATGAGAATGTAATGATTATGCTCGATAACATATCATATGTGATCTCCAACGTGTATTACCGAAACACTTTAAAGTAATCTTTTGATTTTGACCTTGTCCATTTGAAAGTTCATCATTGTTTAATGCTTTTAGAGTAACTGAAAAAGCTTGTTTCTCTCAAAGAATATCACAACATTTTGATGAACCTCCTGTAAAGAAGATACAATGATCAACAAGCAACATCTGAGGCTATAACAAACCATGCTGAGTCAGCTTTCTGTTTTAAGAAACATAAAATGTGTGGCGCCAAAATCAGACTTGGGAAAACTCTTTCCTGCCCATCTTTTGGAAAAGCTTCCAGAAGATTACAGCTGTGATTTGATCTGATGACTGAGGTTGCATCATCAGGATATTCATCTGAGAAGAATAAAAGTTGTTAGAGGTTGTTACAAGAGTAGTATAAAAGAGAACCTCGTATGTAATCGAAAATATACAAAAAAAGAATGAAATGAAATATTCTTCCAGAAATATTCTATCTGTTTCTTTATTCGTCTTTTAGATCTATTACTCTTCAATTTTCACATGGTATCAGAGTGTTGAAGATCAGAGGCCATGGAATCTCATTCTACTCCACAGCTAAGCAATGTTCATGATCTTGATGGTTAAGAAGCACCTGTTCTCTCGAAGAAGCAAAGGGAGGCAAGGTCAAATCTGATCGCAAAGAACTTTAGTCTACCAATAAAGTTGAATCAAAACAACTTTATATTCTGGAAGGCTCAAATCTTACCAATTGTTCGAGCGTTTGATCTAGAAGAGTTTCTACTTGGTCCAGTCAGATGTCCATAGAAATATGGTGAAGAAAAAGATGAAGAAACAGGTGAGTCCATTCGAACCATTAGTGATGATTACCTCAACTGGAAAAAGATAGATCAGTTGCTAGTTGGCTGGATTTTCTCAACCTTGAGTGAATCAGTGTTAGCTCAAGTCACTCAATGTATAACAGTGTGTGAAACATGGAAATGCATTGCCAAATTGTTTTCACAATGTTCAATGGCTAGAAAAATGCATCTAAGAAATCAATTACAGGTGATTAAGAAAGGCTCCTTAAGCATCAATGAATATGTTGTTAAGAAGAAAAGTATTGCAGATGCATTAGTAGCTGCAGGTCAGAATATTAATGAGCAGGATCTGATTTGGTATGTGCTCGGAGGTTTAGGTCAGGAATATGATCCCGTGGTAGTCACTATCACATCCAAAACTGGTGAAGTCACTATACAGGAAGCTCAGTTTCTCTTGATGAGTTTTGAAGCTAGACTGGAAGAATTTGCCTCCTCTGTGGAAATATCAAATGCTCTGGCAAATATGCACATTAAAACTCAAAGAGATGACACAACCAACTTTCAGAGAGGTGGACAGTCACAAGGACGAGCCAGAGGTCGAGCAAGAGGCAGATGAGGTGGCAGATCATACAATTCAAGACCAACATGCCAAGTGTGTGGTAAAATTGGACACACTGCCAATATCTGCTATCATAGGTTTGATCAAACCTTTACTGGAAATCAAGCAAGACAGTCCACACCACCTCAAGGAAATATGGCACACGCAGTTGAATATGCTCAGGTTCATGACAACTCCTATCAAGTCAATAACAATAGCTTGAAGGCAACAACAACTAGTGCTTCTTCAATTGTAGACCCCAGTTGGTATATTGATAGTGGTGCCACTAACCACATCACACCATATATCAATAATCTTTCAACCAGCAACGAATATAGAGGTACTATGAAATTGGCTATTGGTAATGGCCATACTCTTCCTATATCACATATTGGTCATTTAGAAATTGTTTCTAGTACTGAACCTTATTGCCATATTGTTCTTAAAAACATCCTATATGTACCTGAAATAAAAAAGAATTTACTTAGCATTGCTCAACTTACCAAAGATAATGATGTTGATGTTGAGTTTAATGCCAATTCTTGTTTTATAAAAGACAAGGCTACGAAGAGAACTTTACTTCAAGGGGTTCTTAGAGGTGGATTATATCAAGTTGTATTTCCTAGTGCTGGAAGAAGGTGTTAGTCACAAGATGGTTGAAAGAATATCAGTCCCATGTCTACTTGTTTTGTGTCTAGTTTGTTTGATTTCAATAAAACAGTTGTAACATCTGTTACAGATGATGGTCAAGTTTCTCAGTGTAATTCATTTGTTGTTACATCAGGATTGCCAATGTCTCCTAAGCAATCTCTTGCTAAAGTTTGGCACAACAAGCTTGGCCATCATAATTCACATTTATTATCTTTTGTACTGAAAAATATGAATGTGAATGTCTTGAATTCTGAGTTTCAAATGTTCTGTGATGCGTGTAGACTAGCTAAATCACATCGTCTTCCCTATACTAAATCCACTCGTGAGTATCATCATCTTCTATAAATGATATGTGCAGATGTGTAGGGTCCTTCGTCTCTCCCATCTACACAAGTTCATCGCTACTATGTTAGTTTTGTTGATGCATATTCTAGGTACTCTTGGATATTCCCATTAGCCTTAAAATCTCAAGTAAAACAAACATTTATTACCTTTCACAAGTTTGCTGAAACTCAGTTTAACACAAAACTCAAATGCCTTCAAACTGATAATGGTGGAGAGTTCATAGCTCTCTCATCATATCTTCTTGATCATGGTATTTCTCATCAAAAGTCATGTCCTCACACATCTCAACAAAATGGCATTGTTGAGCGAAGACATAGACATGTTGTTGAGGTCGGTCTATCAATGCTTGCTCGGGCTTCCTTACCATTATCCTTTTGGTGGGAGTCATTTCACACAGCAATTTTTCTAATAAACAGGCTTCCCTCTTCAGTCATAAACCAAGAAACACCATACTTCAGGTTATTTAATAGGAGCCCAAATTACACTGAGCTAAAGTCATTTGGTTGCTCTTGTTTCCCTCATATTAGAGCCTATAATTCACACAAATTGCTGTTTAGATCGGTTAAGTATGTGTTTATTGGCTATTGTGAGTTCTCAAAGGGATACAAGTGCTTACACCCAAGTGGCAGAGTTTATAGCTCTAGGGATGTCATTTTCAATGAAGATGAATTTCCTTATTCTTCATTGTGGAAAATCACATCTACATCTAATGTTTTTGGTGATTCTTAGTCTACATTACCTGAAGTAACTTCAGTGTAGCGTGATAATTAATGCAAATGTTTCAGCTACAGGTATGTTGAAACAGGACCTAATGTCTCAGCCACCTGTCTCAACTCCACCTATGACAATTCCAATTAATTCCCACAAGATGACTACCAGAGGCAAGAGTGGAATTCATAAACCAAAGGCCTATCAGGCCACTAAGGCTGATTGTACTCAGGAGTTTACACTATCAATAGTCTCTAAAGTTGTTCGAAACCCTGCCTGGAAGGATGTTACGAGGGTCGAATTTGAGGCTTTACAGAGAAACCAAACTTGGAGCTTGGTTCCACTATCAAAAGACATGAAAGTAGTAGGTTGTAAATGGATTTTTTGTATCAAACACAATGCTGATGGTTCAATCAAAAAATAAAAACAAGATTAGTCATGAAGGGTTTTACACAAACACCTGGATTGGATTTCTTTGAGACGTTTAACCCTATTGTCAAGAGCTCCACCATCAGAGTGGTGCTGAGTCTTGCTGTTTCTATGGGGTGGGACATTCAGCAACTTGATGTAAATAACGCATTCCTAAACGGTGAGCTTCATGAGACAGTATTTATGTCCCAGCCGGAAGGCTTTGTTGATCCCACTCAGCCATCCTCAGTCTGCAAGTTACATAAGTCCCTCTATGGCCTGAAGCAGGCTCCACGTGCTTGGTATGCCAAGCTTCGATTAGCTTTGCTGCAATGGGGCTTCCATAACTCAAGGTCTGATACCTCATTATTCTTTTACAGAAATGCAGGCTCGTTTCTACTGTTAATTGTGTATGTCGATGATATTTTATTGACTGGCAATGATCAAATGCTCATCTCCAAATTCATCAAGGATCTAAATGAAAGTTTTTCTCTCAAATCTTTGGGCTCTCTTCAGTTTTTTCTCGGTTTTGAAGCAAAAAGGGACACTGATGGCCTTACTTTATCCCAATCTAAATATGCTTGGGATCTCTTGCTTAAAACTAACATGACAGAATGCAAACCCTGCCCAACTCCTCTTTCCCCAGGCTGTAAGCTCTTTGCTTTTGATGGTGAACCTTTTGCGGATGCCACTCTCTACAGAAGTACAATAGGAGCTTTGCAATATCTCACTCTTTCTCGGCCTGATAACTCGTTTGCCGTAAATAAACTAAGTCAATTTTTGGCTTCTCCATCACAAACTCATTGACTAGCTGTTAAGAGAGTACTTAGATACATCAGAGGAACATTGCAGCTTGGCCTAGTATTTCGTCCTGCTGCTTCACTAACTCTGGAGTGTTATGCTGATGCTGACTGGGCATGGAGTGTGGATGATTGCAAATCTACTGGAGGTTATTGCTTGTACCTTGGTGGAAACCTTGTGAACTGGTCATCCAAGAAGCAAAGGGTTGTGGCTCGTTCGAGCACTGAGGCCGAATACAGGTCTCTTGTAGCTGCTTCTACTGATATAATCTGGTTCCAGTCGCTGTTCAGTGAGCTTCAACTAGACTTGTCTAGTACACCGATTCTTTGGTGTGATAACCTCAGTGCCAAGGCTTTGTCACACAATCCAGTATTCCACTCTAGAACTAAACACATTGAAATAGATCTTCACTTTCTGAGAGATCTTGTTGTTGCTGGTAAATTGGATATCAGATATGTTTCAACAGATGTTTAAACTACTGATATATTCACTAAACCATTGGCCATATCTCGCTTCCAGTTGTTAGCATCCAAGTTAGTCACTGACAAAGGTCAGTTTAGCTTGAGAGGGGGTGATGTTGCTATAACAGATGATCAATTTTCTCGCACAAAGTTTAAACTTTCAGAGTTATCTCAGCTAAGTTTAAGGGGGAGTGTAAAGAAGATACAATGATCAACAAACAACACTTGAGGCTAAGCTGAGTCAGCAGGTTGTTATAACAAACCATGCTGAGTCAGCTTTCTGTTTTAAGAAACACAAAATGTGTGGCGCTAAAATCAGACTTGGAAAAACTCTTTCCCGCCCATCTTCTCATCTTTTGGAAAAGTTTCCAGAAGATTACTGCTGTGATTTGATCTGATGACTGAGGTTGCATCATCAGGATATTCATCTGAGAAGAATAAAAGTTTTTAGAGGTTGTTACAAGAGTAGTATAAAAGAGAACCTCGTCTGTAATCGAAAATATACAAAAAAAGAATGAAATGAAATATTCTTCCAGAAATATTCTCTCTGTTTCTCTATTCGTCTCTTAGATCTATTACTCTTCAATTTTCACACCTCCCGCAATATATATAATTACCAATATTGTTGAATGCTGGTTTACAAAGATAGGATATGAAAGAATCTGCAAAACTTGGTTTTGTATATGTGAGAAGTGGCTAGTGGAGATGCTGGATTAACAATAGTGGTTGGGCTGCCAGGTTGGGTTGTTGACTATTGGCGCTCAGTACAAGTTGAAAAGAAGGGAGATGAATAGATGATAATTGATAAATAAACAGACAAGGAACACACATCTGCACACGATCAGATCCAACATAAGAGATGGTGCAAATTATATCGAAATTGGGTGGCTAAAGGGCTTGTAAGCTTATGCCCAGAGTAGACGTTTATAGTTTCTAAATTATTGGGCCGTGGACCACATTTTAAGCCCGTAATCAAGAATGAATATGACACTATGATAGTAAACGAGTGGGTCAATTGCCGAGATTTGTGCAGGTGATATTTATTTCCACAATATTGAAGAGAAAATTTATCTCACATTCTTATAAAATACGAGAATAACCCTCTCTCTAACATAAAAGGAAAAATGCACACCATATGAACTAAGAATGAATGCATATTAGAGCCAAACTTTAATATCTCAAGATTGTTAGTTCCGGTTTATTTTATATTTTGATTTGATTTGTATTATTGTATGATTATATATATAAAGATTTTCTATTATCAGTTCGTTCTGACAATAAATATATCAAGACGAAAAATGTGGACCACTAGATTTACATACTTTGACTCAAAATGTATGCACTTGTCAAAACTTCTCTATAATCTATGGTTCACATTCTTCGTCTTGATATATTTATTGTCAGAACGAACTGACAATAGAAAGACTGTATATATTTATGGTGATTCTCTTGTAAGGATGTCCTGATATAAGAAGGTAAGGACGTCCAACCACAGCAACACATTGAGTATGAGTATGAGTGTGAGTATTTATTAATGTGAGGCTGTGATCGGTCATTTATAGTATATGTTTTTTATCCTCATTCCTCCAATCAATTGCTTGTTTCTCGAGTCTTTTAGGGGTTTAATGGGTGTGTTTGAGTGTTTTTAGGTTATTGGATCAAATTGATATTTTTGAAGAATTTCAGATAAAAAGTGTTATTTTGGAGAAGTCAAGAGTCCTTTCTGCAATTGAGCAAAAACGCTCTCCAACAGCTGTTATTTAGAGAAATAGGTGTCGCAGCGATTAAATGAGCAGAGGAGACCGCTGTGTAAACCGCTGTCTCATCGCTGCTAAAGAGGCAGCGTTCCCAAAAGTTGAGAAACCGCTACCACACCGCTGCCAAAGAGGCAACAGTTTGGCTAATTCCGCCTTTTGTTAGGGCTTTCACCACTGTAACCCGCGAGGATATAAATAGAGGAGTATTTTATTCATAAAGCTCTGGTTCGTCTCTCACAATTAGACAACCAAATTTCATAGTCAAAATCACTCAACAAACTCTCATCCACCTTGCATATAGAAGATTCGAAGACGAAGGAGAAGATTTCAGCATCAGAGATTGGAAGAGTGTCAACTATTTCCATGGGTTCTATCAATTACTTCTCTCTTCTCTTTATTTCAACTATGTATAACTAAATTCATACTAGGGATTCAATGTGAACCTATATGAATACTCTTTGTTAGAATTGACTATATATTCTTAATTCAAGTTTCAATTCATTCAATTTATGATTATTTATTCTTGTTGATGCATGGTTTATGCTAGACTTGAATTTAGGGTTTGGTATTTTAAGAGTTGAGATGCGAGTGAGTTTCACCATTCTCAGCCAATATTCAATTGAATGAATGAAATTTATTATAGCAGGATATTGCACGTAAATTCAGTTCTCTTGTTCTTGTGCTTAATGGATTCTCAATCATAGTTTATACACAGGTTTTGAGGTAAACTGTGGTTGAGAATACTTGATTTTGTGCTTTGTGGGTTTTTGGCTGTAGTTTATACGCAGGTTTTGAGGTAGACTGTAATTGAGAACGCTTGGTTTGTGGTTGATGGATTTTCTGTTATAGTTTATACGCAGATTTTTAGGTAGACTTAGTAGAGAATACTTGACTCATTCTAGGACCACATAGCACTGATTATACATAATTTAAAAATGAACCCTTAACTTGATTAACATTTTTTGTAAAAGTCAATTCGAAGCATTGAGTAAACGTAGTCGGGGAGCATTGATGACCTAGTTCTCTCACCTCTTGATCACATTCACGTATTCTTGTTAACTGCTTTCTTAGTTTAATCTAGTTTTAATCTCAAATCTCTTGGTTACTGTTACTTGCTTAGCTTTAATTAGAATTAATTTTAGTTTATAAATCACTTTTCCTCGTGGGAACGATCCCAACTTGTCGCTCTACTTATCTCACGAATTGTGCACTTGTGAGTTAGGTTTTTATAACACGATTTTATCCATCAGGATGTGGAACCACTATGAATATATGACTGTGGTTGAATGTCTTGAAATAATAAAGTCTCGATGGTCCTGATAGGAGAATTATCATATATATATATATATTCAAAGTGAAGCATATCAAGAAATAAAAACATAGATTGAGACTTTTTAATTTGTATGTCATGGCTTTTATATTTTTAATACTTATATAAAGATCTGAGTTTGTTAGGTTTTTTTTTTTTTTTTTTTTTTTTTTTTTTTTTTTTTTTTTTTTTTTGGTTCTTGTTATGGTTATTTGATTAACCTTAAGAGGGATATTTGGTTTTGTTTTAATATATATAGGGGTAAAATTTTAAAAAGTAATACTATACAACCCAAAAAATTAACATAAATAATGTGACTAATGAGTTGTCATCACCACATATATTAGGGGGTTATGTGATAAATGATATGTTAATTAAGGACAAATCACATTCACAATATTTGGGTTGGTTTTTATGCTAATTTTTTGGATTGTCCAATATTATTGATTTTTAAAATTGAAAAGCTATTTGATGTAAAAGGAGAAGGGAAATCATTTGAAAATTTGGTAGAGAGAATTAGAATTATCAGCAAAGTATGATTTTTTTTTTTTTGGGTACATAAGAGGGCACACAACCCAGGAAAGAGAGATTAAGGAGAAAGAGAAGAGGGACACAATCTGGATAAGGCCAGGCCTTTCCAGTTGTCTTGGAACACCATTTAGGTCTCAGGCGGTGGAGACTTAAAATACTGAATACCAATCTCCAAACCATAACCCATAGGCGCTAAACCATCAGCCAACCTATTACCCTCAATGTAAACATGCTTCACCACACAACACCAGTCTGAAGCAATCAAAACAAAGCAACCTCTAGCAATACTAAACATGGGGTGGTTCACAAGAATATCCCTAGTAAGAAGTTGAAAACCAAGTATAGCGAATCCGTTTCCACAATAATCTTCTGATAACCAGACCTCCAAGCCATATGGAGAACTTCAAAAAGACCCTAAAGCTCGGCTTCCAGCGCACTCCCATTTCCCTTATGCAGCACAAACCCTTTCAACCAATTCTTTGAATGATCCCTTATCACCCCACTAGGAGTAATAATGCTCAAATTAATATCACAACTGCCATCCACATTCAACTTTACCTAACCTAAATGAGGGGGCATCCAAGCAACCCGCACATCAATAGTTTGATTACCACTAGAAACCGAATTGGCATTTAACCAATTTAGACAAAGCTGAGAAATAACCAACTAGGGAGAGCTAGGCGTTACAAACTCAGGTTCAAACACCACCTTGCATCTCCATTTATAGATAAACCACAACCCAACGGGAAAAAGAATCCAATAAGAGATCTTACCTTCCACCTGGCTATCATTACAAAGGTTACTCATCAGCTATTCCAAAATATCACCTATATAGACAATCGTGGAAGGCCTACAGGTAGGCAAACTGTCCCAAATCATCATCTAGCACTTGCATCCCCGAATCAGATGAACAATATCCTCATTCACAACATCACACTTAGGACAAAACCCATTAGATGCCATCCCACATGCAACTCTCTGGCTGTTAGTGAGAATTTTCCCATGAAGAAAGAGTTAGAGAAAATACTGGACCCTAGGGGGGAGCCGTAATTTTCAAATAAATTTCCATTTCCATTTCCATGGAAGACTACATTCAGAATCTAAGAGACCACCATAAGCCGTTTTGACAGAGAACTCACCATTGTTATACCATTCCCATATAGCTCTATCAATACCACTACTACTCCTACGAGCATGGATATTAGATATTTTGTGTATAATGCTCCAAGGAAGGACCAACACAAGATGCTGCAAATTCCACTGGCCATCAACCAAATACTTACTAACTGTTCGACTTTCTATATCTACCGAGAGGGTAGATAATGCATGATTTTTGAGCACCCCAATATCCAAAACCTAGTCATCCAGCCAAAAACAAATTTGATCCCCATTACCAACTCTCCACCGTAAACCCTTATTCACCAGTCTAGCACTAAACGCAAAAGCTTTCCATATGCTAGAACAAACCACATTTGAGAAGCTGACACCAAATTCCAGGATCTTCCTGGAAAATCTACCAACTAGCTTTAGAAAGGAGAGCTTGGTTCATGTTCTTCATAGACTTAATACCAAAACCACCACTATTCTTCGGCAGATAAACTGAGTCCCACTTAAGAAGATGCACAGGTCTTATTTCATTAGTGTAATCCCACAGAAAGCTTTTGATAATCTTGTCAAGATTCCGACAGACCTCCATAGGGAGTTCAATAGATTGCATGATATACACAGGAAGAGCAGACTTAACAGCTTTAATAAGAGTGACTCTCCCAACCAGAGAAATAGTATTACATTTCCAAGCAATCAGTCAATGTTGGAGCTTCTCAATAACAACAACATAAGTATAGTTAGTAACTCTCCCATGAATAAGAGGGACTCTCGGATAATTACCAAGATTCTTAGTAAACGGGGACCCACATGCTGAGTAATACTCCTAGCATCTCACTTCTTAATATTATTAGAATAAAACACTTTGGACTTGCTGAAACTTATCTACTACCTCGATAAATTACAGAACTCATCAAGACAATCCTTCATAATACCTGCTTGGTAGATAGAAGCATGCCCAAACAGAATAAGATTGTTAGCAAAAAAAATAAGTGGGAGATGTTAAGCCCCCCATTAGAAACCGTAACACACTTCCACAATCCCAAATTTAGTTTCTGGTTGATAAGGTGGGATATTTTTTCCATACACAGGACAAATATATAGGGGGAAAGAGGATCCCCTTGACGAATACCACAACCTGGAGTAAATGCTTCAGTTAATTCACCATTCAACACCACTTTATACTAAACACTAGTGATCAACCACATGATAAGATCCACCAAAGTATTTCCCAAACTAGCCTCAACAATAACACTTCTAATAAAGTTCCATTGTAATCTATTGTAAGCTTTAGTGAGATCAATCTTCCAAGTAATTCCACATTTTTTACCTTTCATAATTTTAAATTTGTGAAGGGCCTTTTGAGCAACCACTTGATTGGGACTAATAAGCTTAGGCATCGTGTGTCTGAGTCTCTGAACAATAATCTTGCTAATGACCTTGTAAATCGTGTTACACAAACTAATAGGTCTAAGCTGGGTCATGTCGTGAGGACTGGGGACTTTAGGCACCAAAGTAATAAAGGTTTGGTTCAAAATGGTAGGGAATGTCTTTAACCTAAAATTATCCGCCACAAAGTTGATAAGCTCCTTATAAACATTCCACTGATTTTGAAAGAAAATCGTAGGAAACCCATTAGGACCAAGAGCCGTAAGCCCACCAACCCCAAACAAACCAGAATGAACATCTTCTTCACTAATCACCTTACGCAACTCAACTGTTTCATTATCGCAAAGACAAGGAAACGAATGCGGAATATAATCATAGTTAGCTATAGGGGTCATTCCCGTAAAGAGTTTCTAGAAGTAGGAAGTAGCAAGTAGCAATACCTTTCATATTCTATTTATCACACATCTAAACACCATCCTTGCCTTTAAGGCCTTCAAGCTTATTACGTCTTCTTCTGACCATCTTAGATAGATGAAAGAACTTTGTGTTTCTGTCCTTATCTTTAAGCCACGTATTCTTGGATTTTTTGAGCCAGAAGGTCTCTTCCTGATCAATAGTAAGGTTATATTCATCACGAAGTTTATTCTCAAGGATAACTAAACTAGACCTAAACCTCTCACCTAAACTTTTCTAAATACCATGCAATCTCACAAGAAGCCACTTTTCTATTGGAAGATACACCCAAACGAGTCTCTATTCCAAACCTTTAATGTATCGGTCATATTGACTACCTTTTTAACTATATTTCCGTCATGGAGACCCCATTTCTACCTAACCAGCTCACCAAACTTCTTATGTCTCAACCATATAGCCTCAAATCTAAAAGGCTTGAGAACACTGCAAGGAATGTGGTTATTATGAAGACTCATCATAATAGGACAATGATCAGAGGAAACCCTTGGCAAATGGCAGACGAAACCTTCAGCATATGCAGTTCTCTAATCCATGGAACATAGAGCTCTATCAAGTCGTTCCTAAATTTCTTCTTTGAGACCCCTCATTGTCATCCAAGCAAACTTCTGACCAATAAATCCAAGATCCATAAGCTTATTTTTACCAATCCACTCAGCGAAACTTGTTTTGAATAAGCAATTTCGACCACCATTTTTCTCACCACTACAAGTAATCTCGTTGAAATCTCTCATAACGACCCAAGGTCCCTTGAAACAACTCCTAATGACACTAAGATAGTCCTACAAATAATGCCTAATAGGAGCACTCGAACAATAGTGAGGACTCATAACTTGTTTCATTAAGCAATTACATAGTAATGGAATATTTAGAACTAGCCACAACCTTAAGCTTTACATTACTACCACTCTACAATAACCAGATACCATTAGAAAACCCAGAGGCATCCACCGCATAACTATCAGTAAAACCCAACTTTTCAATAACCTTAGAAGCCCTGACACCACTAATTCTAGGTTTAAGAGTAGCCAGAACTTCAAAATGAAAAAATTTCCTAAGATAAAAAATAGTTTGAACAAAACCTTTTTTATCAAAACCCCTAATATTTCAAGAGCAAATCATTTAAAAAAAAAAAGGTGAAAGGAAACACACCTGAGTCAACCTTATTCAAGGGCGACTTCTATTGCTTCACGCAGATTCGAGGCCATCATATCTAAATCCTTAGCACTAGACACATCAATCACCCACGGTGGTGGAGGTCCGACTACGCCATTACCTAAATCATTACTATCAATATATCCTTCACCTGGACCAGAGCTGCACCCATCAAGGCTAGGGGATGGGGAAATAATACCGGCTACCATAAAGTCCAGCATATCCTTGGGAAAAATCTTCAAAACATTCGAATCCTCGAGGTCCTCCTCCATCTCAGTTGAAATCTATTTACCCTTATTGGTATTCTTACTAATAGTCCCCTCATGTACACCACTCAGATTTTCTTTAAGTGGTCTATTGAGATGGCCCTTATTAGTACCTGTAGAAACCATGTACTTGCTAGCAGTAAAAGACACATGTATCTTCCTAGAACATTCCCTGTTAGAAATTTCAGCCAACACAGGATTTTTAGGAGGCTTAGTTAGCTGACTCAAAATACTCAAAACTCTCCTTCCCGTTGGGGTTTCATCCCCGTCCTCAGCCAGAACCGCAAATCAAGAATCCCCCTCAGTTAATGCCATCCCTAACATGATGAATAGCTTTCCAACTATATATCATCATAGGAGCTAGGAGCTATAGTAGCCTCTACAATACCCATAATCTTTCTAGAAGTTTCAGCTATATGAGAAGGAGATCCATTACCCTGTCTAGTATCACTACTCGCTTTCCCCGAACCAGCCAACAACCTAGATTTTTTGCCACCAAAAGTCGAACCCACATTATTCCTTCCATTCCTTCTATACGAAACCTACAGCTAAGGTCCATAATTATCTTAGCTAGGTTCACTCGTACTAGGAACACTATTGGTAACACTAGAACTAGTCCCATCCTCGAAAACATGAGCCCCTTCTTTACGGTTCTAAACACCTTCCATACAAGCATCCTTATTATACCTCACTCAACCACACTTAAAGTAAATTAAACCCAAATTTTCATATCCAACCATGATACTCCTGTTATCAACTTCCAAAAACTCTTCAACAACTAGGTAATGCGCATATCAACACAAATCCTAGCAAATCTCCCCCTAGCGTGCGATTTTGTGATTGGATCAACCTTGTAAGTATCACCTAGCATGCCTCCAATCATCCTCAATAATTCAACATTAATCCACTCCATGGGCAGTTAGGATAGTCTCACCCAAACTGGCATTTTCTTAATCTCTTTTTCTCTAAGCACGAAGTTTGGTCTCCATTTTTGTACAACCAAATATTGATTAGCTATTACCCAAGGGCCACCTGTCAGCACGAACTCCAAATCCTCTTGCATCTGACATCTTGCCACAAAGTTTCCATCTTCCAAATCCGTAAGTTGCCATTGTCCAATAAGTTGCCACTTCTGCCTAAGTTTTGACAACATGAAATTTAGTGTATGAGGTCTACCCACAATCTTCAGAATAAGAGTGTTTTCCCAAGGTTTACACAATTAAGTCTTTAAATCATTTGATAGCAGCATACTCTGACCATTTGGACCTGCTACAACCGTGATATCTCCCTCTCCAATCTTCAAACTCGCCTTCTCAACACCCAAACCCGACCAGCAACCAGAGTTAGACGAGCTTAACAATTTTGACTTGAAACTGTCTTCGTATGAATTGCGAATATTGTTCTCCTCGTCTTCAGAGGTCGCTCGCGCTCTCTTAGCACCGACGTTGATGTTGGGAGGCTTTTCCTTGTCAGCCGCTTCCTTTACTGACACTGATGTAGGACAGTTGGCGTTGGATTTTGAAGAAGAGATGGACATAAAATTGTCCAAAAGAGGTGCTCCAAAGAAACGGGCATAACTTTTAGTTCGATTGTCAGATTTCCTATTATAATATGTTTTCGGAAAGGGTTTTCAGAGCTCTACAATAAGAATATTGGGTTCCCCCAGTTGACGTCATTTGTATCCTCAACGGAGCTGTTTAAATTAGGTTGTCGGGCAGCCGAAGTTTTTAGTGTTTTTATTTGTTTTCCGTTTTGGCTTAGTTTGAGGATATTTTAGTCTTTTGCTTATTTTAGGGTTTCCCGAGTCTATTTAAGGCTCTTTGTTATCAGTTTCACATTCATTGAATAATATTATTATTTTGGTTTCTATTGAATTTACTGGTAGATTCCAGATTGTGAGATCTTAGGGTTTATGCTGGTAAATCCTTTGCTTCCATTCTACGTCACTTTCTCCCTTATATTTTTCAAATTTCTATTATTTTGATATATATGTTTTCACTTACTAATTTACTCAATTATAAAGCTGGTTATATATTTGATGAATTGTTTTTGTTGAAATGTTATATCTTTCAAAAAAAATTTAATACCACACACAGTGTTGAGATTCAAACATGAATATATCATTGTCCATCAGAATAAGCGCCCTTTATCATCAAACTATAATGGGCGGTGGTAAAGCTGTAACTCTTTCTGTTAATAGAGATATTTTAGACAACGGTAAGCCTATAGTTTTTGTCATACGTACCTCATATTAGAATGAGTTTTTGATGTAATTATAATATGTCGATATTAACTAGAATATGATTGAAGTATGTCCTGATTGATAATACAACAAACTTAAGATAATAATTATTTGTATAAAATCATAATGATCTCTAGAAAGAAAACCCAAACATTTGAAAACTAAGAAAAACTGGTAAAAGGAGATTAAAATCTAGGAGATAATAATTCCTTCTATGAACATATATACCCGACAAACATCGTTATCATAGCAAGTAGCAAAGAATAAAAACATAAGTAGTTGTAATGTATACGTTGAATCAACTTCAACTGAAACCGAACCCAATTATTCTTGGATCAAAGCAAGTAGTTTTAGGTAGGTTTGAGTTAGGCAGGCCGTCTCAGTTGATCAAACGAACAGCCCAAGTACTTATTATTGTCATTTTCTAAGTGATGACTGTACTCATAAGGAATAATATTTCACAATATTAATTGGATTTGACTCGTCCTTTCAAATCACTAGAACAAATTGATGGCCATTTTGAAGGCTTAAATTCCTATTTCTTTTCGAAGATAACTATTACTGGATTCAAATTCTTTTATGATAATTAAAGTTCTGCAAATTGTTTTTTTATTTTTTATTTATTTAGATTTTGTAACAAATTTATAAAACCTGGCTATTGTAATTATAGTTTCGAAAATGTAATAATATTATAATAATAATAAAATAAAAAAACAACTTAACACATAATACTCCTCTAGTCCTCTTGCATTATACTCAACAATCAATGTTTTTAGACTCTTTGCTATATTTTGATTAAGTAACCATTAGACCCGGAACATTTTTGGATAAAATTAAACAATAATATTTAAGTATTCTTAACACATCTAGACTGAAGTTGAGGTGATCAACTAAGCCCTTCACCCACAATAATATAGGATTGTGTGTTTAAATCATGCCACTCTCTCTCTCTCTCTCTAAATTCGTAATAAATATTGAGCTACCTTAAGATGTTATTTTGAGGAGATCATGACAATTTAAAATTATACTCTTAGCACAATTTAAGCCAAAGTGAATTTGTTAATTGTTATTATGCGGTTTAAATTTGTTCAAATACATGACTTTTGTTAATTGGCCGGTCCACATAAGCCTTGATTTCATGGAAACCTATTTTTTCTGTGTCACCACACTCACATGCTATAAATAGTGATTATAGGTTTCTTCTTTGCCTTGTCTTTCTATTGTCTTACATAATGGAAGCCTTGATTTCATGGAAACCTATTTTTGTCTATGCCGTATAGTATCGATATGCATATGATTATAGGTGTCATTTTAACCTTGTCTTTCTATTGTTCTCAATAAGAGAAGGACGCTCTAGGTAGAGTCCATAAGCACATGTTGTAAAATTTAGTCATTGGAAACCTTTTTGAGTTACTAATTAGGGCAGATTTTCTCTCATACGTACACAATTTAGGTATACTTATAATACACAACACTACATTTATACCGTGTAAACAATATAATTTCAATCATAATAATACATATGGTAAAAATGTGATGATTTTTATCATATAACATAAATTCAATCATAATAACAAACCAATTTTTCTTTCGTGAGCACATAATTGCGGGTATATATTGAACAAACTAATATACGTCACTACATAGCTTTTTCATGTTAATAACATAACTATCAATCATAATAATACGTATGACAAAAGTATGGTGATATGTATTACTATGCTGATCAAAGTGTGTGCCCATGAGAGAAAATTAAATAATACATATGGTAAAAGTTGTTAATATATATTAGTATGATATAAGTATGCCTAAATTATATGTTTATTAGAGAAAAATTGTTAATTAGGGTATTGCTTTTGTTTGTTTGATTGTTTGTTTTTATTTATTTAAAAGTTGGGGTATTGCTTTCATGATTATTGATTTGGAGACCTTTTTTTTTTTTTTTTTTCATCACAGTGATATCTCCTCTATCTCTACCAATGGATATAGAATTTTCGAATCACGTACATAAATTTCTTATATTCTGTTTTATTTGTTTATTTTGTGGAGTTACTCTGAATTTCAACCATTTGCATTATATATATATATATATATATAAAGCTAGGCACCTCCTCATATGCTGATTAATGGGTTTGACATGAAGCCAAGTCCAATACATGACAAAATAACTTTGATATTAGATAGCCATTAAATCAAAAGTTTAAATTAATATATGAGAGTCCAACCAAGAGTAATTAAACATTCAACAACTTTTTTTTTTTTAAATATATTTTTTATTCTATCTATAACAAACAAAAAGAATTTTATTCACAAAAAAAAAAAAAAAGAACACGAGAGTCCTGAAAACAAAATTAGAAAACCTAATTAAGAAGAAATGCCCATTAATATAATTAAGAAGATAATAAAAGAGTGTGATGATAAAAGAGTTATTAACCATAATGTGGTTGCCTTGGTGGTTCAAGACTTGGGATTAAATACCTAAGTTCTTGGTTCTACTCCTGATAATTACATTGTGACTAGTCCTTAGGGTGTTTAGCTCTCTTGGTGGAAGGACGGACATAGGGCTAATATCAGCGGTTCGAATTCTACCTAGATGGGGGGCGAGTTCTAATTTAACCGCTTGCATCCTTGTAGGCCGGGGTTTCCTAGGACTAGAGGAGGCCACGGCGAGTCACGCAGTTGGGAAGGACATGACCTGAACGAAGTCCAAGATCCTCGATAAAAAAGCAAAAAAAAGAAAAAGATAAAAGTAAGAGTGATCATATTTCGCACGTCTCTTCTTTTTCCCATTTTATATAAGACAACCTCTACAATCCACATGTTCAACCTTTCTAATATTCCTGACGACAGAGAATTCCAGAAAAATTAAAAAAAAAAAACGTAAACAATTACAAAAACATTTATATCAAAAAACATGTATATCAATGGACAATGGTGGACAGGGGCGGTAATTATATATAAGGATGAGTGATGAATGATGATATATGATCACGACAACAATTTTTTTTTGGTAATTATTTTATTATTTCTGGATAAGATCACGACAACAGTGTTGAATGTTGATGATCCATTACTATAGTATACATGTGTGGATGTGGTGGCACCAACTCGTCAGGTAATTCATTATCTGATCTCGTAAACAAGAATAAATTAATTAATTTTATAAACGTAAGAAAAAATAAAACAAAATTTGAAAACAAATAATTAATTTGACACCACACCAATCCCAGCAATATTATTAATCAACCACCTTGATTTGTTTTCTTGCAGTTAAACTCACTGTATTATGAATCTTTGTTGTTTAATTAAGCTTGGCGTGCCTTTCTCATATTTGTCTCGATTGTTAATTTTGGAACTTTGTAGTGTTTGTCTTACTTTGTAGTTGGAACCCGTGGCAGAACAATAGTGTACGAGTGTTTTTGTCGCCAGTACTCTAAACAGGTATGCCGTCAAAACAATAAATATTAATTATTATTTTTAATTACATGCAAAATATGTAATAATTTCCAATGTTATCTCAACTCTCATTGTAAACTCATTCAATTCATCTGCTTTGGTTTAATTAATTTCTTCAGCACAAGATCGATCTTAAAGCCAAAACTAGTCTCTTAACGCTATTTAATACCACTATGATCGAAATAAAATTGTCCACTACAGCTATATTTAGGGTTAAGAAGCGAGTTTTCGTTGTACTAGTAGAGGGTTAGATATAATTTTTTTAGGAATCCCTTATCATTTCGAAATTCAAATTTTTTTTTTTCTTGATTGTGAGTCTTGGGAGTTTTGCAAATTAATCCATAATCCTTATTTGCTATCTGATCAGTATCTAATTAAATTCAAAATGTTTAGCAAACATTGCTGCAAATTTTGGGGAAAAAAGCATCAAAAGTTTCTAGATTCATTAATTGTCCATAATTAAACCACTCCTTATATTCATCAGTTAAATGTTACAGCAATTATGACTCAAATTGTCTGAAGAAAAAAAAAGATGGTGTTACAATTTGTGTCTAACCAATTAAATTGGGACATGTGTTTACATTTATGTAAGAAATTGAAAAATAATAATTAAATGTAGACATATATCCTAATTTGATTAGTTATATACAAATTGGGACACCATTTTTGGACAAACGATTTGAGTCCCAGCAAATAATAGACTGCTGCATGTACGAATTAAAGAAATTGAACAAGAGTACAAGACTACAAAGAGTACTTCTCCAAACAAATCAATGAAAAAAAGAAATTAAAAAGGAACAATTCATTACAGAATTCTTTCAAGAATTTACAAACGATATGTACATGAGATAGAAATTATTGCATGCCCTAGTCGACAATTTGTGTTCTAAAAAAAATGGTGTTACAATCTGTGTCTAACCAATCAAATTTGGACATGTGTCTACATTTATGTAAGAATTTGAAAAATAATAATTAAATGTAGACACATATCTAAATTTGGTTGGTTATACACAAATTGGGACACCGTTTTTGGACAAACGATTTGAGTCCCAACAAATAATAGACTGCTGCATGTATGAATTAAAGAAATTGAACAAGAGTACTTCTTCAAACAAATCAATGAAAAAAAGAAATTAAAAAAGGAACAATTCATTACAGAATTCTTTCAAGAATTTACAAACGATATGTACATGAGATAGAAATTATTGCATGCTCTAGTCGACAAATTAGGTTAACTAATTCATTATAAATATATACGGATACGAGTATACGACAGCTGGGTTCGAAGCCTAGAACAAAAATAATAAATGTATTCGATCTGGCTCCTGTAATTAATTTGCCTAGCAAGAAGCTGCTGATGGGTGTGTGAAGGGATTAAAGAAGTGAGGTTTTGGTCCAAGAGTACTAAAAGGCACTGTAGAAGAGCCATCACCGCCGCCACCACCACCGTCGCAAATCCTCTCACAGGAAGGGCACATGGTGAGGGACGTGACGGCGCCGGCTGGCATATCCATATATAGCGGCGCTGCTGCTGCTACTTTGAGTGATTTGAGCTCTTGAAGCTCCTTTTGTAGCCTCTTGTTCTCTTCTGTTAGTGTTTCACAGCATTTCTTCAGTAACTCACAATCTACCTCTGTTTGCTTCAGCTTAGTCCTGCAAATTACATATATGGAATAAGAAAAATTAATATGAAAATTCATTCACGCATGCAATTGTGAAGATAATTTTTCAATAAGTGATGGTTTTTTGTAAATTAATGAACCTGGCTCTTCTGTTTTGGAACCAAACTTCTACTTGCCGTGGCCTTAGATTCAACTTCTCTGCTAAAGCTTGCTTTTGCTTCTGTTGATGATGATGATTCAAAAAAAAAAAAAAAAAAAAAACGTATACCAGAAAGTATTTTTAAAAACATTTAAACATCTAATTGATCAAATAAATAGGAGAGATAGATCATGATATATACGTACAGGAGTGAGAGTGCTATGTTCTTTGAAGCTATCTTCTAGAGTTGCAAACTGTGCTTTGTTGAGTCTAAGTTTCTTCCTGGGACTTCCCTGATCTTCATAATCTTCATCACTCACCCTTGAATTAGAAACTCTCTCTAACTCCAACTCTTGATCCTCTTCGTCGCCGATGACTTCTCTCTCTTTCTTGACACTACTAGAGTTAGAAAAGGATGACAATGCACTTATAGAAGACGCCTGATCACCATATACTTTACCAGCAATATCATCAGCTTTTGAAGCCGATGTCATTGCATGATCTTCAGATGGGCCTAATGTAAGAGATGGCAACAAATGATCGTATTTCAAAATTTGCTTCTTCTTCATCTTCTGCTGTTGATGAATATGGCCGTTTTGTGGCAGCTGCCTATATATCCCAAGACCAAGGCCTGTGTTGCAAATATCATCAAATCCCATGGTGTTGAACTTGAAGTACGGCTAATTAACTAGCTAGCTAGCTAGCTACCGCAGTACTTGATCTTCAAAAGTATAGAGAGAAAATTAGAGGGAGATGATGAGGAGAAATTGAAGAGGTCTTCTTTTTGGGGAGGGTCGGTTATTGAGGAGACTGATTTTTAATCAAAGGAAATGATGAGACGTAGTAGCTAGTACAGTGAATAATAATAATAATAATAATAATAATAATAATAATCTTTTTTATTGAGTTATAAAAATTCCCATATCTTTTCTCTGCCCTCATAAGTTGACCGTGACAAACAATTCTCTCTCTTTATCACATTAAATATGCATAATGCAATGTATAGAATGAATGGCATACGTGGAATATCACATGGAAAGTGGATGTACACATGAGAATAAATCGACCAATTTGATCACCTTTAATTTCTTTTTCGAATTTTCTTTTGATTTTTTCTTTCACTTTACATGCATGCACAGTAGTAGACAATAGCTAGATCAAAATTTATTATAAGCGTGAAATGAAGCCCATATCAACTATGTATGTAGATCTAGCCGTGTAACACACCCAAATGTCCCCCCACAACTATACATGCATGCCCCTTTGAATCACTCACGAGATATGGACTCTTGTAATAATAACCTTAGCCTCGACAAACTACACACAGGCCATTTTGTCTAAAATTAGTGTCACTGATTTGACAAGAAAGGTCAGCAGTCTCATTTGTTTTGTTTTTCTTTTTTGTTATCCTTGTGTTGTTTAATTAGTGCACACCACCTAGGCTCTCCAAAGTTTATCAGTACGTACGATATTGTTCTCTACAAGGTTCTTGCTATTATTGACTGAATATTATGACTATTTAGCTCTTGAATAGCCAAATTCATTTTGGTCCCCTCGGAGAGATCAATATAGGGAATGAAGCAGTACATTCTTATGTAATTTTCTTCCAAATTGTTTAATTTATTGTGTAAATTAAACACTGATTGCATTGTTACTAATCAAAATCGATCATTTGGCGATTAATTAAAAATCAATGTTATGACCCAACCAACCACTTTGAATTTGGAGAGCAAAAGGAGTTACATATATCCATCCACTACTGAAAATGTGTATTCATGATTCTGGGGCCTCCACATATATACATCGATACGCATACCCACGAATTTCAATAGAAAAATAATGGGATAATTTCAATAGAAAAATAATGGGGTAGGGAATATCAAGTCATTAGCGTGAATTCAGATATTTGCTTGCTTAATTAAGAGGGTTGATGCTGAGTTTTGAACTAATCACACTAAATTATCTCCATCCATAAATAAGCATATCTGTTTGATAAGAGCATCTCCAATATAAAAATAGCTTGCATACTACAAATCGTTGATATGATAATAATGTCAAGAGACCTGCTTCCTACGGATTCACTTGATAAACATTCAACTCAAAATTTGGTCAAAACACAATTGTTTTTAACGACGTGTCCAATTTATTTTCTTTTTTTCATTTTTATTATATTTCCTTACAAAAAATAAAAAGATAAAAAATTAATGTCAATTTTAAATACTTACTGAGTCAATCGAAAAAATAGTTGTTCAGTAGACCGTCTAAAAGTAGACGGTTATGTTGACAATGTTTAATTTTTTTTTTACAACATTAACTTGAGGTATTGGAGATGCATTTTTTTTACGGACTATTTGTTTATCCTACATGATATCTCTTCTTTTCACAAACCACGCTTGATTGGTGAGGCTATAATAATGTACTTTTGTCAACTACACCTATATAACAGCGTAAAATTAATTAAGAAATCTTGAAAAAAAAAAAGTATCATTTTCTTGTGAATATATAACTGATGGGAAATGGCAACCAATGCACTTCGATTTAATCCACCGACGAATCTTTAACTTCATCTATGCGTCACAATTGTGTGGGTCATGTCATTTGTAAGAATTTTGTAGGTCAGTTGAGACATCTAACCGTTTAAGATCTTTTTAACTTTTTTTATCTTTTTGTTTTATTTAATACAATGAAAAGTAAATTATCCGATGATTAGGTAGAAGAAATATAAAAGTGTATTAAAGCAACCATTAAAGATAGGATTATCCGAGCCTTCATCGGCAAGTTTCATGCAAATAGATAGATAGACATTGACTTCGACAGAGTGGAGAATACAATACTATATAATATACTCAGTCCAAGGGATGATTAGGAATAATTTTGTGTTCACAATAAACTAGTCTTTTCTCTAAACTAAACATCGATTACCCAAAACGACCAATTTTTTTTTATAAAAAAGATAGCTTACAAACAAAGGATGCTTAGTCGCAGTAGTGCGGGTTCTCTTGTCGTTTCATTACATTTGTACTGGGTTAATTAAACAAATTAGAGTCACTGATCACTCACTCACACAGTGACACTACTACAAGACGCCATTGCTGATGGGGACGATGATAATATTTCAAAAAATGTTATAATTAAATACAATCTTTACTCATGACTGAGACGGTCACAATTCTATTTATAAAATCATTGTTTACTTGCATCATGCATGCGTGACATGACTACATTCAACGCTTATTATCAGATGTTCATTCCCCATGGAAACGGATAGATAGACAGACAAGGTGGAGGTCCATACATCAATGATTTGGCATGATGGATCATTCGATTCTAAAGGGATTATGATCAGAAAGAATTATAGGCAATGAGAGACGGGTACGTAGAGGGGTGGTGGTGGTGGTGGTGTTGGAGATAAGGTTTCAACAATGTTGCGAGCTTTAAGGCCAGGGGCCGACCAGTGATAGTGCAGGATTGTGCTCTTTGTTTGGCTTTTCTACATCTCTAATTCTTTCTTTTTATGCCAACCGTCCATGTCAAGGAAAGCCACCACTTTTGTCTGCATTTCTACCACAACTTGTTTATTATTTGATTGTAATCTACGTTATCATCACTGACCTAGCTCTCACTTTTTCAGCATTATCATAGGAATCTAGCTACATCTCTTCCGCTGATTAAGAGGAAGAGAGAGAGAGAGAGATTTTGCTCGTGACGCATGGCATGATTTAATTAATCTTTATTTTAATATTTCCTTTTTGTTAATTAAAGTATACGCGGAAGAATATTTGATTAATTAAAATTGCATGCTTTAATACACCAAATCCAATTTTGCATCTAATGACAAAATGTAGGCCATTAAAAACTTGGTACTGTTAATCTTTCATCAACTTTTATTAGGTCTGGAGAATGATTCGATGCTCAAACAAGGGAAGTATTTGAAAGCTCAAATACCCACTATTTCAAATACCCACTTTGGATTGTCGTACTTGACTAATGATGTAAGTAAGTAATTCAATCACGCCCACTAGCTAGTTAATTCCTTGTTAATTCGTTTTTTCTCTGAAGTTGGAGAAGCACTTAACAATAGGTTCAATCAGGGGCGAAGCCAGGGTGTTTTGGTAGGGTGAGCTAAACTAATTATATATATATATATATATATTTTTAAACGAACTTCGATGATACGAGAAAATTATATCGATTGAAATTTTTTAAGACACACTTAGATAAGAGGGAGCATAATGAATCAATCGTACACATCAAAATTCATCTTCTAAACAAAATACATAAATTGTTTTAAAAGATAATGATTAGATAAGAAGAAAAAAAAAATGTAATTCCAATAAAATCACGAACTATCTCAGTTTTAACAAATTTTGAGAGAATGTAGAACAATAGAACCGTATAAGTGAAACTTTTCCTACTTGTTGGAATGTGTTTAGCTTTCAAAAGTTTATTTTGTTTGTGTATGATACTCTAATGTGTTTTACTTTTTTGTATTTAGTTATGTTAGTTTGATAAATATAATATAGTTGTAAATTAAGGGTAAAATGTAAAACTCTAAGGGAAGTAAATGTAATATGTAAACTTTAAAAAATATTTCAAAAATGTAGCCCAGTCTACTTTACTCATACCTCCGCCCCTGGGATCAATACACCGAAAGAGCTTGTGCCAATATACTGGATTAGTGGTGGCCACGGTTTCGGTAAACCGTCGGTTTTGTCTGCGGTTTAACTGGAACCGGATGGGCCAAACCGAAATTGAAAACCGGAACCTAAACCGCCGGTTTGAAAACCGGTTGGAAACCAGTGGTTCTGGTTTCGGTTTCGGTTTCGGTGGCCTACAAACAGGCCAAAACTGACGGTTTAACCGACGGTTTTGTCCACGGTTTAAACAGCCGGTTTTATTAAAAATAATAATAATAAAAACAACGAATCAGAAGTTGCCACGTGGCACTTTTTTGATTTTTTTTTTTTGAAAAACCGCCCAAAACCGAAACCGTACCTAAAACCGAAAATGAAACCGAAACCGCCAAACCTGTAGTTTGAAACCGGTACCAAACCGGTGGTTCTGGTTTCGGTTTCGGTTTCGGTTTTGGGTAGCCACAAAACCCAAAACCGAAACCGCCGGTTCCGAACCGAAACCGAAACCGAACTGGTGCCACCACTATACTAGATTAATGGAAGTTTCATTAGAAAGAGAATTAGGAAATGAAACTTAATTCCTTAATAAGGGGGAAATTAAATTATTTCTCCAGCAAAAAAATATCTTCATTTATGATTTTGTGTAATGGGAACTTATTTCTGTAGGTGGAAGGGGTAATTAGGTTCCATCTCCTAGTAAACATATCATGAATTAATTTATCTTTCCTTTATTAGAATTTCTAATTAATAAATAAAATATAATTAAGCATGCCCATAATACAAACTTGAAACATCATACTTAACCAGCTTTCTATACCACCAAACTACATTGGGTGATAAGAAGATTACATGTCTATATTGGAAATTACTTTAAAATGGTTTGAAGTATATATTACGACACGAATTTCAAATAATAATCGATTATTAGTGTAAAAAATATTATAATTAGATGTGTGTACGAGAATTGACTGATTGAGAGGTCCGGGTATAGTATCGAATAGCTTGGAAGTGGGACAAGAGTTATCTAGTCAAAGAAACATAATCGTCTTTGATTTCAATGGGATGATGAGAACATCATAAGCATGCCACCGACTCTCCCAAAAGCAAAGCTGAAGTATACCCCACTCAGATTGTCCTCAATCTCAACCAATTCCTCTGCAGACTTTATCATGCTATCCATCGAGACTGTCACTGTGACCAAGAGAAAGAGAGGCCATACATGTCATCTCAGCCCCACCATGGTCACTAATCACTAGACAAGATGCCAAAAAAAAAAAAAAAAAAAATTCCGTTGCCGGGAATCGAACCCGGGTCTCCTGGGTGAAAGCCAGATATCCTAACCGCTGGACGACAACGGATTTATTGTTAGGTGTGAACTTCATTTCTTTATATATGTAATTTGTCTTAAGATAGCAAAATGGATTTAGCTTGGCAGATAATAGACAGGAAGCGTTACCAGATAATAGACATGACATGTTGTCATGCAGATTATCCTATGTACAAACTAGACAAGCCCTGGCAACATAATCTTCAACGTTATGGGATATATATATATATATATATAAAAAGAACATCCTGCTCAGTTGAGTTGTTTGAATTAAAGCAACATGGAATCCCTACATTGGACTGTGTACATGCTTGTGGCCTTCAAAGAGTGCAAGTGCCAAAAGGATAAATTGGGGGTTGAATATATATAGCTAGCCCCATTGCCGTTTGACATGGCTGCAAATAGATAATTGTATTGACATTTCAAATTATATGGTGGGGCTCAGCTAGCTCAATTGAATCGGTTTCTTCATGTTTAATTCTCACCGATCTATCCATAACTAAATATAAAATTTAAAAGATTTCTGAGATTATTTCATCATCTCTGTCCTGTTATATACTTATAGGAGATTAGAGTAATATTGTACTCTCAAATTTTGAATGATTACCTAATGTTGAGAAGTATTTTCGAACAACAAATTCAACATACAAAACTACTAGTAAATATGTACATTATATTACATGTCTCCTCTTGATACAAATCCATTAAATTCTTACTCTTAAGAAGAGGATTGTGAAGTTGTGATTTCTAAAAATGAAAAAGAAGCTATAAGAGTGGTGTGATTTCTGATTTGGATGTTTAATGCGTCAGCCTTTCTTCTTTAAATGAGAAAATGGAGTTGAAGGCTTGCAACTAATATATTCAGTGGCCCAATTTCTGTAATAATCGGCCCAAAATAAAAGCGAAGGAAAAAAAAAAAGAAAAATATAGGAGCGACAATATTTAGATTTTAGACCACTGAAATAAATAAATTTTCTCTGTGCAGAAAGGCAAGTTTCAGTGAATTTTTGTTGAATCAGTGAATTTTTGTTGAAACACGTTCTGTTGATCCATGATAAAGTATGTTCATTCATTTAATAAAAGAAAAATTAGGAATCAGGAATATGATATTTTTACTAGGTTTTTATATATATATAAAAATAAAAATAAAAAACTAGAAACTTTTTAATATATAATTCAAATTAGGCCGGCCTGAGGTGGATTTGAACAATTATAAATGATTTGAACAGACTTTCATTAATTTATTCAAAAAGTTTGTTCACATTTCCCTATAGAATAAAATAAATAAATAAATTATTGCAAATCATTTCAGTGAGAATGGGCAGTTAGACCCTTTACCTGTTAAAATCAAACGGTCTTCCACTAGGGTACGTTACTGCAATTTTGAGCAAGGATTACATAGAACTGAAATTAGGCCCAATTTTGGGGATGTTTTGAAATTTACCCATAAGAAAAATATTAAATTATCGTTCAAATAAGAATGAGTTGACTATGTCATGTCATAAAAAAAAAAAAAAAAAAAAAAAAAAAAAAAACTGAGTTAACATAACAAATCTGTGGTGTAAAAACAAATAGCAAGGAAGATGTGCTACCAGGTGAAGTGTTCAGGCTGCGGGAAGACAACTTGGGGCGGCTGCGGGCGCCATCTTCCCTCTGTTTACAAATCCATCGCTGAAGGCCAGCACTGTCTCTGTCGGGACTGGCCCGGCGTCAATCTTGATGCTCAATCCACTGCCGATGCCGATGCCGATGCTCCTCAACAGGGACGGAACATTGTGGAGGCCAACAGGGGCCATGGCCCCCCCAAAGTTCTGATAAAAAAAAAATTATGTGTTAATGGTGAATATCTTATAATCAAGTGTGGCTTTCAACCGTGCATCACTTGTTATTTGCCCACTAGTGGGACACATGTTATAAAATTTAGGGTGTGGCTTTCCCATTGGAGTAGCAACTGCAACTCTGCAAGTGGGGCAGCAAAACAATAATTAATAATATAAATTACAATAAGCTCCCTTCTCTTTATTGCCTATATATGTGTGTTTGAGTTCATTTGTAATTTTTTTTGGATCTTTTAGAATATCAATACAAAACAAAGCTCTCCCTCATCTCTCTATATTTATTCTTCACTCTCTCACACTTTATTATTTATGATTATTTGTTCTTTGATTGTTATTCGTTTATTCACAATATAATAGAATCAATTTGATTAAGAAAAAAAAAAAAATCTAGATATTTGTTTATTATTTAAAAACCCAAACATCTCAGCACTATCATTAGATCGAACCTCACATGACCGTATGTGACTTTTTATTTTTATTTTTTTTTCTTTGGTCTTATTATTTGTGTCACTTCTGTTTTTCAGTTTTTCTACACCCCACGATTCCACATTTATTTTCAACGCACAAACACCGAAACACACACTTTCTTGCTATCTCTCTTCGTCTTCTTCGTTTATCTCTATTTTGTTTCTCTCTTTATCTTCTTTATTAGTTTTGGTTTTTGAAACACACAAATACTCTTCCTCTCCATCTTTCTTCATCTTCTTCATACGTTTTTGCTCTGGGTATTGATGATGAGTTCCAGTAAGACTAGATCTACCTCCTTCTTCTCATCTCCAAGCTCCGGGACCGGTTATCGATGTCGGATGGCTGCCTTGGGCTGCAAACGGCAGTCAAAAATGACCGTTTTTCTAACAATTAATCGACCAATTTTTCTGATTACTAGAACACTGGCTGTACTGCACTCTGTCAGCTGCACATGGGGCCTATTTTTTACATTTTTGGTCCGGGCCTCAGATAAGTCAAGACTGGCTATATGCATACCGTAGAAAATTCGTTAGATACACTGTGGCCCCCCCAACATCAAACTTCTAGTTCCGTCCCTGCTCCTCAACTCAAATCCTTCCCTTATGGCTATTGTACCATTAGTGAATATGTGAGATGTTGTCCAATCGTTTTCCCCTTTTTTTTCTGGCTTAATTTGTTTTCATTCTCTTTGCTGTTATCTGCAACTTTTTAATTTATAAGATGTTTGTTTTTCATGTGGATCCTCTTGCTCATTAAATGGAACATTTTTTTTTTCTTCTTATTTTTGGTAGTAAAAATGTGATTGATTACAATTAGAATCTATGTTGGGCAAGCTTTCAGAGATGATAAGGGCAAGATAGTGGCAGCGAAATGAGTTGAGTTCTTGGCTCTCAGGATGGCTTATTGCTTGCTAAGAATTTGGGTTTGGTTGTAAAATTGCCTGAAGACTGAAGTAGATGCCAGTAATGTTGTATTCAGAGTCAACTCAGATGCTTATTTGTTTGGATATGCTAGTTTCATGGTAGATGATATCAAGGTCTTTGTGTGAAATGTGAGTTCTTGTTAGTATCAAGTGATTTCTTACAAGAAATTGCCCCTGGCTCGTTACCTTGCCTCTCTCTGGATTTCTACTCGGTTTACGTATTGGAAACAAATTGAAACATATTTTCAAACCTGACATCAATCTTATTGGAAACATGTTAAAAGAATAGACCCAATTCAACGAGAGCCAGTTGCTCAGCTCATTTTCCATCCAACAAAAAAGATGCTTTCAAGTGTGTTCTATAACTTGTATAAAAAAAAAAATAGTGTATGTTCTATAGCTTAAAGATGCTCAATTTGAAGCTATAATTCATTAAAGAGGGAGAGAGAACAGCGCAAGACCTTTCGATTCCAGGAAGGCAACGAAGATCTGACCAAAAGGCCATTCCATGTCCAGAGAACTACCCGGCGCCTGTCTTATCATTCTGGCAGCCCAAGATTACATTGAAGATCTTTCCAGCAACAAAGACTCTTTGTTTGATTGATTGATTTCCCATCAAGATCTTTCCAGCAACTCATCCATAGAAAGCTAATTTGAAAGCTTCCTCATCACAACATCTTTCTTCAATCGGAAAGGTACCCCTACTCTTGCCATGGATCTGAATTTGCCGGAAACAATTGAAAAGAAACCAAAGAAAATGAGTAAAACAATTCCATCTTTGCTCTAAAAAAACTCCATGTTATGTACAACATCAACTCCAGGATAACTTGAAACAGAGTACAATTCAACTTCAAGTTATCATTTTGGTGATAGCTTCTCATGTTTCGTCTTAATTCAACAAAATTTATATCCCAATGAACAAAACAAAAATCGAAAAATGAATCTAAAACAATCTCTAATAGCAAGCCAGACATCGAAATCAGGAAGAGAACAAACATGAAATATACTTTCGAATCACATGATTCACCCTGTAACAGTTGCATGTTATCTTCACATCAAGCAATGGCATTGTGTTAAATGTAGTAGTATTGATGTCAGTCTTCAAGCTATAGCTTTTATCAATAATTTCAAAGTCATAATGAAACCAGGTGAAAAGTACATGAAAACAAAGATGCATCAACATAAATATACAAATTTTTGAAGAAAAATTGAAAAAGGTCGATAAATTTAACATGAATTATGAACCAATTCCTAGGCGAAACTATCCTTTCAAAAGAATCAAAACCACCCAGATTCATCCGACGTTCCATTAAATTTCATAAATAGCCTGCTGTTCAGGTTTTGATGAGGCAATCTCTTCTAGCTTGGATTCGAAGTGAAAATAACAACAATAGGAAGATAAATCAAGTGAAAAAATAAAATAGATAAATTAGATTATATTCACTTGAAAAAGGGTATAATAAATATTAAATGAGTATAATAAATATTATAGTTAAATACTTTTAATAACTCACCATCTTTTTTTTTTCAATTATGATTTTTTTAATTCAAAAAAAATTATGATTTTTAATTTTCTTTTTCTTAAATATATTTTTTACTTAATAAATGTATTGAGGGTTAATGGTCATTTTCTAAATGGCATTGAAGGGCAAAATCGTCTTTTAATCTACTGCATTTGCTTTTCCGTTGAAAAAACTAACAAAAGGAGTTCTTTGAACATTACTTTGATTTCAGGTTTGATTTCAGGGGAGAGACCGGTCAATACAGATAAACTCTATCCTCACTAGAGATGCACATTTCCCCCCGGGGTCCCAATTTTCCCCGTCCCCATCCCCATTTGGGGATTTTTTTTCGGGGAAAAATGGGGAAATGGGGGGGGGAGATGGGGATGAAAATCATCCCCAAATTGAAATGGGATGGGGATGGGGATGGGGATGGGGATGGGGGGACCCCTCCCCATCCCCATTTCCTCATTTTCCCCACAATTATGTTGAAATGGGGATGGGGATGGGGATGGGGGGGAGGTCCCCCATCCCCATTTCCCCATTTCCCCCAATTATATATAATAATATAAATATAAATATAATATATATATTTTATATTTTTTTTATTCTTTGAAAACCTAACTCCCTAACCCTAAGTATATATACAATTTTACTCATTTTAACTTCAAGAACTAAAACCTAAAACCTAAAGTTGCTCTCATTTTCTCAACAATTAGTTGTTATTGTAATGAACTTGTAAATTTAAAACACTTTATTTTGTATTTGTGATGCACTAATGGAGTTTATTTTATATTTGCAATGGAATGTTTGATTTTTCAGTTTAATTTGTAATTTTTATTCAAATGGGGAAATGGGGGAAATAGAGAAACGGGGAAACGGGAAAAAACGAGGAAAAATGGAGAAAATGGGGAATTGGGGATGGGGATGGATATAGGTTCCCCCAAAATTCCCCATCCCCATTTTCCCCAAATGGGGAAATGGGGAGGGATGGGGGAAGGGTCTAGGTATTGGGGATGGGGATGGGGATGGGGGGACCTATATCCATCCCCATTCCCCAAACGTGCATCCCTAATCCTCACCTTTCTAATAGGGCAAACGTCAGAGGACAAAACGATATTTCCAAAAATAAATAAATGAAAAGGGTCTACTCAGAAACAAATGGTAGGGATGTTTAGTAAAAACCAAACGGGAATTATTTTACCGCTAATCCGCTGGTTTCCAACTCGAAAATCGGCACAATCTCTTACAATTTTATTTCCAAACTTGGATCAAAAGCCAAAAAAAACAGAGAAAATGGTGAACAGCTATGGCATCTACTTCTCAATTACTGCTAACCATTTATGCTCCTTCACCAACACTACTCCTACTGCAGCAACTGCTCTTCTCCATCATCACTCATCATCTCTCAAGGTTCCTTTTGTTCGTATTAATTACCATTTAACTAAATTTTAATCCTGAAAGCAATTTGAAATCATCCATATTTTTTTTTTTCATGTGTGTTGCAGTTTCATTATAAGCGTTCTTTAGGATCATCTTCTTCACTACTTGGCCCGGTCACGAGGAATCAAGCAATTCAATCAGATTCTTTTAGGTAATCTAAACTCACTTTTGTATTTTGCTTTCTTGAATCTTGATTGTCCACTTTTGAATTTTCTTTTAATATGGTTTCTTATTATTAAAAATGGACATGCATGCTGACAGTGACAGTCATGTAGAAATATGAAACGAATGGTATTTTTAAAATTTGAAGTTTTAACCAATGTTTGCTTGTGTTTATTAATTGATCTATAAAAGATTTTGACAACTAAAATATAACAGCCAAACATCTGAATTGGCTGGTAGAAGTTGGGACAACCTTGGATTTGATCCCATCTCAACGGATTACATGTATACTATGAAATGTTCCGAAGAAGGCGGTTTTTCAGATGGGGGTTTGCAGCCTTTTCAGAGCATCCAATTGGTTCCATCGGCCTGTGTCTTGAACTATGGTCAGGTTAGTGTAACGACTACAGACTCTATTCATGATCAGGTCTTACAATTCAATTACTGATTTTGATATTTGAAGTTTTTGTGCATCATTAGTGCTATAATGTTGCAAGGATATCTGATTTGAAGCTCTTTACAGTTATGTTTTAATAATAGTTTTTCCATTCAGGCAATAATTGAAGACTTGAAAGCATACAAGAAACAAGATGATTCTATCTTGTTAATTCGTCCCGAGGAATACGGATTATGTATGAGAATAGGTGCAGATCGTCTGTGCATGCCGGCACCAACTATTGAGCAGTTTGTAGAAGCTGTAAAAGTTACTGTGTTGGCAAATAGACGTTGGGTAACACAATGTTAAGTCATTTAATTTAGAAAAAAATAATAATATTTTCTTGCTCTTGTATTGACCTGAGTCATTGGGTGATCATCTATGCCACACTGCAGATTCCACCTCCAGATAAAGGCTTTTTACACATCCGACCACTACTGATGGGGAGTGGAGCTGTTCTTAGTGTGAAATCGGCTCCTGAATTCACCTTTTTGATTTACGTTACTCCAGTTGGGAATTATTTTGTGGTATATATGCTGTTAATAACTTTGATAGTTCAGGATTTTGCCTTTTTATGATGCAACTCTTCCTGATGTTTTACTATTGAAGTCTTCACTCTTCAGTAGTAGTTAGAGTTCACACATAATTTGATTTACTTGCGTTTACAGCTTCTCATATCTGGTACAGTTCTTTGTTATTTACGACTCTTACTTCATATGATGATGACAGGAGGGAATGAAACCAATCAATCTGGTGGTGGAAAATGAATTCCATCGCGCAACCCATGGTGGGGTTGGAAATGTGAAGGCCATAGGTAACTATGCTTCAGTAAGTTAAAAAAAGTTTTCAGAACTAATCATTTACCCCTTTCATTGTACTCCAAAGTATTCGAGCTGTAACTTTTTTCTTTGCAGATTTTGAAGGCTCAGGCTGCAGCTAAGGCAAATGGTTTCTCTGATGTTCTGTATCTTGATTCTGTGCACAGTAGATATCTGGAAGAGGTTTCGACAGCTAACATCTTCATTGTGAAGGTATGATTGTAATTTCTTGATTTCGGGCTTATCTAGAACTACTAAGATTGTTTGTGGAGTCACCGATATCCCAAATCTTCCTTATGGAGTGCGCCAATGGATGGTTTATGTGCACAAATATCACATATACTATGCAGTCTTAAGTCTTAGATTGCATAGTGTATGCGCATAGTTTAGGTCTTCAGAATGACCTATACGATCTTTGTTGTCATTCTTTTTCTTTTAACTTGATTCGATGCTTATGAATAGGATAAAACAATCTCTACTCCAGTACTGGGAGGGACAATTCAGCCTGGCATTACAAGAAAAGGTATTATTGATATTGCTCGCAGCCAAGGGTTCCAGGTATGTATTTTGACTTGACAGTACCGATAAATACATGAATTCATTGAAAAATGTATATGATATACTTGTCACTGGAAGTCATAAAGAACACTTCCCTGGAAGGCATAAAGAACACTTCCCTTCCTGTACTTTCCTGTATTAATTATAGATTTCACTTGGTCCTTGATACTAATAAACAGATTGAGAAACGACTTGTGTCTATTGAAGAACTGTTTGATGCTGATGAAGTTTTTTGTGCTGGAGATTCTGTTTGTTTGCTTCCTGTGGGTAGCATAACTTACTTGGATAAAAGGTAAATTCCTAATTCTGGTTTCATTTTCGGACAGCAGGATTGAAAACCTGTCTCACTAATATGGATGGATCATAAAATAATTGAAGGATCACCATCCACATTTTACTTTTTTATGACATGTCACGCATTTTTTTGGGGTGGATTGAGAGAGTACAGGGTGTCCTACAAAGAAAGGGGAACAAGTGCCGTGTTGCAGCAGCTCTACTTAGCACTAACAGGTATACAAATGGGTCTAACAGAAGACAAAATGGGTTGGACAGTTGTCTTGAAGTAGGAAGAGAGACAATGATATTTACTTCTGTCTCTGAAACTTTTAAGTTTTGTTTGATATAATACAGTATCTTTAGTTTGATTGGTAATCCTTTTGTGATCACATCAAGGAGCAAATCACATCAAGTCCTCCTCATCAGTGTTTGTGCATTTTGAAAGAGATTTTTTTTTAACTTATACATTTGTATATTTCCAGGTAGCCGTTTACATCAAGCATTTTCAACAATTTGATTTATTAGATGCTTCCTGTTATTAGCCGTCTATAATGTGTATGCACTCTTCTCTTGTGCTTGTGGATTAAATTATAAGGTTATGTTCAATAGAGCCAGTTGATTTGGAGTCATTTAATTTGGCTAACAGGATCATGAGGTCTGAGGTGGGTAAAAACTATAAGGACCTGGGGGAGACCCAAAAATCTACATATATTTGACGAATAAGTATCTTCTCCTATTCCAATCTTTATGTTGTGTCAATGTGTCTTGACTCTTGACATTAAAAAAATAAAATAAAGATAATCACATATATATATTTAAAAAGTCTCATCTTATTGAATTAGATAAAATTTCTTTTGACTTCAACCAAGAGGTGTAAATCGGATCGGATGATCTGGTTCGAAAATTTGAACAAAAAAAATTCTGAATCCATAGTTATCCGTATCCGATTTTTGGATATGGAATGAGAAAAACATTCTTTAGATTCGGATAATCCGAATTCGAAAATTTTCAAAATTTGAATCCGGTCCAATCTGACATTTTATTTTATTTTATTTTTAATTAAAAAACCGTTAAATATTTATTTTTTTAAAAATTCGAAAAGTTTGAAAATCTTTTCCAAATGAAATCTGAAGATTTATCCCGAACTCATCTAGAATATCCATATCCGAACCGAAACATCCAAATCGGACTCGGTCCGAATTTTGGATTGGAAGGCAATTAAAAAAAAAATCTAAATTTTTTCGGACTAAATTCGAAAATCCAAAAACATCGGATTCTAATTATCAGAATATGCTCAGTTTGACACCTCTACTTCAACCTAATATTTTATATAAATTTAATATATCCATGGTATTAGAGAAATTTAATATATCCTAATATTTTTAAATGGATGTTGTTAACTGGTTGTGGAATTAATGGATTTGAGTTTTTATTTGTGGATTTTATTTTTGGTTGTTGTTTGAGGGTTTGAGTTTTGATTTTGATTTGTGGGATTGAGTTTTGGTTTTTGTTTGTTAAGTTTATTTTTGGATTGTGTTTGGGGGTTGAGAAAATGAAAAAAAAAAAATGATTTTGTTTTCTTTGTCTTTTCTGTTTTATTTTTTAATTATTAATTTAAATAATAAAAATAGGAAACTAGGGCCACTTAAGTCATTATGGGTTAAAATTGTGGTCAACAGTTAGAGTTAACGGAAGTCAACTAACGATAGGGGATGTTTGTGTAATTATGAGTAAAAGTTCCATATTCTTGCAATTATGCCTAAATTAGGGGGTATTTGTGCAATTAGTCCGAAATTTAATATATCCATAGTATTAGTGATAAGCTCTAGCCCATCAACGACAATATATAAAAGAAAAAGAGAAGTTGGATTTCAAAAGTAGTCGTCTTACATTTGGATTGTGGGGACACAATGAAGAGAGCACATTTGCTCACCCCCTTCAGGGAGGTAACCATTACCTCCCTCTTATATGGATGACATGTGTCATAGAGGAGTAAATTTTTAGACAATTTTACCCCTCCATAGACACATGTCATGTGTATGGGAGGAGGGTAATGTTTACCCCCCTTGGGGTGAGCAAAAATGCACTCCACAATGAACCATTTTGGGACATAACGTGATTGGTCTGATGTTAGCTTAGCCTTGCCTGACGTGTAATGGTGAGCCATGTTCATGCTTAGGATGTGCATTGCTAACTTTTTCCAATCTCTTGAAAATTAAATTGCATTATACATCAAATTGGACAAATCGTGGAGGTTCCGTGATCTCTTTAATTTCTTTCAACATTTATATGTATACTTGGCGCTTCCTCTTCCACCCTGTCTCTCTCTTAAACTTTCTATAAAGCTAGCTCTTCTATGCTGTTTTGTTACTGTGCAGTAGTACATAGTTACAAACAACTTAGAAAATTATCAGCTTTCTAACAAATTGTAAGACCATCAACAATGATTCAAAGATCTTGCTTTCGTAATTTGGTTCAATCTTTTCGTGTTGGTTCTGCTTTTACCAAGGTTTGTTTTTGATGTGTTAATGTTGATCATGTATATATTTTTTTAAAACAAAGCTTATAACTCCAAAGTTTCTGAAAAAATAATCATCGCCTTCAATGAAGGCTATGAATCTGAACAGATGTGGTGATGAACTGATGATCCATTTAATGACATTTTTGCAGTTTGGAGCTTACTATAGCTACACATCTCAGGCTGCATCTCCTTTACAACGAGTGTGTGAACCATCTGGTTACAGGTAACTCCATCTCCGAAACCACTGTTCAACATTTTTCTGATGCCTCGGATGTAGAATAACACTTTACGCACGCGCAATAATTCTTCCTTGCATTTACCAATTATTAATTATATGTATCTTGGCTATGTGGTTTTGTAGATTCCTCATCAGTATTGTCTACTTATCATGTTTTCTTCTGTGCTTTATTTTATTTTATTTACACTTTATGCTTTTATTGTTCAGTGATGATGAGTGTGCTGCTATGGACTGGGATAATCTTGGATTTGGTCTCAAACCAACCGATTACATGTACAGTATGAAATGTTACGATGATCAGATTTTCAAACAAGGACAGCTTAGTCGATATGGAGTGATCGAGTTGAGCCCTTCAGCAGGAGTCTTAAACTATGGGCAGGCAAGCTTGCAACTAATCTATTTTTATTGCTCTATTATTTGTAATTGTCAAAGCAATTCAATCAATATAAGGTTATATGATTGCATATGAATATCTATGTAGGGAATATTTGAAGGTCTAAAAGCATACAGAAAAAAAGATGGGCAACTTGTTCTCTTCCGTCCAGATCAAAATGCCATTCGTATGAAAGTTGGAGCTGAAAGAATGTGCATGCCTTACCCTTCCACGGAACAATTCATTGACGCGGTGAAACAAACTACCCTTGCCAACAAGCATTGGGTAATTAACTTTTTTGTCTTTCCGAATATTGCTAAATACCTATGATGCATGCAGTGAAACTTGTCTTCCCATGTAATTTCAAGAAATTTAACATTTTTATTATCATCAAGCAGGTTCCTCCTCCAGGAAAAGGGTCTTTGTACATTAGGCCTCTACTCATGGGAAGTGGTCCTGTATTGGGTTTGGCTCCGGCGTCTGAATACACATTCCTTGCATTTGCTTCTCCCGTTGGCAACTATTTCAAGGTGGGGTACTGTCTGTTTTTATGAGACTTGCCTCAGCTTTGACTTCCCAATTAAAGCAGAGTTTACATTCTCTTTATTGTTGATTTAGGAAGGTTCAGCTCCTTTGAACTTGTATGTGGAGGATGAGTTTCATCGCGCCACTCCTGGTGGAGCTGGAGGTGTGAAATCCATATCCAATTATGCCCCTGTAAGTGATAATTTCTTCTCTAGTGCAGTTCCTACAACTTTACTGGTCATTGTTGTATATGGGGATGCTGGTTTCTTTTGTTCTATAAAATTATGTTGCTTTTTATTATATGTAGGCTCTGAAAGCACTAGGCAGAGCAAAAAACAGAGGATTTTCTGATGTATTGTACCTTGACTCAGTGAATAAGAAAAATGTGGAGGAAGTCTCTTCTTGTAACATTTTCATTGTGAAGGTAATGGTTCGAATAAGAACTTGTAGAACTCTAGAATTTTAATTTGCTTCATATTATATCACCTTCCTTTTATAATTAGATGACAAAGAAGAAAAATATTCTACACTGACCGGTAAGCAAATTCATCTTGCAACCAACAAAAACAGTTGTATCTTAAAATTGGTTCTCTTTATCTAAACTAATGTATATCTTTCCAGGACAACGTTATTTCAACTCCTGCTACAAATGGGACTATTCTTCCGGGGGTTACTCGGAAAAGCATCATTGAAATTGCTTGTGATTATGGCTACCGGGTGAGTCGTTTTAACCTTTAAACCATTAAACTGTGACTGAAATTGTGCTCTGGATTTATGCATTACTAAATGCTTGTGCTTGAGTTCTGGACTTCCAAAATTCTGAAATTATTTCAAAATTGCGTCAGGTCGAGGAACGCTCAATTCCATTGGATGAATTGCTGGCTGCTGATGAAGTATTTTGCACCGGAACTGCGGTAGTTGTTGCTCCTGTAGGCAGTGTTACATACCAGGATAGAAGGTAATTATTTCTAGATTGTATTTCTCTAGCCAATTCTTTCTAATGACATGATTTATAAGAACGAACACATTTATGACATGATTTTCAGCAACTGGGAAGCACCATGATCATGTTTTTGCATCTGTAATTTATAAGATATTGCTGATATCTAACTTCTGTTACCACATACGCAGAATTGAATTCAAAACGGGTGATCGGTCCGTGTGTTCAGAACTGTACTCAACGCTTGTTGGAATTCAAACAGGTCTCATTGAGGATAACAAGGGCTGGACTATTGAGATTCATGATTAAGCTGCAGTAATCCATCTCACATGATGCAGTCAACAAAAACATGTACAAAAAAAATATCTACCAGTTGCTTTTCTGTCAATTTCTCTTATATAATAATCATGGATGGTCCCATTAAGTTATCACTTTAATTAGGAAATTTCATACGAAAAAACATGTTTCTACTTTCTTGTCAAAATTCAAGAAGCCACAAATATAAATACATGTTAGAATGAGATTTTTCCAGCTCTATAGATGATCTGCTACTTAAGAGAGTATAAACACATTGAGAAACCGCAGATTTCCCTCATAGTCTACTGTCCTACCCTATCAAATTAAAGATCATGAACTGATAGGATGGCAATCGTACCTGGTCGGGCCAGGTACCCGGTCGGTTATGTACTGGCTGGGTCTAGGTATACCCGGGTACCCGGTTTTTTAATTATTATTTTTTTTAAAATCTGTCTAATCGAAAAAAAAAAAAAAAAAACCGAAGCCCTAATTATTATTATTTTTAGACTTTTAAAAAATAAAATTGTCAAATTAAAAAATCCTTACCCGATTGAAAGATCTGTGTCGTAAGCAAATTGAATCTCAAAAACACTTGAAGAAATCGGATCTGGAGGAGACCATGCACTATATCAAATAACAAGAGGAAGAGGAAGAGAGAATCGTGAGTGATTTTCGGGAGAGAGACAAAAGAGAAAGAGGGAGATAAGATGATAGAGGATGTAAGAGATTGAGAGAGAGGGAGAGAGGATGTAAGAGAAGTATACAAAGATCAGGGATAAGAAGTATGAAGTCCGAAAAATAAGTAAAAATGGTAGTTTTGGAAATAATTAAAAAAATTAATAATTTTTTTAATTAAATCAAAATTTAAAAAAACGAGGCATAAATAAACCAATAGAACGCCAATCTCAATATGAATGTAATTTGGTGGTATTTAATGTTTTTATGGAGATTTGAGTTCTAATCAATAGCCACTGGTTTTGGAATTAGTTAAAAATAAAGAGAGTGAAATGTGGGTTAATGTGATATTTAATGTTTGTATGGGATTTGAGTTTCTGTTATTAATATTGTCATATTGATGCGCGTTATCCTAATTAATGTAGCACTTAAATCATAAAAAAATTATTTTAAAAAAATTGTAAAAAAATAAAAATAATTAAAAACCGGGTAAAATCCGGGTATTCCGAGCAAGTATCCGGATTGTCAAAACCCAGGTATCCAATCGGGTCCGGGTATAAGCCTGGTTTTTTGCCATTCCTAAATTCATATATCAAAGCCGAGAAGATCTTGGGTGCAGCGGACGCATGACGCATCCTGCTGCATTCTAGTTTTTTAGGTGGAAGCCAGCTTTCTCTTGATTTTACCTCACTAGTGGGAATCTTTTTAGTTCTGCTTGATATCATTCCATTGGTCTAACATCATTTCCAAATTTCTTTTTCTTTCCATCGTAATTTATAGTGCTTTGTGGAATGATTTTGAGAGTCATTTATTTTTGGCTAACACGATCTCGACGTCTAAGGTGGATAAAAGGACATTGGTCAATTACACTAGTCTCAAGTGCTCCACTTGAGAGTAAAAGACATGACAAGGTACAAGGACCAACCGGGTCGATTTCCTAAGACTTTAACAAATTTGTAATAGACTAAAAGAAAAGTGAAACAAGGCTCGCTCTTGTTTGTTTATCTTGTTTTCATTATTTCATACGATTAAGGTTTTATAATGTGTTTTACGACTGTTAAAAAGGAAAATAGAGCAATTAAGTTAAGGGTTAATCTTGTTAGGTGCCAACCTAGTTGGGATGCTTCAAGTTTAATTACTTAAAAAAAAAAAAAAAACTGTTATTATAAAATTAGCCAATTAGGTAAAGTTCCTACATACTTGAACCTAATCTGTAACATAAATTTAATACATCCATCATAGCGTGATGGGTTCGAGCCCATCAACCAGAGTAATAATATATTATCAACTAGTTGACAAAAACAGAATGGTTGGATTCCAAAAGTAGTCTTATCTTGAATTCTTGATTGTGGGGACACAATGACCTGTTTTGCGACATGATAATATATATGGGAGATTGATCTCACATTCTCACCTTACCTTACCTTGCCTGACGTGTAATATATTTCGACGACCAATGTTCATGCTTTGGAAATTGGATGACTGGATGTGCATCATATCAACTTTTTTTTTTTTTCCTATCCTTTGAAAATTTAATATTTTACGCCAAATTAAACAATCTTGCCGGGCAGCTCCGTCTCTCTCATTCAGACACCGTTTAAACGTGGTTTTGTGGTAAATGGTATTTATTAACTTGTTGAATTATAGATTTGAGTCACCTGTGAGATACATATAAAAAAATAGAAAGTCTTTTTCATTAAACTTTAAAAAAAAAAAAAAAAAAAAAAAAAAAAACGAATCTGAGCAACATAGGGCTGAATCTCAGTGGATCGTGGCAGCAAGGCCACTCTGCCGCTTACAATACCCCTCTTTTTCATTAAACTTAAAATATATATATATATAAATAAAATAAACTAAGAACTTCATTCAAATGAAAAACAAAAAGCAAAATTATTAGGTTTTTCAACATTTAGTCCAACTTTTGAGGGTGACTGCGATTATAAAGACAGAGATGTTTAATCACGATAATATCGTGCCTCAACTCTCAAGTCCTAATCGTAATCTGTTAGAGATTAGACACAGTTTAGTACGTCTTGTGTACAAATTGCAATAATTCAGATTTTTTTTTTTCTTCAACTACATGTAAAGTGAAAACCACTGTTAATGACTACTATATTATGCGAACTCTTTTCTTTCACATGTCAGTTCAATGTGATTATGTGAGTACTCAACTGACAACTGGTCACGATTGATCATTTTAGAGTAATGGTGACCCCGGTTCGGTTTGGTTCCGGTTTCGGTTCCAAACCGCCGGTTTCGGTTTTGAGACCACCTAAAACCGAAACCGAAACCGAAACCAAAACGGAAACCGGAAAAACCGGTTTGTTACCGGTTTCAAACCGTCGGTTTGGCGGTTCCGGTTTCAAAACCGGCGGTTTGGGCACGGTTTCGGTTTCGGTTTCGGTTTCGGTTTTGGGCGTTTTTTTTTTTAACAAAAAAAAAAATGCCACGTGGCAACTTTTGATTGGTTGAATTTTTTTTTTTTAATAAACCGCCGGTTTTGGGCGGTTAAACCGTCGGTTTCGGACGGTTTGGAGGAATCCCAAACCGAAACCGGAACCGGAACCGGAACCGGAACCACCGGTTTCCAAACCGGCGGTTTCGGTTTCGGTTCCGGTTTTCGGTTCCGGTTTGGCCAATCCGGTTCCGGTTAAACCGCGGACAAAACCGACGATTTAACCGAACCGTGGTCACCTCTATTTTAGAGTGACCAATTTTGCATTTCTGACTCTAAACAATGCTTGGTAATCAATAGATTAGGCTATAATAAATTCGTGGAACACAAAATAAATATCTGATTTGAATTTTATTTCAGGGTCTAAAAAGGAATTTCACCACCGTACAATGTGACTTGAATTACGTAATACAGGTTCATAGATACATGCACTATATGGTCTATATATTTAAAAAAATTGGATTAACGTGAATATCCAACAAATATAGTGCACGTATCTATTAAATGTTAATCCAACAATATGTTCAAAAACAAATATATAATAATCAAAATAATAATAATAATAATAATAGTCATGCTAGTGGAAACCCGAAGCAGAATGTTGATCGACGTGGAATGGAGTCATAACACGAAAACAAGACGTTGGATTGGATATGTTCGTAAGACACTAACACCCACCACCAAACCCTATCTTATCTTTTCATAATTATTTAGTAAACATATAAATAATGTTACCTGACATTTAAATATAGACATACAGTGTGATCGATCCTAGACAAAACTTGTCTCATTTAATTTGGACAAAAAAAATAATACTTTTTATATAGTTATCGACAGTTGCACTTGTATTAAATGTCGAAATTGCCCATGATTTTTTTTTTTTTTTAAGTATTACAAGAACCAGGGGCGTGCCCAGAATTTTTTGTTAGGGTGGACTAAAACAAAATTATATATAATAATTATTTTATTATAATTATATATAACAAAATTACATTATATAGAGAATTTGATCCACTCTCACCCAATAAATAATTATCTTTTTTTTTTCTCAAAGTCTGAAAGCAAAGTTTTTCTTAGCTTTGATGTATAGTTGTTTGATATTATAACATAAAATTATCAAAAACTTTGGTTAAAGTGATACTTTATAAATTATAATATAACCCTAGAAATAATAAATTGTATTCGGAAAATAAATTCATTAACAAAATTAACAAAACACTAACTTAAAATTACAAATAACAAACTAAAAATAAATAGAAACTAAGAAAAATACATTAATTGAAGAACCAAATATGAATATTTTTATAATTGAAAATTTTTAGAGACGAGATAATTATTAACTGAGAAGAAAGGATTGGGAGTTAGGATGGGAGAGAGAGAATTGGGATTCGTGAGAGAGAGAGGTTTCGTATTCGACAGTGAATCAGTGATTAAATAGATGTTGTTGATTGTTAATGCAATGCAATGTAATGATTAATAAATAAATAATAATAATTTATTAGAATAATTTATTAATGTCACTAACTACTCATTATGTCGGTTTGCAGGTGTCCTATGAGGAGAAGAAGTAATGCTGTGTATGGGAGAAAGAGAGCTGCTCTCATTAATAAAAATAAAATATTAATTAATTTGTTTTTTTTAATTAATATTTTATTTTAAAGGCTGACCCGGCGGCTTTAGTGTCCGTTTGGGAGAGCTTGTCTACTGGCTAAAAGAGCTTTTTTAATTAAAAAAACTCTTTTCAATTTTTTTTTTTTATCGTTTGGTTGTCACCCAGTAGAGTTTTTAGATGATTAAAAAAGCTGTTTTACGTCTACTTAGAGAAGCCCAAATTTAAAGCTTTTCCAAGTAGATCTTTTGGAGTTTTTTTAATAACACTAAAATTTCCAATATAACCCTATAATTTAATATTTGCTAGAGTATTTTAGTAATTCTATCATTAAAAAAGCTCACTTTTAATTGACAACCAAACGACTAACGACTTTTATTTAAAAGCTCTACCTCTAACAGATCTACTTCTAAAAGGTCTACTATAAAAAAAGATCTACTTAAAAAGCTCTCACAAACATACTCTTAGCCCGGGTTGCTGATAAGAACTATTATAATAAGACTACCGAGATCAAACAATACATGCTTGTAAAATACATATGGTGGAATTTGAACCCCTCATTTATTTGGAAGGGAGATGCACTACCAACTCGAGGTGAAGTGCAATTTGTTTTAGTTTTTAATAAAATGAATTATCGTAATACTAATATTTTTTTAATTTAAAATTTTACAAAATTAGAAATAGCAGTAAATTAAAAAAAATTATAAAAAAAAAAAAAAAAAAACAAATTACATCCAACTTACTTGATGTTTACTCTTTTACACTCAAAATAAACTTATTGAAAAACCAACAATAGGGAGCCGATATTGACACCTATAAAACTTATTAGTATACCCATATTTTATTAAAAATTTTAATTACAAAAATATCCCAATAGAAATTTACCAATAAGGACAGGTTACTTTAATTAAAAATGAACAAAATACTATATACACTCATTAATTACACAAATATCTTCAACTATATTTTTTTATTAAAAAAAATTTACCTTTCAAAAAAAAAAAAAAAAAAAAAAAAAAAACTTATGATAAACCCTAATTTTTATGATAAACCCTAATTAAACTCTAATTTTATTTCAAGTATCGAAATTTCTCATCATCACATGATTATCATATTGTTTTTGTCTTTATTTTTTTATATATAGTTATAAACTCTATCAAAAAACAACATTTTTTTTTTAACTATAGCCGTAAATATCAACAAGTTTTATTTATTTATTTTTAAGATAGTCATAGATGTCAATAAGAATTTTATTTTATTTTATTTTTATTTTTATTTTTTTAAGATAGCTGTCTAAATAAGATAATTAAAAATTAAAAATCTTTTGACCCCATATAGATATTCCCTTTTATAAGGCTTCTACATTCGAGATATTTCCAAAAGTAAATTGAACCATCATTAAAAAATGATTTGATTCCAAAAATAATATGATTTTTTTTTATATAAATTGGGTGTGGTAATAATTTAAGAGTGTTTATAAATAATATGTATTAAAATGAATAAATTTATTTCAATGAGGGTACTATTGTCATTAAGGTGAGTGTTTATAGTAATATTTAATTTTTAAATTTTAAACATGGGTGTACTTATAAAAATGGGTGTGCTAATAAGTTTTATGGGTGTCAATATCCGTACCCCCAACAATAATCTCCTCTATTGATTTTCGCCGGTAAAGGAGAGGCTCGAGCGGTCGAGCCTCCCCAAAGATCTATATAGAATCTCTCTCTTTCTTTTTCTTTTTTTTTTCTTTTTCATTAATCATAAAATGAACGGTGGAGATCTTTTTTTTTTATTTATTTTTAATTTCGTTTTTTTTTTAATCTAAAATATTAAAAATCAGATAAAATGATGAAAATACCTTTTAGATGTTAAGTTTGACCAATGAAGACGATATCACCGTGTGTAAAAAATCAAACCACAAATAAGTTGGGTGTAATTTGTTCTTAAAAAATAATAGATCCTTCTCCAAATTTTCTCAAACAAACCTTAACAATTTTCCTTCAAATCACAAAATCAATAAATCATGGCCATCGATATCATCAAAGACTACAGCAAATTAAGTAAATCATAACCATATGAAAACCAACCTCCTCTCCAAAGTCCAACCTACAAATTCCACCTCTTATAAGTATGCCATGAAAAATCTTTGAAAGTGATCAGTGAAGCAATGACGTGAAAACTTGGATGACTATTGAGCATGACCCCATATAAGGTTTTAGTTTGAAAAGTAATTTGGTGGTACATCAATATCGTGTCCCATGGGTGGATATTAGTGTTTTTGCCTTTTCTTTACTTCTAAACTTTTTCATTGAAGATATATATATTTTCTTGCTCTTCACTGAACAACAAACACCCGAGTGAACATCTCCAATTCTCCATTATTATTTTTCAATTTAAAAGGACGTTTATATCCTTCTTACAGTAACCCTCACTAACAGATTAACGGTCAAGGCCTAAGGGTACGTTTCTGTCCAACCAAGAAAAGTTTATTTTAGGTGAACATTGCACAATTATCAGGGGATCTTATTGTAATTTGCCCATAAAATAATCTACCGTCAAAATAAAAATGAAAACAGTCCCATTTACGGGTAAACAGGGTTTGTTGCGTTGCGTCCTTGCGTGAATGAGTATCTTGCAATTATAGTTGGCACTTTCACCATTATTTATTGGAGATTGTCACTACATTTCTCGTCGAAAACTTATCTTTTCTCCATCTCTATCAGTTTCTTTTCCTTTTCCAACTTTCTCTCCCTCTTTTTCTCTCTCTCTCTCTCTCACACGCACACACACCGACACACACTTTTGCACACATACATTTGTTGAACCTGTTCTGGGGTTGTTTCTTCTTGGAGTGAAAAGTTCAAAGTTTGTCACAATATTCTACAACAATGATTCAGAGAAGTGCATGTCTACGCAGTTTAATCCAGTCGTTTCGAGCTCCTCCTTCTTCTCTATACAAGGTTTTCCTGTCTGTTTCTTCTTGTTTGATCATGATTATGGGTTATCTTCATGAGACGTCTCTTCTTGTTGATCTTTTATACATGAACTCGTCTTATGCTAATACTGCCACCTTTTCATTTTTAATGCTAATGGATATAATTCATTTTTCGTTGTTTAATTGTAGTTCAATTTTTTATTTTTTTTTTTTAAAAAAAAGGGGTGTGGTAATTAACTTTGAATTAAGAGACGTAATCTTTTTGTTCAGCTTGGAGCTTACAATTGCTACACAGCTCAGGCTAATTCTTCTCTGCAGAAACCATCCATTTACAGGTAACTAGTGCTCTGCTTTTACCATTTTTGAGCTTGCTTATGTGATTTTGTAGATTATGTTTTTCTAAAGAGGAAATAACCCTTTTTAACAAAACAATTAAGGGTTTCTATTTTTATCAGCAATTAAGTTTCTATTTTTATCGGTAATTAGTGTTTTCATTGTTTTTATAAAACTTTCCACTGAATTGATAAATTTACCCTTTCACCATATTAAACACACGGATTAAATACCATAGAAATTCAAATGGTGATGTGGTTAATTGGAAAAACTGATGTGTTTAATGTTTAATCGGTGAAAACTGGTAGTGTGTTTAATTTCAAAAAACATATGGTTTGTTTAATTGAAGAAGACCGAATTGTTTAATTGAGAAATTATTAAGGGTATTTTTGTCTCATCAGTGAAAAGTTTGATAAAAACAATCAAATTACTAACGCCGGGCCAAAAAAAAAAACTCCACTGATTATATAATTAGTTTCAATTTTAACCCTTTATGAATTGTTATTGCATGATTGTGCTTTTTAGTGATGATGAGTATGCCGATGTGGACTGGGATAATCTTGGATTTGGTATCAATCCCGCTGATTATATGTACACCATGAAATGTTCTAAAGATGAAAATTTTGAACAAGGCCAACTTAGTCGCTATCGAAACATTGAATTGAGCCCTTCTGCAGGAGTCTTAAATTATGGACAGGCAAGAGATGTTGTTTATTGTATCTTTGAATAAGAACTGCAGTAGCACATTAATTCATCACAAGATTCAATTAATGCCATTTTTCTTTTAAGTTTAATGCCTTGAAAATCTACTCAGGGGCTGTATGAGGGTACTAAAGCATATAAGACTAAAGACGGGCGTGTTCTTCTCTTCCGTCCAGATCAAAACGCCATGCGCTTGAAGATGGGCGCTGAAAGAATGTGTATGTCCTCACCTTCCGTTGATCAGTTCGTCAATGCAGTGAAAGAAATCGCTCAGGCTAACAAGCGTTGGGTAATGATTCTTGATTCTTGTTTCTTGGATTCTTTATAGACTGTTGAATCAATATAGCCTTCTGGTTTATCAGTCTATAAATTGTTGCCGCGATTGTAAGCAGGTTCCTCCTCCTGGAAAAGGGTCTTTGTACATGAGGCCGTTGCTCATGGGAAGCGGTCCTGTATTGGGTTTGGCACCGGCACCTGAATACACATTTCTCATCTTTGCTTCTCCTGTTGGCAACTATTTCAAGGCAGGCTTCTACTTCCATTGCACTCTTGTTGTTGTTATTATTATCCAGATTTTACATTGAATTGGGAGGATTTATGTGTTCCTTTTTCTGAAAACAGGAAGGTACAGCGCCATTGAATTTGTATATCGAGGAAGAATTTGTCCGTGCCACACCTGGTGGAGTTGGAGGTGTGAAAACAATCGGCAATTATGCTCCTGTAAGCAGATTCTCTCCAATTGTTATATTTTTTTATGATCTTGTAAACGTAATCTGACTTGCATGAATTTAAGGATTTTATGTATATACTGTTTTCACTCTTATCTGTTGTCTGTAGGTTTTGAAGGCAATAGCCAGAGCCAAAAGCAGAGGATTTACAGATGTCTTGTACCTTGACTCTGTAAACAGAAAATATTTGGAGGAAGTCTCTTCTTGTAACATTTTTGTTGTGAAGGTATTGATCAAATTGATTTTCCAAAGTTTATATGTTATCGTTGGACCTTCCTTATTAGCATGCCCTTGGTATTTTGCTATAATAATCTATAAAACATTTGAAGAGAATAAAGATTGAGGCAAGATCCAACTGTGATGCATTGTTATTTCAGGGCAATGTAATTTCAACCCCAGCAACGAATGGAACTATTCTTGAAGGGGTTACTCGAAAAAGTATCATGGACATTGCTCGCGATCATGGTTATCAGGTGATTGATTATCTTGTACCTCTTAACACACAAAAGAACAGAACTGATCTCCTATGTCAAAATCAAATACTCATCTCTTGTGCTTACAATCTGAAAATGAACAGGTCGAGGAACGTGCTATTCCTGTGGATGAATTAGTCGATGCTGATGAAGTTTTCTGCACTGGAACTGCTGTAGTTGTCGGTCCAGTTGGAAGTATCACATATCAAAATAGAAGGTATATGTACTTGAGATCATATCTATTCTTTTGATGAGCACAACCATGGAAACAAAGTGTGCCATTATTTATCAAATTCTAACACAGATGATTTGAAACTATAAATGCAGAATTGAATACAAGATGGGGCATGGTTCTGTTTCTGGGAAATTGTACTCAACTCTTGTAGGAATTCAAACAGGTCTCATTGAGGATAAAAAGGGATGGACTATAGAGATTTAACAAGCTATACTCATCATCAATCTCATATGAAATAAAATCATATATAAATGTACAATCTGCTGTCTTCAGCCAATGAATGTGATCAGTCTCAAGAACTGCTTATAAAATCATTTCCCATTTCTATAACAATGTGATGAATATCAGTGTAGAAATACTTTCTACATTTTCAATATCACATCGAATTAAAATGTATGTATATGTTTCGACGTGGGATTTTTTAGACATGGCCGAACTACCGAACCGAACTGAAACCGCCACCCCCAAAACCAGACCGGAACCAGGTGGGAACCACCTGTTCCAGAACATATATATATATATTTTTTATAAGAAATTTAGATAATTTAGTTGGGCTTTCACAAGTCAAATTGTGCAAGCCCATATGGCCCACCAAGCCAAGTCACAACTCACACAGTCACACCCATATAAGCCCAAGTGCACCCCTTTCCTGTTCTAAATACACCCAAACAATTCAACCCTAGCATCTTCTTCCTCACGCAGCCACCAGCCAGATCTGCCATTAATGACCACCAGCCCAAATTTTTTTTTTTCTTAAAAAATTGAACTATTACATAATTAAGGGTTTTTTTTAGGGAGACCCGTAACCTCATGATGCAGGTGTGAGAGGTTTACCACCAAACCAACCTCGTCTCGTCACATGTCAATATAATATTAATATAGTATTGAACTAATTATTCTTTACTAATCAAATTTATATTTCTATCTGATCATAGAGAGAGAGATAAAAGTGAGAAAATGTGAAAGTGAATAGAGAATCGAAATGTCCAACTTGAGTTACTATATATGGCTGCGCTCAATGTTGTCACAGTACTACCAAAAAAAACAATGGCTGCGCTCAATCTACTTGTGTTCTTTTTTTTTTTTTAATTGGGCCCTCACCATTGACCTTGAAGAAGAAATGAGCTACAGATCTGGTCGAAAAATATTGGGTATCATGATCATCTTTTTTGCACACGCTCTTAATTAATCCTTTGATGACAATCCAACCCTAATCTAATAGAATTCTCTCCTAATTTTTTTTTAAAATTTTTTTTTTTATCTCTCAATTTAATTTTAATTGATAATATCATTTTCATTATAGTGGTAAATTTTTATCCAGACGAATGTGGTCACAAACAACCAAGGAATCAAAGCATGGGTTAGGTTAGAACTTGAAGCCCAAGATGAGTAATGCTAGCAGGGCTTCAAAATGGACTCTAATTAATATCCTTACAGATACCCATTTGAACTCTAAGCCCAAATTAAATTGAAATTAGAGAGTGATAAAACCGAGAAAAATTGAGAGTGAATTGTGGAGTAGTTCAAATTTGGAGTCTAGTATGGCTGCACTCAATCAAATTCAAATGTCAATACTACAAAAGTACAAAAATCCATTTGTGAAGCAATCATGAACCCTACTCATTAATGATAACTCTGTCTCTGTCAAACAGACAAATACATCTGTACATATCAACCGTTGGAAAATTGGTAATTGACTAATTGCAAGAAGACTTGTAAATTAGATTGATTGATTTTGTCTATGTGTGGATTTTGAGCAACATGTATATTTCACTACTCTTCCAAGTGTGACTGGATGCATGCACCCCAACCCATGCATTAAATTCGATTCAAATCAGCCAAAATGCTATGTAGAATTTATCAACTCCCTGAAAACTACATGAGGAGACCACTTTGAGACTAATTTACCTTCAAAATTAATTATGTTAATTGCAATGTACAAGTTCCTTCTCTTATTAGAACCGATGTCCTTAAAATAAAAATGAAGTTACATAATATTATAGTATCAGTTTTACATCGTTATGAAACTTTAATCTTAAATTTTTTTTGTTTTTTCATGACCAGCTTGATTTGTCTTGATTGGTGTTGAATTGTTCCTTGGTTGACATGTTCCGTAGTTGACATGCCAAGCCCTCGGGAGTAGGGAGTGGTCTTTCTAGTTTTTTCTTTCCTCGGAGGTAACATTTTTGTCTTCATTACATGAGTTTCGTAGGTAACAAATTACTTACCATCGTAGACATTAAGTCATCAATTTGATCGAGCTGTCTTCAAATAATACTTATTTGGACTTTGATTTAGATATTCTTCTTGTCACTAGTAGTATAAAAGTATATATATGTCTGCGATTTTCATCGATGGCTTTCTCACCGTGAGTGTGGATCGGATTTTCATCTTTGCAGTCGTTATAACACAACTGTCACCAAATGTGGTTGGTCACTTCAATTTCTTCGGATAATAATGTCTGCCAAACCACATGTTTTTTTTAATCCACCAATGATATAATATATGATCATGTCTACCTCAGTTATACGTCAATGTCGACAATCATCTATAAACAATTTTGCAAATACAGTCGTTATAGTCTATGAATTATAGGCAAGTAATTCTTAGATAATATAATGCCTGGAGAAGGAATTAAGTTGGTTTCAGCTGTCTTGAAGAACAAAAAAGTCAAAAATGTTTGATTTTTCAAACGTGTATGTCCAATCAAGCATATGAGAGAGAGGAATTCCCTAGCGGTCATGACCAACTAAATTGACTTTGTCATCCTCAACTGGAGTTTTTTGTTTTGCCTTTTCTTGTTAACATAGCTGTAATATATAATTATATATATATATACCTCTTGATTAATTTGATGGGAGTGTTGGAAACGTTTTGCACAAAGTGGTTTTGTATACACTTTTGCTATATTTTTTAGTAAGAAATTTTCTATCCCCACTATGTGATATAAATAAGTTATATATAGCTGCATGTTATATATATATATATATAATGTAGATAATAATATGGTATTAAATATACGACAATTACAAATTATGGTGTCGTCTGATTCAATGTTCTATAGGTAATGTTTTTTTACTCTTACGTACCAAAAACATTTTGAGTTCAGATCAAATTAAAAAAAAAGTAAATGATCATTTAGTAAATTCCAAATAGGGTGATAATATTTAACTCTAGCTACCTCCATTGAAATGTATATAAATTAGTTATAAAGTAGGTCAAAAAATTCATCTTGTTTTCCTCGATCTACTGTGGCTGCTTAGTAGTGTATATAGTCATGTCTGGCATGCACTAAGGAAACAAGAAGAGGCGACAATAAATGTTGAATGATTCCTTGAGCTCACATGTCATGTGCTGTTTAAACTTCAATTATGTTATTCCTACTCTTTTACAATTTGCCACTTTTTCCAAGTACATGTGTTATGTTTATATGCTTTAATTAGACTCCACAAGTACACTAGATAACATCTATATTACAAATTCAACTTTGTAACGTTAACGAGTTAAGTCATTCATTAACATTTCAAAATTATTCGTACACCACCTTTTAGCACAGGTGGTTGTGCACCTCCCTTTCAGATTGGTGATGCATTTTACATGTATATGTGGAGAGTAGATATTTGGATCGCACATGTATTATTTGATCTTGACAGGTTCAGGTAATCCTATTGTAATAATTGTAATATTAAAAAAAAAAAAAAAAACAAACAAAAACATTACAGAATTATTGGGTAAAAGTTTAGATTGTTAATTAGTGAATTTTGTTTTTTAAAAAATTTACCCTACGGATGATAAAACTTTTTTTTTTTTTCCAAATTTTCCAAATTTCTTCCTAAAAGTGTATTTAATAAATCTTTAGACCACACAGTCAACTATATATATAACTAGAATTTTTCTCTATACTAGATTATTATATATATAGTTAATGAGTATGTTAAAAGTGAGATCAAAATTATTTATTTTATTTTATTTTCAAGACATTTGATTTTTGTGAATTCTTGTATTAAAATCCTACTGAGTATTGATTGTTCATACAGGTTTTGTATTTTTGATGTAGCAGCATTGGATTACATGGCATTGGAATATATGGAGGGGTGGGATCGGAAAAAGACCAAGAAGAGAGGTCAAGCGACGGAGTCGGAATGATGTGAAATTTTGACAGTTGAAGCGTTTCTGTGAAGGAGGAGATAATCAATAGAAAGTTACTGTGGCATACCCTTTTTTAGCCGAATTTCATAGTTTAGGTCCCGAAAAGACCCTTTTTTACCATTTTAGGAAAGTTTCGTTTTCACAATAAATTGAGATTTTCAAGTCCGAATCGACTTCCGTCAATTCCGGTCTTCTTAGGATTCTCAGTAATAGTAGTTTCCGCTTTAATCTCAATTTTGCCTTTTTTAGTAATTTTCGTGATTTTTGTAATTAGGCTCGTTTTTCTTGCTCTGCAAGGATTACAATTAGGGTTAGGATTTCTTTGCTTTAAATAATCCTGTAAGCCGAAAGGCAATTTAGTTTTTTGATTTATAAAATTTAGAATTTCTCTAATTATCTCCCAATTTCAGTATTCCTTGTGAATCAACGAACTTGAAGCCTATATTCCGGTATTCGTGCGCGAATTAATGGAACTTTAGTAGGTCGTATTCGATTTGTTTCTTATAGGTTTTTCTCGACAGAGCTTCCGCTATACCAATTTTATAACAACATGACCTAACTGCCGAAATGTTAGGGAGAAAATGTCAAATTTGGTCGATCGAGTAATTGCCTCAGTGTATATAGTCTCCGATTCATGACGTTATGCTATATATCTATCAGGGGTTCTGGTGCCTTCCCTGACTAGTCCATCCACAATATTAATGGAACGACAAAACCATCTTCTCGATCTCTGCTGAAATATATTCCTCAATTCAATGGTAATATTCCTGATCAACTTTTGTTGGTCATTTGGTCACCTACCAAAAAGGAGAATTCACATTAATTTCCACGTTGTTTCTATTTCTCTTAATGCGCTGTCGCTTGTTTGCTTCTAGAACTCTCCTAGTTGTTACCTTAATATAAGATGGATTTGACCTTTGTTCTTCATTTTTCAACAGACGTTTTATTTACATTATTACACCCCATTTTTCCACCAAGTATAGTTTTGCATGTGCAGTGCCAGTGACTGGTGTGAATCTCCTATGAAACGGTCTTACCATGAGATTTCTGTTCAGACAACAAAATATTTATACAGTATTTTCAACTAATTATATATTATCTTGCGTTTTATGTTATTTTTTTAGTGGAATTCTTATGGAAACAATCCCACATTTAAGATAATTATTTTCGATCTATAATTCGAAGCAGCATCAAATAAAAGATAATATTAATTTAATAAAACAATACAATATTTCAATCACAAATGAGATATATATTATGATATCCCACCACGCACCAAACATAAAATAAACAAGAGACATGAAAATCCTAAATTATTATATCAAGTTGTATAGTACTCTACTCAGAATAAAATTATACATGTTTTATGACACAATTTGCAAGTGAAATTTGTTGTTATATTTATATGCGTTCCTGTAATTCCTCCATCGGATAGCGTAGAGAGAGTACTGTGTGGTCAGTGGTGTGTTGTATTATACAAGAATCTGTACTTCTTAACCCTAAACTAATAACAGCTAATTGAGGCCATAATTGAGATACGAAGATAAAGCATATCACAAATACACTAATTAATGGTCATGTGTTAAATTGTCATTATATATGTATGACGATCTCACTGTGTTTAATTAGGATCTTAAATTGAAAGTTACTGTTCCAAGAAAATTAGCAGCCCCCCTTAATAAATTAATTGATTCTTGAACAAGAAAGACAAGTAGAAAAAACCCTACTTTCTGTTCTGGCATTTTAATTTTTTCTCGAATTTTTTATACAATCACTCTTCTTTTTCCCATACCCTTTTAAAATTCATTTGGCTTTTTGGCATGCAGAACCATGTTTATCCACTGCTTGGTTTTATTATTATTATATATATAATTATATAAATTATAATTCTCTCTCTCTCTCTCTCTCTCTCTCTCTCTCTCTCTCTCTCTCTCATATATAATTCTTTTTAATTATATATCATCAGTACTAGTGGTGGAGAGAGAAGCTGGTAGCATCAATTTTGCTCAAAGTGATTGAGAAAGTATGGGGAGAGCTCCTTGTTGTGACAAAGCCAACGTGAAGAAAGGTCCATGGTCACCTGAAGAAGATGCAAAGCTCAAATCATATATCGACCAGCATGGGACTGGTGGAAACTGGATCGCTTTGCCTCAAAAAATCGGTACTACTATACCCAATAATCAAATCAAACTTGCTTTTTCTTTAATCTTTTTCTTAATTTGTTGTAAAATCGAATCAATTGAAACTCAAGTGGAGTTGTTAGTATCTTGTATATACACGTACGTTGAACACACCATATATGAGAGTTGTTATTGTAATAGGCCTCAAGAGATGTGGAAAGAGCTGCCGCCTGAGATGGCTCAACTATCTTCGACCAAATATCAAGCATGGAGGATTCTCCGAGGAAGAAGATAACTTAATTTGCAGCCTCTATATAAGTATCGGTAGCAGGTATATACGTGTTCTTCAATCATATGATCTTTTATAATTTCATAGTGAGTACATGTTCAACAACCATAAATTGATGTTTTTGGTTGAAAAATACAGGTGGTCTATTATTGCTGCCCAATTACCAGGAAGGACTGATAATGATATAAAAAATTACTGGAACACAAGGTTGAAGAAGAAGCTTCTCGGTAAGCAGCGCAAAGAACACCAGTCTCGTAAGGGCAAGCTGCAAGATCATCATCATCATCAGGTCAAGAGATCATCAGGAAATTTAATGGTTCCTAATAATAATAGCAATAATTCTAATAGTAGTGATCAGATTCATTACTGGCCAGAGCTACCTGTGTTGGCACCGATACCGTACTCAACCGGAGAACAACGTTTCAACGACCATGCAGCTATCAGAAAATTTCTTATCAAGCTTGGAGGAAGATTTTCTCAAGATCATGATCATGATGACGTGATGATTCTCGATGGGACAAGTAGTAGTCTTCAATTTCCAGCTGATCAATTGTTATCTTCCACTACTCCTCAACTTTACGAGCAGTCATCGATCAATTATATGCCCTCTTCTTCAATGGAAGCTTCAAACAATTCCATTGATGCTCAATTAATTGCACAAACCCTTTACAATATAGATGGGACTGATCATCATTTGCAAGTGTTTCAAGGTCAGAACAATTTGCAGTCTGAGCTTGGAGATTTGGTATACAGCAACCCACAGAGAATAGATGGTAATTTGGAGTTGATCTACAGCGAGAACACTACGGTGGACAACAGAATTATGACAAGTGCTGCTTCTGGTGAAAGTATCGGATGGGGCGATATGATGAACGCTCTGATCAGTCCTCCTGTCGGTCCAAACTATGATCATCAGGAGATGCAACAAGGGATGATGCAAGAATGCGCTTTCAGTAATCAGTTGAGGTACCCAGGAATGCAGTAGCATATTTATATCTATGAATGTAAATTAATGGTTATATATATAGTATAAATTGGTAGCAATATTTAATAGGAAGAGTGGTGTTGGAATCTCTCAGAGGAAACCCTAGTAATAAACTTATTGGTCAGCTATATGCTTGCATTTTTTTTTTTTTATATTATTTATGCTTTAATTTACTCCGTTAATAATCACTGTAATTGATCTGTCTAGTTCGTGGTTATTGATCATCAACTCTTTTTTACTGTATTTTCAGACTAAATTTCTATGATGATGTTGGTTTGAAGATATGAATTTGAGCTTATAATTTTTTTTTTCTTTTGAACGAAAGAGCTTATAAATTTAGTACTAATTATTTGATGCAAATTTGATACATTAGATATGGGCAAGTGGAGATGATCAACATTAATTTCTCCAAAGAAAAAGTTCGTACTTATAAATGGTATGTGTGTTTTTTACGCATATTCTATGATAAATGTTCTTTAATTCTTCAAATGAAAACCCCCAAAGAAGCATCTGTTCTGTAGATGCCTAGCTTTGACCTGATTGTCGAGTTGCTGATTAAATTCTAGTAGGTATATAATAGAGCATTCCCTTTCTGTACGTTACCCCATCATTTCATATCTAGGATCTGCAAATTCACCACATGCATGTCAAATTCCTATATCTCACTATATTAATTCCCATTTTAGCTTTGAAAAAACCTATAAATTAATTATTACAAGCTAGAACAACAAGAACTACGGTCAGATCGAGCTCAATTTGAGTTTTTTTTATTTTTTTTTTTTTTTTTTTTATTTTTTATCATTCTTGAGTAATTCAATTCCTTTGTTAGGTGCCTACTAGTACTTCGCCATTATTCTTCCTAGTCAAATATTCAAATGAATCTGATCCAGATGAATTTTAATACATGATCTGTGCATTTTGTAACCATCAGCATCACTGTCAAATTAAGCTTCATTTCCTTGTTAGACTTTGTCTATGTATATATGGTCCCCTAAGGATATATATAAGAGACTAATTTGTCCTTAATCTGATTCATTCAAACATCTATATATGCCTAACAATCTTGACCTAAGTATATACTTGCCATAAACTTCCATCGATATTATATTTCAACCTTCAATATATATAATTTAAAGGTTAATTTTCCTTAAAAAAAATTTAATCTTGCTTAATTTTTAATTTCTTTTTTCATTTAATTTTTGTCTTGTGGCCTTGTGGGTGTGCCTAAGTTGTTACTTCTTAGGTGATTATTGGTTTGTGGAAAGGAATTGGGAAACATATAGAATTGGGAATATGAATTAGGATATCTAAGCTCTTCATTTAGGAATTGTTGGTTATAAAGAATCATGTTGCATAGATTTAGTTTCTGCATACACTTTTCAAAGCATCTTTTAAATTCAATGACTCACATACAACGAACTGATATATTTTACATTAGTTCGAATTAGCAATAGAAAAACTATATATATATACATATTAGTTATCAAATGAGGTATACCTTATCTTAATTTCAATAAGGACATTGATAAAATTACATATATTTTTATGAATTTTAATCTAAATTTTTGTGTGAATAATAAGTTCATTGAAATCTACCTATGAATAAAATTTAAAAATTTTCCAAGTACTAGAACTATTTTGTTTGAATTTTCCTATATTTTTCTCATTTTTCTGATGACTTTATATTTAACAAAATCGGGATAAATAGTTCCAATGCTTGAAAAATTCTCAAATATTGTTCATAGGTAGATTTCATTAAATTTATCATTAACAAAAAAAAAAATTCATATCAAAATTCATAAAAATAGATGTGATTTCATCAAATTCCTCACCGAAATTAAAATAAGGTATATCTTACTTGATAACTACTATATAAAGTACTTAATTGTGTTGGGTTTAGCTACGATAGAGTAAAGGTATTGTTAATGAGTAGTTTTCAAAAGGATTATTTTTAGTTTATTTATTTTTATTTATCAAACTTTTGAATTTTGTAAACCCTTGGATTAAAATCCAATTTATTTTACTGTAGCTAAACCCGATAGGATATATATCACATGTAACTTAATAATACTCAGACTCTCATTGCCTAATAATTGCAAAGGATAGCTGAAGGTATAAATATATAATAGACCCCATAATTTTTTTAAGTTGTTTTTAATTTCATGTAAGATATGGACTATCACATGTAATTTAAAGCACAATGAATTAGATTATTTCAGCAGCCTTGAAAAATTAAAATATAATGGAGTATTTGATTTGTGTTTCAAAAGAGTTTTTTTTTTATATATTTTTTTATTTTAAATAATAGTTATATAATAGAAAAACCAATTGAATTATATTTTTAAGATATATGTAAGTAGTATCTACAATGTATATCATATGCTTGTACAAATGCAATACAAAATTTAATACAAATGTAATATAAAAGGTTAATTTATTACTGTGTCTAGCTCTCGCATTCTTCAATTGCTGCAGTTTTAAGTTGCAAACTCTACTCCACTGATGAGGCCTTGATCGATCATCTTCCAATTTTATTGGTATACTAGCTTCAATTATTGTATTAAATTATTCTTAAGAAGTTGCACATGCATGATGCATGCAAATATATTTTTGTTTTTGTTACTTGTCTTCAGAGATTATGCAGAAAAACTATGATAACGTAAAATCAAAATTGAGATGGTTTTAGTTTGAAAGCATAAATATATATCCAATCTTTTTATTGTCAGTTCGTTTTGACAATAAATATATCATGACGAAAAATGTGAATCACAGATTAAGGAAAAGTTTCTACATTCTTCGTTCTAATATATTTATTGTCAGGACGAACTGATAATTGAAAATCTATATATATATATATATATCACATTTGAAAAATATAAAATCTAATGTCTTAAAAAAAAATTAAAAAAAAATCGAAAAGATATTTATCCATGCTTAATCGTCTTGTTCATTTAGGTTTTCGAGGTCTAAATGATACTTGGGCTGACTAAAATAAACACAAATGTTGATTACAGTTGTGAAGAATAAATAAATATTAATTGTTTGTGTTGACAATGCATTGTTTGGTAAGCCTTGGTCGTGATCTGTTAGAATTCGTTGACAATTTTGAATTAAACTTTACTTGTTCTTCTCAATTCAAAACTTTAGACCCTTTAGCAAAACCAACTCTCAAATTTAAAATCACTAAGGGGGTGTTTGTTTTTTTCACTATAAGACTTATTGCCTCTTATATCTTAAATTAAGATAAATTAGTTTATTTGTTTTTCCAACTTATATCTTATTTTAAGATATATATGTCTTTTAGAAAAAGTAAAAAATTTTGACTTTTATCTTATTCAAAAAGTGATTCGGTATAGTGTTTTTAATAAATTTCCATAAATATCCTATAACAATTCAAACATTTATAATTTTATCCGCACATAGTAAAATCCTAAAAATTAATTTTCCAAAAATTCTCAAATTTGAAGAAACCCTAACACAAGCTAATCAATTTTATATTTGTAATAAGTCATCCAAAATGAAAAAAACAAACATATTATAGTATCTTAATTTATAAGACATATAAGACTTATCCATATGTCTAATAAATTAAGGTCTTATAAGACTTTAAATAAAAAAACAAACGGCCCCTAACTTTAATAACATTTAAATTTGCCATGTAGTCATGAATATCACATATATCCCAGCTGATAGTTTCTTCACATTGTACGCTATTGCATATAATATCATATATAAAAGAATAAATTAAATAAAAATGGTTTTTTTTTTTTTTTTGCTCTAATAATTAAGTCTAACTAATATGTATACAGTTTCCAATAAACTTGAAGCTAGCATGATTGATTTCAATTATATGAGCAAAGATGATCATCTGATCTTCCCGTAAACATCGAAAAATATTTCTTACAAGCCAGCGTAATGTACTGTATATAAGATTCGTGTGGATTTTGTTGATAGTGACTGAACTTGAGGGCATGGAGCAAAAAATTGCCTCGAGGTGATTGTGTAACTAGAATGATGGGACGATTCCTGTCTGCTAATTAGCATTTAAATCTAATTTATGAAGTAATGCTGTCCATTAAGAGTATGATATATATACCTACTAGGGTGATTACGCGTATCTATGTTGGAGAAAATCTTGGACGCACCAGATACAAATATACAATGTATTCGACCAGTGGAATCATGTCATGTGACAAAGAAAATTCATATGATTGATTCTTAATGGTACACAACATGATTTTGTTGGTTAGGAAACAATGCACTAGGTGCATTGAAGTTTTTATCCTATCGATTGTGTGTGTGCGCATGCACGTGGGTGTGTGTACGCGCATGTGCATTTGTATTTCTATGCCCTAAGATCTTGATTCATGAATATCTTTATGATAAATCAAAATAAGAAGATAGAATTATTTTGCTTTAGGATGATCGCATATTCCATTAAAATCCTATAATTGAAAGTAGTGTGTTATAAGAGTTGGTGGCGAGATCAATCATTACAAATACGATTCCGAAATACAACTCTTTTTATACAAATACATATATGTGGGGAATGTTAACTAGAATTCATCGAGATCCTTTGTTAATTATATTATACAGATTCCCTCTTGGAAACAATAGACAAGGGATTGACAGCCAAAATCCTCTACAATTTGCATAAAAGAACAATTAGAGATATATATTATTAAAAGAAAGAGATAAAAGAAAGAGAGAAAAGTACAAGAGGAAACCCAAAAGGCAAAAAGAAAAAATCAATTCACTTTGTTATTCTTAAATATTTATAACCAGCAATTCAGTGCATGACTTCTGAAACCCTAGCAATTTTAATATTACATATATTAAAATAGAAATCTATTGATGCATCCATCTGATCACCACAGCTTCAAAAGTCTCACGACACTAGACAAATTAATGAACCTTTAAATTAAACAATAAGCATAAAAGTAAAAACAAATTTATTATATATTTTTTTCCCTGCAAAAAGCAAAAGAAAGAATATCCCTCACATAGAAGAAGCACAACAGAAAATGCCTCGAGCAAAAAACCAAGATTTGAAAGTCTGAATTAATTTAATTATATTTATTAATTGATTAATTAATTAATTAAATAAGAAGGCAAATTCCGTCAACACAATGACGATAATAAACACCCGAAAGCATCCGTGATTGAGGCCACCCGAGCCACGACAAACAACCAAACGACGACTTGTGTGTTGTGTCATTCTTCTTTTCATTTTTTTTTATATATAAATTAATTAATCTCTCAAAATTATTATAATGCTAAATAATAGCAACAGATTTATTTGTTTATACAATGATAATGACACTCACTAACATGATAAATTCTTTCAATTCTGTCTTTACTATTAGACCTAAACAGTCTTCTTCGTCATCTTCTTATTTTTTTTTAACAATTAATTCATTTAAAACATTTTACCATAGATATATTATTAAATTTATTATTAGCATATATAAGATACAATAATAGCTTGAAATATGAAACCGAATGAGTCAAGAGTCTGCTTAAACTTGTCGAGATCAAGTACTACATGTGATGTTCATTTTGAATTTTGATACCGAACGAGTCAAAAGTCTACCAGAACCTAGCTATCAAGATCAAGTTCTACATGTGCGTGTGACCCATTTTGAAATATGACACCAACCAGGTCAGAACGAAACCTGTTGAGATCAAACACTATATATATATTTCGGATATTTACTCACATAATCAGAAGGTATCTAATTTAATAATATCGAAAAGAAAACTCTCGGCAGTAAATTACATATGTATAGTAAAACCCGAACCTTCATGAGAAAGGACAATTGTACAACACCTTGACTAAGAAGTGTGATGTGTACTTAGCCGCGTAGCGTTGTATTTTCATGATATTGATCAAAAGATATAGAATTGCCGTCGGTGGCATTCACTTGTCAAAGGAGTAGGATTGATTAGAGGAGGGTGATGTAATGATTATGATAGTTATTAAATTAGTATATTTTTGCAATTGTTTATGATGTAATTTCAATTCGTCTACTTTGTTTGCTTCCTTTTTTTTATATACCAATTGTACATGCAGTAAATAAATATCCCATTGTGACACTTATACCTACTAATCTGATTGGATGTCTCTGTGATAAAATATGAATATATATATATATATATATGGAGTGAATTGAAAACTAAAATGTTTTCAAACGATTGCACAATACATGAGCAATTAAACATATTTTACCAAAATGAACAATTGATTAAACATACAACAATAATTGTAATTTACATATATAAATATAATAGGGGGTTTATCCAGTATTCCTATTAAAATTTAAAGATATAATAATTAGAGTAAAATAAATAAATAAATAGTACTGTCATTTGTTTGATACACCATATATAAGAGTGCATTTTTGCTCACCCATACTAACTATGGTGAACCATTACCACTCATTCCAGGTGTTGACACGTATTCCAAACTTTGAGTTAACTTTGGACTTAGAGTTAACTTTGGGACACGTGTCAACACTTGGAGTGGATGGTAATGGTTCATTCTAGTTAGTGTGGGTGAGCAAAAATACACTCCATATATAAGGCAATTAAGGATTTGATTCAACATAGATATATACCAAGATTTGCAACACATATTTGAAGCTTAACTATTTTATATTATATTATTAAAAATAATTTACAGTCAGTATATCTTATTTAAGAATTTATTGTTTAGAAATAATTTAAAATGATCATTTTTATTAAATAAATGCTATTTTTATTTTTATTTTTACAAGGTGATTTATAATAATATATTTTATTTCAATCAAATTAATCCAATCAAATGCGATGTTAAGATAGGGTGGGCTAGCGAGTCCAAATCGTTATGGGCCTCAGTTTTTGATTCTTTGGGTTAAGCCCAGATGTTTTATGAGCACATGTTTCACATATCTTGTGTCAATGTGTCATGTTCGTCAACCTGATAAACCCTAGAGAGGAAATCTCAGGTGATAACCATCAAATCAATGGCGCTTCCCGCGTCCACTCTGCACTCTTTGACTCCCAAATTTCAGGTATGGTTTCTTGCTCTCACTATTTTCTGTCCCCGAATTTGTTTATTTTCGATCAATCTTGGAATTCTTAAACTGGGTTGTATTGTTGACAAGAACAAATCGATAATGTAGCTGCCAAATGGAAATTTTGGTTATTTCTCGTTTTCAAACTTTTTAATCCTTCTAAATCGTCGATCTACTGAAATGTCATGGTTTGAATTTTGAGATTATTAAAATGGTGATTAATTGTTCTTTTTGTCGTAATTGTGTGATCCATACACTGATAATGTTAATTCTACAATTGGGAAAAAGAACACTGAAGAAGATGACAATTTTTTTTTTTTTTTTTGAAGCTAACTTGGAATTGGCTACGTATATGCAGATTATTAAACTGTGTAAACATCAGACTTCTCAACTCCAAAGTTGCTCACTGTGGGGTGTCCATTACAAAAACTCACGAAAATGTTCAGTGAAAGTAACAATGGCTCAGATGGGTGACCCAGATAAGGTTAAATTGCAACTGAGTATTGTTAGGGAAAGATTGTGGGAAGCTGTCCCTGACTCGGCGAAAGATTTTCCATGGAAGAAAGCAGAAAAAATAATGTTGGAAAAATCGCTTGTTCTTGGACAGAAAGCATTGAAGTGGTCTCTTATAGTTTTGTTCATTTTTAGCTCTTTATCAGATGCTATGTTCTCTATCTCAAGAAACCAAGAGTTAATGATTCCCTTTGGCCTTCTTCTTGGTCGCTTGATGACAGACTTCTTGAGAGAGACATTGCATGAATTGTTCCAAGGATCTGAGGTATAGTATAACCAGCTTATGCATATGTATGACTTATATGTATATATAAATGTGATTGTGAGTTTGAGATTTTGTTTTCTGTTCAACAGGGTAAAGTTTTGCAGCGTGAATTGTTGGGATTGGGTTGCTTCTTTGTTCTTGTTAAGTTTATGTCTACATTTTTTGCACTGCAAGCACAAGTGTTTCTTTTGCATGTCGCAAATGGTGGGTTGATGCAGGTTTTGTGGCTGTGGAGAAGTTTAGTTGAAGAGAATGATAAAGGCAAAGCCATCAATGCCGAAGATTGAATTCATCCAGAGAAGACCGTCACATTTTCCAGAAGGTGTCAAATCTTGTGTCCTATTATTCTCTTCACGAAAAAACTACTTACTATCTTTACCTCTAATATCTTATTACGTAGTAATGAACCATACCATTGCAAGCACAAGTAGTGACTCAGACGTATCTTTCCTGTATTAGATCAACTCTGCTTATACGAAACAGTTGATAAGAGGCATTGTAAAAGAAATCCAACCTCTGCCCAGAAGAAAATGGTGTGGGATACACTATTCTCTCAAACAGAACTTGCATAACAAGCTCTTAAAATTCTCTGTTTATATAAACTTCCCAGTTGGTTTGTAAAATTTCTTCAGAAAATCATTTTTAGCGCTTGATTTTTACTAGAGATTTCATTTGTGATATTGACTGTTACAAACAGGCGCTGCTAATTGTTGTTGGGACATGAGTAGGAGAACTTGGGGTCCAATGGGATGCACAAACATCTCTGCTGTCACGTGATGAAATTTGCCACGTGCAAAATCATAATTTAAGTTTTTTCAAGACTAGACCCAATTCATTTGACACATTGCTTATGCTGAAATATTACATTGTATATTTACACGTGTGTATGTATTAAAACTTTTCTTCTGTATTTTTTTCCCTCTTTTCCGGTATAAAGGCTGTGAAAAAATCTAATTACATGATCAAAAATCGCTTTTATATTTTCTATCATTCCCTTACCCAGACATAAAAAAAACATCTGGGCATGGAAATATACTTACAAAGAAGAGATGCCAACGATCCAGGTTTTTGCAGCTACTTTCTGTGCACTGTGCATGTCCACTATACCAAAATATTTCCTCCGACCAGTTTGCATCACCAACAACCACCAGCATAATTTCTGAAAAAACTGAGCTTCGACCAAATTTCTTACATTGAACATCCCAATCACACAATCAACAGGCTAGTTTGACTCACAGCTCGGGTCCTTCTCTATCCAAATTGCAATGAACAGCCCCACGACTCTACTTAACTAATTCCAATTCTGAAAAATGAAAAAGCATAGACAGCTCAAAGTTACTTACCAGATTCTAGATAGAGAGAGTACTTGAGCATTTAATGAATCAAACCTTGCTTCAATGCCTCTGTATCCCGGATGCAGTCCCGATCCTCATGATGACTGACATCTGCAGACTTATTCGAGTCCTTAGAAGTTAGCTTTGTTAGCTTTAACTGGCAATAGGCAGACTTCAGTTCTTGATAAATCTCTTCCATCGTCCCATTTCGCTCGTCCTGACGATCCATGTCTACGACAATCTGTCAAAAACAAATTTGTCAAACATGAACACCCACACAAACAGAAAGGGATTAAAGTTGCAAATGGGTACCTCTGCTGCGACCTTCTGAAAAGCTGGAGAAAAGCGTTGCCGACAGTACTCATTAAATAGAAGAGTTCCAATAAGAAGTGGAATAGTAAAACCGGATGCAATGGGCGACCGTTTAAGCCCAAAGACCCCAAGAGCTATAATTTGCATCATGACCACCGAAAAGATTGTTGTGTTGTGAACTATAGGCCACATCCGTCCCCCACTTTCGTATTTTGTTATATATACATTAATAATCTGAAAAAATATTTGAAGATCAACATAAATGCATTCTTTTACAGAAAACACACAACAACAACAACAAAGAGGGAATAAACAACAGTGGATGGGAAATCATAAGCTGTTCCATCTTTACTTTCTACTACCTGACAAGAGAAAATGACCTACAAGTAAATGGAGTACTTGCACGCTCTTTAAGTATGCCTGATATACAAGAAAAGAAGAATTCATGTGGACCAAACAAAGATGGAAGTAATTCAATCACATTAGGTCTACCAGAAATCTCAATCAATAACTTTCATTGACATCACCTATGTTCACACGCTAAACAATGGTACTCCATACTTTCATGGGTGCATTTTTCTTTTATTTCAAAGTAAACAATGAGATCAAGAAACACATAACAATTATATAAGCAACTCATTTATAAAAAGAAAAATGCAACCTTGCAATGCATTTCCAACAAACAACGTTCGCATAGGGATACCTTTCAACTATTTTTGCTCTACATGAGGCATCGTTAATAAAAAGAAAAAACCAAGATTGAATGTCTCTTCAATACCCTAGAATAGCACAACCCACATGGAAAATGTGTAGACTTTTCTCCAAAGAAAACTTACATATTGGGAAATTGTAATCAGATTTCAAATTTTACTCCAAATCAAATAAACTTTCTCCCTTTTTCTTACTTCTCTCTGAATTTTTTTGGTCTCTTAAAGATTCACATATTCTTTCTATTTAGATCTTTTTATCGTTTCCAAAGATCGGTAACAAGTTCTTTATGGAAAGTCAAGATGCTAGCCTGACACAACCAATTTACAAATATTTTGTAGCTACGAATTAAAGTAAAAAATGACTGTGATTCTATAACTATGAAAAAACAATGTGGGTACTTGCTACGTTAACGGTGAGATCACTTATAGTTGTATAAGAGATTTTAGAATCCCACTCACATGAGTCACATCAGGTCTTCAAGAGCCTGATTTATATTTGAGTTGTCTTCTAAAAAGTAATATAAATTAGACTAATAAAAATAATAATGCAAGGAAAAGCAATCAATGGATGCACATACTCAATTGTTGAAACCTAGATACAACCAGGTGAGACATGTTCACCAGAGACCAGCTTAAGAGCCACTCAATCCAACTCCGTGGAGTAGGTGCAAGACACAAATGAAAATTCTGTAACCTCAAGGAGTATTCTGAAGGTGCCTGAATGGCTCAGGCATCAATAGAGTGTTCTTTTACATTCAATACTTGTTTTGGCAATATTGATTTTGGGGGGGATGAGTAAATGCACAAACATATGTGAAATTTGCTTAATGTCTCTACTTTTTAGATTATAAGTGAAATTTTAGGATTAAAAAAAAATTATGCAACCTCAAGGACAAGTAAATGCACAAACAAACTCCAAATATTGGACAACAAAAAATCAAACATCTATTGGCAGATTTTCCTGGCACGCACAGAAGAACTGCTTATAAAAATTAAAGAGGAAACAACCATTGATTAGAAATTCTCACCTGATTTCGGTATACGAGATAAGCAAGTACAAAATATATCAGCAATAAGGGTAATATTAAGGGCGCCAAAATTGAACAGATGAAGCCAATGAGTCCAAACAGGAGCAGTTTTGGGACTTCGGTATGATACGGAAAGGATAGAGTCCAATCAGATGTATCTTCCTTCATTCTAATAATAAATTTTTTCATAAAGTTCCAGATAAGAGCAACAGGTTGCACTATTTCACAGGACAAACTTGCCCATCCTGATGTCAGAACATACGTCATAAAAAAGCCAGCCTATAGAAATTCACACACCAAATTATAGTTAGAATTATTATAATGTTTACAGCTATACTGAAAAATAAAATTACATTATGGAGATCTCAAAATTAAGAGACGAACCCAAGTCAACTGTAAAATGCATTGTGAAGTCTTGCCACAATCAGTTAGAGATTTAATTAAAATTCTTTATTAATAAAGTGCCTTAGTCATTTCACTGAAGAATTATCAAAGTTAGACATAACAGAAACAAATAAGGTAAATCACACAGATCTCCCATGAGGTTTGACAAAATTATAGGCGGAGAAAGTTTTCAATTTCATTTCAGTGGTCTCTGCCTGCTCCTTTAAATATAATTTTAAATTTTCTTTTTATTCTTTTTATATTTTAATAAACGTTGTTTTCTACCTAAGTTGCCATGTGCAAGTTATAACCCTGTCCCTCCTCCATTGAATCCTAATGTCATCCCACTAATAGAAGAGGAGGTCATTGTATAAAATGAAAAACTTTCTTTGCTTGTAATTTAGGCAAATATCAAGGTAGGTCACATTTATTTAACCAAACTACTAAGCACACCTAGCGAAGCAGCACAATTAGAATAGGTATACAAAAAATGAACATAGTCAATTCAAGAATCATGAATAAGTCAATTCAAGAATCAAGAAATAAGTAACCTGGAGTGGCACAGCTTCGGCAAGTTTTCTAGGTATTTGTCTAACTGTGAAGACACTCAATTGCCCGATGATGGACCCCGATAAAACATTCACAAAGAAAACATTCCAGATTGTGAAGTACAAAACTTTGATGCATGCACTCTTTTTCCTTCCACTACGTGAGATAGGCCCCTCCACTTTTGAAAACAACATCATCGTTGGTGGAACAGTATACAAAAATAACATCAATACCACACTGGGTAGGTAACCTGTTATCAGCCGGTTTATGAACTTCCTGCGTACAAGCACAAAGTTCATAAGCAATTATTTTCTATTTAAAGCCTGTCAACTAAACTAAAATGTTACTTTTCTTCTTTATGGTTTTTTAAAGTAAAAAGAGCTTTTTCCTTCTCCTGAAAAGGGACCATAAGTTGAGTTGGAAAGAAAAAGCAAATAACTCCTTACGCTGTTAAAATCCAATGCAGCATCCACAATTCAATTGGCACACCGCACATGCCATGAACATTATTTTTGAATACTTATTTACTTCCATTATTATTATTATTTACCAGATATATGATACTTTGAATACTTATTAATCGAATCGTGTTTTAATTTTCACACTTCTTATCCATGTGCAACACCAACAGATGAGCAATGTCCAGAATACATGTAACCAAATGACAAATCAAAAGCACATACCACTTGTCCAACCAAAGTTACAGTAACACTTACTGTTTTAAAATTCCTCTCAGAAATGGAAATGCATTCGACAGCTGGTCAAGATGAGTTAAGCCTTGTACGAGTGTCACAGGAGCAAGAAACACAAACATAAATGCGATAGAAGCCAGAAGTATTGTGATTTTTCGTATCCAAAGTTGTCTATATGGTATCCAGAGGTTTGACCAAAGAACATCATGTGGTTCAGGAGCCAAATCGGTCACCCATAACATAGGATTTGCTGATTGAAGAACCTCTGCAGCAACAATGGCAGCATAGCGTGTCTTGAAAAAAACAAACGCAGCTGCAGACTCCTGTATAAAAGACCAAAACCTGTTAGATCCACAATGTTTCCCTTTGCAGAAAATAAAAAATTCTATTGGGTTTCAATCGTTATTCCCCAGATAATAAGAACGCACCAACCATTAAAACCCAAATATCAATCATTCCTATGATGAAGACAAAAGCAATAACTAAATTTTCAGACACATCAATTGGCAACAATACCATCTCTCATTGCTTTTAATTGGACAGAAATATCTGCTATATTAACTGCTCAAACCAAGTAACTAAATAACAAAACTAATCTAACAATAATGGTGTTTATAAGTACTAACTCTTAGGTATAACTACATATTAATCCATGAACTGTGATAAAATTGGGTGGCAACATGTGGATAAGGAACACACAATATCCACATGATTGTGAGGACAGTAGCACTAACGTTAGAGTTTTAATACCATCATTAGACCCTCTCCTGTAAACATAAGCTTTTGTGAAAAATGGTTACTTAACATAGAGTTAAAGAGTCCTTTTGATAGAGAGATCTTGCTTTCTAATCCCATTAAGTTACAACACAATGAGAAATGCACCTGTATTTGGATCTAGATAACAAACTTGTTATTTAAATTCGGTTTTACACACAAGTTGTGAAAGATTTTCAGATTAGTGGTTATTCAACACATAAAAACATTTGAAAAATGCTCACGTATACAGCAATAAAACCACTGAGGATGATAGACAACCGCAACAACAACACAGTATAATTATTTAACTGAATTCATCCCAAGATTTTAACCTTCTCTCTTATATCTCTATCCAAATCACCATATCTGGTATTCCCTTTAACACTATCCACTTCGTTAGAAAGCATTTTGAAAGAATTCGGTGCTCCACAACAAAGACGACATGATATCAGTTTTGGTTGCTCAGTGGTAACATTCATGAGCACCCTGTACATCTTCTCTGCGTCAATCTACAAAACAAAGCATTGCCATAGAAAAGAAACAAACACGTCACAATTTCCTCAATTAAATCACTTCCATTATTTCTAGAAACAACTTAAACAATAATAAATTATCTCTTTATCCAAAAAACTCCATTACCATTCCATAAAGTGTAGTCTAACATCATAAAATTCCTATTTTCGAAACCAAACTGCCAAAACCAATCTTAATTCAATGTCAATGTTTTCATGAACCCTGGATACAGAATTATTATAATTTCCATATCAGTACCCAATTCCATAGCTGCTGTCAATGTGATTGTATAGTTATGAAGGAGGCAAATTTTAGCATATTACAATCAAAATCTCCTAATATCACGCGTTCGGTCTCCAAATTTATTACCAGAACAAAAGATGTAAACACAAACAGTGGTGCAAGAAATTCCTTTAATTTGAAATTTGATTTCTAGATTCAACACTATGACTTGCATTGACGCCAAATTGAAACAATAAATCTGTCATGAGTATTTCAAAAACAGAAATCAGTAAAGCGGATGCGTACCATCAGTTTCTGAACTGTACCAGACCGATATACCATTTGGTGTGCCAAGTAGCTTGATGCATAATAATTCATAAAATATTTTCCCACTGAATCACTGTATGATTCTTCTGAAGCCAATGGAATACCACGCACAAGAACTGTAAAATAATTCGGACTCCTAAGAGATCCTGTAATATGTTCCAGCCTCATTTTAGTGACGCTTTTATACTCCTGGAGGGAAGTAACAACAGATAAATAATTAGTGAAACAAATATTGAAAGGAAAAAAAAACTTGTTTGAAGAACAATCAATGACAAGTGTAACTTTACAAGAGAAGACAATAAATATATACAGGTTTTTCGTCCTTACAAAATAAAGGAGAGCACAAGCTGCGCAGGATATAATGTATAAAGCAAAACAATGGGACCAAAGCCTGAAAAAGATTAACAGAAAGGAAAGGGAAAAAAAATAGTTAGTGATCATTTCTCTCTTATGATACATTTTAACAAAAATGTTGCATTGCTATTACATATGTTGTCCTTGAGAAGAAGAAGAATCGAACAGAGTAGCGAGGGTCAAAATTATTTTTTCTATAATTAATATTATTCTGAAGAGAAAAGAAATCCACAAATTGCTATAAATCTCATGATCAGAACAGCAAACGCAAAGAGTTTACATTTCCTTTCAAATAATCATGTGCATCCATCTATACGTGCGCACCTAGACAATTGTTTAAAGTAATTAAAAATATATATATATATATATATATAAAAGTCTCGCAAGTTCATCCATCAGAAATGTATAGCTCATACCATTCTGAACCTTCTCTGACATTTGCAATTGAGAATACTTCCAGTGATTCTGAAGGAATTTGTTTATGGATCATTTGTTTCCCATAATAATTCACTGGAAGCACTAGAAAAAGGCAAACAACAGAAGCAATGCAGAAGATCCGAATACTGCACAGGAAAAAAAAAAAAAAAAAACTAGCAATTAATAAAAATTGTTGATACGGGATACCAACTCTTAAACATGGAAATGAGGGTGAAAGACCATATCCGCCTTTTGTGAACAATTTTAAAGCACTTCAAGAACTTATAAATAAAAATGCAAACTTAAAACTCAAATTTCATTTTGTGGGTACCAGCTGGCTTAGTTGGTAAAGTCTATTGTTGTTGTATAAGAAATCTTGGTTCTAATCTCGCTCACACTAGGATGAAAAGGGGGTTTGTATCAATTGTAACACAAATTTATTAAATGCAAACTTAAAACGGAAACGTATCTATACATGTGATGAAGTAAAAATTGTCTCAAAAAGTATACACACCACACAAAAAACTACCGTAGAGAATTTAAGTACAAAGCCCATCACAACACTCTTGTGTAAGTAATCTTATGCTCACTAAAATAAGACAATAACATCAAGAACAGTATATTAATGAAGAAAAAATTCAAACAGTTATGGGCAGGGTTAAATCACCTGAAAACAATTATCTTGAGGAAAACCACGGCATCCATACCAGCCAAAGCCAATATCTCATCTTCAGTTGTTTCCCAGGCCTTCAATATCCAACTAGGAGAGGGAACAAATCTCTCAAAACAGCAAGAACCTTTGCGTTTTGTACGTCTGGAAGCAAGTCTCCGCGTAAAGTACACATTTAAATTGCTCGGTTGTTTTCTCAATATGGAGTAAAGCGACAACAGAATCACAGTAATGGCTATATTAATTCCCGCAGAAGTTAAGAGAGCAGCAACGTCCATCACCTTTGATCCTGTCTGCGAGTTTTACTAACTTAATTAACCAAACATCAAGAATACAGTCATGTGCAGCAAAATCTATGTCAGTTTCTCATGATGCAACTCTTTTCACATATACTAGAACCACAACATGCTGTTCCCTCCTTTTTAAAGTTGAGAATTTGACATTTCCAAGGCAAATTTTTCCCCTTGCTTGAAATTACCTTTTTTTAACCACATTTTTTTGTCAGCATCAACTAAATTTAAAATAAATAAATGACTACAATTCTCTCCTCTACTAATAGAGGAATTTTAACTATCAGCTTCAAAGAAAACACTTTTTTTCTTTTAATATTCAAACACTACATAAGCGTAAAGGTAAGAACAAAAAAGTAAAAAAAAAATAATAATAATAATAGATGCGACATTACACCCAAAAAAAAAAAATTCGAAACCGAACTACACATGCGCGATTTTGATTAAACAAAATAAATAAAAGAATCAATAAGGAAGCTTAAAGAGTGCACAAAAGGATCAAAAGTACCTATACAGTCTCCAGAGCCACGAACACGAACACAAACAAGATTTCAACAGACCACAAAATTCACAATGACAACTATCGAATCGTAAAGTGAAGAGTGAATTTGCGGCAATACTTAAATCTACCTTGCCGCGCTTCGCTTCAACTCCACATAAACAAGTTGCATTTGTTTATTAAAAGAGAGAAGCCGATATTGATAGACGAAATCACGAAACCCTAACAATAACTCTCTCACCCTTTTTCGTTAATTTTACAGAAAATTTGGAGAAAACTTAGAAGGCAAGATTATTATGTTTGCCATTTGTAATCCAACAAGCAATTTGTTGTTTCTTCTACGTAGATACGGTGTGTAGGAGTTGGATTGTGATGTTGCCACGTCGTCATTTTTGTTTGTAAAAGTTGGAAACCACCACGTGGCGGGCAGGGACACAGCCATTAAAGATCTGTCAAGTTCCAAATAAATGAAGGAAATGTAAATCGCGCCTAACTACATCACTATCGAAACTGACATTTTTTTTGTCACGCTCACGCACGTCGCACGTGTTTCCCATTATTTTTCGGGTGTTTCGCTGTCTATCTTATCGTAGTTGACGGGGAGGTCGGTGATTGGCTGATGATTGCAACAACAGCAATTGATAAGACACGTGTAGCAATTAGGACATAACCAAGCCTCACCAAATGGATTTTGATTTTTGTGTTAACGTTAATTTAATAATTTTTATTTTTTAGTACAAAATAAATTAATGAACAAAAATATCTTTCAATAACTAAAAATAAAGTTTCAGTTCATTCGTCTTGATTTGGTTTTTCGTTTTTTTTTTTTTTTTAGTTGACAACTCTCTGGATCTTTTTTCTTCTTTTTTGGTTTCAAAATCTACTTTTTCTCTTTTCATTTTAAAAAAAATATATTGAAAGTTTTTGCATAAAATAAAGGTATTTTTATCCATGATTCACATTATATATATATATAAAAGTTTGATGCTTTATTTTTATAATTATTTCTAATATAATAATTTGAGTTTTTTTTTTTAATATTTAACGTGAATCACTCTTCTAATATAATAATTTAAATGTTTTAATATCTAACGTGAATCACTTTCCAGAACTCTAGATATTAGAAAGTGATTCACGTTAGATAATAATATGAATCATTGAAGAGTGATTCAAGTTAGATATTAAAAAACTCAAATTATTATATTAGAAATAATTATAAAAATCAAGCATCAAGCTTATGAAATATGCTTTTTGTATAACCCAGATAAGAAAAACAATAAATTTGAAGTCCAAGAGAACTTGAGCCCATTAAAACATTTTATGTCTAAAAAAAGAAGACAGTAAGTCAGTAACTGTCAACAAAAAAAATAGAACAGTACAGCCCAATATGTTTGGGCCTAGACTTGCATAACATGTATCATCTTCATATTTATTTGTGGGTTAATATTAAAATCTTCATCTCACATTTAAACTACTATTATTAAATGTATAGTTACAAATATTTTTATTTTAGAAACTTCTCCTATGGACTAACACCGTTAGCATTCCATTTGTGTTGACTGAGTTTGACCGTTAAACATATAAAATGTTTTATTTAAGCTTCAATTGTATGAATTGACATTACATCCTTATACTTTTACCAAATAAATTAATAAAATAATACAAAAAGCGGAAATGTTAACTTGCAAAGGATAAGTTATTTTGTGGACAATTTTATCCTTAAAAATAACAAAATTACAAATGAACCAAAAACATTGAAAATGAGTATTTATATGTTAATAAAAAAAGATAAATAAATACATATTCTGGTTTATTTTCAATGTTTTTGGTTCATTGGTAATTTTGTTATTTTTATAGATAAAATTGTCCACAAAATAACTTCTCATTTGCAAGTTAACATTTCTACATTTTGTATCATTTTATTAATTTATTTGACAAAAGTATGATAATATAATAGTCAATTCATACAATTGAAGTTTAAATAGATATATTTTAGATTTTTTAATAGTCAGACTTAATCAACATAAACGGATACTAATTATGTTAATTCATAAAGAAGTTTTCTAAAATAAAATCATTTATAACTTTACATCAAATAAAGTTCAAAAGTGAGGGGTTTTTAATATTAACCCTTTATTTTTTAAAAGAATACTTGGACTCTTGGAGTGACTTGAAACATTAAAGGCAAACATCCCTACTACGTAGGCACCCCGCTCAAACACTATGTCACTATCCAATGATTGCTTGTCAATCCGAGTTAATATTGTTAAAAAAAAAATAATAAATAAATAAATAAATAAATAAAGTTACAAATAAGAGTGAAAAGGTACAGGTCAAAAAGACCTAATTATTAAAGAAAAACAAAAACAAAAACAAAAAACCCAAATAAAATCAAAAGAGCATTAAAAATAAAAAACTAAGGGTCATTAATTTTTTTACTTAAAACTTAATAGATCTGAATTATAACAATTACGTTATTTTTTAGGTATTTTTAAATTGTTTGAAAGTAAAAAATCCTAACTTTTCACTTAATTGCAAATCACTGAATTAGATTAAATGAAATCCAAAATCTTTTCTTTCGATACCCTCCATATATAACTTATTTTCAATTTCATCATAATTATATATGGTATAAGAATCTTTATTTTAATATATACCTTATTTTAAATAGCTTTAAAAATAAAAAAGAACCTTAATCACTTCTCATATTAGTGTTTAATATCAATACTTTATTATGATATTAGGATGATGTATTTATATATATAGAGAGAGAGAGTGTGTGTGTGTGTTTTATGTGAGTTTTCCTACTGCCTCTTTTATTTTATTTTTTAAAAAACATTTTATTTTCTTAGTAAAAATAAAGTTTGTTTGTAATGAAAAAAGAAGATCATGATTATATGTGTTTATATATAATTATTATTTTTGAATTGTTTTTATTTCATATTATACGTGTAATTGTTTAACATGAGTATAAATGTAAAATTACTTATTTTCAAATCATTTTACTTTTAAAAAACAAACGTGTTGATAGTACATTCAGATGTGAGGGGCAAAAAAAAAAAAAAAAACATGTCATTCAAGTTCAGATTTTAGTCCCTATTCAGACTTTAGTAAAATTCAGTATTATTCAATCTTCAGATAAAAAAAACAAACGACCCCTAATACGCACATTGACTGCCATAGGATGGGTTTGAGAAACCGTCTCATTAAAACCTTAATAGTAAAATCCATAAAGAAACCTACCGAAGGAAAAAGAGTGTGGTTTCGACCCCAAAGCAGGAAAATGCAGCCCATAGAAACACAAGTTCTCATGTCAAAACTCAATATGCACAGAAAGACATTATGTGAAAGAAAGAGCACGAGCCAAACTTGATGCAGGCTCAACTCTCCCATGATAAATAACCCAAGACATGGCAATAGAGAATTCATGTAACAAATAAATATCATCATCAATTATTCGTCACCCAAACATCCAAATAAAAATAAATATTTATAAAATTATCACACACAACTCAATTTTCATCTTCATCTTCATCCGTTGTTTCACAAAACAAAAGAAAAATCTTCATATTCGTCTTTATCGCCCAAACATCCTACATTCCTACTTCATCTTAATCACCTAAGCATTAAACTTAACATAATTAATTTTATTTTATTTTAACAAAAATAAAAATAATCCCACCGTCGATCAAGCCATTATTATTATTATTATTATTGTTTTCCTTATAATTAAATCCCCGTTCTACTCCATCCATTTTCTTCTCCAAATACAAGTGTAAAGTAAAAGTGACATTGCCCCATGTTAGCCAGTGACAAATTAACGATAGTCAACCGTTAGTCAGTAAGTTAAAAAAAAGGTATCAACATTATTATAGCATTTTCACCGATTTTAAGTTAATTATACTCATAATTAACACAAGTTAATACAATATGCCCTTCATTTTAGTTTAGTTATGATGAGTTTGTATTGGGTTAGATATTATACGATCCAAAAAATTAATTCAAATGATAAATGAACTGTTTTTACCGTTCAAATTATGTTATACGTGATAGGACAAATCACTTACCACATTATTTGGTTAATTTTTTTTTTTTCACTTGTATGACATCAGTGATTCGGGGATAATATGAATGCATCTTTTGTCTTTTTATTAAGAAAAGGACTGGCTATAAGACATCTACATAGTTCAACCAGCAGTAAGAATCCATGTTTTCAACACCAACAACACATACATATAGCAGCAGTCTATGCTTTTCTTGCTGCCATAATTCATGATTGAGTGTTAAAAAAATACAAAAGTTGATACCATCATTGAGGATGGACCAAACTAGACCACTCAAAATAGTTACAGTAGGACATATTATTTCTTGGGCTACTTTCAACTCTTGTTAAAATAAATAATAAACTAATCTTAAAGGGTGGTGCCACTGGTCACTGGGGCAAACTGTAAACTCGGATGTTTTAAATTCGATCCCTAGCATTCACGTTTCTCTTAGAACCACCGGAGGTTTACTCGGCTATTAACTTCAGAGCCTCATGGGATTAATTGAGGATACCAACTATTAACTTCAAGGTCTCGTGGGATTAGTTGAGGATACCAAAAAAAATAATAATAATAAACTGATCAAACATAAAAAAAAAAAAAAAAAAAAAAAAAAAAAAAAAAAACTGATGATCATACTCATAAAGTGCTTCTTCTTCTTTTTTTTTTTTCCTTCGTTTTCTATGCAAATTAACTAGTTAACGGTCTGGTTCAGGATCCGATGATGACAATTTGGAAACCCATTTGCCGATGACGGATCCCCTCCTTTGCTGCTGCTGTTGCAGGGAGGAGCAGCCGTTACTGATAATCAATATGGTTTCTACAAATGCCTTAATGCGTCGTATTGAGATTTGCAATGTTTCTTCACTCATATTCGCGAAACAAACTCTGAACCAACCTGGTTCAGTGCAATGGCAAGAAGACCCGGGAGAGATATTCAACCCGACTTCGAATATGATCTTCTTCCATAGCTCCTTCTCTGCTTCAAACGTGCTGGAGACTAAAAGTTTTCTCATGTCCACCCAACAAAACAAACCCGCATTGCTCTTCAAGCACTTGATTCCTGCTGTTTTCAGGCCTGAAACAAGCATCTCTTTTCTCTTCTTGAGTCTCCTCCGATTCTCCTCCATGTATTTACTAGTGAATTTCGTGTCTGCTAGCATGTTTGCTAGTAAAAACTGTGTTTGAGAGGAAATAAGTCCAAAGCTTGACATTTTAGTTGCCGCAGCAACAACTGTTTGATTGTTGGAGTAGACCATTCCAATACGGAATCCTGGCATACCAAGATCCTTTGAAAGACTGTAAACAATGTGAATGCGGCTCCATAGGTCAGTTTCTTGAAGGTTTCGGTCAATTACAGCCTCTGTGATGCTAATAAACCTTGAAGAATCAAAGACAGTGCCTGAATAAATCTCATCACTTATTATATGAATCTCTTTCGCAACCGCGAAAGTGATCAAGTGATCGAGCTCTTGGCGAGTGAGGGTCGTGCCTAATGGGTTCGAAGGGTTGGTCACCAACACTCCTTTAACTTTCAGGTTGAGTCTTTGGGCTCGTTCGTAGGCTTCTTCCAAGGCAGGCATGGTGATTTTGAAGCCATTTGAACTTGAGCAGTGGATCGGTACGATTTCAACATTGGGTCGCCATTTGAGATCTCTGTCAAACCTGTCACACAAAATTGATAGCATATATAATTAGTTAGAAAACTAGTAGAAAACTTTTGAGTGACATGAAAAATTCAAAAATAATTAATTAATTAATTAGTTACCCTGGATAGTAAGGTGTGGGAAGAAGAAAAGCTTCTCCAGGATCAGCAAGGCAAAACATGAGAGTCTCGTTGGCTGAAGTTGCACCAGCAGTGAGCACCAGCTTGTTTGGATCAAATTTCACCTTTTCTCTTCTTATTTTTGACATTAATTTTACCAATTCCTGCACAAACCATCATGTTCAAGTTCAGATACCGCACCTAACTCTAGTTAAATATTTGTGAAAATTTTCAGATGTGAAATTGCGGACGCTTTTTCATGCAAAGTTCTCTATAATCACCGATGTTAATTAAATAAGTATTGGTAGCTATTTGGAATCCCGTACGAAAAAAATGTACAGGGTCCCATACCTGAAAGTTTCTATATGTATATATATAATACTAGTGCAAGGGAGTTACATTCTTAAAAGCAGGCAGGCCATGATAGTCTTGGAAGAGAGCAAGTTCTCTGAAGACAGATTCTCCATTTCTTTTCATCCCCACTGCATCTGGGTTGCTTGCAAGCCATGATTCAAGGAGGTCAAAAGAAAGCTGCAAGAGACATAAATGATCATGAGATCTTGTATAAATTACAAGATGGTAAAATAATTGGACACCCCATTATTGAAACACGGATGACAAAATAATTTTGGTTTGATATTGAAAATCCATTTTTGCTGATTCTAGTAAAATTTCTCGTAGTCACGTGTGCTGCTATCAAATAAAAATAAAAATTGTCTACAAAAAATTAGATAAACATTGCTTACAAGCTAAAAACACCTTTTCTTTTTTTTTTTCTTTTCTCTCTCTCCAATAAATACTTGAAGATTGTTTTGTTCATATTTTGGTTATGACTTATAAGTCATAACTCACTGACCTGATTCTCAGCCAAGCCCATTTGAATGATTCCAGAGGGATTATCAAGTTGATGATATGGGTTGTTCTCGTAGGCTTCCCATCCCAGAAAATAGGAAGAGTCTTGGCCATGAGCGTCGCAGCTAGCTTTCTTGGACAACATTTTTGACACCCACTAGTATATATATATATAGCTACCTAAATATATATCACTGTGATCGAGGGAACAAAAAATTTGAAAGCTCAGTGTGAGAAAGAGATATGAGAGAGGGAGCTAGCTAGAGATCGAGACTCGAGAGGGATTTTTGTAATGTCGGATGTGTAAAGCAGGGAATTTATATAGAGCTTATAAGAAGGAATTAACTCTCCACCAGACCACTCGACAACATTAATGAGAATCGACGGTGCAGATTCTTTTGACCAGAGACTAGAGTAGTGACTCGTGTATATTTGGATTGAGATCCTCTATACATCTTATTTTTGCTCATCTATCTAAAATTCGTTGACATGTGGCAAACAAGCAAAAGAATGGTTAATATTAGTTTACTTTATTTTTTTTTTCTCTCTTTCTTCTTATTTCTTTTACTTTTCCTTATATTTTTTTTTTCTTCACTTTCTCCTGATCCATCCATTTCCTTTATTATTTTTCATCTCTTATCGTCTCTTTCCTTCAAATCCAAATCCATTTTCGATGCTTCTTGTTTTAATAATTATTAGACATTATTTCTACATCTAAACCCCGATTGATTGAGATTGTTAGGGCACTTTTCAGTTTTTATCGTCATTGTTGCCACCTGAATCTCCATAAATCCTGCTTGAAACTTTTAGTGATTCTTGTACAAAAACCTTTAACCTCCACAATGTTTTTTTTTTTTTTTTGAACAGCATCATTTTATTAAAGGCCAAAAGTAAGGCCAAGCCAAACACAGAAACCTCCACAATGTTAATTCACTATGTTGATCAAAAAGTAAAATGAAATGAAATGAAAAGATGAATCTCATTGATGTTGATTAACCCAAATAAATTGAAAGCACCCAAAGAGGATGAATGTTGACCTGAACAATTGAGCATCCATATTTAGGTGCACTTCTTGGGTCGTTGGTTGGAAGTTTGGGTTATATTCAGCAACTATCTTCAGCGCCTTATCTAGGTCGTTTGGTGACAATCGGGTGAGGGCTGCCCCTAGTTTTTTCTTCTGATCATCTGTTGTCACTTTTTTGAAATCTCAATCAATAAGGGTGTAGATGTAGAAATAATGTCTAATAAATATTAAAGAAAGAAGCATTGGAAATGGATTTAGATTTGAAGGAAAGAGACGAAAAAATCAATCAGTAGAAAGAGATGAAAAAAAAAATGGAAATGGATCAATCAGGAGAAAGAGAGGAAAAAAAATAAAGGAAAAGAAAAAGAAATCAGGAGAAAGAGAGAGAAAAAAAAAAAAAAAAAAAAAAACTAATCTCAGGTCATTCTTTTACTTGTTTGCTACATGTTAGCGACAGCATATGCTTGAAAGATGAGAAAAATAAAATAGGTAAGAGATCTCAATTCTATATACTTTGGAGCTTTGGAGAAAATTGTAAATTAAAACATAAAAGTTCTCTTTCTCATGTTCCTTCTTTTCTATTATATTCTATTTTATTGTTAATAATTCTCTAATAAAAAACAAATTAGGACCGAAATTATAACTATATGTAATTATGTAACTTTGTTTATTTTTTTTTTAAAAATAAAAATTTAGGACTGATCTGAATAAAGAAGAACTCATGAAATTGATTCTTAAGTAGAGATGGGTATGAGCGATATGATGGCCCAAAAAAAAAAAAATTATTCCTGGATGTGATGATGTACAATTCCTTAGCTTAATATATATTATGGGTAATTACCCTAATGGCCATCAACTTATGCCATCACTATCAAAATGACCACCAGATGAGAAATTGGTTTCAAAATGACCATTTTTAGCAAACATTATTACACTAATGGCTATTCCTTCCAATTCTATCTATTTTCATCCAATTTCATCCAATGAGTGGCATTTCGGTAAATAAGTGGATGACATTAATTTATTTTAGATATTTTTTGGAAATCAATTTTTTCTTTTGTTTTTTGAAACATATAATTATATTTAGTGTGTATACGTATAGCATATCTCAAACATATATATATATTGAAAAGATTAAGGCTACAACATCTAAAAATTCTAAAAAATATATTTGAGATAAGTTGAAAATATATATATATATATATTTCTTTTTTGAGAAGATTAAGGTTACAAAATCTAAAAATTCTAAAAAGTATATTTGAGATAAGTTAAAAAGAAAAAAATATATATATTAATAAAAGTGTGAAATTAAATTCCATTCATTACTTTTTTTTAGATGGAACCTAAAATATATATCAAAATAAAATAAAAAAAGAAAACCAAAAAAAAAAAAGTAAAAGCAAAGTGGCGTATATGCCCTAAAACAATAATCTAAAAAAATACGCAGACCTCAACAGAATGCAAGAAAACATGAACTAAAAAAGCATAAATTAACCATTTTTTTTTGCCTCAAACGATGCGACCCAATCAGAAGTAGCAACAAGATGTAATTCTACATGGGCCGATAAAGTCGCAGAATCATGGCGAATCTTAGTCTCAGACACAGGGAGGCGCTTAGAACTTCCCTTACTCAATTGAGACTTGAAATTAGCTAAAGTCTTGAAAGTTGGCTTCACTCTTCTCTTTGATTTTGTTACCATGGGAATCTAATTATTGTCGGGATCAACTAGATCCTGAGCTTCCGCATACTTCTCTTCCTTCCCTGAGAAGTTGTTACCTTGATTCCCATAATTACCGCTTTCCAAATGAGCAGAGATTGAATTGGTATCACTGACAAAGTGATCTACAAATTCTTCTCCAAAAACCGATGTAACAATTGGAGGAATTTGAATCTCCTCTGACAGTTGCGGAACCAAAATAGGAATATTTTCTTCAACCAGATACTGCCTCTGACGGTGGTTGCTCTGCTCATCCAAGACCAAAAGTTGCATATTGTCTACCTCTTTTGGAATAGGATTGTTAGCGAGAGCCTATGTGTTTAAGGTCCCTACATTTTGACTCATACCCCTTGTATCTACAGACCCCAAAACTTGAGAAATAGCAGTGAAAACATTAGATATCGGGACCTCCTAGACTGACTTATCTATTGGAAGATAAGCCATCTTAGAAGACCAAGGGTGAACAGGCTGAAAAACTGGCTCCTCAACAGAAACCTCAGCTATTGGCTGAAAGGTTTTCCCGTACTAGCAACAGGAATCTTAAGTTTGTTCCAACGATAAGAACCGGGCAGATAACCAATGCAATAGCAGACTGAGCAAAAAGACGGTAAGTTTTTATACTCAACCGAAATGAAAAAGCTATGAAGCTCATCCCTCTCTAAAAGAATCGAAGAGGGAAGCAATGTGGACAAATCTACATCAACTAAAACCCTGACAAAATGACCAAAATCACCATCAATAGTAGCATTATCCAATCTCAACGAAATTCCAATACATTTGGCTAAATCAAAAAGGATCTTCGGATGCCAGTATTCCCATGACAAATCATAGAACCTAACCTAAACTTGCACATTAGTAGACTCCTGCAGAGATGGATTAAAATCTGGAACCCAAGGCTGAAGGGAGAGAAATCCTGGCTTAAGATTAACAGAACCCAAACTTCATAACTTGTTCTTGTCTTCAGGAGATTTCATAATGATATGGAAATAGCCTCTCCCTAAAGATATAAGTCTCCAATTCGTCGAAATCATCCAAAGCTTACTAAACTTAGTCTTAAGGTCAACAAACTTCTAGGGACGCTTACCACTAGAAAGAACCACACGCCCTATAAAAGCATTTTTGCATAACTCAAGTCTAGATTAATAAGCCACCGGATCAACCCGGAAAGACACATAACCTCCATTTTTCAAAGGTGCAGCAGTTATAGGGAATGACTGAATAAAATCATGAGAAGACTTCAAAAGGTCCGTATAAGATTTGCCACCCATAGGTAAAGGACTAGAAATCATAACAGGACCCTGAATAGTATTCTCATCCATTACAGGAATAGAAGGCAACACATTACCCATACTGTGCCCTCCACTCCTAGAAGAAACAGTCCCCTTACCACAAATAGGAGTTGTGTGTGGAGAGGAAACCAAATTGGCATCCAAAGACTTGGGAACCTCCACGAGACTAAGCATGGGAGGAGAAGCCATGATTCGAAACACAGCAGAGATACCCTAAAAAAACAAAAAAAAAAACAAAATGAATGAACAATCGTCGCGTGAACAATGCCACCAATAAACAGTGTCGAAACAGTCCCAGGATGAATAGTGCACCGGATGAACAGTGCCACCTAGACCCTAGCAAACCCTAGTTTCCATTCAAAAGAAATATATATATTCTTTTTTTTAGAAGATTAAGACTACAAAATCTAAAATATTTAAAAAATATATTTGAGATAAGTTGAAAAGATATATATGTTTGAGATATGTTATACATATATACACACACTAAATATAATTATTTGTTTCAAAAAACAAAAGAAAAAATTGATTTTCTAAAAATATCTAAAATAAATTAAGTCATCCCCTTATTTACCAAAATGACACTCATTAAATGGAATTGGATGGAATGACCATTAATGTAACAGTATTTACAAAAAATGATCATTTTGATAGTGGTGGCATAAGTTGATGGCCACCAGGGTAATTACCCTTATATATTATTACACTAGTATATAAATTTAGGGTTTTTTTACAAGTCGAACTTGCAATCTCATGATACAGGTGTGAAAGGTTTTATCATCGGACCAACTTCATCTCGTTTTCTAGTTTAATTTTTACAAATTAATGAATGATCCGAACTAAAAACACGTAACTGTGGAGTACTTTATATAATTTCAAAAAATCGTAATAATTAATGTTAATGTAAGCATACAACAAACTGTGGTTTTAACTTTTAACCAATATGGTGTGATGATGAAGGGACAAAAAAGTAAAAGTGACCGGGTTGATGTCCGCTTGATAATAATAATAATAAAAAACAAACAATTAAAATTGCGCAACTCCCATTAATTAATAAAAACAGCTTATTATAATTATAATATATGATAGCAATCAACTACTTGATACGAGATTATATATATCAGAGTGAGTGAGAGCGACTATACGAGTAAATGGATGAGACTTTAGAGCTAGGGATATACGTACACCGAGCCACCGACATGACAGAAAGCATGAAAGCTATATATTTTTGACACATCTTTCAGACATTTTGACTTTCGGATTCAGTTCAGTTAATGCCGTAATTGAGTTGATGAGTTGATCCATTCGAAGCAGCCTATGCAACTTCCTAAAAACTCGTGTGTGTTTTTATTTATTTATTTATTTATTTTATTTTTTTCTGATTAGTTATGTGTTTTGTTAAACTAAATTATCCACACATGCACGTACGAAGCTGTTGTTGCGTTTAGGATGTCATTGTCTTTAAACTACTTCTAAGCACGAAAGCTTCTACGTATTATCGTATATGACTTAATTAGTGATATTAACAAGAAGTTACTATCAGATAGTCACACTCACACACAACAAGTTACATCTTACATATATATATATAGCTATTGTGAAAACAACTTAATTAACATATGTGCATGCATGAGAATGAGATAGAAAATCAAACTTATCACGCAACGATATCGACACGTTCATCCAATAAAATACGAACATGTTTTTACAAGAAAATATATAGGAATTAACGATGGTGAGATGTATAGGTAGGCTAGCTAGGTAGAGCTAGAGGGTGGTATGGTGGCCGCACCATCAAGAGTTGTGGTGGCGTTACATGGATGGACCACCATCGACCATAGTAGCTGAATGTTAAAAACTTGAAATTAAATCATGAAAACCAGGATGTATTGCAATTGCAGAGACTATAGAGATTGAAATTGCGCGACGTGGCATGATTTGGAGATGAGAACAGTTGTGGTCCATAGATATAAGCTGATTGCTTATGTTGGAAATCCATGAAAGTGCTGATGCGGACCCACCGTTGTGCCCTGCTCCGGTTCCACTCTTCCCCCATCTTCACTGTGTCTCCTTTCTTTATTTCAATGCAGCAAGAGCAAGTATGTAACAATTCTATTATCTCTCTGACACTCTCTCTCTCTATATTTCAATGCACCAAGTAATAATTATATTATTATTATTATTATTTTAATAAGAAGTCTCCATTTATGGTATTTTGTTAGGCAGGTATCCATAAGCAATTCTAACGCTAATCATTGTAGGAACGAAGCACACACCATTCTTCTAGCGGTCCGGTGCACTAATTAGCAGCATGTGTACTGGAGTTCTGTTCTACCGGACCCTTTGGTAGAGTTGTAGGTAGTAATTCTTTTATTATTAACAACAATAAATTAATACTAAAAAAATTATTATTATTTCTTTGGGAGTACAAAAATATAGTCTCTGCTAGATAAGAAAATCTTCAATACATCAACTGAGTGATGCACACGATTACTCATAAGCTGACATATTGACGTGCGTAAGTAAAAATAAAAATAAAAATAAAAATAATCAATGGAAAAAGAGAGAAAGAGAAAAAATAAAGAAGGAAAATTTGAAAAAGCAAACCAAAAAACATAACGTTGATGTGTTAGTTTATGAGTGGCCGGGTGCACTGAAGATTTTCTAAAAGAAAAAAAGATAAACAAGGGTATAGTTTATCTTTTGAGTTTATCTTTGATTTTCTATATTTGTAGAAACAAACCATCATGTTTTATTTTTTTAAATTTGACAATAGATTAAGCAATACATGAGCTGTCCAAGATAAGGAATACATGAATATCTAGTCTTTAAAACTCTTAAGAAAGAAAATTTCTCACGCATATTGCTCATATTGTATAGGATGAGAATTGAACCCCACCATATGACCATAAGTGAGAAAAAGTATGTGCAGATCGTATGAATTAAGAAGGGATGTGCCGCATCACCTCTTAGTATAGTTGGTAGTGCACCTCTCTTCCACCTAAATGGTGAGGGGTTCAAATCTCATCATACACATTTTATAAATATATGTGGGGAGTTTTCTTCCCGAGTTGTAAGAGTAGTTATTTCCCATTATGTGAGTAAATATCCGAACCGCACATGTATTGTTTGATTTCGGCATATCCCGACAGTCCTACAATAATAGTTCTTGTAATTCTTAAAAAAAAAAAAAAAAAAAAAAAAAAAAAGGGATGTGCCGTCTAAACAAATTAATTAAGTGGTTTAAAAATTAAAATTCGTTAGGGTTCTATTTATATTTTGTCGGTAATATCACAAAGGTTTCGGATCATAAGTTTCATTGGACGGAATTGAAAAGTTTCTGATGAATTATAAAATCATTTAATCAGTTAATAAAAAGCATATATACTCCAAAGTCCAAAGGAATCATTAATTAATTAATTTATTGACAGAAATATTATTTTTTGAAAACTTTTGCTATCGGTAGAATTCGAACCGTTGACCAAAAAGTTATTTACCTAAATCCTAAATTCGTATATCTACCGACTGAACTACGCCCCTACCGGCTATCTATCTAATTAAGTTGCTATCAATCTAAGCTTCTAAGAAGGCACGCACGATTAGGTTGATAATAAATAGTTGATATAAATAAATCAACACTGGTCACCATCATTAACACGTGGAGATGGAACAAATTGCAGAAATTCATGGACACGTGGAAGCTGTTTCTGTCACTACACTTAATGGACTCCTACTAACCAATCTGGCAATCTCCCGCGTTTTAGTTGTGGTTTTCTAAATTTGCATTAATGCTGTATAAATACAAAACAAATTGTACTTACTTAATTAACCAAAAATATATCTATATTGTAGTTGGTGTGTTGTACGTGTAATTTGGAATCAGAATTCCTAATTATAATGATTTGATCATCTTCATGATGACCAGTCTCAGCCGCGTGAGAATGTGAGAACAGCTCACGAAGTTGGTATAATTTAATTATAAAGAACAAAGATGCACCAAATTAATAATTTCGTCGTATTAGCTAGCTAGGGAATCACAAATAGTCAAATTATTTAAATAGAGCATTGACTGGCTACTTCAATGGCTCTTGGCTCTTGGTGGAGCTTCAAATCTTATAAAAGATTTTGATTTTTAATGTATATATTGCAACTATAACAATCATAATGAGCTGCGTGCCACAAAATGAAAACAACGCGGTTTTGTATTAGACAAACCCTCTTTCTAAGAGATTTGCCGGAGAGGCGGAGAATCTGTACGGTTTTGAAACTCATTAATTTTATTTATTTATTTAAATTTATAAAATCTTAAGAATCTCCTATGATAAATATGAATTCAACAAAAGTTGATATACATAAATATATCCTAAAACATCCATCCGTGCAAGGATGGTCAAATAGTCAACCAAAAAAAGCATAATTCACATTTGTTTGTATTTATATAACAAATATTAGAGAAGGTCAATAAGATCAAATAGGTTATTTGCACCTTCTCTTAGCTAGAGTTTTATCGCAAGTATATACCGAGAGTTTTCTCAGAGTATTATGACTGAAGTGGGTTTCTTATAATATGGTTCGAACTTGTCTCTACATCACTTCTTAGTATATGGCCGTAAATATCTATATGGCAATTGGATAAATTTTTTTATTTTTTATTTTTGGGTATTCGTGGTTGTCTGGGCCAGCTTGTGTGTACCTCAACTAATCTCACAAGGCCCTGAAGTTAACAGATAAGTAAACCTCCAGTGGCCCTAAAAGAAACGTGACTACCAGGGATTGAACCTAAAACATCCACAATTTATTGCTCGCCCTAGTGACCAGGAGCACCACCCCTTGAGGTTAATTTGGTAATTTTAATTTTCTCTTTTATTTGTTTCAAATTCACAAACATTAATCCACACTAATGTGTTCTTTAACTTATGGCAAACACTGATGCTCACTCTTTGGATGTGATATCTTGCAAAATGTGTCTATTCAAGAACATGGATGAAGTGGGCATTTTTTTAATTAACCAAACAATATTGCTCTATCGTTGGACAGCAATAAGCATAGCTAATTTAATTTGTTCTTTCAGATTTTCATCAAATGCAAGTACAAGTAAAGATGGATTCTGTAAGTTGGTCCTGTCTTCTATCAACACATAGATAGTGTATTGTGACTTAAAACTTATAAACCTTCAAAAAAAAAAAAAAAAAAAAAATTAACTTTTGTGTTCATGCTTCATCATTCGATATAGCCTATAGGAGTCCAAAAGTGTTTTTGCCTTTTCATGCTCTTGCAAAGTGGAGCAGAAGCAAACCTCATCTCCACCTGCATTTCTGCAAACTCTTACTTAAAATCAGGATAGAAATTTCAGTTCTGTCGACTGTCATTTCATTGTTCGGATGACTTATATTTACGATTTCGATAAATGCATGCATGGCCCCCTTCACTAGAATTTATGAACATTTGCCACTTGTTTTTTTTTTCCCAAACCCTAAAAGAGAATAAATATTATGTCATCATTTGCCAACCAAAAAAAAACAATGCTAATGATGGGTGAGTTTTCTTTTGTTGGAAGAGTTGAGTTACATTAAGGAACAGAAAAGTAAATTCCCAATTCCATAATGGGCAGAAAAAGGTTGCCAATAATTCATTTCCATAAAGTCTCTTTCCTTTTTTTTTTTTTTTAATAAAGTAATAACAGTAAATATATTTGGGTGCAACTTAGATATTTACTCTTCATAATTATTTGTGATAAACTTCTCAAATATATTTATAAAATATCTATATTTCGAAACCCAAAACGTACTCCATCGTAAGTTAACGTGGAAAGGGGAGGTGCATGCACTATAACCTGTATGCTAAAAGGTGATATGTATAATATGTCTCTTAATAATTAACGGGCCATTACATGCGTTTACATATGATTATGTTTTATGTTTATTTAATTTTTTTTATGAAAGTTACATATGATTATGTTGCTGAGTAGATGAGAAGATATATACAGAAGCCGATGGAGACACGTGGGATTGTAGTGGAGGTTCTATGAGGTGATCATGTTCTCTACATTTTCAAGCAAACCATATATTCCAAGGAATTTTTTTTTGGGGGACCCAAACGAGACATTATCCTTCTCTGAATTTTGTGACAACCAAACATGACACCCATGTTAGCTCATATGCTTAATGGGTCATGCAGCACTACCAAGTACTAACCCTAGACAGTCATTACACACTATTTGCTCCCAATTCCCTCAGCCATGTAGACCCCCACCACCCCTACTTCTCTCCTTATATTAATATCCACATCCTTATGTTTTGAAATTCGTCAAATACAAGTATTGTATAAACTTTCATTCACATGGAACCCGCTTTACTTATAGATAATAATATATGAAAATGGAATGTTTTACTCGTTGATGTAACATAATTAACAGTACATAACTTCCAAAATTGACTTCACATTTAATTAATTACGTTTACAATTTGAAAATAAATCAAACAAATTAGCATGATCGGGGTGGAAAATTCAAAATTGATAGTTAATGAAGCGAAGACAAAATTTCTACAACTTTGCTTATATAAGCATAGATTGTCCAATGAATTCAAAGATACCACGTGCAGTGTGTCTCACGATTTTTTTGTAAAAAATTGGGATTACCAACGACTATCCCAAGTCAAAAATGTGTTAAATAATTGTTCAAATTTTGACAGTTCATGTACCGATGAAGTAACTATTACTTCTGGTCACAGATTGGAAATAATTAATTTTACTGGACCTTTAACAAGAAAATAATAGCTAGAAAGTACAATTGGGTTTTGACCTTTTGGTTCTTTTGTTGAAAATTGTTGCAGGCAAGAGGTAAACCATAGCTGCGAAAACGTGAAAAAAAATGTAGACTGGCAAGATTATAATGGCATGGACACGGTAAATCAATGCTCAAACAGTGTATTGATCGAACCATGCGCACCGTCCAAAAGTAAACACTGCGCGCTAATCCTAAATTAGGAAAATGTTGAATTAAGAACACAGAGATTAACTGTTTTTCACATGTTCTCCAATCTCCACGATGTGTGGAATTTCAAATTTGCTGAAAAGATTTCACATTTTGATTTAATTTTGTTCTATAATATATAAAAAGTAAGATTAGATTTTTGACCAACTAAGGGTTTTATATATATGATTGAATTCTTCTATTATGTTTTAAGATCAACTTTTTTGTCACCATTTGTTTTTGTTCATCTTTGACCTTAAAATGATCTCTTGCATGATACGTTCGCTGATTTGCATATATATCTTTTCTAAGACTACTGGTTCATTTTTCTCATATATATATCTATATATGTCATCAAAACAACTACTCTTCTTCAGTCATCTTTGAAAAAAAGACGAATGATTCGGGTTTGGAAAATATGCTACAAAATTAAAGTTTTTAAAAAATATCATTGGATACAAATACAAATATAAATACAATCTGACCATGTTTTTAGAGTTTTGAATTAATATATTAATGTTGTAAGTGATCGATGATTCATCGAAGTGTAAAGGTTGCGTCATGCATGAAGAAAAATGAATTTACCGACAGAATGAGTTCGTTTGGTCCTTAGTACTCGAACTTCGAAGGAAAAAAAGTCCGATGTTTCGCTAAAATTGTCTGAACTGTGCTTGTTTTTTATTAGACCAACCAACAATGCTTTAGTCTTAGAGTATGCAAAGAGCAGACAACCAGCCCCAACGTACACGTTTGGTTCACTAGAGTCAAGAATTTTTAGCTGTGGAAATTAAAAGTTGTCATTATTGAATTTGGATCATCCGCTAATCTAATCTTTTCCCTAACCTTATATAATCTCATGATATATATGCATTGTAATGAATGTGTGGTTAAGATGTGATTAGTTTCCATGATCACTTTATCAACAACCAATCACATGCTTTAAAAAAAGTTAGGAAAAATATCAGATCAGTAGAGAATTTAAATCCATCATTATTTTGCCGTTGTTAGAACCAAACCCCATCCATTGCATATTTTTCTTGTTTCTTCAACCTAGACCTAGTAATGGGTTGTGTTATTTCGAATTCATGTCGTTTAGTGTTAAAATTGCTCCACCCGAACTCGACCCATTAGCTTAATGGGTTGAAATATACAAACCAAAAACCATTTGTTAAATTAATGAGTAACCCAACCTGACCCGTTACAAAATATTATATTTGAAATTTATTAAAAAGTTGAAAATAAATAGTACTTAAGCATAATCAAACTCATGCAATCAAATTCACTAGCTACTTTTAGAGTTTTAGGGTTAGGATTAAGGTTATAATATTGTGAAATAATTGATTTATAGTTTTAGAGTTTTTAATTTTGAAATTTTTCCTCTTTTTTAAAAAAAGAAAAAAAATAGAAATTTTTTAAAAATTAATTAGTAAAATATATTCTAACCATAATTATAGAGAGTTTTTTTATATAAATTCCATAACGTGATTATAAAAAGATTTTTTTAATAACTTTCATTAACATATTAAAAATAGTCTTTATATTAATGGGTTATCGAATTAACGGTTTTTTTAAGAGTGAACCCAAAACTGATCCATTATAATTCGTGTCTTAATAGGTTGACCCATTAACAACCCGATCCGATAAACTTGACCCACTAACTGCTATTTTCGAATGGATTTGGATCATATTAATGGATCGTATAAAATTTTATCAGATTTACTTCCACCCATGAAAACCTATATACCTACGGCTTCTTTTGAAGTGATCTTTAATTCTTTGACATTAATGGCTTCAACTTCTAGTCAGTATATCATTTCGATCAAGAAAAACTTGGGTTGACCTCCACAATTTTCATCTCCGTGCCGTTAATGTGTAAACACCATAAGAAAACCATTAGAGTTTTACCATAACTAGATCTATATACATTATACATAAAGATGATGATACAAGAGGTCCGTTTGAAAGAGTCTCTCCAAAGAATATATTTTAGAAATAGAGCTTTTAAAGAAAAGTTGTTAATGTTTTGTGGTCAATTGAAAAGACTCTTTTAAATATAGTAGAATCCCTCTAACTTAATATTTTTGGGTCCTACCCTTGAGTATTAATTTAGAGGAGTTATTAATTTAAAGGGTTTTATATTGTAAAGTGTTATTTTGTCTTAGAAAATGTGTGGAAGTCGCTTTCTTATTTAGGGAAGGTCCCTTTTCGAGATCCCTTGTTTAGTCAGTTTTCTTCTTCAGGGAAATTTTTTTTTTTATTTATTTTTTATTATTTTAGGATTCCTTGTTTAAGAAGATTTATTAAGATAATTTTCAATTCCTTTTGGGAATGTGATTACTTAGAGACAAAGCATACTCAACCTATAAACAGTGAGACTTATTCTTTGGTTGTATATCAAAAGAAGATCTCAACATATACCTAAAAATTCTATTCCTAACAGTTTCTAAAAATTATCTATTTTCTATCTTCTTTGCTATAACAATAAGACAATTCAAAAATATCGAACATGGTGACCTTATATAAACTAGCATCTTGAAGCAATTTTCTAGTTCTTGATTATTATGTAATATATTTTATACTTTTATGAAATTATTAATTTATACGACAGTCGGGACCGAAATTTTACACTGGGTTTCAAAAATAAATTATTAATTATTACGATAGAGAGGTTTATTAATTTTTTACACTGGCCCGAGTCGGGACCGGGATTTTTTATTAATTTAGAGAGGATATTAATTTACAGGGGTTCTACTGTAGTAGGATATCAAAAATGACATTAAAAAAAAATTAAACATAACAAAATAAATGAGAATAATATTTCTTATTATATATATATATTTATATATATATATAAAAGAATATTTGCAATTAATTAAAATTTATGTAAAGTGAAATGAATACATATAGAGTAGTAATTTATTTTATTTATTTTTTTTAGCAATATCTATCTATCTTTTGAAGCTTTTTACTATTTATAAGATTCGAACCGCTAACTTGGGAGTCATTTGACCAAACTCGTCTATCTACCAACTGAGCTACACCCCTAGGGGGCTATAGACTATAGAGTAGTGAATTTGTGTAACGAGATGAGATTAGTCCAATAGTAAACCTTTCACACCTGCACCACAAGGTTATGGGTTTGAGTCCTTCTCCCTCCTCAAAAGACCTCAAATTTATGTAATATTGTAATACTTAAAATAAATAAATAATAAATAAATAAAAAATAACTAGCGCTTATAAAAAAAGGGTTTAGTAAAAGGGTTTTAGAGAAGCTCAAAAAGATATATTTATATAAGTCAAAATTTGACTTTTCGCAACAGTGACAACAAAAAAAAAAAATTTAAAATTGAAAAGAGCCTTTCGAATTATTAAAAAAAAAAAAAAAAAGTGACCAGCAGAGAAACTATTGTAGGCACTAACGTCTAGTGGTTTAGGGTACTAAAGTGTAAGGTGAAGAATATCTCCCTATTCTACAGAAACTGAAACATAGAAAACAATATCATGCATACTTCTGTTTTCATTGGCAGTACATAAGAAGCCAGAGACGAATTTTATTCATATGGCGAAGAGCCGAATAACTATGCAATATATATTGATGCCTTAATAAATCTCCCAGCTCCAAATTAGAATAATAAACAAAACGCCTAAACAATTGAGACTGTAGATGTAAGCAGAGACCTTATTGCTCATACTTTACTTCAAAACAACAGTCCGATCAAAAAATACAAATCATACAATGTTGTTGAACAAGAACAAGATAAAAGCGATTATAATGGAAAACTGGAGATGAATTAAACTTACCCTACAGAGCAAAACGAAGGAAATGTTGATTTATCTGCTTTATCGAGCTCTAATACTAAAACGTTGCATTAAAGATGTCAGTGGAATGATTTGAGATGGAAAATCTGGCAATTTGGGCGGTATGAACTCTTTATAGAAGCCTGTTCAAACTTCTTCAGGGCAGTTTCGTTTTCTTCTAAGTTGTTCTGAAGAAAGTATCGTACCCACCAAGTGGCGCTCCGCAATTTAGCCTTCATAAGGGAAACAATTCAGCATGTGATATTCAGACTCGATAAGTTCATTAAAAAAAATTCGATGAGAGACATTTTGGCAGTGACAGCAGAGTACAGTAATAATATATCCCCGATGAAGAGCTATTTGATTACAATTCCAAAAATTCGATGATTACGATAAAAGAAATCCTATTTCATCCATGTGGTGCTGAGAAAGAGAAGATGATATTGCACTATTCTACTCTCTCACCAACAAAAATTACTTGACAGTGAGTCATAAATATAGTAGAAAATATGCATAATAGCTCCTCTTAGATATCGCTACACGCTACAAGTATATAACTGAGTCATCAACAAAAAAGGACATGCAATTCTCTAAACCAAGATACAAGCCAACTAAACCAGCACAGCAGTACATTCACCGATGCATATTAAACAACATTTGCTTCCCATTTATTGACAAGCTCAACCAGATCTAACCCCCTAAGCATTTATATTACTACTGAATGAAAGTTGCAGCGTTTATCTTTTTTACTCCTAAGATATCAACCATTGCTTAACTTTTCTTCATCCCAACCAAAGCTGATTAGCACACTAATACTAAAATACCTGAGGTGTCATGAACTTGGTATTCTAGTTCCTAATGCATGATATTCTATATAAAAACACCTAATAACATAATAATAATGTCCTTCCGCAATTCCGCTTAAAAAATTTCCTCCCTACAAATGACAAAAAAAACTAAATGTAACAGAAATCAAGTAGCTAAGACAAGATTTTATTGACTTGATCTCTGCTTATATAGATGTCTCTTTCTTTGTTACACCGTTCGTCAAAATATGGTGCATCAATTACATAAGCAAGCTGTAAAAATGTAGGAGAAAGCAATTCAGCTTAAGAAGATGATCTCAAGAACCTTTTTTTCCCACATTCTTTGGTCCAGGCTGTGCTTCCAAAACCTTTTACACTAGCAAAGCTACTTTGACACAAGGATTGCATAAAGACTTTTAAGCAAGTTAACAGTTATGCAACCATTTAATGGCAGAAAATTGGTCAAGTACCACTTGCCAAGTGATTACAATTTAGATTTTCACTAAACATGATCAGGATCCCTCTAGACAGCTAGTCCACTGATTCATAGATCTTGATAAATCAATTTTGGCCATTTGAACATCCAAAGTAAGTTTAACAAATGATTTAACCAAGAAAGTTTTCTGATACTAGTCCTACAAGTATTAGCCACTTACCGCCCTTCCAAATTTGGAGACCTCTGAAACTTTAGCTCTCCGTTGACCTGGAAGACCTGCACTTGTAACAATTAGAAAGGTCCTTTAACCGTCCACACTTGCATACATTCAAAATTTCTTGAATCCGCGAGATATAGCATTCCATTACATGTAAACATTTATGCACATGTACACGTACAGGTGAAGACCAGATAATTTATGGAGATTCAACAAAATTAATTCAAGAAACAAAAATTGGAAAGTTCCCGAAACTCCATAACATGGACAGGTGTTAGCAGTACTAGACTATGTTATCACAATTAATTAGGTACATGCTAGCGCTATCTTTTTAATTCCAGACTCAAGTGCTCATCCTAAAAAATTGATGATTCTGCAAATGTACAAAACTGAATTTGTTTGTTTTTGTCATACAAAACTACCAGCAGGTGGATCAGAAAATTGTCTACAGATGTTCAACAGAAGGAACAGAGCTGCTAGTTGGTCATAAGTCATAACAAAGAAATGAAACAGAGAGTCTGACAGATGGAAAAAAGTTTAAATTAGCAGAATAGTAAGTTTTTAGAAAACACCACTAAACAAACAACAGTTTCTGCTACCTATCAACAAATGCAAAACAGAATTACGAGTTCAGTAGATAATTGCAGCTCCATTTACCTGAAAATATGACAACACCATCAGCAGATACCCTAGCTAAATCTGGAAGTGTCTTGTTGAGGTATCTTGGAGACAAGTAATCCAATGCATCTGACACAATAACGACAGAAAATGATTTTGGCCTGTATGGAAGAGGAAATTTGATATCAGCTACACGCACAATGCCTTTACGAACTAATCTTTTGCAGTGTCTATCAGCATCTTCTATATCGTATGGTTCCACACCCCAGGCTTCAGTTTCATCTTCTTTTAGCAATCTAGAAACCACCGAACAAGAATCAGGACCAACATGCAAAACTTTACCCATGCTGTCACCATATGCTTTCTTCAAAATTGGAATTGCCCGCTGAACCTCTACAGTGCATGAAAAATCACCTACATATAATGTAACATCCTACAGTTAGCAATATAATTAATCAATCAAATTAAGATCAAATATCATATGGCAACTCTATGATCAATAATTTGTAATTAAATCAACGGAAATCATTTAATATCATATAAAACTAAAATCGGAAAGTTAAAACATGAAAATCGAAAACAACCAAATTACCTTCAACCCTACTTACAAACTCTTTATTGCCACCAAATTCACCTATAACAAAAGATATTAAGGTCAGTGAAAGCATGAGACACACGTGCGCGAGGAAGATTCTATAAACTCTTGTCTCAATAAATAAAGTCAACTTCTTTAATTGGTTGAAAAATACTTTCTTCTCCGTAAGTTATATACCACAAATATTTATTATGGCCACAAGAGACACAATTAAAGATTGCACTTCAAAAGAATATCAACTCCTTTTTTTCTAGCAACACTATTCTGTTTAAAGACTGCTGATGAGATGTATCCATATTGTTCTATTCAGTTCTTAAATACAGAAACCACTTTTACAATAAAAAGAAATAGCCACAGAAACTCCTCATTGTGCTTCTCATTTTATTACACTCTAGCTGGGCCTCATGCAATAGTGCGATACTACACATGCAAAAGCTTCCAATCATGCCAAGACCTTTAAACTCGCCACTAAAGAGTACAAAGATGCTGAGCTTCCTCTCCTTTTATTGATAAATTGAGGTATCACTATCATATATAAACATAATAAGAACACAGAAAACAACAACCATATATCATAAATTCATAATCCACCAGGACCCTGCCGTGACCATTATAGTATATGACACTTCACATGGAAAGCTAATCAAATCACAATGTTAAAAGCTTACTTTTACCCTACAAATGTTTGTAATAAGCATTCCAATATATACAAATGTTGGTAAATTAAATACAAACCTGGGCCACTGTATAAATAAAAAATAAGCACCAGTCCGGCCTGAAAAAATTCAAAGCAAATCAGAATTGACCAAATGAGCCTAAACTAAGTAATGCATATAATCCAAATAATAGATAATGAAAAGTACCAGCAAGACGAGACCGATGTGTAAATACGAAGAGGAACCTCCTCCTCCACTGTCTCCATAGCGTCGAGCTGGAGGCCTCCTTGACATAGCTGATAATGAAAATTCAATCGACGGCAACGCCTACAGATATACTACGCTGATCGATAACAATAAAAAATAAATAAATAAATAAATAAATAAAATCATAACATACAAAATCAGATTAAAAACAAAAATCATACGAAAAAAAGTATTATGTAATGAATGTTACCGCGAGAAAATGAGTGAAGAGACCGCATATTTGGAACTTGAGAGTCCAGATCTGAATTATGTGCGTGTGTGTGCGTTGATTTTGGCGTTGCTGATGGAATTTGATTTTGAAGTTTGATGAAGAATGAAATTGAAGACAAGTGTATGAATCCCTCCCTTGTAAAATGAAATGAAATGGAGTGTTGGGGATCGTCGTCACTCGTCAGTGATGATGAATTGATGATAACAAACGGTTTTCCACGGATTGTAACTAAAAACTCAATATAAGTTGCAATCACAGACGCTAGCCCTCACTGAGACTCTGATTACGTGGCTTCTGTAACAGCCGTCGTATGGAAGCTAGATGCATGACCTCTGCTTTCGTTTGGTATTTGGATATATAGATAAAAAAAATAGATCGATCTCCAATTAATATCAAACTGCCTCGAAGGATATAGCTTAATCGGCAGATAAACCAACTTATAACTTAAATAAATAATTCTTAAGTTTAGCTGCTATCCGATACTATCAAATAATATGTTAATAAAAATATATATATACTACATAATAGTATTTATTTATTTTTTATTTTTTATTTTTTTTTGAAAAACCCAAACATTACAAAGACACACGGCATTCAGCCGACACACAAGCAGAAATACATAGAGGAAACTCCTCCAGCCAAAACATATCCTCCTCACAAGAGATGCTGTTTTTAGCCAATAAATGGGCTACCTGATTAGCCTTACGAGGGACGAAATCTATAGAAATACAACGAGCCTGACTAATTAACAATCTAATATCAGAAATAATACTTCCGATTTCAGAAAAGAAAAGTTGTCTTCCATTAATCCACCCCACCACCACTTCCGCATCAGATTCAAGCACACACGGAAACAAACCCGAATTAATCACAAACGTCAGACTACGCAGAATCGCCACTGCTTCAGCCACAGCGAGAGAAAAATTCGCCTCAATTCTCTGTGAAATGCACGCCAAAACCATGCCAAAAGAGTCCCGAATCACCACACCCACACCTGCTAAACAATCAACACCATTCAAGGCAGCATCACAATTAATTTTAAACACATCATGACCCGGGGGCATCCATTCCTGACATCTAGGACTGACCACTACAAGCTCCTCCACCTTGCTGCAAGCATCATGATATTCAGTGACATATCCTCTAGCCCATTCCATTATATCCACCTCTCTTAACACATTTGGCTCATATATGGCTACATTTCGAATTGACCAAACTTTCCAAAGACAAACACAAAACAGCTCCAACTCCACACAATCCAAAATCAAAAAACAACTAAGCATAAACTCAAAAAATATAGAGTTATCCTTATGAATACCTGCAAGCTTCGAACCCCAGGCAACACGCAAAGGCTTCAAAAAGCAGCAGCCCCACAATCCATGCAGGACTGATTCATTGCATTTTCTACACAACTGACAAATCTTCCCAATCTGAACCCTTTTCCTCACCAAATTCACACAAGTAGGCAAAATATCATTACAAGCCCTCCAAACAAAAATTTTAACCTTAGAAGAAATATGTAATTTCCATAAAGATTTCCACCAAGCAATAGACTTAATGAGAAAATCACCATAATTCGAAGGAGAAGGATTATCCTGAATAGAAGACTCAACCCAATAGCCACTTTTAACCGAATAGGTACCTTTGGGATCATAATGCCATTGAATTGAATCCAACCTATTCCTACTAATTGGGATAGACAAAATCGCAGCAACATCCTCCCTAACAAAACAACTACGAATCAGCTCTAAATTCCATCCACCAGAGGGAGAAAGAAGCTGATTGACTGTGGCATTCACACCCAGCAGAGGAGGAGAAACAGGTCTGAATGTAACAGGCCTCGGCAGCCAACTATCACTATAAATCCTAATCCTTGATCCATCCCCAACTCTCCATCTAACCCCAGCCGAAAGTAACTCCTTGCCCCACAGCAAGCTTTTCCAAATAAAAGAGTCTGAAGACTTCATTTTGGCTTCAAGAAATCCAGTATCTGGATAATAGCATCCTTTGAGAACACAGGCAGCCAAAGATTTCTCATTATTCAGAATACGCCAACCTTGATTAGCTAGGAGAGCTTTATTAAAAACCTCCAGATTTTTAAACCCCAAGCCTCCTCTATTTTTAGCAACACATAACTTAGCCCATTTACACCAATGAATCTTCCTAGAAGAGTCTGTACTTCCCCACCAAAATCTCGCACACAACCTATAAATCTCATCCACCAACCCTTGCGGAAGCCTAAAAAGATTCATAGAGTACATTGGAATAGCTTGTAGCACTGCCTTTATTAATATTTCCTTCCCACCTGAAGATAAAAACTTATCTCTCCACCCTTTAATTTTATCCCAAATCCTACTAATAATAACAGCAAAAACCTCTTTCTTCTTCCTACCAGTAAAACAGGGCAAACTTAAATATTTTTCGTGACAATCAACCACCCCAACACCTATAATACCCGCCAAAGCAGCACACGCCACATCTACCATAGACGGACTAAAACACACAGCAGATTTTTCGAAGTTAACCACCTGTCCTGAAGCCTTACCATATACATCTAGAATAAGCTTAATCATTTCACAATTAGATACAGTAGCCTTACCAAACAAAAGACTATCATCAGCGAAAAATAAGTGAGAAATTACAGGCCCAGACTGACTACATTTAAACCCCTTCCACATCCCATCTTTGACAGCCTTATTAATCAAAGAAGAAAATCCTTCTGCACAAATGAGAAAGAGATAGGGGGATAAAGGATCCCCTTGGTGAAGCCCACGTGAAGGCTTTAAGGAGCCACAAACGTTACCATTCAGCACAAACGAATAAGAAACAGACGACATACACTTAGAAATCAACTGAATCCACCTAGCTGAAAATCCCAGCGCCTGTAAAATGGATTTTTGTTGAGCAAATGTTACAGGCGCTGGGATTTTCAGCTAGGTGGATTCAGTTGATTTCTAAGTGTATGTCGTCTGTTTCTTATTCGTTTGTGCTGAATGGTAACGTTTGTGGCTCCTTGAAGCCTTCGCGTGGGCTTCGCCAAGGGGATCCTTTATCCCCCTATCTCTTTCTCATTTGTGCAGAAGGATTTTCTTCTTTGATTAATAAGGGCCCAATGTTTATCGTCTAAAATTTTAAGGGATAATATCATTTTAGTCCCTACTGTTTACCATATTATCCATTTAGGTCCTCAACGTTCCAGTATTAACCAATTTAATCCTTCTATGACGTTTTCCGTGAAAATCTGGCTTCCTGACATGTGCAGAAGGTCAAATGACCTTTATACCCCTAATAACTATTTAAAAATAATAATTTTGAAAATAATAATTAAAAATCCATTTTTTATTTCACTTTCTCTCTAGAATCTTTTTTTTTTTTAAGAAGATTTATCACAAAAATAATAATAATAATAATAATAAAGAAATAAAAAAGTTCTAGATTATCATTACCCTCGTCTCTCCACAGCCATCATCATCCTTCAATCACAAAATGTCCAAATTTTTATATATAAATAAAAATCCAATTTTTTTTTCTTTTCAGGTCTTCAATCTCAAAATAAAGCTAGCTAATTATAAAACCCCACTAACTCCATTTTTATTGTGTGTAATCTTTCTTTCTTTTTCATGCTTTTGTGTCAATCAAACACTTGTAATAAGATTCCCCATATGTCAGATCTCTTCTATGATCCAGATGATCTTTCTTATTGTGTTAATCAATATTTCAAAACCAAAGCTAAATTCCAATTTTTAGGATCCCCTTTAATCATTCCTCGCGTCTCTTAAAAACAACACACAAAAAACCAAACCCCAACAGATCACACACACAGTCCAATTTTGAAAGTTTAAGATCCTCAACCTTACAACCAGAATGTTGAAGATTTGCTCCAAATTGAAGACCTTTTTGAACTGTCAGGTTAGACCACAATCCTTGCTCAATAACAAAGTCAAAAAAACTGGCATCATCATCATCCATGATCCATCCACACATCACCTTCAACTATAATCACCAAACCCTAGCCACCCCCACAAACACCACCACCCCCAAACCAACCCAAACGGCTGGAGATCGAGAAAGAAGAGAGATCGATTTGTATTGCGGCGGCGGGATTGATTCAGAGCTAGTGTGGATCGTGACGGCGGCAGGATTGATTTGGGCTTAGGTGTGAATCACGACGGCGAAGAGAGAGGGTTTGGTTTTGTTCGTGGTGGTTATGTTTTTGTGGTGGGAGGTGTTTCTAGGTTCGATTTTGGTGGTGCAAAAGGTTACCGAGTTTGATTTTGGTGGTGGGAGGGGTTTCTGAGTTTGAATGGGCGACGGAGCTAGGTTCGGCGGAGAGTTGGTGAAGAAGAAGAAAGATGTTGAAATCTGGGAGGATGAAGTTTGAAAGAAGAACATGAAGATGTGAAGAAGAAAAGAGAGAGAGAGGGAGAGGCGGTAGATAGAGAGAGAGAAAAATGGAGATTATGGTTTTAATTTTTTTAAGTTAATTTTTTTTATTAACTTAATAAATATTTAATATTACTTTTTAATTTTTTTTTTAATATTAGTCTTTTATTAAAATATTTTAATTTGTATTATTTAATTTAATTTAATTTATTAATTTGATTAAGTAATTAACTAACCATTTACCAATATACCCTCATTTGTTTAACAGAACCCTAACAGAACTTGACGGTAGGGATCAAAAAAAACGATTAAAGTAAACGACGAGGACCTGCATGGCTAATACCGGAACGACGGAGACTCAAATGGATAATATGGTAAACAGTAGGGACTAAAATGATATTATCCCAAATTTTAACTCACGGAGCCCAACACACTAACGGCGTCGTTTTACCTCGCCGTTTGCTGTTGGCCTAGGTAAAGAAAATAACGCCATATACAATCTTTGGTGTAGAAAACTGTTATTAGTGTCCGAGCGGCAACAATCTAGATTTCGCCCTTGGCCAAATTGCCACCTCACGGTTCTCTCTCTCTCAAATTCGATCAATTTATTATATTATAACCGCAACTACGCGAGCGAGACCGATATCATATATCATTCTCAAAGGCTGTTCAAAAAAAGATTAGATTTGAATCTTGAAAAACCAATTCAAGGAAAAACCCTAGCCATGCTATTAGGGTTTAGAGTTATTTTCTGGAATTCAATCATCAACTCTTAAAAGAAGTAGATTGAATCGAAGGGAATTTAAATTCCCGCGGAAATGGGAGAGGAAGATGCAGACCCAAAAAAGGATAATCCAATGCCGTCGCCAAACAGACCTTATCAAGACAAAGATGACGTCAAACTCTGGAGTATTTTTCTCTTCGGTCTAATTGGCGCCACTGCCACCACTTTCGCCGTAAGTATTTATATTATTATTATTATTATTTTGGTGGAACAAGATTAGGGAATTTCAGTATGTGTTGTTGATTACAGAATTGTAGTTTTTAGGGTTTTTTGAATAGGCAAATTTGATTAGCTTTTGAAGTTTTTGTACCAGCTGTTCATGTAACAACCCTGGTTGTATTGATGTTACCAGCGAAAGCCATTTCGGATAAGTTGGATCATCAAATCTCAATCCTCGCTCATTGATTGTCATATTAACTCTTCCTTTTAGATTATTTTGCACCTTGGGATTACCATTGAAGTCACTATCCCATTTATTTTTTATGTGCTTTAGGAAATGGTTGCCTGTGTCCTTCTTGATTATTAAGAGTCTCTGTAGATTATCAAATTGACAATGGTCATTTTGATGAATTGAAGTCCCTCACTGGTGCGAAAACTCTCATTATTGCTTCACATTGGGTATGATATTTACTAAAACGGAAAGAGAGACAAAATACTATACTGTTGAGAGAGATGCCTTGCTCTGCAGTTACTGGACTTAGCTACAATTATTAATCTGTGGGACAAATTTTGTTAATAGTTGGTTGCTCTGAAGTTAAATATGTTAGAGAACAGCATAAACATCGTTTTTAACAGTTTCCTGTAGCATCTTGCTTGGATTCCTAAACAAAATACAATGACACTATGTTACTGTACAAAGAAGATTTTAGGATTTGAGAGCAAAGCCTCTTGCCAAGATCCAGTTTAACTTAATTTGTTATGAAAAGCTTAGGCTATTAGAAGATGGTGTAAACTTTATTCTCAACTTTAAATTTGTTACTTAAAATTATGCAAGATTATTTTCAAGTAGATATATTGCTGGTAGTTAAGTACTGTTGGCGGAACCTGTTCTATAGACACTCCATTTGATGCTTATAGCAATTTGGCAGGTTGGTCAGCTGCGGAGAACTGTTCATTTGTTCTATTCTCAGGTAGACTGTAGACATAATATGTCTTTCACGTATCAATAAATTCTAGGCCTTTTCTGTGATTAGGGATTCCTAATTTGGTCAAAATTTTGGATAGTCCCTTTAAAACAGAAGCAGGAATGTCTTCATTTTTGTTCGGTTTCTGCAAATTTTTAAAGTTACAACAAAATTCGTCAGGATTCACCCACACACAATGCAATGTTGAGTTTGGTAACAGCGTAATTTATATTCATCATAATGGTTTTGGAAAAAAAATGAACAGTTTGCTTGTCATTTTCTTTATGCTTTTTGGTTTGGTACAAACATACGAGTTTGACCAAGTGATTTTGTTATAGGAGCAACTTTACAGCCTCAGTTTCATGTTTTCTGGACATTGGAAAATTTTAAGTTGTTGAGACTTGAGATCAGTTTATATCAATCAGAGTTATCTCTTAGGTTGATCAAATGATTACTGGGTCAATAAGATTTTGCTACCATTCTCAACACATTGTTGAAAGTAAAAGTATATTAGTATTAGTCTTATGGTTTGTTGTTTGTTTTATGTTCAGATGATATTTTTTTATACAAGTTCCCATAAAAAAAATTACTGTAGACAAGTATTTTATCGGCTAAAAAATGTCAGAATTTCAAAATTTTCTTCTGAAGATACCTGTAATAAATCAACTCTCTTATTTAATCACTAGCCAAGCTGATTATGTTGTATTTGCATCATAAAAGTTAACCAGGTCACAGTCATCTTGGAAAGGAGCAACTGGCAGTTCTTTCCGGACATCCTTTCAGGAAGAGGCATGGAGAAGGTATAATCGTCGAATGCAAGAAGAATATGAAGAAGAAATGGAGAGAGTTGTGAGTTTTGACGTTAGATTATTTTTGTTCTATCTTGCTGCTTTGCATATTTATTCTGTTTCTTATTGTGAGCCTCTCCTCATCTTTCTGAAAATTTTAGATTCCTTTCTTCAAATTTGTGAAATGTAACTTTGAGTTATACATGATATTTGTAGGAAGCCAAATGATTAGGATTGTCTCATATCTTTCCCTTTTTCACAATAATTATGGCAGATGTTTTATATGTAATTTTCCACAACTGAAGTTGCTAGATTTTAATTCAAGTCCTTGGGAGAAGTGGGTGGAGCGGAAATCCCTTTTTATAATCCTTTATGATTTGTTCCATCTTTGATAGCTATAATTTGCTTGTTACTCATGTCCTTTCTGTTTGGTGGAGGACCATTATCATAGTAAAGCTTTAGTCTGACGTGTTCAGTTAGCTGTCGTGATTTTGAAGCTCATGTGAAACTGAATAACCAAAAATTAAGCTGTACTTGTGGCCTGATTGCTTAACAGCGTTAGATTTGGTTAGTACTTTTGTGTATGGTTGATCTACATGTTGCTTATAGTTGTGATGTGTCTAGTTACCTAACTCAAATGAATTTTTGTGGTTGTCTGGATTGGTCCATGATCCATTGGTGTAAACACACATTTTTTCCATGTCCAATTTGTGTAATTCACCTGTCTGATTGATTTAATCCTGCAAAACTCTTTCCATATCAATATATCATATGTATTTCAGTATTTGCATGCATGGTAGTTTTAAAGTTGTTGGTATCTTGGAACTTTTGAGTGGCTTAATATCTGAGTAATCCAAATCTGGTTCTTCTGCCGCCTTTTGCTCAGTAACATAATCTTTGTATTTAAACCAGTGTTCTGATTCGGTTGTTTTTACTGCTATCCTATGTGCTCAAAATATTGAAAACTCTTCTAGTTGTCTGATTTCAATTCCCCATTTAATGCCTGGCCATCAGCTGATAGCCTATAATTGGGTATTTTTCTTAATTGTTTACGTGTCATTGTGATAATTATTGGTTTTAGCATGGTTCTCTTATCTTCTTAGGAACGAATAAGGCGAATGCAAAGTGTGTTCAACAGAGAAAGGAACAAGTACAAAAAAAGCTATGAAAGCTGGAGGGAAAATGGCCCTGGTGCTTATCATCAGCACTCCCAGCGCGATGATTGGTATTGGAAAGCCGATACATCATACAGAGATCAGAGGACGAACTACAGGCAACCTCCTAGAGCCAGTGAAAGCTATTTGTTATCACATCACTACTCAGTTTTGGGTCTTGACCGGTAATGCTTATTACGAAAACTAATTATGTTGTGAGATGAAAGTCTAGAGAGATTTCATGCTGTCAAACAAACAAGAAACCATGGATGTTATGAGACCAATAAATTATAAGATTTCCTTTCCCCCTTTTGAAATTTTCTGAGAAAATAATTTGTAGAACCTATGAATCGTCCTGAAGAGTTGACAATATATATGGAATCATTTGAAATCTATTGGAGTAAATAACTTTGTCTTATTATGATTATGATGATTTTGTGTTCATCTCAGCTCATCACTGCCTGAGAGTACCCCTTTTTCGTACTTGGTAGAATGATGAGTTCTTCCCATTTTTGCTTCTGGATAAAGGATAATTATCTGAACTTCTGCCCAACTGACTTGCCTTGTTCCATCTGATTTTTTTGCTAATTCGAAAATTGTTGACGGTGGCTCTAGGGAGTAAATTTAAATCAAACTAATCAGCCATCAGAACTATATAAGTCCTTTAGGTTTCCTGTAAAGTCAGTATGGAATTTTTTGTACTCGGGAATGTCTGAACCAAGCATAAATGTGTTACGAAAATAAAAGGAAAAAAAAAAAAAAAAAAAACTTTAGAGCTTGGGGTCTTAATAAAGAAAGGTTGGGGGATTGGGTGTAAGGGAAAAAAAAAAATAGAGCCTACGGTCTATAACGTTGTTTTGCATTAGTTTATGTGGTGACTGTTGAGTAATTAATGATTACATTTACCTTGTGTGCTTCTAATTGCACAGGTCCAGGAAAACTCCTTACACAGAAGCTGAGATTAAGGTACCGTAATAGATTTCCTTCCATGTAATTGTCATTGCTTGCTTTTAAGCTTTCTATTTGGTACATTATGGATCCAATACTAAAGTTTAATAGTTATAAATGTGATTTATTATTTTGTTACTGGTCGTGTATCTCGACTTTTGGATTACTCCTTTATCTAGATCTGCCTGCTCTAGTTTCTTTCTTGTTTATTGTACAATATTATAGATGCTTTCTGAAATTAGAGCGCAGTTGCCTAATCCAATAAGTGCTTAATGTAAATCAAAATGTTGTTACCAGATATCAGTAGTGTTCAGTTTTGCCATTCTATGCATCCCATTTTTCAAACTTCCATCCGCGAGAATTAAATGATTTCTTTTTTTAATACCCTACAGACAGCATTCAGGACTAAGGCGAAAGAATTTCATCCAGATCAGAACCAGGAAAATAAAGGTGAGATATGATTGGCCATTATTAACTAAAATCTCTTAAAGTGATGCCAGTTATGTGGACTGCTTATTCGAAGTTATTGTTCATGTTCTGTCGCAGTGGCTGCGGAGGAAAAATTCAAAGAGGTAATGGTGTCCTATGAAGCTATAAAAAACGAAAGAAAGACATGAAATCATGAAATGATCAACATTCCAACAAAGATTGTGGAGTATTTTCAACATTCCAACAAAGAAGAGAAAGCAAGGCTCCAGCATATTCAACCGTATCATTTAACCTTTTCCATGACAGTATTTAATCTTTCATCGTAACTCAAGAGTCCTCTAAAATTAAATTTTTCGAGGAATTTTCTGAGTTTGAAATATTGTTGTATTGGTAGGTTCATATCAAAGGTTAATGGTTTTTTTTTTTTTTTTTTGAGTATATATGTATAAAAGCAGGTCATGTATTTATAGAGCATGCTATGATGCATGCATACACCTTGCGGTTCATAGTTTGGTCAAATTTCTTGATTCAGTGTAGGAAAAAAATTAATAATAATAAGTTACCATTGATTTGCATATGATGATATAATGCCCGCAATTGAAAATAGTAAGTGAAAACTTTATTCTCTTGATTTTAATGTTCTGAAAGTGATTATGAGATGATGTTTTCCCTATTAGATATTTTATCGCGGTTGGTCGGCATTGGAGGTTCAGATTGGAAGGGCATCAGGAATCAGATGGATGACTTGACTGTTGTGTGACCCATTTCATAAGGTTCCTTCTTGTTCACTGGTGCTAAACAACCAGCCAATCATCCATCCATCCTCCAAAGGAGTTTAGAATATACTTATAATTGAGTGATTAACTACATGAAGAAGAAAATATAATTCAAACATGAGCCCTGCTGCTGGGGTGGAGCCAGGATTAAGATAGAAATTTGGGCATAATAGCCGATCCTGTATTCCTAAAGATAAAAATTCATCATCGCCGAATCGACAGGTGACTTAGTGGGCATCACGCCATCACCCTTGTTTGTTAGTTGTTACTGTCTAATTCTAGGTATATACTGTTCTTAATGCTACATGATTCAAAAAATTATTTCAAAAATCAATTTATTTGATACATAGCAATATAGCAAATTAGCAAGTATAAATAATTTATCACGCCAGTTGAATGGATTTTTGGATTAATTTTTTAAATTTTGTATAATATTGTTGATATAGTGTTTATTTTTTACCCCTCAATAAAAAAATAAAAATAAAAAATTTGCCACTCCTTCACCATTATTATTCTTTATATTTCAACAAATTCACTATTTAGGGCTGCATTTTTTGATCGAGTCAAGTTTATTATATTATCAAATATTGTTCGGATACCAATATTGAAGGCAAATTATAGCATTCTGTTGACAAGGTTTATGACCAATTTTAATCACTTTATAATTAATTATTTTAGATATTTTATAAATTAAAATTTTGCAAAAAAAATAAAATTGAAATTACTATTGACCAATTTATTATGCCAACAATTTTAATCACTTTATAATTAATAATAACCGGTGTGCACTGTCCAGACCGTGTCTCACGGGGTTTGTTAAAAAAATATTATTTTAGATATTTTATAAATTACAATTTTGTAAAAAATAAAAATAAATAAATAAATAAATTGAATTGAATTTTTAATGAGACATTAAATCAAAGTCACTTACGTTAGAATATACAATATCCATCTATTCCCTTGGACCATGTTTGTTGCTCTATACTGGATAGTATTAGACAATTATTTTAGTATATTTTAATTGTCTAATACAGTAAATACCGTATTAGCCAATATATAATATTGTGTGGTATTATATTGTATTGTATTAGAAATACTTTTATTTTCTCTTTTTTCTCAATAAATATAAAATATTGATAAAAACATGTGTTATGATGTTAAATTTTATTTTTATAATTTCAAAATTATATTATTTTATTTATAAAAATAATATTTATTTAAATTTTTGTATCAATGAAAATAAATACTTATTGATTTATTCATGGTTAGAATATTTAAAATGAATTATTAACTTTTTAATAATATTATATCTTTATAATATAATACAATAAAATCAAATTTAAATAATTTAATATAATATAATACAGCATATTACCAATACAGTTTAATACAATATAATCCAATCTAATTCAGTTTATAGGAGATGTCACAATTAAGCTGTTAGTCCCGTGAAATCTAGAGAAAACAAAGCGTGGAGAAGAAAGGATAAAGATTTAAAATAAGAGGAAAAAAAAAATCAAGAAGTCACCAGATGTTTATGTTCCTTGAGTGGCGGTCATATAAACTAATCCGAAACAAGCCCCCACAGATTCCAATGTCTCTCCTCCTTACGGATGACAGGTTCTAGATGGAAGAGTTCCCTTATTGCGCTGCCAATGCGGTGCAGGCTGATTTGCCTTTGTAATTCGGTTTGCTGTTGTTTATGTCAAAAAAAAATATATATATATATATATATTTAATTTAAATTAACAAAAGATTATATTGATTGACCAAATTTTAATAATTTCAATTGAAATAACTCCATTCTATTCAAATAAAAAGCAAGTAAAATATATATAAATCAAACGGCTGTTGTTGGCGGGAGGTGTGAGCTGGAATGCTGGATTGAAAAGACTAAAGAGAAATGGAGGACATATGTTAAAAGACAGCAAATCCAGATGCTGCCATTTCAAATGTACATGTCACATCAAATCATCAAATGCACAAAATCACAACTCACCAAATACACCACTTGCTTGCTTGCTGGACCAAATTTAGTTATTTTTCTTTGATCTTTTAGCTTTAATAAAATATTATATTCCATTTCAGTAAACTGTTCTAAAATCCTTTTCAAAGAAAATATATATATATATATTTAATTTACTAGAAAATTCCGGTAATTCCAAAATCTTCCTTTTAGTTTTTTTTTTTTTTGGACTAATTAATATAAAATAATTTGTCCAAATTGCATGCAAAAGCTTTAGTTTGAAAAATAGGCAAGAAATCTCACTTGAAACAAAATTTCCCATAATCTTGTCTTCAAAAAGAATTTCATGATGATATAAAAGTGATTTAACTCATTTCGTCATGAGTGGGATCTAATTATATATTTTTAACCAAATATTTCTTTTACATTTTACATTTATTATATAAATTGGATCACGTGCTACACTCTCATCGATGAGATGAGATCAATATTGTTGTTAACCAAATCCCAATAGAACAATGAAAACATTTTCTGTTAAGAAAACTATCACAAGCAGAAATTGTGCAAACATTTTTGGAAACAGTTGTGTCAAAGACTCAAGACGAAGAGACAAAGAGTCGATATCAATGTGCGATCCAGCTGCATCCCAACCGTAAATTCGGTGAGCCAAAATTGAAATAAAATGGCCCACTGCTCGAATATCAGACAATACTATCCCCATGTGCTTCTTCGATGTTTGATGTTGCATCTAGCTTGTGCTTTCCAAAGCTACTTTTATCATTCCATTACTTTGTACCTTGTAATTACAATTCAATTTAATTTTTGCAAATCTTTGGAGGATAACGACTCCAGCTGCCAGCATTGCATTTAATTGCCAAAAGTGATTCTAGAGCAAGCACTTCAAATAAAGCTAATAACTTTATTAATTTGCTTAATCTGATCTTCAATAATCATTCATTTCAATCCCCTATGGCCCTATATAATAACAGCCTGAAACTTAACTTGAAAATGCAATGGGAAAATAATTATTTCCATCAAGAAATTGGTAAATTTAACTGGGAAAAACCTGTTCATCTTTACTGCTGTTCAGAAATTATTAACTACACGGGCATTTGCAGATCGATTGAAAAAGGAAAAAAAATAAAAAAATAAAAAAAAGGGAGAGAGAGAGCATCAAAAGGAATATACCGACTGTAAACTAAAATCCCTGTTTGATGTTTTGAACGACAAATTTTCTTACAAAAGAATTGACCCAAAAACAAAAGAATCAAGAACAAAAGAAAAAAAACAAGGAAAGAAAAAAGACAGAAAAAGGAAAACTTTAAATATAGTGAAGATTTAAGAGCATCATCACCATTTCCTAATGCTGTCTTCTTTCCAAAATGAAGCCATATTCATTCTTCTGTCTTCCATAATAACACAATATCTTCTTGTATTGGGTGGGAATGTTGTTCGGGGGCTTGGAGCTGGAGGGAGGACGCTCTGAGGAAGAAGAAGCAACTCTCAGTACTCCACAAATCTCCCCTCGGATGTTTTCCCTTTTCGGCAATGAGGATACTCGAATCCTTTGTCCACCCCTTTGTAAAACCTATGCTTATAATTTACTGAATATCCTTTGTCCTACACAAATCCTACCATAATCTGCGCTCAGTCAACCTGTTCACCGATCAAGTCTAGACCAACCAGTAGGAACGATATCCCCTGAAACAATAAGAAGTAGAAATGGATCCCTTGAGCCGATAAGAGGCTCCTAGCCGAGGCTGTTAATAGAAGGAAAGCTAGTGTCAACTCCTTCATATATATCCTGTTATGTTTCTTCTTCTTCCTAGACGCTTTTTGCTCTTGTTGTTTTATTTCCATCTTCACTTCACTAAAATCTGGCACCGAGGAACCCTTTTGATGTGTTGTTTTCGGCTCTTTCGCTACCAATGAAACAAGATCACCCTCTGAGGAGCGACCAGATTTCTTAGTAACAACCCACTCGTAGGCACTTCCGAGCTGGAATAAGCCAGAGATCATGGCGTTGAACTTGGTTACCGACATTGTGTTCTCGAAAAGAAGGTAAGGAACAATGAATGGGAAGGATTTTGGAGCTGGGAGAATGTTGAGAAATGACATGGTGGCTGGGATGTAACATACAACCCAAGTTGGGAGCTCAGCTTCAGGGACGAACATTGTCATGGGGAGAATTATACAAAAGAGTGTGAAAGAATAAAAGGGTAGGATCAGTTTCCTTAGCAGAAAGAAGAGAAAGATCAAATTGAATTTCTTCCATACGCTAATCTGCATAAACCGATTACATGACAGAACAATATCAGCATTGAGCATCATCTAGCAATAAGACACTGAACATGATCTTCAATCAAATTACATTTACAGTAAGTGTTCGAATAGTATATACCTTGGATTTAATAATGTCAGGCAAACATAAGCGAAACAACTGCATAGGACCAGAATGCCATCTGTGCTGTTGTTTCCTATAAGCCTCATAAGATTCGGGTACTTCACACTGGCACTGAACACATGAAAACAAAGCAAATAAGCATACTATGAATTTCAAAGAATTAAAAAGGACAATAAGTAGCAAATTTGACAATTTCAAGTTTAAATGTACCTCAACATCATTGAGGAAAATGAATTTCCAGCCTTGAAGATGAGCGCGAACGGCAATGTCCATGTCCTCAACAGTAGTCCTCTCCAACCAACCACCAGAATCCTCCAATGCCTTGATTCTCCAAACACCAGCAGTCCCATTGAACCCAAAGAAATTTAAGAATACACTATTCACTTGCTGCTCTACCTCGAAATGAAACGACAAGTTTATATTCTGCAGCCTAGTTAGCAAATTCTCATCTTTATTCACAAAAGACCATCTTGCTTGAACCAACCCGAGCTGCTCATTATCCTGTGTTGTATCAACTAAAGGAATTAAAACTTGCACACTACTAGTTATCATCCGATTTTAGTAAACACAGAAGCAATAACAATTCAATTACCTTAAAATGAGGCACAGTTCTTTTGAGAAAATCAGGTGTGGGTTGAAAATCAGCATCGAAAATGGCAACGAACTCATAGTCTTTAACATAGCTACAATTCATAGCAGACTTGAGATTACCAGCCTTGTATCCATCTCTAATAATGCGATGCCGATAAACAATGTTAGCTCCTTCTTGCTGCCACTTATGCACCTCCTCTTTAATCAAAGTTTGTGTGGTGGGATCATCAGAATCATCAAGCACTTGAATCAAAAGCTTTGATTTTGGCCAGTCCAATTCACACACAGCACCAATAGATTGCTGATAAACCTAAGAAACCAAACCAATTGTTCATATAATAAACCACAAAAACAGTAAAAAAATAAAAATAAAATAAAATAAAATAAAATATCGAGTCTTTAAAACTTGCAAAAATGAAAGCTTACCTCTTTTTCATTACACATGGGGATCTGAACGAGAACCATCGGAAAATAGCCTTTGTCACCGGATTCAAGATCCGGAGTATCGTCGTGTTTAGGAACTGGTTTAATTTTTTTAAAGCGGATCCAGAAACAACCGAGACAGAGAATAAGTCTGTCCATGCTCTGTATAAAGAAGAGAATAATACAAGCATTGGCCAGAAACTGAAGAGGAGGAGCCAAGTACTCAACACGAATCAAAACCCACCCAGAATACATCCAATCAAACATACCCTTTATAGCAATTGGACTAGTGAATATGTATTCGAGTTGCAACTTTGGTGTCCCGAAATGCCAACCTTTAAAATACGCAGACACTTCGAAAACTAACAACACAACTGATAGCCAAAGGAACAGCTTTATACATGAATAGAACCTGCTTTTCACTGCTTTGTTCTCGTTCTCCATGCTGGTTTCTGAGTCGGTGCGCCCGGAGGCGACGCGGCGGCGGACGACGGAGCCGAGAGAGAGGAATGTAGAGGCAATGGAGGTTAAACAACCAGCGGCTTTGTGAGCTTTTAAAAGGAGAACCCAAGTGAGTTGCTTGGCGTTCTTGTTGCGTGACTTGTTGTTTTCTCTAGATCGACTCGGTGAGTCGGAGATTAAGAAATCTTCTTCAGACGGAGACTCTAGCTCCACCATTGACCAGTTTGGGTTCTCCATTTTGACCACCACAGGAGTGCCTCTGTGACTCTCCTTTTTCCACCAATCAAACGACGCCGGAGCCATTGATCACGACCTCTGTTTTCCCTTCCCTTTGGGTTATTTTTTTTCCTTTTTTTTTTTTCAAAAAAATACAATAAAAATCCAAACCCAGAAAAAAGCTACAAATTTGATCTCATTGTCAGAGAGATGGGGCTGTTAAATGGAAAAAAGAGACGCGTGGAAAAGATTTAAGAGAAACAGAACAGGAGGCGTCTTGATATTAAGATGACATGAGGAGACACTGTTTCTAGACACCCCCAAAACAACAGAGGAAAAAAAAAAAAAAAAAAAAAAACAGACAGACAGACGGATAGAGAGAAAAAGAACTAGCTTATTATTATGATGAGCAGCATCCAACAAGAGTACAAAAAAGCTCTCATTCAATTACAGCTTGCAATACTAGAGAAGTCTCTCTCTTTTTTTTTTCCCCAAAAAAAAAGTTAAAATAAATAAAGAAACTCAATATTCAAAGAATGAAAAACAGAGGAGACACCGGTAAGTGTGATATACAGAGAGATTTAGAAAGAAAAAAAAGATGTTAACAGCTCAACACGTCTTTGATTTTGATTCTCCGCTTTCAATAAATTCAATAAGAATATATATATACACAACAGAGACACACGATGACACGAAGCACGTTCTATGTCAATGTCAATAATCTTCCAAGAATTGATCTTTTTTACCATAAAAAATAAAAACCCCACCTTCAATTTTCAAAATCTATCCATAATAATACTGGTTTATTATATGGAAACCAAATCAATGCTAGAATCAGATCAATAATATCTAAAATAACAACATTAACTTCCTTCAAATTTGTTTCCTTTTTTTTTTTTTCTTTATCTCCACCTACTACTTTTAAATTTTAATTAAATCTAACAACAACCCAGTAAACAACAAGCAGGATCGCCCTGTCCCCACCGCCTCCCCAAGAAAAAAACGCTTTTTTTTTTTCACAGTGGTAAAAATTTAAGAGAACAGTAGATTTACGATGGAGGTTTCTGCCGTGGAATCCTCAGCTTCCATCTTCTTTCTTTCTTTCTTTCCTCTCTAGCTGGGATTCTCTCTCGCTTGTGATGTGGAATTCCAATCGAATCACAACAAATTACAAAATGGGTACAAAATTTAGGTGCTGTTTGGAACCATTTTTAAAAATGAAAAACAATTTCCAATCGAATCACAACAAATTACAAACCGGGTAAAAAATTTAGTTGCTGTTTGGAACCATTTTTAAAAATGAAAAACAACTTCCAATCGAATCACAACAAATTACAAAACGGGTAAAAAATCTAGTTGCTATTTGGAACCATTTTTAAAAATAAAAAACAACTTTAATATTGTTTTTTTTACGCGTTTTATAAAACTGATTTTTAAAAAGAAAAAATATTTTAAAACATATAACAAAAAATTAAAAACAACTTTTTATTATTTATTGTCATTTTGAAATACATCATTTCAAAACAAATTATAATTTTTCTCACCAAACAACTACTTTACTCAATTTAAAAACAACAACCAAACACTTTTATATCGTTTTCCAATTTTAAAAATTACTAATAAAATTAAGGAATGAAAACAATACGATAATGACAATAAGAATAACACAAAGCATTCGTTGTATTCTTATTGAAAAATATTATCAAACACATTATATTTTTTAAAATATGATTTCCATTTTTAAAAATGCTTTTCAAAAATCCCATTTTAAAATGATACCAAACACACATATTTTTGTAAATTTATATTTTTCTTTCTTTAATTTGTTTTTTAACCTCAGTAAATTGGTGACATGTGATGATGTGAGTACGTGACAAAACCAGAAAATAAAAAATCGGTACAGTAGAATGTGGGGGAAGGAGCGTGGTGCGTGCGCGTGACGTTGATTTGAACAAACCAAACGCGTAGTGATGACTGATGACTAAAAAGTGAAAAAGTAATGTTTGGTTTTTTTTATTTATTATTAACTATATTTTAATATTTGTTGGGTCTTTTTTTAATTTTTTTAAATTAATTATTAAAAAAGTTAAAAAATATATATTAAAGAAAAAATGTTGATGGAAAATACATGGCAATGTGTGGAGGAGAAGAGAAAGAACAAGTCACCTCCTAGTAAAGGGTACTGCCGTTAATTCAAAGTTCCAAATCGGCTTCTTTTTTGTTAGGGTTTTGCTTCTATAGACAGCAGTATTGCTTCTTTCACGCTTCACCAGAGAGCGTGTGTTTTAAATTCTTCTTCTTTTTTTAACTTATTGTTTTTATCTTTCTCACTAATATCACTAATTAAGGACAAAAATTAAGGAAATTACGACTGCTTTTCACAGTAAATAGATTCAAATTTTGAGTTTTACTTTTAAATCAACATTTAAAACAAAATTCACTATAAGTAAAATTTAACAATTAATAGCCTATTAAAGTTAGACTGTCCAAAAAAAAAATAGTCCAAATTCAAATCCAGTGGTACGTAAGTTGTTAAAATCACATTACCTATCCTATAATCTTATGATTTATAGGATGTTGACAACTTACATACTATATCATTTATACATAAATTTGGGCTAATTTTTTTCAGCAGCTTAGCATTACTCTTGATAGCTTTTCGTATTTGTATTTCTTTTATAATTATTATATGGTCCTTTTATGATATTAGACGGTGAAGCCACTTTATAATGTGCTCTGTGCTCACGAATTTAATTTATTTTTATTTTTTTGTTATTTGTATTTCTCTATTAAAAGTATCGAATTGGCCTCCATAACTTCCAAATCTAATGAAGTATGTATTGAGGTAATGAAGTATTTTTTATTTTGTTTTTTTACATATTAGTGGGAAGATAAATTCATTTTCAACATTTATACCATTACAAGTTTACAATTTCGTTATAAATCTATAAAACTTTTAGATGCCTATTTGATAGGTTGTAGTGAAAAAGAAAAAACCTAAATTAGAGGGGGAAAATAAGTTATCATTAAAAGAAAATGTTAACTTTTTATATTACTATAACAACATCTCTAATGGGATGAACCAAATTTTACATCAAATTGGTGTTAAACGGGCATCTTTAAAGAATATGATTATATTAAAAAAAATCACTTCGATATTCCACATCAAAAAAGCATATTTAAAGCATATTCTTCTAATAAATCTTTAAAAGTTAAATGTATAATTAATAAATAAATTAAATATGTACATAAATATTGTTATTGAGATATTTTCAACTATATATTTTTCATTTTAAAAAAAAAAAAAAATACTGTTGTAATTAAGTATGGGATAATTAAATTAGAAATTTTAAAAATAGTAAAATACTGATGTGACTAAAATAGGATATAGAAAAAAAAAAAAGATTCGGTGTTAGCTAAGTGCAACACCAACTTTAGCTAACAGTCTAACCCCAAATGAAGTGCATTGGAACTTGCAATTCGATGTTCTATTGGAGCACCAAATTGTTGCAAACGGAGTCCCGTTGGAGTTGCTCTAGGGGAGCACGGTCAAAGGAGATGAAAATCTTAAAACATATATAGTTATTCTAATTAAGAAAAATATAATACGTTAGGTGCAGTTACGCGCCTAAAATGTAGTGGTATGTTTTGGAGCTGATGAGATAAAGATAGAAATGGTCCGAAATAGCCTCCGTACTTGATTTCGGCACCGACAATTTTAGTCAGGAGGTACGAAACTTGCAGAAGGGTGATTTCGGAAAAACAATAATAGGCGGAAAGACTACTTCACAGTAATGATGTGTGCTCACAGTAAAGCTATTTATGGTGTACTTGTTGTTGTTGAATACTTGAATCTATGATCGTGACACGTCCACCAACTAATCTCCCAATTAAAACGGTGAAATCAACTGGTTTCACACTAGCGAGCATCATAGTCCATGTGTGTCAGATTTACGGTAACAAAAACTCTTTAAATGTTTTTTTTTTTTTTCTTTTCTTGAGTTGTCGTCACGTGAATCAAGTCCATCAGGAATCAGGATTAAACGATAGAGAGAGAGAGCGTATTCAGATTTCAAAAAATAAATAAAAAGAGCTTAAAAGAATGACTGACTTGCAGCAGAGACAAGGATAAGGGGTAAAATTGGCAATTCGAATGGCGTGAGACTGAGATGGCCCGTCGATCTGCTACACGTGTAGTGATCGAAGGAGATCAGCAACTGCACGTGATATTATAAATAGAATCAGAGTGAGGTTAAGATAGTACTTGATAGTAATAACGGTGGTGACACTTGGCGCGGCGACGGTGCAATTGTTAGATTTAGAAAGAAAGAGATAGAGACACACAAAGGCTGGCTACTTTTTGCCGGCGGTGTCTGTTGTGCGTCCAGGTGTTTGTGCGGAATCTCCGCTTGCCTGCCACATCATCACTCATCACTTACTATTTCATCTTCTTTTATTTGTCACCATGACAGAACTCAAAATATTAGTTGATCGGTGGATCCGAATGATATGGCAAATGATTTATTCATTAAACACAGTCACATGATTTATACGATAACGACAATTAATAATTGGTTATATAGTATTAATTTTTATTTATTTCTGTTTTTTATCCAATTTTTTTGTTCCTGTTTTTGTTCAATGAACATTTTATGTTTTTTATTTTACTATAAAAATGAATTGATTATTATGGGAATTAATACATTTTTATAGTTAAAAAAAAAATTAATACATTTTTTTAAAAATGTAAAAACTACATAATACTGGAGTTTTGTGGTCACACGGATCTATGATGAAATATATTATATATATGAACTATTTATCAAACTAAAAGATTGTTTCAAATTCAACGTTTAGAAATTGTATTTGGCTTTGAAATTTAAATTTGATTGTTGAATGTATTCAATTATTGAATTCTATTTTTATATTTTTGTTTGGATTCTAAAAACTCAACATAGCTAACTAAAACTACATGTATTTTAATACAGGAGAAAATTCCTAGTTTTATCATTGAGATTTCCATGAATGACAAAATATGAAAGAATAATTACCTTGGTGACCACTTATTTGGTTGGACACTATCAAAATGGTCATCAATGGAGAATTCGTTTCAAAATGGCTATTTTATAAATACCGTGACATTATGACCATTCCATTATAACACTGGTAAGTTTTTTTTTTTAAAAAAAAAAAAAACTACTTTACTGGTCATCTATTTAGTCAATTGGTATCAAAATGGTCATTATAATCATTTTTCCATTATTACTCTAGTAACCATCTACTTAGTTAATTGGTATCAAAAAGATTATTATAATATCTCACTTTTTTAGAATTACTCTAATGACCATCCATTTGGTTAATCGGTTTCAAAATGACCATTATATATATATTTATAATTTCCATTATATCCATTTTTTTCATTTCATTCAATATAATTTCAATTTCATATACTTCAAATATTAATTGTCAAATTGCAAGAGTACACCAAAATACTCTATACAAGTATATCAATTGGTCCTTTTTCACATTCATCATCCCCTTGACCCTCATTTCCGTCAACTACAAACCCATTAAGATGCTCAAATTGGTCCTCCCCCCTTTCGATTTCTTTTTACTTGAGCTCAATAAAATCATCATCAAATGTCTCACTTTTGCTTCCACTGTCGATCACATATTCACCTCCACCACCTTTTCAGAATCTTCTATCAAACAACCTAATTTTTTTTATAAAAAAAAGCATTATACAATTCAGAATTGGCTTTGATGAACAGTAAGTCCCAAAACAAGCAACTTAAGAGCATTATAATTTCTCATATATAAGTATATAACATAAGCATTACACGGTTTTTTTTTTTTTTTTTTTTTGAAAAAAAAAAAAAAACTCATATATATACATATTAATTTATCATATTTATTGATTTTGTTGCCACAATATGAGTTGAATTTGGATCTAATTGATTTAAACCATTTCTTTTGTATTTTGAAACAAATAATTATATTTATTGTGTATATATATATAATTTTTCTATTGTTAGTTCGTTTTATATCAAGACAAAAAATGTGGACCATTAGATTTACATACTTTGACTCAAAGTATATGCATTTGTCAAAACTTCTCCATAATTTATGGTCCACATTCTTCGTCATAATATATTTATTGTCAGGACGAGCTGACAATAGAAAGACTGTAAATAAATATATCAAGACGAAGAATGTGAACCACGGATTATGGAGAAGTTTTGATAAGTGCATACACTTTGAGTTAAAATATGTAAATTTAGTGGTACACATTATTCGTCATGATATATTTATTGTCATAACGAACTGATAATAGAAAATCTGTATAAATATATATATATATATATTTACACACACTAAATATAATTATTGTTTCAAAAAACGAAAGAAAAAATTGATTTAAAAAAAAAAAAAAAAAAAAAAAAAAACCTCTAAAATAAATTAATGTCATCTCCTTATTTACCAAAATGTCATTCATTGAAAAAATTGATTTCCAAAAAACATCTAAAATAAATTATTGTTATTTCCTTATTTACCAAAATGTCACTTATTGGATGTAATTAGATGAAATTTGATGAAATGATCATTAGTGTCACACTTTTTGCCATTGAAACCAATTCTCAATCTAATGGTCATTTTGATAATGTGTGATCAAATTGTTCTCCAAAAACAATTTCATCATTTGATTTTTTTTATTTTTATTTTTTACATACATCAAAACTAACTTTTTAATTTGTCTATCGGTTCACTTAAAAGGCATGATCACAGAACAAGACATTCGCATTGAAGCGAAGTGGTTTTGCTGAATAGATACCATTGGACTCAAATCAATTATCCAAAAAGGGTGTTTTGTGTTTAACCAACCAACTTCTTTATAAATGTAGATATATGTTCCAATTTTGTTCAATTTGGTTGGTTATACATAAATTTGGACAACTTATTTAAGTCCCATACCATCTATCATTAATATAAACTCACATCGATATTCATTAATGATTGCTCCACTATGTATCATTGCTTTTTAATTTTTATCTTTTAAAAATAAAATAAAATAAAATAAAGAGAATTAGAGAAATTTAGTGACTAATAACAAACATGTAGGGCCTCTGCCCTATGATTTGTTTATTTGTTGTTGGACTAAACAACTACAGATGAATGGTTGATTGATTTTATTTTTATTTTTATTTTTTAATGAAACTAATTTAATTTAAGTAATTTAATTATGGGTCGATTGAATTGTATTTTGATTGGTGGTATGTGTTTTGTATTTTGATTGGTCCAAATGCATTATCGTGACATTACCACCGACACTATGCTTTTGGAAATTTTGAATTTATATAACGTAACAATTCATATTAATATTTATGGACCCATTTGGTGGTATGAAATGTTAGGATTTATTTGTTTCTATCGTAAATGATTTGTCAATTTGACTCAATTCATTAACTTTGTTTTTAAATGCAATTGACCCACTTCAAAAAGAAAAAGCCAAAACAAAACAAACAAAAAAACGTGTCAAAAGTAACACACCTCTATGTACCAAGAATCACGTTGGATGACGATATCATGATTTTCTAAATTCCAAAAAATAAATTACCATTTTCAATTGTATGCGATTATATGAACAATAATTGTGTTGCGAGGAAATATCTAGATTAAATACTATGACCGTATTAAATTTTTATAGTATATATATATCGATAAATAATCTATAAACTAAAAGATTAGTATATCGGGTTGTGATATTTATAATTTATTGATAGATGTTTTTTTTTCTCTAGAGGGATTCTTTCTCATGTGAGACCTAGTCTATTGGGTTATTAATATTTATTTATTTCCTTTGCCTTTCATGGTTTCCATTTGAGAGTCACTTTCTATCTCCGATAGAGATCTCTTCACATTTTATTACGATTTTATAGGTAATAATAAGATAATATATACAAGGTGTGAATGTTCGAATCTTAATAGATTGACTAAGATTATGAAGTTTTCGAACCACCAAGGCAATAGTGCTTTAATTATATATTTTATTGTTAATGGGTAGCATGAAAAGAAATTTATTAGTTTTTTTTTTTTTTTTCCTTTTTTTCAAACCTTTGATAGTATTTGACTTTTGAATTATAATTTAATTACTAATTTTTACGTATGTAACAATATAGATTTTATAAGATAGGATCGCCCATTTAATTACATATTATTTTTTTAGATTTTAACTTTTATTAAGTCAGGTCTTTGGGTTTCAAACACTATGAGAACATTTTTGCTCACCTCTTTTAAGGAAGGTAACCATTACCCCCTATTAAATGGATGACATGTGTCATAGAGGAGTAAATTTTTAGATAATTTTACCCCTCCATAGACATATATCATGTGTATGGGAGGGGGGTAATGCTTGTCCCCCTTAAAAGGGGATGAGCAAAAATGCACTCATGAAATTAATGCCTCACATCTTTTGATTCACAACAATTATACTTCTAACTAACGAAATTATTTTATATTTTACTAAATGATCCCATATCTCAGCACTTTAAATTATATGTATGGAGTTATGATTTTTTTATTTATTTTTTTATTTTAAATATAGGCCCAATCTCTTAAAATTATGACTGCCTGAGAAAAAAAAAATTCCTTTAAAGAATTATTTGACCGTTTAAATTTTCTAAAAAAAATAAAATAAAATAAAAGGCAGAGGAGTCAAAACAAATTATGAAATGTAATATAATTTCTCAAATAATTAAATTATTTGTACGGTTTTCATTAATCATTGATGAGCCAATAGTACATGCAAAACGTGCAAGTCTTGACTCTTGAACAAAATTATGGTTCCCATGTCTGCTACTTTTTAATTAATTATGTTTTAACATGTCCAAATTCAATTCTAATACATGAACGGTTTACTTTTATAAGGTATAAAACATAATATTATAAGTTTTTTTTCTTGAGTTTGTTAAATTTTTTTAGCTTATTTAATTAGAAGGGTAATGTATATTATTTTATTGGGCAATTGAGTTGAAAATTAAAATTTATTCCATTAGAATATAATAACGTAAAAAACACATTAAGAAAAAACTCTTTTAACTACGTGTTAAAAAATTATCGTATTTTATATTTATTACAGCTTATTTCGATATATTATTACAATTATTTTTAGGGAAAATTGCACAAACATCTTATGAGTTTAATTAAATTAATATTGCACTAAGCTACAATTTTTTCTAAAATTACAAATACTTCCCATGTTTTTCTTTGGTTAAATGTTAATTGACAGTTTGACTAATCATAAAATTTAAAATGTCTAAATTATCCCTGTATTAATTTTTTTATTATAACTATTATTATTTTTGAGATTGTATTATAATAAAATTAATTAACTAACAATTTTTTTTAGCTTCTTGTTCTTGATCATTTTTTTTTTATATAAAAAAAATATATAAAAAGACTTTTATGTACTTCATTTCAAATTTTCATTAATCTGTCTCTAGTCTTTACAGTCCTCACATGGAAAGGATAGACATTTTAAAATAATTAATTAAGGGGTAATTTATATATTTTAAATTTGATGGTTAGTCAAAATGTCAATTAATACTTAGTCAACGAAAAGTAGGGGAAGTATATGCAATTTTTACAAAAGTTGTAGCTGAGTGCAATATTGATCAAACTCATGAGATGTTTATGCAATTTTCTCTTATTTTTATTGACTAGTTTTTTTTTTTTTTTGAATAAAATTTTTATTGACTAGTTTATTTCAACCTTTCTTCTATTAAAATATGGGGTTATGCTATTACATATATCAATTTGTCACTTTCCAATAATGATTATGATCTATTCAATTTCAACTAAACAGTAAAAATAATAATTTGTTATACGTAACAAATTCTAAAAAGTAATAATAAATTATCCAAAATATTTATTTAAATTCATGTTAGATGATGTGTGTGAGCTGTAATTAATACATCAGTAGTCAACTCACACTCAATCTTAAAATACCATATTGTAAAAACACTTTAAGAAAAGACTCTTCGAGTCTTCAATGAGAAGATATTTTTATCAAGACTTTGATGTCTTCTTAAAAATAAAAATAAAAAATTTGGGTTTTTTTAGAAGGGGGAAGGATCAAACCCATGCATTTATAATATAGATGTAAATGATATACCATCGGATCAATCTTATCTTATAAATCGGTCTTTATTTAGACGCGGAATAATTAATGAGGGAAGAATTGAAAAATGGTTTGAATTTGAATGTGAATTTCAATTGGTCCACAATAATTTTAGAAGTGATGAGGATTGTGTGAGCTGGTCAAAAAAAAAATTGGTCTCGATTGTATAATAACACACGCAGCCAAGTGGACAATGCATCCATCTATCAACATCTGAGGCAGCTGTTTTCGATGCCAATTGTCACAGCGATAATTTTATTCAAGAATTAATTAAAAAATTATGAAGACCAAAAAGAAAATATTAAATTCCATTGAATATTTGAATATCTAAAATTATGAAATAAGAACATCCCATCCAAATTTTGTCTGGTAGTTGAAACGTCAATCTTGGCACCGAATTTGTCTCCGTTGCTTTAATCTTGCAAAAGGCTTTCATATAAGACAATATCAGGTCTCTAGAACTAGTATGTCAATCATAAACCGCCAAGTGTAATCCGGAAGAGAGAATATATATATATATATATGCATAATTATATTTATATTTAATCAAAGAGTTGTAAACACATAATAGTGTAATGTTTTTTAAAAAGTTGTAAATACATGCCAACTCAACAACCGTCTTATTAGAGGGAATTAGAGATGGCAATGGAGCGGGTTTGAGGCGGGATGATTTCTCTGCACTACACCCTATTTATTTTTTGAAAACTCTTCCCCATATAAAACCTCTAGATGGGGATTGTATGGGTATGCTTTTCCATTCCCACCCTATTTAACTCATTTATCAAAATATATCAACAAAAAAAAATTATTTATTAAAAATAATAAATATTTAACCCAATGAATATGATATAACATATAAGATGCGTTTACTAATCAGGAATTGATGGAATCGGAATTAAGTTCCATCGGAAAGGGAATAGAGGCGAATTGTAATCAAGTTACTAAATTACATTCCAGTGTTTACTAACAATTTATAAATCGGAAACAGAATCAAATTTATTATGTTTATAGTGTTTAAACCAAGGAATCATTAATTACAAAAATACCCTTGTTTATATAACATGGTGATTTTCTTTTATTATTATGAAAAAATATATTTTATATTACTCATAACACTATAATTATAATAATTAACATCTTTATATTGTAAAATTTGAACTAATTAGATAAAGAACTATTGAGATAACTTGATTATATAAAAAAACAAATGTCACTATTTTTTTCCAAATTCTATCCCAAATGATGTGCCACGTGAGGTGTCAACATCACATTAACTAGTATATAATCTTATGATTTACAAGATTTTGACGCCTCACGTGCCATATCATTTGTGATAAAATTTGAGAAAAAAAAAATTAGAACGCCTAACACTACTCATATATTACTCGACAATGGTTAGAGATAGACTCTATCTATATGTATACACACGACACACCGTTACTATCATATACCATAGTTCATATAATCCAATTACATTTTAAAATTTGTTTGTATAATCACAGAATATAAATAATATATTTTGTAACGAAATAAGCTAATGCAGTTGGGTTTCAATAGATAGGAGACGTGAGTAGCTTGAAATGTGCCACAGAGATAGAAGATGGCGATTTCGTAAGTGAAGCAGTTGCCTTAAATCAAGGCGGCCACCCCAAAGACTAATAAGAGAGTAATCAGGGCCTTAAGGGGTGGTTTTCAAGATGCTGTCTCGCACTTTGCACCACTACCTCCACATACACTATTTCTAAATTATCAACGTGGTTTCGTGGTAAGAACTCTCATGCAGCTTGATAATGTTTCGAGTTCGAGTTATCGTCACCGTATGTGTAAAATATATATAAATTGTTGTTACACATACATGATGTGAGCTTCTAAAACATTTCATAGAGCCAAAATATGTGATAAACAGGGCAATATCGCTAAGTTTTTTTTATCTGTGTAAATGAAAATGTCTGAAATCCAGCTTAGGGTGAATGTCAACCCTTCCAATCTAATTTAATAGCCAAAATATACACTTTGAAAATAATCAACACTGGACATTTTACTACAACAAAGTAATGGAACATCAGGTTGAATATGTTTGTTTACAAAATCGGAGAATATCAATAGTCCTATTACGGAAACAGACCTTTGTTCTTCCTGCAGCTCTGCTTCTATGGGGATCGAAATCAGTATCCCCTGAGTGCATCATCTCTAGGGCGGCAAAAAAAGCTGTATGCGAACAACCAGAAAGTTGCCCTCTGTAAGGTTAGCTATCGACTCCTTCGTCAGCACAGAAAATGCTGTAAATGTCACTACAAACGGCCACAGTGCTCGAAGAGATAGCCAAAAAGATCATCAACCAAGATGTCAATCTGTCATTCTTTGTTGCAATTCCATGAGTGTCCCTGCACAACAACATATAGCAGATACTTATCGTATTTTGATGATTCTCATATCACCACCACTGGATTTGAAGTCATGAATAATTCTATTGTAATCACTAACACTTACCTAAGGGCGATGGCAGCTGGAAAGATAAAGCCAACAGACACAGCAGCCGTTGCGCCAGTGAACTGGAAGGCATCCCAGATACTAGGCACAAAATTAGCCCCCATAAAGATAAATCCCATGAGAGCTGTAGTTACTAAGAAGAATCTTCGGTTGTCAAATGCAATGGGAATGGCATGCGGAAATAGCAGACCATCAAGGTTGAGGCGAAGGGAGAAGAACACAATTGGAAAAACAAGCATCAAGTGGATGCCATAGCTCATCCTAACCATATCATCAAGTAACGAGCTATATGGAATTCCAAGTTCACCATCAAAATTGGCAAGTACATCATCCAAAGTATTATCTCCGAAGAGGAGGAGTCCGAAAAAGCTAGTAGCAATATAGACCGTTGAACATAATGTGAGTGACGCCCGGACTATCGGTTTCATCTGGGTCGAGTCTTTGAGTTCGTTTTCTATAGGGTGAACTGCAAAATCATAGTAAAAGCAAAACAGTTTATAAGCTTAATTAATCAACTGTATGAAATTTCATATATTCTCTTTCCCCCTCTTTCTTTTATCTTATCGCGCGTGTGTATTTTTGTGCGCGTCTATTTCAGAAACAGCTAAGCTATACAATACATCAGATTTGTAACAATAAGAGCAACTGACATACATTGATGCTTCCAAATTACTTGAACTACAATTTATAAGCAAGACAATATTACAATTTATGTAAATTTAATAAAAAAAAAAAAGAGCGTTTAGTCAGAGCCAGTAAATGAAATAAGACAAAGTTTTGTCGTAATCTTCATTTCACAACTTACCATTGTGATGGCAGATATAGGCAGTGACTAAAATCGGGATAGTGGTGAAAAGCTTCCAAAACGAGGCCTGGTCGACAATTTTGGGGAACAAATGTGGCATGACAATGCCTCCTTCGATCCATTTAACAATAGCAATTCCCGCTGTTATCACCACGAATACAACGGCCAAACCCACTGACAATGCAGATGTGTATCGCAACGAATCTACATACCATCACCAACATAAGAAAAAAAAAAGTTCACAAATCAATCAACATTGTTCAATACTCTTAATGTCACTTTGGTAGAAAGAATTAGTAAATGTGATTATGTGAAGTCATATTGGATTAGTCAAAACAGAGAATTTAATTACCTACGCGCTTCTATGAAACAAGAGGATTAGTAAATGTGATAATGTGAAGTCATATTGGAATAGTCAAAACTGAGAATTTAATTACCTACGCGCTTCAATGAAACAAGAGGAGCAAAGACAAAGAGCGTGGTCATTAGAAGCAATGTGGAGCGTCCTGTCCACCAATGTTGACCGAACCATTCTTCGGTCACACCCGAATGATGTTCACCACCCAACCACGTACCCGATAACACATCACCTGCCAATTCTCGCACATGAAAATTAAATTACTCAAATTATCAAAAAATAAAATAAAAATCGCAGCTTTTGACATATTCGATCGGGAATTGAAATTCTAAAAGTTTTGTTTATGAATTAATTACCTATGATGATCATGTAAACGACAAGCATGCCCAAATTGTTGACAACAATGCAGAGGAGCAACAACGTCCTGCCGGATCCGCCGAAGGCGTCGGCGACGACACCACCGTACGTGGTGGACTTAGAAGCTCGGCTGAACCTGATGATCATGTCAATAGACGATTCCGTCAACCAACCAACCAAAACGATCATAATTAGACCCGGAACTAATCCCAATTGATTGACCGTTGCGGGCAGAGCCATGATTCCGGCTCCGACAATGGTGGTGGACAGATTAAACACGGCGCCAGAAAACGAAGCGCCGTCGATTCCCGACTCGCGAGGGTCGGAGTCGTGGTGTTTCTGCGGGAGGAGAGGGACTCCTCTGGGATTCTTCCGGTATTTACGGTCGGCTGAGGACGGAATTGTCATTTTGCGGTTCCGGGTTTGTGATTGTCGAAGGCTCGAAGCTTCTCTTCAACTCTGTCAGAGAATTTACTTCGACAAGACCAACTGGTTTTTGTTAAGAAAAAAAAAAAAAAAAAAAAAAAAAAACTAGACCAAACCAACCGTTTTTTTATATGGACACTTGTAGAAAGTGTTCTAGGCTTCAAGTTATCTACTTGTCTGTCCAAACGTGGATGGAACTTCCAAATTTCCAATGTCGTTCAACAACAGCGCGTAGACACGTGTCACTTTGAACTGTATTCGGGAAAAATTTGCTAACATGAAAAATAATAGTGCTGATAATACGGCCCTGGGCGTTGGCGGGCCGCCCGGCATGGCCTGTGGGCATAATTTTTTTTTGAAAAAACGGATTTTGGCGGGCCCTAACAGGCGTTAGGGTCTATTAGAATTCATTTTTTAAAATTTGTTTTTTTATAAAAATTTGAATAGAGGGGTAGTGTTTGTAATTAACCAGGCAACCGTTGGGGGGTAAAAAAAATATCCAAAACTTTAAAAAAATACATTTTTTTTTAATCTTTTACAATTTTTTCCAATTATACCCTAACCTAACATTTTCCTATAAATACCCCCATCACCCTCACCTCTTTCTCTACATTTTCTCTACTTCCCTACTCTCATATTCTCTCTATTCTCTACAATCTCCAACATCTCTCACTCACTCTTTTAACTATTTTGTAATTTATTTTATTTATTTAATATATTAAATACTATATAATAATATTCTATACATTATATATTATATACCTCCTACTCTCTAGTCTCTGCATATTCTAAGGCTCTTACTCTAAAGTATTGATTTTTTTTTTTTTAATAAAAAATTTACTTTCATTTGTTATTTAATTATTAACTATTATTAATATGTTTATAACTAATGTTATTATTTGTTATGTTGTTACGTGTCCAATGGATTAATTAATTCAACACTCTCAACTCTCAAGCCTCCAATTTAAGGTTAGTATGTCTACTTCTCTACTTTTGTTATTAATAATTTTTGATATAGTAATTATTATTATTTAGTATTTAGTGATTAGTATGTGTGTAGTTAATATTGTTGTTAGTAATATGTTAATTTTATGTTTTTTTTTTTTTTTTGTGAGTTTAACAACAAAATAATAATTAAAAAAAATTAATTCCCAAATTTTTCATAATTTTTGAAATTATTATTATATTAGAAAGATTATGTTTTTTTTTTTGTAGAGTTTAAGAGAAAATAATAATTTAGAAAAATTAATTTCAATTTTTTTTTGAAATTAATAATATATTAGAATGATTATGTTAATGTTTTTTTTTTTTTTTTTAGAGTTGAAGAAATAAGAAGAAAATAATAATTTTAAAAAATTAATTCTAAATTTTTTTAAAATTTTTTGAAATTAATAATATATTACAATGATTATTATTATTATTATTTGTAGAGTAACTAGAGTTTAAGAAGAAAATAATAATTTAGAAAAATTAATTCCGAATTTTTTTAAATTTTTTTGAAATTAATAATATATTAGAATGATTATATATATATATATATTTGTAGAGTTTAAGAAATAAGAAGAAAATAATAATTTATAAAAATTAATTTGGATTTTTTAAATTTTTTTTTGAAATTAATAATATATTAGAATGATTATGATATATATATATATATTTTAGAGTTTAACAACAAAATAATAATTAAAAAAAAAAAGGACTGAATTGATTTATGAATAATCCAAATTCATGTACAGACATATAGTTAGCCTTTTCAAAGTTGGCATCATAATATCAAATATTAAGTTTGCGTACATATAGTTGCATACTGAGTAATTTGTCCACAAAATTCTCAAAGTTACGAGTCTTACTGTTGAACGTTTGGAGATTCTTTCATCTCAATGACAAAACACAGGTTTTAACATCATCTCATCATGTCTCGAAACCAAAGATACGGTTAAAACCTGTGTTTTGTCATCGAGATGGAAAAATCTCTGGACTTTCATTTATAATCTTAATTTTGATGATTATAATTATAAATTTGGTATCGATGAGTCACTTTGAGAATTTAGTGGACAGAGTGCTCAGTATTTGTCAATGCAAAGATATTCAAGATTTTACTCTCTGTTATGCTTTGCAGTAGAACGCGAGAGTAATGCTTTGCAGTAGAACGCAATGTGTGCAAGCTTAATATGTTTTTTTTTAGAAAAATTAATTCTGATTTTTATTTTTATTTTTGAAATTAATAATATATTAGAATTTTTTTTTTTAGAGTTTAACAACAAAATAATAATTAAAAAAAATTACTATGTTTAATCGTGTAAATGTATAATAGTATATTTGTATGTTTAATTTGTTATTTGTATAAATGTATAATTGTATCTGTGACATTTAATCATTTATTTAATTATAATATTAGGAAAATGAATCCTAAAGACTTGAACCTGAACCCCGGTGACTATTTGCCAGACGAGGAGATCAACCAATTATTCGATGAATTCCTAGATACCGATCTCGCTAGTACTACGAGTGCGGGACATTCTTCCTCGACACTGAAATCAAGTAAGAAAAGGAAGAAGAAATTGAGGATGTGGGATTGCTTTGACCCTGAAATGGTAAAGATGCCAGATGGTTGTGAAGTTGAGCATGTCCGCTGTAAGTATTGTCAATCTGTACTCACCAGTTCAAGTAAGGGAATTGGTGATCTCATGAGACATAGACTAAATTGCATGGCTTCCCATGGGCAAGTCGATACAACTTGACAAATCCAACTGCAGCGGAACCCAGATGGTTCTGTGAGTACATGGCAGTATGACCCTGACCGGGTTAGAGAGCAGGTGGTGTTGTACTGCACTACAATTGACCAACCCATAGGTTTTCAAGATAACCCCCACTTTCAATATTTTATTAATAATGCTTTTAACCCCCAATATTATGGATGACCATTTTCCCCCGGGGCCCCAAATCCCCACTCCCCCATCCCCATTTGGGGGAAATTTTTTGGGGGAAAATGGGGAAATGGGGGGGATGGGGATGAAAATCATCCCCAAATTAAAATGGGGATGGGGATGGGGATGGGGGGACCCCTCCCCATCCCCATTTCCCCATTTCCCCCACAAATTCATGGAAATGGGGATGGGGATGGGGATAGGTGCCCCCATCCCCATTTTCCCATTTCCCCCAAATAGTATATATAATATATTAATATATTTTTATTTTTATTTTTTCAATAATTTTATTCTTACTAACTATATATACATATTTATTATGTAATTTTTGTATTGAATGTTATTTTGTATTTGTATTTAATGGATTGTGTGTTTTTTTTTATTATGTAATTTTTATTGATATAGGGAAAATGGGGGAATGGGGAAACGGAAGAAATGGGGAAACGGGGAAAAATGGGGAAATGGGGAAATGGGGATGGGGGTGGGGGGACCTCCCCCCAAAACTACCCCATCCCCATTTTCCCCAAATGGGGAAATGTGGGGGGATGGGGGAGGGTTTGGCAAATGGGGATGGGGATGGGGGGACCTATATCCATCCCCATTTCCCCATTGGCCATCCCTACCCAATATGTCCTTGTTTCTAGAAACACAACTAAGAGCGATTTGATTCGTACTTTTAAAAAACGTAGGACTTAATTGATTTCTGAATTGCAAAACATTTGTTTTTCAATTGCATTAACGTTCGACATCTAGAGAGAACGTTCAAAACAAGATTATTTATGTCACTGGACACTATATAGACACCCAGTGGATTTTACAAAAAAAGCTTCTTGGTTTTCATGTCATGGATTATTTATATATTGCACAAAATATTTTTTAGGTTATTATGTCTGTTGTACAAGATTATGGGTTATGGCATTCATAACCGAATCATGTCAATTACTTTGGATAATGCATCTGCTAACTCCAAAGCTATAGAATATTTCATTAATTCTAACATCCCTATTATTGCAGGAAAATTTTTCAATGCCCGTTGTGCATGTCACATTATAAATTTGATTGTAAAATCAGGTTTAAAGGAGGTGGAAAGTCAAATCGACAATATTATAGGGGCTTTGGGTTGGATTATGGCATCTAACCTATCTCCCTAACAAGCTATGCCTGGCACGGCCCATTACGATAATAAGCCTAACGAACCGGGCCGGCCTGTTTTGACACCACTAAAAAATAATGAACAAATTTTTTTTTGTTGTCTAAATATTATGGAAAACTCTTGTTCTCTTTCTTTATTTAAATTAAGAGGGGACGATTTTTATTTTTATTTTTATTAATTTTTAACTTAGAATTCAATAATGTAAAAAAATGATAATTAAAATTCACAATTTGTTGAAAAATGTGGTTACTTTCAGAGACTACAACCAAATTTATTGAAATATTTTTTTGGATTCTTTTTCACTTATATCAAATTTATAAAGACGAAAAGACCTTTATGACTTTATGTTATAACAAGTGTATACTCATTCCCTAAAACAATAATGCTACTTTGTCCAAATTTAGTATTGAAATCATTAGTACCCAAATGATGTGGCAACACTATAATCCATTCATTTAAATTGTATTAGATTTACCTGATTTAAATTAATAGATTAGAGTGTTAACACCTCATTTGGACACCGGATTTGGACAAAATTTTGGTAAATTAGCATTACTCTCCCTAAAATATTTTATAAATATAGTATTTGAGGCTGTTTTTATTTTGGTCAAAACATTTTCATCACGGTCAAGACTCGATTTTTTTTTAAACAAAATATTACACCATTACATAAATTCAGGTTAAAAAAAAAATAAAAAAAAAATTGAATCTGCAACCTTATGGTACAGGCGTAAAATATTATTATTCGTTTGGTCAAATATATTACTATGCAAAAATTCATTTTACTCTCCTAACTATACTAAACTTGTATGGTATGAAAATCGGTTGTTTCCTCAAATATATTACTATGCAAAAATTCATTTTACTCTCCTAACTATACTAAACTTGTATGGTATGAAAATCGGTTGTTTCAATTCTTGTAAAGATGTTTTCATGGGCATAATTACTTTTAGATAATTTGGAAAAAGAACCTCATCCAAGTCTTTTTAAGCGGGTTATCAAAAAAAAAAAAAAAAAAAAAAAAAGTCTTTTTAAGCGTTAAATTTACAAATTTCCTGCATGCCTTTTAAAGAGTTGGGATTTAGATCATCCGGTTTGACAGTTTGAATGCATAAAAGGGAAAGTGTTCACATGACAGAACCGTTAAGAAAAAGCGAAAAGAGATAGGACACCTATGACCTATTAGCTACCAATAAGTTGGTGGAATTTATTGGTTGGTTCGGTCATCGGTGTGTTATACTTTTATAAAGTAGTATGGAGGAAAATGGAGTGTGGGTCCTTACTCCATACTAGGTTGTCTTGCAAGATACAACGGCTACTAAGTTTTATCTGTTGCCTTTTCAAAGCATTGCCAATAACAGCATACAACAGTGGAACCATGTCCCACGATCTCTTTTCGGATATGATTATTGTTTCAAGCTCCAATACACTCCAGTGATAGCTTTTTTTTATTTATTTTATTATGTATTTATAAACCCAAACACGACCCATTTATCGTGTCAATTTACTAATAAAGGCCAAAATATGCTTCAACTCAATAAACCAAACTAATCATGTCATTTAATCTTATTTGAATTCAGCAATATCGGTCCTAGCAATGCAGTAAGCCACCGCATCTGCGTGCATTGATGTTGTGCCTACCAAAAATGGGAATTCAACTATTCTAAAGTTGGCTCTCAGGGTGAGGAGGTCCAAGTCCAACTAGTCAACTACCAAGATGTGTCAATCCAAAAAATAGTTAGCAAGGTAAGAATGCAAAGGTTACCAATATAAGACGATGGGTAAATACAAATGGAACATGTCGAAAAACAACATGCCTCATTGGAAATATCTTAGCCTACAGTGAAGCTCCTTACCTGATGTTATATGTCCCAAATGAACTTCCCCGAAAATCAAGTTGGAAAAGAACCTGTCGACCATTGTCACCAAAAGGCATGACCCCAGAATTGTAGCTCTGGCATCCTTCACTCATGTATTCGTGATGCATGTCGTAATCTCTTAGAATGCATTAATCACTAGTGCATGACTTAACAAAGAATAGCAACTTACAAATAAATCAATAAAGTTGGTTAACAATTAAAAGTGGTTTCTGTTTACAAGTTTACTAGCTAATGTGGTTAGCAAAGCAAAGATAAGCTAGTTCATAGGCCATATGTTATTAACACATAACAAAGTTACAAACTTACATATATTTCTCCCAGCTGACCCATCACCAAATCAACGCTTTCTCTTCCTTTTAGAAATTTTGCTAGTCTTAATCTCAGTGCTCGGATCTGATTGCTTAGCTGGCAACTTGGCCCTTATGGCAGAACTCCACAGAGCTCTTTCCACATCTGATGCTGTGAAGGATTCCCCTTCAGAAATTAATTCCTGCAACAAATGAATTTTCACCCAATAAATAGGCAGTCATGGCTCATGAATGTGTGAAATACTCATTTCAAAAAAATTATAAAAGAAAAAAAGACACCCACAAACTTTATTAGTTACGAAACTCATGCAATATAATCTCCAAGTATATATCTTCAATTTTCAGGTGGAGCATTTAACTAACTTACATAGCATTACTCTCCATAATGACTTATTTCGGCCAGACATGTATATATGCAAAAGGAAGCCTAATGAGTCATTCAGTCTCAAAAATTGGCAGATATATAGATTATCAATGATTCATCCCTTGTCAACACAAATCTAAATCCAGTGGCCACCAGAGATAAGTTAAACAGAACCTCCCCTCAAATCACAATCTTTAACACTTTTAATCAGATTTATTAATGTACTGAAACAATTGAAACAGATATAAATTTTTCTATTTGTTTATATTCAAATGTGTGACTTCCTGTACAGTCAGCTTTTAAACCTTGCTAAAGATGCAACGTCAACAGTAAATTATGTAGGCTTGCCCAAGCAGATTGTCTTTTTAAGATCCCTTAAAATGAAACAAACAAAACTGCCCAGCAGTATTCTTAAGATCAAGAAACTTAAAAGAATATATCTGAGCGTAGCCTTCTTATCAACCAGTCACAAGGTAATAACAAGATGCATTTTCAATATCAGGTATATTCTCAGCTGTTATATATAGAAACCAGATAATACGATAAATTAATATAGTTGTATCATTTACTCTCTCCCTCTCTCTCTCTATCTCACATCAGGTACATTGTATCGCTGACACTTCATCTATATATTCTATTCAAAACAAACTCTTACATTTAAAGAGAGTAAGAGACCCCCTATAAACTTTAGCAAGACAGTAGTCAAGAACCAAGCATAGCATCATAGTCAGATGCTTCATCTGCTAACAGCTAATCTATCCTAAGCAAGTATACCATTGAATATATGCAGAACAGAGGCTACAGTCTGTTATGTTCAAATAAGACAGCAAGAAGTTTGCATAAAATAATTCTCTCTTTTTTTCAATCAGAAACAATAAAGCAAAGATTCTTGTGGATAATAAGCACGAAACCCCACTTGCAGAACAAAATTGTCTCACTAATTGAACTGACAACTGCTTGACCCCACCTAAGAAGTTTGATCCCCCCAAAAAAATAAAAAATTACAACAGATACAAACGGCACCGAGCGGATGTATCTTACCACCAAAATTCTAACATCAGACGAAACCTATCACAGTTAGCATCTGAATATTCCTGTTAAGAAGATGTCCAAAATATATGCTTTCAAATCTTCTTGAAATAATATTGAAACGTCCTTGAGAACTGTGAACCCTTCAACATAAAAAAAGAAACGGTCCCAGAAGGAAAAGGAATTATTATCCATCATAAGGGAGTTTTCTATTCCTCAACAAGTAATTGACATCACAGCTGTAAAAACAACTGTGAAAGCATCATCTTTTAGGGACCATCTAATTAAGCTCACTATAAAACCTTACTAACTTTTAATAGAAAAGTTTACATCAAAGGAATGCACCAAATACACCATTAACAGCTTTTTTAGATACTTGCTCATCACATTCTTTTCTTCAAAATAAATTAACTCCAACAAGAGCAGAGACTAAAATAATAAACAAGACTAAAGTCCGATACATGAGACAAAAACAGGTCCATCACAACGGAATCGATAATATTCCATCAATTAACAATGTTTCTTCTGCATAGCACCATACAACCTTGAAAGTAACTCTTTAATAGTTCTAAAGAACATAGTACACATAGCACATCAGCAAAATATATTCAAAAATGAAATCATTGAAATCCCTGCAGTGCCTTTACTCCAATTATTATAAATCAAGTTGCAAGAAGCAGCAATATAGTATTTCTTACACCTAAGAACCGAACCATACACAAAATAATAATAATGTCACAGACCTTAGCTTTCGCCAGTAATTTATTTGCGAACAATAGGTACTGCTTCAGTGAATAGTCTTTAGAGTTGCCGAGAGCTGCCTCCATAGCCTTTAAATTACATTACAATAGAAAAAATATAATCAGACACCGAAACAAACAACCAAAAAAACAAAATTATTTTAAAAGAAGACAAACTAACCTCGTCAGACATAAATGGCGCCACATGAGGCGCATAAGCAGCCAAAACGGCAGAGGCGGTGGCCGGACCCACACCTTTCAAAACAGTCAGCTCGGAAACTGCTTTATTCAAATCAGGAAGCGCTTCGAAAGCCTTTTCTGAAGCAGATTTCACTAAAGACTCGTCCAAAGACGACACGAAATCCAACAAACGCGGCCTGAAATTCAAAATCCGCGCGCGCGCACGCACGCACACACAGAACTACACACATCAATAACACATGAAAAACACGCAGGATTGTTACGGAAAACGTCGCGTAATAAGAGTATAGACGAGAAGTAGACCTCCATTTGCCGCGAGTGAGTTTCCATTGCATGAGCTTGGAGAGCTCGGCGGTGGTGACGTAAGGGTTAGGGTTTCGTTGGTGGATGAGAGAGGGAAGTTCATTGCGGTAAAATTCATCTAACGAAATAAGATTCGGTTTGTTGAGAGATTCTATACTGAGTTGATAAGACGAGAGAATCTCTTTCCACACACTCAGAATTGAGCAGTTGAAGTCGAAATCCATCGCTAAAATTTTCGGCTCTTCCATCCTTCCCGCTCCCGCTGTCGAAATCTGTGTTTTTCGCTTCTGGATGTTGACTTTTGGGCCATTCATCAATTTTGGGCTGGGCGTCATATGGGCCAGTTTTATTGGGTTTAAGAAAAAGAGTTCGGGTTTATAAATTTGTTCACCTCTCACTGTCAAAGGAAAATATTTTTGCTCATCCCATTAAAGAGAGGTAACCATTATCCCTCTCCCAAATAGATGACATGTGTCCAGGGAGGTAATTATGTTTGGATAAATTTACCCCTCCACGGACTCATATCATCCATTTGGGAGGGGTAAGCTTGTACAGGGTGAGTAAAAATGGATTCCTGTCAAATTGTCAAGTAAAATGACACTTATCGCAGTAAAATAGACATGTGTCACCGTAGAGTCTAGGCTCACAATGGAGTTGACAATGCAACAATAAGCCATGGACTGACCAAACAGCTAAATCTGATAAAGAACCTTTCATTTAATAAAAACCTTCAATTTTAACATCTTATCTTTATCAAAACTCCATACTTGGCTTAAGTATATGAGGGTATTGTTTGCCAACATCCCTTGTTTGCCACCATTTGTTGCTTGACTTTTCAGGATTTCGAAGCATCAAGTAATTGTTGGAAAAAATACGAGGAGTAGATATGGATGTTGGGAAAATTGATTAAGGTTAAAGCATGCTAAAGCACCATACTTTAAGATCGAATTACGCCCCTTAAGGACAAAGTCCTAGTGTAATCAAGAAAAAAAGGCCCTGACCTTCAACGGTCAATGACCTGTTAATACTGTAAGGGTGCACTCTCAATACGGTATTCCATAATAACTAGAATATATATAATACCATCAAATGATTTCGAATGCTCTATTTATAATTCGAAATCCGACTATTGCATATTAATATCATAATTAACAATACCATTAATTTGAATAATGATCAATTATTTGTTGTAATAAAACAGTCATAATTGCTCACATAAAATCATCATTTAGTTACAATGGTTACAACTTCTAAAATTAATAAAATATAATTATATATAGTATTTAAAATTTTAAATAAAATTTCCAACAGTAATATCGAGTACATCCTAAGGTCAAGCTCCAATTATCTTTCGAATACCTTATCCATCGAGTGCTTCAGAAGGGTATATCCGGTGTTCACTAATCTGAAAGCTTAATGCTCCTTTTCTTTGTCCGTGTATGACTTCGACCACTTTCTCGGTTGCCCCGAGTATTTTGAGGATCCTGAAGTCGTGTCCTCCGTTTTTGTTCGGGTGATATCTTCTGCTATGGTGTACTTCTTAGCCCTCTCAATGAGTTCTCGATATGTGAATGGACCCCGCTTGGAGAGAGACCAACTGAGTCTCCCCTGAAGGAGCCCTTGTGAGAATGCCATGACGACTCTCACCCCGTTGAAACCATGGACTTGCTTGCCAGCCTCATCGAATCTCTTCATATAGTCCCTGGTTGTCTCGGTATTCGTCTGTCTGACAAAGTTTAGGTGGACCATGTGCCTGCATCTCCTCTGGCTCGAGGAAAAACTGCTACGGAACTCCTTGGAAGCTCGTGGAAGAAGGATATGCTTTGTCTCTTAAGATTGTCGTACCATGTCCTTGCGTCTCTAGAGAGAGTTAATGGAAAGATTCTGCACTTTACTGCATCGAAGACGGTCTGCATGTTCATCCAGTCCAAATACATGTCGAGATGATCCTCGGGGTTCTCTATTCCGGATAAACCACACATATCCTTCCAAGGAAGTTTAACGTTATCTGGCACGAATACAGACATAATGTTCTCCGTGAATGGGCTCTCCCGATCAGTGGTATAACGGTGATGGCTGAAATGTATCTATTCTTGAATATTTGATAGCTGCTCTTGTAGGGCCTCCGCCCCGACCCAAGCATTCGGTTCCATTTCTTGGTCAAGGTAGTCTAGTCTCCCCATATCTTGTTTGTGACGAGTCTTTTAGGGTATCTCTTCTTGGGTGATGCCATCTCGCTCTTCCCGACTCCACGTCGTCCCCATGGTCCTATGCGAAGCATTTCCCCCGGAGTTCTCCTCAAGAATTTGCACTGTTCATTGAGGCCTCGTCATATGCTCTCTTGGAGGGTTTGCATTCGTTCTAGGGTCTGTCTCATCTGATTCGCCTTAGAGGCCTCCGCCATCAACAACATTGACCACCCTGGTCATATTTTGAGTGATTGCATCGATTCTACTAGTAATGCCCCGTATTGCTGGGTCGTCTTGCTATGGGAAGAACTGTAGTGTTTGCTACGGGATGCACATCGCCAGTGGGTAGTGTGAGGGAGGAGGCGCTTGAGCATAGTATGGCTAAGGAGGCATTGATGGGTAATACTTAGGAAAGCTGTGATATCTCGGATGATACATCGGCGGTGCATATTGCATTTGGTATGGGTAATATCCGAGGTTTGGTTGCTGCCGGTACTGGTCACCTGTCAGGTTCGATGGGTTTTGTGGTACGGACGTCGCCTCAGGCCCAAGAGGATACGGCGGCGACAGTGGCTCATTCTCCCGATCCCCAGGCTGACGCAGCTCGAGATCCACGCTAGGGTATTGGTTCATTTTTCCAGCGGGGGTGCTGGTCTCGTCCCCTTCCTTCTATCGCCAATTATTTAGTGTAAAAATGTTCGTCCGATAGATTTATCCCGAAGGTTTTCTGGTAAATAGATTATGAAGTGATTATAAGTGAGAATGTCTTATTCAATTTATTCAATGAGGTTACATAGGGAGGGAAATTACAGGGCGTAGAGGAATAATTTCGCCAAGGGTACAGTTTGGTGTTAGTTAATTCTATATTGGGCAATGTTTCGATTACTTTCTTACTCCCAAAATCCTCTTCTAGAAAAAGGTGAAAAGTGGGGTTTATATAGGTTCTCCTCTTGACAAGTGGGGGTATCATGTCGCTTCATCATTGATGCTGTCCTGACACATCCTTCTGTTTTAATAGCTGTTGTCAGCCCACTAGCCAGAGTTTCCGATATGCAACTGATGGGTGCTTTGCCTCCGATATGTGCTTGCAAATGTGGGGTGGTCACTTCGAGAGAGGCTTCGGTGGGGACAGATGACTTCGAGAAGAACAGTAGGCAGCACCCGGGATATATCTCGTAGTGACACTTACCCCCAACAATAATCGCAAACCAAAGACGACATTTTTGGCTTCCATACTTGATAGTTGACACCTTTGTTATTAATGGTTGATATTACTCACACAGTCGTGGGCATGTTCTCCTCCACATCGCATGGTGCATGTGCACATGATTTAATTTTTGACAAACGGTGATCCTATTATCATGCTACAAACTATATAGATTTACGTTAATTCATGTAACACGTGTATTTAAAAAAAAAAATACTAAAAATCTTATTTATTATGATTAAAAAAATATGTACTAATATCTTGATAAAATAAATAGAATTTTTTTTATTCTTTTGACAGGATCCAATATATGTGATTGATATCGCAATCGTATTACAAGGATGTGCGTGCATGTATTAGACTTCTATTTATTAAACATACATGGTGTATCACGCTATGCCTCTTGAAGAATATTCATTTATTGCCATATAATCACGATTTAAAGACACTATTACGTGGATGTTGTTAATTAGATGCACCCATTGACTTCGTTTTGGCAATAATAATGGGAGATCCCACCAATTAATTTGTATTAAACAGATTTTGAGGAATTAATTATACTTACTCCAATTATGTGCTCTCTTTCTTGGTCTTCGTCCTTGTCAGTTCAGTTCTATCACTAGCTAGTAGCCACCCAATAAAATGGAACAAAATGAAGAAGAATACAACTATATGTCATTGAAGTTTAAAGAAAAAAAACGTTTTTAATAGCCAAATACCTTTTGTTAAAAGACTTTGAAATAAGTGATTGGTTTTTATTTATTTATTTATTTATTATTATTTAAAAAAAAAAAAACTATTATAATAAATTCGGAGATAAAGATAGAGAGGGTATACTCTTGAACACACAAATTTAACAATAGAGTAATGCTACTTTGTCCAAATTTGATGCCCAAATCTGATATCCAAATGACGTGACAACGTTCTTATCCTTTCATTTAGATTGTATTAGATTTTATAAATTTAAATAAATGGATGAGAGTGTTGTTACGTCATTTGAGCTCCAGATTTGGACACCAAATTTTGGTAAAATAACATTACTCTTAACTATAAAGGTACGAAATACATATCACTTGATCTATCTTATCTTATTGTGATGAGTGGTTCTTAGACATACATATGTATATGTATTTATGAGTCAATTTTTTATTAATAAAATGGATAAATGAGCATAGCCAAAAAAAAAAAAAAAGGAGACTTTATTTGTAGTGACTCGTCATGTAACATGCATGTATTTTAGTTTGATTAGTTATTATATCATACGACATGTCATAAATGAGTACGGTCATAAACGAAGATAACATTTCTATACTTGAGTTATTTTATTTTTTTTATTTTTTTGTGAACATATATGTAAACGTGACCAACCTCACAACTCAAAAGTGGGTAGGTATACATGCAATACACAGACACCGTTGATTCTCCGCTAGTTCCCATCCCGGCTAGTCAAGTTTCCAAATTGGTGGTCGCCTGCGTCACCCTTCTATCGACAGTTTTGTGAAAAATAACACATTTTTGACTTTAACCTCACAAGTCACATCTACGACAAATTTCTCGTGTGAAGCCTGTATTGTTCTCTCTTTAGTCTTTAGGCAAAATTTTTACGTAACAAACAATCCTGTTATTCAATTCATATAATTAAGGTGATAATAAATAATAATAATGCATGGTTGACTAATGACTAAGTGCTGTGTAACAAACAACGTTATTTTCCAAATAATTTAGTAAATGTGCTTGACTCAGTGTTTAGCTGTTAATGAAATTTCAAACTTCAACGAGTTTTGTAGTATTTTAAAAAAAAATTTAAAAAAATTTCTTGGTCGTCCTTTTTTTTTTTTTTTTGACAATATATATTAATTCGGGATCAGATATTTTTTTAAAAACTTTCGCCGTTGGTAGGATTCGAGCCATTGACCTGGAAGTCATTTACCCAAACCCCGAGATCGTCCATCTACCAGTTAAGTTACACCCTTATTGGCTTTGATTGTCCATTTGAAGATGTATTTGTTTACCAATTTCATTATGTTATGGTAGTTAGTGACTCAGTAGAATAGTTATCCGATCCAATTCAATTTATTGAAAATTAGACTTTAGTTGAATATATGCCAAGCTGAATTAAAATATTTATAAATGGACTCTGAATCAAAAGGAATTTTTTTTTTTTTTTTAACAAATTATATTTATCTCAAATCAACAAATACCATATTTTAAATACCAATTTCATACTTTATATAGCTCCCGGTCCTCCAAATTTAATGCATGGAAGCCCATAACTAATATCAATTGAATGCAATTTAGATTTATTATTAGAGGGTTGGGAATACGAATATTTTCCAGTCAAGCTTGGCATCTATTTGTTCTACGCAAATTAATAAACCAGAATTCAAATAAGAAGACATTTCAATAGTCAATGAAATTAAAAAAGAGTGATAATTAAATGCGTATAATTTTCTTGACGATGAGGAGATTGACTACAAGTTACCACTATGGAGGCCCATTGATTTAATTCCCACAGTTTCAAGCATCTACATGGAAATTCTTTTTGAGTTTTTAAATCAACTCGTTTTTCTCACCCCCACCAGCCCACCTACAGCTCTTTTATTTTATTATTTGCATGAAAAACTCTTCTTCTACTAATGCTTATTATATCATTTTTTCTTAGGTTGTGTGCACCTCCCTTTCCATTTGTGTGGTTGATAATTCATTTCAATTATACAATGTTTTATAAATATATGTGAAATTTGTAGTGTGCACCTCCCCTTCCACTTTTATGGTTGATAGTTTATTTCAATTATACAATATTTTATAAGTATATGTGAATAAATTTCTTATTGATGTCGAGACATAACAATAATTTTTTAAAAAAATAGATGTACATATATAACAAAAACAAAAAAAATAATATATTTTTTAAAATAATTGGGCCTGAACCCCTCCAAACCTCTGGAGGGCTTCACCAATCACCACTAGTTGTATGAATAAATATTTTAACTATATATATATAGTGTTTGATATCGGTAAATCTCTTATAAACCCTGAGAACACCCATAATGATAGTTGGAGAAGGGAAGATAACTTGAATTTACAAGTTTATTGACATGGATGTGTTGAGTTTACAGTTATTCACCTTAATATTTATTGAATAATAATAGTGTTTTTATATATATATATATATATATATTTTTTTTGATCTTTGACCTGTAGTCTTTGGAGCATCCAAATCGTATGACTTTGTAGTTGGAATGACTTGGTAAAACCGTAAGAGAAAGTCAAAATGAATTTACAGCTGGTGCATGATATTATAATATTATTTATAACCAGTATAAAATTTTCATTTGTCCAATCTAAGATTAGGCCTTACAAGTTACAAGTGATTGTGTCTTATTAGGAAGAAAAACCTTTAATTGATGCTTTTAAAAAAAATAAAAAATGTTATGACATTTTAACGTGTTTTTAATTTATTTTTACTTTTTCATTTTTTAAAGGTTTACAAAGAATTTTCAAAATTTAGGTTGAGAAAAAAAAAAAAAAAAAAAAAAAAAAAAAAAAAAAAAAAAACAACAACAAATACATACCATTTGATCAAATCTCAGTCATTCTTAGACCATCTCCACCGTATGTATCAATGCTAATGTCAAATTTAGCATAAAAAGGAGTAGAATTTTATATTTGGCACATCAATTTAATATTATGCTCCAATGCTCAATTATATTTTAAATGTTATTTTTATTGTTTTATTAATTAAAATTTAAAAAGTCAACATTTACTGTTAATACATTTATAGAATAGTTGCAGATGATTAATATTTTAATTGAAATATCATTAATGTATATTAAATTTAAATCATTTTAAATATTAAAAAAAACATATATAATTGTATTTTTATAATTAAAAAAGAGCATTTATGGTTGTGCATTGGAGTATGGTTTTTGTACTCTGTGTTAAATTATAGTATTAATTATAGTATTGACACAATAATTTATCACATCATTGGAGATGCTTTTAAATGAAAGTTACTAAAATTTATTAAATTGAGATGTGATATTTCATTAATTTTTTTTGTCTTTTTTTTTAGTATGACTACAAGAAAATAAAGAATTTTTAACTAATTCAACGACTGAAATATTCCGTATTGAATTTTAATAAATCCGTGATTTCACACCTAAATAAATCATTAACAATCAAATATATTTTTACTTACTTCAATAAAAGATTATTAAAAATTAAAATCCAACATATAAAAAAATTACAATTAATTAACCACTCATTTTTTCTAACCAATACAATTTAAGATCGATTTAATTGTATAAGGAAAATATTTGGGTACTGACTAGTCAGTACCAAAAGCATACTGACCACCCATAACCATCAAATAAGGTGTTACCACGTGGCAAAACTCTTTCACTTTTTCCAATTTTCTCATTGCTTTTGGATTATGTGACTATCAACTAATGGATGGTCAGTACCCAAATGTTGTCCATTGTATAAACTTATTAATTTTTACAAATAATTTATGATTGTGAGAGAATTTACATGACTCAAACGTACAAACTTATTGATGTGGGTGCAAAGATGTCATCAATTGGTTAACTTTTTATTTTATTTTAAGTATTATATTATAAATTCATGTTATTTTTTTGGAGGGACCTAACTTAATAATGACTTATGAGACGATGCGTAGCTTAAGCACGATAATCTTTAAGGCGTAAGATAGCGTTATAATTTACACGTAGTCAGTGGTGACTGGTGACTTGTAACTTGTAAGTTGTGGATCCGAGAGGCCTATAAAAAAGGTTACCTTTCCACACACACTACTCATGTTCCGTTAATCAACCAAAGCCCGTTCAAACCAGCAGTTGCCAGCGAAGCACAGAGAAAAGAAGGAAAAATTCAAACAACAAAAATACTGAAAGCGTGAGCGAGAGAGAGAGAGAGAGAGATAAGTGGAGAGACTCGTCGTCGTTGTCGACGTCGTCGTTATTTCGGCTGTCTCTGATTCTGTGTCGTCTTAAAGGTTTTCCTTTGGATTTGTGCTGACATGGCTGATCAATACACTTGGGGGCTGATTCTAGGCGCGGTGGTGGGCCTGGTGGCTCTGTACAATCTCGGTCTACTGGCTGTCTATAATTTTGTGATGAAAAACAAGAGCGACGAAGATGCAGATTTGTTGTGGACCAAAAGCAGCGCCGCCAAGACCGCCTCCGCTGTTAACGGAGAATTCGGATCCAATGCCGACGGTGAATCTGACGTCATCATTGTTGGTGCTGGTGTTGCCGGCGCTGCACTCGCTCACACTCTTGGCAAGGTGATTTATCGTAGCCTGTAGCCTTTCTTTTGTTTTACATTTTTTTCAGGAGCCGAACGTAATCTCTCTTTTTCCTTTTTCCTTTTTCCCAACTAATTTCGACTTTCAAAATCGTTCACGCGCTTGAAACCTGCAAAACTCAAAAACTTGGATGTCAAACAGTCGTTGCTTTATAAAATGATCAATATATTTTATTTTTTTTGTCTTTTTTTAAGTCCGTCTCGAAGCTTGAACTATGTGCTGCAAGTCTGCAACTGATTGTACCCTGTTTTTCCTTTCTAATTTATAATTTTTTGTTGGAAGCTTGTATACTTTCACAACTCTAATATCCAAATCTTATTGATTATGGTAAATTTATATGGTGATTCATTTTATAGGAATCTCATGACGGATTTCATTTCACTTAATGTTTTTATCACATATTACAGTTATGAGTTATGATGACATCCTGATAATCGTAATAAATTCGCAAGTGATGTATTAAGATCAATAATAAAAATTTACAGGTTTTTCAGTTTTGGTCTTTTTCCAAGTAGTTGACCCTACATAATGGAAATTCGAATGGCAGCTTGAACTTAAAAAATAGATGTGAACATAGCAGTTTGTTGCAATTCTACTTTGATTAAATAATCCATCATCTCCTTTTTAAAATTTAAAGTAAGGACCACATGGGATTTAAGATTGTGACATTTGCTGAATAAAAGTTTCATTTATTTTTTTATTTAACACGTGATTTACATCTCTTAGCTAAATGTTTACTGGTTGTCGATGATAACTGGAAGTTTTTTACTGGATTGAGTTAATGGAAATGAATTATTATCTTATGTAGGTTTCACATCATAAGTCATTTTCTAATATATATTGAGGAGCAAAAATTATGGCAACATGTTTGTTGATGTAAACAGAAATAGGTTCTCTGTTTGTGGTTTTAGTATGTTATTTAATGAGATGATGTCTAATTGATAGCTATATATATTGGCATCGGCTTTGTAATTATAATCGTCTGCTACTACATGACATACGGACTCACCGAATATATGCCTTTCTCCTCTGAGGTGGGGCATAAAATGAAATAGAAGTCCTCATTAGTTTCTGTTCTGCAAATCTTTTGTATTTTACATCTATTTAAATCGTTTTTACATCAATTGATGTACACTTATGTAGGACCGTTATATTTCTTGTTTGTTTAGGGCCCAATAATTATCTTGACCTAGGACCACCTATGCTAGATGTATTAGTCATATACTTTCTTTCATTGGTTTGCCACAAATTAAGACTAATAATCTTAATATAAAGTATTACTGTCTGTTGTATCAGATTGATTAATGCCTGGTTTTAGTTTACTTAATCTGCTCAGTATTTTTTAAGAACATTTTGATTCCGTTGAAAATTGATCATGTAATTCAAATTACAGGATGGACGCCGGGTGCATGTGATAGAAAGAGATTTATCTGAGCCTGACAGAATTGTTGGTGAATTGCTTCAACCAGGCGGATACCTCAAATTAATTGAGTTAGGACTTGAAGGTGGGTAAAATTTAAATTCTGTAACTATGAGGAGAGGTGTTTAATGGTACCAGTTTGTGCTTGATGATGGTTATTGGCATGAACAGTTGATCAATATTAGCAATTTGCTTAACTTCAAACATTGTAGAAATTTGCTGTTAAATGAACCATGTATTTTGTCTGTCCTGCAGATTGTCTGGAGAAAATCGATGCTCAGCGGGTGGTAGGTTACGCCATTTTCAAGGATGGAAGAGATGCTCAACTATCATATCCTTTGGAGAAGTTTCACTCTGATGTTGCAGGGAGGAGCTTTCACAATGGGCGCTTCATACAGAGGATGAGGGAGAAAGCTACTACCCTTTCAAAGTATAATTTATTTCTTGTTTTACATGTTTGTTGATTGTTGGTTTATTATGTTCCTCACTTCTGGTCATCGCTTGTCCATTTTGAAAATGATTAGCTAATGTTCTCATGCTCATGTCCTCTAAATTTAAAAATGATAATAGATGCTTTTCAGTTAGAAACTGCATTTGATGTCAGTGCCAAAATGTAGAATCTCAAACTTGTAAATGACAGATTTTGGTAGATATTCTTTTTATGGATCACCGTGTAAAGTGTTATGGTTTGAAATGTTTTGGTACATACAAACAATGTCGTGTATGATTATCAGACCATATGGTCATTAATAGAGTATTAATAACTGCCAGAAGTATTTTGTTAGCGGGTGATTTATGCCAACTTATTTTCTAAAAACAGTACATCTTATGTTCGTTGGTACTTATGTTTTTATAGTGTACGGTTGGAGCAAGGAACAGTCACATCCCTGCTTGAAGAAAAGGGGACTATTAAAGGTGTGCAATACAGGACAAAAGATGGACAAGAATTGACAGCATATGCTCCCTTGACAATTGTCTGTGATGGATGTTTCTCGAACTTGCGTCGCTCCCTCTGCAATCCTAAGGTCAGATGGGCGTTGAATGTTGATGTTGTTAATCTCATTCACAAAAACCTCATAATGTCTGGTAAACTAAATCAGGTTTTATAATCTTTGGCAGGTGGATGTGCCCTCTTGTTTTGTCGGGTTGGTCCTGGAAAATTGCCAACTTCCATATGCAAATAGTGGGCATGTTATATTAGCAAATCCTTCCCCTATCTTGTTTTATCAAATCAGTAGCACTGAGGTTAGGTGTCTGGTTGATGTTCCTGGTCAGAAGGTTCCTTCCATTTCAAATGGTGAAATGGCAAACTATCTCAAAACAGTGGTGGCTCCTCAGGTATATATATATATATTATTTCTAAATTTTCATCTATTTCTGCTGCGCCCATTTCATATCTACTTTATTTATGCTTAATGGTGCTATGATTGATCATTTGCTATAGGTTCCCCCCCAAATCTATGATTCCTTCGTAGCTGCCATTGACAAAGGCAACATTAGGACAATGCCGAATAGAAGCATGCCAGCCGATCCCCAGCCCACGCCCGGAGCCCTTTTGATGGGGGATGCATTCAACATGCGCCATCCTTTAACTGGGGGAGGAATGACTGTGGCACTGTCTGATATTGTTCTCCTGCGTGACCTTCTAAGGCCTTTACGCAACCTGAATAATGCACCAGCACTCAGCAAATACCTTGAATCCTTTTACACCTTGCGTAAGGTAAGTTGTATGTGCATTTTGGATATTATTGAATTCTATAGTCAGAAACTTTCAATAAACTCAGGTTTCTGTAATGTTTGAATTTGCAGCCGGTGTCATCCACGATCAATACATTAGCTGGTGCCTTGTACAGAGTATTTTGTGCTTCCCCTGATGAAGCAAGAAGGGAAATGCGCGATGCTTGCTTTGACTATCTTAGTCTTGGAGGTTTATGCGCATCAGGACCGATTTCTTTGCTCTCGGGTTTAAACCCTCGTCCATTGAGCTTGGTTGTCCATTTCTTTGCTGTTGCAGTCTATGCTGTTGGTCGTTTATTACTGCCCTATCCTTCACCTTATCGCATCTGGATTGGAGCTAGAATAATTTTTGTGCGTATTTATCCCCCTCACATTTCTGATCTTCAGGTTTTCTTTTCATATTTAATAATTCAGATTACTAAATGTGAAATTACTGTTTTACAGGGTGCATCAGGAATTATCTTCCCTATTATTAAGGCAGAAGGAGTAAGGCAAATGTTCTTCCCTGTAACTGTTCCTGCATATTACAGAGCTCCTCCTGTTAAGTGTTAAGTGTTAAGTAACATCAGAGCTATTATCAAAAAAAAAAAAAAAAAAAAAAGCATATTACAGAGCTCCTCCTGTTAAGTGTTAAGTGTTAAGTGTTAAGTGCAAGAGTGTTAAGTGTTAAGTGACATCAGAGCTATTATCAGGAAAAAGAAAAAAAAAGCTCACAAAAAGATATGTGCAAAATTATACGTTTATGTGTTGGTAGGATCTGATGTTTAGGATGTTCAAATCTTTATTCTTGAAAATTCTTGAAAATTAAATTATATATAATATATCTTTCAAATCCGTGTGTATACCACCAATTCAGTACAATTAAATCTTTTTTTGGTTTCATCGGTTGTCTTCTATCATCAAAAAAAATGAATAAAAAAAATGGGTAAAGATATAATTTAAAGGGAAAATTTGCAAATAGACAAAATTAAGGGGAAAAATCTATAATTCATGTTTACGTTGAAGGGTAAAATAGTGTTTTGCTTCTCAATAAGTTCAAAGAATAGGGGAAATGAAAAATAAAACTAAAAGGGTTTCAGGAGAATACTTCAAACCAGTGGAAGATTTTAATAATTTCTCTTTAAATTTTGTAGGATTATTTTGTCTCATACTTTATATCAGAATGTAATTCTCCAAAGTAAGGGCTGCTGTTGGTATTCATGGACCATGGTTGATTTATCCACCCTACAACTCCAGGTTTTCTGCTTCAAAAAAATAAAAATATACTCCAGGTTTTCAGCTTCATTCATTGGATTCTCCAAATCCTATAGGCATCCAATGTTGATTCTGTGGCACTATTTTCCAGTCCACCACCCCTTTTCTTTTTTAAGAAAAAAAAAATCTAAACAAAAAAGAAAACCTTCATATTATTCATTATCAATAATGTTACGAGGACGTGGGTTCAAGTCATGTCCTATCTCTCGGTCTTGAAATATTATGATAGTAAAAATAATAAATTATGTGTTACTAAAAGCAAATAATTTATAGTTGTTATGTCTATCATAAAATGATGTCTTATCAATTTGTCACTTGAGCAAATTTTTGGTAATATATCATTATTCTAAACTTATTTTTAATTATATAAACTTCAAAATAAATATAATCAAACACAAACGGAAAAAAAAAAGATCAGAAAAATGAAAACCTCAAATCAAATACATTTTCATTGTATTTATTGATAGAAAACTGTAATTGCAATCCCATACATTCTTTAATCTTCAAAACATTAAACTCAAACTCATATTAATATTTCATTTTACAAATTCATTCCTCAAAAACTTCATAAAACTATATCAAAAAAATCGAGGTTCTATTGCTTTGGTGGGTGAAATGAAAACTTCAAAATGAAACTGCACCACTAATGTTCAGACCTATCCTATATATAAACCCATTTTTGTATATTAAACCGTAAAATATGGGAAGAACCCCTCCCCTTCAATTGTATATTCTGGCATTGCCGAAAATTTCATATGGTAATTAAATTGATTTTTTTTTTAGAACTTTCCAGCATTAACATGAATACAGAAACATATCAAAACTTTATTGCAGTAAAATGGTGCTAAGTTTGCCTTCAAAGCAAAGCAGACAAATTAAAGCCAATAACATCTCACCCCATACAAATTCTCAATTCAATCTATAAGACACTTTTCCTTTCAACAATAGTTTCTTGAAAACCTTCACACATGCTTTCATCTAAAACCTACAATAATACCAATTCAAAACAAATCATGACTAATCCCAAGTCTCATCTTTTTGTTGTCTGAATATACAAAGATTGTGATTCTACCAAGTCATCTTCTTCTGCTAAAAGTTCGAAGAACAAACCGTTAGGAGCTGAGAACCTATACAAACTGATTCTTTTCTTTTCTTTTCTTTTCTTTTTTTGCTATTTTCTTTTTCTTTTTCATTTTTTGTTCTAAATGGGTTAAATGTGCAGTCAAATTGGAACTTTTGGATTCTCTGTTAGCAGGACTTAAAACCCTTCTGATCTTTCCAAATTTTAGAGCTCCGGCTTCAACCGCCCTGCAAAGAAAGCAATAGAATGCCAAAGTGAGAAAAATGATAATCTCAAGAGTGTAGTTGAATTGCTGAATTGCTTGGACAATTACCATTTGGTCCCAAACTGTCAACAGCTGAACTGGAATCAAATCCCATTTGGAAAAGACTTTGAAGCTCATGGTCTAATACATTCTGTGTTAAAAGAAAAATCGCCTTTGTATAAATATTTTTGACAACAAGATAATCAAGACTATAGTATGGAAATCTTTTGTGTACCTGAGACAAGGGAGGGAATTGTGGGTTAGTACTTGGGATACTTGGCATGGTTCCTGGAAAAAGTCCATGTGGGTAAGGTTGAGAGGAGTTCATTCCGGGACTGAAACCGAGAATGGGTACACCGCCACTACGTGAATGGAGAATCTACATGGAAAATGAACTAAGAATTCATATCATACCATGAACATTTAAGAGAACAGAAAAACTAATGCATTTGTGCGGGATTTTCGACTTACATCTTTGGATAGAATCCTTTCTATATCAATGTTCAGCTCTGGGTTAACGGTAGCTAGCTTCATTGAGAGGAACTGTAACAGCAAAGCAAGTACAAGCTCACTCAAATCATATAGAGCATACAGAATCCATATCATTTCACTAGTAATTACAATTTACAACTATAAATGTGAAAATAATTCTCAACATCAAGTCCTACTTTTAAGTACAATTTGCAAATATCAGCAACTAACACCTCTCATGATACAAGTTCAAGCCAAAAGACCAGGAAAAAACTGTGGTGAGCAGGTTACAGTCTATTTAAGAATTTGACAAAGAAGATAAACATTAAACTGACATCCTAAATTATGTTCTTGAAACAGTGATAAAGCTAATGAAACTCAGCTCCGTAATAATGACTGATCATATCTAATATGAACTAAGTAGCTTCTAAATGACATTAGTGATTTGTGTAATTATAAATGAAATATATAATGAAGATTGAAATGCCTTATTCGACAGTCACAAAATAGCATACCTCGACTTGCTGTTGCAGTGACTGTACATAGTTGATAATTTCATCTAGCATTACTGCTTTACCAGTGATCTAAACAAAAAAAACAACACTAGACAAATCAGCATTTGTAGTAAAAAAAAACAGTTAATTGACAAGTTCAGCTTCTTCTATTTACCTTGTTGCATCCAGGAACAAGTTCTTGAAGCAGTCTCATCCGCTCGCTAATCTTTTCCCTTCTCACCTGCATCAAAGCAAGTCACTAGGTTCACAACAGATGGATAAACAACATGATTTTAATTAAATTTGAATTATAATAGCGAGAGAGTGCGCGTACCCTTTCTGCAAGGCTATGACTATTAGTGGCCTGGCCTCTTTTGGCTCTCACATGAATATACTCTTTAGGTGCCTCTTCACTGTGAGAATTGTCTTTAGCTTGTTTACTGGCTTGTTTACCACGCAAATTAGCAATAGTGTTATGTTCGGATTTTGATTTCTTCTCACCAGAACTCTCTCCTGAAGGATCTTTCTGAAGCTCCTCTGGAGCATTCTACAATATAGCAAAACAACTCACTCAACAAGGCTATTAAACAAAATCACAGGGGAAACATAAGCTTTTATCTTCCTTATTGCTATCATGATGATGTAACTCATTTTACCTTAATCGGATTGAAAGGCAAATTCGACTCAGGTGCTTGTTTTCTTCTCTTTCCATTGGGTGAGGCTCCTATATCAGTCTCTTCCGGCAAATGACGGTCCTCATAAGAATGTGCAACATTTGTTGAAGTCCCTTCAATGCCACCCTCCTTGTTTGAAGCATAATTTGGAGGACGCCGGCTATTAGCAGTCTGGACACTTTCGTGTAGGCCGTAAGAACTGACCATATCTGTGAAGTTACCACTTCCAAAGCATGAGATCTTTGGCACCAACTCAACAAAACTTGAATCAGATGTATGATACTGAGACAAGTGAGAGGTGCCACTAATTCCCTGGTTTTCCATCACAACAGGGTAAGGAGCAGTGGCAAATTCACCATGAGTAACCATTGAAGAAACTCCAAAGTTTTCACTTTGACTCAATGAAACAATTGGATCCCAACCAGAACCAAAGAAATGATGGTCTCCTCCACTTGGAGACTTATTATACATGGAAACTGAGCTCATTGCCATTCCTGAAACCTTGTGAGGCATTGGGTTTGTGTTCATCCCTGAAGATGGACAATTCATAGAACCCTCATTTCTATGCTGAAATCCCCTATCATCATTATCACCACCACCACCCATATTTTTTGTCTCAAAAGCAAAATCCCCCCCAAATTCTAAGGAAGTCACCAATCTAAAACAAAAAAAGAACCACTACTCAACAATTGGCCCAGAACCAGAACCTAGAAAAATATATTATAAAAAGAAATGACACTATTAAACAAAAGGCAAGGTGGGGTTTGACCAAAATTAGGTGGTGATATCTTGCAGGACTCAACAAGGAACAAGTAACCTTGGCAGCTTTATAGAACTGATAGGGTGTTAAAGTAAAAGAAACAACTCATTGCAGTAGCATCCCAGACACAAAGTAAAAGAAGAAATCCAATCCATCAGAGTATCAGGCATAATATCTAAGAAGCACCAGCTACTTAAACCCTAGAATCAAGTCTACTCTAATATATGCAAGGTAAAGGAGAGAAGAAATGCTTCACACAGACAAGAAAGTGAACCTTTCACAGAGCATAAAGTAGACTAAGACACAAACAATGGCATTAGCTATAACAGCTCATCAGACTAACAAAAAAGAAAGAAAAGCAGATTCCCTTTTCTTCCTTTGCTTATTATTGCAAACACTAATTTTCCCCACTCAATTGAACAACAATGTGACTGATTGACGCTTGCAGCTTGGAATCTCTTCAACTAAAACTCAATTTAAGAAAAAACCAATCTAATGCTTTAAGAAATGGAGATGCAAAACAAAAAAAAAAACAAAAAAAAAGTGGGGTTTAGAGAAGTACTGATGAGGAAATAACCAGCTGTTCAAGTTTTGAATCAAGACCTAAAAACTGAAAAAGGGGGGGAAGTTGAAGAAACCCCTTTCGAGATATTCTAAGATGGGTACCTAAAAAGGGCTAAAAAGCATCAAATTCTACTTGAATTATGCAAAAACTGAAATGGACAAGAGTTTGATATCAAAGTCCCCTGAAGTGGGTGTTTGATAGTAGTATCTCTTAACTCTCTAAGAGCATCAAATGCTTTCTTAAATTTGACAAGAAAAACCCAAATTCACAAATTGGGAACTTGCTCAAACAGTAAAGGAAGCATCAAATTCTAACTTTTATAGATCACATGACACTATAGAGAAACTACAAGACTACAAAGAGAAAGCATATTATTAAACACAATGAGAGTAGAGAGAGAGAGAGAGAGAGAGAGAGAGTCTTTGCTTACCTGCCCAATCTAACTGGTGACATGTATCATTTTAAAAGACATACTAACTACTGCCAACTGCCCTTGTTTGCTAAATTATTACAGAACCTAATTTCTTTTCTCTTCTCACTTTACTTTCTGTAAAATTAATAATAAATTTATTACAATATAGTTCTGAGAGAAGAAGAGATCGGAGAGGTTCTTCTCTTGAACACCAAGCTTGCTTCTTTCTTTAACATTAACTTTATTTATTTATTTTTTTTACTGACACATTTGCCAACTATTGTAACCAGACCTCTCTTTGCTGTTACACACTCATTTTTCTCAGTGCCAACTAACCCACCCTTCATTTCTTTTGAGAAGAAAACTCATTATGCTGTACCTAAGCTCCATCACTCTCCATGAGCACCCACCACTTTAGATGGATTAGAATTGGACCCCACCAAATCTCCCCTTCTACACTCAATCTGTGGGTTCCATAATCAAAGCTCGTGTACATCTCTCAATTTGACAAGTGTACGTCTCTGATTTGACAACTCATAAAAGATACCGTAACATCTGTAGCACCATATAGACCATCATTTGTTTAATTAACTCCAAGTAAGTGATTTTTAATTTTTTTAATTTTTTTTGTTCAGTTAATACTTAATAATAATAAAACCTCTGCAGCAATCTTTTTCTTTTTTACTTTGGCTTATGAGGACATAAGGAATAATGGAATCTAATCATGAATTTTACCTTCTTGTCCTGGTACGATTTCCAGCTGTAGAAGGAATAGCTTTGGCTGGTCAAACCATTTTATCTGGTCAACTTAAACTCTGGTTGTGATCTTGCTGGATTAATTATTGCGGAATCAACGCTCATGATTTATGATCCAGTGTTGGGCACCTCACAGTATAGTGAGGTTGATGTGGATTCTGGGGCCTATATGACGGACTTGGTAGTCAAAAATAGTATGCAGATTTGATGATTGATATGGTACACCTAACCTATTAATGTGGGCACTCACACTAAAAATCTTTCTCATGGAAAGTCTGGTTGTGGGTCCTAGCTTGGAGGGCATCGCATCGCTGATTGTCTGATTGATCATTGTTCAGTGAAGAAGATCTCGCCATTGATAATCGTTTTGTTTGCTTGTTTAATTTACAAGTCATCAATACTGTCTCTCATTGATCCAACAACACTTTATTAGTTTTAAAATTCTGTAACTTTAATTTTCAGAAACTAAACAATTATGCTCAAGTTTACTCCAACTTCATGCATTTTTATTTTTATTTTCGTATAATATAGGGTTATTGGCATTAGTTCCACTGAACTTTACGCGAGTTTGCATTTTATCCTCTGAATTTTTGTTAGAGGTTAAACCCCATAAACTCTCATTAATTGGTAAACAATTTTGTTTATTGCCCTCTGAACGTCTAAAGGAGGGCGTTTTCGGGTTGAGTTGGGTTGAAAATTTTTCAATCCAGTCCAACCCAATGGAAATTTTAACCCAACCCAATATTTGTCAGGTTGGGTTGGGTTGATCGAGTTAGGTTTTTTAAACCCAATAGAAAAAATATATTTGAATTCAAATTTTGTTATATCAAAATTTAAATTTAAAATAATTTTTCACCCTATTATCATATTAGATAGAGTTTAAATTTCTTAAAAGCATCAAAATCAAATCACAACATATAATACAAATTGTTTAAATATTTATTGCATAATTAAAAAATAAAAATATAATAATTTATCTAACTTGGAAAGTATCCATCTAAGTCTCAGCTCCCATCCATTTTATAATTATAATCATTTCGTTGAATATCCCGTGATTGGATAATCTATTATTTATTTCAACCAACATAATAGTTTGAGTTTATATACAATTATTAGACTTTTTTTTTTTTTTTTACCAAATTCTTAATCAAATCCTAAGAAAAAAAAATAACATTTTAAAGTATAATCAAAGATGTGTCAATTAATTACAAAAGATGAAGGCAATATAATTGCATATTTTAAATAAATGTATTATATGTTTTGGTATAAGATATTTAAAATTATGTATTTATATTTGTCATTTATAATATTATAAATGGTGCATAAGTTAAATTTTTAAATATTTTTCTCAAATGAGATTTCATAATAAATAAAATTATTTAATTTATTATTATTATTTATGTCAGGTTGTCGGGTTGGGTTGAATTATATTTTATTAACGAAACTCATCACAATCTTAAAAACAACCCAACCCAATATAGTCGTGTTGGGTTGGGTTAGGTTGGCGGGTTAGTGCCCACCCTATGAATTTCTGTTTAAGGGGTATCTACAGTCAAGTTTTGCTAATAAATAATAGTTCAAGGGTTTAACGTCTAAAGAAAAAGTTCATAAGGTAAAATGTAAAATACAAATTTGCGTAAAGTTCAGGAGGACTTGTGCCAATAACCCTATTTTAAATAAGTTATTAAAATAAAAGGAGTAGTAAAATAAAATAATAATAGTTGTTTTGGACGTTTCAGGTACATTGTCAGGATTAGCAGTCCTTCCTTTTTGTTTTGTTTTTTTGTTACTAAGTATTTTTTTATTATTATTATTATAAACATATACACAATTTCAATCATAAATATGTATTATTTATTTATATATATATATATATAATGTTGATCTGGTCTCGTCCTTCACAAATACAATACTAACTAAAATGATTACATTATTTTAGAAAAATTGTTATTTGAAACATATATTTGAGAAGAAAATGTATGCATTGATGAAAAAAAAAAAAATGAATATGTTTGGTGAAAGAGATACAAAATACTTGCTCTAAAAAAAAGAGGTACAAAATTCTTTTGTTGATATAATTAAATCCTATTTCTAATTAAAATTAAAATAAGAATTGAATAGGCAAATCAATAAACACAGTCATGAGTCACGACATGCCACTTTAAGTTATAATATCACATTAACCACAAAAGGAAGCTCAAATATTACCTAGAAAATGTAAAAACCATCCGAATGAAACTTTCTTTGTAGATGAACTACTCTCAAACAATAAGAATTCTCATTGTTGACACCCTTTAAGGGTATATAAAGAAATGTCACTTTCAATCGCATACAAAAAGACGCTAGTTATGACGAGTAAGACAATCATCTGGATGAAACTTTCTTTGTAGATGAACTACTCTCAAACAATAAGAACTCTCATGGTTGACACCCTTTAAGAGTATATAGAGAAACGTCATTTTCAATCGCATACAAAAATGCACAAGTTATGACGAGTAAGACAATTGTCACTTGCGATCTAGATACTAAGTAACAAATGAACAACATAATAATATATTAATGTGATAGAGGATAGCCTATACAAGTGACCAAATAAGAAACTAAAAGTGATTTTTTTCTGACATTTTTAAAAATCGTTTACTAATAATTATCGTATAATATTTACAACGATATTTTCAATTGAATTAAACTTTGAATCGTAAGTGTCAACCACGCCTATTGGCCCATCTTAACCTAATTATTTTTACTTTAACATGATGATTATTCAGAAACAGTCATTTTAGAAGACCACTTAAATGTTAAATTACGCTATTGACACTAAATAGGAAGCTCATACCACACCAAATTTGCCTCAAACAACTTCAAACTTCGTATTGAAGCCTAAAAATTTACAATTCTCCATAAATGAGTCCATAATAACATGCCTGCTTAATCGATGATTTTTTTTTCTTTTAAAGATTTTATCGATGAAATTGTTTGTTAATTCATTTTTTAGTTAAAAGAAAATCTAAAAATACACGATTTTATGATGGGTCAATCAATAAATTGAATTAGTTTAGCATTAACGATCATATATAATCAAATAGAAAAAGATGAACATTGACCCACCAACATAACCTAGCCAGTCTATGGATGGACAGGTTAAAACATAAATCCTAGGTGATGGTTGCATGTGTTACTGTGTTAGACACCAATAATATGTACCTAAACCAGATTAATTAACAATTTCGAAAATTAATTAATAATTAATCCCAACCAAAAGGGACCCCACAATCACGCGTGAGGCATGCTTGCAAACTTGAGTGGGCCTCTTCCCCTTCGCCTGGGTCCGGTCCACAAGATGTGGTCCATCCTCTTTAGCCTTTAGCAATGATGGGATGATACCTAAGAGAAGAATCTCTTGAGATTTTCCCCCCAAATTTTTTTCTCTAAACAATATATATATATATAATAACTATCGTACGTGTAATGTTAGATATCTCACCTCTATCCCAACTATTGATGTGTCAATTTGTAAGTGGATACATATGGTAACCGGCAAATGAGGTGAATCATTATCTACTAACAAATTGACATCTCACAAGTTAAGATATTAGTTGGAATGTCAAACATTACTCATAATATAATTATCGGGTGTGTGAATATTTTTTATGTGGGAATCAACTATGTAATGTTATAGAGCAAGTTCTGTAATTCTGTAACATTAAGGAATAAACTCTATAATGTTTTAGAATGACTTATTGAATTGCACAGTCTCCCAAAATTGACAATGTCAATTTGTAGCATTATAGAATAGACTTTGTAACACTACAAAGTCGATCCCACACGGAGACGAAGTGCAAGAATCCCGAGCATGAAACCTCCTCTCTTTTTCTCTTTATATATATATATATATTTATATAATTTTTTTGGTCATTTGCTTTACAAGGTTCATAGGCCATGCTTGATGCTGCCTCCACACTCTTTTCAGCTAATAAGTAACATTTATACTTTAAAAGAAAGCTTTTCCCTCTCTGCTTTACAAAAAGTTACCACAAACCACTCATTCTTTTTCTTTCTAATTATACAAACTTTACTTCCGGTAAATGAGAACCCAGCAAAATGAAGGATTTATATATATATTTATATATATTATATATGTGGGCGGTTGAAGTACTACAAGTCACAACTCATAAACAATATTTAATTAAACTAAAGTGTAGGGATGATTAAGTGAAAAGTATTTCCAATGCATGATACGTGGGTTCGAACAAAATTTAATCAAATTCGATGAATGCTAATAAACCCCCCATAATATATATTATATATAAACATCCAATGTGAGCATGCGCAGCATAGAAGAGAACTAATCATCATCATGATTCATGTGTGTTTTTTTTTTTTTTTTTTTTTGGGTTGCTTTGAATTTAAAGAAGAAAGATTGCTGTTAAGGAAGCTGAAAACAATGATGCTTGTTAATCGATGCAACTTATCAAACCCATGACGGCTCTCTGGCTCTGGAGAAAATAATCATTTTAAGTCATTGATGTTACCACATTTGTGTAAAAAATGGTACAATTTTGTTGCAGAAAAACACTTAAAAAAAAAGGCACAAAAACAGAAACAGCTCAGACTACTAGTCCTGTAGAGAAGAAGCAAAGATATAGCAAATCACTCATAGCATGCAAGATTATAAAAATATGTGTATTATTCTTCAACAGAATGATGAGTTGTGGCTCAAAAAAAGATACAAGATATGATGATGATTTTCGAGGTTAGAAAATAGAAACTGAACAAATTCCAGGTACTTGCTGTTTTTTTTTTTTATAGAAATTCAGACCAGAAATAGATTTTGTAGGTCTTTTTATGCCAACTAGTACTCTTTACCAAGATATAATTATTCATGTCTCTGCTCATAAAAAAAAAAAAAAATTCAAATCTTTGCAGGTCAGTGTTATCTGTTGCAAGTTGCAACGTACACCAACTTTATCCACAAGATTTGGTCTTGAAAATGATTTCATTTCCAGAACCTGATCAGCATTAAGATCTTGACGATCAGTGCCAGTATTCTCACCAGTGAAAACATCATAAAATTGAATGGAATTGATATTTCTAGCAAACAGGTGTACAGCCCGTGTTAGGAGTAGGGGTGGCAATGGGTCGGATTGGGGCAGGGGCAAGGGTGCTTAATCGACCTGAATAACCCGATTCGTTTTATCCTTAATTTTTTTTTTCTCAAACCACTATATATACAAATTATTTTACCATATGATTGAATTTCAAGACATTGAGTTAAATTTTAACATTAAATTAAAATATATATATACAATTTTTTTCTTTTTTTATTGAAAATTTAAATATACACTTAAATACAAACGTACATCATTGAAAAACATTTTAATATACACTTAAAATTCATACATAAACTTAAATTTAATAGAACACAACATCTAAGTTTAATAAACTTTAAATTCAAATATGAAATATGATTTGGTAAAGAGATAAAGAGATTAGAGATTAGTTTTTCCTTTTATGTTTTTATATTTTAAAAAATAATTATATAAATACCGGATCAAACGGGGCAGGTCGGGGATAAGAGGTTGACCCATACCGACCCGATAAAAAATCGGGTCAAAAAAGCTTGACCCAAACCCAACCCGAGCTAAGTTTTAAGTGCTCTAAACCCGCCCCAAACAGATCGGGGACCCGCCGGTTTGAGGCAGATCGGGGATTTTTGCCACCCTCTAGTTAGGTTTCAACTCTCTTGGAGGGCCTGAGTAAAATTTTAAATGGACTAATGGGCCTTGAAAGCCTCTAAAGGCCCAATTCAATTGGCATTTCACAAAATCTAATGTAATGCATTACAATGGAAATAATTGATTTATTTTGTTGCTGATAAAATCCGTGTTAAATAAATTTTAGTAGCTTAATCAAATCAATCTGGATTTAGGTCAGGAGTTGAGTCTACCAATCGGTACTTTGAGGCAAAGACAGAGAACCCATTGGACAACCAGCTGGGCCGAAACGTGTCGAGGGCATTGGGTGAGAAAGAATGTCACAACTCCGTATCACATAAATTTAAACGTTTGTTTTTGTAACGTTACAAGGTAGTTTTTATAAGTTTACAGAATTAAAAGTACTGAATTTTCTGATTAGGCACAAATTATTTATACATATAAGAAATAATGATGATGAGCACCCTATCATTTTAAGACATGACAGGCACCGAAACATAATCAAAAGGACAAGACTCAAATCAAAGCTCTAGCATCACGATATTTATTATATATTGTAGATTCAGATTCAAGAATCAATATGATTGATTGGTGCAACTTAACAAGAAGTAGCAAAGCTATAAATATTGTTAGGGAAACAAAAGATCTGATTTAACAATCCAATTCAATGAAACTTTTTATATGAATGGACGTTATGGACCCATTGATTAACACAGCCAAGATCCGATTTTGATTATCGTAGATTCACAGACTTGTAGTTAAGCACAAGCTGGCATACACAAAGAAAGCCACGGCATATTATTAGTTAGAAGAACCCACTACTCATTTAGCCTCCACTTATTTTCAAGTCCAATTGATCACCATTTATTTCATGGAGTGCTATTGTTGCCACCCCATCATTATTCTAAAAATCCCCCATTTCAGACCAACATAATTTTTTTCCAAGAAACTGCCCCGCCTAAATCTTTCTCATTCTCTAAACAAATGCAGCCTCATTATTATTAGGGGTGTGCGGCGGATCGGATCCAATGGATTTGCCATGATCCAAGATCCGATCCGATCCGATTGGATCGAAGAAATTGCAATCCGATCCGATCCAATTTTATAGCGGGATCCGATCCGATCCGATCCGATTATAAAATACTTCAATCTGATCCGATCCGATCTGATATGATCCGATAGATCGAATTAATATAAAGTCATTCGTAATATATAAAAGTTATAATATGAAATAAATAAAATCAAATAAATTATTTAAACATTGCTAATTAACTCAAATAAAATTAACATTAAAAAAATACATGATATAACTTGTAAACTTTATATAATTCAAAAAGTTTATAAACATTATTCATCAGCTCCAAATGTAAACTTAATAAACTGTGATGTTGATGAAAAAAAATAGAAGAAAAGAAGATGGTGGATTGTTAGCTATAAAGAAATTGAGAAAGAAAAACCAAAATAGTAACATTAAAAATTGTATTTTGGTTAGGTCTTTACATTAGAAAGTAGTGAATAAAATAAATTGCCCAATATAAAAATAAGGCTTAATATTTTAGGCGGATTGGCGGATTCGGCGGATTTCCAAATGGAAATCCAAGATCCGATCCAATCCAATGGATTTTAAAATTTAGGATCCAATCCGATCCAATCACCTCTCTAGATCCGATCCAATCCAATGGATTGGATCTGATCCAATGGATCGTATTGGATTGGATTGGATCCTGCACACCCCTAATTATTATTATTTTTACTATTAAAATAGATTTGGGGTTTGGGGTGGAGACACGACTCGAACCCATAACATCATATTGTATGGTGTGAGGGGTATTTTAGTGGGTCAACCTTATCTCATTAATGCAACCCTCCGATTTCCCCCAATTTCGTTGTTAAATTGTACTTTATTATTATTTTTTTAAAATTAAAACTTTTTTATCTTCAATATTATTGTTTTCCATTTCACCTTTAGTTATGTAAAGTAGTGGGACAAAGAAGAAAAAAGAAATCTCCTTCCATTTGTTTTTGTATGCTTCAACACTAAATTCGTGTTCTTCAATCCTTGTTAAGGTATCTATTTGTAATTTGACTTCCATGTTGAGTTTATTTGAGCTTCTACTCCTTTTTCTTTCGATTATAATGAATTTATTTTTAGCTTTTGATCAGAATATACGAACACAGTTTAGAAAACTTTTTATTTTATTAATATAGTTTATTTTATTTTATTTTATTTTATGAGATTTGTTTTCTATCCTATTTAAACTTGTTCATGTTTAGGTTGCTTTCATTTTAGCCTTCGACTAGACATACTTATTATTTTAATTTATTGTAATCTCTTTGATACGATGTGTTATTTACAACGTATAGACATTTGGAAAGATTAATTCTAATAAAAAAAAAAAAATTAAAAAAAAGCAATGTCTAACATTTGGAAAATGTGCAAATCAACCCTTAATACACGGCGTAGTGCATCTCCCCTTCGATGTTAGTAGTATCGAGGGTTTGATTTTCATGATGTGCATATTACAAAAGTTTTCTTTCCACGTGAGTAAATATCTAGACGAGTGAATTCGTCAAATCTAGACAAACTTAATGTAATACTTTAAAAAAAAAAAATGGAAATGGTAAAAATTAGTTTATAGCAATAGATGAACGATGGCAGGAGAATCTGGTGGCTAGATTTTGTGTGATTGTGTCGTCTACGGAACACACGATACGACCTAAATACATAAATACAAAAGGTTAAAAGAAAAGACAAAAGCTAATGTCACAGACAACACCAGACACACACGCCGCCGGGTACGGCGGAGCAGTAACAGAGACGGCGTAGCAAACACCACGTCACTATACATATATATATATATATATATATATACAATCCAAATGAAAACAAAACATAACATTAATTTAACTCAGTCAGGGGGGCCAAAAGATCCACACTTAGATTTTGGACGTTGACAGCACTAACTTTTTCTTTATTTTAATTTCCATCAACTCTGATTGCTACGTCTCTGTTTAATGTTAACATATGAACTTTTATCCACAAAATATTAATACGGTAATATATATAATATTGAAACAATAAATATAAATCATTTGATTAAATTTTGACCCTAAATATGAGCAATCAAAATCATTTATAAATATTATTTTGCTATCAGCTGATCGAGCTATTGTATATATAGATAGAATTCATAATCTGAGTGATTAAAAAACATACATTAATGAAAAAAACAAAAAAAAAAACACACAAGAAAGTAATTAAGGTTAGTGAATGCAGCTAATAATCGAAAACTTATTGTGGGGAGGGTACATCATGCATGCATGGTAAGTGAGGTATTTAAGTGAGTGGCAGGAAACAAGAGTACTACTGATGATATACATACATACGTAAAACTAATAAGCAAAAGCAAACAAAACGAGAAGCAAGCGAGTGTAATCAATGAATGGATATATATATCATGGCAAAACGTTGTTTAATGCATATAGGTAGGCTACGGTCCCTGATGAAGCAGAATACACATTGATGCATGCATGCATGCACGCATCAATGTCTCAGACTCTCAGTACCCGAGCCTGAACCACCGGGCCCTGTGTAATTGCTACCCCTCTTATAGTTACATCTCTTTCACCTTCTCTTTTCTAAATAATAGGCCGATGATAGTTTATTGTATTCATACCTACATACATATGTTAGAGCTAGCTAGTGTTTAAATTCTAGATATTATTGGACCATTTCGTATCATCTTAAGTTTTTGAGTTTGTTGTTTAATGACATGGTATTAGAGTTTGAATATAACTTAAAGTCCCCCGTTTGAGTCCTTCCACTTGATTACAATTGATTTCGTTTTGAGTTTGTTGTTAAAGAACGCTCATTCACCTTGATAATGTTCTAAGTGGTCACCGGATGTTTCATGAAAAAATAAAATAAAAGATGAACATAATGACCTCCATCTACTCTCTTGCGAACTTGTTATTGATATATATATATAGAGAGAGAGAGAGAGTATTTTGCGAGGGATTCCTTATTCTACTCTCTTGCGTACTTGTTATTGATATATATATAGAGAGAGAGACTTTTGCGAGGGATTCCTTATTTTTATTTCGGCAAGGACCTTGATGAAAATACATCGATTTTAATGAATTTTTATCTGAATTTTTGTGTGGATGACGAGTCAATTGAAATTTACCTATGAAAAATATTTGAGAATTTTTCGAACACTAGAATTATTTTTCTTGAATTTTCCTATATTTCGCTTATTTTCCGATGCCTTCTTATTTAACAAAATTTGGATAAATAGTTCTAGTGCTCGAAAAATTCTCAAATTTTGTTAATATATATATTTTATTGAACTTATCATTCACACAAAAATTCAGATTAAAATTTATTAAAATCAATGTCTTTTCATCATGGTCTTTACCGAAATTAAAATAAGAGATCCTTCATGAGAGACTCACTCATACATACATATATATAAAGTAATTTTCCAATGATGACTTTTACAATGCACACTTTAAACACCTTTAATGAAATTGCATGAAATATATTAAATCCTGATTTGATTTTTTGTATGCATTCTAAGAAAATTTAAATACACATTTTGTACAAATTTGGAAATTTTTTGGATTTGAGAACTATTTTTTCTTATATTTCCCTATTTTTAAATGTTTTATCTTCAAAAAAATCAGTTATTACACCCGATTTTTTTTTCAATGTTTTCACTATCCATACAAAAAATCAAATCAAGATTCAGTATATTCCATGTAATTTCATTAAAAGATGCTTAAAGTATATATTGTAAAAATTTTGATTGGAAAATTACTCTAATGTGTGTGTTATTTATAGGACCTGGGTACTTGGGTAGTTGGCAATATCGCTTGCATATCTCTCTACCCACTTCTCCACTAGTGGAGCAATTTATGTGGGTATAATCATATCAATATTATCTCAATTCTTTCATTTCGAAACAGTAATCGAGATCAGTAAAAAAAGAGAATTTTTCCCCAAATCCCAATCTTGTTAACATGAAATTTGATGAATTTTGGATAAGACATACATAAAATATGTAGAGAAAACTCACATGAAAATTGTATAATTAATTAATTAAAGAGGTAGCAGCTGTGGTCCAAATTGCTAAGGCAGGTAACCTGGAGGCCGTCTCCCAGGAAGAAACAGATTCCTACACACACAACAACTCAACATCCAGTAATTTTCACTCACTTCAAAACGTTGGACATGCAATGTATACAACACCTGAACTCGATTTTGCTAGCTGTTAATTACTCACTTATTTTCATGACATATGAGGAATTGAATGTGATGGCTAGCGGTCCTATACCTTCTGGCCTTCTGGGACCATTTTGGATCCCAGACATATATTATATATATACAGTCAGAGAAAATCCTTGGTGGGACTGGGCTCGGATACTGCCTCCACCAATCAAAATTAAATATCACATGGGTATTTTTATTTTAATCCACGATTTCATTAATGTTATAGTACGAAAAAAATTAAATTAACCATGTAAATGAAATGGCACACAGGTTTTTTTTTTTTTTTTTTTTAATATATTATTTTTGGTAATTCAAGCTGTCAACAACATGAAGCAAAATGCAATCATAATTATTGACTAAAACGAGAGATGTTTGAAGAAATTAGAGATCATGGATTTAACTTTATCTTTTAAAGATGAGAAGTATCTATTTACTTTGCAATCTTTTTCCACAAGAGTTGCAATGCTTTTTGACCATCTATCAATCACCTTATTCACCCCTTTCTCTTTGTTATATCATATATATGTTTATGGTTGTTGGTGTGTTCCCCTTTTTACATATAAATGCCTCCTCTTTTCTTTTCCTTTGTCTAATCAAGGTTGATTTTTGATTTCATATTTTTAACTTTTTTTAATCTTGAAAAGTACGTGTTTTTTTTTGTTGATTACTATCTGTTGAGCATTATTGCTCAACTCAAAGACAAACAACTAAATCAATTCTTGACTTGACAGAGATGCATGATGAAGATCAATCAATTTTACTATATCTATGCATTGATAAGGATTATTTAGCTAACAGTCAATTAGATTTATGGTAAAATTCATAGTTTATATACCCTTTGTCATTTTTGGTGTGTTTTTTTTTTCTTCCTTATTGACTTATCACAATACAAATAAATTTAAATCACATCCACGGTAAATCTATATAACGGTAAACAATCTCTAATTAGTTTCACATCTACTTTTAGTTCACATGGTGTATACCTTCATTTCCGCTTTAGTGAAAAGATTCAAATCTCATTATACACATTTTACAATGTTCTGGGGGAGTATATTATATATATATATATATATTTAGGCTGAGTACTTGATCTTAGCATATAGGAGTAGAAATCTGGATTATAGTGTTTGGTTGAAACTGAGTAGATATCAGAATTGGCATGTAGTATTTGATTGAAACTGAGTAGATATCAGAATTGGCGTGTAGACTCAGCATGTAGGATAAGATATGTGAGTGTTTGATTGAAACTGAGTAGATATCAGAATTGACATGTAGACTCAGAATGTAGGATAAGATATGTGAGACGCGTAATGCTTTATCTAGGTAGTTACAAACATATATACTTAATTATTTATTTATTTATTTTGAAATATTACATTATTACAAAAATTTAGGGTTTATTTGGAGATAGAGAATGACCCGAACCCGTAATCTCATAGTGCAAGTGCAAGAGGTTTACTATTGGACCAACTTTAACCTCATCTCATCAATTATCCCAAACTATTGAAGAAGTGATGTGAAGTTTTTCATTAACATATCCGACCTCATTACTCATCTTTGCTTCCTCTCAATTATAATTTCTTAGAGCTATAAAGTTTCCGGACAGAAAGACAATAATCTTGAAGCATTAAATATGGATAGTTCAGTTCTGGGACAATAATATATACTACATTCAAATTCAAAACATTTATTGATTTAGACAAGCTTCTTGAAGAGAGAACAGTAACCTAACCAGTTCGATGAGGGTTTGCTTTAATAGTGTTCTAAATCAATCTGCTACAGCAAAAAATCTATCATAAATATCCTCTCTATCTTTTTTTTTTTCCTTCTTGTATAAGGTTAATTTCTTCATTAATATACACATATGCTGTAATTTGCTGTCAATTAAGCTGGACTTATTAGCTGCGCTGCAGAACATGATAAAAACAAAGCTATAAATCCAGCTTTTACGGCATACAATCCTCTCTGTCGGGTTAGATAACTAAATCCCCATATTAAAAAATTTAAAAGATCTCAATCGCACTCACACATGCATGATTATGATTTATAATCGGTGCTCGATAGCTCACACGAGTGACTTCACTCAATCACGCAACTGATAAGTGATAATTATTATATTTTTTTTCTTCTTCTTCTTTAATTTATTGTCCAATATTTGTCCACACCAGGACATGGAAACACTTTTAGGTGCATTATCTCTTCGGTTGTTTACAACAAGTGGAATTAGAAAAAGCTAAAGAAATTTTTAACCATGACAACTTTATCAAGAATAATATATATATATATATATTTATATTTATATAAGACAAAGTCCTAACTAACCATGACCATTAAAATCTCAAAAATGATCAAAACTAAAGTCTTCACTTGAGAGTTGAGAATCTGCCGAGCCCACTTTTTTATATGTGAGCTTTGAGGAAAGCAGAGATAAGAAAGGAGAAATTTGCAATGATGGTGTTATGCTTGTTGGGGTATGAGAGAATAGTCAAAGTGATCCTTTTTTTTTTTTTTTTTTTAGCATTATTGGGAAACATTGAGCTGGTTTTTGTACTTAGCAGTTAGGAGGACCAATAAATAAATAAAGTACAAAAAAAAAAAAAAAAAAAAAAGCAAATTCAATTATATAAGAAGAGGTGGTGGACTGGTGGGTGGTGGTGGTGGTGGTGGTGGACACTTGAATTCAGCCAACATCATTACAGAATTTAATCATTAGACTTCTCTAATCACTCACACACACTTCCCTCCATTTTGCTAAATCTTTCATTTCATTTCTCCATATGAAGCCAAAAGGTTCAGTTTTGACAAAAGTTTCTTCCTACGCTTTGGTTACAGACAGATAAAACTGGTCCCCCACCTTTGTCTTTTTTCATTAAGACCTCCACTAAAACCTAAAAAAAGAAAAGGAAAAAAAAAGAAAAAAAAAAGAGACAATAATCAAAATGTTACACTTCACTTGCTCTTTTCCCCTTTTACTACAACACCACCCACTAATTGTTCATGCAAAATCTTTAGGTGTTTTAGTGGAAAGATAAGGCTTCTTCAATTCATTGAGATCATGTATCATTCCAAGCAGCAAAAACTGGCAAGTGTGACATGGAGATTGCAGCAGCAGGCCTTAACTGGGCTGCTGCTGATGGGAACCAAGAACCAACGCCCGCCGTTGGACTGATGAACTTTGATGCTAATGGAGGCCTAGCGAACAGCATTGCCGAGCCAGCTTTATCCGGGCTAGCTTCTCTTGAACTGCTTAAACTAGTCACCAAGGAAGATGGATTTGAAAAATGAGTTCCACCACCTAGCTTGGTTGATTCATCCACCATTGCCTGATGACTAGAGTTGGCTGAATCAATTCCAATCAGATCTTGAAGGGCTACTGAGATGGGTGCACTTCTATGATAAGTTCCTGTATCCATGGATTTTTGGTCGAGTGATGATCCTCCAGTGCCAGTATTTGGTGGTTGTTGATCAGGGGTATGATACAGAGCCATTTTCCAATCTGAGCCATTTCCATTGCTGTTGTTCTGATCTGGTTGAACATTTTCCACAGTGTTGTGTTGTGTTGGTGGGTTATAATCAATAATGGCCTCATTGTTATTACTTGATTCTGTCTCTTTGTTTCTCCTAGCAAACTCTCCAGCAAGTAGAGTATTGCTTGCCATTATTCTCTCCACATCATATCTTGTTATGTCAAAGTTGGTCACAGCATTCACCCCTCGAAACTTGATTGCCGCAATGTCATAAGCTTCAGCAGCTTCCTCTTGAGTACCTGGAATCAGACATCATCGGATCAATACGTGATAATGACAAAGTATATAGCTTATTAAGGAAGATTAAGTTGTGAAAAAATCATCTTTTAATCAGCAGAAGAAAAAAAAACACGCACTTTGTTTCTCTTTTAACATTTTATCAGAGGGTCAACAGCCTTAAGAAAAAGTACAGAGTCATTATCAGCAGCCTTAGAAAAGCATCACTAGTCTTTAGTGGAAACATAAGAGCAGAGATGTCCTAGAAATGAGCCCTTTTAAAAGCTCTTTATGATCAATAGGAACCCAATAGAATTTTGAATACAAAATTTAACCAGTAAACATAGAAAACTATTGTTTGTCTGAATTTTATTTTGAAACAATGCAAAAAACTTACTAAATGTTCCAAGATAAAGGTCCTTGTTTCCTGCAACTCTGCCTATCCTAGCCTGCCATCTTCCATGTTGGTGATGCCTGTAAAAAAACAACATAAAGACAAATTTTAAAACATGAACAATGAAATGAAGTTTTAATTTGAATGGACATTAAAAAATGGAAGAGAAAATAAACCTTGTTACTCCTCTATACATTGAAGCCCCTCTAGAGAATCCACTGCTTTTCCTGAAAATCAAAAGGAAAGGACTATTATAACCTCCAAAAAAGAGAGACATAATCCACTGATTAAACTGATAAATCATACTATGATTCTATGAATGGTTATACATACCTTCTTAGATGTGCAACATATTCCTGGCGGCTCATGTTCTTCATTTCTTCAAGCTCTTCACGGTAGTTCTCCAACTGCAGCCAGAGAGCAACAAAATTAGCAATTTGAGTATGCCTAACAGTCATTAGATCATTAATAAATTTTCACAGTTTCGAATCGTGTGTACCGGAAAGTTTATATGAGTAGAAGGTCCCCAATACTTGAGAGCTGCAAGATCATAAGCCCTGGCAGCTTTCTCTTCCATATCATAACCCCCTGAAATGTGAAGTTAATTAGTGGTGTAATGTAACTAAATCAAGGTTATTAAGAGTAAAATATCAATTATTATTGTTTTAAGATTAGGCTTACTTACCAAGATAAACTGAAGAAATGAATCATTTGATTGAAATGGCATCCAGAGGAAGCATTGAGCATGACAAGTGAAGAATTTAATAACAAGTCAGATCATGTAAGCAGAGGGACCAAACATAAAGGAATAATACTTCCAAACATATAACAGCAAAAAAATATTTTGTTTTTCTTCTTGACTATACTAACCTTGCCTCCCTTTTCTGGTCTGCCCTTCTTTCTTGCAACTGTTATCCCACAAATGAGCTTCATATCTTCCGGTCCATCTGTGTCTGTGTTGCACATAATTTGACAAAGATTAAAAAAAAATGTAGTGAAAACAGTGTGTACCCAAAAAAAGCAAAATAAAGAAAATGGAAACCATCCCATTAATGAGTTCACTAACCTGGTCACTCCTCTGTACTGTGAAGTTCTTTGACCAAATGTGTCAATAGACTTCCTATGAACAGGCTGCTTTGTACCCACTTTTCCATGGCCTCTCTTCTTAGTTTCTAAGGCCACACAATCTGCTGCACCAGCAGGTGAGATCTGTCTTGGAGCTGTGACACAGCTAGACTGAGAACCAGGGCTCATAGACAAACTAAGAGACTGTAAATCCCCACAACCCATAGACCCAACAGTAGATGCAGAAGCAGCTCCTCCGTCATCAACCATAGCACTGCTCATCTGCTGCTCTAGTGCATTATGAGTACTAGTACTGTAGTGTCTAGCAACCCAGTTTTTCAAAAAAGGCATAGCATCATCACTCAGTTGATGATGAGGGATCTGAGAAGCACAGTGTGTGAGGTTGATGTTGTCTTTGGTGGTTTCTTCTTCCTCCATTGGAGACTGGTACATTCCTCCATGACATGGCATTCCTACATAATATGGATGATGGGTTTGAGCTTGAAACTGTTGCTGTTGCTGTTGTTGTCTGAACTGTTCTTGAAGAAGGTCAAGAGAATGTTGCTGTTGTCTGTTGGTTTCTGTCTCTGCATGGTGGTTGTGGTAGTACATGCTATCTAAGCTTAGAGCCATTGTTTCTCTTTCATGGCTTCCATACTGGTGATGATGAGTTTCCATTGTAGCTCCTCCTAGAAAGTCCTCTAGTTTTGGTGATGAACTTGACACCATTACTTTATACCCAAAAAAAAAAAAAAAAAAAAAAACATTTTAACAAACGCTATATTAATTAAAACTAAAAGAGTTAAGACCGGAAGCAGAAACAAAAAAACAAACCTTCTGGTTGTGATCTAGTGAGAGCCTCCATAATACAAAGAGAACCATCAGACTTGAGTGGCATAACAGACAAAGGAGAGTGAAAGGCACCATTTTCACCAACCCCATAACAGATTCCAGAGGTGTTGAGGTGAGAAGACAAGTAAAAGCTAGTAGGAACAGCATTAGAAACAGCAGCAGAAGGAGACTGAGATTGATGATACTGATGATGATGATGTTGATGATGAGGTTGATGATGGCTGTTGGGGTCAGTGTTGTTAACCTCCATTTTCATGTGGGGTGAGAGAGAAAATCCAAGCCAGTTATTATTATTATTGCTGCCATTGCTATCATCATTCATAGACTTCATGATCTTCTTCTCTACCTCTCTCTCTCTCTCTCTCTAACTTTTCCAACTTACAGGGTTGTTGTTGTTGTATCTCTGGGTGCAAGGCACAACTCAATCATTGGCAAGCAAATAAACTAATCATACCAAAAATCTCTTGCCTCCCCTTCTTCATCTGAAAAAACTTGTTTATTTTTTTTTTGTAGTCTAGCATGGAACCAAGAAAATAAAAATAAAAATTTCCAACGCTATCCAAAAACTCTACAATCTATGCAATAACAAATCCCCACCAACCAAAGTCTCTCTCAATACTGTCTCTCTCCAAAGAGAACAAAACTGGTCTCTTTAAACTAAAAAAAATAAAGGAATGAATTCCAGGCAAGCAATGCTGGGGAGCATCCCTGCATTCTCCATAGGGATCTGTGTCTCTCTCTCTCTTCACTAACTCTTTTGCCTTTTTTTTCCTTAAATAATTTTAAACCCTAAAAAAAAAAAAAAAACAAAAAACCCAGATCCAAATGCACTCTTAAGCTTCTAAAATGCACCCTTAAACTCTCTCTCATATTACTCAGCAAAACAAAACTGTGAAGACTGAAATTATTATCAACTTTTTCGACTCTATTGTCTCTCTCTTCAATGACATAATATGGTCAGGCAGTTGAATCTAGTGGGTTGTGTAGGAACCAATAGGGTGTGAGAGAGTGGTCAGATAACCAAAACAGGTTAGCTTTATTTAATTTTTTTACAGTCTCCACAGAGCCTTAGATAGATTTGACGGGCAGGAGAGGACTGCTGCCCATCCAGTCACTTCATACACCAGTACACCTTCTGTGCCCACTCTGCACCCCCAAACGATCCTAATTAAATCTAATGTTTTTTCAAACTTAAATACTGCTCCAATTTGGTTCACAGCTTTCAATTCCTTTTTTTTTTTTTATTTTTTTTTTATTTTAAAAATAAATAAATAGGACAAATTAAAATGTAGAGTCATTACATTTTCCCGTATACTGTGACCACAAAAATGGTCACAGTCCATCACCCACCGTCGACTTAATTGGATAAAGATAGGTGTCTGTCTCCTGTGGTGTAATATGATGTGACCTGAATTTACTGTGTTTGTGCTTTATTCATCTGACAGTGATGAACAGAACAACAATTGGCTGTGACTGTCAACTTGTGATGCTAGAATGACCGGAGACAAACACTAAAAGATAGCTATTTTTTGTTTTCTTTTACAAATAAATCACATTATTTCGGACATTAATCAAGCAGAATTATATATAAGTGGGTGCTACTGCCACTGATATATTTGTTCCTTTTTATTTCTTTTATTTTTTCTATAAAGCCAACCGGCGTTGAAACAGCAAATTTGCTCTTCTAGTTCTCAATAGCTCCATTTGAGGAAAAATACAGAGGTTTAATAAGAAGGATTAATACTGCTCAATAATCTGATGAAAACATTTATAACAAAATCAACCACCAATATCTACAAGTCTTTGTAAAACTAAAAAAATCTTAATCAAAAGTTGGCTGGATAATACGTCCATACACGATACATGCATCACACGTACAATTTACTTAGATTAAAAACTTTCATCTTTTACGACTAAAAGCTGGTCCTGTTGAATTTGTGTTGGCTTGATATATTGTACTACTGTGTGAAACTCGTGATGTGTAATTCAGTCATTGTTTAAACTCAAATGGGAAAAGCACAGAAACTCCATTAATTTGCTTTATATATTTATTATTATTATTTTGTGTGTGTGCTAAACAGACCTTTGTGAGCAGAAAATCTTCAGTGCACCGGGTGTATGAGTTGAGTGTTGTACTCGACCACTCAGATGGTAACACATCGGTATGTATCGGTTTTCTTTTGTTTTTATATTTTTTTTCATCATTATTTTATTCATTTTTCTTTCATCCCATCAAATTTATTATTATTATTATTATTTTAGCTGGCATATACCGAGGTGTCAATATCTTAGTGGCCGGATGCAACATTCAGCTCATACACCCGGTTCACCGGATATTTTCTCCTTGGTGAGTAGTCAACACCTGCTTCCAGACAAAAAGTGGGATGTGGGTCTGGTTTAAGCTTGAAATATTCCAGGAATGATGAGCTAAGGGCCCCATTAAACAAGCTTTTCATGGAATTTCTATTAAACTAATTTCCATTATTATATTATCACTTTCAAATTACGCCGATTTCCATTTCTATTCATCCTCTGGTTTAATTTAATTTCTTCACATGTTTTTGGAAGAATTTGTGTCATTTCCTTGACTTGTAATTGTATATAACTTTATCTTTGTACAGTATAAGAAAATTTTCTAGATCTTTGGATTTTTCCAAAAGTTCTGTGGTTTCGACTGAATACCGTATTTGTTTGTAACTTTGTGTTTCCTTCAAAAAAAAAAGAAAAAAAAAAAGGGTGTTTGTAAATTTATATGGTTAATCGACAAAAGTGAGAGTGGTTCAATGTTAATCCTCTCACACCAATAAATCGAGTTCACGGGTGGGTTCAAGTCTTGTTCCCTTCCCGATCTCAATATATCAAGAGATTTTAGGTTTTATGCTTTATAAAACATTAAACAATATTATCCATGTCCAATATTGTGTTTTGTCATAGCGGTGCCCTAGTGCTTTCACATACTGTTTTCATATTCCACGTGTAGCATTTGTAACCGAAGAAAATGTCTCACTTGTATTTTCTTAAACTATTATCATCAAAGGATTATGTCTTTTTTTTTTTTTTGATTAATAAGAACACAAACATTACATAAAATTCCTACATAACAAAGAAGAAAAATCCAACCGAAGAAACTCCTGACAAGAAGAAAAAGCAGAACCAAAATCAAAGGATTATGTCAAACAACATATAAACATCCCAATGATAATATTAAAAAATATAAATATTTGATTGATTTTACTATTATTAAGAAATTTATTTTATTATAAAATCGTCTATTTAAAGAGTTATTTTTTAGTATTCCAATTACAAAAGCAGACTCTCCTAAAGTACTCCTGGGGAGTTCTTCTTTTTTTCATTTATGGTGAGTTTTTATTTTTTTATTTTATTTATTATTTATTATTATTTTTTTATGAATACATTTACGGTGAGTTTTGCTTGTACTACGCTACTACTTTTGTCTTTAATAAAATTTCCCTTTTTTTTTTGGGATTTTAAAAATATTTTTTTTACTATATGTTTCTTAAAGCACATGTAATCAATGTCAAAAGGATAATTTATACTAGCTTTTGTCTCCAATCCATTAACATATTATCCTTTTTCTTGCTTATTTGTTTTTTTATTTTTATTTTATAAATTAAGTCAATAGTACCCGGGAGATATTTAGTTTAGGGTTCCGTTGGTTTGAATTTGTGGGTGGTGTCTTGTTTTCTTTTTTCTTTTGAAGGGTCCTCTTTGCATGGAGATGTGCATGAAACTTATTATCATGGAGACAGATATTCAAATGTTAATGATTTGGTTTTGGACCTCGAAAACAAGACTATGGAAACAACAAAGGTGTTGTGACTTGTGTGCATAGAGGTAGGAGGGAAGGTGTATATGTTATGATTGTTTTTTTTATTATATAGCAATCATGAGTAAATCCAGCAATCACAATATCATATATATATATATATACATATATTCTATTTATCGGTTTATCCTGACAATAAATATATCAGGACGAAGAATATGGACTACTAGATTTACATACTTTGACTCAAAGTGTATGCACTTGTCAAAACTTCTCTATAATCTATGGTCCATATTTTTCATCATAATATATTTATTGTCAGGATGAACTGACAATAGAAACACTGTATATATATATAGACCATGTTGTTATCTTTTTCCCAAAATTAGTGCATGATCTTACCTAAATTAGACCATGTTGTAAGTTTTTATAAATTGCTGCCTCTCAACAAAATTCACTTTCATTTTCACCAACCTTTACAGTAGAAATAACCAAATGGTGTATAATTGATCTATATATACTGTTTGTTTGTCCTTGTCTCTCCTCGACAACTCTCAATTAAGCTCATTATAATTCTATCTTTTAGATGCTTCTCTTTGAGAGATTGATAAAATATAATGTTTAAAATTAAAGGTAACTACACTTTTCGAATACAGATTACAGTAGTTTTCTAATACCATTTCAGTATTAACTCACCGTTACCTCATTTGAAATGAAAATTCGAGATATTTTTACAAAGTGTAAAAGGGTTTTTGTATAATATTAAAAGAATTGATATAGGCATGGAAAAAAGTAGTGACAAAGGTACCAATGGCATTAGCAAAGAATAGAGAGAACATCTTTTGTGCAGCTCTTTGAATTTGTAGGTTTAAATTTGGTCAGAGATGTGGACCTTACAAGAGAGAAAGTGAGAGAGAGCAAAAATAGGAAAGTGAAAGAACATATACCGCCCTTTAGAAAGACAAAAAAACAGTAGAAAACAGTTTGCATGCGAAACCTTTACTCAGTCCATTTTCAATTAATGACCTCAAGGACATCACAATTGCAGTACTAATTACTGCAATTTTTTTTTAAAAAAAATTTATTTGTTTGAATTCATGTGATAGTAATAACTATATTCAATACATACATGTTATGATTATCTTATAAGTATATTCCAAATCATTAAAAACCATAATCGATTCCTAATTATAACGTTAAAAACAAGATTTTAATCGCCTGACAATCAACAAATATTCATTTCCTAAAGCAGGGAAGAGTCAAAAGAGTTGGTGCTAATACTAAATATCAGATTATTAATCTCCTTTGACAGGATTATTATTTGACCAAAATTAAGCATTTAAACTTTATGGCCATATATAATATTCAGAAAATGACATATCATCACCTCTTAGTATAATAGTGGTAATACGTATATAGAGGGTTCGAATCCAACCATTTGTTCTGGAATTCGAATCCAACCATTTGTTCTGGAAGAATCTCGATAGATCCTAACAAATCAGTGACATATTAGGAGACAAAAATACTTCTTGAATACTTCAATATATGTATATTATACAATTGTTCTATTCTTAATAAACAATAAAAGAAATATATGTGGGGTGCTACAAGAAATTAAAGCCAGCTTGTTATTTAAGAAGGGATGCAGTGGATACCACCTACCAAACAGAAATTGTGTACAGATTGCCTCCACCTTCTCTCAACTTTAAATATCTTAACATTTGAATTAATACTACGTGTTGCCTTTATTATTTTCAATGAATGACAACATACTTCCAATGCCAAACTGTAAATTTCTTTTCATTTTTGTCTTGAGCAATCCCAATTCCAAAGTAAAAAACTAAAAGTAAATGAATTAGTTAGGTTTATTAATTTAGAGCTGGTTATATTAATGATGACGAGGCCCGGCCAAGAAAAGAAAAGAGAGAATTAAATGAAGGAAGAAGTTAGGAGATTCACGTGAGAACACAAAATCCAAACAAAATCTAAAGAAAGATCACAAACACTAGGCTATGACCAATGAGACTATGAGAGGATCCAATTAACAGAGTGAGAGAGAAAAAAGTATAGCTTATGTGTGATCACACAATTCTGAGGATGCCTATGTACCCAAATCACAAGGACAACAACAGCTACCTCTGATGCTGTGGGTGATGTGCTGTGCCTCTGCATGCCCTCCCTCCCTCTCTATCTATTTCTTTCATCAACTCCCTTCACTAATGAAAACACAGTCTCCATTAAAGTCTCTCTCTCTCTCTCCCTCCCTCCCTCCCTCCCCTTAATTTGCATGCAACAACACTCAAAACCCTGATCCTATATATGTCATTAGTGATCTCTATCTGATAATTACCAGGCATATATCAGATGGGATCATGGATGACATGTCAAGATCTAAGGGCCATGTGTCATGTCACCATCACCTTAGATTCTCTTCTTGCATTGTTTCCTCAATAAGGATTTTTCTTTTCTTTTCCTCAAAGTCTATAAGAGAGGGAAATGTCACCAGTAGATCGAGACAGCTTGGTGAGTAGCAAAAGAGAGACCACACCACCCACACTATACCCACTAGCTTCTTCTTTTTTCATATATGGTTCATGGAGCAAATTAAAGCAAGCCACAATAGGATTGATTGATCATCCCTATACAACTACACTATGTGCTATGTTTGCTCTGTTAATTCCAAGAAGACTGAATATGCTATTAATAAAGATTATGGGTTCAAGAATTTAAAGCAGAAAACCCCCTTAAAGAAACTGGACGACAGCGGACAGCTAGGGCTCATTCAAGCATAATATGTATATATAATAAAATAAAGAATATAAAAAACGATGGTGTGTCATAAGTGTTTGCTGCTACGTGACCTGAAGACGTTATCCATTTTCTTCGATCTTTGCTTTTTAATGGAAGAAAGACCATGAAGCATTTTTCTTTTTATGGTAATGTGTTTTTAAGACCAAACATGATTTTTTGATTTGCCAGAAAAGGCAACGCTTGCTGGCCACCACACCACATACTACTTTCACGTGATGTATATACAAAATCGATCAACCCTTTGTCCAACGGTAGCAACATATCACCGGTTTATCTAAATTTTATATGTTCAAATCAGATTCTGTTCTCAATTATTACAATATCTACATTTTCAATCTACCACCTTGTCCTCATTGTGCTATTATTGCATCTTATTTGATACTTTCACATTAAAAAATTCAATTTTAATTGTTTATTTATCAAAGTGTATCTTGAGAAAACATGTCATGTATTAAAATATAATTAAAAATTTTATATTAATTTATTCTCTTAAACTATTAGTAAACATTTCAATAATCAAAGATTGTATATGAATATTCCATTTTTGTGGTAATTACAAAAGACAGAATTAAAGTCAAATAAGTTGAAATTAGTTTATGTTCTCGGAAGGAACAGTTTGATATATTTTTTACAAGTTAGGAACCAAATAAGTTAATACACATATGTTGAGAAAAAAAGTAAGATTTTATGAAAATTTAGGATTCAAATTGTAAGATTTCCCCTTATTTATTTAAGATAGATTTATAATCATAACAAATTTGGAGATCATTTTAGAATTTATAATTATAGAAAGTTATATAATTATTATTTTTTTAGAATTTATATATATATATTTTAAAAAATATTACATTATTACATAAATTCAAAGTTTTTTCTTTTAAAAATAAGGAGAATTCGAACCCGTAATCTTAAGATACAGGTATGAGATGCTTTACCACCAAATCAACTTATCTCGTCATTTATTTGTTATACTTGGATCGGGAATTTCAGTTCTTGGAATTTCAGTTCTTGGCATTAAGTTGCCTTTAGAGTAGCCATTACATATTACAAGAGAAAATCTAAACAAACCAACGAAAAAATGATAAGATAATGATAGCTTTATGATCAATTTGAAGAGGTAATAATAAATTAATAATAATAATGGTGTGAAATAACAAGAAATATCAAGGTCAACTGCTTTATTAGACGACAATCAATAAAGTAAAGTAATTTATTTCCAAAAATAAAAAAATAAAAAAATAAAGTAAAGTAATTGGTTTACAGCAAATTAAGATTTCAGAGATGGGACATTTGAGAAGAAGAAGATAAATGGCCGATTTATCTCCCTGTTGTGACGGCTATTAGCTGTATTGTAGCATAGATTGACTGATCACTGACCCCCTCTAAACCGAGCCCTAATTTGCTGTCACCTGGACAACTATGTCAAATCGTTGAAATTTATATATTAATAAGCCAGGATCATATCCTATTCAATCTTGACTTCTTGGTTTGGCTTTTTGTCACATTTTTCTATGGTGAAAAAAAAAAAAAAAAAAAAATTAACACTAGGGCTGTTTTTTCTGTTCTGGTGGTATAAACCCACTAATCAACCACAATTGAATGGAGATTGGAGATCAGCATCCTTGTTTGTTTCCAATGATCTCCACTGTTGAAAAGTTTTATCAAGCAATCTAAGCTACTCAGCAAAGAAATAAAAAACTACATGAAACCAAAACATATAGACAAACTTATAGAATCAAGATCATACAGTCAATAGTTCAGGTTGGATCGGAAGGATGTAAATTTCTTGTGATAGATATAGAATGAACGAACGAGCAATTCTCGATCATTCAAAAAATGTCAGGGAGATTTATAGGAATAAGATTTCTCAGTTACACAGCTTACATATATAATCTTAATAAACAAAAACACCCTGAAGAGCACCTTTCTTGAAACAATCCTATTTAATGTGGTGATCATAGTATCATACTGCTGTCTTTCTCCAATAAATGAAAAAAAAAAAGAATGTTATCGTATTCTAATAGATTGCAAATTGATGGATTACAAAATATTATCGTATTCAGGACATTAAAACTTATATACGAGTAATATCTGCACAACATTTTTCTTACCTGTTAAAATTACAGCTGATAAGTACAAATAGTATGAACAAAAACTGAGAAATTTGATGTGCATGAAATGGCTATCATATTCACCACCTTCGTATTAATGATGTCAGCAACTGCAACAACAAAGACAATTCAAATGCTGTTAAGTCTCAGTTTATTACAAGAATGATAAAAAGTAGTTCCAGAGCCATATTTAGAAGCAACAAGTTATTCGACGGATAGAAACTATGACATTAATAAGGACATGAATACAAGAAAACACATGTACTTAAGTGGATAAAACCCAAGTATTTAAACAAACACGTTGGCGTACTGTTTTTCCTACCACAGACACACTCTACTAAACCATTAGATATGTAGGGGGAGACATAAAATATGTGAATCTATCAAACTAATTGGAATTGCTGAGGCTGTTATAATCAAAATTCACTTTTTCCCAGTCAAAATAGAAAATACATTTTAAGTTCAAAATTGAAGCAATATCATTAATTCGACAAGCAAATACTATGCTGGCGTGTGAAAAATAGTAGAAACTTTCCAGTCAGGCAATTCTCAAGGTCATTCCAGTTTGGTCATAACAATAAAGAAACAACAAAAGTTGGATGTGCTAAAAGCAAGTTAACCGGTACATCATTTCATTCTGAGACTTAATTGGGAAAAGTTTCATACCTCAAAAAGTTCAAATGGGTTGCCACGGCGATACACATCATTTTTCTTGATCTTATCACTGGGAAGGAAGCTGAACAATAGAGATCTCCATCCAATAAGTAGAACAGCAGTGCTCCCCATTGTTACCAAGATGAAGGCGTATGGGGGAATATGGCCTGATGTTACTGCCCTTATAACTAATCCCAGCTGCCAAATAAAGTAAAGGAAATAATGGAATTTGATCAATTATGATTTCTGCTTGTCATATACAAATCCAACCGGAAAAGTAATGTAGCTATTAACGCTATTGTAGCCTAAAATGTGTTGACCAGTCAAAAGCATTTCCCCGGAAAAGAATTTGAATGAAATGACCATTTCTGCCATTATGATTGGCAAGACAGGAGAGTGGATGAAACCGAAACCAGAAAACAACTGATAAGTTATAACTCGATCAAAATGGAAGAAAGGATTATTTGAGATGGTTTGATCATTTGCAAACTAAACACTAACAATTCTAATTTCTTAAGAAAAAGATACGCCTATATTGATTAAAAGTCTGAAGGCAAAGTAGGTAAAATTCCCAAAATACGACACGGCAATAGAAACTGCAAGTGGCCACCCCCCTAAAATAAATTTAATATTATTCGGGCCAATGGCCCATATATGAACTTAAAAGATCTACATATGAATCTTAGCCACCAGAACCAGAATAAAAATCAATTTGTTTGAGCCTTGAGGCAGATATCATCCCCAGTTAGAATCCAATAAGATAAGCTTATTCTCTTTATAAGCAGCAACAGCCAAAAGCTCCATTGATAAATTTAACCTTTGTCACAAATGATTTCAACTATAAGTAACATTTAACCTTTCCTTAGAATTTACTCCATGACTTTCTTGTGCATGACCACTAAGTAAAATTATAACCTACCAACGGAATTTATAATTGAGAAAAAACTGACTTCCCTATCCAAAGAGAAAAAAGGAAACTGATTACACTGTAACTAAGGCTGTTTCATTTTTGTGTTTTGGGGATTCTTTTTGTTAGAGATCCCTAGTGTGTAGGCCAGCCAAGTTATTTACATTTTGATCTGATCCCTCATAGGTCTTCTTTGTTTATGGACTGCTTGTTCACATCTTCTCGTATACATCTTCTGTCTAATTAATATGATCTCTTAGTTTCTGAGCACAAAGAATAACCCAAGAATGCAGCCATAGTCGTAATTCAATGTAAAATATTCTATCATGCACACACTGTAAACAAATGCAATTCCCACCCCTAAAGTAAAGGCCATTGAGAGTTGAGACTATCAATAAAGTATGATTTAATAAAAATCTTCACTCCTTTTACAACCAGAGACAGGCAAGTTCATTGTATTCTTTATTTCCCTAAATGGATCCCATGATATTGAACAAAGTTTTCTTTGTAATGACAACATTTAGAAACAATTCAAACACGAATCCTAAAAGTATTGCTATTTAGCAAAAGAAATTCCAACATCAACACATTCGTTTCGAGACCAAAGATGCATCAGGAGATATGTGGACTCAATACACTATAATAAGCAGTTCGATATCAGTACCAATTACCAAATATTCATCTGCATCAACAGATAAATGGACAAAGTGCAAATGCAAGTCCAACTTATTTATTCAAGCACAATAACTAGCATCAACATCCGCAGGAACGAAAAAGGTAAAACAATCGAAAAAATTGGATATAATAGAAACTTACAGGAATCCCCAAAGCCCATGATTTAGCAGCAGCTATAACAGCTTTAGACAAACCATTCATTCCCCGACCGTCCTCCGCATAACCCCCAAGAAAGTAAGCACTCAAGAACCATCCTGCAACAAACATTAATATTTATTACAAGATAATCCATCAGAATAACAATGTTCTTTTCCATTGTTAAAATGTAAACAAAATTATAGACAACATACCAGCAATAAAAGGGTCAGCTGTACGCAGAGTTTCAATGTCAAAAACTGAGAACCCATGATTAAACCTTCCAATTGCAGAGAACAAAAACAAAGCCAACACATCCCCACCAGAAAGCAGAGCCACACGACTGAAAACACACAATAATAATAACAATAATTAGCAATTACGAAAGTGAATGAGATAAAGACACTACACTAGAGAGATTATAATTCATACCCCCATTTGTTAATACGAGAAGAGAAATCGGGTTTTTCGAATTGAATGACACCTTCTAATGGGACATTCTCTTGAGTGACGAAAACAGTTTCTTCATTGTTAAAAGAAGTAGATGAAGAAGCTTGTTTGGTGGAATCAACACCACCCTCTGCTTTAGCGATAGTGAGATTGATGAGTGGTCTTGATTTTGAAGAGCTTCTTCTACTTCTGGGTATGTATTTTATTGTCGGATTACATTTGGTGGTGAAGAGAGGAGGGTTTGGATTAGCCAGTTTCAGATTGAGAGACCATTTTCGTGTTGTTAGAGGAGCTTGACTTATCATAATCATTTCTCCCTACTCTTTTGTTCCAACTCCAACTAGTTTGTTCAACAAATTCTGAAGTTTGATATTATGTAATCCATTCGTGGTCAGGACGTTTCTTCTTTTTTCGATTAAAAATTAATAATTCTTTTGAATCCATATTGGGCCTGGAGCCGGCCCATTACGTATGAAAATTTTGATTGTCCAAAGTCCTCAATTAGCTCATAAACAGTTTCTGTACTTTCACAGATAGGGCAACCATCGTATGGCTGTCGAACCCTAATTATTCATGTATTATCTTTCACAACCTAATATATCCATGAAATTTAACATTAGTAAAGTCTTATGCTACAGTAGAGCATGCACGGCGGGAGATGGCATTACATTAATTGATCACCGAAAATTATTACACAATTTGTCATTTATCTAATCATTTCAAGTGAGATTGATGAGTGGTCCTGATTTTGAAGAGCTTCTTCTACTTCTGGGAACGTATTTTGTTGTTGGATTACATTTGGTGGTGAAAAGAGGAGGATTTGGATTGGCCAGTTTCAGATTCAGAGACCATTTTCGTGTAGTTAAGAGTAGAGGAGCTTGACCCAACATAATCATCATTTCTGGAATTTGATTTTAATCACAGTTCTGTCATTGTACTTTAACAATTTTTTTTTTCTTGAACTTTATTGTAACAATGCCATTGAAGTGTTCAGGTATCGTCACATGAAAACAGATATTATTTGCATGAGAACAAACAAACACTGTTCTTGTCTGTCTAATAACAAGCTAAATATGTACATTCATTTAATGTCTCAGTGTCTGATACATGTTCTATGAATCAAAGAAATTACTGCTGCTTGTTTACATTTTACAAACACCCAGCTAAACTACAGTTCTACAACGTCCCACATGAAAATATGAAACTCCAGTGTTATAAAAACACTAGAGAGAAGCGAAATTGTTGCCAAAACGGCAAAAAGCATACTAAGACATCAACTTCACTGACGGGGCAAGAACAAAGCTCAGGTATACCAACCAGAATTGCCAACCAATAAAAACTGGAACTACCATGAACCTGCTTGTCTACTTGATTACCAGTGTTGGTGTGTTGCATACAAGGAAAAGAGGTGGGTGACCAAAGAAATACTACAAAAAAAATAAAAATGAAAGTATTTCTCGGGTGGTCCATAACATTTTAAGATTTTTCACCAACAGGAGCATCCATCTTTTTACGCAAGTCAACAGTTTGGACCTCATCACATCAAACGTGCATATGTACAACTTGTATTCTTGATTACTATTCAACAAAATTCTTTGTTTCATGAACTCAAATAAAATGGAGAAGAGAATGAATCACTGTTTTCATCTCAAAAATACTCTTCAAAATGATGCACAACCAAAAGGTATATGTCCTCCAAGAGGGTCCAATACCCAAAAACCAATCTGCAATCTATAACAAAAACTTGAAGTGCGTATATGCATTTCAAGCCAATTTCGCAGCTTAAAGAACAATTAGGCATATTATAAAGAAAAACTTGGATCAGATGGTTGCAAGATGCATTTAGGGAAATGAATAAGGCGATACAATAATAGGCAAATATGATCATACTTGCACAAAAAGCATGGCATTTAAATCCCAATTTTTCATTCAAAAAAATAAATGAAAGACCTAGCAATTAGGTCCCACTAAATTATTTATAGGGGATACATAGATATCTGCCAGAAAACCTCTATCTTCATATTGATAAGCTAACAATAAAACAATGGCAATGTTAAATAAAATAAAATAAAATAAATAAATAAATAAATAAACATATTTTAAACACTTAAGAGATACTGAGAATGCAAGCAAACTAACTTCAATGAGGTTCCACATTACTCCTAACATTCATATGCATAATAGAAAGGTGAGACAGAGAGAGAGTGTGTGTGTGTGTGAGAGAGAGACAGGGTTTAAATGCAATTATATTACAGAGAACAGAATCCTGTACTGACAAATTATTAAAACGAGCAATGACGCATAGCAAGCACCATGCTTAGCAACTGACATCTAAAAGACAATAACATTAGAACGATGATGGTTAAACAGCCTACGCAATAAGTCAATGAATTTATCTACCCTTCAGTTCCTATGGAAAATATGCTAGGTCAACCAGAAATACCTACAGGCAAAGGCATATATCTTCCATTGAGATCTTTCTGATTTTGTTCACTATTCTGTTCACTAGAAGCACTATCATTACCTCCCTTCAACACCGTAGAATCAACATCCAACTTCACCTCTTCGGTCTGAGATGGGGTAACATTAGATAGCAAATGGCCACTGCCACCCAGAACATGACTTAATTTCCCATCAACTCCACCGTCAACAATCCCATTGTAACCACCATTCATGTAAGCAGGAAACACAGAAGCATTACCATAAGGAAGTGGGCATGCCCCAGCTCCAATCATCATAGGACCATACCAGGGGATCCTAGGGGCAATTGAAGTAATTCCGTACCCAAATTTTCCATACGGTACCATAGGGTATCCAGCCCCAAAGATGCCTGCACCGGGCATATACCCTCCAACACCACTATAGTTGGGAATAGCATAAACATGTGGATATCCATATCCAGGACTATAAGAAGAAGGGTAATTGCCAGGTTGATAACAGTTATAAGAAGAACCTATTCCAACAGTACCTCTTGAGTTATAACCACAGGTACTACCACCATTAATTTCCTCTTTTGGCACGGCCCGCTTAACTTCCACAAGCCTCCCATTCAACTCATGAAATGTCTTCAGCATTACCTTTTCTGCGGATTCCTCGGAATCAAAGGTAACAAACCCAAATCCCCTAGGCCGGTTTGTCATGTTGTCATGCATCACAACTACATCTGTTATCATACCAAATGTTTTAAAGTAATTCTTGAACTCCTCCTCAGTTAAGTTAGAAGACAAACCCCCTACAAAAATCTTTTTTGTCCTAACATGATTATTGTTATCAACATTACTGCTATTCTTACTCAACCGACCGCTCTGAAATTCGTTAGGGTAGTGCTGCAGCTGCTGTTTCTGTTGATTATGGTGTTGTTCACTTCTGGGAATCGCTTTTTTCACCTCTACCTAAGAAATGAATTGATAAATTAAACAAAGTACATACCCTAAACTCTGTTTGGTTTCTAAGAAAAAGTAGTACATGAAAAAGAAACTATTATTTTGACTCCAGAACAATGCAGCCACCTCAATTTGGGACCCATAAAAGAAAATCATCTATTCCATCGGTCCCTAAAGCAGTTATATCATTTCTAGAGGCAAAATAATATAGAAGTTATTTTCAGCTTCAATTTATTTTTATTTTTATTTTTTCGAAGGAAAAATCTACCATATGGTCCATATCACCCCTTAATTAGTTGGGTAAGTCATAAGAGATGACGACTAAATGCAAGCTTCCAAGTTATTATCAAAACCATAAAAAAATTATTTAAAAGAAAAATAATAAAACAAAATTCAAAATTTTTCTTTTCCCTCACTTTTCTCAGCAACCAAACAGAACAGAGAACTAAATAAACTAACTAACTATAAAACATAACAAATTAATAAAAGGTGTTCATACTCACCGTTCTTCCCAGTATAACATGAGTGACTTTGAGCGCTTTATCAGCCGAAAAGGGGTCAGAAAACCAAACAAAGCCAAAACCTCTTGGAGTTTTAGTGTTTCGTTCTCTGGCTATCACTGAACCCAAAACGGTGCCGTACTTGCTGAAGTGAACTCTGAGCGTCATTTCACTTGTCTCCCGAGAAATTCCTCCCACGAATAGCTTCGACTGGTCTGAATCCATTGTACAAGACAAACCCTAATTTTGACTATTTGTACAAAAACAAGCTCCAATTACAAATAACTGTACAGCATAAAAATAAAAAACCCTAAAAATGATAATTGCAGGAAACAAAAACAAAAAATAAAAAAAAATTTAAAAAAAATCTCTATAATTAACAATTGAATTCAAAAAATTAAAAAATAAAAACCCTAGAAATTGTTTTTTGTCAGATGGTGAGAATAGAATCCTTTACACATACGATTTTGCCAGATGGTGAGAATAGAGAAAAATAACGAATCTGGAAGCGGTAGTTTTTGAGTTACATAGAAAGACTGTTTTTAGTTACTTCGATTTTGCAGACCCGACCGAACCTATTGGGGACAAGCACTCCTACAATCGTGCTTTCATGTGGATTGTTATTGGGCAATATTTGTAAATGGGCCTAGTCCACACAGATTACCACCATTCTAAAGTAAAGCTATTAGCCCACCATAAATCTATTACTTCCGTATAAAAAGAGAGATCGATTTCTGAATGAGTGACGATATTATAACCCTTCTAAAACCGTATATACATCCTAAATTTTTATAATTTTCAAGTTTTTATAGAATAGATGTTTTCATATAAAAATATAATAATTATAAAACCTCTAAATACACCCAATTTACTCGAAAATACCTTATATATATATAAATAAATGGTAATAGCTAAATACTTTTCAAACCAAGTTAATATATATATATATAATAATCTAAACATATTTATTTCTATATATATCAAACAAAGCAGGTGAATTGACACCTTGATTGCAATTATGAATATTAATTGATTACGAGATTTCTCTTGATTACCTATTGATTTTGTGATTTACAATTGCCTCTTGATTGTTTTTTTTTTTTTTTTAGAGACTATTGCAACATTACTCTTAAATTAAATTATTAATATTTTAATTCAAAAAATATAATAATTTCTTGTAACTATTTACTTTTTCGATTTTTTAACTAATTAAATCAAATTAAAAATAATAAATAAAAACAAAACCAAAATCGAAAAACGAAAACTCAATTTAAAACCTGGGAGGAGTGCAGCTGCCTCTTCAATTGAGCGGAAAACTCAATTTAGAAAAGATGGCAGCCCCTCCAAAATTTGGGAAGATTGGAGGAGTGCAGCTCCTCCCGAATATATAATAATAATAATAATAATAAATTAAAACCTCTTTTATATTTTATATTGGTGCATAAACTAGAAAAAAGGAAATAATTAACAATCAAATCGCTAAAAAAATTAACAATAAAAGTAACAGGAAAATGAAAAAGATGAAGACGAAGCAAATGACATGCTTGCATTTTTTATACGTTTTTCATTTTTTTTTTCCCTTTATATTTTGTTTTAAATAAAAAAAGAAAAAGAAAAAAAAAAGCCATATATTTATTATTTATAATGTTTTTAAAAATTAAAAGAAAGGGTATATTTGGTAATGTGTGGGGTGTGCTTACAATATTTTATATTTTTAAAAATTGTAATGAAGTGTACATACAGTTTTTTAAAAGTGTAAATATCGTCACTCTTTCTGAATTATAATCCTAAATGGGTCGGGGACTCGGGGTATTGCTACCAATGTCCAAATATCTGATTTCCGCATTCATATTTTAGGGATAGTTGTCCTGGTAGCCATCAACTTATGTCACCACTATCAAAATGGTCACCAGATGGGAAATTGGTTTCAAAATGACTATTTTTTATGAACATTGTTACACTAAATAGCCATTCAATCTAATTCAATCTATTTCCATCTAATTCTATCCAATGAGTGGCATTTGATAAATAAAAGGATAATATTAATTTATTTTAGATATTTTTTTTAAATCAATTTTTTCTTTTGTTTCTTGAAACAACTAATTGTATTTAGTGTGTGTATATACATATACCATATCTCAAACATATATATATATATAGTCATTTTCCCCTCAGTGCGCATTAATATAAAATACATCAGTGCATTGCATGTGTGTCATAGATTATGGATAAGCACAAACAAGTGCATTCAGATTGGGTCAAAGCAATTGAATCTAATGGTCGACATGCAATGCACTCATATATATTTAGCACTGATATATATTTATAAGTGCGAACTCGGGATAAAATTTTCTTACATATCTATTTATATATATATTGAATTTATTTCAAATATATTTTTTAGAATTTTTAGATTTTATAGTCCTAATCTTCTCAATATATGTGTGTGTGTGTGTGTGTGTGTGTGTGTGTGTGTTTAAGATATGCTATACGTATATACACACACTAAATATAATTATTTATTTCAAAAAAAAAAATTGATTTCCAAAAAATATCTAAAATAAATTAATGACATCCCCTTATTTACCAAAATACCACTCATTTGATTGAATTGGATGAAATGACCATTAGTGTAACAGTGTTTGTAAAAAATGGTCATTTTGAAACCAATTCCTCATCCGGTGGCCATTTTGATAGTGGTGACATAAGTTGATGACCACCAGAGTAATAACCCCCATATTTTATTAAAGAGAGTACTTTTTTTTTTTTATGATTCAATTATTCCATTTAGAGCATCGAGACCTCTCTTAGTTTAATTCAAGTGAATATAGTCATTAATAAAAAAAAACTATGATGAAGTTGTCCATCAAAAAAAAAAAAAAAGTATAAAAAGTTAAAAATTGATATTTACTTCTTACAATCCAATTTTATCTTTTCACGCTTCTTTTTTAAAGATATTCCACCTAAAAACTTATATTTTCAAAAATTTTAAAAGCAATCCATTTTATTCTAAAATTATCCTTTTATCTTTTGATACTCATTAAAAATCATTTCATGCTAAAAACCTATTTTTTATTAAAAAAATAATTCCAAAGATGCTTCAAAAGTTCAGATCACTGCAATCAATTAAAAAAAATTAATTATTATTATATGATCGATTAAATCAAATACTTACTCCATTGAACTCAAATAATTCACAAAATTTAACCTGCAAAATGAAACACAAAATAGCTAATCCTTTACGGGGTCGGAGAACTGAATTCGTACACTCAAACAAAATATGTTAACAGACAATAAAATTCTCGACCAAATAAAATCTCCAACAAATCACAATCCTTTTAAATCAATATCATCTCTTTTTATAAGCTAAAGGTTCTATTGAAGTTCAATTCTATAAAAATCAATGAATTGTTTGTTTCTTGTGATAAATTATTCTCATCATCACTTCACAATCAAATAAAAAAAGGTTTTAGGATTATGAATTGCAATATATATATATATTATATACAGGAACACCTTGGAGTAAAAAATTATTGTGTCAAAATTTATTAGGCAATGTTGGATTCTAGCAAAATTAATTGAAGTGTGTTTAGAATTTTTTGTCCTATTTCGTAATTTTAATTGGCTAAAATTGTCATATAAAAAAAAAAAAAATGAAAATTGAGTGTAGAAAAATATCTAATGGATTGTCGATAGCATCACTCTCGCAAATTAAGGAAAAATCTTTTTATTAAGAGAGTTTCCCTTACAATCAAATGTTTTTCCTTTTACACATCATTTATAAAGAAACTACCTTCTAAAATTTTAAATTTTAAAAAAAATCTAAAGACACTTCTTTTTGCACTCCTATTCTAAAAACATCCCATTAAATTTTTATTTATTTTTCTAAAGACACTCAGTTTCTTTTAATATTACCCATTTTGAATACCTCTATTTGAATGGGAAATGGAAAAGAGATATGAAGTAATCAAATGAAAATAAAACTGAGGATGTCTTTCTATCCCAACAATTAGGGACCATTTGAATTATACCCTTACTAAATTAAAAAATGGCATAAAAGATTTGAATAAAATACATGAAGAGAGGCACATTATCACTTAGCAGAGATGGTAGTGCACCTCCCTTCCACAATCCACACCTGATAGTCAAGGTTTTGAGTTTCACTGTGCGTATTTTACAAGCATATGTGGAGAGTTTTATCTCGATTGGTGGAAGTAGTTATCTGGACCGCATGTCTATTGTTTGATCTTTGTAGGTCCCTGTAGCCATATTATAATAATTGTAAATGTAATTCTTTAAAAAAAAAAAAAAAAAAAAAAAACAAACAAACATGAAGAGAGATACAAATGTCTTTCTATTTGTAAAATTAGGGATCGTATGAAAATTAGAGATGTATTTTTTTAGGGTGCTGATATTGCCACCCATAAATATGAATTGTACACCCATATTTTATCAAAAAAATTAATTACAAAAATATCCCAATACAAATTTATCAATAAAGATAAATTATTCCAATTAAAAATAAATTAAATATTATGTACACACATTAATTACATTCATTATATCTTCAACCATATCTCTTTATTAAAAATATATATATATTATAAACCATAATTCTATCTCAGATATCAAAATTTATCATCATCGCATGATTTATCATATAACGAGTAATATAGAAAGAATTTTATGATGACTTTGATCCTACAAAGGTATGTATATATTTTCTTTATTTACATTTCTTTTACGTTTAGTTATGTCCTCTATTAATAAACAAAAAGTGAAAGGTAACATTTTTTTTTTTGTTTTTTTGTTTTTGAAAAAAAAAAAATCATATGTGTTAATATTTGATTTGACTACTTTTTAATCCGTAAAAAATTGAAACATGATAAGTTTTTTTTTTTTTTTAATAAACGTTGGATGCATTAATAATTTAAGAGGGTTTAGTCGTTTACAAATAAAATGTATTAAAATAAATATATTCATTTCAAATAGGATACTATTGACAATATGATGGGTATTTATAGCAATGGTTTAATTTTTATATTTTAGATATAGATTTACTTATAAAATGGATGTATAAATGATAAATCATTTTTATGAATTATGAGTGATAATATCGGCAGCAGCAGCGAGAGACAAGGATTTGTACAAATATTCAAATATTGAATAAATTACTTTATTATAAATATACACAAAATTTCTAGTTGAAGACAATTGCTAACACTAATATTCCTACTGGCATTGCACGGTCTTTTGTTGGGCTGTGTGATTTTCCATTTGAACCTGAGAAACAATTTGTAGAATTCCGGTATTGTACATATGCAAAACAAAGTATTTAAACAACTATTAAGTAGGCAACCGACAATTTACCTTCGACATCTTGTCCTAATCTTTTAGCACCATCAGAAAGAGCCCTGCATGGACAAGGGTTTCAATTGTTGGCCATTTTCGTTTATCATAAAAGAATTTTGCATTAAGAGGAAAGATATACAAAGGAGAAAAAAGAGGAGGAACAGAAATCCTCAAGACCAACTACAAAAAGAAAAATAAAATGTACCATTTGAGTGTGTTTGATCTAGTTTATTTTTTATCTTATTCGCTAGAAGCCTAGAATTAGTTTTTCTTCTCCTTAACATTACAGATAAGATCCTATCCTAGAGATGTTTTGGTAAATTTAAATTTGTCATAAATTACAACATTATGTTTCCAAATACCAAATAGACATACCTTCTTTGTGATTCCCCACAAAGCCTTTTTCCCCATATGTATTGGACGGCATGTTTAGCAACCGTGAAAACACTATAGACTACACAAACGACAGATGCACACTTCCAAAACCTGTAAATGAATTCAACAATATAATTCATGTAAAGAAAGAAAAATCATTATATGCCTTCGTTGTATCCAAAGTCCTCAATTAGCTCATCAACAGTTTCTAGACATTCATAAAAAGGGCAACCATTGTATGGTTGTCAAACCATTATTATTCATGTATCATCTTTCACAACCTAATATATCCATGAAATTTAACATTAGTGAAGTCTTATGCAACAGTGGAGCATGCACAGCGGAAGATGACATTACATGTATTGATCACAGAAAATTATTACACAATTTGTCATTTATCTAATCATCTAGAGTCAATATACAAGGGGTGCATGGTAAATCTTAAGTTAGTAATATTATCCAAGTCCATTTGCATTCAAAAAGACATTATTACATCATAACTTTAATGACTAAACCAAGACATAAATACCTCGCCAATCACAATCATGGAAGCACCAATCGGGACTCGGGAGTAGTCGTTCAACATGATTGACTCCATGCAGCTAAAAAGTGATACATATCCATCAAACAAGCTAGCAAATCAGTGTAAGTGTTCCATATAAGAAAATATCGCAGTAGGAGAGAAAAACCTTAATGCCTTGGGGGAATCCTAATGATCCATCAAATACTTCCTTTCTAGCAGTCAATACAGAATCTAGGGCACGCCGAGCTCCGCTTCAAATGCATGCTGAGCTCCCACTACAAATACACGACCAGTCTCATCATCCTGATATAAAGGTTCCAAAAATACCATCAATGGATGCTCTGAATTAAGCAATGAAGTTTATATATGCAATATATTTAATGATATTGAGTCTTATGTTTTGGCTTTCGACAAAGCCATTTTGTCAAACCAAGCATCTTGATTTCAACAGACTTGTCAAGAAGCTAGCACACAGTTGAAAGAGTCTTACTAGGTACCAAGGAACCTCTTTACATATTGATTCCAGTAAGTAAGAACCTTTTATCCACTTTCCGACATCATTAAGTTTGATAAACCATAGTCTAGCCTAAAAGACATATCAACAAGAATGATTACATGTTCAAACAAAAAGAATTACCAACAATAATGAATTTATGCTCTTCTCACACAATTTAATAAATAAAAAAATAATAATACCGTTTTTTCCACTATCACGCCTCTCAAGTCTCAACTGGCTAATTTCATAGAAAACTGGTGTCTTAGAGCCAACCCTTCCAGAGATAACAACGATGGGCGCAACTTTACTTTCAGTGTTAAGTACTAATTGTGCTGAAAGGAGGACGTAAAAACTCATAGTTTGAGAAAGAAATTGTAGCATCACTACAGTACCAGTGCTATTAATATCCAATTACATCAATTCGAAACATATGTTCTTATATGAACGTGGATATAAGGACCCCTTTTTTCTACTTTAAACTTACCCAAAGCTTCAATTGGCATTTACATGTACTAAAAAATCCAATAAGGATGGTAAAATTATTCAATGCTCCATGGTGCGTTACTACGCAAATAATTACCACAACAAAATCAGTATTTCTCATAAGCTGGGACTGGGAATAGCAATAATATTGACTATAATACTAAGGAGGGGGATTAACAAAAAAGACAATTCCTGGATTCAAATCATCATGCCCCAAGCTAGCAAGACTGTCCGCAAGCCTATTGCTATCCCTGTAAACATGACAAACCTTACAACACCAATCAAGTTCAATCACCTTTTTGCAACCGTTACTAAGACTAAAAAGAGGATGGTTCAAGCCAATCTTCTTGTGGAGAAGTTCCACAATCACTTTAGAGTTAGATTTCACCTCCACCTTCCTAAAACCAGCTTTCCAAACAAGTTTTAACCCTTCATACAAACCCCATAATTCAGCTTCTAAGACACTGCTAGCTCCCTTCTTCATAGCAAACCCAACAATCCAATTCTTACTGTGGTCACGCACCACCCCATCGGCAGTAATATTACCCATCTCACTCGTAAATAATTAAAAATGTATGAAATTATGAAACAACCCCAAACATTTCTATAATTGAAACCATATCTAGGTTTCATGTTTGATTTGATAATAGAGATTGAATACAAATTTAAACTTTTTTTCAATTTTGAGCAGATCTACTAATCTCCTAGATCTCCTCCCAATATGACAATCTCCCATTTTTTTCAACAAAAAAAAAAATCTTAATTAATTGATTTAATTTTAAATAATTTTAAAAATTTTATATTATTATAATAATAAAATCATTAATTCAAAGGTAACTTTGACATTTCAGACTACAAAGTTAGTCAAATGTCAAGTCAGTTGTTAGTCAACGGAAATCAAGGGAGGTTTGTGCAATATTGACTAAACTCATGGGAGTTTGTGCAATTTTCCGTTATATATATATATAAAAGCAATGCTTTTACTTCTACTAGTAAGAGTTTAGAAGTTAGAACATTTAATATATAGCATACTAAGAATAGATTAAAAAAAAATCATGGTGAAGGGGAGATTTAAACCTCCATTTCGTAGAAGATGTGAGTTCCTTGGACTACTGAAAAGAGAACAAAACATTTTTGAAGATTGCACGTTTGAAGATTCAAGAAGAGCTTTGAAGCATTTTTCGCTTCCTAGACAAAAAGAACAAAACAATTACAGATATAACCTAAAGAGAAAGATGTCAATACTGAATGAATATGACATTGGGGCCTTACATTTCTTGAAAGGTAATTAAACACGTACTACATATACTAGGTTGTTTAAAAACAATTAAAAATGCAAACAAAAGTGTATAAGTATCAGTTTATTGGCATATACTAAAAGTTCGTCATTGGGTTTTTTCTCCTCTACCGGAGTCGCATTAATTTTTCTAGTGACACACCCGTTACCGGTTCTAATTAAATTACACTACTAAGGATGACTAAAGCCAAGCGGATCCTAATTCGACGATGCTAAGCAATGAAAGTACAACGGTGAATTAAAGAGGCATACAGGTGGTTCACCCTTCGCAAGTGTACAAGTCGTTCGAATAGTAAAGGGTACACGAGTAAGGGTAGTCATTCCCATGAGGAGGTGGATTAGCTAACAAAGTAATTTAAAGCTCTAGGTTATCATTGATTACCGATTTCTTACCTCTAAACAAGTTCACTATTAAATGCTATCTCGATCAATTATACTAACCTTGCAATGAACTAAATTACCAAATCTACTACAATAATACGAGATTAAACTAGATTAAAAGATGTTAGGAGATTGATTCATTCAAGTAACAACCGTTTCATTAACCAATCATTCATTAAGCACATTCACAGCCATTATATGGTATGCATTTCATTATCAACAATGTAAAGTACTAAATTCATCATCTTACACATAATCTAAAGCTATAGATAAGTGATTAAGAGAGAATTTTGAAATAGTGATGTAGAGATTCTATGGGAAAGAGATAAGATGATAGGAGAGTTAAGTGGGACGAGCTGGCATCCACTGAAATTCCTCTAAGTGAACCAGCGGTGACAAGGTGGCGGTGAGCTCTGCCTCTCTAGCGAGGGATTACACTACTGCATCAATCTGACGGTGATGAAGTAGCATTGTCTTCTGGGATCACACCGCCAGCTCATGCCTCATTAATGCTAGATCAATCCAGTGGTTTAAAGTAGCGGTGATCCTGGAAATGTCACCGCGGTTTCATTTTATCTGGTCTGTGTGTTCATTCCAGCTGAACGAACCAGCAGTGGTCTTCTACATGACAATTTGCCCATGATTTGGCTACCTTCCTCCAGTTCGGTCTAGAATACCCTTGATAAGCTGAAATACCTGAAAACACTTAATTATAATGTTAAACATCTAAAAAGGCTCGAAAAACAGTTACAGAAGCTAAGTTAGGGAACGCAAAATGTGAACATTTATAGCCCCCACCCATGATATATGGTTTAACAACATACCTATTATCTTTCTTTTTGACACAAAGGGGTCCTTCCTTAATAAGTCCTTCCAACTTGGATTTATCAATTCATATTGATTTGACAACTAATTTGTTTTCACGTTGCCATTTTAGCTTTGGATAATGGGGCCAATTTTGGCATAAATCATGGCAATGACAACAAGTTGGGGTTAAAGGTTGAATATTTATAGCGCGATCATCTAGCTATACTGCCAATGACAATAAATAGACAAATCAACTAACTAACTAATGCAAATTAAGAATTTTTCCCTCCGACTTGCATGCCTAATGCTTAAATTGGAGAGCTGAATCTTGCGTATATCAATTAGACAATTGAAGCACCCATTCTGGCATATTACACGGATATGCAAAACATCAATCATTCATATAGGTATTATCAAAAATGAATTATTCAAAATTAAATGGATCCAAGACAATAAAAATCCAAGTTTCCTATGAAAAACTTTACAACAACATCAATATGTGTATCATTAGTCTTTTTACAAAATTGGTTGTGTAGCATACCTCTCAATGTTGTAAAAGTTGGTCATTCATCAAACTATAGTAAATGTTTAGAAATTGAACACTCTACTTCAGATTCCTCCTTTTCACATTTAAGCTATGTATATTTAATTCATTTAGTATATTTACAGCCTACCAACAAAATTTATAATCATGAAAAAACTGGTTTCCCTATCCAAAAATTCCAATGTCAAGCTCTTCTATCACTACTAGCGCCCCCTTCCTTCACCTCTAATCCTTCTAATTCCCAACCATGGTCCTTGGATCGGATCATCCATATAATATACAAAAGAAAACTCCAAATATTTGATATCTTTCTCTTTGAATGAGATCTCAATCCTCCTTCTTCTTTACTTCAACCATAGGAAAGACCTTAACCTCGGTCCACAAAGAACATCTCAGCAAGTTAACTAAGCAAGAAAATTTCAGAACAACGTTGTTTTCCGTATTATGTTCAACCGAACATTTCACTCTCGAATCATTATCCAACTCTACTGTCATATAGGTCTTGTCATCTGCCTTATACTGAACACCAATCTTATAGATGTTTTTTACTTGCTGCAACTGTCTAGTAACCACAAGCGATCTTCCAGTTCTCACTGTGACCAACAAACGAAAAAGTTAACTCTTTTTCCACTTCCTTGAAGTGCTCCAAAAGCTGCGCCATAAGTTTATTATATTGCTCCTTGTCACGACCCACCACATTCAAAGCCCAATTCCAGCCAAGGAGCCCTACAAACCCACACTAAGACCAAGTTGCTGGAAAACTCTAGAGATTTCCACACTTCAAGCATGGTTTGTTAATGAAAGTTTCTAATTGATGGAAGATTCTAGAGATCTTCAGATACTTCTAGCAATTGATGCTTCTGGAAGCCTCTAGCAACACAAGCATTCTAGATCATTCTTACACATACTTGTAGGAAAGATATAGACATATGTACATACTTGTATAGAAAATTCTAGATAGAAAGAAAACTCTAGATATGTATAGAACATTCTGGAAGCAAATCCTCCACCATTGGATCAAATTGATCCTAGCCATTCATTGAGGATGTGGCTCACTATAAATAGCCAGCCCCTCTCATTTGTAAGGCATCCAAACCAACACAAGTCATTTGTATTTAAAGCCTTGTAAAGCTTTCTTTACTTTCCATCCAAGCTCTTCTATTCCTTTTCTCTAGCCTCTCTTGTGTGTGAGAGTGACTCTCCAAGGCTTACTTAGCAACATTCACCCAGAAGTTGCCTAAGTGCCGCATGAGATCTACTACGCAACCTAAGCCCATGACATCCCACTATAGTTTCTCTTTCCCCTCTTTCACATGTTCCGCTTCCTCGAAGCACTCCGCAACCCGCGTCTTAAGCTTTTTATACTACTCCTACTTCACCTTCTCTTTGCCCTTCTTTACAAATTCCACTTCCTTGAAGAGCTCCACAAGCTTTTTATGGTACTCCTTCTCCAATTTCTCTTTGCCCTCTTTCACAAGTTGCTCCTCCTCCAGCTTCTTTCTCACAGTGCTACAAGAGAACAAAAATTTAATTTATTGTTTTCCTATCGGAAAGAAAAATAAACAAAAAAGAGAGAGAATGTAACTTACAAGACTAATGATGCATCCCACCTATAAGGCTTAGCACCAGCTTTCTTTGGCTTTGTCATATTAACTCCGTATAGAGCTACTTCAACACTATAGTTGGCAAATTTGAGCCCTTTAAGCTTCCATTTATGATTGTTGGAGTCCTTTTTTCTCTGGAGTCTTCTTGTCCAGTGAAAGTTCATCCTCCACCCAAAGCCCACTGTGATTGACCCCCTGCCACTGACACAATTATATTTGGTCGGACGTCCTTCAACTCGTCCTCCGTCGACTTGACTTATAGCTGCTGTAGCCTAAAACTACAGGCTACATACTTGTGCAACGTATTAACCAATAAGTGAAATGAAATAAGGTTAACTTAGCAATTCAGCTAATTACAAAAATTTACTAAGCAATAAAATAGATACCTCGTTCTTCCCAAACTCAAAAAAGATCGACTAATCAAAGACTTTGCCGCATGAGATCTGCTACGCAACCTAAGCCCATGGCATCCCACTATAGTTTCTCTTTCCTCTCCTTCACAAGTTTCGCTTCCTTGAAGCACTCCGCAAGCCGCGTCTTAAGCTTTTTATGCTACTCCTACTTCACCTTCTCTTTGCCCTTCTTTACAAATTCCACTTCCTTGAAGAGCTCCACAAGCTTTTTATGGTATCCTTCTCCAATTTCTCTTTGCCCTCTTTCACAAGTTGCTCCTCCTCTAGCTTCTTTCTCACAGTGCTACAAGAGAACAAAATTTTAATTTATTGTTTTCCTATCGGAAAGAAAAAGAAACAAAAAAGAGAAAGAATGTAACTTACAAGACTAATGATGCATCCCACCTATAAGGCTTAGCACCAGTCTTCTTTGGCTTTGTCATATTAACTCCGTATAGAGCTACTTCAACACTATAGTTGGCAAATTCGAGCCCTTTAAGCTTCCATTAATGGTTGTTGGAGTCCTTTTTTCTCTGGAGTCTTCTTGTCCAGTGAAAGTTCATCCTCCACCCAAAGCCCACTGTGATTGACCCCCTGCCACTGACACAATTATATTTGGTCGAACGTCCTTCAACTCGTCCTCCGTCGACTTGACTTATAGCTGCTGTAGCCTAAAACTATAGGCTGCATAATTGTGCAACGTATTAACCAATAACTGAAATGAAATAAGGTTAACTTAGCAATTCAGCTAATTACAAAAATTTACTAAGCAATAAAATAGATACCTCGTTCTTCCCAAACTCAAAAAAGATCGACGAATCAAAGACTTTGAACTTTGTTGAAATTTTTGGGCTTATGCCACAACAGGTATATAAAACCTTACACTCGCTCCAATGTGGATTCTTTGCCTGAAAAAGAGAACAAAAATTTGAAATAAAATAAAATTAAAAATTAATTAAATAATTATTTTACCATAGTTAAATAAATAAATCAATCTCACCCAATGAAACTCAGGAAAGCCAAAACTAAGCTTAGCAGCAGTATGATCCTTGATGCATTTATTTACATCAGGGACAAAACTAGTGAACGGTACTGGGTGTTTACAAGCTCAAAGTACGATTTAATATAAACTATGTAAAAATAGAAGATAGGATTAGTGGCTATATTTAACAACAAATAAATAAAAATATTATAAAAGTATTTAAGCAAGTTACCGTAAAATTTAGACTATGGTGTTGACATTTTCACAATCTAATTTAGCAATAAGAAACTTTCAATATATATTGCAAAATAGAGAAGAAAACATGTTTCTTGAACAATTCTTCAGCTAGAAGTTGCAAGAGAATGGAGTTATCTTGAAAAATCCGTCGGATATCTTCGGGACAACGGTTGCCCATGGTGTACTGGTGCACCACAGTTAGCCTGAATTGGGTAGGACGTGACTCCTTTTCTGTAGGGGTAGGTGTCGGGGAAGGTTCTTGGTCCGTGGTCCAGTTATCAAGGACCAACGTAAGGTTCTTGGACTAATCCTGATGGGATACGAGGTTAAGATGGGTCCTTTAATGGGTAGGATAGAGAGATATTGTAGGCGGTTCTAATGAGGAGTATAGAAAGTAGGTGTAAGCGGTTCTAAGAGGGTGATGGCCGAATGGATCGGGTATAATGGAACACGATCCAAATGGGGTAGTAGCCAAGTAGGATTCGACATAGTTAAGCTTGAACTATGAGATGTAGTAGCCAAGTAGGGTAATCACACTTGAGCTTGAACTAGGCAGGGTAGTAGCCAAGTAAGATAAACACGATGGAGCTTGAGCTAGGCGGGGTAATAGTCAAGTAGGATAATCATGTAGAAGCTTGAACTATGTGAGGTTTTTCTTTAGGATTTGCTTGAGGTTTCAGAGGCCAACCGTTTACTTTTAGAGGGTTGGGGTATTTATAATGTACATGCTGAAGGGGTAGGTGAGAGATTCTCATTTAGGCGAGAATTATTCAGTTCAATCCCTACCGTTCCCTTAGGTCACGCATTGAGGTGGCATGAGTTGGAGGGCTAGGATGGCGCCACCAGGGTATGCTCTTTGCTGAGATCCTAGCCTGGGTAGGTAGGAGCCCTAGTCCCTAGGCCAAAGTGTGCGGAGTCAATCTCTGTCGTTGCTTTAGACCATGTTCGTGGTTGGCACACGTCTTAGAAGGCCACGATTGCTCCACATATGCCCTAAGTCACTTTAGGTGCTTCACCAGGGCCGATATGGCAATTACTTGGCGTTTTGAGGTGCTTGGGTTGGTTGGAGAAGGTTTCCGCGATTGTGGGACGTCACTGTCATGGTTTGGGTTGGCAGGGATGAGGGCTAACGTCAGCCCTTAATCGGAGTCATCACTCGTTAGGAGCTTCCTAGTTTATTCCAGAACGCTCTCAGTGGTGTTTGAAGGTCTAAACCCAGTTGGACGTGGTGATTAGTGCTGGTCTAGTGGGCATGAATGGCCAGTCTTGGTTTGGGTGATAGGGGATTCCCGATGCTATTTCTTAGGCCCAAACTTGTCTTGATACTACGTGCTTAGTGAGGACCGGACCTTCTCCGTATTAGGCACTTTGGGAGGATCGGGTCTCTGATGCACTGGGTCCTCCATTGTACCAGGCGAATTAGGGGGACTGGGTCCTTTTTTATACCAGGCACTCTAGGAGGGACCGAGTATTCCACAGTATCAGGTACCGATGACGTGTTAGGTCCCCATGGTGAGAAAGGTTCTTCCTTGATATAATTGTCAATTTTACCGGTTAACAAATGCAAATCACTAATCTGCAATCAAAGAAAACGAAACAACAACAAATTGGAAATGAATAATTGTCGAGACGTATTGAGTTGCAATGGAGAAGGCAGCCCTTGAACATTTCAGCCATTGGTCACGACATTTTTGTGTCAAAGAGTATTGCTCTTGTTTTGGAGAGGTTTAGCAGATATTGATTTCGGATTCCAAAATGAGGTTCGGATACTTGGACGTGAAGTTGCTGTTTGCAAATTAAAATGCATAGTTTATATTTTGATCTCTCTCCATGCTCCTTTCAAAAAAAAAAAAAAAAAAAAAACACAAGAGAAAAAAAATGAAAAACAGCTAAGAAAATGAAATCAGTAATAGTGCAAAATCATCAACAATGGAAGACTGCAACACAAAGTGACCTTGAGACAGGGCAGCAATACTGTCGTCATGGTAAGAGATACAATAAGTTTGGCATTTTACCATACAAGAGGAAAAAAAAAATGAAAAACATCTAAGAAAATGAAATCAATAATAGTGTAAAATCATCAACAATGGAAGACTGTAACACAAAGTGACCCTAAGACAGGGCAGCAATACTGCCGTCATGGTAAGAGATACAATAAGTTTGGGCCCGAGTAAGCCGTCATTGTTGGGCCTATATTTAGTCATGAGAATTGATATTAAATGGATTTGACCATTGTCCTCAATGAGTTAAAATCTCAACTAATTCTATGTCCTGCATAATCATCTATATAATTCTTTACTTAATAATAATAAAAATTAAAAACTATAGAAGACATTAATTTCAAATTTTAATAATTTACTTTCATTCATTCTAATAGTAGTTACTAAGTTTAATAATTAAAAAATAATTTGAAAGGAAAATTATATCACCGCTAGAAGGGTGTAGAATATCATGAAAGGGTAATTTTGGAAAGTGCAATTTCTTTAAGACATTAGCGGGGACCAATAGCACGACTCTTATTAGGACATGGACCATTATACCCTTCGTTTCGTTTTTCATTGGGCCTAGGTAAGCCGACATACTTGGGCCTATATTTAGTCATGAGAATTAAAATTAAATGGAATTGACCATGGTCCCTCGATGAGTTAATTTTAAATTTTAATAATATCTATTGGATTTACTCTCATTCATTCTAATGTAGTTATTAAGTCTAATAATTAAAAAATAAATTGAAAGGAAAATTAATCACGGCTAGAAGGGGGTAGAATTTCATGAAAGGGTAATCTTTGAAAGTGCAGTTTCTTTAAGACATTAACGGGGACCAATAGCGCGACTGTTAATAGGACATGACCCATTATACCCTTCATTTCGTTTTTCATTAGGTCTGGGTAGGGATTTTAAAATTACCCATTGGTCTGAGAACTCGTGGAGACCCAAACCGTTAGGGGCAGGTTTAACCATACCCCCCGCCCCGCCCTATCCCCGTACCCCGTTATATATATATATTTGAAGCACATAATTAGTATTGGAATTAACTCTTAAAAATAATAATAATAAATAAATAAATAGTACCATGACTATTGTTTTTAGAAAACATATTTTCCTTCGTTTTTTCCCTCTGACTGACATAATTTTCCTTTTTTTTTTCCCTCCATTGAAACACTACTTCATTCCAGCTCATTATATATAATATACCTCACACTGTTATTTTCATATTATTCAATAATATTTATATAATCTTTATCAAAAAGCCATTAAAAAAAAATACATTAATGGGATGAGGATGGTATGAGGCAAAAAACCGATCTCCTAATGGGGAATCCCCATACCCGCACCGTTTCTTTTAATGAGGGTATTCATAGAGGATGGTATTTATCATACTAATTGGTATTGGGGATGGTATGGGAAAACCCATACCCGACCCGTACCATTGACATCCCTAGGCCCGGGTAACCCATCATAGTTGGGCCTATATTTAGACATGAGAATTGAAATTAAATGGATTTGACCATGTTGTCCCTCAATGAGTTAAAATCTCAACTAATTCTTTGTCCCGTATAATTCTTTACTTAATAATAATAAAAACTCAAGAACTGGCAGATTTAATATGTGCGAGCACGTGCCATGACACAAAAAAAGTCTTTTGTCACTTGTGCGCATAACTTTTATAACACACAACTTGTTCTACTTAAAAGTAATAAAATCTCATAGGCAAGATTTGAATTGATAATGATGTTCTTCTGTCTTCTGTTCTCCATATTTTTATACTAACTTTGTTCCTTACAAAATCCCAATAACACGAACCCTTTTATTTTCGAACCATTAATTTCACATTTAAAAAGAAAGAAAGAAAAAAAAAAACTAAATGAAACTCTCCAAGCTGCTTGCAAATATATATCTTCAATGCCAAGTAAAGTCTAACAATGTTTTGTACCATAAATATTCTAGTACCATGATTATAAATTATGAAAAATGGGTTGGTAGGCAAGATCGGATCAGAGAAGAAAAAAGAAAATAAAACCAGTAATTGTATATATGAAGGCAAGACTGTGCAGAGAGGGACTCAATCCCAAGATTTCCTCACATGCTGGGGTTTGAAGCTCTAGGTCTAGAAAAGCAACAAGCATCAAGCAATCCAATTTCTATAATCAAACCGGTCCTTGTGCGTGCGAATATTCGATAATTGAGCCCTAAATTATTATTATTATTTTTGTTGTTGTTAATATATGTGAACATGAGAATCCACATTAATCATTTATCTAATCAATCTTTTTCGAATTTTTGATTCTCTGCATGTGACATTATAACCTTTGAATAGTTCCTGTTGTTGGAAGAAAAAATAAAATAAAAATAGCCCCTTCAAAAAATGTTAAACAATTAGTGTATGTGTGCATTAATCTATATAACTATTCACGTAGAATCATGTGGTGCAATAACCTATTAGGCTCATGTTGAATGTTCTAAAACACCCCCGATTAACAACTTTTGAGATTTGTTTGACAAGGGCATTTATGGGATTAGGGGGGGATCTGATGAGAGATATATGTGATAATAAAGTATTACAAAATTAAAATGATGATGTGAGAAGCATCTCTAGGTGTTTTATAGAATTAAAAGCCTTATGGGGTTTTGAAATCTCACTTGCGTTACTTATCTTTGTCATCTTCTCGTTGCCAAACCAAAACAATCAAAATATAATACTAAAATCAAAGCTGTCTAATCTCTTCTATGTATTTTAATTTAATTTAATTTCTCTGTTCTCTATATATTCATGAGAGCATAAATTTTCATGGGGTTTTGGGCACTAATTGCTTGTGGATGCCATGATGGAGTCCAATAGCACCAATCAATTAAACTATAATTAACCATTTTACAATTATAAATTGGATTTTAATATAATTTATAAGTTTTAATTTAATTGCAGTAGCTTAATTAGCTTCTTTTTTTTCTGCTCAAAGTCTATGTTTTAGCTTGTTTACCAGCAGATACCTCGTTAATAGCATGCACGACCAACCCAACATGAACCATTAAACAACTTTAAAGCTTTCGTTTTTTTTTTTTTTATTATGTATTTACCTATTTTTATTAATCATAGATATCATTAATGTACCATAAATGTATGTACATTCTCGAATTAAATGTTGATAATCAATTTAGTTCGTGCACTAACTTTGAACGATACTAGAGACACACGATATATAGATTCAATAATATTATGCCATGCAATTTTATTGGTAAGAAAACTATATCTTTTAGGCTTCATGAAGGGCTGACATTTGAATTTGGCCCAACTTGCCTCTCTATATATAGACAAAAACATATAGTATATTTAACTAATTAAGTAGATTATTGAGCATTCTTCAAAACAGAAAAAAAAAAAAAAAGTAGACTATACAGCTTGGACCGAGTTTGGTCTCTTTTTTGTTTTAATAAAAGCAAGTGTCATCAACTCTTGACGAGTATGCATGAGATCCATCCTCAATGGAAAAACACAATTTCATTTTATGTTTTTCGATGAAACTCAAGACAATATTGCCGTGGTGAGGAAGGGAAAAGAGAGAAACAAATTCCAATGAGAGCTAGAGACAGAAAAATAGTCAATCTCCAGTACTATTAGAAAACCAAAAAGAAATATATAAATTTTCACGAAATAATATAATTAATAAGAAATATAAAATCAAGAGAAGCTAGAACAAGAAACTGAGAAAGCCTTTGGGTCTAGGTATTATACAAGGAGAGAGAGAGAGAAAAAGAAAGACATCCTGGTTGATGCAGCTGAAGAGCAGACCAAGACAAAGCAAGAGAAGGAGAGGACAGGCATGGTGGCTCTTTGAAGATATTTAATTGTTGTTTATTTTGACCGAGAACAAAAGTTGATAAGACATGCCTTTGGGATTATACACTCTCTTTGGACTTGCAACTCCAAGAAATTAAATGTTTTTTTATTTATTCAATTTATTTGTTTTTATATGCTCATGAATCTTGATACATCGATACCTGTATATATAGGTCATTGATGATTTTTTCTTTTCTTTGCAAACCCAATGAACCTATCCCTATACAACAAGACATTTGTGACCCACTGTTCTGTTCTGTCAACAAAACCCTAACAAACTCGCTGTAAACACACTTTTTTATTAAACCCTAAAAACAAAAACAAAAAACCCAGAAAAAAAATATATATGATCAATATATATATATATAATGTTGTAGCTAGCTCCAATATGTATGTACTTCCCGATGCATGTATTCTCTTGTCTTGGAAACTCATTGTAGTTTCTGCCTCAAACTCAGCGAGAGAGAGAGAGAGAGAGAGAGTTAAAGAGAGAGAAACGCAATCATGTCCTCATCCAAAGAAAACCTAACTTGTTTTGTGAGGGGACCAAGTGAGAGTGATGATCTTTCGAGTCAGCAGCAAGTGTGCAGGCTGCTAGCTATAGCTTAATAAAAATTAACTTAAAAGGAAAGATGATAGTCACGTGACCATCATGACCTCAACTGGCTTCTGGTTTGCCTATGATATCTTCATCTCCTCTAATTATTATGTTTCGTTAGGCTTTCTAGAATACACTATTTTTAAATATATGAAAAATCTTCGGCAAATGGTCTTCCGTTAACTGTTTTGATTAAATACTATATGTCCGGTTATAATATATATTCTCTTAAATCCAAAGACACATACCTTTATAATTATTTTTTGCTACATACTTAAAAACTATGCATATTACGATTTGAACCTCTATTATTAATGTAGAAGGGAATATGTATCATCACTTTATCAAGATTCAAGAAGGGTTAATGATGAACTTTCAAAATTAATTAGTTTTTTTTTTTTTTTTTTTTTTTTAAATATATTTTTTCAGAATTAATGGATATCATACTATATTAAAGAAACAATGTCTAGTTTTATAATCAGAAAGGTAGGCTTCTTACGTTTATTATATATTTTTTTATGTATACAATATGTTAATATTTGAAATGATTTGCGATGTGATGGGTCTTTTGACAAAATAAACTAGATATCCCATTTTTATAATATTTTGTTAGAGTAGCTATACGGTTCTTATAATCTTATCCTTAATAATCCACTAATTTATTTATTGTTAAACAAAAAACTGTCAAAATCAGTCTTAATAAAACCTTATAAAATAGCATATATAATATAATATATTCCTTATCGAGTTATCGGAGAATGATTAATGACAGAAAATGAAACGTAGAGCTTACCATAAAAGATAGAAAAAAGAAAGATAACGATGGAATAATAAAAATATTGGATGAGAAGATATCCTAATCTTATAATACAAATTCAAAAATCTTTTCAATATTCTGGTTCCTTAATTATAGTGGACTCCCATGAGTCCTTTTATCATCAATAATGCGATCGAATTGTTTTTTAGGAAAAATAAAATATATATTTTATGAGGACCACCGACTCACCGTCCACGTACTCTTGATGTATCTTTCTCTTTCGACGGTTAAAATTCTTAAAGTTTGTTTGGTTGGGTTTAAAAAAAAAAACTTATATTATTAAAAAATCTACTTAATTGTAATAGATCTATTAGAAATAGAATTTTTGAAAGAAAAACAAAAATTATAATTGTTTAGTCAGTAAATTGTTTTTAAAAAAATATCTATTTGAAAAGTACCTCCTCGTGAAATTTTGCCTAATAGAGATTTAAACTCTACTAACTTTTACTTATCTAATCAAAAAATTCTAAAAAATTCAAATAGACGTTTATACACGTTTTGAAGTAATAGAAAACTCGATCAAACAAACACTAGTATACATGATTAGATGTCATGCATTAATTTAATTTTCTTCTTTATTGTTTTAACCAAGAAGGTTTGTGTATAAATATAATTTATTATTTTTAAATTAATTAATAAATTGCAAACCAACACTCCAAAAACACTATGTTGTGCATCAATATTTGGTGTCGGTTTGGTTATTTTACGAACTTGTGAAAAATATTGAAAAGATATGCATGTTACATATCATATGTCAGATCGGGTTAACTAGAAGCAATCTAGTGAAAGAATATATTTGTTGCACATCTATAAGGATCTGTCGGCTAAAAACCAATCCGACTTAACTACAAACTAGAAAGCCAAAAAGAAAGTGTACATGTCAAATCCACGAAAAAGAGCACTCTTTATTGTATTATATCACTACTGTCCAATATAACTAAGTGGTAAATAACGCTGGTTCAGTTTGGTAACGTTTCACGTTTGAGTTGTCGTACTATTGATATATATGAAAAGAAAAGAAAAAAGTTACATGTATAGTATCATTTGATCATGTAACAATCTATGTAAATTAATATTAAATATTTAATTTCACAACTTTTTTTTTTTTTTTTGAGTAACACAACTTGTACTCTCAAAAAAAAAAAAAAGTAACACAACTTGTTTTTTCTAAACTATTTGTAATTTATAAATTAAAATTGAATAAGAATTGTTTTATTATTCATTTTTTATTTTGTACTCATATCTCTTATCTACACAATATTTATCCGTGTAAATTCAAATTCAAAATAATTATTGTATACAATTTTAATCGATATAATTTTCTCATATCGTCAAAGTTCGTTTAAAAAAAAATTATATAATTAGTTTAGTCCACCCTACCAAAACATCCTGGCTTCGCCCCTGATCATTGTATACAATTAATAGTCATAAATATTTAAATATAAAGATTTTATCAATCAAATTCATTAGGTTTGTTCCCTTTATTTTTCTTCTTCTTCTTTTTCTTCTTCTCTTTATTATTATGTTAAACAGAACATGGATGAATTAAAGACATTTTAGAGGTACGAAATAATTCAAAATGTGCAGTTGAAATGTATCCCTGAGAGAATATTATACGGTAAGTCTGAGAGATATGGTACATTTGTACTGTAACTTTTGTATTGCATTTGTACAAACATATGATATACATTGTAGAGCTACTCAGCTACAACATGGTAGCAGGAGCAGTGAATAAAAATCCTTTCCTCTTCTCGAAGAAAAGAAAAAGAGTAGTGGGGACAGAGTGGGAGGGGGTCCTGCCATGAGTTGAAAAAGGAACGTTAAAGATTGGTACGAAGGTGGGGACATGTACATCAGAGTGGGGCCCATCTATGGGCCCAGCCCAAAGATGTCGGCAGAGAGGAAGCTAACCTCTTCTATTTCTCTCAAACCCCAACATGGCACCTCTCTCTTTTGTATTTAAAAGATAGAATGATAGATAGATAGATGGATAGATATTCAACACCCATCTTATGGCCATGTCGTGGGCCCACGTGGCAGTATCACCACCACACCCTCTTATGACACGTCAACATCACTGTACCCACCCCCCCCCACACCACACCTTTTTTTTTTTTTTTTTTCTCTCTAGATTATATTAAAAAAAAAAAAAAAAAACAATTTGTGAGTGAAAAATGAAAATATTGTGGGGAATCCGAGATTTGTTTGTTTGTTTCTCTCTCTTGCCTCTTTTATTGCAACCCTCGTATTGTCTTCTCCAGCCAGCTAGCTATGTGCTAAGCTCCCTAAACTATCACCATCTCTCCTTCACTCTTCACTCATTCCACGCGCTTTCCTCTAATTAATTAACAATCCTTCTTTAATGTTAATTACAACAAAATCCAATCTATTATAGACTATATAGTATCATGTAATTGTAACATTAACAATATTTGGTAGTTGGTACTAATTATTTTACTATCGTTCGAATAATTACTTGGATGTAGCTAAATGTAATATATATCTCCCATTACGAATGGACTGTTTGACAAAATTAATAACGTGTCGGGATTGTAATGAAAAATATATGGTGCAACAATACACACAAGAAAAGGGTACTAATTATTTTATTATCGTTCGAATAATTACTTGAATGTACGCCGAATGTATATACATCTCCCATTACGATTGGATCGTTTGACAAAATTAATAACGTGTTGAGATTGTAATGTGAAATGTTTGGTGCAACGGTACACACAAGAAAAGGGTACAATTGAAAATGGAAGGTTTTTGACTTTTTATGTTTAGAAAAGAAAAACCTAACTTCTCATGTGCAGTGTATATATAAAGGTATAGCTTTTTTCTTTTTTTTTTTGGTAGAAGAGAATAATTGTGCTTCGGCTTGTAGTGGACGGCGCGTGCACCATTGACAAGGATGCATCATGTTCATGCAACGCCGTCGTTTTCATTTCTCATTCCTCCTCATTATCTCTTAACTATTCTCATTATCTTCTAATATTTGATTCCTTCAGTTGTCTCGTTTTAATTGGTCTACACGTCTAGTTATAATTAGGGTAGTACAAGCTACTTGCTTTAAACTATTTTGTGGGTGTAAATATGTAATATTGGTTCATTTTCACAAATTTATTATGTAAATTAAATGTATAATTTCACATACAAATAATAATAATAATAGTAATAATAATATATAAAATCTGATAATTAATTCATATTCAAACCACTCAAATGTAAAATTGATATCATCAGTTTGCTATCAGGACCACAACAAAACCCTAGAAGTTTGTTGAAGGATTTATATATATATATAGGGAAATTATCATTTTTCCTCCTATAGTTTGCTGTATTCTCTAGTTTCCCCCATCTAGTTTTAAAATTCATCAATTTCCCCCGTTCCATACATAAATACAATCAATCTCACCATATAAAAATAGGTATGGAAGAAGGGAAATTGAAAAATTTTGAATCCAAAGGGGGGAGACTGGAGAATACGGCAAACTATAGGGGAAGAATAATAATTTCCCATATATATTACGTAAGATTATAATTAAGTTTTCGGATCAGTAGTATTCATATTAAACAAATTTTTGAAAAAAATCATTCGACAACATATATATATATATATGCTTTGCCATATGCCCATAACTAATTTCAAATATATATACCGATTTATTTAATTAATAATTATTATTTATTTATACAATAGTTTGCACGGTACGTAATACAGTATCATTATTGTCTACTTGACTATTTGGTTCCAAACACATGCAGAAGAAAACAGGAGTGTATGGATGATAGCGACATGCAGAGTAACACGTCAAACTCGATCTGTACGTAGAAACTATATTTATTTATTTATTTTTCGAATGAAATTGCAACCATATTCTCGTGAAACTATTTCTTCTACGTAATTACGAATTTACGATCACTATACCCCTAGCTATTGAACAAAAGCTCAGATCTCAACGTAACGTAAAAATCAATCTACTTTTTTACCTGATCGGTGATCGATCGTTCAACTTTTTCTACAGTTTATTATGCTTTTCTCTACAGTTTCTCTACTCGATCATTCCTCTTTCTGTTTATTTGACATTATTCCATTGACTATTTTTTTTTTTTTTTTTTTTTTATAATATCTATTAATTGGGGATTTTTTTTAAAAGCTTTTGTTATCGGTAGGATTCGAACAATTGACTTTGTACTATTATTACAATTTACAATTTCAGTAGTTTGCATATTTTAGTTAATGTCTTGTGTCAAATTAATTAATTTAATTTATACTTGTTTCTAAATATATATTTCTTATTTAATTTAGTTAATTAATTTACTTTATACCGTATAGTTGTGTCAATCCAATTAATTTACTCAATAAGAAGAAGCAGCAGCAGCAGCAACAAAAATGGTGGCAATAGTAATGCAAAAATTAAAGTGCGTAAATGCTTTAGCTGAAGCTTTTTTTTTTTTTTTTTTTTTTTCCTTTTTTGACAATAGCTTTAGTTGAAGACTTGAAGCTTTGATTGGACTAGCAAAGTAGCAATGTCCTTTGAAAAATAAATAAAAAGTGAAGATTTATTGCCAAGGAAACCATTGTGTGTCCACCTTTAAAGCAACATCAATATTTTTTGCTTATTTTGTTGTGCAAGAATAATACAGATATGATTATTATTATTATTATTATTATTATAGCAATCTTGTTAGCCAGGCATTCACAATTATTGAAACACTACATATATGTTTTTTTTATTTTATTTTTTTTGTCAATATACATATATATATATATTTTGAAGAATTACAATAACTATTATAATATAACTGCCGTGATCTGTCGAGATCAAATAATACATGTGCGGTCCGTATATCTACTCTTATAATGGGAGATAATTACTCCCACAACCTAAGAAGAAAACTCCCCACACATACTTGATAGATTCATGACCCGATCAACTTCATATTTTAAAATAAAAAACACATGTGTATGTGTTTTTTCATCGTTAACTGATTATGATAGAAATTCCAATTTCTATCATAATAAAGTATGTAATGTAGAGCCTATTCACATAATGCATATTATATGACACTAACACATGTAGATTTTGTAGTATATACATGAAAAAAAATACACCCTTTTAAAGAGGGGTGTAACAAAGACTTTAATGACATTGATTATATAAGAAATCATGATCACGATCACCATCCAACTAATTCATTTTCTTTGACAATGACAAACTACTAGAAGCAGGTACATAAAGAGATCGATAAATATCAATTTAATTCTCTCGGGAATACTTATTTAAAAATCAACAATAATTTTGCCTAGCATATATACTCAATAACTCCCCAACAACGTAAATTTTATGACACAGAATTTTGTGTTACTATAAGGATATCTTACACACGAATAGTCTCCAATATGGAATAAGTTATTGATATTAATATTGTTAGTTTTTTTTTTTTTTTTTTTTTTTTTTTTTTTTTTTTTTTTTTTTTGATGGATGGAGCACCTGAAAATCTGGAAAACCAGATCCAGGGCAAGGTTACAACCAAACTGGGACTCCACAAATAAGATATTAATATTGTTAGTTGTTGTAACCTTTTATGGTTCCCAATTATAAATATATAATTTTTTAATTTAACTTATTTAGATGTATTTATTATTTTATTTTTTTGCAAAATCTAAGAAATTTTTTATTAAATAGAAAGTAAAGAAAAACATGTTTTGCACCAAATGAACTTGAACTTGTTTTTTTTTTTTTTTTTTTTATTAATGAAACGGTCAATTTAATACAACAAATATGGATAGAATTTGATATACAATCTCCAATACGATTCAAAACTTATCGAATGAACGTACTTTTAACATCAAATTATATTGAGCGGTGGTGAAAAAAAAAAAGTGTTGTTAAATAGAAAATTTATGCACCATTAGGAAAACCATGTAACTTAGTTAAATAAGTTTTTTAATGTTTTATCAGTTTTAATTTAAAAAGATGGATGTATATATAACATGAAGAGAGAGAGAGAGAGAGAGAGAGAGAGAGAGAGAGAGAGAGAGTACATTAATGAAGGTTATTTAGTGAATGTACAGAAGTGGGGGAGGATATTTATTGTAAAGCTGGTTATTTGTTGTAAAAATAAAAGCTATACATACATCATACATCATACATTGACAATATTAGCCCACTACTGTTTTTTTTATTGGTAAACAAAATTTAAAGTAAAAAATATTAATAAAATAAATCATGATCGAGTAGGACAAATGGAGGGTAGATTTCGTAGTGGCGACGGTCACGTGGTAATGCATATTTGTACATGACTTGATACAGTGCAGCCCACCTCTCTTTTGATCCTTTCAACTTTAATACAGAGAGAGAGAGAGAGAGAGAGAGAACTGCATCTACTCTAGGTTATGTTAGGAAGAGCTTTTCCCATTAGTTTTTACTAGTAAATTGTTGAGAATGAGATATTGAGAGCATAGTTTTTGGAGAAACGTTGTTAATAGTTTAATTGTTCAAAGGGAGTAGCTTTATCGGTAAATGAACGAGTTTACGGTTTGAATAAATGATTTCTAAATCAGCGGTTTAAATCTTAACAATGAAAAAATATTTTAAAAAAATATACGATTTAGATAGGTGGATAGATAAATATTATCGAAAAAAAAAAAAAGTTTGGTTATCATGTAAATTGTTTGTTAATTAAGGTAGAATAGATTTATTAAAATTTTAATTTGACATTTTAAAGTTAAAATTTGAGTTTCTTTTAAGGGACTTTATCGTCCACAAACTCAAAAGCTCTATCAATACATAATAAAATGAAAAAATACAGATAAAAAAAAAAAATAAAATAAACCCATAAAAAAACTATTGAAATCTTAATATACCAGATTGAAAAAACTTATTCAAGTATATTTTTTAGCGATGGATATTTTATAAGTAGAGCAAAGTTGTTGGTAGTATTATTATTAATTAAATAAATTAGGGTTATTAAAATACTTAAAAATAATAATTTAGTTTTTTATTTTTTATTTTGTGATAATATAATTTAGTGTTATATATAAAATAAAATAAAATAAAAAATAAGAGAAAAGATTTTCCAAATGGGCCCTAAAATAAAACCACTAACAGAAACAGACTTTGAAAGTCAAGTATATATGTACTCTAACATAACCCACCTCTCTCAAATAAAATCAAGTATATATGTTCAATACACTTTAGCACTCAAATGACTTATCTACCCTGCCTTCTTTCTCCTCAAATCTCAGTTTCTAAGGTCTTTTTTGTAATATACACCACTTAAACTTGAAGACTAGCTTACGTAACTAAATATATTGTCTTAACGAGATCTTGAGAAAATAATAATAATAATAAATAGACGTCCTCTTGCTTCATGAATTGTATTTATTATTTTTAATATATATATTTTTTATAGTATGTCTGAGATTATATAACTAGTATTTTAGTACTACTAACTTTGTCCAGTCAGTTTTCTTCTTCCCACCTCTCATCATCACTCTTTCCAATTATTTTATCTTTTCTCAAAACATAAACTTTCTAAACAAACCAGTCTGGTTTTTAAGTTTGAGCTCAAGAAAAAAAAAAATGCCTGCTAATGGTGGTCTCTCTCTAACCCATCAAGTTTTTCTTGGTGGTGGTGACCCAATGCTCGTTTCTTCTGTCTAGGATTGTGTCTGTGTTTTTTATAGGTTGTGTTGTGTTGGGTGGGTGGGGGATTTTCTAAATGGATTTTGGAGTGGTTGGTTTTGATGGGTTGGTGGGTTCGGATTCTACTTCTACAACTGGGTTTGGTTCTCTTGCTGCTTCAGATCCTGTGACAAAACACAAATGGTACGGATCTGCTGGGTTTCTCAAGCAAGAGAGATCTGTTAACAACAACACTCATGAAGAAGATGATTGGAGGAGCTCATCATCAAAAGTTGCTAGAACTGATGACTTATCAGTCTCCTCCAAGGCTGCAATGTTGCTTCAACAGAGAAACAACAACAACAGTACTAGTAATAGTACTTTACTGAGATCTAATACTACTCTCTTTGATGGTCAACAACAGCAACAGATGCTTAGTTTCTCTTCTCCCAAATCAGATCATGCTCTTTCTCTTGATAGAAACTCTGAAAATGCCACATTGCCTTACTATCACCTCACATCTCCCGCTTTTAGTAGAAATACAGGTATATATATATATTTGTTACCATTATTATTGTGGTTTTTAAGATAAAACAGATCATCTGCAACATTGTTTTTAAGAACATGAAAGTGATGTTAAGTGAGTTTAAGTTAATTAGTTGCATTTATAGAGCTTCGGTTAATGTTCTTTTTTTATTTTTTTGTGGGGTTGTTGGGAAGATCAGAGACAAGTTTTTGTTTTAGCTAATAAAAAGATGAGTGAGTTGTTATTCGTTTGATTCTTGGTAACTGGTGGGGAGGGTCTTTTCAAAGACTTGTTTTTAAGTCTTGTCAAGGTTAAAAAGTGTGAATTTTTATTTTTCATGTCTTGAAAATCTGTCTTCCTTGTTTTGGGCAGGTAAGTTTTTTCATAATAAATCAAACACAGTAGCTTGTAGGCTCAAAATAGATTTATTTTTTTGAAGAAGAGACCCAATCTTTGATTGAGTCCTCTTTTACATCCCTTTTATGTATTTTTGTTTTCCCTTCCTCTTTACAACACTAAAAAGAAAATTTCATGATTATTGTAGCCTCCTTAATTGTTGCAGACAAGTTGGGTTCTCTCATATACCTGCCATACTTTTTTTTTTCCTTTTTACACTCACAGAAAAATGACCTGATGATCTATTTTGGGGATTTTATTACAGGTTACAACAGTGGAAGCTACAATGGTGCAAACATGCATGGGATTTTAGCAGGGGCTAGAGGGCCATTTACTCCATCACAGTGGATGGAGCTTGAACACCAAGCCTTGATCTACAAATACATCAATGCAAAGGTGCCTGTACCATCTAATCTGCTCAACCCCATCAAAAAAGCACTTGATTCTGCTGGCTTTTCTTGCTTTTCTGGTGGACTTCTCAGACCCACTACTTGTAAGTGTTTTCTCTGTTCCTGTAGATTTCTAAAAATCAATTTCCATCTTCCAAAAACTAGTACTTGCTCTCTCTTTCTCTCTCCCTCTGTGAGAGTTGGTGGGAAATTGATTAGTACATATTCCTGATCATCTAACCGAGATACAATACTTTGATTTTTGTTGCACTTAGCGACAAAGTACTTCTGTTGTTTTAAATTTGCTTTGATTGCATCAAGTACTATTTGTCGAATTATCTCACATATGCCAAGCGACAAGTTGGTCAAAGAAGAAAGAACTATCTGCATCCAAGCATTCTTGAGATAACGTTGCAATTACTTTTGATGTTTGCCATAACTACTTTCATCTACTCCTTTAGATTTATGATTTACTCTTTCATCTAGGTTAGAATCTGTACTAGTTACAAAATTAGTCCATGGTCATAGTAATGAAGTTAAAAATTTGGTTCTTTTTATTTTGATGTTTCAGAATTTATGTTAAAACACTTTCTCTCATTGTTGATTTAGTTGTTCCATAACTTGCAATGTGTGTGTAGTGGGATGGGGATCTTTTCATCTGGGATTTTCCAACAACAGCGATCCTGAGCCTGGACGGTGTCGTAGAACCGATGGGAAGAAATGGCGGTGCTCGAGAGATGCAGTTCCTGACCAAAAGTATTGTGAGCGGCACATGAATAGAGGCCGCCATCGTTCAAGAAAGCCTGTGGAAGGCCAATCAGGCCATTCCGCCGCCGCCAATACCACCTCCACCACTTCCAAGGTGATCCCTACTGCCTCTCCTATGGCGGGGGGCCCTACTGGCGGCGGCGGCGGTGCATCCGTTGAACACCAAAAACAGCTCAAGAACATGCAGTCTGGTGGTGCTTCTAGTCTCTCTGCAGCTGCACCCTCTAATAGGTAATAAGACACCTTATTTATTGTGCTTGTTATTTTTTCTCGGTTGAATTGATTTCTATCTTATTGTTGTAAGCTACAAAATCTTACGTATTTTCCGAGTTTGGTGTATGTTTGTCAAAACTGTGAACAATTTCACGTTTAGTGGATCAAACTGTGAGTCAGGGAGTGAATTACTTGAATTAATGGAGTTTTTGTGTTAAGAAGTATTTCAACCATTTTCATTTGTTCAGGCTCAAGAAATTGACAGTTTCTTCTGATGATTCATTATTATGCAGGATGTTTTTGAATAAAGACAATGTGGACGAGACAAAACCGAATACAACAGACCTCTCAATGTTACCTCCTTCTGTTGAAATGAAATTTAAAGATAACTCATTTGGTATCTCGAAACAGCAAATGGCTTATGAAGAATCTTCACGTTCCCAGTTTGGACTTGTCTCCTCTTACTCTCTAATGAACCCTTCACAAAGAAATTCTTCATTGATGACCCTCAAAAATTTCGGTTCTTCCCAAGACCTTACTAACCAGGAAACTGAATCCCAAAATTCGCTACGCCAATTCATGGACGATTGGCCTAAAAACCAGCCTAATCGTTCGGCAATCTCTTGGCCTGACATTGATATGCAGTCAGATAGAACCCAACTTTCTATATCAATCCCAGTGACTGCCGCAGACTTCATGTCTTCGACTTCATCTCCCAACAATGATAAAGTCACTCTCTCACCACTCAGATTATCGCGTGAGTTTGATCCGATACAGATGGGGTTGGGAGTAGGCAGTGTCCTAAACGAACCAAGCCAAAGGCAAGCGAATTGGATTCCAATCTCGTGGGAGACTTCAATGGGTGGTCCTCTTGGTGAGGTTCTGCACAATACTAATAACAACAGCAGCACAGCGGAGTGCAAGAACAGTTCCGCACTGAACCTCTTGAGTGAGGGCTGGGATAATAGTCCTCGTTTATCTCCGACTGGAGTTCTATCAAAGTCTGCATTCGGTTCACTTTCGAATAGCAGTGCAGGGAGCAGTCCAAGAGCTGAGAACAAGACCGGGGAAGGAGCTAGCTTATGCAACGACCTCCATGGCTGAATAAACTCTCACGAATGGCTTCTTCATAGTTTGCTGAGCGATGAAGTAGTGCAATGATGGAAAGAAGAATAATGAATTGTCACTTTGCTGACAAACTTGGAACCATTAGTTTTGGAAGTTATTATTATTATTATTATTTTCATATTAGTCTTGTTAAATTTTCGTTAATTATGTTTTGTAACGTTTTGCCTTGGTTTGTTTAGTAAAAGAATAGAAACTTTGACTAAAATTACAAATGACTAGGCAGAGCCTGTTTGAACTCACAATGTGGAATTCAAGCTAAGATTTTGATTTCTACTTTTTGGTGCACCTGTTTGGTAAGAAACTAAGATATGTTGTTAAACAACCAACACTCCTACTTTAGTTGGCGGCAGGTAGGTTGTGGAGTAGATGGTTTTTTTTTTTTACTACTTCAACCAGCAAATTTCAATCTTTTTACAGTTTAACAGATCCCAGCTAGTAGCACCAAAGATGAAAAAAAATTCAAAGTACTTGATGGGTATATATCCTCTTTCCACTAACATGCTTTTTATGAAGAGTGGATGATGAGCATTATTGCATTGAAATCTAGAACAATTGAAGAAAGTTGAATATATCAAGAATGAATTTTTATAGCTGTGTAGACGTGTAGTGTACCTGAAAGCTGAAAGCTGAAAAAATGATAATAGCCCATGGTATCTCAACACATACTGTTAGTCTGCAACTACACTAAGTCTACAAAGCTGAGATATCCATTCTCAGTTGCTTCCACCAGATATGGTATGGTCATATGCTATTATTTTTGCAGGGTTTTGGAATTTTTCACTTTAATGATTGTCTGCAGATTTCTGTTCAAATTTACTATCTTTTTCAATGAAAACACGGTTGATGGGGCATAGTTTTGAACATTTCAATCAACCAGAAGAAGAGATTATTGTCCTTTCTAACTAGTATAACAGTGGTGGATCTGCAGAAAATTTTATGACCATTTTGTTTAAGTTATTACTTTCATATGTTTTGACCCCATTTGCTAGGTCCAAAGCTAGACTCCACCAGTCTACAATAATAATGCCTCATATGGCGAAACCATATATATATATATATATGAAAACGAAAATAGTATATTGAACAAAAATAATTGATAATGTATTATTCACTGTAGATATCAAAATACAAGCCATGAATCAAGATACAAGATAATGATATGCCACTACAATTGGCTTTATGCTCTATTCAGCCTCCTCTGGCTTGATGTCTGCCTGGAACATTAGAGCTTTATTTTCATTCCATCAATCCTCAAAGTCCCATAATGCAAAAAAGAAAAATTCCATCCAATTTATACAGCATTTGGCTCATACTATCCAATTCTTGGTTTCAACATTTTATCTGGCAGGATAACCCAAAAGATTGCCATTAAATTCTCCAACATTGATCCTCTCCAAGGTATTGCCATTGCCACAAAATGATATATTAACTCTATTGATATTTAAAGATATAAAATTTCGGAAACATTTCTGTCAACATTTTCGTTTAGTACAAAATTAATATATTTTTTTCAAAACAAGAACTAAATGAAACTAAAGCCATAAAAATTAAAAAATATTACCTTCTTATTGCTACAAATTTTATAACATTTGGAATATACTAGGGTACAGAAATAAACAATTTGGATTTGGAGGTGTGCGTAACCCTAACTTATAGAATTATTCAGTCTGTCAAGTTAGGGCTTTAAACACCACCCTTTTCAATTTTAGGAGATGATATGCACAGTGCAATTGAAGTAAAATGCCCTGTGAATCAAAGAATCAACTCCTCCACACTTCATCTCATACACTTCTCTGAACAGTTTGTTCTGTTATAATTCCTATAACTCTCAATATTGTCTCGTTCTTTCCGTACCACTAGAGGAAAACCATCGCATACATAGGATTATGTTAACATGTGCCCTAAAATGCACGTGAATGAAGCAAAAAAATAATAAAAACTTACATTTCATTATTAAGTACACTTCTTTACTGGTACTTTAGGACACATGTTAACAAGACCCTATTTAGGCCACTAATCGAGATTGTGGTGGTAAAAGGGGAGCTGAAGTGAATTGGAGAGTCCAATCCAGTTTACACCCAATCAAGAGTCCAATCCCCCAAATCTAGAATTGGATTATTTCCAATCCTACTCCCTTGTTTGAGAGTCCAACTGTATTGGATTTACCATCCAATCCAACCCTGTTCGGTGTGTAATCTAAAAATGCACTCTTTGGACACAAGTTAAGGATTCAAAAAAATTAATACTTTGTTTTATTAATATTCAGAACCCTTTACATGTACTCTAAGGGCAAATACTTACAAAGTGTCCTACAGAGATGCTGATAACTAATATCCAATAAATTCCAATCTAATTGTGAAAAAAAAAAACAAATTCTTTTAAACAATCTCAACGTTAAGTATAACACAACTGTACAAATACAGTCACTATACGAGCTAAATCTGAAACAAAAAAAAAATGATTTAACAGGAATTTTTCAATCTAATTTCATCACATCAATTTCTAAACAGGGCAGAGCCAAAAATGATTTGAAAACACTAGACGACCAAAAGTTTAATGTCTTCAGTTCTAGACATCTAAAATCTGATCTCAATGCAAACACTATCTCAATACAAAATCGTTGTAAATAAACAAACAGCTATCAATGAAAAAATAAAGTAGAATAGAGTTGAAAAGGGCGTTGCTCATATTCTATGGGTGTAAATGAGTCTTCATTGCAATAGCAATCAGTACGAGGAATTTTTTATAATCATCGCAACCGAACCCTTTTGAAAAATAATTCTACAATCATATACGATTAAAAATAAAAATAAAAACAGACACACACAAACAACAAACGTGATTAAAATATTTTCATGAGTTGCACGATCTACAGAGACAAACTCAGAAACAGAGAGAAGGAAAAAGAGGCCTTGACCTAATTTTCTTTGAAGGTAGCCGCAGTAGCTTTGTTTGGGTTGTGTACATTTCGTTCAAGCTTCGCGATTATAAATAGGGAGCAGAGCATCCTCAACTGCCACCAAAACCCTAGCTTTTTTTAACCCTAGCTGCGCCGATTATAGGACATAGGTTTCGAGGAATTTTAAGATGCACTTTTCCAAAACGATGTCGTACAGATCCTAATGAACCTCCTTCGTTGGGTCTTTAGCAAACGGCGTCGTTTGTGGAAGGACGAATTATAACTTTAAACGGGCCGGGTCTGGGCTGCTCGGCCCATCTAAAAAATGTCCACGAGTGTAGACGAATGGCACCATGGGGATTAGAGATTTAGACCCCGGTTAATTTTTTGTCTGAAAACTGAACAGTGCTGAATGTTAACATGTTTGTTTTTTTTTACTGAAAACTGAATATAATTGATAAATTGTTTGTTTTTTTAAGTTATAAATATCTGAAAATAAATATTTTTACATCTATGCCCTTCTATCTATTATTTGTTATATATTTACATTTTAATATATTAATGACAACTCTAACATGTAAATTAATTCTAAAATAAATTTATTTAGACAGGTTGGTTTTTTTGGAGGTTGATTGATATTGAAAATATTGAAACCAACCTGTCTTTGATTTGAAGTTTGGTTTTGCTCTTCACACTCGTTTCATAAATCATAAGCAAAACCAAGATGATTTAGATGAAATTCAACAACTTAACGAAAATGGATTCACAACTTGTTTATTACTGTCATACACCTGTTGCTTATGTTGATTTTTCAAGCCAAAAAAAATATATATATATATAGTTTACACATATAGCGTTGAAGCAGATAAAAAGTTATTTACAAGAGAGTGTGATGAAGGTTAAAAGAATGATGATCAACAACTGGTATTACGCATTGACAATCACCAAACTCCTCTAGTTATCAATCTCTTCCATGACATAACCACAACATTCAACATACACAATGACAAACATATAGATATTTATCGAACAAATCAGTTTTAGTACAACGATGTTACGGGGAAGGGAGGGGAAAATAAAATTTAGGTTAAAATGAACAAATATAATAGGAAAATGTAAGGGAAATGTAATTCCTTGAGGAAAAAAAAAACAGATATTACATCTCAAATAATATATATATATATATACTTTTAGAGCTTTAACAGAAGACAAAATTGGAAATATATTAAATTAATGAGGATAGTTTTGTAAGTAAAACCTTGTATTAAATTCTACTGGATTTGTGTTAACTGAAAAGTGAAAAATTTCACTTTTCAAAATAAGTGGTTTTAAGGGTTCATTTAGTGATTTTATCACTTAAAAAATCAAACAGAATGATTAAATGGAACACATTAAGTGACATTAAGTGTTAAGTGGAAAAATCAAACACAGCCTTAGAGACATCAACGTATTGAATATGTGATGTGTTGATTAAGCAAAAGATCAGTTCACTAAATTTAATTCGATCTCTCTAATTAGGCAAGGGAGGTTGTGTCTTAATTAACATTCAAATCAAAGGACACCTAGAGGATGAGTCATGAGAGCTGACCAATCCAAGCTAGACACTTGGCATATAAAAGATGAGTTATGAGAGTTGAGTCAGTTGGCAAAGTCAAGTTAGACACTAGGCAAACTGCATGTTATGGTACCTAAATATTATAATTTTGGTCATTAAATCTCAAAGTGTACAGAGAAACGTAACATGTAGATAAGTTATATTATGGTTTGTGCTTTAAAGATTGTATGAACCTGAAATGCACAATCGTTTGAGCTATGGGTGAATATGTATATACAGACCTAAACTACTCTCGTTGTTTTATCAACAAAATTGGTAGAATATTTGATCTATCGGGTTTAAACTTACAATGTATATTTAATTTTATATTTATGATTAACACATGTATTTGATTGACGATATATATGGTTGGTCCGGTAGTAAATTCCTCACACTTGCACCACGAGGTAGCAGGTTCGAGTCCATCCCCTAAAAAAAAAACCCTAAATTTATGTATTAGTGTAATATTAAAATTAAAAAAATTAAAAAAAATTAAAAAAAAAAAAAAAAAAAAAAAAAAACTCACATGTATTTGATTTAATTTCAATGATATTTTGTTAAAAAATATTAAGAATATCTTTTGCCTATACATGTACTTCTATTGTAATAGAATTACGCACAATAGTTAAAGAGAAATATGTTATTGGAGTCGTATTTGGAATGGGTTCAAAAATTAAATAGCACTTTTTGGGGGAAAGATTGTGCAAATAGCACCACATTAATAAGTTTTGTTTTAATAGCACCAAAATAGATGATGAGACCAAAATACCCCCACTTACTTTTTTCCTTTTCATTTTTTTTCTCGAAAATTAGAGACTTATTTGTAGTTTCGAGACTTATTTATGATTTTTTCGAGACTTATTCATGCGTTTTCGAGACTTATTCATACGTTTAGAGACTTAATTCAAGTTTGTTCGGGACTTATTCTGTCGACCTCCATCAATGGTGACAGTGACAATCCGACGATGGCGCTAATTGACTCCGGAGATAGTTGGATCTGGAAGATTGAATGATGTCGAGTTCGTTGGCGCCATCGGTTTCATCAGATTCATGACAGATCGTCATAGATCGGACGATGAAGATTCGCGACGGTTTGGGTTTTGCTTCGTTTCTCTCTCTACACAACTCGAAAATGAAAATGAACACTTCGATTACAATGATTGGCATTCGACGAACGTTTTCCCGGTGGTTTTGCCGATCAACTCTTCGGTCGGCGATGGCACCTCCATTGAAGCTCCATCAATGGAGGTTTGGGAAAAAGTAAGAAGAAGGTGAAGGACACCCAAGAGAAAAGAAAAAAAGATGGGGGGTATTTTTGTCCAAATTCCATTTTTGGTGCTATTAAAACAAGAGTTATTAAAGTGTGACAATTGTACAAGTCAAAATGTAAAAAGTGCTATATACCCCTATTTTCTCTATTTGGAATTTTATTAAGGGAGATGTACGGAAGGATTCATGAATCACATGTTTTATCTAATCAAAAGACAGAAACAGAATATTTTCCTTTCAAAAAAAAAAAAAAAAGGAAAAAAATACAGAAACATAAATCTAACAACACAAGACGAAAAACTAAACAGGAAATAAACTTGACAAGTATGGGATGGGTTTTGTTGATATATAAACAGTGTTGTGGAAATAGAATTGCAATGATTGATCGAATATACTGTGAAGAATTTATAAAAATATTGTATTAAACTAATTGTGAATTCAATATAATTTAGACAGATATGACATCCACATGAAGATAATAAAATCGATCTAGCCCAAAACACATCTCAGGATTTCGTTTTGAATCCATCAAAGTTGAAAAATGCAGTACAGTTATTGTTTCTCAATCCTCTTCGTTTTTCTTCTGAGGAAGTTGAGAATTCTTAATCACAAACTTATCATCCACAACACTGCATGACTGCTTGCAAGAGAAATTGAAAAAACCCTTCTGCTTCTTCTTCAACCCTGCAGACACTACATGACCGTTATTCTCGTACGACTTGTCGCCTTTTTTCTCGGTGTTGCTCTTCATGCACTCCTTCAAAGCCACCATGAATGGATCTTCCAGCTGCTCCTTCCTCGAAGAACTCTTTCTTGAAAAACTTCTCGAAGGAGGAAGAGGGATTTTCATATCGTGAACTGAAACCCTTGCGTTTTCCGACTTCACACAAGGCGGTGGTGGCAACAACTTTACCGGATACCCTCTCTCGTTGGGGGAACCTTGGTTGGGAGTTTTGGAGACTCCGGGCTCGTTCTCCCACGAGAAGTGAACCTTACTGTGGTCCATTACTTGATTTCTAATTTTGCTGATAGTAATTTGCAGGTAACAAAAAAAAAAATATAAAAAAAAATCTCTAGGGAGAATATTATATAGAAGAGATTAAGAGAATATTATATAAGTAACCTGGTTAGGGAAACAGATAAAACGTGTGGAGGGAGGACTGAGGATAGTTTAGTTATTGCATTTAATTTTTAAACAGAATTAATAAAGGAAAAATATATTATTAAAAGTGGGAGAAAAAAAAAAATATGACTGAGTCTTTAATTGGTCTGCATCATGGAAATTGGAAAAGATGACAAGTTGGAAAAACTTTGAAGACAATTAATTAAATTTGACAAACTGACAAATCAAGAAGGAAAATGCTTGGGTATTGACTGGTCAGTACCCAAAGCATACTGACCATCCATAACCACCCAATGAGGTGTTGTCACGTGACAAAACTCTTTCACTTTTTCCAATTTTCTCCTTACTTTGGATTATGTGACTATCAACTAATGGATGGTTAGCACCTTAAGTACTGACTGGTCAGTACCCAAGTGTTGTCCAATCAAGAATTGTCGACTCATGTGCTCATGTATAATACCGTAGAATAATGCTTAGTATTCATCCGTCAGTATCCAAAATACTGACCTCATCAATTTGAGTGTAGCACTTGACCCAATTTGTGAGATAAATATAAAAAGTAAAAGAAAATGGGTCATGTGCTACACTCCCATTGATAAGGTCAGTATTTTTAATACTGACCAGTCAGTACCTAAACATTACTCAATATCTTATGTATGTACAGATAATATATATTTTCTCATCATGCCGCCTACTTTTATTCATTTTCGTGGACTAATACGAGTAACGACAAAATTGAATATTGTGAAAAAAATAGACTTATATATATATATATATATTTTAAGATACTGGAATATTATTCAACTTGTATAGTTAATGCATTGCTTATGTGACTAAAATGCCTCTGTTACACACGGATAATCATTTGAATTGACCAGTTATCAAATATATGTATCAAATTTCCATGGGATTGGTGATCTGTTAAACTATATAATTAAACAGTAAACAAAAAGTGTTAGTGATTTGATTAAATCTCTATATTATTATTTTTTTGCAAAGAAGGAACCTAAATGGATTAGGTAAGAGAAGTAGAAATATTAATTTGAAAAAGACAAGAGGAACGCCAAACGGATTTGGAATTTATATATAATTGACTTGTAAAAGGAAGAATAACAACAAACTCTAACAACCTATCACTTTATAATTGATTTAGGGGAAATTTTCAAAACTAACCATTTGATCGTATGAAGTATTAATGTTTTTAACCATTTTTTTTTTTTTCAATTATTGTTTTAAGTATTGTTAGGGGTACAAAGTCCAAAGTACCCCCATGTTTATGAAACATCTAAAATTTGTTTCATAATTGAAATTTCAATTTATAGAGTGAAATAAACATCTGTGTTTCATTTTCGAAAGAAAAATATGTTTCTTTTTAAGTGACACATCTATAGAGAATGTTTTACTTTTGAAAAATATGTTTCACTTTAAATGAAACATCTAGAGAATGTTTCACATTTAATTTTGAAAAATACGTTTCACTTTAAATGAAACATCTAGAGAATGTTTCACATTTGAAAACTAAAACGAGAAGTTTCACTTTAAGTGACACATCTGCTGTGAAACATCAAAGTAAGTACGTCTCTAAGTGAAACAACCAACTTTCTAACACATAATGTGTGTGTCACGTTGGAAAGTGAAACACACCGTGAATACACACACAAAAAAATAATAATGACAAACTTGATTTCAACCATTTTCTCCACCCAAATTTTCATTTTATTTTTTTTAATTATTATTGGAAGTTAACCCAACAATATAAACATGAAATAAAGTTTAAAACAAAATCAATTAAAAACGCAAAATTTACATATTTTGAACTTGGTCGGACATATTTCAAGCACAACACCCACAATATCTCATTCTGTCTTTTTCATCAATTTCTAGCGAAGATTTCCGCCGATTTCTCAATACGAAAGTGTTGTTTGTTGTTTAATAACAATTCGATCAAAATGGGGATTTCATATAGTAAGTTTTTATTGTAGATAGAGAATGGAGTGGTAGGATAGGTTGAAGAAAAGGTAAAGATGGGTAATGATGTAATTAATCGGATGGTTATTTGGTGAAAAGAAATTAATATGAATAGTTAAAAAAAAATATGGGAAAATGAGAAAAAAACAAAAACCAATAGTTTAAATGGATCATTTTTGGCCATTTTCACTTAATTTAATTGTTTCTTTCTTGTTATAAAATAAATTATGTAGCCTATAGCAGCCAAGCTTTTTGTACTGTTCCTGCATTATATATTGGTGTTAAATTTGCTGTGTTAATTAAAGTATTGTCAATATTGTACATCCTTTTAATTTGTTTTATATATATATATATGAGTATATATATATTATATTTTAGATATCCCCAGAATATAAATCTTGCATAAAAAAAAGTGTGACATTATTGTGTAATAAATAATGTACTACCTTGCTATAAATAATTGCAGATTTGCAGACCTTATATATATATATATATGGTCCTGATTTTCCCGACTATACCCACCTAATATTACTTGTATTTTTTATTCAAAAAAAATAAATATATTACTTGTATTTTTGTTCATTATATCCATATACCACTTGATATACGTACATTTCAATAAATATATATTGTAAATTAAATGCGATTTGACCCATGAACAAATTTACACTCACGTGTTTTATGTTTGTTTGAGTAATTGCAATGAGAGATAATTAAAATAATTAGAATTGTCTTCAAAAAAATAAATAATAATTCATGACTGTCATTTTATAACATTATAATTAAAATAAGTTTTTTAATGTTACAAAACTAAATAAATATATAATGTTACAAAAGAGCGATATTAAAAGAATTTTATTTTTTATGATCTTCTTGATTAGAGAATTATTACCGTCTAACTATACATAAATAAAATCTAGCAATACAAATATAGGAATATAATTGAAAACAAAGAGCGCAATAAATATTATATAAAAGCTACAACATAAGAGTATCTCCAATGCAAACATGACTTGTGAAGAAAAAAAAAATATCACGTAAGATAAACAGATGTTATGTTAATAATTGTGTCTCCAATGTAACCGTGCATATTCAACCTCAAGCTGATGTGGCAAAAAAAAAAATTAGACATTGTCAACATGACCGTCCACTATCAGATGGTCTGTTGCACAACCAATTTTTAGGTTGACTCATCAAATATTTAAAACTGACATTAATTTTTCATATATTTATGGTAAGGAAAAAAAATAAAAAAATAAAACAAGAAAAAAAAAATGGACATGTCATTAAAAAAATTGTTTTTTAGACAGAAGCATTGGAGACCAAATTTTGAGTCGATTGTCTATTAAGTCTATTTTTATGCCACATAGGAAGCAAGTCCCTTAGATATCGGTGTCATGTCAATAATTATTAGTATGCAAGCCACTTTTGCATTGGAGATGCTCTAAGCTTAACAAGAACTCCAAGAAAGAAACCAAATTAAATTTCAACCCCAACCCCTTCTCCTTCGTCGTTCAAGACGCAGCTGAGACATCTGCATTAAATTATCGGTAGCAACAGCGCATGAATGCTTACAAGAAAGAACATACATGTGCATGTTCTTGATCATCTTCATCTTCTTAGGCTTGGCATCATCATCAATTTTACCATTATAATCATCATCAGTAGTACTAGACAACAACTTACCATTCATGCATTTTCTGTATGCTACCAAAAAAGGGTCTTCCAGCTCACCTGATCTCTTCAAAGAACTCTTCGCCGATAATGGAGACTGAAAAGGACATAGATAAAGAGCTGGTACCTGCTGCGCCAACTCTTGATCGTGATCATCAGCCTTTGACGGGCACGGAGGGGACGGCAAATTCATCATCCTGATCAAATGCCATCTCTCTATACGCTCTTGATCTGTCACCTTTATCTTGGATACTCCAGGCTTGATTTCCCACGAAAAGGGCACGTTCACTTGAGACTTATTAATAAGATTCTCATGGTGGCTTGTTTTGATGATCTGTTGATCATGATTTCTAATATTAGGAGATCTTGTTATAAGGTGTTTGAGATCAAGAAACTGCTGGTTTTTCCCTTTGAAAACGTCAAGCTTTTGCTCGAATAAAGTGGTTGTATTCAGTTCTTGAGAGTGGTTAGTGAACTCATTACTGCTGTTAGCCATTGATGATGATTTTAATTTCCTATGATGCTCTTATAAAGGCGCTCACGTGCTTTATGCCTGTCAACGACTGCTACCTAATGGTTTATTGGTTTTCCTTTGAATTTTTAACCAATTTTTTTTTTTTAAATGGCTTGAAATTTTTTTAAATGACGTGTGGAAAGAAATCTTTTTAAAAAAAATATATAAATTATTACAATTAATTCAGAATCTGGAGAAAGAGACACTATTCAAACCTAGAAGAAAATTAAAAATTAATAAAAATAAATCTTGATCATATATATATTATATATATATATGATTTAATGATTTGTATAGTTTGACTTTTTAATTACAAAAAGTTTTTTTTTTTTTTTTTTGATAATCCAAAAAGTTTTTAATAACCCGTTAAGATAGATTATAATATTTAGTGTAAACTGCTAAATGCCACCTACCTTATAATTATGATTTTCAATCAAATTTTACTTGAAACCAAATTAAAAATAATCACATTTTTCATCTCTCTCTTGTGGGGAGGTTTCGAACTTATAACTCATTGTGCAGGTGTGAGGGGTTTTACCACCGAACCAACCTTATCGCATCATGAATATATATATACGGTGGCATTCCTATGAGTACACACATATATAAAAATACATAAGTGCATTGGATGTGAGTCTATAGATTTAATATATATATATATAGTTCAACTTCAAAATTCTAAATTTATGAATTGGCAGTAGTCAACAAATGAATCCCGGAAGAATGTGGGCTCTTTTTGGATGTACGTGTATTTTTCTCAATCAGGTAGTTGAGACTTGAGAATATATATTTGAATAAATTACTTTTACTTCTTCATATATATATATTATATATATATATATTATTGTGTTAATTTGTATTGTTGTAGCTTAGTTTCGTATCGTTGCATTTTTATTCTTCATTTTGTCACGTTGTAACAGAAATGAAAGACCCTATAAGATTATTATAAAGCTCATGTTGTTACATGCCACGCCTACCTAATTGTCTTTTTAATTTTATATTCTATAGACGAGATGAGGTTGGTCCGACAATAAACACCTCATACTTACACCACGAGGTTACGGATTCAAGTTTTCCTCTTTTTCCAAAAAATCCCAAATTTATATAATAACGTAATACTTAAAAAAAAATAATAATAAAAAAATCATATTCCATTCCTTCTCAAAAGGTCTGTTGTAGTACTGGACACTCTTTAATCTTAGTTGCCATCCCTCTCGTCTCATTGAAGCAAATTTTATTTGAAATAATTCTTATTTTCAGTACGTTGAATATAATCACGTGTCACTCGCCGAGTTCAACCGATGCTCCACCGTCGGACTCTAGTGCGGTGTGCATCGGTTGCACCGTTTCACCCAAGTTTTCCTTGTTAGAATTCAATAACATAATATAAACGATACCTTTCCAAACACTCCTAGCAAAACTTGAACGCAATATCACATTATCACTTGCACGACTAGATTAGCTTCATTTTATATACATAAATATACTCACAAGTTATAAGGTATCCACAATTTCCATGTACTGTATATGGATGTAAACTCTATTTTCGGAATTTAATCAAGAGAAAGGGATTGGTGATCTTGCTCTTTTGATTCAAAAGTTTCATATAGTGTCTAAATATATGCTTGTAATCTCTATTTTACACACTTGTATCTAGGGATGGCAAAAATCACCCGACCCACCCCAAACTGGTGGTGATCCGATCCATTTTGGGCGGGTTTGGAGCACTTCAAAATGGGATCGGGTTGGGTACGTATAGGTCAAACATTGTTGATCCGTTCTGTAATTGGATAGGTTATGAATCAAACCACTATACTTTGACCCATCCCGATTAACCCGATATTTATTTAATTGTTTTTTAATGTTAAAGGAAAAATAAAAATATAATCCTTTAATTTATTTGACTAATTGTATTTTATGTTTGAATTTAAGGTTTATATAATTTAAATGTTAAATTTTATTAAATTTAAGTGTATATATTTATGCTAAACGTTATGTTTTAATATTAATTAATTTATTTGTAGTTTATATTTAGGTTTAAATGTATATTTAAATTTAAATATATTTTTCTATTTGAGTGTCTTTTTAAATTGGATGAATATTAGAATTTAAGTTTCTATCATAAAATTCAATTATTTGATAAATTTTGTATATTTAATAGTTTGAACATTTTTTTTGTTAAATGAAACGGGTCGGGTATGGGTCACCCCCGCCCTAAACGGATTTGGGTATGATCCGGAAATTAAAAACCCGTTCGAGCATGTGTCGGGTATGGGGCACCTTGTTTCAATTGGGTTTCGGGTATGAGACATACTGATCCAATCCTGATCCGACCCATTGTTATATCTACTTGTATCGTAGTCATTCATAATCAAGCTCAAATGCTCAATATTAACATTTTACGGTACAATTCCTGTTTTTATTAAAAGTTGTTAACTTTACAAAGCCATATATTGATATATATATATAGAGAGAGAGAGAGAGAGAGAGAGTAACCATATACGTAGAAGATATTTATTTTATACAATACTTTCATTTTTTTTTTCTTTCGATATACAATATTTCAATTGCCAGACAATTATTTCTTATCTTATCTTAGATTCTTAGCTGTCTTTTTTTTTTTTTTTTTAAATATATATTATGTGTCTTTAAGTTATATAATTATGAGCAAATTACACTAAACCCCTTGAGGTTTGGACAAGTTACACTTAGATGGAAAAGTTTTGTTATTCTACACTAACACCCCTAAAACTTAAATTTGAATTTTAAAATGCCTAAAATGCCCCTAGTTATTTTTTTTTACCTTTTAACCAAAAATTTTATAAACTTTAATAAAATAAAATAAAATAAATAAATATTTTAAATAAATAAATAGTTTAAAATAAATAAATAAATAAATAGTTTTAAGAAATCAAATAAATAAATATTTTAAATAAATAAATAAATGAAAAAAATTGAAAACATTAATTTTTTTTTTTAAGGATATCCATTAATAGGGACAAGAAAAACTCTAAATATCCAAACTTTTACGGTAAGGATGATGGTGAAAGAAGGTTCAATATTCCTAACACTAAATGAAGTGGTTGAAGAAGACAAGAAAACTCTTAGTGTTGGGAACCTTGAAGCTTCTCTCACCATTATCCTTACCGTAAAAGTTTGTATATTTAGAGCTTTTTTTGTCCCTATTAATGAATATCCTTAAAAAAAAAATTAATGTTTTTAATTTTTTTCATTTATTTTTTTTTTTTAAACCCTTTACTTATTTAATTTTTTTAAAACTATTTATTTATTTGATTTTTTAAAACTATTTACTTATTTAATTTTTTAAAACTATTTATTTATTTAATGAATCATATCTTTTATTTATTTTTTTCATTTTATTAAAGTTTATAAAATTTTTGGTTAAAAGATAAAAAAAAAGTATAAAATAATATAACTAGGGGCATTTTAGTCATTTTTAAATTCAAATTTAATTTTTGGGGGTGTTAGTGTAGAATAACAAAGCTTTTCCATCTAAGTGTAACTTGTCCAAACCTCAAGGGGTTCAGTGCAATTTGCCCTATAATTATTTAGGCCGGATTCGGGATTTATAATATGTGGAACTCTCAAGTTTTCCTTTTGTTTTGTTTGTTATTATTATATATTGTGACAATAAAATATATAATTTGAAGCACTAATGCTAATCAACTTAAAAATTTATCTCAAAAATCAATTCAAATGACGTGGCTAGTGATTTGTTTTTACCATGTTTTGTTTTTATCATATTATTTACCATATCACCCCATGATTTGTATAGTGATGACAACTTTTTTACCATATTTTGGGTTGTATAATATTACTCATTTTGAAGTATAAAAACTGAAAATTTAACTTATATTATAAGCACCAATCAAATGCTACTAATAAGTAATTGATTTATTTCTTAGTTTTATATATTTTATTTGTAAATCCATTTAAATTATTAATTAATACCACTAATGCTAGACAACCGAGTTCACTTTTGCTCACCCCCTCTCAAGGGGGGTGAGCATTACCCCTCTCATAAAAACATGATATGTGTCCATGAAGGGGATAAATTTGTCCAAACACTTTATTTTTTTAGACAATTTTACCCCCCAATATATCATGTTTTTGGGAGGGGGGTAATGCTCACCCCCTTGAAAGGGGTGAGCAAGAATTAACTCTTTTTATTAACTACATCATCCCATGTTGTGTGTGGTGATGACAACTCGCTTGCCATATCGTTTGGGTTGAAATTTGGGTTGTATAGCATTATTCTTATTAATTCACTTAACATTTTCAAGATAAAATTGAAAGATTTTTTTTAATATTACAATAATTCGGGATTTTGAAAGGGATGTACAAACTCAAATCCATAACCTTATGGTATAGATGTGAGTGGCAAACCACTAATCCAACCCCATATTGTCTTATGTTTATCCAAATGACTTGCCCAATAAATAATGTATTAACTATTAAGAATGGAAATAATAGTACTCACCAATCATGTGTTAGTGTGAGTGGTTCGACGCTCTCATCCCTTAAGCAAGGTCGTGGGTTCAACTCCCCTTGTGAACGGAGCTACACACATTGGGAGCACTTTACCCCTTAGTGGGCCAACCCGGTGCGAATCCGGATTAGTTGGGGTGTGGTCTGGGCTGATTGCACCGTATGGTGGATCTGTCCCACCCGGAAACCGGATGGTGTAAAAAAAAAAAAAAAAAATATTACTCAATACATGACGCGAATGATCTATTTCTAGTTTTTCAAGGTAAAAAATGATTGTTTTTGTTGAATATGTACTATGCATAATTTGATTAATCAGCTGGAACTTTAGGAAAACACATTCATAATTTTAAAAATTAGTTTATGGTAACATTCGTACGTGACATAAAGGACTCGTTATATTATATAACTTAAAAATTTTCTCGGGAGATGGGTGAATTTCTTGCTCTTCGTTCGGATATATATCTGGTTAGAAGTTTGCATTTTTCAGTTGATTTTGTTGAGTCCCACTCTCTTAAGTCTATCGAAACATCGTCCTTTTGTTTTGGAAGATACAATGATTACTGACATACACTTTTTTACTTCCTATTGCTGGGAATGTTTTTGTTAATTTCGTTCCTAAGGAAGGATTGGGTGGCTCATTATTTTGTTAAGGTGTTAAACTTCAATACTTGAATAAAGAATCCTTTTTAGCTTTGATGGATTCCGTTTTCAAACCGAAACCGTTGAAACAGCTAAAACTTAGGTTCTCATAGTTAAACTACAAAAAAATGATATTATTTGGGTTAAACACAACATAAACAATCACATGAAAACAAAAATAACTACAATACTTGCATTTAAGAAGAAGAATCCGTTTTGTGGTTTTGATGTATTCAGTTTTAAACCAGAATCATAGCAATTTGCCAAAACTCGGGTTTAATGAGTTTTAATTGGACTAAAAACACAAGTTGAATTTAAATATAAGAAACAAAAAATGATTACAATATATCCGTAAAGAACTTGTTTTGGTAGTTTAAAACCGAAATCCTAGTTAAGTAGAAAAATATGTATAAATCCAACTAAAACCGAAACTTGTAAATACGTAAATAATTATTAAACATATAAAATATATTTAATATGCATAAATTCTGTTCCAACAAAAAATGACGAAAAAAAAAAAGAAAAAAAAAAGGTGGGGTTGGGGATTTCTAACCGGCCCGAACCCGTTTCATAGACTTCTCTAAATTGTCGGCCCAAACCGGGTATACTTGGAAAATAAACGAGTCGGATAAAAATATTATCTACGCCTTTTAATCAAAAATTCAATTTCCATCTTTTCCCTTAAACCCTAACATTTCAGACACCAGAACACCCGACACAGATACGGATCTCAGCTCTCAGCTCTCGTTTTTTTCATCAACAAGAAGCTATCGTTACTCTTTCTTTTGTTAAAGCATCTCCTACTCTGTCATATCTGTAAGTATTTACTCTTTTTTCTTTTTTATGCAATGTAGGAGTGTATTGTACATTTTTTTTTTTCTGTTGAATTTAATTAGTTTTTATTGGATTTATATAATTCATTCGGTATTCTGGCAAAAGAAAGTTTCTATTTGGTTGTATTGCGTGCAATTCCGGTGCACCTGTAACTCTGTAAGTGATATATAGATTAATGGCCAATTCTGTTTTGTTTTATTGGACTGGATGATTTCTTGATTCACGAATGAAGTTCTTTGACATGATTTTAGTTTTTAAGGATTTAATTTTTGTTTTATTATTGGTTTCGAGCTTAGTTTAGTGTCTTGCTTTATGCAGTGACGGCATTTATTATTAGTTAATTTTTATATTGTTTAATGGTTCCAGTAAACTCAAATTGAAATTGAATTTTTTGCGTCATTTAGGTTAGTCTGTCTGACACCTGTTCACATAGTTTTGGGCAGTCGAACTATATAGCTTTTGTATTTTGTATTAGATGAAGTAGTTGGTTAATGGGTATATTTTCTTTTCTAGTGTTTTTTAAGGGGCTTATGGAACCAAAACAGTCAGTGGCGGGGGAGGTGTGGTTGAGGGTAAGGGGAGAGAGAAAAAAGAGAGGGATTTTGTCAATGTTTTAAAATTTGAATTAATTTGAATCGATTTTAATCAAGCGTGCCTCATGGCCAAAAGCGCCTTGAGTCGGTTGCATCTACCTTAATCTTGCTTGGACTCGCCACAATGCCATGGGGCTGAGTGTTTGGTGGGTAGTAAAAAAATTAGAGTTTCTTTTTGTTTTGGACTTTGGGGTGAGTTTGTGGAAGATAGGTGTGCTGCTAAGCACTGCTTTATTATTATTATTATTTTTTAAATTAGGGTTTTTGTTTGTTTGGGGTGAGTATATGGAGGATAGAGTATGCTGTAAAGCATTGGATTTTTTTTTTTTTTTTTCTAAAGTAAGAAACCCTATTATGATATATATATATATACATTTATTTATTTATTTATTGCATTATTTATCATTTTTGAATTCAGTCTACCGTCTCGCCTTGCGACAACAGAACTGCCTCGCATCGAATCATCCATTTTAAAACATTGATTTTAATAAAATTAAGTTGCTTGACGGTTGTTATGCCCATTTTATTTCTGGGGAGTATGTTTCATTAGGGCATCTTTTTCCTCAACAATCATGAGGGAACTTCACAGAGTTCAAAAAAGCATATTCTGATCCTGAATATTCTGCCAACAGAGTGACTTGATTTGTGCACACATTTACTTCCTCTTATGTATCTTTATCATCAGATTGTAAGTGCATTAAAAACAATACTTTAGAAATAGATTGACGTATAGATTTGTTGAGATGTTATTTTTAGATAGAGATGATAGTCAATCTATATAAGCTAACTTGACCAATTTGGAATTCTTGGGGTGCACTCTTGTTTTTTAGCTCATGGCTCCATAGGCGAGCATTAATTTGCTGAGATTGTCAGATAAGAAGATTTTGATGATAACCTTTTAATACGTGCAGCTGCTTAAGGAGGCTTGCCTATGTTCTGGAATGGCCAATAATTCTCAACCCTCTGGGCAGGTATTGAACTCTAATCCAGTTCTCATCTTGGTCTTAGTGTAATCTAAACTAAAATCTGAACTGGATTCAGCTTGAAACACGATGGTTACTTTAAATCCTTGCAATGCATATTACTACTTTATTGAATGTGATATTGAACACTTACACTTTAACTATGAGTGTTCTTACATTAAATATGTCAAATTTTTGCCAGTCTTGCTTAGTTTTCAAAGTATGATGGTTTTTACTGTTTCTTTCTTATATTTCTTTTATGTTTTGGGGGGTTTTCTTTTAAAAAATAGAAGCGAATGTGAACATGAGACTTATCTCTGTTAACAAAATTTGATTTTCCTATCAAAAAGGTTCAGTATTAGATTTCTAGAAAGTAATGGAACATCCTTTTACTTGTATCTATTTCAAGTTTTTGTACAAAGTGTAGTCTGAACACACCTGTGTGGCTGCGTGTCTGGTTTTCTATCTCTTTTTCTCCTTCTCTCTCCCTCTGTGGATTAGCCACTTCAGCCTCCTCCAATTGGATCCTTAAGTCCTCAAAATTTTGTTTCATCTTTACCTAAGCAAGTAATTCCTTCATCTGTTCATGTTTGGTGGCTTTTATCATCTGCTTTCATTCAAGAATTTTGATATTTCGTTGTGTGCAACTCCCTCTACCCCAGTTTCGACCAGTGCTTCCAACACAGCAGGGACAATCATTTATTCCAGCACCTTCCCAACAGTTTCGGCCTGGCGGGCCAGGTTTTTCTCCTTCAAATGTCGGGATGCCGACTATTCAAAGTCAGCCAGTGCAGTTCTCACAACCAATGCAGCAGTTTCCACCAAGGCCGGGTCAGCCTGTTCACAGCGCTATGCCTTCATCACAGGCTATACCAGCACTATATGGCCAAACAAATAGGCCTCTTACAGCTGGCTCACCTCAGTCACATCACACTGGCCCTGCAATGAATAATCATATGTCTGGCTTAGGTGCCCCTGGAATGCCACCTTCTTCATCATATACAGTGAGATCTTATTTCTCATATGCTAACTTGCTTGTTTTGGGGGAGTTCCTTTTGCATTTCTTTTGATTGTTTTGCATTTTTTTAGTTTGTGCCGTCATCACAATTTCAATCAATACCTCAAATGCATGCACCTGTAGCCGGACAATCTTGGATGTCATCTGCAAATCACGGCGCATCACTTGCCAAACCAGTACAGCAGACTGGTCAACAAGTGCCACTTCCTTCTTCTATGGATACTGTGAGTGCATTCGATGCCTTTAAAGGTTTTTGCTCTGCTAGAAATTGTTAAAATCTCACTGTTGTATGAATTTGATAAAAGTATTTTTTTTTTGTTCAATGGCCCGACTTGCTATTAGCTATCTCATCGTCCAGTGAATTTGCAGTTTGAACTTCGCCCGAGTAAGAAATAGATTTTGTCATAATGAGAATCAGTTTCTGACCATTAAATTGGGGAAGCTTTTGGTCCAACTATCATCAACCTTCCGAAAGAGTGCTTAGGCAGTAGAGAAAACTAGGTGGATGAGGGGGAAGGAAATTAGGAAATGGAACAGACCTAATCTATTGTTTGGTAGTATAGAGAAAGGCTTCAAAAGGAAAGTGGATGGGTTGTCCTCAAGTTAACCTAACCAATCTTTCAAAAGTATAGGAATGCTGTCCTCAAATTAACCTAATTAATCTGTGAAATTAACTAGTAACCATCATTAAGAAAAGCTATTAATTCATTTTTTTTCTTTCTTTCTAACAAACATAGATATCGATGGAGAGACTAACTTCTCTCCATTGTCTTTCCATCTGCTTTTCGATGAGTTGTATTGCTAAGTATGAGTGTTATGATGTTGGATTTTCTACACTTTAGGAAATTAAATAAAGCTTGTAACCCTCTTTTGTATATGAAGTAGATTAAAAATATGAGTAATATGAACAAAATTGCGACTCATATTTATTTTAGAGGCAGATAACCTAACATTGGAGGTATTGATGTTTCAATAATTTAATGGGAATCATTCCCACTGTCAGAAACTCAGGTAGGTTCTGATAATTTACTGAAATTCAATTCTAATTCTTACTTAATATTTTCTTTTGGCACTATGCATGACCATTGTTGTTGGCCTCCTTTTGGAATACTTGCGGACCTGAGATATGGTTGATCATACTCCTTTTTGGAATAACAGGCAGCACATGTTCCTAGCAATTCTCAGTCATCATTATCTGATTGGCAAGAGCATACGGCAAGTGATGGAAGAAGGTAAGTTGTTGATGTATATCTGGAAAACACTCTGTCATATAGGTGTGTTCGCTCTTTATTCTTCCTAACTGTGATGCACATACTTTTCAGATATTATTACAACAAGAGGACAAAACAATCTAGCTGGGAGAAGCCTGTGGAATTGATGACACCGATTGAGGTGAGTAATATTAGTAGACTATTTGATATTCTTGTAACTCATTTAAATTGTCTTCCATAGCCAGTCAAACGTGCTTTTGATGTGTTCATATGAGTGAATTTAATGTTTCAATTTTCCACCATAACATTATCTTAGCAAGCTTTTTTCCTGTTTCATGACTTCCTTGATGTCAATGTTGTGAAGAGTTCCTCAGGTACACTTTGCTACTGATTTTCAGAGGTATGAAATGCTAAGTCAAGGGTGCTTGTTTTTTTGTTTTTGTTTTTTGTTTTTTTGTTTTTTTGTTTTTAATTTTTTTTATTTTCTGGTTTGAAGTTGTAGTAGTGGTTTATCAATTTGTCAAACCAGTTGGTAGCAATCGTGGGGTATTTGCGAAGGCTAAAAAGTTTAAAAACTGCTGACCGTTCTGTCTTCCATTGTTTTGTTAATTGGGTCAAACTTTGTGATATTAGCGTTAGTATTAAAGTAACTTGTTACCTTGTTACAGACGTGTCTTTTTTTTTTTTTTTTTTCCTGTTCTTTCTCTTCACCTTTTCCTGTAATCAGGATGTTTGGTTTACATTACTGATATGCTTGTTACATTTGTGTGTAGCTGTTTTGGGAACATGTTTCCCGTGTATACATAATACATCTTTGTTTGAGCACATGCACGTGTGTGTGTATTTGAAGTTATTGTCTTATTGATATTTTATTTGTTCTATTTACAAAATTTGTTTCTTTTCTGTGCCAGCCTTCTCATTTACATATACTGCCTGAAAGTTTATTGCTTATTTTTGTAATATGATCTATACACCTCTTCAGTTTTTACCCATATTGTTTTCATGTCTTATGCTACTATAACAGAGGGCGGATGCATCTACTGTTTGGAAGGAATTTACGACCCAAGAGGGAAAAAAGTTCGTTTCAAACTATACTTTTAATTTAAATTCTTTCCATCATTTTTGTAAACTATAGATGTACTCTGGTATTTGTTTCGATTGTTACCTTTGTCTATGATTGCTACTTAATCAGGGAATTGCTTTCGCAGGTATTATTACAACAAGGTTACAAAGCAGTCTAAGTGGTCAATACCTGAGGAACTGAAGGTTTACCTATGTGATCTTTTTCTTGTTGTTTCCTGAGCTGTGTTCTTCTGCATTTCTGATCTCACTTCGTAACATTTGCTTTCAGTTAGCCCGGGATCAGGCCCAAATGGAAGCTACCCAGGGAACCCAATTAGATATGGGAGCAAATTCTAATGTACCAACTGCTGTTGTTTTCTCCTCAGCTGAAACACCTGCTGCAAGTACTTCAGTTAGTTCAAGCATTTCTTCAACTTTATCTGGGGTGGCTTCTAGCCCGGTTCCAGTCACTCCTGTAGTTGCTGTGATTAATACTACTCCTGTAGTAGTTTCTGGATCATCAACTGTTCCTGTTACACACTCTGCCGGGGCAATTTCCACTTTACTTCAACCCACAATGGTATCTCCATTAAATGCTGGTGTTTCAGGAAGTACCGGTGTTACTCCTGGTTTGGTCAATGCCAACACCAATATAAAGTATGGCCTTCTACTTCTTTAATCTTGAATGATCACTTATGATGAATAAATGAAAGTGTATAGAATGCCACCTTATGTTTCTTCAATGACGACAGGAGTAGCTTTGGAAATGTAGTGTCTCAAGATGCTGTGAATTCTCTAGATGGAGCTTCTGTGCAGGATATTGAGGTATGACATTTAATTGAGAGAACACTTTTGCTCACCTCCCTTCAAGGGAGGTAACCATTACCCCCCTCTTAAATGGATGACATGTGTCATAGAGGAGTAAATTTTTAGACAATTTTACCCCTCCATAGACACATGTCATGTGTATAGGAGGGGGGTAATGCTTACCCCCCTTGAAAGGGGGGTGAGCAAAAATGGACTCTTTAATTGATGGCTTTTTGTGGAATTATCTTCTTGGTTAACATCGTTTATTTGCTTATTGTCAGAAGCAAACAAAATATTGTTCAGAGCTCTTTTTGTCTTAGAAAAAAAAATAATCAATTTACAAGTTCTAATTAGTGCAGTCTCTCAATGAATACGGGGATATTCAGAATAATCAAACAACCATTTCAAGAAAATGAAATATTATTTAATGACACTAGACGGTTCAATCCCTGTCTTGTTTTCCTCTTGAGAAGTTTTGGTTTTGGTCATGTCTGGTTTGCCCTATGGGTTGATTTCGACTATTGAAATTCATGTTTGACAAGTTTTCATGAATTTAGTTTCCTAGAGTTGGATCACAGAAAATAATTTGAACTCATCACTAGCTTTTATGTCCCTGCTACCTATACTCCTTTCACTACTGGAATTTTCTAGATGCATCTAGTCTTAAAATTAAACAAAATGCATAGCTAGAAGTACCGTTCTTTTAAAATGGAAAGGCTATACAGTTTTGAGTATGGTTGATACTTTTTCCATACTCTCCTAATACCTGCTGGTTTTGCCTTGATGTTTTTATTATCCATTAATTGAGGTTGTTGTAAAGTTTTTGATAGGAAATTTCAGTAATTATGCAATGATGCTAAGAGTGGATTATAATTATCTTGGATCCATTGAATATGAATAATTCATTTTTTCTAATGCCTATACGATTATTGATGTTTTGCATATTATTGAATTGTCTCTTTGATATGCAAAATTCAGCTCTTCAATTTAAGCATTAGGCATGCAAGTCAGACGGAAAAATTCTTAATTTGAATTAGCTGACTCGTCTGTTTATTATCATTGGCAGGAAGCAAAAAAAGGAATGGCAGTAGCTGGAAAAATTAATGTGACTCCGGTAGAGGAGAAAACACCTGATGACGAACCTTTAGTATATGCCAATAAACTGGTACTTTTACATTTCTATTTGCATATTTAATTGTTGTTAAATGACCTAGTAATATGTGTTTAATTAACTTTCAAGAAATGCAATCCCAATGTCATATTCATTCCGTATTAACATCTTTCACTTTAGGTTATATCTGTAATCATTTTTTTCTTTTTGTTTAGGAAGCAAAAAATGCTTTCAAAGCTCTTCTTGAATCTGCGAACGTGCAATCAGATTGGACTTGGGAGCAGGTTGAGCAACTATATCCTTTTCCTATTCCTTCAATCTTATTACTTGGTAAATGGTTTTATTGACATTTAAGTTCTATACAGACCATGAGAGAGATAATTAATGACAAAAGATATGGTGCGCTGAAAACACTTGGTGAGCGTAAGCAAGCATTTAATGAGGTAAACTTTGTTTAAAACCTTGCAGTGAATTTATATTTGTTATGCAACAGTGGATTCTATTTAAACCAAACTGTGTTTGGATGACTAACTGCGCTTCTTAAGTTCTAATATTATCCATAAACAGTATTAACTGATTTGTTCTGATGTAAAATTTCTTATCTTTTACATTTTAGTATTTGGGTCAACGGAAAAAGCTGGAGGCTGAGGAGCGGCGCATGAGGCAGAAAAAAGCAAGGGAGGAATTCACCAAGATGCTTGAGGTATGCTGCATACATCTTAAACTGACCCTTTTCTCTCTATTATGAAAGTCAGCTTGATATGATGTTTTTTTGCTGCTTTGATCTCTTTTCAGGAATCCAAGGAACTCACATCTTCGACGAAATGGAGGTTTAAATCTCCCCTTCGCCATTAAACTTTTACTTCTAGTCTATTCTTAGTATGCTACGTTTTATGATAATATATTAAATGTTCTAAGCTCTTACTAGCATTTTACCTGATCAGCAAAGCTGTGAGTATGTTTGAAAATGATGAACGGTTCAAGGCTGTTGATCGACTTAGAGACAAGGAGGATCTTTTTGACAACTACATGGTAGAACTTGAGAGGAAGGTAAAAGTTCTCTGCTTTTATGCATCATTTTCTCAAGTGAACAAGCTTCTGTCTATAAATCCTTGTATGTAGATTGCAATTATGGGACATACCACATATGGTCTAGTTTGTCCTAATAGACTAATAGCCATAATTTTGATTCATTTGACATAAATTGGAGTTAATGCTGGAGTTTAGTTGGAATAGTGTATTCTAACTAGATATATGTGAAAGTAGTTTGGTTTGCTCTTTTCGTTTTTGTTTCTGGGTCACCGGGTCACCCGGTATGTATATATGTGGTAAAGCTGAATGTGTGTTTATGGGTTTTGTACAAATATGATGTTTAACCTTTTTCTTATCCTTTGCTTCATGTGCCCTGTTGACCCTTTTTCCAAATAGAAATCATTTTTGTACTCTGGAACAAAATTGTATTGTTAGCTTTTCTGTATTTTTGGTATCTAGTCATTCATACATCAATTGTGCTGCTGAAATTAGAAACTTTGTGCTCCTTTGCATGCTGATTCTTACCATTTGTGTATTCATATTTATTGCAGGAGAAGGAAAAAGCTACAGAGGACCATAGGCGCAATATAGCAGAGTACAGGAAATTCCTTGGATCCTGTGATTTTATTAAGGTAAACCCTTGAAAAATATTGATTGTATTTTGTTTTGTAGATGAAATTAATGTCAAGTTTTTTTCTTTGTGCATCTGTTCAAAATGATATATCTTTATTTTGCAGGTGAACAGCCAGTGGCGGAAAGTTCAGGATCGTTTGGAAGATGATGAAAGATGCTCACGTCTCGAAAAAATTGACCGCTTGATCATTTTCCAGGACTATATTCGTGATCTAGAGAAGGAAGAAGAGGAACAAAAGAAGATACAAAAGGTAGGATGCACCCATAGTGATTGTTAATTCTTTTCTATCTCATGCCTTATATATATGTGACCAATTACTAGGATCAATTGAGGAGGACTGAGCGGAAAAATCGTGATGAGTTTCGCAAGCTGTTGGAAGAACATGTTGCCGATGGCACTCTTACAGCTAAAACTCACTGGCGTGATTATTGTATGAAGGTACTTCATTTATTACAATTTTTTATTGGATGTTTGAGAAAGAGTTACTTTATAAATTGAGAGACGAGGAAATGCTGGACCCAGCCAGAAGGAAAAAGGAAAAGGAGTTGCAGGAACATTTTTCTTATGTTCTGTAATTTTTGTTATTTGGTTGTAGGTTAGAGATTTGTCTCAATATCATGCTGTTGCAACAAATACTTCTGGCTCAACACCAAAAGAATTGTTCGAGGATGTCTGTGAAGAATTAGAGAAACAGGTAACTTTTTTTATCTATCTTGCAAGTTGCAATGTATAATAATTATAGTTAATCTACCTCTAACAAATTCTTTGAGGTAAGTTTTAAAGTTTGATTACTTCCCCATAGCCCTCCAACACCAACAATATGAGGTAAAGAATGCAGCATTTGCCTAACATGATTTTGACATGTCTAATTATGCTATGTCACTAGCTTTTGGTTCTTTTTCGTTGTTCTACTCTGCCTTGGCTTTGGGGTAAAAAGTAACAAGGTGGGGTTGCTTTGAGTTCTAGGTCTAATTTTAACTAGCAAAATAAGAGGCACATAAAAAGTTTGTGTTGGCCTTTAAAGGTGAGATTTTTGGCTAGAAGCCATCTATCTGGACGAAATATTAATGTAGACTTCTATTCTTAATTACGCATAGGTATGTTTATAAAACTTCTATCTCTTGGAAGTTGTGGACTCAATGAGTTCAGCTTGAATTTGAAGATAAAGGGAGTACTGATGGGATTTTTGCCAAATAACAAAAAACTAGCAGCCTCATATAGCATAGATTATGAAGCTGCCACCTAGTCTGGTATATTTATTCTTACTTTGATATGGAGCAATAAAGCAGATACCTATTTTGTAAAGAAACTCTTGATTCTAGAAGTTGAAAAAGTATATTGTTGCATGAGCTCAACCTGCAAATGAGCTAGACAACATGGTTGGTAAATCTCAAGGGTTTTATGTCCTGACTAAATGACTTCATTTAGCTGGTGAATGAAATGTGTGTTTCTGTCTCTGTTGTCTACTCACATTGATCTGGTTTGCATTGGCAAAATGATCTCTCTAATGATTTGTTGTTTAACTCGTGTAATATATCAGGTTCAACTATATGGCCTGACCTGACTAATGTTTTCATGTAATTTGCATTTCTTCTCTGTAATTGCATATGTAAACTGGTTTTTGGATTTTTAACATTGGTTATTCTTTTAAAGAAAAGAATTCATTTAGCTGTGCTCTTCACATGTTTTTTTTTTCTTTTGGTTATAGTTATGATTTCTCTTGACATTTGTTCCTTGCTGCTCCGTGGACTTACTTTGAATTAGGATGTTTGCTTTTATTCTTTCCTTGCAGCTGTGGAAGCCTACAAATTTTTAATGGTTGTGTCCTGTCTAACTTTGTACCTTTGCATATTGACAGTATCTTGAAGACAAAACTCGTATAAAAGATGCCATGAAATCTGGGAAGGTAATTAATTTAAATTATGTATTTTCCTGTGTCTTTCTATAATACAGTATTAATGTCAACCGTTTTTTTTCCATAGATTACCATAGCCTCAACATGGACATTCGAAGACTTTAAGGCTGCTGTTTCAGAAGATGTTGGTTCTCCAGAAATATCTGATATCAACTTAAAGGTACTTCTTTTCCATTTTAGTTGAGTCCTATTCAAATGTTGTTCGTGTTCTGTCTTATCATTATTTTTATTCTACATATATGCCTTAGAAAAATGCTAGAGTTCTGGGTTGATGAGTCATGAGTGAGTTGCGTCTCTTATGAAATGAATTTGTTTGCTGGAGAGAGGTATATGCAAAAGGACATATGGTCTTGTAATGTTACTCTGTACCCGGGTGCCGATGATGCTCAAGTTTTAATTGTCCAGTCTGGAACTTAGATTATGTAGGGATCTTAATTTATTCTTAATTTTTTTATCTTTTATAATCCTTGGATTCTTGGAAGGATTGTGATCTTACTCTTTACACTGAAGCTTGTATATGAGGAGTTACTTGAGCGAGCCAAGGAGAAGGAGGATAAAGAGGCTAAAAAGCGTCAGCGACTTGCCGATGACTTCACTAAACTACTGCATTCATATAAGGTATTGCAATCTGTTTTAAATGGGTTAACTGATATTCTTAGCAATTCAGCTGTACTTGGATCAGGCAATTCTTTCAACCACGCTGTCTAATTTTTTATTCTTTTGCTCTTTTGTAGGAAATAACTGTGTCTTCTACTTGGGAGGATTCCAAACAACTTTTTGAAGAGAACCAAGAGTACAAGTATATTACTAATTTTTTGATGGATTTTTAATGTCAAATATTGGAATTTTATTAAGAACATATTAATCTATAAGTTTTTTTTTGTTTTGATGTTCATCCACACCTCTTCTTTAGATCAATCGGTGAAGAGAACTTCAGGAGACAGATCTTTGAGGAATACATTTCACACATGATCGAAAAGGCTAAAGAAAAAGAACGCAGGCGTGAGGAGGAAAAGGTACCTCAAAATTTTATTAATCTTATTCTGATTCTACACAATTTGGTAACACTCAAATCTTCATTTTATGTGGCCTTTAAACTTTTGCCGATTAATATTTGTTTATTTTTATGCCATTATGACATCTGAATTGTTGATGAATGACCTGGTAATTGAATCAGCAAATATTGACCGATCATCTTTGCAATTATGTTGCTATTCACTTGGGGCTTTTCTCTCTTATTTACTTTGGTTTTAAGTTTCCAATAATAATAATAAAAAAAAGTAAAAAAATTGACTTTGTGGCATTTCATTGACTAGGAATTGTATTTGTTGGGAGTTGTATTACATATATATTCTAGATGTATCTATTAACCTCTTTATTTGTAGGCCAAAAAGGAAAAAGATAGAGAGGAGAAAGAAAAACGGAAGGAGAAAGAGAGAAAAGAAAAGGAGAGGGAGCGGGAAAGAGAAAAGGGAAAGGAACGAACTAGAAAAGATGATACAGATAGTGAAACTGCTGATGTAACTGACAGTCATGGCCATAGAGAGGACAAGAAAAGGGAAAAAGACAAAGATAGGAAAAATAGGAAACGGCATCAAAGTGCTGTTGATGATGTGAGCTCGGGTAAGGATGAAAGAGAGGATTCAAAGAAGTCTCGCAGACATGGTACTGACCGTAAAAAATCAAGAAAGGTATATACATATTTGATTATAATATATTATGGTTCAATTTGTGTGTAACATGATTAATTTCTGATCATGTTTTTTGGCAGCATGCGTACAGTCCTGAGTCAGACAGTGAAAGTCGACATAAGAAACACAAAAGAGATCACCGAGATGGTTCCCGTAGAAATGGCGGCCATGATGAGCTAGAAGATGGGGAGCTTGGTGAGGATGGGGAAATCCCGTAGTCCCCTGTTATCTAATTTTTACAGAGCACTAACCAGTATGCATCGGCAAGACGTGTTTCGCAATTGGTTCATGGTATATCATGGATATATAGTCTTTTGAACCTCTCTTTGATGCTTTCTAAGATTTTCCCTCAGATAATTGATGAGTTTGTTTGTTGTGGAAATAGGGTTCACTTTGGAAACTGCATAGTTTATAGAATGTACAAAGTATTTTCCATATGTTTTTGTAGAATTATTGGTTAGGAGGTTGGCATGACTAATTTCAAAATAGATGTTATTTTGATTAAAATAATCCAATGAAAGGAGCATTTTTGGGCTTCATGTTGGCTTTTGAATGGAAAGATAGAAAGTCGTATTTTTTTTTTCTTTTAATGCAAAGACTCCAATGTTTCATGTGTAATTCTAATTTTGGTTTAACCAAATGAAGGCCATCTATGATTGAATTGAAGGTATGACTAGCTATGATGCCATCAGATGTTATGCCAATTTTTCTTATGATGATGATGTTCTATATACCCTGTTGAAGCTTGCTCTGCTTGGATGATGGATCCCTAAAAAACACAAAAATGTTTTATAAAAACTGGAAAAAAATACAAAGGTAAATCTTGGGTTTTCTTTAAAAAAAAAGTTGTTTTCATTCGGGGACATTGGTTTTTTTCAAAACAAAATTGGTCCCATTAGCATGCGGTGGAGCAACTTTCACGCGTAGTGAAAAGAATGGCACCAATCTATTGTTAAATTTCCTAACAATGGCTTTATTTTTGGTTGTTTAAACATCATCATCGATCTATCAATCATGTCCCAATGGGGCAGGGACCCCAAATAGGGATGGGTGTGAGGGCCCAATGGGGCGGGGAGGATAAACCCATTTGGGGACACTTTGGGGGGGGGGGGGGGGGGGGGGGGGGGGATATTCCCCTCCCTCACCTCCAAACTCCATTTTTTCCATTTTTTCCATTTCTAATTCTAAATTTTTAATTCCCAATACAAAAATTGGAATTCAGAATTTGGAATCCGATTATTCCAATCTCCAGTTTGACCCTGTTAAAATATTCAATCCAAAAAGTAATCAAAATAAAAACCAATCCAAATACTTCTAATAGAGTATTACACGATAAAGTCAAAATAAATCAAATTTAAAGTTTACATCTTCGATCGATACTTATGTACCGATACTTATGTACTAAGTAATAACTAGTAATTAATAACTTAGGTTAATATTATAATATATTAGTTTTAATAAAAATAAAAATTATATATATATATATATGGGGGGAATGGGTTTGGGGGTGGTCCCCTCACCATCTCCCCCATTTATAAAATGGGAGCTAAATTTGCCCCTACCCCTCCCCAAAACCCCATGGGGCCCATGGGGAAACGCTCAAGCTCAACGGTTCAACCCAAAATAAGAACACATGTGGCTAACGTTTAGATATATTTTCTGGCATGCCAGGTTCTTTTCAGGTCCCAGTAACTAAGATTACAATTTGATGAAATCCAGTTTGCATGGGCCCTCGTATGATTCTAAAGAGAAAATAATAATACTGCTGCCCAAAATTCAAAATAAAGGAATTCTTATGCTGTAGAGTGTGATAAAAGGAAAAGTTGACATACGACTATTTATGGAATATATTGTTTTTACTTTAGTTTTGTACCAGAAGACAAAATTTGATGCCGACGATTGGAGGATATACAAATGGAAGATAGAAGTGACTAAAGTTGGTTAAAATAAACCATCTCTGTAACAATCTGATCTCTTATTTCTTCTAGTATGGCATCTCCAATCTCCATAGCAATGTCTTTAATCTCTGGCTCAAAATTATTCCATTCTTGTGCTGAATCTTTGTAATCTGAATCCAACAGTTTTGTAATGTTTAATCTACCTCCTGATTGTCTCCTCCATGCCTTAATTTTCTGACAAATGAGCTTTCCAAGCGATTCAGACTCCAAATTCTCTTTACGGTTTTGCTGGCTTTTCTCCTTACCATGTTGTTGAGTCTCTACCGCCTCCCTCACACAATCAAACAGAAGCTGCTTTGTTTGCTGCAATACCCTTTTGGATTTTAAGAATTCTGAGGTTGGTTTATACCTGATAAGGTCTTGTAATTCTGCTGCTCCGGCGCTGCTTGGCTTCTCCGTAGCTGAGTTGAAAAATAAGTTCCAGAGAGAAGCTGATAAGATGGAGTCATCACTTTTCTTAGTGACAATTTTGCAACTTCTCGATGGATTATTCTCTTCTTGACTTGTACCCAAATCAGGTCTTGCTGTTTTATTCACAATAAAATATGATTTTAAGATCTGAAAAGGAAGATTTTTAATCTGAAATGAAGTTTATAGCATACAAAATACTCACAGTTATTGGATGGTATTCCTTCTAGTACTGATACAGGACTGATTTGCTTACTCTCTTCTATGTGTCTCCATTGATCTCTAACTGCATCAGTCTTGGAAATTCCAAACAGGGTTTTTAATTTAACAAAGTAAAGTTTTTACATGAATTACGATGATGAAGAACACAACCGAGAAACATAGTTTTTGTTTATACCTCTTTTTGTTCTGGATTGCAGATTCTGAAAGGCTGGTGAGAAGTGGTTGCTTCTTCTGCATCACTCTCAGAACATGAATTAAAAACTGTTGTGCTACTAGCTGAGGAAAATTGATCTGATTCTGCAACTTCTTGGTCATTCTTGGCCACCTCAGTGACATTGAATTCACCATCTCTCTTATCATTGTTCTTGATCTTCAGACTAGAACCGTTAATGGTAACAAGCTTGTTATATATGACTTTGAACAACTTGGGACACTTTGGAATAATACTACCCTTTTTGCTAGTGTTTGATTTAGAACAACTTCCAGACCTCTTCTTCAAAGACTTGTCTGAATTCAACTTCTTGTTGTCCTTCTTCAGACACCCTTTCTCTAAGAGGTAAATTTCCAGGACAAAAGGCTCTTGTTGTTCTTCAAGGAACTGTCCAAGTTTCTTGACTGGTTTTGATGATGTGGTGGCCATTGTATTTGTGCTCTCTCTCTCTCTCTCTCTCTCTCTCTCTATGTTGGGAAGTTTTTGCTGAAAATAAAGATGTGGGGACTGATTGATTGTTGAAGAAAAGTTGAAAGAAAAGATGATGAGGCAATAGTGGTGGCAGTTGCAGGCCTCATAAATATTTACAGACAAAGCATATCTGTCATTTTGGGACTGAACAGGAACAAAAGCACACGGCAAGATTGAGTATTTAACGATTCAGAGAGAGAGAGAGAGAGATTGTCAAAAGAGTCTCTGTAGTTTTTTTAACTCAAACATATTGCCTGGACTGTTCTGGACTGGACTGGACTCCATGTTCCGGTCATAATCCTGATAGTTGTCTTCAAATCTATCCAGATTCTTACAATGCAATGCAATGTTGTGTTCTGTTGTTTGTCTTTACTTGTATAGACTTTGGGACTCATTCAATCTTTCTCTCTCTTTTACATAAATTCAATTCAATATTTTTGTTACTATACTAACATGGTCCCAATAGATTTTGTCTTTATTATGAGAGGTGTCCACAAACATTCAACGGATGGATACAAAGGAAAAATTGATAGTTGTTAAATTCTGCATGGATCGAATGGTTTGGTTACACATTATTCTCCAGAAACTATTTCTTCTATTTCAATCTAAAATAATTAAAAAGAAAAAGAACTAAACAATTTTGCTTTCTTTCTTTATGTTTACATTACCCACCATTGTCTCCCACTTCACATGAACTACAGAATGAAAACACTACTTTACTTCGTTTACTTTTTTTTTATAAAAAAGAGAAAAAAGACTAAAACAAAAGTAAAAAAAAAAAAAAAAAAAAGTTGTTTTCTTTAGCTATATATATATATATTATGTGGTTGTTTTAATTGGTAGATCCACCATTGAAATATGCAATCATGTGGGTGGCTTCCTATTCAACCAAAAAATCTAATATTTTTAGTTACAAAAATTGAAAAATAAAATAAAATAATTTGCAGAATCAACATGTCCTGATGTCACTATCTTGATGCTCATTTTAAGATGGACGTGAAAATGAAATCTAAACCCGACCCATCATTTTAAGCCAACGATTATTTTTATTTTATTTTTCTTTTCTCCTCTTCAACTGTTGTTGGCTATAAGTCTGTAAATTTCCTTTCGACCAACCAATTGCTTTGTGATTGAAGGAAAATTATTAAATATTTAGAGTGCAAGCCAAGGGAACCCTCCTTTTGATTGCTCCAAATATGTTTACTTGTCTGAGAAACATTTATATGAACATCATAACTCGGTCTAATTTAATCATGTGTGATCGTGCTACTAATCTTGAGATTTGTTGTACTTAATAATCATCTCGAATATTTGTGATGATTTTTTTTTGTTACCGAAAATACACGTTAATATTATTTTGTCATAATAAGTTTGTAGTCTAATACATATATTATTTGACAAGGTAGTCATCATTAAAGGACCATTATTAACCCAAGGCTAACATGCTTGATTTTGATAATAACAAACATCGATGAAATTTCTAACATGTTTAATTTAGCTTTAACTTTTTTTTATAAAGTTTCAAGCACACCATTTATAGATGTAATAATTTAAAAGAATTCATCTACAAAAAGATTATTTGATTTGACTCGAATGACTTAATTTGAACCTTAAGATATGAACATTTTAAAGATGTTTTTATCGTAAACATAGCTTAAATTTGTCGTTTTGACATGAAAAACCAACCTAGGATGCATTATGTTTGAAACTTTGGGGCTAAAACTATCGTTGTATAGCTTCAAATGAATAAACATTTTCGAAAATGGTTTTCAAGAAACGTTCCACTATTTGTTTCACTGTTTTTAGGAAATTGTCAAAAATGACCGATTAAAACTATTGTTTTTTTTTTTTTTTTTTTTTTTTTTCCATTCATACTAATTTTTCTTTTACAAAATAACTCATCCAATTATATTTTTCTGCGCGTCACCTCACTTGATAGATTCAAGAGCAAGATAAACAACTATAGAGAGAGACTGCATTCTTCATGAAAAAACTTGCCAACAATATTGGATTATGCCATTTAGTTTCAAATCAGCAGTTGAGACAAACCAGTAGGTCAAATTCACTTGTCATGGGGTCATTTGTCATTTTGACACAGCTCACACACTCAAAATATGGATTAGATAGATTTCAAATACACAGCAGAAAAAAACATTAAATAGAGTTGGGACTACACTACAGAGAAAAAGGCAAAGAAATTGAAGGTCAAGAAATCTTGCATGTTGTTTAATACCCTAGAGATTTTGGTACTGGAACTGGATTTTGGGATCTTAGTTTCTCAACTTTAGATTTCAGTTCGCTATGGAAAGAAACGAGTGATTTCTGTCTAGATGCGAAAGCAACACTAAATTGTTTAATCTCTTCTTCAATATCCTTTCTTCTCTGTACTTCTGAGTTCAAGTCCTTCAACACATTCTCCTTTTGGTCAGTGACCACTGCAAGTTTTTGAGATGATTCAGCTACTGTTCCAATCAAAGAATCTCTTTCTTCTTGCAATAGCTGAAACTCTCTTTCCAAGCTACCATATCTTTCTTTAGAAGCCTCCAGAAACTTGTTATTGAAGTCTACCTCTTTCTCCAAGCTATTGTATTTTTCTTTGATAGTGTTGAGTTCATTACTCAATTTCTCCTTCCAACAAGCAGTTTCTTCTTCCAGAGCACAACCCTTTATCACATTTAAAAAACTATATCTTAAAACACAAATGGAAAGCAACCTAGGCTATAATGTTTTTAATAATTTAGAGCTAAAGTAGCTCCTATTTTCTCTGGGATCATCTTGAAAGTTTTAACAAGCACAGATGCAGACAGAAACATAGATATTTGATATCTCCTAAAAGGCAGAGGTTATAGATTCTTATACATCCAGGGTTGTGCAGCATCTTTCTACAGTGCAAAGTATCGGTTCTCTGTAAATCAGTCCTAATCGATAATAGAATGTTCTAAAAATCTTAGCAACATTGCTACTCAAGATAAAACATGAGATTGAATACACGTAATAACACCACCAATTAAAAGACTTGGTAAGCTAGCAATTTGATTGTAGCAACAACCTGAGAACATATCTGGGTAAGTAAGATTCTGTAGCATTTGATAGTATTCCTTATAACCATACTTGACGTTGAGAGTTATTTATAATTGGGCAGTAAAGTAATCACTTAATCTGTTGAAAGCTGGTTCAGGTAAGATGTTTGCTAAGTTTGGGGAAGTCATTAGTAATTGAAGTCTTCCTTTTAGTTCAGTCTTACGTCAAAATTAGCGTGTCCTGAAATCCATTTCAACTTTCAAGTATTTATGGAAAACGCCACGAGTTCATACTATAATAAAGAAACTCTGTTCCTGACAATATATAAATCATTTTCTTACACTTCATCCAGTTTTAAGTCGTGTTAAGCATTAAAAATATCAACTTTAAACATATTCAGAACAACATATAATTGTATCATATTTTCAGAGGCAGTTTTATGCAATTTTATTCTGGTAGATAATTTTTTTGAACCAGTCTAATAATGCAAGAATAGTCTGACAATAGGACAATGTAATTTTTCTACGAGGGAAGGTAGGAAGTACAATGAAGAATTGAGATGTAAAGTTTAATTTTATAATATTGAGATCGGTTCAAATCCTAGCTAAGTTGACAAATGTATATTTACAAACCGACCAATTATTCAATTTGTTGTTCGAAACTTTCACAGCACTATGTTGATTTCTCTTTATACGCAAGACTGTGATATATATTATATAGACAAAATATATGGCAAAAACATTTAGAAGTATCAACATTGTGAAAAATTGAACAAATAGGCAAACATCAGAAGAGAGAAAAAAAGCATTATTGATATATTATATCTTGATAATTGTGACCAGGCAGCTACCTTATTGTCGCATCTGCACTGTGGATTGTTCACTTGTTTGTTGTCAGTGGTTTGAGTTCCTGACAGCACCAAAGTTGTAATTGTGCTCTTTAACCTCTCACAAAGAACCTTGCAATGTTCTTGGAATAGAGAATAATTCCCTGCAAAGGGTTTGTTACCGTCCGCTGCCATTGAGAAAAGGGTTTCTAGAGATGAGAAAAGGCTAGAGCCTATTTCACTGGTGCTAGAAAGCAGTTCGGCAGTTGAAGAATTCCCATCAGATGCAAAACTCTATTACAGTCACAAAAGGATAGAAAATAAGAATCACTTCTTGAACATCTGAAGATCAATTTTAAACTGGCATATATATAATGCACAACTTTCACCTGCATTTTAGACAGAGCATCTTCATAAAAGTCTTTGCAACTTGCCACAGATTCACAGAGCCTTCGAGGGATTTCTTGAATTAGTAGTGTCTCTTGTGTAAGTTCAGATATCTCCCCATTTAATTGATCATTCAATAGTACTTGTTCAGTGTACTTTCTCTGTACACGTATCAAACATAAAGCTATAAATGCATGTGCAAGTAGCCAGTATATAAATCACTTACATATTGAATGGTACAACTAGTGGAAATGATATAAGACGATGACAAATAGCAGAAGTCAAATTAACTGAAATAGTTTATGGAGGATGAAATGCACTCAGAAGAAAGAAGCAACTAATAAAATTTGCTGAGGTTGGAAAAAGAGGGAAAAAGGAAAAAAGAAGAAAGCTCGGTAACAATATCTATGCGAAATTGAGGCAATTTATTGATGAAAATTAGAATGCCGAAAGGGGAACTGAAAATGCTAATCATTTTGTTTATTGTAAGATGCATTTCCGCTTCAAAGTCATATGCTTGAACAAAACAGCTTTATAATCCCGCACATTACACTTACCATATATTTAATAGATCATCTATGCAAATAATCATGATTCAAGACAAAAAGATAGCAGTATTATTGAACTATATTCCATTCAGAACCAGGAGACAGCAAAGCCTTAAATTTACAGGTTGAGAGCATAAAGGTTTCATACTTTTCTTTTTTACCAAACACCCTGCACCAGTGCACCCCACCCCATGCACAAATACAGGTTTCAACCAAATTTACTGCAAACACTAAATAATTATCCGTCTGATGTATTTTAAACTAACCTGGAATTCATTCTTCTCTTCAGTGACAAGTTCTAATTGTGCTTTGAGCTTCTGCACCTCTTGTCTGTAATTCTCATTTGAACAACCCTGACAGAAAAATTAATGAGTCCAGTTAAAACAATAATATTAAATTATGAACCTGGTTAAATGAATAATCATAATAACTTCTTAATAATAAGTACAATGGTTATCTAACATACAATACACAAACTTTACATCTAAGTTTAAACATACATGTGACTTACATGACGTTTAATTTCATGAAGCTACCAACTTTAGAAGATAAACTTACAGGAGTCGCATCATTTAATGGAAATGATTGAACTTTTCTTGCAGGAGTCATCTGTAGCATATCAAGGTCAGTTATGTAACCCTTGTTCATTTTAAACCAGGTGTCTTCATCAGCCATATTGCTAAAAGAATCTGGAAGAGGGCTATAGTCAGGTAGCCTTGAATAATTTGATCGCATTACGACAAAGGCATTGGGAGCTGCCTTATAACTAGGAGTTCTGAATACATCTGCTTGGCATACACTATTGCTGTCATCGCATTCTTCCTTAGGGGTCCTTGAATCTAGCTCCTACCAGTAAATAACCATTAGAACTTTAATAACCCAAAGAGTTATTCAAAAGACATTCCTAAGCATGTAGGAAAATAAGGATATAGCACCACTAAAGAATACATTTGAAGCCAATATACATATATGTATCTTAATCACTCTGCTTTTCTGTGATGCAAAACTCGCAAAAAAATGAAGCCACACAGTAATTACATCTAAACACAATCAGTTCTGAATTGAGTTGAGTTATGATAATCTATATCATCATTTACGTGTTTTCTTAAAAATGATCTGTATAATAAAGTTCTAGTTATCTTAACTTAGAACACTAAAGATTTTTGTTGTACAGCCACAAGTCCACAGCATATAAAATTTACAACAGCATTAAAAGTAATTGAACTTTTTAAGTACTGCTTTGCATAAGTATACCTGAGAAAAGCTCCTATCACTATCTGAAACCATGACATGATTACTGGGATTTTGAATTTTCAACTGTTGCTCCCTGATGCATTCATCACGCTCTTTGCGTGATCTCCTCTCCTCTTCTAGTTCCGTTTCAAGCTTCTCACGCTCTAGTTCATACTGCATTTGCAACAGGTACAGATGTCTATGTATGCACGATTGAAGCTTGGAACTCAAGCTAAAATCCAAGTCCACTGAATTAAAGAAGATTACCTTGAGCATATCGTTCCTTAATTTCAAAATCTCTTGCTCCAGCACCTCAGCATGAGATCCCTAAACAAAAGTTGAACCATGTTAGTTTGTCTCTAACCATCTTATGTGAAAATATGTATTGTATTATCACAACCTGAAGTTTACTACGTAGCTCCTCTATCTCTAACTTCTGCCGCTTCAGTAAAGCTGCATCTGTCAAAATCTGTGAAAAATTCGACCATAAAAGATACATTGTGAAATTCAAGTGGAAGGAACACTGAGATAAAAGCTATCAAAATAATTAGTCATATAAGAATGCTTCCAAAGGAAGTAATGTTGCATGATTAGTGCCAGCATTTTAGTGCTGAAAGGATTTATACAATGTGCTATCCAAATTCTATATTATCCGGTTGATGATGGAATCACATACACATCCTTATATATCCATTTCGTTTAAACTATCTTGAATGTTCTCACATTTTATATACAATTTGATTTGAAGAGGAAAGACATGACACTTAAATTCTATCATGTTAAGACATGAAGTCTAGGTCCTCAAAACAATGTATGTAAATTATCTGACATCAGAGAAGTGGATCCTCTGATTTTGTATATTATAACTTAAATTGGTAACTTCATAGACAGTTATTTTTTTTCAGCTATTGAAAGCTTGTTCCATTAGTTTGCCAAGTTAACCACATTATTTTTTCCTATTTTTGATTGCATCAAGTGATCAACTGGGGTACTAAATGTAACCATGAAATCTCAATACTTCTTTAGAGTCGAAGGTTGGTGATTTAGCTTATTTTCCAGTACAGAAAGACATCATCATGATTTCAATACTACTCAAATCCCCATGACCCCACCCACTAGCCATCTGAGCTAAATGAAAGTGACAAAAAGATTGCAATACAAAAACAAACAAACCTCATTCACTTGAGCACAATTAGTGATGCGCTTGGCTCTGCTAGCGAATTGGAGAGTTCCCTTTGTTTCCTCAATATGAACCTAAATGTATCACGATGCATCATAATTAAACAAAACTGCTACAGAATAAGATAGCACAACATATTAAACATAGGTAATGTTTTACCTCTTCTGGTGCTATAGTGCAAATAATTGAAGTTTTGGCATTACCACCCAAAGCAGGTTGAAGTATGCGAGTCAACTTACTATCGCGATAAGGAATATGTCCTCTGCATGGGCGATTTCTATCATTAATACATTTGTTATTTCAAATATTATCTACTGCAGGAGAAACAAATACCTCTGCTTTGCACCTTCGCTTAGTTTGTTAATCACATTGCCAAGAGCCATTAAGCTCTTGTTGATGTACTTTCCTTCCTTTAACCGTACTCCACCAGCTCCAGTTTTAGCAATCCGTTCAGACCCGGCTAAATCTACCAAAGTCTACTTTACAAGACAGAATAAAATCTAGAATGATACTCATACCGTCTTAAATAAAAGGCTATTCACACTGTTTATAAAAATTGTTTACACAATGTCGGGGAATGGATACGAACCAGGACTGAGACACGAATGGCATCAGAACTTGAATAATCACCAGAAGGATTGGTCTCCTTTCCCTTGCTTTCGATCACCTGGTACATACAGAAAAAGTAAAACATTTAACTGTATATTTTGTAAAAGAACATGTGAAATTTGAACTTCATTTCCAATGATATTTATCAAGAATTACCATTCTAAAAATCGTGTGAGATCTACTGCTTCTGACATTCATGTTTGTCTCACCAAAGTGCCTATTAACTGAAAAATATAAAACCAAATAAGGAAAGAATTATTCATATTCAACTATAGGAAAGGACAAGAAGCAGCGGTATATTATTGATTTCTTCTTTCAACCTTCTCCAGACTCGATGAGCTTAATCACTTGTTCAGCACTGTTGACAATTTCCTCCCTAAGACCCGCAACAAATACCCCACGCTAGAAAACAAGAAAAATCAGAGATTTTTGTACATTCTATAGAAACCAATGAAAAGTTGTCTAAGTTTCATCAATAGCAAACCTCCAAACTCTCATGTATAGGCAACTTCTGATTCTCAACCGCAAGAAGATCATTGATTTCCTCGTTGTAAATTTCCATGTAAGAAACCCGAATCAGAAATTCTCTGTCGGACATCTGGGGGTATATGACAAAGTCAATATTTGTGTTTTTGTAGGCACAAAATTAAATATGAAAATTTCGTAGCAGCTATAGTAGACTTAGTAGTGCTTAGTGCTTACCGTATGTATGCTATCAAAAATATCTCTAACTGCCAGAGGAATGATTCCGGGTTCACTTGAGGAACCATTCATGGTGAAAGTCTTTCCGCTGCTGGTCTGTCCATATGCAAATACAGTCCCTGTGAACACGAACATAGTCAGCTTCAAAAACATTTTTTATTTTATTTTAAGAATTGCATGTTTCAATTAACAACTTCATATAATTAAAAGAACACTCTCCGTTCCTCCACTTCCTCTCCTTAATCCTCCTCAACTAAATTATCCATGCTTTATTTTACTCGGGTGCTTACATTATGCTAGTTATATCATATCTTCCCTATTTTCTGGGTAATCAAACAAAGACTAAACAGACCCCTTAAGCAGAATTCCAGTAATTCACAATTATACACTAATTATTCCACAAACCCACCACTAAAAACCAAAACCCAGCTCAAAAATAAAAGAGATAAAAGAAATAATATAAAAGAAGAAATACCGTTGAAACCCTCGACTGCAGCGTGAATGATATCCTTGGTAAGAAGCTCGTACACTCGAGCATTTCCGCAATTTTCATCAAACAAATGATCTGTGAGGCACACACAAATTATTATTAAAAAAAATTGAGGAAGCAGACAGATAAAAAAGAGAAAGAAATTATAAATGAAAAAAAAAAAAAAAAAGTTACCAAAAGCGAAGGATAGGCCGGAGATAGGGGTGCCGTGTTGCCGGTGAAGAGAGACACGATTATCTTCCACATTCCAGAAAGTTCCATTGAAGATCTCTTGAGGAACAGCCGGTCTCACCCTCACTGCCACACAGATCTTCTCCATTTTTTTTCTTCTCTCTTTTTACTCTCACGTCTGTCTCTCTATATGATTTTTTTTTTTTTTCAAATTCAGGGTTCAGGCGGGATCTCTCTCTTTTCTTTTCAAAGCATTTTACATTGACGGAAATGCCCTTGATTTTATGACTGTCTGGCAATATAATGGGACCCAACCCAACGGTCGATCGTACTTGGGCCGGACCCAACCCGACTGTTGATCGTACTTGGGCCGTAGCCTGTATGTATGTTGTTTATTTTAATGAATTTTTTTTTAATTGAATATTAAAAAATATGGATTGAACACATTATAATTACCGGAGAGGAGAGGAGAGGAGATAGTGATATATTTTCTTTTACTTTTTAATTAATTTTAAAAAATTCAATTTTTGTGAACCTCATATTAAAATTCAATGACTAGTAAGCATCCGGGGGAGAGATACGAGTTAATCGTTTATACTTTTAGGGGGTATATTGGATTGAGATTTTAATAGACAATTTTGGAAAGTAAAAGTCTGGTGGTATTGGATTGAGACTTTTTAATGAGTTAGATAAGTCTGGTGGTATTGGATTGAGACTTTTTAATGAGTTAGATAAGTCTGGTAGTATTCAATTATGACTTTTAAGATTTTTTTAAGAAGTCCATAAAGTCTGGTGGTATTCAATTAGGACTTTTAAGATTTTTTTAATAAGTCCATAATGTCTAGTGGTATTGGATCTAGACTTTTAAGATTTTTTTTTAAAGTCTATAATATCTTGTGGTATTGGATCTAGACTTTTAAGATTTTTTTAAAAAGTCTATAATATCTTATGGTATTGGATTCAAACTTTTAATAGACAGCAACTTGTCTAGTGGTATTGGATTGAGATCAAGATTTGTGGGATTTCATGACAATATAGATTGTCTAAACTTTTTAGTGATAACTATAAATATTAAGACCCCAAAATTGTCTTGCCTTTTTCTATCAGACTTTTCACGCTTGCTCAAGACTTTTCAAAAAATAGGAACAAGGCTATGAAGAAACCCAAACAACAGACCAAGTTCAGGTAACAAAAAATTGTATCTTGCCATTTTTACAATAATTGGGTTTTCACATATAATAATATTGAACTGATAAACTGATCGATGTGTAGCCAACAATAAACTAATCAATGTGTAGCATATTGTTGGCGATACAGTGCCTATAGTCTTGTAACACACATTTTAGATTAATCTTTAAAACCTCGATGCATGTGCTTGTTAACTTTGCATGTGTGAGAATTGACTGTTCGACTTGTATTGAATATTTGTTTTAAAATTTTCGTAGCTTGCTTGAGGTCAGAGCAATATCCTGTTTAGTGAAGACCCTGTGGTCAAGACATCAAAGAAAATACATAACCAAAAATTTCAAGAGCTGACAGGCAATGATATCTTCAACGGAGATGTGCTTCCAGGGTCTGCTGAAAAGCCTCTAAGAAGCCTCTAAGGACGGCCAAGCTGAGAGAAATAAGTGGCAATGACATATTTGCCGATGGAAATACGGAATCCAGGGACTAGTTTGGTGGTGTTCGCAAGCCCCCTGGTGGCGAGAGCAGCATTGCGTTGGTTTAACTACTTTCCACCAACTTTGTTGTTGTATTGCTTAATTATCAGTTTACTGGTTCTATGTATCTCAGTGCGGATGCTATGTTTTGACTAGTTAATGGCTTGCAATGCTTGATCCCGATGATCAAGATCGGGCATTTGAATGGTGTATGCGGTTTGTGACTTATTGCTATAATTTAATCAAGATCAACGTTATTGCTATTTTCTGAAAAGTCTTGAGTGAGTGTAAAAAGTCTGATGAGAGAGGGCAAGCCAATTTTGGGTCCTAGTTTGGGTTTCTCCGACCATCTACATAGTTTGGGTTTCTCAACTCGGTATGTGTGCTAGCTAGCAAATATATAGAGCTCATATTTTTATTAAAAAAAAGTCCAAAAAATCTTTAAATAAAATCTAGAAAATCATAATAATCTATAAATAAAGTATAGATAATCATAATAATCCATAAATAAAGTTTAGATAATCCTAATAGTTTATAAATTAAGTATAGAGACTCTTTTTAAAAAAATTCCAGAATCCTGAAAATCTAGTCCATATAATCCTAATAGTCTTTAAAATCCTAAAAATCCATAAAATCCTGCCACCCCAAAATTGTTTATTAAAATCCCAATCCAATACACCCCCCTTACTTTAATTTCTATGAGGACTTAATGAAATTACATTGATTTTTATATATTTTGATCTGATTTTTTATTTTATTTTATTTTATTTGTGGATGATAAGTTTATTGAAATCTAGCTATAAATAAAATTTGAGAATTTTTCACGTACTAATTTTTTTATAAAAAAATTCCTATATTTCTTCTATTTTTCTGATGCCTTCATATTTAACAAAATTGAGATAAATAGTTCTATTGCTTAAAAATTCTCAAATTCTATTCATAGGTAGATTTCATTAAACTTATCATTCACTGAAAAATTCATATCGAAATTCATAAAAATCGATGTAATTTCATCAAGGTCTTTACCGAAATTAAAATAAGGAATCTCTCACTTGAAAATTTATATATACAGGTCACATGTATAATTGATTATATTGGTCTCATAAGGCAAATCCACCAAAGAGGAAATATCAAGTTCAAATTTGATATTTGATATATTAATAGTTGCTCACATATGTGATATGTCATTGTAACTATTACAAATCTCAATTACAAGTCTAGAATTCAAAGAAATAGTTTACATTTAACATGTTGGTTGGAATTACGTATGTTACTCTTTACATTACAAGACCAAATTGAACTACTACTAGGTCAAGTTGGCTATACTTCCTGCAAATGCAACAATCAAGAATCACCAAACCCCTCTAGAATGATCTTTATAAACTTCGTTTATTGGTTTGCAGTTTGGGAGTGATAAAGGAACACAGCCTTTTAGGGGATATTTATGAATTCGGGATAAATTTTAATAATGTTAGAGATCCCAATTTGTATTTCAACTTATGATAAGGTAATATCAGTCGATTGATATGCATGTAGTATGTAAAATTAATGTGTATCAATACATAAATTGGTTGTTAACGTCTTATAACATATCGATATATTGCTTATTAAATTGTCCATATATGTCTAGTACTCTCTAGATAAAGCCATAGAAGAAATGAATTGAAAGCGAACATATATCACAGTCAAATCGTAGAAGATAAATGGTATCATTGAAGTATCAAATCGATCTACTTGTGTGACAACTGTTTAATTACTACCATTACTTTTCGAAAAGGCAATTGAATCATCAAGTACATTGCCAAAGTGTGTTCAAGGAATATTGTCTACAACAGTAACGGTGGTCGAGTTGGCCAAGGCAATTAAACCCATGCACGTCTCATCAACAAGAAAAGAAAAAAAAGATTGCAAATCGAAGGGGTACAATAATATTGGATATTGTCTCCGTATCACCTTTGTGATCACTGATTAGCAAATCACAGTTACAAAAAAATAAAAAAAATAAAAAAATTCCTTCTTTTATTTTGTGGGTGACTTCTGAGTACTTGCGAGCAGGGGCAGAGGTATACATACATACAATCTAGGCAGGGCTTCAGTCAGGTTAGCTTTTTCAAAAAAATAATAATATAATGATTTTGTATTTTTATTTTTTAATAATATTTATATATAAATAAAAGATAATTACAATATTAATATTGTTTAATAATTCATAAAAATATTCTAATTTATAATTTAATTTAATTGTGATAATCTCAATAGATTCATTAAAGTGTTATATTCAATATTTTATTGAAACTTAAACACATTAAAGTTTCATTTTCTTCTCCATTTTCTGTTCTTCCTTAGATAAACTAATGAAACAAATTTTGAATTCCTTACTTCGTTTGTTTGTATGAACAAATATTTAAGTTTATTTTGATTGTTATTTTTTCCCCTTTAGATTTGTTTTAAAAAAAACTTTGTACTACTACTCAGTGTGGCTTGAGTAAAAAATTACGTTAATTTAGTATGATAATGTCCTACGATTTGAGTCGTTGCACCGTAAACAGTATATATAATAAAAAAAAATAATAAATAAATAAAAAAAACTATAGTTAATTTAGTCCACCCAGACCATAAGTTCTGGCTTCGCCCGTACTTGCGAGTGAAGAAAAAGAGAGACAAGAGAATGATAAAATATAATCAACAAAGCCAATACATGGGAGCCAACCATTCATGAACAACATATTGGCAAATGATATGTGGTGCAGAAATCAGAATCAATGCTGATTAATTAACAAAAAAATTTCGTGTGGGTAAAATTAAGGGAGCACTATAACTTTTTTTTTTTTTTTTCCTTTAGTGGTTGAATAATCAAATCCATTGATGCTTTATTTTATTTCTTTCTTTCCTTATCTTTTTCTCCAAAAAATTAAAATAAAAACGAAACTTTGCTGATTTGATGGGGCTACAGATCTCATTATCCAATTCCATTACTTGCACCTGGAAGCTGCCACAAATTCAAAGGTCCCATCACTTGGGAGATCGTGGGACATTTATTTATACTGTAGTGATCCATGCAAATCAAATTTACATACGTAAGTAATTATATATTAATTATAATTAATTAACTGTCTTTCAGTCTACCATAATTGACTAATAGGTCTCTATTAGTTACAAAGCAGTGTGAGTGACAAAAAGAAAGAGAAAAAGCATATAGATATATAAAGAGGAAGCATGAATAGTATATAGACTTTTTGACTTTAATTTGGATATATATTAGGTTAGTTCATTGAAACTTCAAACTCTCAATAGTTGCAGACATTCTTTTCTGTTTTTTGTAATTTTTTTAAAAAGTTTTTTAACAACTACAACATTTGAGATTTGGGAAGAATCATATATATTCATGGTACGTGCTTTATTTTAATTTGACAAAAAGAAAAAGAAAAAAAAGCATCTAATCATACTCACGTGTTCTTTTAATTAAACTTACAATATATATATATCGAATGTTCTGGGCCTTCTGGCTGCTGTGTATTGGTTTCCTTAAAGATTTTTTTTTTTTTTTTTGGAAACGTCTCCTGAAAGATTGAACATGTCAAATTTTAGAAAAGGAAACAAAAATGAAAATTAACTGCAATGAAATCTTATAAATTATTATGTCCAATCAACAGTTGCCACAACACAGCGAGCTAGGATCAATATTCAACCTAGCTAGGATATTCTGAATATTAGAGGAATTTGGGTCCCATTCATTTTCAATAATTTGGTGATCATATTCCCAAGGTTAGGAAAGTTACTTATTTGACACGTAAATTAATGATTACTTGTTCGATTGTTTATACCTTAATTTTTAGCGTTTTGACTAAAGTAAATTAAGTGTCAATTAACTGACAGGGTTTAGAATGGATAATGAAGCACATGTATTATTCATGCACTAAAAAGTTAACTATATTCAGTAAAAAATATATATATATATCAATAAATATATATGTTGACTGTGAAAATTATGTTTCAAAAAATAATAATAATAATAATAAATAAGATAAGGTTGGTTAATGATTCGCCTCTCACACCTATATCATGATCTATAAGGTTGTGGGTTTAAATATAGCCTTTAAATCTCGAATTATTGTAATATTAAAAAAAAAAAAAAAACTGAACATTAGCCAAACAATTAAAGTCAAAGAATCAACCTGCCATGTTTGCAAAGTTAAAGTTTCACTCTTGAAAATCAGATGCCAAGCATCTTTCGGGTTGTGAGAGTTTATCTAGACGAGAATCTACTAGGTACTTTGGACCTGAAGAAGTTCTTGTGTCACTTGCTTACTTGAAAATCAAAATAACCATTAGGATAAATGTTAGGTGCACCACTTTGTGGTACTGAAACTGTCAAGTCAATCAAATAATATAAAGAGATCAAAGTCTAGACTCTAGAGCAAGAGAAGTAGCTAGAGTTTAATTAATTTGGCTTGCAAAAGTGCTAATTAAACCAAGACAAAGTTAAGGTCGACCAAATGATAAACTCGTCAAACCTACATCAATCAAATTACGAGTTCATATTATATCTCTCTAATTTACATCTTCCAAATTTACAATGGTTGAAAAAAGATTAAAATGTACTGTTCTTATATATATAATGATTAATTAAAAACTTTGCCAAAATTTGTGTAGGAAAAATGTTGTAGTTGTTGATGTTTCTCATTCTTTTTAGCCTTAGTTAACAGTCGCAGTTGTCACAGATTTTTTTGTTAAATTATTCATGTAAGTTTACTTGCTGTTGATGGAGCTCTCTCTTGAGCTAGTCCTGGCCTGGAATTTATGCTTGTGTAAGAAACTGTAATTAATTCTCTGTAATTTTGTTTTCTGAACATGTGGGTACAAAAAATTTGCCATGTTGATTAGTTCACTTTGCATATAACATTGAAACCTGAACCCATGTGCTTGATGCCTTAAAAGTTTATCCATGATTGTCACTGCGACAAAACCCAAGTTTTCTGCATGGCGGTTGTATTGATTTTTACAGCGTTATATTTGTATGGAGTTTAACTTTAATTAGTGAATATATTCCCAGCAGGAACATGATCATCTTTTTATCACATGAATCTTAGCATGATTTGTGGGTCCAGATCCAAACAACATAAAAGTTATAACAAAGTAGATGACCAGACCCCACTTGTGTCTTGTTTTAATATGTTTGGACATCTCTATATATGATAGCACTGCGTGTCTTGACTCTTGACTCTTGACTCTCTTGTTAGCTAATCAAAAGGACCAAAATAAATTAAAAATAAATAATAAAAAGCATCTCATTCATACACGGATTCTCCTTGAAAACATTATATATATATATGTACATAGAAATCATATTCGAACTAGCTGCATAATCCTGACACCTCCCAATTAACCTCTTTTATCACTATTACAAAGCTAAAAAAAAAAGTTGGGAGAGCAAAAGCAGACCACAAAAACTTTACACGGTTTAAACAACGTAGTTTTTGTGGAAACACACCCCCACCACATCTCTCTCAAAGAAACAAAAACAAAAAAACTGATCATCACCAGAAAGAGAGAGCTAGCTAGCTCTAATTTTGTTTTTTTTTTCATTTTATTTGAGCTAGCTATAATTTTATTGATCATTGTATATATATATATAGTAATTAAGTTGGTGAAATAATTTATAATGAGATCATATATATGTTTAACGATGATTGATTAATGTACGTAGTCATCGATCAATAGTTATGATGATTTGCGCGTAAAATTTGGCATAAATGAGAGAGTCTGGCGCATAGAGCGACGTACTCGGATGCTAAAAACTCATTTTCTGTCCATACAAGGTGACACTTGTTTAAAATGAAGCTATACTGGTTCTTCAGCTCTCGGTTCTCTACTTTCAACTGCTTCACTTGCTCCGTCACGTTCTCTAAATGTCTCTTCTTTCTCCACCGTGACCTCCGAGCCGATTCCCGGTTCGACAACATCCGCCTCTTCTTCCTCTCATCATCAACACTGTAGACAACCCCCTGGTTCGACTCCTCCGAACCGGAGTTCGGGCTCATGATCACCGAACTCGTATCGTCTCCTGTTTGGAATATGGACAGCAGTTCCTCGATTTCATCGGTTGTTAAGTTGATCCCGGTTTCATTAAGAACCGGCAACTGGTCTTCTTCGGAGAAGAACATTGATAATTAAAGAACAAAAACAACAACGATTGAAAAAGAAGAAGAAGGGTTTTAGAGAGCGAAAAAAAAGAGAGGGAAAGAGAGAGGAAGGAGAAAAGGGAAGGAAAGAAGCGTAAGTGAAGAGTATATATAGAAGAACTTAGGAGGCTTTACAATTACATTAACTCTTCTCATGCACAAAAGTAAGATTTTTTTATCTTTTTATTATATGTAAAGACTAAAGTGGTGGTGGGGTGTTCTGCTTTCCGAAAAAAATCTTGTATATATCAGGTGCAATGTACCCTAACCAATGGGTGCATACCACGTGGCAGAGCTTACCACATGTTATGTACCCATTGGATGGGTGCATGCAAGATTCTTTCCTCTTTTTGTGAGGTGTTAGCTTAATCACGAAGGTTCAAACAAAAATAATAATAACACATACAATTTTTATTTTTTATTTTAAAAAAAGATTGGGGGGGTTTGATGTATTTGAAGTAATGGTTATCAGACAGATTGCGACAGAAGTGGTATGAGCCTATGAGGTATGCAGGTGAGGTGAGAAATTAAAGGTTAGTGTAATTGTTTTAATTGCTACGTATTAATTACTTGGTTTCTTTTTTATAATAAAAATAAGAGTGCAAGTGAAATCAGAGTACGTGGAGTATGTCGGTGAGTGAGTAGGGTTTGGTTTGGTTTAGTGGACGTGAAGGAAAAAGACATTAGAGGCATATTCATCATATTTAAGAAATATTGTGTGTGTGTGGTTCAATTCTTTCCCTTAATTGACATCTTCAATGGTTTGGTTATTATATAATTTATGTATCATGAGTTATGATGAGGAATGATTTCATGCACATAATTCGACTAATTTAGGGTTTACTTTGCTTGTAACGAGTGGGTTTTATATATGAAACACTAATGCTAATCAACCTAAAAATTTAGTTTAAAAATCAACCCAAATGATGTGGCAAGTGATTTATCCTTATCATATCATCACATGATTTATGTGATGAAAATAACTCATTTACCACATCATTTAAGTTGTATTTTGGGTCAATTTTTTAGATCGTATAGTATTACTCTTTATAAATTAAATGGTGGCAAAATTCCTTGGACAAATTGTACACACGTTGAGATTATTCTTTGCTCTATACATGCATGCATGGAATTAATAAACTTAACTCTCTAATTAGACCTCATTTGTTTGGTCGTATTGTATTGTATTGGTCAATTAAAATGTACTAAAATAATACAATGCAGTGTTTGGTGCAATACAGTGTCACCAAACACTGTATTATATTATTTTAGTACATTTTAATTATCTACAGTAAACACCGTATTAACTAATACATTATATTTTGTGGTATTATGTTGTATTGCATTAGAAAAAACATTTTTTTTTTCAATGAATATGGAATATTGATAAAATATGTGTTATTATTTTAGTACATTTTAATTACCTAATACAGCAAACACCGTATTAACTAATACATTATATTTGGTGGTATTAAGTTGTATTGTATTAGAAAAAACACTTTTTCTTTTCTTTTCTTTTTTCCAATGAATATGGAATATTGATAAAATATATATTATGTTGTTAATATTATTTTTACATAATTTCAAAATACATAGGAATTTTTTTAATTATTTTTTTTGTTTGAATTAAAATAAATATTTATTGATTATTCATGGTATGGATATTTAAAATTAATTATTAAGTATTTTTTAAAAATATTATATTTTTATAATATAATAAAATACAATAAAGTCATATAAAAATAACCTAATACGATATAATATAGTGCATCATCAAACATGTGTTTGTATTAATGATAATACAATCCACAATACAATACAATCCAATACAGTCCAATACAATTTAATATGGTGTGCTAAACGAGCAACGTTGATGATAAAAACTGAACATTTGAATGCCGTAGAAAATGATTTTTTTTTATAACATTATTTTGTATCATTTTTGGACAAATATTTTGAGTTGGGTAGTGTTTTTGAAAACAAGCATAAACTTTATATTTACCAAAAAAAAAAGAAAAAGAATTATATAAGAGCAACTTCAATGGTGTTGTGGTTTGCATTTGAAAAAAATGGTGGTATGTCAACATTATCAAGCCAATTGCTTCATATGTGGTGTATAACTAAACTTGATTGACATCCAAATGAAAAAATAGTCTACAATGCTTCATTTGTAAAATACATGTTTTTAATGATATGTCAATTTATTAATGGTCTCCTTAAATATACTTTAGAATTGTTGAATAAAATAAAATAGAAGACAAGAGTGGTTGCTGACTGGGCCAACAAGATGGTTGTCCAACAGACCCTCTGAAATCAGAGAGTCATGTTGACAGCCTCTAAAAATAAGTTGTCACCTCAGTTTGAAGTTGTACAAGAGAAGTTGCATCGGAGATGAATTTTTTAACAAAATGGTTATTCATCCTACATGGCATCTAATTTTTTCACAACCTACATTACCATTGGAGATGCTCTAATTAAGTTATTTTTTGCACATTCACTCGTAGCTCAACTGGTTGTGCACTTTCCCTTCACATCCGTGCTAAAGGTTCGAGTTTCACTTTTTGTCTATAATATCATAAAGTGTTGTGGGAGCTGCTTTCCAACTCATACTAGTAGCGATTGATCTTATCAGGTTTCAATAGATCCCTAAGTGCCCAACCGATGTCAAACTCTTTTTTTTTATATAATTCAAATTTGAGATATTAACGGATTGAATGGGCATCAAACCACATTGAACGGTGGTACTAATATCAGACTTAAGAAAATAACAATAATAATAAGTTACTCTATATATATATATTGAATTATATATACATACAACAGTAAAGATTCCCTTTATGGCAGTTTTTTGGATCAAATAGCATTATTTGAAGTTGTCTTTAGATAGTGGTGGTTTAGTATTTTGGCGTAGTTGGCAGTTAGTTTTGGTTAAAGACATGTTAGGTTTCTAAAAGTTGCAGTTCTTATAGTGGAGGCTAACATGCATGCACACGTTCTATACTTGTTTTGTTTAACAGAACTTTTAATTAATTGATGACAAAAGTGAACTTAGTTAAGCATAATTCTGCCTCCTATCAGTTGGCTTCATGTGCAGCCATGGCCTGTGAACTAAAAACAATTCAATCAAAGATGCCTGCTTTTTTTTCTTTTCATCATCGTATAAACAAAATCCCTAATTCGTTATGTTAAGCAACTGCCATAGTTCTTTTGTTGTCTTGTCAATTTGTCATTCCTCTCCCCAACAACAGCATCATTACAGATGGAATAAATTATGAAATTATATAGGGTGCGCATATTGACACCTATAAGTATAATAAGTACACTCATATTTATAAGTAAACCTATGTCTAAAATTTAAAATTAAAACATTATTATAAACATCCAACTTAATACCAATAGTACCCTTATTTAAATGAAGGTTTTAATTTTAATACAATTTATTTATAAAACCTCTTTAGTTATTAACACACCCAATTTCACAAATGATAAATTCTTTGGTTCACCAAGGCTCGAAAACACAGAGAATTCTTAAATTTCGAGAAACTCTATTTCAAGTTGTCAAGTTCTCTTAGTTTCGAATTCTTGACTTCTAAATATTACTTTCACTTAAAGCATTCTCCCACAAACAAAGAAACTTAAAAAAAAAAAATTGATCACTTGTTTGATTTACAAGTAATCCAATTTGATTACTTAAATTTTTATTATTATTGGTTGTGTTTGCTTTTGTTAAGTTTGGTTTGGCTTTTAGGCGTGTGGGGTGTTGGGGTTCTCAATTGCTTTGTGCAGCTGCTTGTTGTTCTGTTTATTGGCTGTGGAAATGGGTGCTAGTTGCTTGTGTCCTCTTCCTTGCTTTTATTGTTGTTCGGTTGGCCTTTCTAGGGCTTTTTTTTTTTAATAAAGATTGCAGTCCAAAAAAAAAAAAAAAAAGTTTCAATCAAATTTATCCACTAGCTCTTGCAAAGTCCTTACAACGAAACCAACATTCTCAAACTTTCCTTTCTCACTATTGATGTCTATAAACTTGACATGATCTGCAAAAATTCGAATTCTTATATAGCAACAACAATTCTCTCTAAAATACCTAAAATTTATGCCAAACAGAATGATAATTATAGATTTTGATACTTTAAATAGAATTAAGGTTTAATTATAGTTTAGTTTTTTATTTTAATTTTTAATAAAGTGATATCGTTAAAGATATGAGTGTAAATAATGGGTGTACATAGTATTTGATTTATTTTTAATTAAACTAATTTATCTTATTGGTAAATTCCTATTAGGATATTTTTGTAATTAATTTTTTTTATTAAAATATGGGTGTGTTTATCATATTTATGGGTGTCAATATCGGTACCTAATTATATATCTTAATGATGGATATCACATAGTCATCCATACAATTTACAAGATAAAGAAAAAATGGCATTAGCCTTGCCCTTTGTTTTGAGTCAAAAATAGTCAAAAATTATATACAATATAGAATCAGTCGATCGATAACCTTCTTTCAAAGATGAGATTTCTGATAAAATTTAATGAATTTTAAGTAAGAAAGGTTTTTAATATATTGAAAAGTAACTTCTGATTAATTTTTAAATCATTGTGTTTAATTCAAATAACAAGGATGGTAAAAGATAAATTTAATATTGGGTTTGCAAAATGATACAACATTAATTACATGTTGCATTTGTTTTTCTACACTATGGGTGAGTATACTAATTGCAGATGAAAAGAAAACGAAATCAGTTAATTCTTTATTTATGTGTTGGTTCAACGTAAATTAATTCCCAAAAATCATAAATCATGAATTAAAATTTCATTTTCTCACAAGAATTCTTGAAGCCTCTTGATCGGTAAACACACCCTTTTGCAAGCAATTGCTTTCAATGTTTATAACCCATGGAAGGACCCCTACCATAAATGGAAAAAAAATGAGCCAAGTTTGTGGAGGGGCTGGAATTCTCTCACCAGTCGCTTTCCATGACCGTCCTACTACAGTACTCCTACCAACCAAAGATTGCCAAGGGTTAATGCAATGCTGCGTATTTTCAGTCCTATCAATCAATTTCACTCAAAATATTATACTTCCTTTATCGACTTTTATGGTTTCTAATGAACGTCACTCAAATCTTATTTTAAAGATTAAAGATTTAAACGCTTCTATTTAATTTTTAAGAAATTTTATGTGGCCTATCCAAACCATATATAGGTTGGTTTGGGGTGGAGGTAAAACTCGAATCCACGACCTCGTGGTGTGCGTACGAGGGACATACCATTGGACCAACATCAGCTCATCGGATAGTATAGCATTAACAATGAATTTTAAAATGTGACTTCTTTATTTGCGTAATCTGAAAGTAGCAGTGAATCACGTGGTGGGAACTTTTGTTAGTTCGTAATTTAAAAAATTTATGGCTTTTACTAGACAGGGGCCGAATGTGGGACACCACTGGGGCACTGGAGGACAATCATTACCAACTTCTTCTGTCTAAATTGGGCCTCTCTTGGTACGCACTATTACTTTCTAGAGAAGAAGCTTATATGCTAAGGGAATGGAAAAAGAAAATGAATAATTTATAAGGAATTATAAACAACAAATACAAAATAATGTAAGCAGCAAAAGAACAAAGTTTGTTGCCTATCGTCGTAGTATCACATCAATAAAACAGAGAAATTTTCAATCATTAAGACCTGAAGTGATTGATTAAGAACAGAACCTAACAAGAAAACATCCAAATAAAAGATTCTGCCAAGAAATAATTGCCTACAAATTAAACAAGTTTCTCAAACTTGGCTAAAGGTTATATTGCAAGATTATATTTGCTTTAATTAAGGACATTCAGTTACAAGGAAATTACTGTTATCGAAAACCTAACTGATCAAGCACGATAGCCTACGAAGAGAGAACCTTAAAAAGCATAGCAAAAGGCAAGGCATATCAGTTGGTTATAGCTTGATCTGAACCACTAAAAGCATACAAGTGCTAGCTCAGAAGTCAACAGATTATCTGGGATTTCACATGCTATTATAGCTTATTGTATAAGTAATGCAAGGTGTTAGGGCTCACTAGGAGTCTAGGAAAAAACCACATGCTATTGAACTGAAAATCTGGCAACAATGATCAATGCTGCTATATTTACTAAATATTATGATTTGTAATGTACATACTACTAGAAGAAACTCAACCCAACACCAGAAAATGCACACTAAGAGATAGATAAAGGAGAGAGGGAGAGAGAGAGACAGGATAGGGAGGAGGGAGATTTTCCATACAGAATGATCTCCTGGCAAGGTAGAAACTTTTATCTCGCTTTCAAATTCCTCTCTCCCGTGCTTTTCACTTGCAGGAGTTGACTCAATTGTTTTGCAATTTCCAGTGACAGGTAACACAAGACAATCACATATTCACAGGAGGACTTCCCTGAAATTGGCAAACAAAAAAAAAGAAAAAGAAAAGAAGAGAAAGATAAATCACTCTTCTGTGAACGCTGACATGTTTAATCAGAGCACCATGATTCATCATTGATCATCCAATAAAGAAGATCCAAGGTAAATATAATGAATTAGGAATATTTTAATGCCAAAGCATATGTTTGACAACCAATTAATACCGTGATTATCAAAAGAAGAGGCAAGCTGACCACTAAAGCAACAAAATTATACAAAACATACACAATGCACCAGTTTAGCAAATTAATATGACCTGAAAGCAATACCCAAATGGTTAACTATGTCATTAATCAGAAATTTTCATATGGTGATCTCACCTTAAACAGAAGATCATAAGCAATTTGATCCCAGGGTAATGATACAGACATTAAGCAGCATTTGAGGGGCAACATCTCATCCTCAGAAGTTGAGGTGGCAGCAGCAGCTGCATAGGCATGCTTGGCCGCCACAGATGCAACAGATGCTGCTTTACGAACAATTGAGCCAATCCCAAATCCTCCCTTTGATACAACTGGTGAAAAGGGGCCTGAATCCTGCTGGCTTTGATCTGAGGTGGAAACATCTAATATTCAGTATTGTGACAATCTTTACATAAACCATTCACTTTACATGTTCAATCAATTAATCAATAACTTATACTTCAGAAAACCAACCAGGAGTGCCTCTTGTTTATTTCTTTGGGACTGTGAATCAGGAGTCCATTACCCATTGTAAAGGAAGGGATGGGGTCTACAAATAAAAATGTTTCTTGCGAGAAACAAACATTCACGAAAGTTTTCAAGCTAATATCCTCTGTTTAAACACTTGCTCGACTTTACAATGGGCAACAAAATAGCCAATGGGTTATTACTATTATCCTTTTTGATAATCCACTTTTTTCATATGTACCAATCAATCTGGAATTTAATGGCTTATCAGCTTGCTAACAGACAATAATCATAATTGATACATTTGCAATGTTTCATCTAGACAACCAAAGAATAAATAAACAAACAACGCATTTTATCAACAAACTAAAAAAAAAAAAAAAAAATCTTTTGACTTGCCTGCTACGCCAGAAACAGCTACTTCAACTTCCCCACGTCCTCCTGGGCCTTTCATGTACAGTCTGTCAGTTTTTCCAGGGGAATGACCAAACGAAAGAAGACTCCCAAATCCAGATTTTCCAGCTGAGAGAGTGAGATAAAGAGAACTAGATGAGCTAATTAAATTCAAGGCATCAGGTTCTTAATACCTCCACAAAAATGCATAATAGTTCAGGAAATGCCAATTAAAAAATTCATTTTCTAACGAAAAACTTAATAAATTTAAGAAAATGATTAGAAAGGCCATTTATAAGCAGCAAACTATCTAATGTTCCAAATTTTAGCTTGAAAGGTAAGACATATAATATTGATATCACTTCCCAAGAACTTTTTGGAAATATCTCTTCCCAAAAATTATTTGGATGCGTCAAATGAAATTATATAGAACAGAAAAGGAAAAAACAAAAGTTTCAGCAAAAACATGAGTTGATATAAGGGCATCAAGACTTGTTTAATACTTTCATAAAAATTAAGATAAATCCCCAATGTTTAAAGATTGATCATGCATGAACTGCAGCATTAGCCACAACTCACTATGCTTTGGAGTAAGGATGCATTGCTCATTTCAAACATGACAGTCAGCATTATTTGCTTTCTTAGATTTGAAGCAGTATTTGGCTAAAATGATATCAGAAAAACTACAAGCATAGTGAATCAATTATTACGCATTAGAGTTTTGAAAAATAACATGAATTTCAATCTCTTTCTAGATAGAATAACAATTACAGAATTTTACATCTCTTAAAACTAACCACTTATATAGTTTAATGTCAGTGAATGAATAGCAGTGAGATAAGCATGTTTGTCCACAGGTAAAAGTCAATTTCAAATAAGCCATGCTCTTTTACACAGATTGAAGTAAAGTATTGAATATTCTCCATGTCTAACATGTAGGGTTGAAAAAGAAAATATTTTTTTTTTCCAGCTTAAACTGAAAGAGTAAAGAGCAAAAATGATATCCAATGTCCTGAAAACTAACTATTGACATAGATTCAGTTCATGAGTAAAATAACTGATACTAAGTTATTCAAATGAGTAATTTATATGGCAACGTACCATCATATGCTTCCCGAACCATTTGATAGCTGACAAAGCCAGAGAAAAGTGTAAGCTGCAATCACAAGTATAACCAAGTCAACTTTAATGTTTCTATAAGTAGTCAAGTAACATTTTACAGAAACTAGAGATAAAAATAATAAAATATACTATATTTCAAGCTTTAATTTGAATACAAGTTGACAAACTGCTATTATATTCAACGGAACTTAAAAAAGTCATCATTTGCAAAAGGCATACTTATGTGCAGACAGACACTTCTTTAACTACTTAAAATAATGAAAAGCTTGAACTGTGTCCATTACCAAGGCCAAAATAAAAATGTCTCTAATGCTCATTTACTTCTGAGCAAGCAAAAAAAAAAAAAACACAGGTCGTCCTTGATACCTCATTTTTAGACATTATTCAGGTAGGAGATCTAATTCTGTCCAATCCTCGAATGTGTGGCCAACTTTAGACTGACTTTTCATCACATTTTCCCATTACCAACTGATTTATTGCTCCCAAGAGGACATTAAAATTTTTAGAATGAATAGACAAAACATTTTCAATATTAGGCATCTTTGGCAAGTGTCAATATCTTTAGGGTGGGAGGGATAGTGGGGATGGTTGCCATTACAGCCATTGGTAAAACTGATATTATGTAGGCCACTATTATATGTGTTAAATTGATAAACTATTTTTGCCAGGTTAGTCCAATTAATGCATTAAAGAAGGTTAGTATAACAGATACCTAGAGCGATAATAAGCAGTTATATAAGAAAAGCATAAAGCTCAGCAAGAAGATACTCTGGGAGATCATAGAGCCAATGCTCAGTAATTCTCACATGTCAACAGCAGAATGACCCAAACCTTAGAATTTCTTGTATTTCCAGAACCAGTATCAACTCTCAGAGATGAATTATTACTGGAACTGCTCTCGTATGGATCTTTTCCACTAGGAAATGCTGCTCCGTCATGTGCATTCAGAAGCACACAATAGCAGTGGTCTGTGTCTGACAAGACCTGCACAAATTAAAAGAAGAAATCATTTCAGTAAATGATTTTTGATTGCAAACAGGTCAGAATGGATAACAACATTTTGTATTTGCTCTTTGCTCCCACTAAAAATATGCAAAGATGATATTAAAAAAAATAATAATAATAATAATAAATATAAAAAAATAAAAAGAAGAAGAAGTCAGGTACTAAAACAGCTAGAACAATTATACACAAAATGCCTCCAAACTCTTAACAGATACCAATTTACAGAATAAACAGAATAAGCAATAAAAGAAAAATGGAAGCAACCAAAGGCATGTCTTATATGTTTCGTAGACTGTAAAAGAAAAAAAAAAAGTGTATACCACTGCATCAAAAGTGGAGTCAAAATCATCCACTGCAAAACAGATATCTGGATAGGCAGGCGTTGTCTCCACTTCCTAAAAACATGTTAACAGCACCGTCAAAAATTGAAGATCAAGAAAATAATAATAAAAAAGATCAACATTTTGATGACAAACATAAAACTTGCCTTTTTTGAGTCCAAATGAAAATTTACACGGCTTGGAGATGCATAGACAGTTTTTACAACCTGCAGAGATGACATTGGCCATGCCATAAATTTAGTTTGCATGAATGCACAACATGAAAGCTTGCAAGCGACAATAGTTAGGCTGACATTAAAATACATATCATACTTTGATTCTAAATTTAGAGACAGTCTTGTAGATACAAGGACTAAAAAATGTCATAAATTCCACCCACCATTACCAACCTCACCAAAGGTCCTGATCAGCCAGAGAGAGATCATGGGGAGGATCATGCACATGAGAAATTTGAAGTGGTAGTTTTCTTCTTCTATCTTAAACGGTAAGTAGACATACGGGGGTTTTTGAAGTGAAAACCAGTTATTATATCTTATATATGATTGGGTTGATCCAAGGAATCCTCCTTAAGGGTTTTGTACATATTGGATATCCTAAATGAAGGCATGTTGTACCTTGTATATAGGAGACAACGGTGTATTTTGCCCAGCTTGATAATTTCGAAGAACCTCATGGCTGAGTAAGAAAAAGGAAACTACAATGATTATTTCAAATTTTCATCATCATGCATTAAGATAGAGATCAAAAACAATTAAGAATCCTCATTCCAAAGTTGTACAAAATACTGCTAGAAGATATTACTTTCTTTTCCCCTTCACCCAAATCCAGGGAAAATCAAATGTGAAAGAAGGGAGTTAGACAAGCAGGAAGCAGAAAATAAATAAATAAAAGAACATATGCAGTGGTAAATTTATAACCAACATCAAGGACTCAGACTAGATCTATTGCCTCCAGAATCTGGGATAAAGTTCCAGATGGCAAGAGTTGTAAAGACAGCAGCAGTCAAATAGTTAATTAACTTGTATGATAATGAAGTCTACTACATAAATTGTAACAAAACATCATTCAAAATTGGAAAGAAACATAGTTTGAAATGCATTACATATAGTAAATGCTATGTCAAAAATGAAACTGTAGTGATTTACAGTATCAATTATTATGTAAATGCAACAGCATGAAAATGCATCGCAATAAGAAAGGTGCATAGGTCAGTCTCTTTAAGACCAAATTACTTCTGATCAAAACAAAATCAAAGCAACTTAAATCATAACATCCACATAACCACAAAGGACATAAAAATTAAACAGATAGCTGCACCAAGAGGAAATAAGGTTATCTCCAAAAAAAAAATTCTCTATCATTTTAATCCATCTCTGATACCTTAACAATTATGTGACAAAGATAATTCTAAAATTGTGTAACTTCTGAAACTAGAGTGTTTATCCCATGATCTAATGCAGCAACTGATAAACAACCAGACCACAAACCAAAAATAATATGGTAGAAATTGCAAAGACAACAAATGTTGGAAGCAGAATAGTGTTCATGAAATTACAGGATGAAGACAAGATGCCGGAAAAAAAAATCAAGAAGAAGATACCTGCAGATTGCCACTGTTACTGAGAATGAAGTGTGAGCAATCATGTTCAAGTAATATGAGCGCCTCCAATCCACCTCCATGGAGCTTTTGCCAAGTAAATTATCCAACTGTTTGACTCAAATAAAGATCATAAATGCCATACCATAATCAGCATTTATTATAAGATGAAGAAGCAGTAGCAACATTTAAGCAGAAAAACAAATTGCAATAAACAATAGCTAACAGATCAGTCCTCTACCAAGTCATACCCAAGTTTATAGCACCAAAAAGACAAAGGTATTAATAAGAGACATGAATACCAATTAAATTCCTAGAGCACTGTAGGGAACATATTTAAACTTTAGACTGTGTAATTTGTATCCACCAAACTTCGACATATTATATATAAATATTGTTGTACCCAATAACACACACTTCCAACGGAAAAAATAATAAGAATTGTCTTAAATGATAAATTTAAATTTTCTGGATAAAACATTACCGCATTTCAAAGTTCTTTTGTAATTTAAAGAAAGTGAATGCAATTATAGAGGATGGCCATTCCCAAGCAAACATTTCACAATAAAATTGACCTCTCCTCTCACCCTTTTAGCTATAGGATAGAAACGTAATGCATAGATTGAATTTCAAAATATTAGTAAACTGCGAATCATCATAATAGGAACTGTTTTTTTTTTAATCACACACTCACATACAAATTATCGTAGTTTTCATGTTGCAATTTACCTTGGGTGCCCACCTGCGTACAAAGTAAGGAGCGGCATCCTGCACGTTATCATTGAAACCATATCCTTGCAAACTCTACATCAGCGGAATAACAGAATTAGTAACATGGGGTTAAAGGCCACATATAAATTCATTCAAGTCAAAGGCCTACCGCTTTTCTGACGAAGAATAACAGATCATCATCATTCCGGCCCCTAGACTCCTTACCACAAATAAAGTACAAATCAAAAACATCATGCCAAAATGCAAAATCCATCTCAACATCTGATGCATCTTCCCCTTCTACAATGGTCTTCCCTAACAAGTTTGAGTGCTTTCTGACCATACTCAATAATTCACTCCTATTACAAACAATTCATTTCAACACACAAGCATTAACAAAATTCATCGCACCATAAGGTAAACTTACTAACACTAATTAAACTACACTTAAGTAATCAAAATTTATAGATTTAATTCAGAATGCGAAATTGAACTCGAATCCCAAACATTGACAAGAATAATTAAGTAATTCTGCATTTCACGAAAAAGAAAACCCTAATTGAATTGCGGGTGAAGATTAAATGTACCTAGAAGGAGTCTCTTCTCGATCACCAAGCATGTTTAGTTAACCGTTGATTTGAATCTCTTAGAGTGAATTTTAAAAAGATTTAAGAAGTCTAGGGTTTTAATGTCAAAACATTTTCATTGGATGTAGAAACTGGCGCGAGAGCTGTTGTGTGTGTGATCTATTGCTGCGTAGCAGTAACTATTCGTTTCTTTCGCGGCCAAAGCCAACTGTCACTGACTAAAAGCGAAGAGATCAATATTCTGACTTATTCATTTAAAAGACGCTGTCTTGAGAAATGATTTCCTGTGTCTTCATGCACACGGGTATCGTAAAGACTAGCTTCTGATTGAGGACAATAATCGGCTTCGTTTAAAAAAATTCTTGAGTGCAGCAAAATGTACGTACATCTTTTTCACGGTAATCTTGTCACGTGGCAGTCATAAAATTGCCACACAGCAAGATCACGGCGGTGAATGCATGGTATTGGTATATTTAGCTACATTCTAGTTTTTGCCCTTTGCTAAGTTACTCACTTACTCCAATGAAGCTTGTAAGATGCGTTTGATATGGTTTTTCAAATAGAGTTCATAAAGTAGATCTTTTAGTAGAGTTTTTATTGAGTAGAACTTTTAACGAAAAAAGCTTTTGGTTATATATATCACAAAAAATATATTGATAATGTATTTTTAAAAATAGTTTTTGTTGTGTAAATTACAAAAAAATGTTTATAATGTATTTATAATGAAAGAGTTGTATAGTAATATCTAAAATTTATAAAGAGTGGTTGAGACAATTCATATGTTTTAAAAAAAAACTCAAAAAAAGCTTTTGGGTCTAGTAGACATAAAATAACTTTTATAAAGGGTATTTAAGACAATTCATATATTAAAAAATTGTTTTAATTTTTATCAAATGAAAAAAAAAAATCAAAACAGTTTCTAGCATTAAAAAAAAATGCTTTTGCCTTTTACAAAAGTTATACCAAACACACACTTAGGCATTTTAATCCATGTTCCAAGTTATATCTCAACTTTTCATGAAATAATTTGATTCGTATAATATATAGCAAGAGAAATAAAATATTATTAATATATATTTATAAACCAAATCGACCTACAAATTGGATGGTTTAGCATATTGATAGTAATAAAACCAAATTGCATAAACATTCCTAATTTTAACTCTAATTGCAGTTAGATGGAATTTTTTTTGTTCAAAATTGCATAAACCTCTTATACAGACATACAGTTAACTGACTTTGACTGGTTTGTCCATGTGAACTGTCCAAAATACCTATATATGTTTTATATCCATTATTATATTGCCTTTAGAATAAAATATTAGGATAAAAAAACCTCAAATAATTTTTTTAAAAAGAAGTGTAAAAAGTTATTAATATTAATTGAGTGAGTAAATAAGTGATCTCTAATTCTTGGAACCGATTTCATTGTTAGTGGAGCATGTTTCATTTTTTTTTTTTTTTGTTATGTAATTTATTCAATAATAAATTATTAATATTATTTAATAAATGGTTATACAATTTGTTGTCTTAAGTGATATGCAAACGATATTTTTAGTCCTAATATATTAGTTATAACAGGAAACAAGTAACGATAGCCGATAGGAGAGGTTTGTATAATTTTACGTAAAAGTCAATAGAACTACAGTTAGATCTAAAATAGGGAGTGTTTAAACAATTTGCCATAAAAATGAAGTAGGCCAAGCAGCCCACGTAGTGGGTCCACAGTTCGCTGGTTTGTGGGCATCCGTTGGCCCGTTAATGAAGTTTGGCCCAAGATTGAGTATCATATCAACTAGCTCTCACCGAAGGATGATAATATTTGGACCCCTCTAAAATTACAAATACAACCCAAATTAGTTTTTTTATTTTCTTTTAAAGAAAACTTCCCAAAATATCTTGTTTTGACTCAAATCTCTAATACACCAACAATCTTCGATTCTTTCTTACGCTTCTAAGTTTATCCACTCAATTAAGTTCAGCATTTAGATTAAAGCCATAAGAGGATGTTGTTTCCATTCCAAGGAATCATCATCCATATTTGAATTGAAAAATATTTGAAAATTCACTAGTTATAAAATTATTTATAAAATAAAAAAAAAAACATTAAAAAGTATAGAAACAAACAAAAAATGGAAAATAGTTCCCGCTTTAAAAAATAATAATAATTGTCTTACATACATGTAAAAAGAATCATCAAATTTTATTAAATTTCATCGATATATAAATTGTGTGAAAGTAAGATAATTTGCAACAGAGGATTATCTTATACAAATTGTGTATGAGGCCTAGTAATAAAAATTAGAAGCAACTTTTTTAGGAAAATACAAAATTAGATGCAAATAGCTGAAGCATATATATATATATATATACACACACGAAACCAGGATTTTGACTTGGGAGTGGAAGGCAAAACTTGAACTAAATTAACAAGAAATTAAATGAAAATAAAATAGTTTTTTTATTTTTTTATTTTTTTTCATTTTGACTTTTTTTTTAACTTACTTTTTTGGTGTATATATATAAATAAAATTCCTTGATGTCCATTTACTATTTTACCCTTTGAGATTAACAAACAACCGATGTGGTTTTTAACGGAAATAGTAGGGGGGGTTGATAAGATCCCAAAAGAGAAGAAGAAATTATAAGAGGTTCATTTTTTGGTTAGTCGGGGGTGCCAATAGCACTACTATATATTGGGCCAACAATCACAAAAGAATCATATCCTAAAAATAGATGTAGAAGATAGCACTACTATATAAATTGGACCAACAATTACATAAGATCCATATCCTAAACATGGACGTAGAAGATCTGTTCATATATATATGAAATCAGACGAAGCAGTGAGTACCCATCCACCAATTTATTTAAAAATAATAATAATAACAATTAATGAAGTTTTAGCATCTTCACTTGGTAGTTGACACCCATTTGAGCAAATTTGATAAAGAAACCAAATATACCGTAAATATTAACAAGTCTATATGGATAATAAGATATTATACCAATATTTTTACAAGACTATATATATAATAAAAAATTATCATGAATAGCATCTTCAATTATTATTATTTTCAAGTCAAGGAAGTTGGTAATTTGAAGACAAAATAGTGGGATATAATTGAAGCCTTGGATCAGATATTCAGATTTGTCCTAGCGAGAAGACAATGAGTCAATGATTAATACGTTTTATATATAATGCTATGGCAATACTGTCGGTACTGCCAAAATGGATAAGAATAATGGAAATACTATCATCACCATTCACCCAGCCACCGTAAATAAGGATGTCAATGGTACAGTCGGGAACTGGTTTTTAATTACCATCACAATACCAATTTGTACGAGAAATATCATCCCCTATGAATACTCACCCTAAAATAAACGCTGTGGGTACAAGGATTCCTCATTAGGGGATCGGTTTTTTGTCTCATACCATCCCATATAGGAATGGCAATGGGGCGGGTTCAGTAAAATCAAAACGCGGGTTCATGAAATTTTGTGTCTACCAAACCCTCCTACGAACCCGTGAAAATAAACGAATTCAGGTTTAGGTTTTACCCCGCGGTTTGGGGGACACCCAAACCCGCCCACGAACACGTGAAACAAGCGGGTCCATGGGTAAAACCCATGAACCCGCGAACCTGCCAATTTTTAATTTTTATTTAAAAAAAATTATTTCTATATTATTTAAATATATGAAATATTATAATTTTAAATAATAAAAACACATAAAAGATTGAAATGTTTACATTTTATTCTCTATATAATTAAAAAGTTTTTATTGGAGTTTAAATTTATAATATTTTAATTAATAAAATATTATATAATTTTTATTGTTCACAGGTATACGGGTTCGGGTATGGATTTTTTTTCTAAATCCATACCCGAATCAGAACCCGAACCCGTGACAGGTATAATTTTCAAACCCAAACCAGTCCATGGGTACACTTATCCCAACCAAAACCCTCTTTAAGCGGGTTGGGTTCGGGCGGGTCCCACGGGTTCGGATTTAATTGCCATCTCTAATTCCATCTTATTAATGTAATTTTTTATAACTTTTTGATGAAGATCATATAAATAATAGTGTGATGGGGGGAATGATTAACATACTTGCTTTGGATGTTAACTATTATTTCCCCCATCACACTAATATGAAAATAATAGTGTGAAATGATCTGGAATGGAGTAGATGGAGGGAAAAAAATGAGAAAAAATGAGAGGGAAAATTATGTTAGTGGGAGGGAAAAATACGAGAGAAAATTATTTTTATATATATGGGAGAATTGCACAAACATCCCTCAAGGTTTGATGAAATTGTATATATATGACAATTTTTGCCATATACACACAAACTTCCCTCAACATTTTAAAATTGTTGCATAAATATTCATTGCTGTTAAATAGATCAGTTAGTCAATGGTCAAAAGTGTAAAAAATCTAAAATATCTTTTATTTTTATTTTAAATAAACTAAAAAATAAGATAAAAATATATAAAAAATATATATTTTAGATAACATTAATGTATCTTAAATCTGAAACCTGGAAAAAAAAAATCATCTTTATAAATTAAAAAAAAAAGTTTTTAAAACAATTTAATAATAAATAATTTTTAATTTTTAAATTTATTTAAAATCAAGGGTGAATTGCACAAAACTATTTTTTTTTTTTTCAGATTTAAGATACATTCATATTTTGTAAAAGATTTTTTAATATTTTTTTATCTTATTTTTTAATTTTTATTTTATTTTGTTTAAAATAAAAATACAGGGTATTTTAGACTTTTTACACATTTGACCATTGACTAACAAATCCATCTAACGAAAGGGTGTGTTTGTACGATAATTTTCAAATGTTGAAAGAAGTTTGCGCGTATATAGTCAAAACTGTCATATTTGTGTAATTTTATTAAACATCGGGAGATGTTTGTGCAATTCCCCCTATATATATTGATAGCGGGTACGGGGATAGGGCAGAGACTTTAAATCCCATAACCGTACCGAAATTAAACCAAGGATTGAAAAAAATACCGACCCCATACTACAACTTAGATGGTACGGTTAAAACTGCCCCTAACGGGATGGGTCCTACAAATCCCTGGACCAATCAGTAATTTTGACATCCCTAACTATAAATGATATATCAAATATAAATATATAAATATGAAAAGGCTCCCGTAATAAATTTTCAATTAAAGTCATGAACTTTGTAATTAGTATAACTAGTTTACTACATATTTTCTACACATCTGCATGTTTAATATCAAATGGTTATTAGAGCTTATTTGAATTTTTTTTTTTTTTTTTTTTAATATACAACAACTGCCGGAACCCAGCGATATTGGACTTTACAAGAGCAGCCCGGACTACTGCTCCCACAAACGGGAGAGAGAACCCATAATTGGTGGGACACCACCCACCCTTAGGATTAAAGGCCAAGGGGGACAAATAATAGAAATATATACATGTATACAATGAGCTTTGAAGCTTGGTGGTGGAGACTCCCAGGAGAGGGTCCAACCACATTGGCAAGAGGCCCAAGTGTAGAGCTTATTTGAACTAGTGTCAATTTGCGTCAATAAGCTGGGTCGGTTAAGCAGTTCTCCAAAAGTTAAGAAATTACATAAGGTATGAAATGAAATTAATTAGAATTAAAGTGATGATATTGCTATATATCTTAGCTTTTGGAACTTCGAACAGTACAAGTGTTTCTCCAATTCTAATTACTTTCTCGTTGAACAAGAACATACAACTGTTCATAGACTACATACATCAAAATACTATGACATTTTTATTTTTTTTTTGACAACATCTATCTAACGACCTATCAAGGTAATTTTTTTTTTTTTTTTTTTTTTTTTTTAAATTCGAACCGATGACTTGGAACTTGGAAGTCATTTATCATGCCTCAAACTCATCCATCTAACGGCAGAGCTATGCCCCTGGAGGCAAATACTATGACATTTTTGAATGAAAAGAAAAGAAAATATAATTTTTTTATTTGAGTTTTCCAGTTTTACCCATCATAGGATTCCCATCCTTGATGGTCATGAAAAAAGAAAAGACAAAAAAAAGTGTTAAAGAAACTTTGGCCAACAACAAACAACATGATGGTAACAGAAAAATGGCAACATCATTCAAAATCACACACATAAACATTTTTAAATATTTAAAGCAGCTTTAGGGCAGCAGCAGCTGCGCATATAATTATTCATTACCATGCAACATGCGCAGTGTTATGGTTCTAGACTTCTAGGTGTGTTAAAAACTCAAAAGCCAGAGAAAAAGAGTTATAAATTCCAAAAGGGTGATAAATATTTGATAATATCACAACAAAATTTGCATTCAAGCATGAAGTATCACGAATTTATCATTTAATAATTCCTTTTTTCAATATTGTAATTCCTAGAATCATAAAATATGTCCGCTGCAGTACCGTAGAATAATTGAAGATGTTTTCATGCATATTCTTATACTTACATCATTGAGTTTGTGAGTTCGAATGCACTAAAAATATTAAGAGGAAGAACAAGAAAGATTAAATTCAGGCCAAACCGTTGTGTAATAATTGGGCATGAATTTCATAACCATATATAACTCAAGATTATAATGTCATCAAGTAACCTAAAGCTTATGATCAATAACAAAAAGTTGGTCAACCAAAATCCAAGCAGAATCCAATTGAATCCAAATCTAATTACCCATCAAACTATCAAAGTAAATGTAATTCTTATATATAATGAATACAGAAAATGAAATTATTATTTTTTGCATTAATTGATGATATAATAATCACATGATATATATTCAAACCAAGTAGGCAAGTAGTCCTCTTTTTTATGCCAATATTATTTTCAAGCCTCCCAAACATTACTCTAAAACACATAATATTTTCACTTACCAAAAGGAGTAGAAACTCATCGATCAATAAATCAATCTTCAACAATTAAAACTTGTCTTTCCCTGTCCTCCTGATCTTGCTGCTGTCACTTATAAGTACTCTATCATGCCTCACATTTCCATCATTATGAATCAACGGCTCGTCGTTTTCCTCCCCGTCGTCTTCTGTGGTTTCGATACGGATGCAAGAGCATCGTTCCATAGATGCGAAAAAAGCAGACGCGACGCCATTGATGAACCACGTAGCCATCCCCCCATCAAGCTTCCCGCACCCAGGTGGTGATGATGAGGAGCTCCGGAGCTTGGACTGTACCATCATGTTCATGAACGCTGGTGGGAGCTTGGACTAATGGAATGTATTATCAAGCTTCCATTAATACAGTGAAGTGCCGGCTCAACCAATAGGCCAATGAACCGGTCGCCTAGAATTTTTATTTCTAGATAATATTCAATCGATTTAAATTATATCTCCTAATATCTAGCCAAGAAAATATAAAGCCTCCTAAAATCAACAAGTCAACGCAACAACTTCCTATTTTTTTTGTAGATAATATATTGCAGTTGCATGCAACACTTCGCTTTGGCTATTGAAACTTTGAACAATCTGAGAGCGTTTCTCAAATTTTGATTTCTCGATCTCTTCTTTGAACATCTAGTTGATAACAAATACGAAAACAATAATACTTTTTCGAGTTTAGTTTGACCAACCTTTTTGAAAACTCGCGTGAGGAATGAGGATCCCTTATAATTTTCAAAAAATAATTATAGAATTTCAAAATTTGATTAAAAATACCCTTTACAAGGAAAAAAAAAACACCTATCATGAACCACAACATCTTCAAAAATGAATTTTTATTTATTTAATTTTAAAACGGTAAGGTTGGTTTTTATTTATTTAATTTTTTATGGTTATCACTTATTAATCTTGGTCCAATCTTTTAATAGAATTAAAATAAATTTTGAATATATGCAACTTTTCATAGACTACACACATATAAATATTATGACATTTTTTAATGAAAAAGAAAATATAATTTAATTTTTTATTCGAGTTTTCCAGTTTTACTCTTCATAGGAATTCCCATCCTTGATGGTCATGAAAAAAGTAAAAAGAAAAAGTTAAAGAAACTTTGGCCAACAACAAACAACATGATGGTAGCAGAAATGGCAATAACATCATTCAAATTCTTAATAAAAAAATAATAATAATAATAAATAAAAAAATGCGTTTTTAAATATTTAAAGCAGCTTTAGCCATTAGACCATTATCATGCAACATGCGCAGTGTTATGATACTAGCTGTGTTCAAAAGCTAGAGAAAAAGAGTTGCTTTGTTTACATAGCCAGTTTTTGATTATTATTTTTATAACAAAAAGAAACATGTGAGTGATGTGAACACTTAAAAAATTCCAAAAGGGTGATAAAATATTGATAATATGAATATCTCTACAAAATTTGTATTTAGTCATAAAGTATCAAATATATCATTTAATTTATTTATTTTCAATGTTGTAATCCCTAGAATCATGAAATATGTCTGCCGTAGTACTGTAGGGTCGTTGAAGATATTAGTTCGTGCATTTTCTCACACTTACACTATTGAGTTTGTGAGTTCAAATCGTGTCTACCTCCCCAGAACTTGATAACTAAAAAAATATATGATTATTAATGAGTTTTTGTACTTACACTAGCTAGGAAGATTAAGAAGAAGAAGAAAGATTTCCTTCAAAAAAGAAAAAAAGAAGAAGAAAGAAAGAAAGATTAAATTCATGCCAAACCGTAAGACACAGTTGTGAAAGAATTATTGTTCATGAATTTCTTCAAAAGAAATTGAAGATTATAATGTCATCAATTAATCTAAAGCTTATGATCAGTAGCAAAAAAAGTTGGTCAACCAAAATATCCCAGAAGAATCCAATTGAATCCAAATCTAACCCAAAAAAGTATATGTAATTCTTATGGAAATATATCAAGCAGAAAATGAAATTATTTTTTGCATTAATTTGATGATATAATAATCACATGATATTCAAACCAAGTACTCCTCTTTTTTATGACAATTTTCAAGCCTCCCTCCCAATCCCAAACCCATAATTTTCTTGAAAACATACAATTACAAAACCACATAATATTATTCACTTACCAAAATCAATCAATCTTCAACAATTAAACCTTCTCTCTTCTTGCCTTTCCCTGTCCTCCTGACTTTGCTGCCACTTATAAGTCTATCATGCCTCACATTTCCATCATTTTGAATCAACGGCACGTCGTTTTCCTCCCCGTCGTCTTCGGTGGTGGCAATACGGATGCAAGAGCATCGCTCTAGAGATGCGAAAAAAGCAGATGCGACGCCATTGACGAACCACATAGCCATCCCATCAAGCTTCCCGCACCCAGGTGGTGATGAGCCATGGCTTGATGATGAGGAGCTCCGGAGCTTGGACTGTTCCGAGCTTGATCGAAGGCCGAATAAGCCTGAACAACTAGTGGAGGAGGTAGTAGCAGCCATCATGAACACTAGTTGAAGAAGTTGCCACAAAAATGAGAGAGAAATTAAGGTTAATTGAGATAAAGAAGTTCAAGTCTCCATTATTAATATGGCTAGCTCTAAGGTGATCACTTTTATTAAGGGCGGTTTATAATAATTTGCTAGTCTAATTCCAACAAATGCCCTTGCCCCTTGATGAATATATTGAGCAATTACAATTCTATCTTAGCTAGTGAAACTGATTTTTTTCACTATATCTAGGTTAATTATATGGGACACCATGACCGGATGATCTGTTCCATGTATAGCCCTAAAAGTGTTGTTTTGTTATTGGACATAATTATTAGGTTACCATCGTATGCAGTATGCAATATTTTATGAAATAAGTTTTTTTATTTTATTTTATTTTATTATATATATATATATTTCAAATAAATTGATGTTTAAGAAAAAGGGTTTCGACTCGAATTTACGACTTTAAGAGGGGTATATCATTACTGGATCAATCTCATCAATGACTCTATTTAAGTAATAAAATGTGGTAAATTACATAGTTATATTAATTAGCTAGGGAATTTAAATTTTTTTATTTTTTTTTTAAATTTTATAAAAAAAATACATGTATATATTGGCGTTGGAAATCAATCAATCTGCTGTCTGTCCCACGGTCCCACCACACGCAGCTAGCTAGCGATAGAATAAAAAATGAAGGGCCCAGCGGCGTGCATGGGATATGTGGGTGTGGCCCATGGTCCAATGGTCGACACTCGACACACTCACTCAATTCTTTCTTTCACATCACTTCTTTATTTTCTTTATTTTTTTTTTTTTTTGAGGGACACTTCTTTATTTTCAAACCAATTAAAGATTTGAATTTGCGATTGTTATCATACTAAAACCAGAAAGATATGGAAGCATATTCCAATATATGATTATCAAGTTAATTATATATATATATATATATTGGCTATTGCTGAAGTGAATTTTTTTTAGAGGGCTGCTACGTACCACCGGGGTTGCGGTCCTGTAGTGGAAAAACAAGTAAAAATACTTGGGACTCGCATAATTAATACGTGGGTCCACATGTTTTTTCTCTTATTTTTCACTACGGGGCCGCAAATGTGCCGCGACCCCAGTGGTACAAAGTGTTTTTTTTTTTTTAATATTACATTATTATAAAAATTCGGATTTTTTTTAGAAATGGGAGGACTTAAACTCGCAATCTCATGGTGTATGTGAGAATGATTTATCACTGGACCAACCTCGTATCGTCATTGAAGTGATTTCAATGAACTTAAAATTGTATTCAAAACACCCTTGATTTCATATTATATAATTCGTTTCATCCACCAACTATAGCCAACTTAAAACCATATCCTATGTCCATATATGTGTTTGAATATCACCATAGTCCATTACATTGATTGATATGATTTCATACACGCTTTTTATCTTCTTTAGATAATATATAGGTTTAAAAATAATCTGAGTGTAAATGTTGCAGAGATTATCTCTCTATTAGGGGTATCCATCCTCAACGATTATATCCCTTCTATAGGGGAGTCTAATTTTATTGTAAAAGATATTAAGGCTATGTTCTTAGATGAAGACATTAGTAAGTGTTTAGTGGTTTCCAAGTTTGGAAATTCCTTGGCTCTTAAGCTTGCATTATTAGCTTGTTCCTTCGTTAGGGAGCGTCTTTGGTTGGACTCTGGTCCTTTTTTATATAGCTCAGCAGTGTAATGTACTCTGTGTTGTTTCTTTATATATATAAAAAAAGTTTAAAAATAATGAATTATTTATTGATATAAAAAATAGGAGGGGTGAGGGCAGATTTGTCATAACAAAAATGGTGATTGTCGGAGTAGGGCATATAGATATAAATGGCCAAATGGGGTTAGCTAGCAATTATGGAATACAAAAGAACAATTAATGAATAAATAAATAAAAATAAATGCTGATGATGATGGGAGGCAAAGGTGAAAGTGAGTGTCATCATCATATGTTACCCACTACGGTGACCCCATCATACTACCTATTCATGATTTATCTATCAAACAAATCTACCCTAAAAAGCAATACCAAAAAAGAGATTAGATTTTCTTAACAGTAAAAAGTTAAATTAATTTGACTTCTTCTTTGAATATCTTCTGCTCATGCATGTTTTGAAATTGAAAATCTAAGAGCGAAGAGAGATCTTTTTCTTTCTTTTTTACCAATAAGGGTGTAGCTCAACTCGTAGATAGATGAGTTTGGAGTTTAAACAAATAACTTCTAGGTTAATGACTCGAATCCTACCAATAACGAAAGTTTTCAAAAAAAAAAAATACATGGTCCTGAATTAATAGATATCGTAAAAAAAAAATATAAAAAAAAGAGAGAGATCTTTTTTTACAGGAGAATTATGATCATCTTCAGGATTTCATGCTGTAAAAGATTATAAGATCGAACATGATTGTAGAAGTATAGAACCAACAAACTTGTTGGAGGTGAAAGATTGATATTGACTAAAAGATGCTTTCTATTTCAACATCTCTGTCAGTATGACTTTCACAAAACCAACAAAAATATTAGTTTTGCCTCCTTATTTGACTCTTCTGAAATTAAAATTAAAATACAAATTTTGATTATTGTGAAATTTTGGGAATGATTTCACAATTCAAAGGTTTTGGGCCCATAATCACTTGATAATAAATAAAATGTCAGCCCAATGGACCCAAAGAGAAGTAGTATTTTTGGGCCTCATTCTTAGAATCACCCATACATAAGGAGGTTGCTCTTCGCTCTGAAATGTACATAGTGCACTGAGCCTTTTCATTTCGAAGGGTAGATTTTTCGACTATTAAAAATATTTTTTCGGACGATATGAGGTTAGTATAGTGATTTGTCCCATAACCCAAATCTCGAATTACCTTTTTCCGACTGTTTTTAATATACAAATACATACACACAAATATATAGCTTTTTTTTATTTTTTTTATTTTTTATTTTTTATTTTTAAACTAAACAACAAAAAAACAACAAAACAACTACACCAAAAAAGAGCTCAAAACATCAGGGTAAAGATCTTGCCACAATCGGTCTCTTCCAGCAGAGACAGCCCCAGAAGCCAAGTTATGGGCCAAGGTATTCCCAGTTCTAGAAATAGCTAGACATTTAGAAACCTGAACCTCATCACAAAGAGCCTTAACATCATCAAGAACAAAGCCAGCAACACTACCAGAAGGATTTGGATCATTAAAGGCTGCCAGCACATTAGCTGCATCCAATTCAATCCAACATCTGAAAAAACCAACCTCATCACAAAGAGCCTTAACATCATCAAGAACAAAAGCCAGCAACACTACCAGAAGGATTTGGATCATTAAAGGCTACCACCACATTAGCTGCATCCAATTCAATCCAACATCTGAAAAAACCAACCTCATCACAAAGAGCCTTAACATCATCAAGAACAAAGCCAGCAACACTACCAGAAGGATTTGGATCATTAAAGGCTGCCACCACATTAGCTGCATCCAATTCAATCCAACATCTGAAAAAACCATACTGCTTTGCCAACCTCAGCCCCTCAAATATATAGCTATATTTTATTGCTTATAAATTTAATATATTCAGACAATTTTAGATTCGGATACACCAATTTTAGCATCCATCTAGAGTTGAATTTGAAATTGTGGAATGCACCTAACACAGTGAGATTTTAATTTTTATGAAATTTATGTAGCCTTACAAGTTTACAAAAGTTCATTTTCTTTTTACAGTAGAGTAGGGATGGGCGTGGGGGTCCAATGGGGTTGGGAAAGGTACCCCCACCCCCATTCCTCAAACCTACCCCCACCATCTCTCCCAAAAACCATTTGGGGGGAGGTTCCCCCACCCCCACCACCAAAACTCATTTCTTCATTTCTTTTCCTTTTCAATTCTAAATTTTAAATTTTCAATCCGAAAAGTAATAAAAACATAATAAAAATACAATACAAAATCCAAAATACAATACAAAATAGTCAAGTTAATTTTAATAATTTAATATTATAATTTATAATTTTTTTTAATTGTTAAAATTTATATATATATATATTATTTTGGGGGCCCAATGGGATTTTGAGTTTGGAGGGAGGTACCCCCACCACCTCCTCCAAAATATGTTTGGAGACAAAGTTTACCTCCACCCTCACTCCCAAAATCCATTTGGAGGAAAAATTTACCCCTAAAACCCCATGGGAGCCCGTAGGGGATGGGGCTCTATGGGAAAACGCCCATTACATTAGAGCCATAGGTAGAACAAATCTCAATTATCCAAATATGTCAAGGAAGTACAACATCCAAATGTCAAAGTCATAAAATGTCAAAATGATTATTATTTATATAAATTGATAAAAATTGTATTATGAACACCCAAAATTCCGATAAAAAAAAAAAAAAAAACAAATAACTATTTTATAATACTAAGAATAATTTTCAAATCATCTTTAAAATATTTTTAGAATTCCGGAGACCCTCATATTATGCCATGTATGATGACTTATTTTATAGTAAGATATAAAGCATTAATGTATATTTTTTTTTTTTGGGCAAATCTTACAAATATCATTTGACATTTAGTGTTTGTTTGGTTGAGCTTTCTTTCGACTAAAAAAAAATGTCTACCAATATTTATTTGAGTTTTTTAAAGTTGTTTGGTTGTACTTTTGAAATTGTCTATTTTAAATTGAATAGATACTATTAGAGTTTAAACCTCTATCGGACAAAAGCTCATGAGGAGGTACTTTTCCAAATATATCTTTTTTTTAAAAAAAAGTCTATCTTCCAACCAGACATTTATGATTTTTTTTTTCTTTTCAAAATCTCTATTTTTAATAGATCTACTATAAGTAGATCTTTTACCAATAGAGGTTTTTCAAAAGTTCAACCAAACAAGCTCTTAATTACATGTATATACAACTTTTGTTGTTAATTACATGGTTTGTAGCGTTTTTTTTAGAAATTAAAGGCTTATGAGAAAAATGTTGTATTTTTCTTCTTAGGATATCTCCTCCATGAGGAAGGAAGAGATCTCCTTTGTCTAATAATCAGCGGAGGCGAGGACAATGTCCTCCCTCTAGATGAGATCATATATCATCTGTCTGATCAAGACCGGAGGAAGGAGATGAAGTCTTTTCCATCATATTTGATGGAGGATAAATCTCCACCATCAAATCACTTTTTTTTTTTTTTTTTTTTTTTTTTTTTCAATTTCTTTTATAGAAAATAAATAAAATAATAATTAAATGTTTTTTTTTTTTTTCCTTAAACGACAACAGCATTGTAGTTGTCTTTCCTTTCTCTTGGTCAATGTTTTATTCTATTACAGGTGGAAACGATAGAATGACGTGTCATCAAACAACCAATCACATTAATTTCACCAAATAAAAGTATATAATTACAAAATCATGGACTCAGATTTAAAAAAAAAAAAAAAAAAAAAAACCAGTTTTGGCAAAATATCCATTTCTACCAGATCAAAGGCTCTGATTACATCTAAAGTTCCCTTTCGATATTTCCCATATTCATCCCTTCCCTATTCAATGCGTGTCAAGCCCTTTTCGAAAGTTTCCAAATGATACGATGATTTGATCGCAATGGAAGATGCATGAACGTGTGTGTCCAAGGTTTTTATCCTTTAAAGCTCAGCTAATATACACCCTACCGAATCAGAATCACTTGGTGGTCTTTATAAATTAATTTTTCTCTATAAAAGGATCAATATTTCAGTGTTATCTTATAATATTTTTATCTGTAGATTGAAATCTCACCAGCCAAACATGTCAAAACTGAGCACCCATTTCATTGTAGCCCTTCTCTCCATCTCCATGTTAGCTTATTATGCAACCGCTCGTCCAGAGCCTGGTCTAAAGAAAATCCACTTTGCGGTACGTTTTATACTTTTATATATCATATATATATATATATATATATCTGTTTGATTCAATTCAAGAATTATTTTATATATCTTTGTTTAATTGGTTTAAAAATATATATATATGCAGGAGGTTGATGGGGAAGAGAAGGAAGAGAACTGTGAAGGAGTTGGCAAAGAAGAGTGCTTGATGAGGAGGACCCTGATGGCTCATGTTGATTATATTTACACACAGAAGCACCACCCTTGAATGTTATAGAATTCATATTCAGATTATAATTACGATATATAAATAAATAAATAAATGGCACCATTTGATGATAATAAAGATTATGTCTTTTCTCTTCAATTTATTATTATTATTATTAGTGTGATTACCATTTCAGTAATTAAAAGAATCAGTCAGTGTTTCTCTAATTTTCATTGGTCATGAATTCTGTTTGTTTTGAATTGAATAGGCCTCATGACTCATGATCTGCAGTTCATGCCTTTACTATTAATCTGATTCTCGTTTTTTTTTTTTTATTTCGTCTCCTAGAAAATGAAAATTGTACTAACTATATCCGGTACTGTCGCCGTTATTGAGGTCGACAAAGGAAGCTGTGCAGAAAGTGTTTGAAGGAAGAAACTGGAAACTCCATTTTTCATTGAAGACAAGAGCAGTTAATTCTTAGTAAACACATCTGCCAATAAAAATTCAATCCAGTGAGAAATCAATACAAAACTTTGGTTTCGTCAACCCATGTCAATGAAAGCAACCATCACAAACACAATCCTGATTAAATTTAATCTAATTTATCAACTTCAACTTCACGATTCACACGCATAATTTACACTATCCGTTCATATCCCTTGGTTGGCTAAAGAAGGGCAGGAATGTCAAACACGGCTGCGAGAATTGTCAATCACATACACAGTTGTTACAGGAAGGCATTTCGATAAATAACAAGTCATTTCAATGAAAAAGATGTCCATGACACAACTATGCTTCGAAATTTCAAGGTCATAAATGCTTATTTAACAGAACGATTTGACACACTGGTGCTGGTTTTCAGGATGTGAGAAACATAAAAACATAAAAACATAAAAGGAGTTGGTTCAGGTAGTGGGAATAGTACTTGTCACTATCTTGGATCCAGTCAAAATCTTTCCCACTCAGACTCCACTATCTCTCCACAAACCAAACCCACTTCTTATTTCTCAATTTTCATCAGCAGCATATTCTGATGATTATAAACCACAAGTAATTAGATACCTAAAACCCCTTTTCTTATCATTGCATGTGCTGATAGATGACCTGAGGACTTTTAACTCCCAGAATGAGCCTGAAAACTAAACGAAAATATCTGCACGGATGTGGAAGAGGCTACTTGGAAAATCATTCACAAATTTACAGTAGCTACTATAGTCAATTACTTGCCTCTTTAAAGCAACATAAAGAGGGTGAAAGGTTTAATATTCTATTAAAACCAACGGTTTAGATTTCCCAGCACAGACAGATATTGACTCGAAGCAAGAGTTCATTTCCAGAAGGAAATGAATCATCATAATTGAAATCGAAAAGGTTCGTTACTACAATTTCCACTTGGTTCATAAGTAAATCTCCACCGCTATCAATTAAGGCGCACTTCTTGTCACAGATCCTGAATTCATTCAGTGGTAGACTGGAAATTAAATCATTCAACCATTTCCTCCCCAACTCCCAACTATGCTGCAACAATCAACAACCACTTTCAATTCTCAACTTTACGTGCCCCTTTGTGCTTTTAAAATGATTTAACTATTGAAAATTCTATATCCCACACTTCCACAGATGCAAGAAATGCATACATACAATATATTTTTATGTCTCAGGTCCACATATTTATGCTTTTCATCAGAAAAGAAAAAGTGAAAACTTCTACAACAGGATCTTCGTGCTATCAAATTGAAGATACAGAAGCAGCCACCTAAATAAAATATCTTTAGGTGACTTTGAAAATGAAGCAACAACAGTTTTTCCATTTCAGAATTTTCAGTGCAGACAAGCACACAGCCATCAAACTCACAACGCCATAAATTTAATGCTCCTAAAGACAGCTAGAAGCTCCAAGCATTTGAACTACAATCCGAAACTTTAATGCTACCCAATACTATTTTAAAACCTGCTAAGCTAGAAGATATATAACTCTCTCACTAACAATAAAATAGACCTCATGGACTACTCGGATTCCACTTCACCACACCATTCTGGTTGTTCGCTCTTTAAAGCCCTCTTTGGGAAGCTGGGTGGAGGAAGTGAAAGGAAAATAAAAGAATTATACTTATAGCAGATCAACAGAGCACCGTAAACCAAACATCTTCAAAACTCAAAAGTATTTAACAAAATCTATAAACATCAAAATGAATAAGCCGATTAAATGGTCTAATGGCAAGTCCAAAATAATATATGAAGTTAAAAATTTACTTGCACAGTAAATTTCATTTAAGTAGCACAGAAGTAGACAACAGCATTAGAATGCTGATGTCCTGTGACTTCAAGGGGAGAGGAGCTTTAAAGGTACATGCCACTAGCAGCTGATATTTCTTAAGTTCAGGGAAAGTTAGGATATCTGTCTGATTGTAAAACAAAAAAAGATCTGCATCTCAACAAGAAGTCATAATCAGTTTTTTATCATATTAAATAAGTTTGCTCTGGAAACTTCTCCTCGTTGTGACTAGGAAATTGATGCATAACCTTAGTCTCATCAGCTAAAAGAAAGTTCAAACAACTATATGTTTTTCCCACATTCATTTTATACACTGCCAATCACTAATAAAAGCAATCATTTCAAGGTTTACATTTTTCATAAATATAAAGGAAAAAGAAGTTCTAAACGTGATGAAACTACCAGCTAAAACAAATTAATTCTAGAGGAAGCTAAGAATTCCCTCAACCATGGATATAAAGAATATGGCATCGGTATTACATTCCATTAAGAGAGGCAACGACATACATACAGAGCTTTCTGCAAGGAAGCTACAATAATAAGTCTCCTTCATATCTCATCAATGTAAAACGCTTGGCATACCAATTTAAGCAGGCAAGAGAACTCCAGTGCCACCCAGGACATGTAAATACAAAGCAAGACATATGGTCACAATAACTGAAGACTTTGCACCAACATATCTGACAACTTCCAGTCCCCTTTCGACGACCTCCTCACGAACTACACTACAACTTCTTTTCAAACCATCTGTTATCCTCCACAACAAGAACTCCACAATAGATCGTATAGTCTCAAATGTCACTCTCCCAGTCACATCAAGCACAAATTTCCTATTTCTGGGCATGGCCAAAGTAGATGATACCTTGTCAACCCATCCACCATTTTGAATCCCATCAAATGAGCTGCGCCTTTTCATTTGTTTTGAAGCTGCTTCTTGCTCAAAACAATCATCTCTAATTTCACTTGCACCATCATTCTGATCTACAAATGAACCTGAAGAACTTGAACTTGAGTTTGAACTTGTCAATACCTGGTGAGATGTTCTCACTAGTGTTGCTACGGCACCGTTACAAAGAGAAACCAACATGTCTCTCATACTGTTCTGATGCTTAGGATTAGTTAACCCAGTGAAAAGCTCATCATAAGTATTGATATCCATCGTCTTATCAAGATAAACTGCAACAGCTGTACTCACAAATTTCTGTATGCAATCAGCTATCAGGTCTTTACATTTATCATCACAAACTGCGTTTACCCATCCAGACACATCTGATGACCTCTCCTGGCATTGAACCACACTAGCATGATCAGTTACATTCAATCCATTCACCGATTCACCATTCGAGTAAAATCCCAAAACCAAGTTCCTTGCAAAGCTACCTACCACAACCGAAACAAAGCCAGTACCAGCTGTAGAGAAAATCCTATCCATTACCCTATCACTAAAACTCGAATTAGCAGACCCAGCTCCCATCCCATTCTCATTTATCGATTTTATCTGGCATCCTCGTAAAATCCCCACAGTCAGAGCCTCAAAAACCCTGGTCAATGACTTCGAAAACTCCTCTGATCTTGCAATCTTCGAAATTTGCTTTAAACTATTAGGAATTTGGTCAGAATCAGATTGCAAGAACTCCTTCAAATCCCTAGAAACGATACCCATCATGTCCGCAGAATCAGAGACCAATTCAGCAACTGAAACCAGGGTTCCCAAGACTTTGATCAATCTCTTCCTCTTCTTGACCACAGATGGCAAATTGTAGACCTTGTAAACCCCATAACCAGAGGCACCAAATACAGCTACCAAAATAAGCCATTTCTTTCTCCTTCGAGAGAAAGTCAGAGCTTTTCTCGCCAATTGAAGATCCATTAAACCTCCCTAGAGGTTCAGGAACCCTAGGTTTAACAAAATTGTAAAAGTGGAACTCTATGGAAGATAAAATAGCTATAGACAGGGATTATTTAGAGGATCGAGAAATTTAGGGTTTCTCTTTTTTTTTTTCTTTCTTTCTTAAAAAACAAAAACGAAAACGAAACTATCTGATGACGTGTCAGAGCGATTCAAAATGAGGAATGGATGAGTCCATATACGTTAAATCTTTACGTACAAGTAACTGCATATAGAAAATTGAATTGCAGAGGAGGGGTGAGACGACGAACCTGTGCGGTTGCAGAGGAGAGAGAAACATGTGAAAACAGTGGCAACTTGACCGAAGTTCTGTTACTTGACGTCCACATAGACTAAATAACGATATATGATTGGCTGGAAAGCCAGGACCTTGGAATATCCTCCGTGGCTGGATTTTTTTTCTAAAACGGGGATAATTGTCTTATCAAATCGTGAAACGACATGTCGTTTAATTCCATCATTTATAAAAGTCAATCAAGTACCCTTAGGAAAACAAAAAAAAAAAAAAAAAAAAAAAAAAAAAAAGTCAATCAAGTACCCTTATATGCGCGTGATTAGATATACATAATAACGTAATAATCTCTAGTCAGGTAATCCAAAACCAAAATTAAGAACAATCTTTTGTAATATTACAGAACATACAAAATTAGAAACAAAAATTCAGAATTATCCGATTGTAACATTACTAAACCATCCATCAAAAAAAAAAAAAAAAAAAAACATTACTAAACCTACAAAATTAGACAAAAGGTTATAGAGCCAGCCCTGTAATGTCGGTCCTAAAAGTATCTAGAGAGAAGGACCTATGTGGCTATGTGTATATATCTTTGATTGACAAATTCTTTAAGAATGATTTGATTGTTTTATACTTTTATATAAATTAAAGTAACGATGTCCAAAAAAATCTAATGTGATATGTAAGATGTTAGCATTACATCACTTTATCTCGTAATCTCATATTGTAAATGATGTCCTAGGTTACTAGCATTAAGTAAACATCTTGTCTACTTTATTTATTTGAATATTTGTTTGTGATCCCCTTACTTGCTTTCTCTTAAAATGAGATGACAACAGCTTTTATGTGTCATTGAAGTGGATTGGGATTGAAGGAGGAACTGACAACCCTTCATTAAGAATTTAAGATTAATCTCTATAAGAAATTCATAAAAGAATGGAACAACATATAGACAAAATTGCTTTCATTGCTTCTATAATTCAATACTCGTTTAAACTTTCTTCAAGAGTACAGGAAAACAATAGGAAGCTATAGCAGACTATTCATAATCACAGGTTTTTTTTTTTCCCTTCAAGAATCAAAAACGACGTTTAAAATACAATCCTTGCATGACCAGCACACCATCACTCTCTATTAACACTTGATTTGATCATCAATCCTGTACAAGGAGCTCATAAGGCACTAAACAATGTGAAACAAAAGCCCTGCACATTTGGCAAGTTGTCAAATGTCCATATCCCAGTGCTCATAACAAATCGCAACTCCATACATCTTCCCTTTGATCAGCAGAGCGAGCTCACGCTTGGCTGAAGCTTCATTGTGAGCATTTCATTCTCAAGAGTTCCAAACCTCTTTAAACAAGCTTCTTCGGTTTTACAGGCAAAAGAACATCATCTTCAAGATCGCTGAAAGAAATGTCATCTTCATTCCCCACATAAATTGGAGTCTCATTGTCACCTAGTTCCGAATCTGCCTCTGGCCAGTCATCATCATCTCCTTCTTCTTCATAATCTGGAATCTGTATTTTAGATGAAGGACCAATCAATAAATGCTTATCTTCAGTCACAGGCTTTTCTTCGATAACAGACTTATCAATAAACTGCACCTCAGTGCTTTCAATTGGGTGCTTCTCCTCATAATATGTCATCATGGAAGAAGTACTGGGTTCAGTAGTATATGTCCTGGGTGAAATCAAGTTGTAATTAGCAAAATTAGATGAGGTAGGATCAAAATCTTCCAGCACTACATTGTTGCTATCTTTAGTATATGAAGCGCTTCTTCCAAGCCAGTCTGTTTCAGGCTTTGTTTGCTTTTGTAGCTCCTGCATCCACACTGCCCTGGCTTCTACTACCTGCCAGAAATAAATTGAAGTGCAAAGAATGGAACCTCAGAAATTACATATAGAAGCATTCCTGATATTTGTAGCAAATGTGGCTATAGACTATAGAGTTGCTATATTTATTCTAAAAATTAATTATTTTTATTTTTGAAAAATAAAATCCATCTTCAAAATTTTAACAAATGCAGCTGGGGACTTGAAAAAGAATTCAACTTACCTGGGGAGTGGACAAAAACTCTGCATCTTGTTTGTTGAGCCTGGAATGCAGCAGAACAAAATAAACTTTCCAAAAGTATTTCTCACTCATATGACAAGGACAAAGTTCAATTCTCAGAGCAGCTAATCTAGGAGCAAAATGTTGAATAGCGAAAGCATGGTCCTTTTGGGCATCAGACATGTCAAAATCTGAAACAAGGGAGGAACACAAATGCAGCATGAATCATAAATGCACTGAAGCAATGCAAGTACAAGTCAATAAATAAGAAGCACGACAAAGGAAAAACTACCACAATAGTTATTCATCCTTGAAATCCTATAAAAAAAGAAAGCAAATTGTAATGCACTGATGTTTTGATGTTATTGCCGGTCGGCAACCAGCTTCGTCATTTTTTCAATTGCAAATCATCTAGGAAAGTACACAAAATAGGGTCTCAGATTTAGACAGTAATGATTACTGAAATTCTAGGTGTTATAATGGCAAGCATCATATTACATTTTAGTTTTGAGTCTTTTGACTGGTTAATGATCGAACCAAATGAAATGAAAAATTCAATCACACGAGAGAAAGGTACGTGATATATTTCAAATTTTGCAACTATAAATCTATAATTCATAAAACATTATGCTATGGACACTAGAGAAAACAACACGTGTGTCCACCATATCCAACGATAATAGGTACAAACATAAAGGTGCTATGAATTTTTGACAAAAACTTAAAAAACATTCACCATTTCAGAAATGTTTCAATAATTATTTGTCTTCTAAAATCAACCACCACTTAAACAAAGAAATATTGTCAAACATCTCAAGTGTCACATACACATAAATAACCTTATACCTCATCAATATTGTCAGTTATGATGCCTGACTGACAGCCTATGTCGGAATTGAAGAACAAAACTAATGAAGGTGTTATAACACAAGACTGAAGATGCGCACAATAATAAACTCATGACCAAAATGAATAGAGACAATATATATGCTAAGATCATGACTTGAAGGTGAACAATCACCTAGTGCATATCTAATCATATATGTCATCAACGAAAAACATAATATTAACTTCATAACAATGCTCGTGGTAGATGGAAACCACAGAGCAGAACTCAACCAACAATCATGCCAAGTAGACAATGGTTAAACTACCCAAAAGATACTTAAAACATATAATAACGATAGTAAAAAAATACATATAATAAAGAGAAAGAACTAGAACTGATTCAATCTCAATATCAGTTTTAAAATAGCAGACGCTTAAATAGAATGACCAGGTTGACATGGCTCATGGTTGTGTGTTTCCAAGACTACAGTAACACATAACATTTGGAAAGTAAAATGAAAAGTTGATCTGTCGCGGCGTGAAATAAACAAAGCCAAAGCATACAACAATAAAATCGACAACACAGGGGAATTTTACTAGAGCCTGGTATTTTGTCTCACCGGTTAAAAACAATATCCAAGACTTTTCTAGATAGATGGCAACTAGAGGAAACCCCAACAAAAACATAAAAGATTGTAAAGATGCATAACAAAATAATCTTAAAATTTTCAACATCCAGTGGCAAATATTGATACTTTTCAATAGTCTCCATGCTAATTCGATAACATGCACATTTCTCCATCCTTCTGCATTAGCATACTTCCAGTTCCACTTACAACAACATTTTGCTAAATTTTAAACTAACTCAATTCCATATTGAGTAACACTATCCAACCCAAAAATTGAACCCAAATGATTTGGCAAGTGAGTAAAGTTGTCATAGCCATACAAATCATGGGATAATGTGGTGAATGATATGGTAGTAACAACTCACTTGTCAAATCATTTGGGTTCAATTTTAGGTTCAATTTTTGGGTAGTATAGTATTTGCTCGATCCATATTTCATTTCAATTCATACAAAGATTGAAGACGCAACCAAACAACAAGTAGCCTACTCACCAAAGACATCAGTATGAATATTAACAATTAACAATTGGCAAAAATCGATTTTGAAAGACTAAAATTACAATGTAGGAATGTAGAACATACCGTCCAAGTCGTCTTCCTCATCTAAAGGAAAGTCCAACCACGTCTCCGGATGATGAGCGATATTCGTAGCAAACGCCAACACCTCATCCGTAATCCCAACCGCAGCCAATTCCACCTCCTCCTCCTCCTCGTTTTCCTCCGATCTAAACGGTAAATTATTCGTATCCATCTCCGACACGCCGATCCCCGAATTTACCGGATCTTCTTCGTCTGATTGATCCGACGGCCGAGATTCATCCAAATTACTGTTGGAATCTGCTGGAGGAGCGAGAAACGATGCGACACCCCAGAATTGACGAGTTAGGGTTTGTTTTAGTTCCGTCAAGTCTTCTTTAACGCCACGCGACTGAGCCTCATCTTCTTCTTCCATCTCTGATTGCGTTTGTTGTTCCTTCTTTGTTGAAATTTGGTGATAACTGGTGGGTGAGAGGTCAGGCTGGGTCGGGTTTGGTACAACGTCGTTTTCTTCAACTCCATCTTCGTCGATACGGAGAGAGTTTGCGATGGATCGAGCTAGCCATGACATTTTTTTTAGTTTTATTTATTTATTTATTTATTTATTTTTGGATTCTTGAAGGGCTTGAAAAGTGATCGATGAAAAGCTTGGCGTTTAAAAATGGTTGCCGTTGTTGTACTTGTAGGTGACGGAATCGCGTGATTTCGGACCACCGTAGTTGATTTATCGCCCTATAGGATTGTGCCACGATAGCAAAAAATTTGAAATCAAAATATCCATAAGATAACTTTACTATAGTCTAGACTTTGAAATACACATGACTATAACCGTACAAAGATGCTCTTACCTATACGGTACGCTTACATATAAAAAGTTACGGGTTCTATTCAATTTACATGGCAGCAACCCCAGATAAATTTCACATGTCATTTAAAAAATTTCACAGTGGTAAAATCATAATAGAAAATACACGTGCATCATGCAGCACCCAGTTATATATATTATATTATATTATATAAAAATTTGGTTGAATTCATCATCAACATAAAAAAAATTGTCTGTATGTGTTTGTATACATGTTCCCTGAGACTTCAATAAGCCGGGAAGTGAAATCACATAATATTATATGAAAATTGTTATTGATTGTATATTTGTAGAGTATGATATGATATTATTAGAATCTAGATGCTACATTCAACACATTGAATCCTTCCCAATTGGAAGGGACAACAACCATGCACCGCCAGCGCCAGGCTCCGACGCCTTGCCTGCTCTCTCTCTCTCTCTCTCTCTCTCTCTCTCTGCTTTTGAGGTAGACAAAATTTCTACCTTCTTTTTTACCCACTTGCATATGTTTCTTCTCTTATATAAGCTAGACAAACATGGAATCAATGGCCTTTTAAAAAAGACTGATTAATATTTGTCTACATCTGTTATTTTTTTTTTCTTTCTTTCATGTTTGTTTCGAGATTCGAATTAAAAGCATACACAATCTAGATTATTGAGCTTAGGTTGATTTGATCAATGTTGGGGAAAAGTTACTGTTGGTCTTTTAGTATTGGAGCCATTTTTTTTAAAAGATATCCGCAGAAGTCCGGACCAGCTTGCATGCACCTCGACTAATCTCACGAGGCTCTGAAGTTAACAGCCGGGTAATCCTCTAACGGCCCCAAGAGAAACGTGGTTGCCAAGGATCGAACCTAGGACGTCCGAGTTTATGGCTCGCCCCGGTGACCACCGGCACCACCCCATGGGGTTTATTGGAACCATTGTTACTCGACTCTTGCAAGTTTGGTCATGTACATAATAATATCAACTAATAGGTAAAGAAGATTGTACAAACATGGAAGTTTTAAGTGAGAAATTTGCTGGATAATCATATATTGTGAAAAATTACAGATGGGGGTGTTCATTGTACATAAAGCTTTACTCAAATCAGCCAAAAGTTCTGCAAATGCTAACTCTACAGTTACACAAATTTGGCTAAAATGCCAGCTTATAGATAGCAGATTGATGATGACGATGCAATATGCAAATTAGCTTAGAAATCTGATGCTACTTCATATGGAATCAACTGAAGAATCAAACTTCTTTAGTATACACAGAAGAGAAAAGGGTACCTCAAGAACCAAACTGAACTCGCTTTTCGAATCATGTTCAATCCCAGAAGAACCTTTCTCCATTGAAAATTAACTGGAAAAAAAAAATATCAACAATTTGCCAATTTCCTTCACTGAATGGTTCTTGTAAGCTTACATTTTGAAATGAAAGTTGTCACTGAGTAATTTAGACTACACAGTTTCAAGAGTTCAGCTGACTGTTGCTTCAATACAGGACTGCAACCACTCTGTATCACTAGAAGTAGCTTAGCAGCCAGACCAGCATCTACAGCAAGTGAAGCACATTCATCAGGTGCAAGCTTGCAAACCGCCCATAATATCGACAAAGCGAATTGAGTGCAACTTTCTGAGACTCTCATTAACAACTTAACCACATTAGGTATCGTGTGAGGACAATCTTTCAAAGCCAATCTTCCTTCAGGAACTGCTGACAAAACCTCTAGAACATATAGTGCTAACTCCAAACACTCATTACTCAAAATGGGCAATAGCTCCACCAATTGAGGAACTGCCCTGATGCTCACAAGTGACTTCCTAACCGATTCGTGTGAACAAATTGTCTTGAGCAAACAAAGTCCGACCAATACACAGTTTTGATGCCTCTTATCCTTCAATAACCTCAACAAACCAACCAAAAGACTCAAGCTAGACACATTTTCTGACCCGAAATCGTTGGCATTCGTTAACTTTTCGATCAATCTAGTACAGTTAACCTTTGTCTCAATTGTTCCCTCATTGATCATATCAACCATCAATGATATCTTAGAGGGTTGCAACAAATTCCTCTTTGATTCCAAATCAAGATCCAAATTCACCAAAATCCCAATTGCTTCTGACCCAACAGCATGACTAGTGAAAGGACCCAACAAAGAAGAAATCAAACTCACACCATTGTTACCTACAACCGCCTTTTTCGCAGTAGAATGAGCAGTAGTGACAAGCTGTCTAAGCTCTTTAAGAGCTTGAACTCTAGCTTGACCTTTAACCTTCTTCAATGTCTCCAAAATGTCCAAGGCTCTTCCATGAACATCCTCTGATTTCTTCTTCATAACAACATACTTGTGAGAGAACCAGCTGTAAATTAGCTGCTCAAGTGTCTTGTTTGGAGTGATTGAATCGTCCCAAAGCTCTTGCATTGTAGTGGGGCATGTGAAATGGCCAAGAGAAAACCATTTCAAAATATTGGACCTCTCGTAGGTCTGGCCTGTGCAGAGAGTCACTGGCTCTTGCATTGGATCCAAAGAGATTGGACATATGAACACAGATGGCACCTCCATTGTTTCAAGATCTTCTATCATTTTCTTCAGATCCAGCTTTTTCTCTGCAACACCGTTATAAACCAGACCACCAACATCACATTCACCACCCAAAACGCCATCTTTCACGGCGGTTTCCAGATCTAGAACTTGCCCACCGCCTCCATTGACATCAAGCTTAGTTTGCATCTGATACATTGGCATCTTCTTCTTCTTTTTTTCCTCACTCAATAGACCAAGATAGTGAGACAATGAAAATAACTAAAGACTAGTTAATAATAGATTTGAAAAGCAAGCCATAGAAAGGAACATCGACTAGTGTAGAAAAAGAGAGCATTGACAACAGTAAGCAACAATGCTTATCAAAGGAGACATCTTTTCTTCGTTTTTTGCTTTTTGGCTCTTTATCTGATCTCTTTCTCTGGTCAAAAGAGATCAACATTCACCATTATCACCATCAACATCAATAACAACAAAGATATGATGGAGATGTGATCTTCTCTAATACCAAAGCCTAGCTAAATCATCAACCCCAGATCAGGGAAAAAAGCAAATCATAAAAAAGGATAAAATCATGTAAAAAAAAAAAAAAAAAAAAAAAAAAGCCAATCAACTTGTACAGTAACAAACACCAAATCACTCTCTCATCCACTAAAATCACCAAATAAATCAAATCAAATACTTAAAATTATAAAAACTAAAAAAACATGAAAAAATGGGATAAATGAGAGCCAAGAGCCCAAGACATACCTAGTTTACTCACTAATTGAGAAAGATATAGAGGAAACCAGATGAAAACCATAAAAGCTATCCTCTGCACAGTCTCCTCTACGGGTCGTCTTTTGGGGCAGGTCAAACAATTTTACCAGTAGTGACCGCCTATAGCCCGTGATTCAACCCTAGGCAACTGTGCACCACACGTGAGGTCACAGTCTTTAATCACTGTTTTATACGGTTTTTTTTTTTTCACTTTCTCTAGGAAACACTCGAAGACGCAACCTCAGTCAGATAGTCAAAAAGACGAAATGATGTTGCCAAGGGAATAATTGCAGGGTACAATACCATCCTCTAAAAACGACGTCGTCACTTCCTCACATTCTAACTTCAACGCTTCAACTTTAACCTAAGAGTTTGGTTAACCTTTTAAGTTTTTTAAGCTATGAGTTTGGCTAAATTGCTATTAACGGTAATATTATTGGATTAGTATTAGACATTGGATTTTAATCTTAACTCTTAAGTGTCCATAAAAACAAATATTAAAAAAATTGTTATCAAAAAAAAAAAAAAAAAAAAAGTGTCCATAAAATTCAATGGTTTAAAAATTATAAATAAATAAATAAATCATTTTTTGATAAATAGTCCAATAACATTACTGGTAACAGTAACTTAGCCAAACCTTTTAACCTTAATAAATCTTCAATTTTTAAAATTTAAATCAAACCCAAATATGATTTAATTAAATTCAATTATCAAACTTTGCCTTCACATGTAATAAAATCCATGTTTGATAGTATATCACCTCTTAGTAGAGATGATTATGCACCTCCCTTCCACACCTAGTAGTTAGGGATTCGAGTTTCACCATGTGTATTTTACAAACATGTGTGAGGAGTTTTCTTTCGGTTTGTGGTAGCAGTCCTCAGTCCTCTCTCCGGTTGTGAGAGTTGTAGTTCATATGTAACCTCTCCCCGATAGTGGGAGTAGTATTCCAAGTCGTTCTTGTAGAATTCAATTAATCTCATCGGGTCCCGATAATAATTGTATTTCAAAAAAATAAAATAAAAAAAAAATCCATGCTTTATTAAAAATCATATATATTACTAGTAAAAGCATTCATTAAGACTAATAAAATTACATTTTACGTTCATTCATTCTATCAATATTTTAAACTTTCAATCCGTTAAATACGGGTTAAGAAAGCTTATAGAGAAGGATGCATTTAATTTGCTGACCATTAAAATTGACCAGTAGCGGCTAACTTACTCCTCCTTCTGTGAGTGTAGCTGATACGGCAAAAATGATTTCGAATCCATTTGACCCGGCGGTTTCCCGGCATTTAATACGATTTCATCATTGGAAAAATATAGATACACAACGGTTGGGAAAAACTATATTATCTAAGAAATATAAATCACTCTAGTAATTATTGGCAAAAAGAAAAAAAAAAAAGAATAGAATCTTTATCTACATGTAGATGTAGAAATATTATAAACTTTGAAAATGGAGTATTATTATTATAAAACTTTGAAAATGGTGTCACCCTGTCAAATATTGGAATGATAAGCCTCAATAGCTTCTTCTAGATTCATCACTCTGGTTTCCTATCATTTGAACATCTGGAATTTACAAGAAAAACTTCCGTCGCCAAGGTCTCATAATTACTATCAAACTGCCCAACTAAAAGCTGTCATGTGAGAAAGTTTTAACATTTCACTCATCAATTACATTTTTTTTTTTTCTTTTTTTATCGCATCATATTATTTTGATTGGATCGATACACAGGTAAGGTAAAGCCTAAAGACACTGTTTCTTTCAAAAAAAATAGAAATAAAAATCGAATATTTTGTTATCTCTAGACGAAAAGAAAAAGGGAGTAGTGGATTGAACTGGAAGCTCGTGCGGTTGGGCCCACATAGAACGTGCCATATTCATAAAGTGCCAGCTCAGCATTTGACCGGTCTTCGTTTTGACCGGTTTGATCCGTTTCATGCTTTAAAGAATTGCATTCGTGTCCCCCTCGTGCACTTTGCTTCCTTTTGGCCATCCACTCTTCACTCCACTCACACCAAGGACCTGGGAACCGTGCCTCACTAAATTCTCGATTACTATCGATACATATAAAATTGAATTGCTACCGATATCTATTGAATTGCTATCGATAGCATTCTGATATGTGCATAAACCAACACCAAGTCAAAAGACTATATCAGAGTTCGTTGTTAAACTAAGTCAGAATAAATTAAAATCGTTTGTTATGTTCAATTAATGGATACCTTAATATGTTCCACTACTGCACCACCCTTAGTGTGTTCCACTACTATTTCCACTACTACTTTCCCTTTTTATTGCATTACTGTTTCTATTCTTTAGTTTTAGTGGTGTTATGACTTGTCAATGTAAGGCGACCAAGTTATCTCCTTCTTTAAATTCTTCTTCTGTTCTAACAAATACTTCCTCTATTCTTCTCTTTGTCTACCTCTCAGTTCTAGCAATTCATTTGATACATATCAATTAGTATCGAAGCCTTTTCGTTCCATGGACACTAAATTCTGTAATGAGGTCAGTGAAATTATGACCCGACATGAGTCTCACTTCATCCAAGTCAATGCGGTTTTACAAACAATCTTGACTGAACTCCAATCTTTACGTGTCGCCCACAACAAGAATTCAATTGAGAAATACGTCAATCCCTTCGCTTCAGGAAAAACTTTTCACAGTCACCGCACATCCCATACAAAAACCACACAAACTAATCTTTCTTTTGACCGAATGCTTTTGTTCCCCATTTTTCTGTGGAAACGACCCCATGGAATGGGTATATAAAGTCAAACTGTATTTCGATTTCAAGAACATCACTACAAATCAAAAAGTTCAGCTCGCATCTTTCCATCTGAAGGGGATTGCCTTACAGTGGCATCGCTAGCTGACAAAATTCAAAGGTCCCTTAACTTGGGATGAATTCACCCATTCAGACTACACCACTACCGCGAAGCACAATACGAACCAGCTTCCGTAAAACCAATTCCCAAAATATATTTTCAGAACGATCTCAATTTTATCCTTACGGACAAGGATAATTCAGGAAGGGGTGAATGATATGTGCATGAACCAGAACATGTAAGAGTCGATTGGAGTTGGTTGTTAGACTAAGTTAGAATAAATTAGAGTCGGTTGTTAGGTTCAATTAATGGGTGCCTTAGTGTGTGTTCCACTACTACACCATTTTCCATTTTTATTGCATTATGTGGTTTTATGACTTGTTTAGATTCTATAAGAGTTTAGAAATTGTTTAGAAAGAGAAATGCTCTGCTTGAGTTGCAGTAGTAGTACCAAAGCTTTTTTATACTATACAGCTAAGAATCCTTAACAAGATGTACAGGTGTCACAAAGTTATTAGAGTAGCAATACAATTAGAAAGAATAAACTAATCAACTAATTACTGTAAACTTAATTAATAAAGTTCTAACTATAATCTAACATCCTCCCTCAAGCTAATCGGTCTGTGAAGAACAGTAAGCTTGCTGCGTAAACTTAGGAACCTTTGTGTAGGCAGGGCTTTGGTAAGAGGATCAGCTAGCTGCTCATTGGAAGGTGTAAATTTGACTTTAAGAGATTGATTAATTACTCTTTCACGAACAAAATGGTAGTCAATCTCTACATGTTTGGTTATAGCATGCATAACTGGGTTTGCTGCAAGATAAATAGCACTAATGTTGTCACAGAGAATTAATGGTGGAGTGGAGAGAGGAACATATAGTTCTTTCAAAACCGATTCAACCTAGGATACTTCTGCAGCTACATTTGCCAGAGCATGATACTCAGATTCAGCACTTGAATGGGAAACAAACCTTTTGTTTGCTAGAGGACTAGGATATTAAATTAGAACCCAAGAATGTACAAAAGCCACCAGTACTCTTTCTGTCATCAAGGCAACTTGCCTAATCCGTATCAGAATAACAAATAAGGATAGGGTCAGAGGCAACTTGAAATGAGATACCATAAGTAGTGGTGCCCTCGAGGTATCATAAAATTCGTTTGATAGTTTACCAATGAACATTAGTAGGAGCATGCATAAATTGATAGATTTTTTTGACAGAAAAGCCTATATCAGGGCGAGTTATAATGTAATACTGTAAAGCACCTGCAATACTTCTATAAGTAGTTGGATCTTCAAGCTTTTCTCCATCATAAATAGATAATGTAGGTCCAGAAGACATTGGAGTAGAGATAGGTTTGCAGTCATGCAGATGTAAATGAGTGAGGAGATCATTGATGCATTTTGTTTGACAAAGATGCATTGTAGAGTTTGTACTTGAAACTTGAATACCCAAAAAATAAGATAAGTCACCAAGCTCTTTGAGATCAACTTGAGAATTGAGAGAGGTGATCAATTGCTGGATAATAGATACATGAGTACCAGTTATAAAGATATCTTCAACATATATGAGCATTATAAGCAAAACAGCGTTTTGGGAGAAGATGAACATTGAAGTATCGGCTTGAGAACTCTTGAAACCCCAACTAGTTAGACAACTGCTTAATTTATTATACCAAGCTCGTGTACTTTGCTTTAAACCATATTATGCTTTTCGAAGTTTACAGACATAATTAGGATAAGTAGTGCTAATGAAACCTGGTGGTTGGTTCATGAACACTTCTTCATTGAGGTCACCATTTAAGAAGGCGTTGTGCACATCTAGATGCTTAATTGGCCATTGATTCGAAACAACTAAGTTTAGTACAATCCGAATAGTTGTAGGCTTTATGATGGGACTGAAAGTCTCAAAATAATCCAAGCCAAACGTTTGATGGAAACCCTTGGCGACGAGTCTGTCTTTGTGTCTCTCTACGCTACCATCAGATTTTAATTTCAGTCGGAATACCCATTTACAGCCAATGATCTTCTGAGTTTCAGATGGAGGGACTAGAATCCAAGTTTCATTTTTGAGCAAAGCTTGGTATTCATCTGTCATAGCTTGTTTCCAAGATGAGCATTGTAAAGCTTGTTGAACTGTGGCTGGTTCAATTTGATCTAAAACCGCATCATAGGCTTTTTTTTTTTTGTGTGATAAATATGCCTTAGGCTTAAAAATACCTGTCTTTGACTTGGTCACCATAGAATGTACATTAGTTAAATCAGGAGGCCTATGAAGCATAGTTCCTGGTAAAGTTACAATAAGATTAGAAGTATTAGCAACTGTTGGTAGTGAATGAGAATTTAAAATAGTTGTATCAGGAAGAGAATGAGTGTTTTCAACAGCTATATTTAAGGGTGTGTATTCTGGTGATATATGTGCAAGGTAATTATGTACAGGAGAAGACCTATCCGAAGAAGAATTAAGTGATATGGATGGTCAAAGAGACATATCAGACGAAATTGGGGAGAGAGGTATAGAAGTAAATGAGATAGGAATTTGAAAGTGATCAGGATGATGTTGTTTAAGTGAGGAAGTATATGGTAAAGAAGAAAAAGAAAAAGGAAAATGAGTTTCATTGAATATAACATGATGAGATACATACAATCTGCCAGATTGTTTTTCAAGACATAAATATCTTTTGTGATGTGAACTATATCCCAAATGAATGCATTCAACTTATCTAAATTATAATTTGTGGTTGTTGTAAGGTCTAAGATAGGGGGTAACAGGCACAACCAAATGTTCTAAAAGAGTTGTAATTAGGCTTTTTGTTACATAGCTTTACAAATGGAGATTTAAGGTCTAACACTAGAGTATGCAATCTGTTTATAAGATAGATTGAAGTTTGGAAGGCATATGGCCAAAAAGAAAGAGGAATTTTAGAGTGAGCTAAGAGGGTGAGTCTCATCTCAACCACGTGTCTATTTTTTCTTTCAACTCTACCATTTTGTTGGGGTGTGTAGGGACAATACAATCTGTGATATATGCCATGAGTAGCTAAAAAGGTGGAAACAATTTTATATTCCCCTCCCCAATCGGTTTGTAGTGTTTTGATTTTGGTTTCAAATTGTGTTTCAATAAGTTGTTTAATTCATAAAAATGTAGGAAAAACTTGATCTTTGCTATGAAGTAAATATAGCCAAGAAAAAACGACTAAAGTCATCAATGAATAGCAAAAAATATTTCACACCAGTAATAGAGGTTATAGGGGAAGGACCCCAAAGATCAGAATGCACTAACTCAAAAGCTTTCCTTGATTTTGAAGTTGAGGATACAAGGGGCTATCTATGACTCTTGACATATTGACATGAAGAACAAAAATCTAAATTAGAGTCATTAGATTGCTTGAGATTACACTGATTTAGAACATAGTTGACTATTTTTGAAGATGGATATCCTAGCCTACTATGCCACAAACTGACATTTTTGTTTTCAACTAAAAGAGCACTAGGAAGATTGGGATAAAGAGTTGCAACAAAATCATGTTTGGAGGGTTGGATCTTGTATAAGCCATTCTCAAGGAGCCCTTGAAAAAGAATTTTCCTGGACATTTGATCTTTCACAAGGAAGAAAGTGGGGTGAAATTCTACAAAAGCGCTATTATCATAACATAAACGAGTAATACTAACCAGTTTCTTTGAAATGGATGGAGTGTGTAGAACATGCTTGAGATGAATTATTCTAGAATTAGATGGGAAAGAGAAACTACCAACATTTGCAATACCAATTGTCTTCCCATTTCCAACCATTACTTGTTCAACGTCTTGGAATGGAGTGGGATTGCTCAAGCAGTTCAAGTATGGGGTCATATGGTATGTAGCCACAGAATCCATGAACCATATATTATCATTGACTGTTTTCGGAGAAAGTAACATGGAGCTAGCAAACGGTGCTTGCATCTGATTGGTATTAGCAAAAGAACTCTGAGATTGGAAGGTGAAAGGTGATTGGGATTGGAATTGAGTAAAGTTGGCTTGTGGTTGAAAATTATGTGGTTGGTAGTTTAAATTTGCCTTATGATAACATACTGCAATAGTATGACCATATTTGCCACATATCTGACATTGAGGTTTTTGGTTGTTTGGGAAGTTTGGACGTTGTGGCCATTTTGAAGGGTAAGGTTGTCCCCGAGGCTTGCCAAGTGTGCTAGTTTGGGTATTGGAGAAGGGCATTTGAGGTTTAGGTGTTGAGGTATTTGGAAAGGAAGTGTGATATAGTTAAGATTTTTGAACATTAGTCTGAAAAGGTTTTTGAAACTTTTTGTTTCCTTGAAAACTTGATAGGTTTGCTTGAGCAAAATTGAGCTGATCAATATAGTTTTGTTTTTCAAGCCTGTATTCATAACTCATCAAAAGACTGTGTACATCCTCAATGGATGGTTGATCAATTCTATTGTGGATAGAGGTGACAAAAGAGTTGTAATCTGCACCTAGTCCTTCCAGTAAATAGCCAAGATGATTTCTATATGATAAAGGCTCACCAATAGCAGCAAATTTATTAGTAATTTCTTTCATTTGAGCAAGATATTAAGTGAGTGAGATGCCTTCCTTTTTGATTTTCTGAAGTTGTGAACGCATACCTATAATTCTTGCTGTTGAGGTTGATTCATACAGCTTCTGAAGAGTTGCCCATATATCATAAGCAGTTGAGTGTCCAACAATCTGACCCATTAAGCCTTCAGAAGTAGATGAATAGATCCAACTCATTACAAGGCGATTCAATCTTTGCCACTGACCATGTTATGGGTTTACAATAGTAAGAGCTGGATCTTGGAATTTTTGAGGACATGGCAGTGTTCAATATTTGAAATCTTCAAGCCCATTCGCAATCACTACATTAAGAAGTTGATTATTTTAGATCATGTAGTTCGAATGATCAAGTTTCACTGAGAGAGGTTGTGAGAGAGAAAGGGAGCTTTGAGAGAAAAATTGGGTTAAATGGGTTAGATCTAGGGTTTGGACTTGTCTTTCTTGAAGCAGAGTAGGTTGTTGAGTTATAGGTGGGATTGTTTGATTTTTAGCGCCGGTTGTAACGGAAGAGTCGGAGGAGGTTATCGGAGTTTGGTCGTTTCCGGCCATTTTGAATGAAGGTTTCTCTGATACCAAATTAGATTCTAGAAGAGTTTAGAAATTGTTTAGAGAGAGAAATGCTCTGCTTGAGATGCAGTAGTAGTACCAAAGCTTTTATATACTATACAGCTACTCCCTAACAAGATGTACAGGTGTCACAAAGTTATTAGAGTAGCTATACAATTAGAGAGAATAAATTAATCCACTAAGGGGTCGTTTGTTTTTTTGTCTGAAGACTGAATAGTCCTGAATTTTACTGAAGACTGAATTGTGACTGAAACCTGAATCTGAATGACATGTTTGTTTTTTTTTTCCTCACATCTGAATGTACTGTCAACATGTTTGTTTTTTATAAATAAAATTGTCTGTAAAGAAGTAATTTTACATCTATACCCATGTTAAACAATTATACATATAATATAGAATCAAAACAATCCAAAAATAATAATTATGTATGAACACATATGATCATGATCTTCTTCTTTGATTACAAACAAACTTTATTTTTACTAAGAAAAGAAAAAAGATTTTTTTAAAATTAATAAAATAAAATAAAAGGGGAGCATGAAAACTCACACAAAACACTCTAAAAAAAATAATATATAAATACATCACCCTAATATCATAATAAAGTATTGATATTAAATACTAATATGATAAGTGATTATGGTTTTTTTTTTTTTTTTTTAAAGCTATTTAAAATAAGCAATATATTAAAATAAAAATTTCTATATAATATATAATTATGATAAAATTGGAAATATGTTAAATATAGAGGATAGTATCGGAAGAAAAGATTTTAGATTGCATTTAATGCAATTAAGTGATTTACAATTAAGTGAAAAGTCAGGATTTTTTACTTTTTATTTTAAGTTGTTTTTTGGTATTTTTAAGTTGTTTGACCACTTAAAAAAACAAACAAAACAACTTAATAATTATGATTCAGACCCATTAAGTCTTAAGTGGAAAAAACAAACGACCCCTGAGTACTGTAAACTTAATTAATTAAGTTCTTCTCTTTTTTCTACCTCTCAATTCTAACAATTTATTTGATGCATATGACATTCGAGAATTCTTTATGGAAAATTCTACACCTACAAATTTTCACTCCTACCACTTTTAGTTTGATTTTTTTAAAATTTTTTTTATTATTATTATTTTTTTGGTTTAGTCACTTTGTTCACGCACCACCGTTACATAAAAATAAATAAATAAATAAATAAAAATAAATAAAAACTCAAGAGAATTGGAACCAAATCTGTTCCCTAACTTTGCAAACCCATCATACAAAATAATCTTTACATGACTGTGCTTGTAGTTTGAGAGTTAATTTCAGAGATTTGGCCTATAATTTCATCAAGAGCTATATCATTGTTTAGAATAGAAGTATGCGAAACATCATTAATTTTAATCACTCGAAGGGATTGATTTTTGTTACCACCCCATAGCGATTCAAGTGCCAACAAACTAACCATGTTCACTGTCCCGTCTCCATCGCCATAAACAACATCTGGTCGCTCATCGAAACCAGCTTTTCCATAGAACAGAGTCTCCGGGGTCTTTACACCTCCCCCGATAATGCACGTAACAGGCACTTCAGGGACATCTAACTCTTGTTCGATTAATGGTAAAATGCGCGACTTATAAGGACCAACTCCTTGTGGAAATCCAATATCATTAAGAAATTCTGGGATATCTTGTGCTGAATAATTAGCATTGGTGGTGAAAACCAGTGGTTTTTGTGTGCCAAATATTTTGGTACTAGGCAGGAGCCATAGATTGCTCTCAGAGCTCCTCTGTTCCTGTCTAACTAACAATGGATCAACAAGTGGCACTCCTAGTGTATTCCCAGAAGCAAAAGTGAGCATTTCATCAACTGTTCCACCCCACGGAGCAGAAATTGCAACAAAGTGTTTGATAAATTGCTTCCTCCAAGAAAGTGAGTTTCTGTTGAGAAGTTGCAAGACAAAGAGCCCTCCTAAACTGTGTGATACAAGTATCACCGGCTTTCCATCATTAGAACTACTAGCTTTTTCTATCAAATCTTTCAGGTCTTGCAAAAATTTTGAACCAACATATGATGGATGACCCTCTGCTGCTAATCCGTATCGAAAATCGTATGGAGCTCCAAACAGAGTTTCACCATTTTCATAACCAATTTTCTCTAGAGATTCCACTAGAGGTACCATGTATGCTGTTATGTGCCTGTACATGTAACCATTGTCACATTCAATTCATGCCTCAAATAAAAAATTTCCCTGCTAGTTTACAGAACCTATATTTTATAACTGGGAAAATTTTGATGATAATGTCACTAACCAATAACCATCCTACCCAAATCAACGGATAAAGATACCTAATAAATACAGAAACCAATGCATGTGAGGGGACTCTTTTACAAGACTCAAAGGTTAGTAGCTATCGGACCAGAAAGTTTAAACCGACAGGAAAATAGTCAAATGACCTACAATATTAAGCACTCTAATATGTAAAATGAAGCAGAGGAGAAGAACTCACTTGAGACTCGGGTCGAGATAGAGAAGGGACTGAGTGGAACCAAAGTGAGGGACCCTAGTTTCAACACCAGGGGCATTAAGGTAATCATCAGTATGAGGATCATAGTGAAGCGTCATCCGGTCAGCAAAGCACTTGGTGAATGGAGAAAAGAGAACACTGGGGTCGAACCATAACCTGAACCAACCGTCTTCGTGTTTTGTAAGTGGGTACCACCGGTTACACAGCAGACTTGACGGCTTGTAGTCGCTAGTCAGCCGTGCCTCTAGCTGGTTGCCGCCGCTTCCCGGTACCAAGATCAGAGGGTGGAGGCTGCTGCTGCTGGTTGCTTGACACATCATCATCGTCACCATGGATATTGCCACCTTCAAATCCAATCCATTCATTTTGCTTTTCTTATCCGATCAATAGTTTAGAGAGAGGTTTGTATCAAAAATAAAAAAATAAATAGTTTAGAGAGAGGTTTAGAAGGACAATAAAGTCTAGGTGGTGTCTTCACTCTTCATTGCTCCAACTTTCTAGTGTCCGTACAAGAATTGTGTGGTGGAGAATGAGAATGGTTTCAGTTTGCTCATGGCTGCCATGTGTCTTCGCTTCACTATAACTGACTACAAGATGATACACGTTGGGCATTGTCTCATTGCATTTAGGCCCAATAAGACAATTAGAAGGGCATGAGCCACTTATATCTCTTTCGGGCCTCATGATACAGGCCTAGTTTTGGTGAACTGGTCATCCCATGTGATACGTTTTGTTTACACCCATATTTTGATAAGGTTAATAAGGATGGTCAGATATGACCCTAGCGATTGTCTGGCGAGATCAATCGCTACGAACACAATCCAGAATGTGATATTCACTTTGTAAATTTAATGAGCAAAGGTGAGACTCAACCCCTATCACTAAGTAGATATTAATGGGGTATTAATGGGGTGTAATTGAAAGTTATTAAATTGCATTAAAAGCATTTGTTACTGTTAAAACACTCTCCGATGACAAACAAGTGACAAGCATTGCAACATAAATTATGTAAAGTAGTTACATTTTAGGTGCTTGATTTCTGCTATAAAAGTTTGACTATCTCTTAATCCAATGGGGAATGCTAGCTACATTTCCCATTTACCTTTCTCATTTGCTTTTCTTATTCATTGCTTGACACGTATACACTTTTTCATTTAATAAAAAGCTCTCACTTTTTAATGGAAAGCTTGTTTACGTCTTTATCCCTGATGGTTTCTTCTATCATTTAATTAATAAGGGGTAAAGACGTAAACAAGTTTTCCATCAAAAAGTGAAAGCTTTTTATTAAATGAAAAAGTATATACGTGTCAAACAATGAGTGAGAAAGGTAAATGAGAAAAGTAAATGACATTCCCCTAATCCAATTAAAAATAGATCAGGATCCACTTCTAAGCTTTTGAGGATTTTGTTACATGTGGCAAGTGAAAGGACGAAGGGTTACAATTCTTTAATTTGTTTCTTAAAAAATAAAGTTAAAAACCTTTGATATTTCTCTATGTTGCTTTTAACCACACCGCATCCATTAAACGAGGGAGAAAGTTATATTAAAGTCGTATTACAATTTTTGCTCTCACGGCAATGGTTTTAATGAAATGAATATGGTAGTTTGCAGTTAGTTTGAAGTTTTCGCCGACAGGACTCGTGATACATGGGGCGGCGCCAACGGAAATTAAAATACTTTGTTCCCTAGCGGCTAGCGTAAACTTGAAACTCAATTCTTTTGTGTTTTGTCGAAAAATTCAATTAGAACAAGAAAAAAACAAAACGTCAAAAATGGTTGCATCATCGTTATATATATATATATATATATATAAACACATTTTATTAAGGCTGCAATTTCTTTTGTTTCTTTCTCAAATGGACTCTTAATCGGGAAAGAGACGGTTGACCTATTTTTTTTATTTATATTTCATCTACGGTTTAATGATTTAAATAGTCAAATCGGTAATATTACCATATTAAATGATCGTAATTTACCATAAAATAACATTGGGCATGGTTGATTCTTCTACTTGATCACATGGATCGTTGGATTATATTGATGGCCTGCATTCGTTTTCTTTTTTTGTCGTTGACTTATTTTAATGGGTATGGATATTTATTATAACCTACAACTCTTAGAGCAAATCCAATGCTATGCCAAATAATTGTGCCAATGCTAAAATTTAGCATATGGTGTAAAAATCCTTCTTCAATGCAGTGCCAAATGATATTTGGTACACAATATAGCATATGTCAAATTTGGCACAACAATAAATGCTCTTTTTTTAATTAAAAAATGTCATTATACATATATTTTAAATGAAATAATGAATACACTAGTGAAATTTTGCATTGGAACATTAAAAGAAATAATGAATGCATTTATGATAAGTGTTTACTTTTATAATTTTAACTAATAAAATAATAAAAATAGCATTTTAAATAGGATTATGCATTGGAGCACAATGCTAAATTGATGTGCCAAATATATTATTTTACATTTTTTTATTCCAAATTTGGCATTAGCATTGGAGATGGTCTTACCTAACTCAATTAACTTACAAAAGCGACAACAAAATGAGTTTTCTAGTAATCAATGTGTGTGAAGACATGAATTTAATTAAACGGGACTTGGCCGGTTTAAATATAATAAAATTTATATTTTAAACAATGCTAAGATTTAAAAATATAAATTATTATTAAAGATATTAGATATTTTTCTCTCTGCACGCCACCGTCTCAGTTAGGGTTTTTCCTCGCCGATCCTCCGATTCGTGTCCCACCCTAGCCGGATCAGCTCTCGCCGTCTTCATCTCCTCCTCTCGACGATGACGAGGAAGAGCTGTTGACTCGTCGGCGACTCACCAGCAATCAGCGAGAGGCGCTGAGAGATCGCCAGGAAGGAGCTCGAAGCAGCCCGGTTCGAGAAGGATCCGGATTCGTGACCCGGTTGCTGATTGGAGGACGAGATGCGGTAGAATCGGCTCTGGAGAAGCTTGTGGAGAAGCAGAGGAAGCAGTTTGAGATTCGTTTCATTGTTTTTGTTTTGTTATATTTGTGAAAGGTGTTTAGTGTTCCGTCGCCGGTTTCTAGATGTGGCAGCGGGAGCCGGCGGTGATGTCGTCCCTAAGGGCGATCTTCTTCTTCCCTGTGCTTGGCTTTCCAGGTCAGAAGAGGGACGCTGGCGGCTGCTACGACGGCCCTGTTCGTCGATTGGAAGTCTCTCTCGCGTCACCGGGCGGGACGTTTTGTCCAGGCGACGACGACAACTGTTAGATCGGCTGATCCTCTTGGTTATGGCCAGATCTGGTGTGATTCGGCGTGAGCAATCTTGATCGGTGGTCTTGAAGCTCGTCTGACCTCGTCCTCTCCGTCTGGACACCGCCGGCAACTTCGGCGTCCTCCTTCATTGATCTTGGTGTTTGGCTTGGTCGGTTTTTGCTTTGCGGCAATGAGCTTCGGAACTGGTGGAGGTTTGATAGGCATGGTGGTTTGGGGTTTCGATCAGGCATCTCCGACGTCTCTGCTTGGTCGGCGGCGTCCTGGTGGGTCTTCTCCGGTGACCTGATCTCTCCTCCGGATCGGTTTCAGTTCGTTTGTTTGTGTTTCCAGTTTGTTTAGTTTACTGTTTGGTTGTAATCCCACTTCTGTGTGGGCGTTTTTCTCCCGATGTGGGACTCTGCTCTGGGCTTGTGCTCGGATAGCTTTATTTGTGGAGTCCCAGTTATGGTTGTAACCTTACACTGGATCTGGTTTTCCAGGTTTTCAGGTGCCCTTTCCATCAAAAAAAATAAATATATATAAAAATTATTATAATAATAAAAGTAATTGAATTTAGACTCATTTATTATCGTATAACATCATCATTTATCCTTTTCAAAAAAAAAACATCATCATTTATCACAATTTGAAAATATAAACTTTGTTGAAATAAAAAATAAAAGAATCAATATAAACTCACAAAATATTAATGTGAGATTGGTCAAGTAGCATATCTCTCACATCTATGCTATTAGGTTGTGGGTTCGAGTCCTCCCTTTCTTTAAAAAAATCCGGATTTAAATAACATTTTAAAAAATAAGAATTTTCCTTTTTCCAACCGAGGGCTCAAGGCCACAGTGAGCCTTTCATTGGATCCCTAACTGCCCACTGCAAATAATATACTTCTCAGTCCCATCTACACTATTGAGATTGTGGACTAAAGTTTCTTCTCTCCCAAATCTCAAATTAATCCCGATGGTCGGATTTTGTCAGCCGAAACAATTATACTGGCATCAGATTTTAGGTCACAAGGCTAGTAAGCCCACTCTAAAATGCTGTTCATTGAACTAATCTCAAGCGGTTGGGGGTTACAGCACTAAATAATTTCAAATCAAATTATGATTTTTAGAGTTGAATCCGCATAATTTAACTGGGGGCACACAATTATGATGAAATTGAAAGCTCCTTTGGTGGGAAGATATGGATTGAAAATAGGAGCCATCGTGGTCAGATGACTCAGCAACTAATCACCATCATCATCGATCCATCATACAAAAATAGTCAAATAATCAAATCTCCTACAGTCAATCTTATCTAGCTTTTTAATTGGCCTAACTTTAAATCTATAATTCATTTATATGTCCAGCAAAACAGTCTGTACATGTTGTCTGTTTGTTTTTAAAGTATCACAACTAATTCCAACTATGAACAAATCAAGAGTCTACCGGAATCTACCGGATATTTATTCTATAACTTTGGAGCAAATACTCAAATATTTGTAAAATATATGAAGTATGGATCATGATTCTCCATTGTGCTAATCTTTTTCCGAATCTAAAGAACTAGAGAATAAGACTAGCATTTAAAAATAATGAAATTGAAATAAATAAATGAAATAAATTACTGTCATCGATTACACATGTATTACTCAAGATTAGGAAAAAGATTAGCACAAGAGATGATCTTGAACAGGAAAAAGATTTAAACTTTTTTCACTTTGACCCCCTAAATTTTTTTATTTTTGTATAATGACCCCCTAGACTTGACCATATATGCTATGCGGCGACAAAAAGTCACACACAGGATTGTACAAGTGGTTGTTATCTTGGGTTTTTATATATTCCGGTGGGCTCTCTCTGTATAAAAAGTCCATTGATTGATTTCAACCCTTCCACGCAACCACTTAGTTTTTTTGATTCAGTCACCTCTACAAAAACCAAACCAAACCTCTCAAACCACCTAACCCAACTCCAAAAAAAAAACCCTCTCTCTCACTCTCTCTGTTCTCTTGACTTTCTCTCGCAATTCACAAACGCGTTGATCATTTCGTAATCAACCTCTATATGATCAAGATCTTCAATCATATATCCAATCTTGATTCTTTCCTCTTCTTCGGTCATCAATCTTTCTCTGTGTGATATCACTTGACTGTTTGTTAAAAGGTCGCAACAAGCCAACAACATGAGATCAAGCAAACACAACCAGAACAAATTCGTGCGATTCATTACAATACCCGTCAGAGTTCTAAGCAAAGCGAGAGATATGTACGTCAAGAGCTTGACAGATTACGCCAAAGGAGCTAGATACAGAAACACAACTCCTGGTCAGTTCCCTACATTGCCCAAGAGCTTTAGTGTCGCTCCGACAAGATCCAACACCGACAACGAAGATTACAAAGAGCTTGTTAGAGCTGCTTCTGTTCGAAGCATGGGTCACACCAACGAAGCTGAGATGCTCTTGCAACAACACATGAGACGGCCGCCGCACTCCACGGCGACGGCGGTTGCGGGATCGAAAGGGTTCCCTAAAAGTTGCAGTGTTGGGATGGGATTTATGGGGAGAATCGATGAGGAAAAGCCTTGTGATATTAGTGAAGACAGCGTTGGTTCTGTTAATAGTAATAAGGCTGAATCTTTTTCCAGAAGCAGAACTGTTTCTATCATAACCAGAACAAATGCTTTTAATGCGTGAATCCTGTATTTGTTTTTCGAATTTCGTAAGAAAAAAACGCGCAGAATTCCGTACTTTATGAGATGGGGTAGGAGAGACTTTCTTTAATTTCTTGTGTTGTTTGAAATGCTTGTATTGTACAAAATTGTTTGAATTTTGAAGTGTAGTATTTGCTTCAATTTCCTCTTAATTATAGTGTTTTCTTTATCATTTCTTTCCATAGATTCAATAACGATCAAATTAATACTTCAATTAAAGCCAGCTGCAGCTGAATTCAAGAGGAGATAGTTGCCAAAAAATGGTTTTACTAGTTTTGATTGTGATATTACTGACAAAATAATCATAATTTTTTACTCATACATCGACATTTCCATCATTAGTTATGACCAAGAGAATCAAGATCGATGCTAATTTTATCTTCCCAGAAAGCGAGGTTTTGTTTGAACTTTATTGTAGGTTCCTCACATTTGTCTATATATTAAAGGTGAAACAAGATAGAAAGATAAAGCTAAATTTGTCACAGTAAACTATTTGGATAAATTCAAATTATCTAGATGACGGCCAATAATTTCTGGAACGTAGTATTTGGAAGGTATTTATTTTTTTATTTTTTTTATTCGAAGGGTCAATCTACCGGCTCTGAGCTAGGTCCCGTTGGCGTATTTGGAAGTTATTGAATTACATATTCGCCTTATTAAAATATATAGAGTGAATTATACCTGGTCCATTAACAATTATACATACTAATATTGCAATTATTGATCTTTGTTTGGGGGCCAAGAAAGAGGAAGGAATATACCTAAAAGGCCATAAAATATTAATTTAGGTGGACGATCCTTTCATCTATACAAATGCATATGCATTTGACATTTCAGAGTAGCTGCAACTGAACTCTCATAATAGTACACGATAATATTATTTATATATATTATAAAATGAAATTACAATCAAACATTCACCAAAATATATTTTATATTAAACAATCATAATAGTTGGTTTTTTTAAATATATATATATATATACAGTTTTTCTATTATCAGTTCGAACTAATATAAAATATATCAGTTCTTTGTATGTGGACCATTGGATTTAAATGATACTTTGACAAATACATGCAGCCAAGTCAAAGTATTTAAATCCAATGACCCACATGCTAGTAACTGATATATCTTTTATCAGTTCGAACTGATAATAAAAAAAACTATATATATATATGTATAAATTATCGCCAAACGTGGCTTGGTGGTAACTCTTTGCCAATACAAAGTCACAATCACACTCCAACATTCCAACTTTCAAATATGCAAATATAATATCCGTTAAAAAATATATATATATATATATAATATGTTAATTAGTACACAAAACCTGACTCGAAATATTGAAATTTATAAATCTAATGCCATCATATATAGCATGAGCCTTTTAACTGTTCAACGTTTAGCCAACACGAAAACGACTACTCGATCAGCTAGCATAGTCATTTATATGGACCGCGCATGCAGTGTGTTTGATTTCGATAGGTATGGATCGGTTACGGATTTTTTTTTTTTTTTTTTTTAACAGAAAAATAATTTGTGGGGTTTGAGAGTGCAATTAGTAATGGTGATGGGCTTTGGGCCCAATGGTTTTTATATTCTTAGTTTTTGGTCTGAAAAAGGTATTGGGCATTGGCTGATGAACAATCCAGAAGGTAGCTTTGAGCTAACAAACAATGTACTTTCAAAAAAAATAAAAAATCTGTGAGTTGATGATTGCTACCATCGTAATCTGAAAAAATTGCGTCACCGTCCCGCCACATAAATTGAGGTCACTCAGTGACCGATGAGAATGGAGAAAGGGACACGCTTGTCGGACATCGGCATCGAAGACGAGTTGGACGAGGAACCAGGGGAGGTGATAGAATCAGCTCCACCTCTCAAAGTCGGTGAAGAGCGAGAGCTCAGTAAATCCGGCATCAAAAAGAAACTCCTCAAACGCGGCCTCAGCTGGGAAACCCCAGAATTCGGCGACGAAGTCACTAGTAAGTAACTCTCTCCACTCTTAACGATACTACATTTCACAAATATATATTTCATTTATATATATATATATATATATATTTATATCTGCTGTTTGATTCAAATGCAGTTCACTATGTGGGTACTTTGCTTGATGGTACCAAGTTTGATTCTACAAGAGATACAGATGAGCCTTTGACTTTTAAGCTTGGTAGTGGTGAGTTTTTGCTTGTTTTGTTTATATGGGGTTTGCTTAATTTTTGGTTTAAGGTAACAGAAATTGATGTTTTGATTGGATTATTGATAATGATAGGTGAAGTGGTAGCTGGGTTGAATAATGGGATAGCTACTATGAGAAAAAGGGAATGTGCATTGTTCACGTTCCCTTCTGAATTGGGGTTTGGAGTTGAAGGCGGTAATGGTGTACTGCCAAATTCGGTTGTTCAGTTTGAAGTTGAACTTGTTTCGTGGATCACAGTGGTGGATGTGAGTAGAGATGGTGGGATCATCAAGAAAATTTTAAACAAGGGATTGAAGGATGGGTTGCCCTGTGACGAGGACGAAGTTCTTGGTACTTTTAAAGTGGCTTATTATGTAATTTGTTTTTTTTTTTTACTTATATGTTTATCAGCTTTTAAGTAGATTAGTGTTGTGTTGTTAATAGAGATTTATAAGGTTATTCCTAAGCATGTGTTTTTCTTTTAATGCAGTGATTTATCAAGTGACGCTTGGTGATGGTACTGTGGTGGCAAAAACACCTGAAGAAGGGATTGAATTTTATGTGAAAGATGGTAATTTATAGTCGAGCAGTGGGGATTATGTCACCAATGAAGAATTTTGGTTATTTCTTCATAATGTTGTATTCTAGTCACTAATCGTTGTGATTCTTTCAGGTCATCTTTGTCCTGCATTGGCTAAAGCAATTTTGACCATGAAAAAGGGAGAGAAGGTTAAATTAATTGTTCAACCACAATGTATGTCTTTCATTATTGCAACTGTGTTGCCACGTTTTTTAAGATGTTTTTTTTTTTTTTTGAAACAGTTTTTTTAAGATGTTATATTACTCTGATATTAGGTTGAAAACAGTACTTGTTTATGCATATGCCTCTTTGCCTTTAGGTTTCTCTAGATTTTACATATAAATCAAGTTCAATGCTCGATTTAAATTGTCTTTAGTTTCGGCTTCTTAAAATTTCTAGCACCTATTGGTGCTTATTTTGTGTAACTATCACCAATTTAATAACTTGAGTTTTAATAGCACTAAAAATGTGTTTCTGACAAATATACCCTTCACTTATTAAGCCTTGCGCTTTTTTTTCAAGCTTTTGGTCTAGACTTATTAAGTCTCGTGTTTTATTTCATGCATTTGCTTGAGAATTATTTCTTTGGTTGAGACTTATTGTCTTTGGTCTTTTAAGTTAAGTAAGGGCATTTTGGTGAGTTTCATTGCTTTGGTGCTATTAAAAGTCAACTTATTAACTTAGTGATAATCCCACAATTTCAGCTGAAAAATGTGTTATTTACACCCATTTTCACTTTAGTTTCTAGATTTTGTTTCTGTCTGATGTATATGGAAAAATAACACTGACCAGTTAAAGTTGATACTAAAGTTTTATGCAACCTGAAACAGAATAATGATAAGCATAGAAGGTGAATGAAATGTGTTACTTTTCGAACTAGTCACATAATAAAGCATATACTTTTCTCTAGGACTTCCGGTTCAATTAATCTGTTAGAATATAGAAACTAAGAAGACTTTGTTTGCACATTACAATTAAGAGAATAAATTTGCAGATGCTTTTGGAGAACAGGGGAGAGATGTTAATGATGGATTCCAGACAGTCCCACCAAATTCTGTACTGGATTTTGATCTGGAGTTGGTATCCTTCAAGTCTGTCATTGATGTTTGCGGTGATTCCAAGGTAGTCAAGAAGATCTTGAAAGAGGGGGAAGGTGGTTTCATTGCAAATGAAGGCGCCACTGTAACCAGTAAGTAAACTGATGCAAACCTAATATTTCTGGCAATATGATGGATTGAAGTTATAAAAGGTGGGATCTAACCTGGATCTAAAACTACACCAGTTCTCACAAATAAATATAAAATGATAATTTGGAATTCTAATTGAATTTATGTGTATTCAAATAATTCATGTGTTACTGTAAGAAATCTTCCTTTTGCTTAAGTTTTATCGAGTTCTATATTGATGTGCCAAATCTCATCAGAAGAAAGAAAAGTGCACAAACGTGCACACTTTGTACAACTACAATAATGCTTTTATTAAGAAAGATTCCTTATTTGATATGTTTTAGTGGGTTCAACAACCATATGGTGAACTTTGACATGTCATGATTCCTCTAATTAAATTCTGTTATTCCATCCCAAATTCTTTGCATTCTTGCAGTCAGCTACACGGCTAGGCTAGAAAATGGCACTGTATTTGAGAAAAAGGGAATTGATGGGGATCAGCCTTTGGAATTTATCACAGATGAAGGTTAGTGAATCCCAGTTTACCCCCTTACTGTATGATGTAATGTTATTATTTGCAGACTGCAGTACTTTTTGTCACATGTATTGTGGGATTTGATTTGGATTAATGAATGATGGAGGGCATCAACTTGAATACCGTCTTTCAAAATCTCATTAACTATATTTAAGTTCCATTTGTAAAAGATCATATAATCAAAAGTTCCATATGTGATGGATTTTCTTTGACCCTCATTCACATAATACCTAAAAATTTGTTGCCAAGAATCCATTTGAATCTAGTATAAGGCCTATCATTTTGTATAGGAGTTATTCCACAATAAATTATACAAAAAGTCATTTACTGTATTAGTTATTGAATAAGTTGAAAATTTATAATTTATTTAATAATATAGCCTATTAATATTGTTAGCAACAACTCAACACTAAAATCTCAAGTTAGGAACAGGTCTAACAATAGTATTTAAGTACTCACCCCTTCATATGCAAGACCAGCACGCCTGCTACATGGCTCAAGTCCAAACACAAACAAGTATGGATCAATCATATGGGGGGACTTGAACATGAGCACCAGTGATACACTAACTTTGATACCATGTTAGTTTTTATTCAACTCAAAAGCTTAAACTGTTAGAAAAGGACCCAACGATAGTATTTAAGCATTATAACTTATATAATGATAATCATTCTAAAAATGTTATAAGATAAAATTTCTTCACGATGATAAAGATTAAAAGTGAAAAATGTAAACAGCGAGCCCAAAAAATAATAAAACAAAAACTTCCTTCTAGATATGGGGGAGTAACTCAACTTTTAAATATATAATAACTCTAATAGTTCTAATAATGTTTTTCAGTGATCTATTATTGTGATAGCTCTGTATAATTAATATTCTTCATGATCCTAATTCTCATTTAACTCTCCTTAATGATAACTCTATTGAATTGTAATCATAACTCGTTATTGCCAATATGTGAAAACTAGTACAAGAGAGAGCACAAGGAAAATAAATAAGTATAGGTTGTAAAAACAGCGTCATAGGTTTTCTTTTCTTTTTTTTGATGGGTAACAAAATAGAATATTATGTGTTGTGAAAGGGTTTTTTTATTTTTATTTTTATTTTATTTTATTTTTTTTATAATTATTTTTTAATGCTAAATCTCAATGATAAATAAATTTAAAATTAATTGCGATACATGTGCACCGGATACTAAGGGTAATCAAGGGTTTATTATAAAAAGAAGATCATTGAAGAAATTTTTATATATAGTATAAATTTGCCAGAGTCATTAAAAAAACAACTAATAATGAACTCTTGCTACGATTGCTATTTCCTGTATGCAGAACAAGTTATTGTTGGTTTAGACCGAGTAGCAGCCACTATGAGGAAGGGGGAACGAGCAATATCAACTATTGATCCTGAATATGGTTTTGGAACGGTTGAAGTAAAGCGGGATCTTGCAACTGTGCCAGCATGTTCAAAGTTAATTTATGAAGTTGAAATGTTAGATTTTATCAAGGTAATGACTTGCGGTTATTGGATAACTAATATCAAGACGATATTAGGTGTGTGCATATGGTTATATGTGTGGATTTTTTTTATAATCCTTAGGCACCTCCTTTCTGTTTTCTCGTTTGCTTCCTTTTTCGCTAAAAGCCTAAAAGGAATGGCTCATAGTATTTGTGCTTCTGTCCAAAAAACATTTGCCAGCAAGAAAGACATAACCCCCACTGCCAATTTTTTCTTTGTATATGCAAAGCTTTTGAGTCACATCTCTGATTGAAGTGAGAAGTGAGAAGGTTTTGAATATATCTTTCCGATGTTATTGATTTATTTCTATCAAATTCTTATTGGAATAACGTAATTAATAAGCTTTTATAGTTGCTAACTTAATATCATATTAAATCTCATGGTACTTTTACTTGCCGAAGGAATAGGAATCAAAATAAGCTTTAGTTTGTATAATTGTTTAGTTTTTACCATCTTAAGCATATTGGTCCTGTATAAGGGATTTTCTAATATCAGATTTGTGCCTGTTCACTCCTTTTGTTATTTGATAAAAAAGGAGAAAGCACCATGGGAGATGAATAATCAGGAGAAAACTGAGGCTGCTGGAAGAAAGAAAGAAGAAGGAAATTTGCTCTTTAAAAATGGAAAGTATCAAAGAGCAGGAAAAAAATATGATAAGGTAGTCAATGTACTTTTATGTTTAAACTGAAATTCTTGAGGTCTGTGTTTATAGACCGACTGTCTTTCGATACTTCTCCTGTGCTCTCAGGCAGCAGATTATGTCAGTGAAGATGGATCCTTTGCTGATGACGAGCAAACGTTAGTTAAGTCATTGAGAGTGTCTTGCTGGTTGAATGGTGCAGCATGTAGCCTCAAACTGAATGATTTCCAAGAAGCAATCAAGTTATGTTCAAAGGTGAGTTGCAAAAGCAAGAAGCAATATACTTTTGTTTACTGAAACGGCGCCTGACCTGAAATTCTAATTGCCTTTTCTCGAAAGAAATATAATATAAATTTCCAATAGTTGGACCAACAAAAAATTAATATGAACTAGAAATTGATGACATCCGGAGGGGCATAATGCAAGTCAAAACTCAAAATGTCATCTTATGTACTATATTTTGATCTCCTACAGGTACTAGATTATGAATTCCACAATGTGAAAGCTCTGTATAGGCGAGCACAAGCCTATATGGAAATTGGTGATCTGGTCTCAGCTGAATTGGACATCAAGAAAGCCAATGAGGTTGACCCTCAAAACAGGTAAGGGTGATTGCATCGTACCAAATTTGCTAGATATTATTTATTATGAGATGCCATGAACTCATGTTTCTTTCTTCAGGGAGGTGAAGTTACTGCAGAAGAAGTTGAAACAACTTCAAACTGAGAGTAACAAAAGAGATGCAAAGCTCTACGGCAACATGTTTACATGCGTGTCTAAGGACTCATCTGTGGCTACCAAGGTAATCGATGTTAGCCCATAATTGATCGGCATTTAAAGAATTAAAAGTTTGACATTTCTGAGGCACCATACTTGTGTCTTGCAGGACATGGTTCTGAACCCTGTCCTGATTTTCTAAATTATCTTTCCTAGAATCTCACTGTGTTATCTCACATCTGAGGGGCAATTTGCTTTCCTTTATTTTTCTTGGTCCGGACTCTGGAGTTGTTTTCTGTAAAAGTTGTTGGCTATAAACAACCATCAATCTGATAGTAACGATAATTTACAAACTTCCATTAAATCGAATATCTAAATGTCGTAAATATTGTGACAGAAATTGAAAGTTGAGAAAGCAGAGGATGAGAAGATGCCGGAAGTAGTGGGGATGGAAATGGAAAAAGTTGTGGATAGTTCAGCTCCTTCTGGCAATGGAATGGCTGTTGACTCCTAACATGTATATGTAAACCAAGAAATATATGCACATATGTTCTCACATTGTCAAAATATGGTATTTCATTGTTCGTATCATCCATCAATTATATGCCTTAGGAATTCTCAAGTGTAAACCTTTTTATATCTACACTGTTCTCACCTTGTTGGTATGAAAATAAGATGGTTTGCGGTTTGCACTTGTAAACTTGTAAATTTCTATGTACAAAATCTGTGTCAATGGATTTCTATATATGCTCACCACACTCACACATGCCTTAAAATATTCACATTTTCTTAGTACTTGATTAATTAAGTTCTGAGTCAACCCGTGACGTGGCTGGTCTGTCAAGAGCCAACTCGGGACGAACTGAATCGACTCACAATGCAGTAATCAACATTGTCTTCCTCAAAAGTCGCAATTTTTCCCTTTTATTTTTCCAGATAGTTCCTTTTCCACAGAGTCACAGACATTCTCTTTCATCTTATTTTTCTCTTAATTTTACAAAAAATATGTACTTTGATTTCTTCTTATTTTTCTCTTTGTTTCTTCCCTCCCAACACACGCCACAAGCCCACAACCTTCTCTTTCCCAAATCATTTTTTTTTCCAGTTTTCGATAACCATTTTCTCTTTTCCTTTAATTTCAAATATTAACTTAATTTAGAAAACCAATTAAGTTTTTTTTTTTAAATGAAATACGAAATGAGTTTAAAAATCTGTTGTTTGATGCTCTCTATAAACTCTTTGGCAAATCACTTGTCAATGACGGAAAAAAAAATTAAATTTTTCATTTAGATCTTTTAATGTTCATAAGATTGAAATAAAGAAGGATATTAATAGATTGAGGAGAGAGAAATAACGTGAGGAAGATGAAGAGGAGACTACATAATTGGAGATAAAAGATTTTTAATTATTTTACCATGTGTCAATACATAATTGGAGGAAGAAAAGAATAAAGTTTAGTTTTAATGGTATGCCACTTGACGTCTTTTAATTGGGTCTGTATCACCAACGTCAGATTTCAGGCGGACCCATAAAAGATTTTTTCTTATCCAAAAATATAGTATTTTCAGTCAACTATTTCAAACCATGGGCAAAACAGTCATTTCAACCAATCTGTTAAATTACTTTTTTCTAATTTAATGCTTTTGCAGAAAATCGAGGAAGAAATGAGCAACATACGTATAAGTGACCAAATTAATTATCTTACTTTGATGATTGATGATTGATGATAATACGGGTATGTACGGTTGACACATGTCCCAATTTTGGTTGGTTAAATATAAATAGGGAAACCATTGTTGGAAACCAACTCATTTGATCTCAATTTCTTTGCCCTCCATTTCACCGATCCTCTTCTTCTTACTATCACCAACATATATATTTCGCTACTTCCACTAGACAATGGAAATCATGGCAAAGCTTTTTATGTTGTTTCTTAATTTACACTTGTATAATTATACAGAGCTTGCAGCTGCAGGTGTCTCTCACTCATCATCAGTCAAGTTTCTTCCAGGTTTCCAGGGTCCTCTTCCTTTTGAACTTGAAACTGGGTGAGACTTGGTTTTTAGTTTCAATGCTCTCTCACAATATAGATCTGTAAAAACCATTTTCATGTTTTGTTTTTTTTGTTTTTTTATGTTACAGATATGTGGGTGTAGATCATGAATCAGAGGATTCACAGGTCTTCTACTACTTTGTTAAGTCTGAGAAAAATCCTGAAGAGGACCCTCTTATTCTCTGGCTATCTGGTGGTCCTGGCTGCTCTGCTTTTTGTGCTCTTCTTTATGAAATTGGTCAGAACATGAACATCCATTTTTTTTCCAATCAAAGGAAAAAAAAATGATAAAAGTTGTCGTTTATCTTTTGAGTTTATATATGGACTTCCAATTCTTTGCAGGTCCATTAAATTTCAATTTAGTGGAGTACAATGGTAGCCTGCCTACTTTGGTTTTAAATCCAAACTCATGGACAAAGGTGATTGATATATTATATACATCCATACATGTTTTGGATCACACACTTGAACCAGATCATCAGATTATGCATTCATTTTCAGGTGGCAAGCATATTATTTGTGGACTTGCCTGTTGGAGCTGGATTTTCCTATGCAACACTTGCCTCTCGAACGGGCGATTTCATACAAATTCACCAGGCAGCAAAGTTTTTAAGAAAAGTACTGTATATATATGCTTAAGTGAACATTTTTAATTCAATATCAAGAGAAAATTAATGATGGTTGATATATATTATTTGTATTTCTAATAGTACTTAATAATCTTGTATATATATATACAGTGGCTGATGGATCATCACCCGGAGTTGCTCTCAAATCCAGTCTACATTGGAGGGGATTCGTATTCTGGCATTACTGTCCCAGGAGTTGTTCAACAGATCTCAAACGGTAAGACAACAAAAGGGTAGTGGAGAATGTGATCCTTCCAAGTCAAGATCATTATATTATAAATATTCACTTGTCAGGAAAATATATATATCTAAACTGTTACAGTTTATGGTCCAAGCAGGAAATGAAGAAAATATCAAACCACTGATAAATCTCCAGGTTCATAATTTTATTCATGTTTATTGTTTAAAATATGTTTAGACATTAATTGATATTAATTAATTATCACATTACGGGTTCTTAATTAGCACGTTACGGATTCTGAAATGGTTTCAGGGATACATACTTGGGAACCCCTTGACAGATTTAAATTTAGATGGGAACTCAAAAATCCCATTTGCTCATGGAATGGGGCTTATTTCTGATGAACTCTATGAGGTGATTTAAATGTCTTCAAATACATGTACAAGTTCTTATAACATTCTTTGGGATATTGTAATTTGTTCATAAAAATTCATTTTTTCTAGTCATTGAAGAGAACCTGTAGAGGACAGTATCAAATCATAGATCCCAGTAATGCAGATTGTTTAAAACATTTCCAGGCTTATAAAAAGGTAAGCAACCGCTACATTTGTTTGAATTATCAGACTAGTTTTTTTTTTTTTTTTTTTACTCTAATTAAGTTGATGCAAGCTTTGCAATTGGCATGCTCAGTGCATTTCAGGAGTTGAAGTTTCACATATTTTTAATCCAAAGTGTCCTTTTTCCTCTCCAAAGCCACATGTAGAGATGTTTGACAAAAGAAGATCTCTCTCCCATGAACACTCTCGACACTTCTTCGATCCTGAACCAGAACTTCCTTCAATCCACTGTTTCGTAATTCATCATTTTTTTACTGAGATTTCCTTCTTATTTAACTTGTTTTGTACACTAAAACATTTATTTCTGATTTATTTGCCTGTTATGTGTAGAATTACAGATATGTGCTTTCTCGTTATTGGACTAACGACAAGAGTGTCCGAAAAGCACTTCATATAAGAGAGGTATGACACTAATTGAAACTTGAAAATTCAGTAACAAAACAATGATAGGATTAAGCAGCACTCCTCTTGTTTACTACAGAGAAGTATAGGTGAATGGATACGATGCAATTACGGATTAAATTATACGAAAGATATCAGCAGCAGTTTACAGTATCATGTAAGCCTCAGTAGTAAAGGCTACCGCTCTTTAATTTACAGGTGAGTTTTAAGTTAGTTCACTTATTTTTCACATATCTAGTTTAGTTTAGTTTTTCAGTGTGAGAGGAGAGGAGTATTATAAGTTTTCGATGTCTTTTTTATTTGATTTTGAACGACAGTGGCGATCACGACATGATGGTGCCATTCGTGGGAACACAAGCATGGATAAGGTCCCTGAACTACTCCATTGTTGATGACTGGAGACCATGGATTCTCCATGACCAAGTTGCAGGGTATGTCCTGAATTTTCTTTTGGTTTTCATGTACTTTCTTCATCAGATTTAGCTTGTTAATGAGGGCTAAAAGATGGGTTCATTTTGCTTCAATAGATTCACAAGGACTTACTCAAACAAGATGACATTTGCAACTGTGAAGGCAAGAAAATTCCTTCAGTTTTTGTTTCCTCTGTTAGAGAAAATGTGATTTTTTTTGGGGGGGTCTTTTTATATTTTTGGGACTGTTTTGCAGGGTGCAGGGCACATAGCTCCTGAATACCTGCCTGTAGAATGTTATGCTATGTTTTCCAGGTGGATATCTCATGACCCTTTGTGAGTTGTGACAACCTCCAATTTCAAATCTCTGGAATCAAATACCCAATTTATTACCATCAACACCATTATATCAACGGCTTATTCCATAATTGAAGGATTGAACATGTCAACTACTGTCAGTCGAGACTATTTAAATAAATGTAACAGTTATATCATGAGCTATAAAAAGCAGTTACGAGAATTTTTTTATTTTTTACTTTTAATTCAATTGCGTAGTGTGAACGAATTCATAAAATTCTACACGAATTTTATACGATACTTGTGCTTTTAGTTCAATTTATACTCATTAAATTGAGTTTCAATGGAACCGAATCCGTCGAAACCACAAAAATGATTTTTTTTAATGACAGTATCGTAATGATTTTTAATTTGATCATTTTTATTACATATATTTATATTTAAAATTTTGTTCTTAATCAAATTTATATTTACATTTTGTAGCTTAACTATAAGAACACAATTTTTGGCAATTTTGACAGTTTTAACGGAAATCGAATCTGTTGAAACCTTCAAAACTTATTATAATATCAAAGTATTATAGCCATTATTTTCATTATTTTTTCTTTTTGTTGCTTATATTTACATGAATTCTTAGTTCAATTGTCAACTGATTCGATTTGAAACCGAATCCAACGAAACTGTAAAAATGAGTTTTTTTTTTTTTTTTTTTTTTTTTTTTTTTGTTTTAATTGATAAGCTAAAAAAATAAAAAATAAAAAATAAAATAAAATAATAAAAATAAAAACTGGAAGTAGTGGCACAGTCCCCAAAACACATTAATTTAAAAAGTCACGCACGCCTTAACAGAAATATATATATATATATATGAGCCTAATTAATCAGATTAGAGGAATTCCTTCCTTTCTGCCTCAACATGTGCTGCTCAATTAACGATAGGCCCAGTTTGGCATTGCTGTGCTATAGGGGGAATTGCTTTTGGATTTACTGTGGGGGGAATTGCTATTGGAAGAATCAGCTGAGTGTTTGGTAAACTGATTTTTAAAAATGCTTTGAAAACCAAAAGCAATTTCAATGTGTTTGGTAAATTGGAAGTAAAAAGTGTTGTAACTGTGTAAAATTACTAAAAAGACAATTGTAATGAAACTTGTCCTTGTCCAATATAATCCTTTGATGAACCTCAACAAAAAATTTTTATAGGGATTTTTATAGTTGAAAATGAAGGTTAATATTTGGAACTAAAATAATAATTATTATTATTTATCCTTTTCTACAAAATATAATAATAATATAATAAAATTATCATTATTATTTTTATATTTATATGACCAAGCATTTAATTTTTAATTCAACAGTCTTTATAAATAATTTTTTTTTATATATAAATATTAAAAGAATCCTTAGATGCATGTACATATATATGATATAGCTTTTGAACAATAAACAATCCTTAGATGCAGTTTACTGGAAATCCAAAAGTATAAGCACAATAAACAATTGAACAACAAATAATCTAACATGAATATAAACTCAAGTTACAAAAAAGTATATTTACATTGAAAAGATCAGTTGCAACTTCTTCAATTTGTACAGATTGTCCTCCTCATAAGATGCTCATCGACACGTGAAATACCCAGAAATAGATACCCAAAAAAAGAAAGAAACTAAGAATACCAACCTCATTAGACACAAACTTTACATACAATGCAATATTAATACACAAACCAAATGAGGGTTCTGTCAACATTGAAACCTAACTTGATTATTTTTGCAACTCTAACAAACTCATTTAAATTTACTTACTAAGACACAACATTGCATACAAAGAATCCTTTCTTTATAAACATATTTACACTAAACAAAGGATTCTTCTTACTGTTTTCTTTCTTCTTCCTCTTGAGAACTTCAAAATTCATTCTCATATGCTATCAAAGTTTCCATGCTTTTCTAGCATAAAATATTAATAAAATTCATTGAATTGAGTTGTTGTGGTTGTTCTATGCCAAGGCAGGGATGCTGCGGCAGTTTCGTCGATCCCTGTCGAGGCAATCGGACCCCTCGATCCTCACTGTTGGTTTGTTGCCAAATCGAACACAGCTGTCACCGCTTCCTCCTCCGACAACTCCTCCTCCTTTCCTAGAGGAAGAAGATTTGGACATATAATTTGATCAAGTTTTCTTTAATCTATGATAACTAAAAGTATAATGATGCCAGCAGAGATTTGGACATATCCAAATCTTCTTGGTTGCTACAAATACTATAATAGAAATTGCTTAACTTTACAACTTTCTAATTCCAGGCCAAACAATGTTGCAGGGTTGGAGAGAGGGAAGCAAATTAGATTCTATGGATAGAAAATGAGAGCCACAAACACACAACAGGGAAACAACCAAAACACGAACACAAAGGCACAGACAGCTAGAAAAACAAAGCACCAACAAGAAAGCAACACAGTAAAACAGAGCACCCTACACCCACACAGACATGAAACAGAACACAAAACAACAGATAAAAGAGCCTTATTTTATTTATGATGTTTTGCTGTTTTTGTGAAGGTTAAAGAGCACGAAGTCAAGCTGGAAGTTGGAAGTTGGAGGTGAAGCAACTTTTTTTTTTTTTTTGATAACTTGTGTCCTTTAAACCTCACTCTACGGTACATTTGTTACTATATTAACAACACAATAAAATGATGTCTTCTATGTTTTCTATGCTGCCTATAGACCCCATAAATCCCCCAAGAATCTACATATCCATAAGGAAATTGTATTAGTATCAACATTACAATACAATTAACCTCAGTATTACTTGGAAGTTGGAAGAAACTAACCAAATTAACTCATCAACATTACAATCACCAATGTAAAGAGACACCATATGAACAACTATCACTCACATAATCCAATTAAACATCCATCCTGCAAAAGGGGTTTAATTGTCATCACTAAATAAAATTCACCCTTTAAATACAGAAGCTTATCTCAAATTCAAGAAGAAACACATAAGAAAAACGAAATAAAGAGTCCATCATGAAAATATACTGACAAATATTTATAATATATTTTTTTTCAATTTAGAACGGACAATTTATAGAGAATTAAAGCATATAAACATGTCAAATCCCCAATCATAATACGATTCAATATGACATCTAAATTTTCTTGAAGATAACAGCAAGTGACAACGTATCATGACATGAAATTCTTCAAACAAAAACCAAATCGCAAACAATAATATTTAATAAATTGTGAAAAATCGCAAGAATGACAGAAACCCAGATGAGATCTGAGAAATCGATCTCTCACCTGAAATCGTAGAAGGTTGCTTTTTGATCGATGGTTGCTTTTTGAAATGAGCTGAGAAATCAATCTCTCACCCGAATCGATCTCTCATCGAATTAAAAGGATGCGCAGAAGGTTTTTTTTTGATCGATGGAATGGGATATTATCGATCTCTCACCTGAAATTGCAAACACGAAGGTTGCTTTTGGTATGAAATTTGAGATAAGGAAATTAGAACGGAAACTAGAAAATACTTTGGATAGCTCAAATCGAATTCAGAGGCTGCTGGAGAAGAGAAAGCGAAAGACAGAGAGAGAGAGAGAGAGAGAGAGAGAGAGAGAGAGAGAGATGAGAATAAGAGATGAGTTGAGAAATGAAGGTCGAATGATTGAGCCTGCTGGTTGGAAATTTCATGAAAGGCAAGGATAAAATAGGAAAGTCGGTAAAATTTCATTAAAGATCACTGTAGCGCGTTTTTGAGAAGAAGAAGAAGCGAAAATCCAAAAGCATGTATTTATAACTTCTGAAAAACTTAGTTGGGAAAAGTTAAAAGTGACCAAAAGCACTTCCCCACAATTTTACCAAACACCCTATCATTGGTCCGGAATCACTTTTGGCCCAAAAGTCACTGGGGAAGCAATGCCAAACTAGGCCTTAATCTTGCTGATCACTCCTAATCCTTGGATTGTCAAGAATCACTGTGTTATTAATATAAATATTCTTTAGAGAACATTGATGATTCTTATTATTATCTTCCAAATTTAAATACTTGGTAATCAAATCATTGGAGATATTAACATTAATTTCCGCATCTTAATTAGGAAATTGTTTAGCTGTTTGAATTTGAATTAGAGAAAAACTCTTAATTAGATCCTGATCTTCTGCAAGTGCATTAAATATGTTGGTCGTCATCGGAAACTGCCCTTCACGGATTGGGTCAACTGCTTGAAGCCCAAATTTGTCAACTTCAAATTTGGTTGTTGATTCCCGATTTACTTCCTGAGTATCAATTTTGTATTCTATACCATGAAAGGCCGATAGGTTTGCCTTGGATTTCTTGATCGCGATCGACCTTTGTCAGAATTAATCTCCTTGTTCTTTTGACAAAAATGAGTTTTTATATGCAAGTATTGTAGCAATTTTAAATTATTATTTTTTTGTTGCATATTTTTACTTTAAACTTGTGTTCTTCATCCAATTTATATTCATTTTTTATAGCTTAACTATAAGAACACAATTTTCGGCAATTTTGACTGTTTCAATGAATTTGGTTTCAAACCGAATACATCAAAACCTTCAAGACTTGTTCTAGTATCAAAGTATTATAGCCATTTTTTTTATAAATGTTTATTGCTTATATTTACATGAAACATGTATTCTTAGATCAATTTATACTCATTAAACCCGAGTTTCAATGGATTTGATTTGAAACTGAATCTGTAGAAACCACTGTGAGTTTTTATAAGCAAATATAGTAGCAATTTTAATTCAATCGTTTTTGTTGCATATATTTACTTTAAACTTGTGTTCTTAATCTAATTTATACTCATTTTTGTAACTTAACTATGAGAACACAAGTTTCGGTAATTTTGACCATTTCAACGGATTCAGTGTGACACCGAATCCATCGAAACCTTCAAGACTTGTTCTAATATCAAAGTATTGTAGTCATTTTTTTTACTTTTTTTTTTTCATTTTTTTTTTTTCATTTTGTTGCTTATATTTACATGAAACTTGTATTCTTAGTTCAATTTATACTCATTTAACCCGAGTTTCAACGGATTTAGTTTGAAACCAAATCAGGTAAAACCATAAAAATGAGTTTTTATATACAAATATTATAGTAATTTTTAATTTTATCGTTTTTGTTGCATATATTTACTTTAAACTTCTTTTCTTAATCCAATCTATATATTTTTTATAGCATAATTATGAAAACACAATTTTTGACAATTTCATTGGATTCGATTTCAAATATTCGAAACCATCAAAGATTCAAAGCTTGTTGTAATATCAAAGTACTGTAGCAATTTTTTTTTTCATTATTTTAATTTTTGTTGCTTCATACTTTTTTCAGTCAACTATATTTCAAACCATGGGCAAAACAGTCATTTCAACCAATCTGTTAAGTTATTTTTTTCTAATTTAATGCTTTTGTAGAAAATCGAGGAAGAAATGAGCAACACACATATAGGTGAGCAAATTAATTATCTTACTTTTGAATTCTTAATACTGTATAATACTAGAAGAACGAGTACCATGGCGTTGACATAATTTTCAAATAAATAAATACGTTGGTACAACCAAAAAATTAAAAACAGATATTGTATTATTATCTTGTTATAATAAATGTAATGACATTTTTCCTTTTATAGCAATAAAATAGTTGTTATTCTGTGCAGAAAGGGTACATGTTAACACTACCCTAAATACAATTATATAAGCTAAAATCTATGATGATTGATGATAATACGGGTATGTATATAAACATATGTCCCAATTTGATTGGTTAAATATAAATTGGGAAACCATCGTTGGACAACCGATGAGTTTTGCATTTAAATAACTTGTTTTTTATGTGTCTACATTAATTACAGACTTGGCTATCATGATGACGACGATGATCAGATCATATGTACCAAACCATATATCCATCGTTTTCTTGTTTATTGGAAACCACTCTTTTGATCTCAATTTCTTTGTCCTCCATTTCACCGATCCTCTTCTTCTTGCTATCACCAACAAATATATTTCGCTACTTCCACTAGACAATGGAAATCATGGCAAAGCTTTTTATGTTGTTTCTTATTTTACACTTGTATTATTATACAGAGCTTGCAGCTGCAGCTGTCTCTCACTCATCATCAGTCAAGTTTCTTCCAGGTTTCCAGGGTCCTCTTCCTTTTGAACTTGAAACTGGGTGAGACTTGGTTTTTAGTTTCAATGCTCTCTCACAATATAGATCTGTAAAAACCATTTTCATGTTTTTTTGTTTTTTTTTTTTTGTTTTTTATGTTACAGATATGTGGGTGTAGATCATGAGTCAGAGGATTCACAGATCTTCTACTACTTTGTTAAGTCAGAGAAAAATCCTGAAGAGGACCCTCTTATTCTCTGGCTAACTGGTGGTCCTGGCTGCTCTGCTTTTTCTGCTCTTATATATGAAATTGGTCAGAACCTGAACATCCATTTTTTTCCAATCAAAGGAAAAAAAAAAAAAAGTTGTCGTTTATCATTTGACTTTATACACGGACTTCCAATTCTTTGCAGGTCCATTAAATTTCAATTTAGTGGAGTACAATGGTAGCCTTCCTACTTTGGTTTTAAATCCAAACTCATGGACAAAGGTGATTGATATATTATATACATCTATACATGTTTTGGATCACACACTTGAACCAGATCATCAGATTATGCATTCATTTTCAGGTGGCAAGCATATTGTTTGTGGACTTGCCTGTTGGAGCTGGATTTTCCTATGCAACACTTGCCTCTCAAACGGGCGATTTCATACAAATTCACCAGGCAACAAAGTTTTTAAGAAAAGTACTGTATATATATATGCTTAAGTGAACATTTTTAATTCAATATCATGAGAAAATTAATGATGGTTTATATACATTATTTGTATTTCTAATCTTGTATATATATATATATATATACACACAGTGGCTGATGGATCATCACCCGGAGTTGCTCTCAAATCCAGTCTACATTGGAGGGGATTCGTATTCCGGCATTACTGTCCCAGGAGTTGTTCAACAGATCTCAAACGGTAAGACATCAAAAGGGTAGTGGAGAATGTGGTCCTTCCAAGTCAAGATCATTATATCTATATAAATAGTCACTGATAGCAGTAATACATGCACCGCCACACACACAAGTGACTCATGAATCCTACACACACTCGGAAAGCATGTGTTGTAATTAGTTTGTGATTAGGTTATGAACTCCTCTTTGAATAAGGACTGTAACATGTATAAATACACATCAAAGCCGTGAATAACATAAGTCTTTTTATTCTCTCAAATATTAATTCTTATATGGTATCAGAGCCTTCAGCTAAGAAATAGCTTGAATTTCTTGAAAACCTAAAACTCACCTAAACCTAAAACCATTATCTTCTTCTTAGTTTTCTTCTTACAAAGTACCAGCCGTCGCTACCAATTATGACTTCTACAGGCACACCGGCATCTTCCTCCTCCATCTCGTCTCCTCAGGTGACACTCATGGGAATGAACAACAACACCCAACTGCAATCACTTATTGCAATCAACTCCACTCAGGTTCCTATTAAACTATCGAAAGGAGGGAACTATGCAGCGTGGAGATCTCAGTTCGACAATCTACTATTTGGATATGGCCTCATGGGATTCCTAGACGACACTAAACCTTGCCCACCTGCTGGCATTATCGCCACCCCCACTGACTCACTGACAGCCGGAACATCTGAAACAGCTCCCAACCCGGATCATCATCTCTGGCTGCGTCAGGACAGATTGTTACTTCATGCTATCCAAGTCTCGTGCACAGGGGCTGCACAGTCTATCGTCACGCGGTCTACCACTTCTGCTCAAGCATGGCAGAAACTTGAGGCGACCTTTGCCAATCGTTCCAATACTCGTAAACTTGGGCTCCTTGACTCATTGACAAACGTAAGCTTGGCAGACAAATAAATTGCAGATTACATGCAAGGGATTAAAAACATCCTTGATAATCTTGAACTAATTGGGCATCATGTTGATGATGGTGCGACGGTCATTCACACATTAAATGGTTTGGGTTCAGCCTATCTACCATTAGCTTCCGCAATCCGAGCTCGTGACACACCAATTACCTTCGAAGAACTCTATGACAAATTGCTTGATCACGAGGCCTTCCTGCAACGTGATGAGACAAAAAGAAGTGGTCCAGCTATTACGGCGCAATTTAATCAGAAAACAGGTAACCGGAGAGGTCGTCAACAACCAGGTTATTCTTCCAACAATATGGGCAACCACTACACTCAACATTCCTGCAGCAATCAACACACCCAACCCACCTTCGGTAATTCTTCATATGGTGGTCGCGGGTACTCTTCAAATTATGGGAATCAATTTCGGTCCACTCCCAATTCTCAATTCTCATCTCCCACTCAGTGGCGCTCCTCCTCATTCAGCAATAATTCACGTCCTGTATGCCAACTTTGTGACAAGGCTAGGCACACAGCCCGTGTATGTCGCTCACGTCCACAGCCGGGATCTAATGCATGGCCGCAAGCTAACCATATGGCCTCTGATCAGTCGACAACTCGTACCAACTGGATCGTTGACTCAGGTGCTTCTCACCACATGACTTCAGACCTTCAAAATCTGTCGATCCATTCTGACTACAGTGGCCCGGAGGATATCATGGTTGGGGACGGTAACACAATTCCTATAACTCATACTGGTAGTACTTCTTTAACCACCTCTGATAAATCCTTTCCCCTCACACAAGTTCTCTGTTCTCCTCACATATCTCACAATCTTGTTTCTGTGTCAAAATTTTGCACTCACAATAATACGTCTATTGAATTCTTTCCTGATTATTTTCTTGTGAAGGATCTGATAACGGGGGCATCCTTGGTCCGCGGCCGGAATGAGGGTAACCTATATATTTGGCCGAGATCTAATTCACCTGGTCACTCCGCGTCTCCAGTTCGTCTCCTGTCTGCCACCTCTCAGCCGATTGTCAACACCCTGGTATGGCATTGTCGCCTCGGTCATCCGTCTCTTCCAATCACTCAGCATCTGGTATCCTCGCATGGTCTTCCAGTCTCTAAGTTAGAGTTAGGGTCTACTCATTGTCCTGCGTGTCTTTGTAATAAAAGTCACAAACTACCATTTGGAGTTTCGACATTAAAATGCAATAAACCGTTAGAAATTTTATTTACTAATGTTTGGGGCCCTGCTCATTTATCGTCTTTTGAAAATTTTCGCTACTATGTTATTTTTGTGGATTATTTTTCGAAATACACATGGTTATATCCACTTAAAAATAAATCTGATGTTCCTCATGTTTTCAAATGCTTCAAGGCACTTGTCGAAAATCTTTTCAACACTAGGATTAAAACGGTTTACTCCGATGGTAGTGGGGAGGCTCAATCCCTTGGTCTTGACTTAAAAACCTTAGGCATACAACATCTAAAATCACCTCCCCATACACCAGAACATGTCGGTATTGCTGAACGCAAGCATCGACATGTGGTGGAAACTGCACTCACTCTCCTGCATCATGCTTCCATGCCACTTAAATTCTGGAATCTAGCCTTTCAAACTGCGGTCTATTTAATTAACCGCATGCCAACTAAGGTCCTCCAAAACCGTAGCCCCTACTCCATTCTCTTCCACACGGATCCGAATTATCGTAGACTACGAGTTTTCGGTTGCTTGTGTTACCCATGGCTCCGCCTTTACACTTCTCATAAGTTAGAGCCTCGTTCCAAACCTTGTGTTTTCGTCGGATACTCCAATGACCATCATGCATACATGTGTCTAGATTGTCATACTAATAGGATATTTATTTCCCGACATGTCGTGTTCGTCGAGTCCGTCTTCCCCTTCTCAAGTCCGGTCGACCAACCCTCAAATACTGTCCCCTTCCACGTCAATAAATGGTTACAGTCCATTCCCCTCAAACCTGACTTCATCTCTGACACCGAGTCTCCACACTCCTTACCCACCGAACCTTCATTCTCCCTACCTGACTTCATCCCTATTTCTCAACCTTCCCCTCCCTCGGACTCACTACCTGTCCATCCTCCCATTCCAGCGCAATCAGCTGTGCCACCTGCTGCTGTTTCCACCCAGCCACCACAAGCTCCGCAACCCACTTCTCCACCTCGGGTCATCCAAACCAGGTCTAGAAGCAACATATTCAAACCCAAACCTGTCATTGACCTACACACTACAGCCCACACTCCCCCCCAAACCGAACCCACCACTCTAATCCAAGCCCGTAAAAGTATGGAATGGCGACGGGCAATGAGTGCTGAGTACGATGCTCTGGTTCAAAATTGTACATGGACACTCGTACCAGCTCACTCGTCACAGAATGTTGTGGGATGTAAGTGAATTTTTCGGATTAAAAGGAATCCTGATGGTTCGGTCGCCCGATACAAGGCTCGCCTTGTGGCGAAGGGCTTTCATCAACGCCCTGGCATTGACTTCACTGAGACTTTCAGTCCTGTTGTGAAACCAGTTACTGTTCGCCTAATTCTGACGATTGCAATCACTAATGGTTGGTCATTACGCCAACTGGATGTTAACAATGCTTTTTTTGCAGGGAACTCTCACAGATGATGTATACATGGAACAACCTCCTGGGTTTGCTCATCTCACCTTGCCACATCATGTTTGTAAGCTCCGAAAGGCAATTTATGGTCTCCGTCAGGCACCCCGGGCCTGGTATAATGAACTTCGAGCCTTTCTCATTGCTGCAGGTTTTGTCAACTCCAAGAGTGATGCCTCACTCTTCATCTATCACAAACTTGGACACACTGTGTACCTGCTAGTGTACGTGGACGACATTATTGTGACTGGCTCATCGGACTCCATTGTTCACCACTTCATCACCTCCCTAGCCCGGCGGTTTTCATTGAAGGATCTCGGCCAACTTTCTTTTTTTCTAGGAGTTGAAGCACTTCAATCCTCTCGTGGCCTCTTTCTTTCGCAGCAGAAGTACATACGTGATCTACTGACCAAGACCAACATGCTTGATGCCAAGCCTGTTTCCACGCCACTCTCGGCAACTGACACACTTAAGCTTGCTGATGGCAGTCCCCACACGGACTCCACGCAATATAGGCAAATCGTGGGCTCTCTCCAATACCTGTCTCTCACTCGACCGGACGTCTCGTTTGCGGTGAATAAACTGTCTCAATTTATGCATCGCCCAACCACATTGCACTGGACTGCTGTGAAAAGAGTCCTTCGGTACCTCAAAGGAACTCTCGACCATGGTTTGCTCATCAGGCGCACAGCTTCTCCTCAGCTCCATGCCTTTGCTGACTCCGATTGGGCAGGCGATCCAGATGACAGGCGATCCACCACAGCATACATCGTTTTCCTTGGGTCCATTTCTATCAGCTGGTGCTCTAAAAAGCAGCACACAGTCGCACAATCCTCTACGGAGGCCGAATATCGTGCTATCGCTTCTGCAGCAGCTGAGCTAAACTGGCTCGGTAATCTCATCTCTGAGCTTCGAATCCAGGTTCCAAAAACTCCTGTCATCTATTGTGACAATGTCGGTGCTACATACGTCTGTGCGAATCCTATTTTCCACAGTCGCATGAAACACGTGGCTATCGATTTTTTCTTTGTTCGAGATCAGGTGGCTCGTCAACAATTGCGAATCGCCCATGTCCACACAAATGATCAGCTGGCTGACTCCCTAACTAAACCTCTCAATCGCCGGCAGTTCATGGAACATCGCTTCAAGATAGGCGTCCTCGCCGGAAGCTCTATCTTGCGGGGGCATGATAGCAGTAATACATGCACCGCCACACACACAAGTGACTCATGAATCCTACACACACTCGGAAAGCATGTGTTGTAATTAGTTTGTGATTAGGTTATGAACTCCTCTTTGAATAAGGACTGTAACATGTATAAATACACATCAAAGCCGTGAATAACATAAGTCTTTTTATTCTCTCAAATATTAATTCTTATAGTCACTTGTCAGGAAAATATATATATCTAAACTGGTATAGTTTATGGTCCAAGCAGGAAATGAAGAAAATATCAAACCACTGATAAATCTCCAGGTTCATAATTTTACTCATATTTATTGTTTAAAATATGTTTAGACATTAATTGTTATTAATTAATTATCACATTATGGGTTCTTAATTAGCACGTTATGGATTCTGAAATGGTTTCAGGGATACATACTTGGGAACCCCTTGACAGATTCAAATTTTGATGGGAACTCAAAAATCCCATTTGCTCATGGAATGGGGCTTATTTCTGATGAACTCTATGAGGTGATTTAAATGTCTTCAAATACAAGTACAAGTTAGGGATGGGCGTGGGGGCCCAATGGGGCGGGGGAGGGTACCCCCATCCCCACCCCCACCCCCATTCCTCAAACCTACCCCCACCACCTCCTCCAAAACCCATTTGGGGGGGACTGGGTGTGGGGGCGTTTTGGGGGTAGGTCCCCCCTCCCCCACACTCAAAACCCATTTCCCCTGTTTCTTTTCAATTTCAATTCTAAATTTTCAATTCAATCCGAAAATCGAAATTTGAAATCCAGACATTCCAATATTTAATTTGACACTATTAAAATATTCAATCCAAAAAGTAATAAAAAAAATAATACAAAATAAATTTTTTACATATAAATAAAAATAAAAATAATATATATTTAATTTTTGGGGAAATGGGGTTTTGGGTTTGGGGATGGGTACCCCCACCATCTCCCCCAAAATCTATTTGGAGGCAAAGTTTACCCCCACTCCCACCCCCACCCCCACCCCCAAAACCCCATGGGGGCCAATGGGGGATGGGACCACATGGGGAAATGCCCATCCCTAATACCAAGTTCTTATAACATTCTTTGGAATATTGTAATTTGTTCATACAAATTCATTTTTTCTAGTCATTGAAGAGAACCTGTAGAGGACAATATCAAATCATAGATCCCAGTAATGCAGATTGTTTAAAACATTTCCAGGCTTATAAAAAGGTAAGCAACCACTACATTTGTTTGAATTATCAGACTAGTTTTTTTTTTTTTTTACTTTAATTAAGTTGATGCAAGCTTTGCAATTGGCATGCTCAGTGCATTTCAGGAGTTGAAGCTTCACATATTTTGAATCCAAGGTGTCCTTTTTCCTCTCCAAAGCCAAAGCCACATGTAGAGATGTTTGACAAAAGAAGATCTCTCTCCCATCAACACTCTCGACACTTCATCGATCCTGAACCAGAACTTCCTTCAATCCACTGTTTCGTAATTCATCATTTTTCTAATGAGATCGAATTCCTTCTTATTTAACTTGTTTTGTACACTAAAACATTTATTTTTGATTTATTTACCTGTTATGTGTAGACTTACAGATATTTGCTTTCTCGTTATTGGACTAACGACAAGAGTGTCCGAAAAGCACTTCATATAAGAGAGGTATGATACTAATTGAAACTTGAAAAATCATTAACAAAATAATGATTGGATTAAGCAGCACTCCTCTTGTTTACTACAGAGAAGTATAGGTGAATGGATACGATGCAATTACGGATTAAATTATACGAACGAAATCAGCAGCAGTTTACAGTATCATGTAAGCCTCAGTAGTAAAGGCTACCGCTCTTTAATTTACAGGTGAGTTTTAAGTTAGTTCACTTATTTTTCACATATCTAGTTTAGTTTAGTTTCTCAGTGTGAGAGGAGAGGAGTATTATAAGTTTTCGATATCTTTTTTATTTGATTTTGAATGACAGTGGCGATCACGACATGATGGTGCCATTCGTGGGAACACAAGCATGGATAAGGTCCCTGAACTACTCCATTGTTGATGACTGGAGACCATGGATTCTCCATGACCAAGTTGCAGGGTATGTCCTGAATTTTCTTTTGGTTTTTCATGTACTTTCTGCATCAGATTTAGCTTGTTAATGAGGGCTAAAAGATGGGTTCATTTTGCATCAATAGATTCACAAGGACTTACTCAAACAAGATGACATTTGCAACTGTAAAGGCAAGAAAATTCCTTCAGTTTTTGTTTCCTCTGTTAGAGAAAATGTGATTTTTTTTTTAAAAAAAAAAAGTTGGGGGTCTTTTTATATTTTTGGGACTGTTTTACAGGGTGCAGGGCACACAGCTCCTGAATACCAGCCTGTAGAATGTTACGCTATGTTTTGCAGGTGGATATCTCATGACCCTTTGTGAGTTGTGACAACCTCCAATTTCAAATCTCTGGAATCAAATACCCAATTCACTCCGTATATATACCAACAGCTTATACCAACAGCTTATACCATAATTGAAGGATTGAACATGTCAACTACTGTCAATCGAGACTATTTAAATAAATGTAACAGTTATATCATGAGCTAGAAAAAGCAGTTACGAGATTTTTTTATTATTTTTTAATAATTCAATTGCGAAAGTGTAAACGAATTCATAAAATTCTACACGAATTTTATACAAAACTTGTGCTTTTAGTTCAATTTATACTCATTAAACTGAGTTTCAATGGAATCGAATCCGTCGAAACCACAAAAATGATTTTTTTTAATGAAAGTATCGTAACGATTTTTAATTTGATCATTTTTATTACATATATTTATATTTAAAATTTTGTTCTTAATCAAATTTATACTTACTTTTTATAGCCTAACTATGATAACACAATTTTTGGTAATTTTGACAATTTTAACGGAAATCGAATCCGTCGAAACCTTCAAAACTTATTATAATATCAAAGTATTATAGCCATTATTTTCATTATTTTTTGTTTTTGTTGCTTATATTTACATGAATTCTTAGTTCAATTTTCAACTGATTTGATTTGAAATCGAATCCGTCGAAACTACAAAAATGAGTTTTTATTTATTTATTATTTTATTGTTTTAATTGATAATAAGCTCTATAGAACTTTTTTATTAGTAAAAAAAAAAAAAAAAAAAAAAAAAAAAAAAAAAAAAAAAAAAAAAAAAGTAGTGGCACATGCCCCTAAACACATTGATCTAAAAAGTCACGCACGTCTTAACACAACATATATATATATATATATATATATAAACCTAATTAATCAGATTAGAGGAATCATTCATTTTTACCTCAACATATGCAGCTCAATTAATGACAATGCTTAATTCTACTTGGACCGTTGAAGCCGCAGAATCAGTATGATCACTTCTAATCCTTGTATTGTCAAGAATCACTGTGTCATTAATATAAATATTCTTTAGAGAACATTGATGATTCTTATTATTATCTTCCAAATTTAAGTACTTGGTAATCAAATCATTGGAGATATTAACATTAATTTCCGCATCTTAATTAGAAAATTGTTTAGCTATTTGAATTTGAATTAGAGAAAAACTCTTACTTAGATCCTGATCATCTGCAAGTGCATTAGATATGATGGTCGTCACCGGAAACCGCCCTTCACAGATTGGGTCAACTTCTTGAAGCCCAAATTTGTCAACTTCATATTTGATTGTTGTTTCCCGATTTACTTCCTAAGTATCAATTTTGTATTATATACCACTAGTCATACTAGTGGTGTTGGTTTTCATGATAGGACAATAGGTTTGCCTTGGATTTCTCGATCGCGATCGACCTTTGTTAGAATTAATCTTCTTGTTCTTTTGACAAAATGAGCTTTTATATGCAAGTATTGTAGCAATTTTTAATTTATATTTTTTTTGTTACATATTTTTACTTTAAACTTGTGTTCTTCATCCAATTTATATTCATTTTTTATAGCTTAACTATGATAACACAATTTTCGACAATTCTGACCGTTTCAACGAATTCGGTTTCAAACCGAATACGTTGAAACCTTCAAGACTTGTTCTAATATCAAAGTATTATAGCTAGTGGTAGCCATGGTTCGGTTTCGGACTAAAACCAACGGTTTCGGTTTGGTGGCCACCCAAAACCGAAACCGGAACCATCGGTTTGGTTATCGATTTCAAACCGGCAGTTTAGCAGTTTCAGTTTCCGTTTCCGTTTTTTTATATTTTTTTATATTAATTCTTCCCAATTATAATTCCAATGAACATTTACAAACATTTTTCATATAAGTATTTAAGTATTTCACAATGTTTAAAAGAAAAGAAATTGACATTTATTAATAAATACAACTTTACAATTTCACAAAAAAAAAAAATTAAAAAAAAATTAGAAATTGGCCTTGAAGGCTTGAATTCAAATTTACAATATTACAATGTAATAAAGTTTAAATTAAAAAAAATAAAAAAAATACCGGCCTTACACTTAATTTTTTACCACAATTAAGCTGCCTACGTATCCTCCATCAATGTAGAGGAATCAAATGTCACGTAATTCTTTTACCTTTAATTAGTTGCTCGGTGTTGGAGGTTAGAAGTTAGAACGGAATCTATTCATTGCTTTTCGTTCCCATGGATTCCGTTCATTGCTTTTCGTTCCCGTGGTTTGTTTATCTTCGAAGAAGTTGTTCACTATCTCCGGATGGAGTTCTTGTTGTCTATATTTTGCATTTGTCCAATCATCAACACACGCCTGGATTTCAAGTGAATGTGGAGATATAGATGACTGTCTTGGGTCCAAAATATTTCCACCTGCACTAAATTCTTGTTCCATAGCAACGGTAGAAACTGGCGTTCCAAGAATTTGTTTGGCAATAATAGCCAAAATTGGATAATCCTGTTGATGACTCTTCCCCCAAACTTGGAGACTAAATTCTTCATCTAAAAATTCATGAGTGTCTTCTAAATACCGGTCAAGCTTAGAGACCTTTGAGGATGAAGAAGATGTTCGTAATTTTTTGGTTCTTTGGGAAAACAATCGATCCCCTAAACCCCTTAATTGAAATTTTACAGAATTACTAGTTCCACCAGATGTGGGTTGGGGTTGTGAAACCAGCACGTTCAAAGACGGATCATATATTCTAAGATATTCATCGTATAATTCATAAAACAATTTCTTAACGGAATTACAATACTGAAAAACATCAATTTCTAAATCTAAACATTTGTAATAATTAGTTAAATATTTCTGCAAACATTCAAATTTAAAGCGTGGATCTAAACACGGTTCAAGCAAGTAAATATTTGGAATCTCCCTATAATACTGTAACTATTTTGTCCTCATGACAGCAACACATGAACTCAATTAAACATCAAATTCACAATCATTAAATGCACCAACAATATTAACACTTTGAATAAAAAATAAATGAGTAGTGAGATAGTAAACATCGGATAAAGTTGTGATAGCATCATTAAAAACACGTAACAATTCAAGAATTTTTATACATGCATCATAATGGTTCAATTGAAGAGAAATTAAAGAAACATTATAAGTAATAAAAGAAATTAATAAATCCCTATATTCAACACTTTCACTAAGCAACTTATAAGTTGAATTCCAATGAGTGGTAATATCTCAAGAAAATTTTTTGGGACGCATATTATTCTGAGAGCAATATTTTAATCATTATTTCTGGATTTTATTATGCCTCCAGATATAATTAATACTATCTCTAATTGGTCTAATAAAAGCAAAAAACTCTATTAATCCAGCTTGAACACAAAAATTTAAAACATGACATGCACAACGTTAATGAAATAATTTACCCCCAAAATAGGGATTGTACAAATCCTGTAACATAGGAATAGATGTGGTATTGCTTGCAGCATCAAAGCCAATATCAAAAATTTTGTTTAAGATATTATACTCTTGAAAAATGATTTTAAGGAATTGAAAAATATTTTGAGTTGAATGCGAGTCATCGAAAACACAAAATGCAAGAATTCTTTTTTGCATGTCCGAGTCATTGTCCATATAATGACATGTGACACCCAAATATGAATGACTACCAAAATTGTCACTCCATATGTCGGCACATACGGAAACGTGATCTTGAAATTGAGAAAAAAATATTTTCAATCTGTTTTTTTTTTTTTTTTGTAAATGTCATTTAGTGTACGTGTGAGAGTGGCTCTAGGAACACGTTACATTGCAGGATTTAATGCATTTTAACAATAATTAACAAAACCTATTTTCTCACCAAAATCAAAAGGTAAGTGTTCAGTTGCAACCATTAATACTAATTGTTCTTTATTTTTTTCGGACGTGTAATGAAATAATTGATTAGAAGGGGTTGCGTACCTGGAGATTTGGGCTTGGTTACTCGCCACCACTTATTCAGACGGGTGATTTTTTTTTATATGGGTCCAGAACGTGCCATATCCGAAGTTTCTTGCAACCTTGTATGATTTGGTGCAGTAATTGCACTGGATTTGGAAACATCCATCATCTAACTTAGTTTTCTTCATATGCACTTTGAAGAGTTCGGACTTCATCGGCTTTTCTTCTTCACCTTCACCTACAAAAAAAATCATCCGAAAGGGCTGGGGGGTTAGATATATTTTCATTAGTATTGGGGGTATTGTGAGCAGGGTCGACTCCGTCGAACTCGGGAATTATTAGAGGGGGATTAGGACTAGAAGGGGAATCTGATCAAAACCGATCTTGAAGGAATTGGTGAAAAGTCACATCGTCGTAAGTGACAGCGTCACTAATGTGTTCCAACAAATTTTGCATTGGACCCTTTCCTTTGTTCACGTTTCTTGAACTATCTCCCCCACTTGCCATTGAAAAATTAATAATAATAAAATATAGATTAAAAAAAAAAAAAAGATGATTGAAAAAATATATATTGTTGGAATAAGAATGGTGAGCAAGTAAAAAAAAATATATTATTGAAAAAAATATATTGTTGGAATAAGAGTGGTAAGCAAGTAAAATATATATATATATGATTGAAAAATATATATTGTTGAAATAATAGTGGTAAGCAAGTAATATATATATATGATTGAAAAAAAAAATATTGTTGAAATAATAGTGGTGAAAAAAAATTTATGATGGTCAAAAATAGAAGAAATAAATATTGTAAATCAATTTGATGATTGAAAAAATAGAAGATAGTAAAAAATAGAAGAAATAATTTATATATGAATGATAATTAAATAAAATTGCTGAATGTAGATAGAATTGAGAATTTGAGATTGAGAGAAGCTATGAGAAGTTGAGAGAATGAGAGTGGTGTGAAGAATAATGACATGGGGGGTGGATATAGTAGAGAGGGGTAGCTTTGCAAATAAGATAAATTAAGGGGTGAAAAAAATAAAAATAAATGGTCGTTGGGAACCAATCAGAACGATCATTGCCCAACGGCCATATTCAAAAAAAAATTCAGACGCTGTGCCACGTGGCAGCGTCTGATTGGTTTTTTTTTCCATCGTTTCAATAATCAAAACGGTATTTTTTTTTTTAAAAAAAAAAAAAATCTGCCACGTGGTAGTGTCTGATTGGTTGGAATTAAAAAAAAAAAAAAAAACCGACAGTTTGAACTGTGGACAAAATTGACGGTTTAGGTTCCGGTTTTCGGTTTTCGGTTTTAGTTTGGCATGTCCAGTTCCGATTTAACCCCGGAAAAAACCGGCCACCTCTAATTATAGCCACTTTTTTTTTTTTTTTTTTTTTTCATTTTTATTGTTTATATTTACATGAAACATGTATTCTTAGATCAATTTATACTCATTAAACCCGAGTTTCAACGGATTTGATTTAAAACTGAATCCGTCGAAACCACGATGAGTTTTTATAAGTAAATATAGTAGAATTTTAATTCAATCGTTTTTGTTGCGTATATTTACTTTAAACTTGTGTTCTTAATCCAATTTAACTCATTTTTGTAACATAACTATAAGAATACAATTTTCGGTAATTTTGATCATTTCAACGGATTCGGTGTCAAACCGAATCCATCGAAACCTTCAAGACTTGTTCTAATATCAAAGTATTGTAGTAATTTTTTTCATTATTTTCATTTTGTTGCTTATATTTACATGAAACTTGTATTCTTAGTTCAATTTATACTCATTTAACCCGAGTTTCAACTGATTTGATTTAAAACCGAATCAGCTGAAACCACAAAAATGAGTTTTTATATGCAAATATTATAGCAATTTTTAATTTGATCATTTTTGTTGCATATATTTACTTTAAACTCTGTTTTTAATCCAATCTATATATTTTTTATAGCATACTTATGAAAACACAATTTTTGACCATTTTGACAATTTCATTGGATTCGATTTCAAACCGAATACGTTAAAACCATCAAAGCTTGTTGTAATATCAAAGTACTGTAGCAATTTTTTTCTTCATTATTTAAATTTGTGTTGCTTCATACCCAGCTATCTGCTGTTTTCTTACCTGCGCTCTTTTTTTTTTTTTTTTTCCGTTTACAGTTTCAATAGAAAACTACCAAAATTTGAGCTGTACAAATTCCATCAATCATCATGAACTTGAAATAGGAAATCTCCATTGTTGAGTTTATGATTTTCAGTTCAGTAAAAGTCCAAGACAATATTTGAAGCTAAAACAGTGAGTACAGCCCCACAGGTCACCAGAAGTAAGAGGTTGTAAATCAACTCATAAATTTAGTTTCTTTTTCTAATAAATATAAATTATCTCCTTATAATAATTTAAATAAATAAATAAAAATGGGGATACAATGATACAACCACTTGCGAGTTTACAAAAACTGAAAATTTCGGTGTACAGATTTTTTTTTCAATAAAACCAAAACTCATTACAAAATACATGAATGACTGTAAAAGCCGCCCAATTTTCCCCTTCAGTACAACCACCTTCTTGAAGAAGATTGCCAGCACAGCCAGGTTGCCTCCTGTAACTTCTCATCTTCGCAACGAGAATATACAGAAGAAAAGGATTACGCAGGATGCTTTCATATCCATTCGAGTATGATACACTACAAACTTTGGAGAGACTACTCTTCTGTGTAACTGGGTGTGTGAATAAACTTTGGATCCAATAGCATCTTTTTTTCTACTTCTCGTGTAAGTCCTTTTTTGGCAGCATGTCGTGCCTCCTAAATCTCCACCTGAACCTTGAGCCTGTAACAAACAGAACATAAATAAAATAATTAGACAGTCAATATTTGACCAGGAACGTTTTGAGGGTCGTTGAGTTGGTGACTAGCACATTGCTTGGCCTGGAACTAGATATGCGTTAATATATGCATTTTCAGAACAAAACCCATCGATGCATTTTGTTTCAAGATGATTTGATAAGATATATATATCAAACAGAATTTCCACAAAAATGGATCATGTGTGTTTTATGCCCCAAGTCTATAAATGCTAAAGACAAGGACTTATCCACCAAATCAAGTGAAAAATAAAACAAAACATACCGCTGGACTTTCTTGAGAAGAACTTAAGCACCTCATCAATAATTATAACCTACATCAAATAGAAAAATTAAAGTTAGAATTTGAAAGAGACAAAATGAGTTTCTCATGCAAAAGTATGCTCATGCACACAATTTTGAAGAAGCCAGGCAGTTTCTCATTGTTCTGAACGAATAAAAATGAAATTTAAGCCACAAATTATGCGATTTCATTAGCTAAATATTCTTGGCAACATGGTGAATGTAGATTATATTATATTTTATTTCATTTTAGGGCAGCCTGTTATGGAAGCAGATATTGACACAATTACTTAAATATAGAGAGTTCCCAGATAAATGAGTAGCCAAAAACAAATTTGTTGAAAGAAGTAAACTTTGCCTTAGAAGATAATACATACAGGAAATGAAAGATACAAGACAGCAGTCCAATCCTCCCAAGATAATGGTGTTACCTGCAGTAAGTAATATCGCACACCATTAAATAAATTTCTTAGGAGAAAACGAGATAAAATATCATTTACTGGATCAAGTATTAACAGCCGATGGGAGTAAAAAAGAACACTTACGGAGAAAAGAATAGATAGCGGACGCACATACAAAATTAGTATGTGAAGGATCATTGTCAGGACAATTGAAGCAACAAGCCATAAGTTACTCCAGGGAGGGATAACCCTAAAAATATGCAAGTTTCAAAAGCATCAGAATTAACATGTTTTATTTTTATAGTAAGTAAATAAACACTTCATACTTACAGTAAAGATTGATTTTCACTGAGGTTATTCAGAGCGTTGAACATCTCAACAACAACAAGCACAGTCATTGATACTGTTGAGGGATGCCGGTCCTCAAATATACTGCATGGGTAAGTTGTTTGCCTCGTCGAGCAAGAGTCAAAATTCATCTGAAACAAACCAAGTAATAACAGATCCAAAATTAACTAGCCACGTGTTACATGTTACATTACTGAGTCATATAAATAAAACAAAAAAATTAGTTACAAAAGAGACTCATTTTATGCCGACTTGAGAAACTCAGTAGTCTATTTATGCAGTGAACACAACTTAAAAAAATTATTTAACGAACACCTTACCAGCTCAGCATAAGGTAGCTTGGGACCGCTATCAGAATAGACAAACCACCATATGAACCCCGCAACAGTTGCAAGGCCAACATAAGCTGCATCAAATATTAACAATTGATAAAGTTATAATAAAATAGATATCTAAATTCACTGAGTTACCCAGACTACAGAGAGGAAAAAAGAGTTCATGTTGTCAGCAATAAGATCATGATTTGAGAAGTCATTAGTAAACATCTTATCAACAAAGCATCCCATATAACTCAGTAGGATAGAATTAGAAGCACTATGTAACGGCATTTGTTGGTACCTCCAATTACCAAATAACGAAAAAACAACCATCCGGAGACCACTGCTTCGCTAACCTGCACAGTAAATTTGAGTGGAAATTTATATAACATGAGAAAATAAGAATTCTATTTTTGTACATGCAAGCAAAATCTAATAAAATAGCTAAATAAGGATCACATCAGATGGTAAAAATTTGGACAAGCATCTAAAGTTTGATGTTGTGTGAATACGCTCAAACTTTATGCTGAGAATCCATGTCATTTCAAGCACCAACAGACAACTCATATAAGAAACCAATATACAAGGAAAAGTATCACACTTATGCTTTTCATTATATTCTGATTCAAAAAGTGAGAGAACAGAAGTTCAGTCTTAACATTTCAAGCTCAAGTACATGAAACAGGCAGAGTTGATGTTTCACTTGCATCTCAACAACCAACAATTAGAGGGATAAATGGAGGAAAAAGATACCACTATTCTAAAGATTTTGGTAATACCTTACGAGGTTTGACCTTCATGACATCGGAGTCTTGCTTATTAAAACCAATAGCTGTGGCAGGCAATCCATCAGTTACCAAGTTAACCCACAGCAGCTGGACCTGAAAATAACTTTAACCAAAATATAAATTTCTTTTTCTAAAATATAATTTTTCAAGTGATAACTAAGAAAAATCATCCATCAGAAAATACCAACTCCTGCAATTTGAGGCTGCATAACAGAAGATGCAGGTAAATTGGATTATTGGAAGGACCCTAATTTTAAGCAATACCTCCCAAGAAGGATAAACTGGTATCCTTATCCCATCATAATATAACTGACCAAATCATTCCTGATTTCCAAATATGACAATAATAATGAAGATACTGTGCAAGGCACTTAAATTTCGTTTGAATTGCATTCAGGTTTTAGGCATATATTAGTACACTCACAGCTACTCATGTATATTTAATCACCTATTGACAAAAAGGGGTTGTTCTTTCATTTTTGCGAAAACAATGAATATAATGCATTACAAATCATATTCTTCAAGGCAGTTAAACTCACAGGGGCAAGAGTATCAGGTATTCCCAGTACAGCTGCAACAAAAATACAAACTACTTCTCCAATATTTGAAGAAATCATGTATCTGATGAATTGCTTTGTATTATTGTATATAGCTCTTCCTTCTGCAACAGCCTGCCCAGGATCAAACAGTTCAAAAAGTTGAACAGTACACACGCACAAACGCCAAAGAAATAATACACAACACAAATGGAAGCTCAGACTGATAAAGATGGAGGAAGACTAGCATACCGCAACAATTGTAGCAAAATTATCATCAGCCAGAACCATATCTGAAGCACTCTGGAATTCAAGAGAACAAAGATGATGAGGAAAACAAAATTAAAACAATCTAATGAGAAAAGAAATGCAATAATGACCATTAAAATTTAAAAGACTAAGTGATTACATTGGATTTTAAGTTATTAGATATCTGTGAAAACTAATTTAAGAAAATTCGTTAAAAACTCCATGCTAAGAATGGCTCTATGGAACAGAAATACTCCAACTGAATCTTAAACTATATCATCATCAAAGACTTATAAATACACTTAGAAGTTCAGTAATCTTGTTAGGTGGCCACAAGTCGATGTTTAAAGCTGCATCATTTATCAAGGTATTCAAAATGCTTTCCATATTAGATATATAGGAAATATAAAAATCATAAACTAAGAAAAAACAAAAACCTCTTTTACATAAGAAAATAGAAAAAAATAAAATAAAAGTGTGAACTGGACAGAGAGATAAAAGTTTTTGTAACACAAACACCATAGTTAAACTGTTGCTTACTTAAAACCTGCTAGTAATATTTAGGAACCATATAAAACTAGAAGCACCTAAAATGAATAACAATAATAATATGAAAACACTCAAATGACACCCCACAATCCCCTCATAAATCAACACCATGAAGTTTTTCCAGATCATCAACAATAAGAAAAATTTCATTAAAGCATCTTTTTTTATATTTTTATAGAGCAAGAGAAAGATGAAAACAAAGATTATAAACAGTCTACCATATATGACATGCTTGGAATAAAAAGAAAATTCATATGAATTGCTCCCTTGAAATAAAGCCAGTTAATGATACCTTTGCAACAGCTGTTCCTGATCCCATCGCAATTCCTATATCTGCTTTCTTTAGTGCAGGTGCATCATTGACGCCATCACCAGTCATTGCAACCTAAGAAATCAATAATGTGAGAGTTAAGGATGCAATAACACAAGGCATATATATATATATATATAAGAGAAATACTGCAGTACCACTTCGTTCTGGTTCCGTAAGGCCTCCACAAGCATTCTCTTATGAGAAGGTTCAACCCTAAAAAATTATTAAGAAAGTGCACTTCAACTTGAGGGATTCGTATAGTCAAGAACAAATGAAAATCTTAAAGTGCAACATAATGGCATATAAGAGCACATGTTCCTAATGTTTTTATATTACCTACCAAATATAGCATAAATGACTCAAAATATACCTGGTGAAAAGTGCCATACGCTGAAGTGCCACACTTTGTTGCAATGCTGGAAGTTCTTCAAACTCAGAAGCTGTATAGGAGTAACTGGCGAAATCTACCAAGTGATCAAAAGCGCCTATCTTACGACAAAGTGATTCAGCTGTGGACTGAAGTTGTGTCTCACATCAGAAAGTCAAGTGTCGAGAAAAAAAAAGTAACTCGGAAATTCAAAATAACCGAAAATATAAATCACTATTTTTTAGTTACCTTGTTATCCCCAGTGACGACTATAACACGTATACCAGCAGTCATGCATGACAGCATGGCATTTTTTACTTCGTCTCTTGGTGGATCAAGCATTCCAACCTTTAGAAAAGGAAGAAAATAAAATGAGGTAAATGAGGAAAAGGTGCATAGTATAAAAAAATTGTATATATATATCTACAAATAAAATTTCTTGTTCTCCTATTGCAGTGACTATTCCAATTAGTTTGTTTATTTTAATTGTCCAGGGAACCTGACTTATATTGATACCCAAATACCTACTGCTCTCAATTATAGCTCTTTAGGTAGTAAAAAAATAGTATCACAGGAAACTGAAAACTTAAAATGGCAATAAAAAGCATTTATGTGGATGTCTTCCATGTCAATATTTCTATCCACATATATAATTCTAACTTGATATGGCAAGATGCCCATTATACTTGCCGCAAGTTTACCTAAATCAAAACATTATGTTCAACTAAATTAAAAAATAATAAATTATGTTAAATAAAGAATTTGTTATGAAAGTCATATAAATTTCTTTATGCTTATGAACTACTTTGTAGATCAGCGGGTCGATGAATAGGAATAATTAGATTAGTAACTATAACTATAACAAATATTACTAAAACCAAAACAATTTAAACGGAGAACAATACTCTCAAGTCTCACCATCCTAAATCATCCTCATTCCAGTTGAGGATAATAAGAATTATGTCCTAGTTTGAGGTTTGACTATTAGACATTTTGAGACGATATTTAAAATATCATGTCTTCCAAATCTATCCTAATATAAATAAAGACAATAAAAAGTTAAAGAGTAATATGATAAAGTAAAGGATATAATGCAAAATTTACTGCATTATGCATGATGATAAGCATTGCTACAGACATCAATAGAATAAGCATTAGATTTGAACAGAAAGCATACCAACCCAATAAATGTAAGGTCTTTCTCATTGTCGTAAGAGAGAGTTTGTTGACCCATGGGCATCTGTTTAAAGGCTAGAGCTAGACATCTCAATGTTTCTTTTCCTGCGAGACTGACCAATAAATGTGTGTTCAAATGACATGTAAGAAAAACTGAATAATCCCACAGAAACCCACCAAATTGTAGATCTCAATGACATCAGGCTGATACTACAAATTTAACAGTAGTTCCAATTTCTATTAAAATGACATTTGAAATCCACTCCAAAATATCAGACCACTGTAATAGATTGAATGTCCAAAACTTTTAAAGGAAATCAAACAGTTCACAGTGTGGTATAATTTCAAATATCTGCATTCCTGATAAGTTTAGTCAAAGAACAATTGTCACTAGAGAGAAAGCTTCAACTTTAGAGGAGATTATAAAATCATGGGAATGACCCCATCTTGATGGAAACCAGCACTCTAGATACAATCAATTTTTGATTTATTGGAAAATAAATTTATTCCACAAAAAATAGGAACAAGGGAAGAGGTGGACAAGAAATCCACAAAAACAAGAGCAAAACAAAAGATAAGAAATAGAAACCTCAAGAGCAGCAGTAGGAGTACAAAAAAAGTCTATAATATACAAATGCTTCCCTCTAGATACAGTCAACTAAAACCAGCAGAGATATGCTAAAGGCAACCACCAATATACTGAAAAGATATTGATAAGCATGTTAATTTTTCATTGTTTGATGAACCATTAGCAAACAGTTTAGCAGAGAACTCTAAAACATGGAATCATTGGAAATTTACACCAAACTTGTTTAATTTATTTTATTATGTTCTTTTTTCCACCATTAAAAAAGATCTCTTTCTCCAATAAATTCCATTTTCTCTTTTTAATAAAGTTCTTCCTATTTTAGCAAAAATAAAAACTTGTATTGAAACAGAAGAAATTTACCAAGGAGCATAAACAGTTCTCAGCTTACAAAATCACTGGGACCAACTCCATGAAAAGAATTTAAAAAAAAACAAGCCTAAAGAATCCTTGTAAGGATAGAAAATTTTACTGACAATGAGCAAGCTACACTGTAAGGATGTGCCTTCAACTTCAAATGAAATAACAACAATATTTAACGGGAACAATCCAGAAAAAAACTTTTGGACCTCTGAACAAAATGTTATTATATCTTCGCGAAACGTTGCACTTTGAGGCAAGAACCTTGAACTTTCAAGAGTCTCCATTGTTTTTAAATTTGCATAATTGGGAGGACGTTAAATGATTGTATTTTGATTTGAATTGCTTATTTATAGATTGAATGTATCTTTCTATGGACAGCTGGTCCACTCTTTGTCCTTATCCTAGATTTTGAGAAAATATTGTTCTTGCTCATCAAAAAACCTATGTTAGTACCCGCTGACTCAAAAGCTTAAGTTGTTAAGAAATGACCCGACAATAGTATTTAAGCACTCAATACACCCCCTCTAGTGCAAGGCTGAACTCTGGGCTTGTTACGTAGATTGTACACAAGTTCATGTTGCTCTGTTTTGTAATTATATATTAAATTTCTATAATGGGGTTCCCAAGATTCTAACTTGAGCTGGGTCAATATGCTCATAATACCATGTCAATAACCGCTAGATTCAAAAGCTTAAGCCATTAGGGAATGACCCAACAATATATTTAAGCACTCTAACAACCTACATACATCTTAGCCCCAAATAGAGCCTTCACATATTCAGCGAAGCAGACCAGAAATAGTAAGCTGAAGCAAAGGTTGATACGGTTATCTTGTCACTATAATTGAGCTGTGAAGCAGCGTAGAGTCATTCAAAGTATCAATTAGGCGTAAGAAGAATCCAGATGTAACACTAGGCATGAAGTCAACCTGATTTTCAGCACCATGAAATTTTTAATTGGCGTAATTCCAACCCTTGCCAGGCAAGGACCCCATCCCTGTCCAATGTCATCAAGAAAAAGACAGGTTTCTAAACCAGGGCTATACTCTACTGCCACCCGGTATCTCATGCATGGAAACTTGCAATTTCGACATATTGAAAAGGAGAAAAGAAATCATTGCAATGTAAGTTGATACAAAAATTAAAAACAGAACAAATCTAACCTATCAAATCTTGATTCAAGCTCAGCTCGGATATTAGTGGTCATTGGAACAGTGGAGCCACCATCATTGCAGAGAATATTTGTACATCTAGAAATGATACTCTCTGGAGCGCCTTTAGAAAACATTATATCCATTTGTTTACGACGGCAAAGGACACTCATCATTTTACGATCACGTGAAAATTCCAAAATGGAAACCTGAAAAGCATCAAACTCTTAGACTGTACAGACTAATAACAACTACTTTACTAAAAATAAACAAATAATGAAAAGCTATTATAAAACATTTTTTCAAGTTTCATACGATATTTCTTTTCAAATGAACAAATGTATTTTAATTAACACTCAAGTTTGCTACAATGAAAACTCTTGTACAAATGAAGCAGTACTTAATAGAGATTTGAAGCAAATACAGAATAAATAAATAAAGGACTAAAGAACTGAAAATATCAAAGAAACTAAAAATAGCCTGTCAGATTTCAAAATACTTGCTTGAAAAGGAGAGACACACACACACAGAGCAAAAATTGCCATACAAGACATGATCAAACAGAGAATAACATGGCATTGACCATATAAGAAGACTGTGCCCACCCATTAAATCCAAAGGAATCTCAATAAATTACTTTGCTACAATAGACCAGGAAACAGCAGAAACCAAGTTCAACAACTTTTCACCGAAAATTTTGATACACAAAGTTCATTGGAATTCATTCAAAGAAAAAGATAATAATAATATATCATTTTATATCTAATAATTCATTTTCTAAAGCAAACCTTTTTGAACTGGTTCTCCCAATAATGATTGCAGTATGATGCACGCTCATGCTTGCTAAGCATGTTCAAAGCAGAAGGCATAGAATCAAAACCAGGAAGGCCAACCTGTAAATATTAGTAAAACAAATAAGTCTGCACCTCCAAATGAGCAATTGAAAAAACAAAGTTGAGATGTGTTAATTTTTTATACTTGATGGATTTCTATAATTTTGAGTAGTGGTTTATATATTCGTGGATAACCTTTTCGGTTGAGCATTCATTACTAATACCCGTCTTTCTTCCTATCTTTTCAATGTGGGATTCATTCCCATCTTCTTTACTCAAGATTCACATGTTGTAACACTCCCTCATATGTGATCTCGGTTGGTGTTTGTCAAATTATCCACCTTTTGTTTTTATTTTTTTTTCTGAGTTGTTGTGATGCAAAGCTCGTGATTTTTCCATTGAAATTTGTCTAGAAGGCTCTGATATATATATATATATATTTGATGGATTGCTATATTTTTGAAAAGCAATTTTATTTTAGTGGATAGCCATAAAACCCAAAAGAATATCCCTTTAGGTTGTGGCATTCACTGCTATAGTGCTATATATACCCTTTTCTTTCTTTTTATCTTTTCAATGTGATTCACATGTGAGTGACCTCTAACAAGATGGAAAGGACGAGGATAGGAGGAAGAAAAGACCAAATAACAATAGTAACAACTAGTATCTAATAAGTAAAGGTACACAAACCTACCTTTTCAGCCAAAACGCGGAGGGCCACCTCAGTGGACTCACCAATTTTTTCATAGTTTCCCTTGTCAGGGTTATATTGTAAGACAGACTCATTGCAAAGAGCTGAACCCATAGCTATGTGAAGAAGACAAGGCAACTGAGCAGGAAATTCAAGCTGCAAAATAACCAAATGTTTATGAATACAGTGCAAACAGGAATTACTAAAAGTCCATAGGCTACCAACAACCTGCTTCCTCCATATATATATATATATATCTCTCTACAGATACATTCATTCATAAAGAGGAAGCAATAGATGGTCATAAAGTATTTGGTCAAAATTAATTTTTAACAAACGTAGTGACTTTCAAACACTAACTTTTACTGCAGAATGAAAACACCAAGCACTTAATAAGTTCCATTATCCACCCACATATGCCAATTTAGCATATTGTATGCCCATTCAACCCTATTAAATATGCACCATGCATGCTTACAGGTACTCTTTAACTGAAGGCACTGAACTTGAGGGGCCTGGCACTCTGCAATAATTGAGGATCACAAATGATCTGAAAAATAAATACCTGCTGTCCATTGCTGTCAAAGACAATGCCTTCTGGTGCATAAGTTGTTCCACTGACACCATATTCAGCAATAAGAGGGCCTTGTTGTATAGAATGAACCACACATATCTAGGAAGAGCAAGTATCAGGCAATCAAAATGTCATTCAGAAGAATAAGTATAGAGTAGTCATTGTCATGCATAAAGCAAAGACAGCTTTTACATATAATTGATAGGAAACAAGCGAAAACAGATATGTTAGTCTAGGTTGTTACATAAAAAATAATGAACAAGCCAAAAATGAAAAAATAAGTGAAAAGATGATGCAATAATTGTCAACTTGATCAATCAAAGATTGCAGGCATCTTGGTTGATAAGCTTTATTGAACCAGTTTTCAAATTTTCTACATTCTTTCAATAAGATGTCACATGTACAGAATCCACCATATTGTTAGGAGTGCTTATACATAATGATAACTGATTTCCATCTATGTATGCACTCCAAACAATATGGTTGATTTCTTCCTGCTGTTGTATACACTTGCATTCTCTGTCCTGAGAATAATTTTTAAACAAAAATATATTCAATATATCATAGCTAAGAAAGAGCATCAAAATTCCAGTAGTAAGAACTTGAGACAAAAATGAAGACATAAAAGAAGGTTTGAAAACAAATTTCTAGCCATTACACTCTGATGGATAAAAAAGGAAGAAAAAGCAACTGAAAGGTATTGACAACTTAAAAATAATCACATAAGGCAAAAACATTAAATTTTACAAGTAAACAACTCCCTATCAGTTCTATCATATTTCACGGACATACATTGACATGAGAATTTAAAGTTCATGATTCATAAATCCAAAGGAATCCCCCTTTCAACGAATGTCTTTTGTTAAATAAGAAACAGAAGAGATTTTATTGATGTCAAAACACATTATACTTTAGGGTGAACCAGCAGTACAGCTAATGTGATTGCACTGAAAATAAAAGCTAACACAACCTATGAAGTTGATAACTTATAACAAGTACAAGATAATCTTGTAATTGGACAATAAACCATTTCCAATTATCAAAAACTAGGATCGCTAACTATTATGAAGTATCTAATATTTTATTATGGACTGGGAATTACTTTCACAAATCAAACCAAAACCCTCCTATTCAACAGTATCGGATTTAATTTGGATAATGAGAAATACAAACTTGACTGTGATTGAAAAATTATGAAATACAGAATAAAAAGCTGACGAAGTTTAAAAAGTACTTGAAATAACCTCTCAACATCCAAGACAGCAGAAATGAAAGTTCTAAGAGTTATGACTACAAAAGAACAAAAAGGAACAAATTTTGACAAGTTCAGAAAAGCCATTAGTCTTTCAAATTGAGAAAAACATATAAGGGGAAAAAAGTTTCAACACACCCAGAATCATTCAAGCGCCTAAGCCAAAAATAAGGTACATGGAAACATGTAAAAAGACAGCGACTGTTTCAAAATGCCTTAGAATCCATGGAAACTACCCCACCACTAAAATGATTTGAACGGTATAGCAGATATGAAAAGACATAAACTATTGTTCAATATTTTAATATTTTGAGATTATCACCTTTGAAACAGACATCATATTGGTCGTAAGAGTTCCAGTCTTGTCACTGCAAATTACTGTAGTGCATCCTAGGGTCTCTACTGATGGCAAAGACCGTACGATAGCATTCAACCGAGCCATTCGCTTTGTTCCAAGAGCCAAACATCTACAAAGAGTTAATAAAATTTAAAAGATTAAATAAAAGAAATGTCATATGAATTAAAAAAGTGAGCTTTTGAATCACATGAGAATTTTCACATCATAAACACAAGTCTGTATGAAAATCAAGTTTACTACTCATGTTTGGGTTCATATAAGAGACTTCTTCAGCATAAGTCATGAAACTACAAGAAAACCATATTCATTTGCAACCTCAGACTATTTGCATCTTTATTTTGTATGATGTGTTAAATCTAATTCCATTCTCAAAGTTCATTTGATTTCCAGGTATCTGCATTGGGCAACTTACATCCATGTCATTTTTTTCTGTCAAAAATGACTAAATTATCTAGTTTCTGACTTAATGTGATTTCTGATGTAAACTACACGAAGACTTTAACCACTCACGTTGTAACAACAGCAGGAAGCCCTTCAGGAATTGCTGCAACTGCCAGAGCAACTGCAATCTAGGAAGGTATAAAGAGTAACTCAAAGTTAATATAAATAAAAATAAAAAGAGAGAGGGATGATCACACTGCACTCACACACACATATATATATGAAAATTATCGAGTGGGATCCAGCACGTTTTCTTTGAGCGGGATCCCATTTTTCTAGTGTTAGAGAACAATTATCTAACATTAGAAAAGTGGGATCCCACACAAACAAAACATGTAGGATCCCAAACCTAAAAGTTACTCTATATTTATATGTGGACCTCCATCCACTGAACACTACCTTGAAGTAATGAATTGCACCACGCATGAACCCACCATGAGCAGGATCCCGAAAGTGACCAATATTTACAATCCATACTAATACACAAATTCCTGCAATAACCTAAAAACACTGCAAATGTTCATAAATGCACCACATAATATGTAAAGTAAGCACGTTAGGAAGTCAGCAAAGAAAGAAAACTTTTTCTCATATGTTTAACATAATGATATGGATCATAATGATGAGAAAATAAGGAAGCAGAAAAACAACACGAATGATCTAAGAGAAAAAATAAAACCACTAGTGCAGAAAATAATTCTTGCTATAAAAAGTGCAAGTTTAATTTTGCGTGTGTATCCAAATGAAAAAATTTCATTCGCCTTTCTTGTGGTTTAATTACAGCAATACCCCTTGGTTTCAAAAATAGACTGAAACCTCTCCTACCACAAGGGAGATGAGTGACATTTTCCCTATCCAAAAAAAAAAAAAGCATAAGGGCAGAGAATTGGCAATCACCTTAGCCAAAAAAGTACCAAATTCATCCAGTTTCTTTTTCAAGGGTGTCGCTTCCTGCAAAAAATAGTAGATGATAAAATCCAAAATGTATATATAAACAAAAAATATTCAAATAAACTTTATTTTTTCTTTTTTGGATGAAATTATAGAAAATCATCAAAGACCAGATGAACACAAAAGGATGGATGCCAATTGCCAAGTTATGATGGCATAAAGTGATAAAACATTTGTGACAAATAGAGGTCCTCCCATGCAATTAAGAATTGATTTCATCCACTAACACCCATGTTGCAATACATGTTGCAAAGAGGTGACCCATCAGAACACCTAATATCTATCTCAGATAGATTCAACAGCATCTAAGATGCAAAACTCTCTCTGGATGATTAATATGGGGAACAAACTTCAAAAGTTTGAAGCATGGTGCTATTTGACAACCATATAATGAGGTGAGGTTGGTTACAGGATATGAATAAAAAGAATAATTCAAATGCATGCAGACAAAAATATTGCAAAGAATAATTCCTACACATGGAAATATTGAATACTAATGAAGACTGTAAAATTGACAATGCTTACGTCATCAGTTTGCAACATGGAATCACGTATGCTGCCCATGGCTGTGTTAGTACCAACTCCAACTACAACAGCTCTTGCTCTGCCCGCTACCACTACAGTACCCTGGCAGTCAAAATATTTTGGAACTTGTTTGATGTTAATACTAATAAAAAGCAGAGAAGTTAAATACAAAGTTCTGAAGAAAGTAACAAACAAGAAAAGAAGTCCACAGTTAAGAAACTATTAAGATTGCTTAAATACTACCGTTAGGCCATTTCCTCACAACTTGAGTTTTTGCTTAAACGGTCAGTTGGTTACTAATATGGTATCAGATACTTGTTGTATCAGGACTGTCTGGGTTCAAATCCCACAATATGATTATTGTTATATGTTATTTGAATTATGTGCTTGTGTTTGGGCTTGAGCCACATGCCAAGTTGTTGGACTTGCACATGAGCGGGAGTGTTAGAGTGCCTAACTACTATTGTTAGGTCATTTCCTAACAGCTAAAATTTTAGGATCTAACGGTTACTTACAGAAACAATACTTCAGTTCTCCATCTCTATTTAATGTAATGTCAAAAAATAAAGCTCAACTCATATATGGACAAAATATAAGATTTCCAAAGTCACCTGATCTTGCTCCTCTCAATATAACATCAAAGTATATTCCACACAATCAAACTATAGGCAGAAGACTTTAATGCATCAGCTTCTAACTACTCCAACTCCCGAGGTAAAATGAACTACGGATGTCAAACTAAGATAGTCTAAGCCTCCCTGTGTAAATTTTTCATGTCCAATAATAGCTGCAACACGTAGTATTTTCACCTAAATTAAATGATATTTTTTCTTAATTTTTTTTAATATTTAATGTGAAATCACAAAGGTTCATCCTTTGGGGAATAAAATCAGGCTACTTCGTCCTGATCCAATAGTGGAATCAGTGATATCTCTCCCATGTAGATCAATCACCATTATAGATGTACTTATCCTGACTTCATCAACAATTACAAACAGTCACCTAATAGCCAATAAACAGATTCAATAAAACCCTGAGTTTAATTCCTTGCTGGTGTAAGCATATATTAGTGTATGTAAATATAGACTCAAATAGAATAACAAAACTTTTACCGAGAAAAGAATATTTGTCTTGTCTTGGTATACAGCCTTTGTTGCTACAGTGGACTCAATTTCTTTTCCCACAGAGCTGCTCTCACCTATCATCATTCGGACAAAATTATCAGTTCAATAGGATTGCATGTGTGCTCAATTAAGATGCGGTTTTCACTAGCTTTAAAGCAAACATGTAATAGTCAAAAATCACGACAATACGTAAGACCAATCTATAACAGTGATAGCAATAGCATACCTCATTAACTATTTGCCAATCTAGATATTTCTCATAGGTATACAAAACATAAACGTCGCAGAACAATGCAGGACGCAACTTGATTTCCCTCAATCCATCCATAAAGCTTAAAAGATAATTGCTAAACAAGCAATCCAGCAAATGTATTTAATTGATGACAAAGCTTTTTAACTAAAGCAGCCACAAAGTGTTCAATATGGAATTATCCAGCATCCAAATAGCAAATATGCACACAAAAGTTATTAAGTACACACTTAATGGAACGGACCTTGTTGGTAAGTTAACAATGAAAGACATAACTTCTGGCCAAGAAATTCAACGAATAAATCACAAAGAGAGTGTACCCATTTATACTAAGTTTAATGTATCATTCAGTCATTTTGTGAGATTTAAAAAGGAAACTTGATGACATTTTCTTTTATGAAGATTAGCTTTGACTTGTTGTGCATGATAGACAGTCATAATCGAAAAAGAAAAAAGTATACATAGAGCAGGCATACCGGTAAGAATTGCTTGATCAACACGTAATTGGGTACTTAGAATCTCAATCATTCTCATATCAGCTGGAATCTTGCATCCCACTATTCAATTCATGGAAGGGAACTGCTTTAAGATCTGAGTAAATTATTTGCTAATATATATAACCTCAAAAATTAACAGCATGTGACCAACTGACCACTAACTTCTACAATATCCCCTGGTACCAGCTCTGTTGCTGGGAGTATGGAAAAACAACCTGTATCAATAGTTACACATTTAGATTTAGTGACAAACATTGAAACATTGCATTCAATTTAATATGATGCTTGCAGCATAGCATCTAAATTAATGGTGAATAAACACAGCTAACACAAATATATGCACAGGTAATATGAGAACGAATTCATCAAACTAAAGAATCAGTGAGTATATTTAAGACACCAACAAAAAATATCCTAAAATAACTCCAAAAAACAAAAAGAAGGCAGGAGATCTGCCGTGTATGATATGTGATAAGCACTTTGTGTTGTCTTTTTTTGTTTTCTTCATCCTTTTTGTTTAGTTTCGTTTTTTTGTTTTTTATTTTTATCAATAGGAGATACATGATACCTTAAGTGTCGAATATAAGATGACAAATATATGTAACTGCTCTCTGTAATACATGAACAAAACTATGCAACTTGTAAATTCACCACACAATATGTATCTGAATTATGAAGTGTCCTGCACAATCTATGCAGTTGAATACAACTCAAAATCGTTTCCAATTTTTTTTTTTTAAGGAAACCAGAATGATTTTATTGAAGAAAGTAGATACAAAGGTGAACAAGATGTCCACAACTCAAGAACTTTACATGGAGTACAAAAATCAATTTTATAGTGTTATATATAACCGACTTAAGAGTAAAACCAGGAACATGACTCTCCTACAGCATGCTACAATGACTTTTTGACCAAACTAAAAGAATGCAGACAGCATCACCACAAATAATGGTAAACTACCATATGCCTGCATTAAAAGGCAAAGAAGAATTAAAGTTCCTGCAAGGAAAAGAGACAGTTTGACAATAACATAGAAAATTAAGACTAGTCATCACGACATCACATTATTTTAAACAATCAATATGTTTTACCATTTCGCAGGACAGTTGCATTGTCAGCTTGGTATGCCCGTAATTCCTACACAATAAAAAAAGTAACATTTATCAACATATCTGAAGCTGTGCAGATTTTTCAATTTTAACCACAAAATAAAGACTACAGTCGGGAGTATTAAAGGAGAAAATCACTTTCTAGAACTTAACTAGTCAGCAAGCATAAAATTAAACACAGGAAGCTCAGTTTAAGCAAAACAAGCAAAGATCCATTAGTAGCATATACTAAATGTCTGCTAAAGTTTACACGAGTGTCCTCAAAAAGATTTGCAACTACCTCAAGAGCCTTTTCAGCATTTGTTTCAGTAATTACCCCAACTGCTGCATTAGCAGCTAATATGAGCAGGATAACCTGTAAAGATAGCAAAATCAACATAAACTTTTAAGACCATAAAAATTACAAGCCAAGCATGTAGCCTGAAATTATATAGCAATTAGATTCCTATATCAACACTTTAATGTGTCCAGTCACAGTAAAACTGTGTGTGTCATAAGTACTTAAAAATACCAGCAAATGTCCCAGATCACATTAGTTTTTTTTTTTTTTTTTTTTTTTTTTTTTTTTTTTTTTGTAAAACATGTAGGTTACATAATCAATGCATTGTAACATAACTATTCAATTATAAGGGGCAATATCAGGCATAGCCTGCCTTGTAATATATTGTCAAATTATTTATCCCACAAATTAGAGTAATTTGTATCCCTTTCTCAACGGCTCAACCTCCTATAGCAAATACATGAAACATACATCTGATCAAAAGAAAAGCATGTCATACATAGGAGATATTAACTACAAAAGGAAAACACACTTCGGCAGATCAAAAACCACATGGACTGAATAAATATTTCTCCAACTTCAATATTACTATAATTTTTTAATATTAAACCTGTAATTCCTTCAACTTGGACAATATCACACAAAACAAGCTATACATGCAAAAAGCAGGAACTGAAGGAAGAAAAACATGCGATCACATATCACTTATTCACCCTTTAAAACATTTAGAAACAAGTACAGTTTGTGTATGTTACTTGCACTTTCATAATTATTGAAATTTTAATTTAAACAATGCATACTATAGAAAATGACAAGGAAAAACAAGCATAGCCAAGTAGATGGAAATCTCACAGAAGGCTCCAGAAATGCTGTTAAGCCAGTCTCCCCGTCAATCAAGGCCAAAACAAAAGAAACAGCAGCAGCAGCAATTAATATCTTCACAAGCAAATCATCAAACTGTTTTAAAACCAGTTTCCAGAAAGGAGTCCCTGCATTCAGTAAAAGAGAAAATACATAAGGTTTAGCACACCCTAAAATAATCATTCCATATGACAATACAAATATAGATAATAAGTAAATTAGAATAGCATTACTGATCCCCCATTTCATATATATACGGCAATATTGGATTGGCAAGATACATACAATTGACGACAGCCAACCGAAATATTATAGCGTTAAGTACTGCTAAAATCGAATGTAGCCCAATAACGTTAACGTATGCAGATATCAATTTTGAAGCGAGAGTTACCCTCTCTAGTCCTGACTCCTAACTAAGAATTTTTGACAGAGGACAACATAATTCCCGAAGAAAAATGCAGTTTTGTTGGTTAAATTACCGCAAAAACACTTGAGACTAACCTCACATTACAGAAATAATATCCTAAGAGGTCTCCACAGATATATAACATGCTTGAAAGTATTTAAGAAAGCAATTTATAAGAAAAATAAATGCAAAACGAGGTGAGGAAGGCGTATGCCATGTACAGATGTACTTACTTTTTTCTTCAGGCAGCACTGCAGACCGTAGAAAAGAAGCATGCATACATAGGAGAAAAAGACATCAGTAGAAAAAACTAGATCAACATAAAGCTCCACACTGATTTTATGAATTGGAGAAAAACAGACTCACTAGAAGATGAACTTCAAATGAGAACTTTTTGTCATTACACATCCAGAAGCAAGTATATCACAAAATGCATTAACACTTTGACTTAAATAGAATATACAAATTAATAACACATTGTAAGTAACAGAATAGGTATGTCACTTCGTCATTTCAAACTAGAAAGATTAAATGTTGAAACATAAAAGATAACAAAGCAGCAGCATATAATGTGGTAACTTCGTTTGTAATTGGTTAAGACCGTTAAGTCCCAATTTATTTTACATTTTTTCATCAATTGCTTACCAATTCCATTATTTATTTATTTAAATAAAAATAGAAGAAGGCTCCATCCTCGACTATAAGATATGAGGTTTTCTCTTTTCTTATCGTTTCTATGTAGTGGAAGCCACCAAAAACAAAAGGAAAATAGTTTCTATTAGTTAGAAGGTTAATAATGGTGCGAATTAAAAGCTATTTAAACACAACTCCAAATTAGATTTGAATAGTCAACTGCAGAAGAATTTCTCACAGTTAAATTCTTTACTGCTTAAATTACAGGGAAGAAATAAACTGACAGCATATCCAGTTAGAATCTGGTCCATTAAAACTTGAAGTTATTAGTAATTGAAGATCACACAGCTATGGAATGTTTGAGCTCATATCTCACGCGTATCAACAAATAGAGGACTGCAAATAACATAATCTACTTGAAAACGTTGGAAACAGATAACCTACCATTTTTACCATAAATTCTAGCATGTTGGGCCAACTGCAAACAATAAAATATTAAATTAACATCTTTCGCAGCCAACTTGTAAGTTATAACTCAAATTTGAATCGACATGCAAACAATTCAAGTTGAATAATAAAAAAACGCGCACCTGAGAATCAGTAAGACCTTTAGTAGGTTCAACTCCGAAAAAATCCAACACCTGGTACAACAAATAGAAAGAATACACGAAATCAATTAGCATCAAGTATTCTGTCAAACCAAATATAAAATTGAATTGCTTTTGAAATCGAATTTGATCAAATTTCGTGTGAAAATGTCGCCAGAGGAAGTGAATTACCTCAGTAGCAGATCTGGCGTACGCGTCCTCCATTACGAGTTTAAAATTTGGATCGGGGAATGGAAACTTCTATACTTGTTGTATCAAAATCAAAGGGACCATTGAGTTTTCATTCTGATCATCTGATTTTGTTTTTTTCACTCTTTGAGATCTAACTATATGAATGGGAATGGGAGTTAACAGATTTTGTTTGGGCAGGATCAGGATTCGGGATTCAGGAACGTTACATTCAAGCAAAGCAAAGCAATAGTGTGTTGGGCTGCGTGACAGTTCGGGTTTAAAGGGTGTTAACTGCGCGCTTTGCATGTGAGCCCGAATGTATTTTGCGCCCTGCCCTGCCCCGCCTTAAGTAGCTCTCACTCTTTGGGCTATTTCTCAACAAGGTCCAAAACGACTATAACATATATTTATGTTTGTACTAATAATTGTACCTAAGAAAATATAATTTATCATAACTTTTTTTTTTTTTTTTTTGATATAAAATGTGGATTACAACCTAACACGACATTCAGCCGTAATAAGGGAATCAACACAAGGAGGAAACTCCTCCAGCCAAAACATATCCTCAACACAAGAGAGGCTGTTTTTAGCTAGTACATGGGCAACTTGGTTTGCCGTTCTAGGAACAAAATTAATAGATTTACACCTCGCCTGGACTTTTAACATATTAATATCAGAAATAATAAGCCCAATCTCAGAAAAAATAACCTCAGCCTTGTTAATCCACTTAACTACCACTTCGGCATCCGACTCAAGTAAACAAGGATACATTCCCGAATCAGCTGCCAACTGAATTCCCCTCTGAATTGCAATTGCTTCGACTACCTGTGGGGAAAAAGTGGCTGCCATTTTCTGAGAACTTGAAGCCATAACCAGCCCTTCCGAATTACGAATTACAATACCTATTCCCACTGTCTGACCTCTAACATCCAAGGCTGCATCACAATTGATTTTGAAAAATCCCACATTAGGAGGCTACCAAACATGAGTGCTGGGAATAATTGAGAGACCTAGGCCAGGTAAAACAGTCTGCACAACACTGATCTCAGAAACAAAAGTCTGACTCTTTTAAAAATTTATTATCAAACAATCTACTAGCTTAAAAACACTTTTTTAACTGAATACCATCAATTTACAAGTTTTTGTTAAAAGATTTACTTAATAAAAGGTCCAGTAAAAGATCTATTTAAAAAGTCATTCCGCCTTAATGTACATTTAGAAAAGCTTCTCTATTGCAGAGGACTCCCCACATTTTGCCTTAATGTACATTTGGAAAAGTTTCTCAACTGCAGAGGGCTCCCCACGTTTTAGAATTTTATGCTCAAATATAAGATAAATATTTGTAACTACCGACGCTTGAACCTTGATGGTGGAACTTTCCATAAAGATGTCAACCATCAAGGCAATAAGTCATTGGTTAAATATCTTTTAACTTCAAACCCAAATAACTTCTTTTTTTTTTTTAAGATGTTATAAACATAACTTCTCTACTTTATACGTATTCATTTCACTTTACACATTCTTTAATTAATTGCAAATTTTCACTTTTTTTTTTATGTTTTAAATTCATTTTTGTAGTTGATCAAATCTATAATTAATTTGAATCGTCGAGATGTGCACCGGTAACCTGTAAAACAAAGGAAAAAATATAGCTATAACGGACCACATGAGGGGTGATTCCCTTGGAGGGACTCTCCGACGCTCAAGCCAGTATTTTGTTCGATTAACCAAGTGAAAAGAAAAAATAGTAACAAACTCTAATGCTCAATATGTCAAATTGAGCTATTTGTTGACATGATTAGATCATTGCCAGGGATTAAATGATTTGATTGGTCGATATCATGGGGGATAGGTTCTTAGGTCAACGTAGAGCGATCGATCATTAGGTCAATTTAATGTATCAAGGACTTTGGTGGATCAATACCTAAAGGGTCCCTTGACTTGATGTAGGCCGATCGAGGGTTGGGTCGATCGATTTATGAGAATGATTAGATCAACCTCTATTGGATCGTTAAATGTAATAAATTAAAGGAGATAATTGTGGAGCTATGTTGAGAGAGCTTTTGCGTATAAGAGATGAGAAAATTAGGACCCCCTTCTCTAAGAAGGGGTATAGTATTTATAGTAAAGCCTTTGAGCCATCACCACTCGTGCTTTTTATGAGAGTGTGAATCTTAGGCCTTTTATTGCCCGTTTTAATTAATTTAAATCTAGTAATAAGGGCGTTGTCAGACGTTAGGATTTGCATAACGTCTGACATGATTATAACTGTTTAAAGTGTTTTTGGCCACGAGATTATTTGATCAGACGCCTTGATGGGTCGAGTCATGCCTTGGGCATGTTCCTTTATTGGTCCATGTTGGGTTTTAGTTACTTTGATCCTTGTTTGGGCCTTTTAATGGTCCTTGAGTGGGCTCGATATTCTTTTATCTTTTAATTAATTTGTGGGCATGTCGTTTAGGCCGAAGGTCCATATTTTAACCACTACAATTTTTTAAATCCTTTTAGGGCAGAGTTTGGCATTGCTTCCCCAGCTACTTTTGGGGCCAAACGTGATTCCAGACTAATGATAGGGTATTTGGTAAAATTGTGGGGAAGTGCTTTTAGCCACTTTTAGCTTCTCCCAACTGAGTTTTTGAGAAGCTACAAATACATGCTTTTGAATTTCTGCTTCTGCTTCTCAAAAACGCGCTACAGTGATCTTTAATGAAATTTTACCGACTTTCCTGTTTTATCATTGCCTTTCATGAAATTTCCAACCAGCAGCCATGATCATTCGATCTTCATTTCTCAACTCATCTCTTATTCTCATCTCTCTCTCTCTCTCTCTCTCTCTCGCTTTCTCTTCTCCAACAACCTTTGAATTCGATTCGAGCTATCCAAGGTATTTTCTAATTTCCGTTCTAATTTCCTTATCTCAAATTTCATACCAAAAGCAACCTTCGTGTTTGCGATTTCAGGTGAGAGATCGATAATATTCCATTCCATTGATCAAAAAGCAACCTTCTACGCATCCTTTTAATTGGATAAGAGATCGATTCAGGTGAGAAATCGATTTCTCAGCTCATTTCAAAAAGCAACCGTCGATCAAAAAGCAACCTTCTACGATTTCAGATAAGAGATCGATTTCTCAGCCCAGATCTCATCTAGGTTTCTGATATTCTTGCGATTTTTTACAATTTATTAAATATTCTTGTTTGTGATTTGGTTTTTGTTTGAAGAATTTCATGTCATGATACGTTGTCACTTGCTGTTATCTTCAAGAAAATTTAGATGTCATATTGAATCGCATTATGATTGGGGATTTGACATGTTTATATGCTTTAATTCTCTATAAATTGTCCATTCTAAATTGAAATATATATATATTATAAATATTTGTTAGTATATTTTCATGATGGACGCTTTATTTCGTTTTTCTTATGTGATTCTTCTTGAATTTGAGATAAGCTTCTGTATTTAAAGTGTGAATTTTATTTAGTGATGACAATTTGCAGGATGGATGTTTAATTGGATTATGTGAGTGATAGTTGTTCATATGGTGTCTCTTTACATTGGTGAATGTAATGTTGATGAGTTAATTTGGTTAGTTTCTTCCAACTTCCAAGTAATACTGGGGTTAATTGTATTGTAATGTTGATACTAATGCAATTTCCTTATGGATATGTAGATTCTTGGGGGATTTACGGGGTCTATAGGCAGCATAGAAAACATAGAAGATATCATTTTATTGTGTTTTTAATATAGTAACAAATGTACCGTAGAGTTAGGTTTAAAGGACACAAGTTATAAAAATAAAATAAAATAAAAGTTGCTTCACCTCCAGCTTCCAACTTCCAGCTTGACTTCTTGCTATTTAACCTTCACAAAAACAGCAAAACATCATAAATAAAATAAGGCTTGTTTGTCTGTTGTTTTCTGTTCTGTTTCGTGTTTGTGTGGGTGTAGGGTGCTCTGTTTTGCTGTGTTGCTTTCTTGTTGGTGCTTTGTGTTTTTTGGCTGTCTGTGCCTTTGTGTTCGTGTTTTGGTTGTTTCCTTGTTGTGTGTTTGTGGCTCTCATTTTCTATCAATAGGATCTGATTTGCTTCCTTCTCTCCAGCCCTACAATAGTGTTTGGCCTGGAATTAGAAACTTGTAAAGTCAAGCAATTTCTATTATAGCATTTGTAGCAGCCAAGAAGATTTGGATATGTTCAAATCTCTGCTGGCATCATTATACTTTTAGTTATCATAGATTAAAGAAAACTTGATCAAATTATATGTCCAAATCTTCTTCCTCTATGAAAGGAGGAGGAGCTGTCGGAGGAGGAAGCGGTGGCAACTGTGATCGACCCAATTTTGGTAACAAACCAACAATGAGGATCGAGGGGTCCGATTACCTTGACATGGATCGATGAAACTGCCGCAGCATCCCTGCCTTGGCATAGAACAACCACAACAACTCAATTCAATGAATTTTATTAATATTTTACACCGGAAAGCACAGAAACTTCGATAGCATATAAGAATGAATTTTGAAGTTCTCAAGAGGAAGAAGAAAGAAAACAGTTAGAAGAATCTTTTGTTTAGTGTAAATATGTTTATAAAGAAAAGATTCTTTGTATGCAATGTTGTGTCTTAGTAAGTAAATTTAAATGAGTTTGTTAGAGTTGCAAAAATAATCAAGTTAGGTTTCAATGTTGATAGAACCCTCATTTGGTTTGTGTATTAATATTGCATTGTAAGTAAAGTTTGTGTCTAATGAGGTTGGTATTCTTAGTTTTCTTTCTTTTTTTCGGTATCCATTTCTGGGTATTTCACGTGTCGATGAGCATCTTATAAGGAGGACAATCTGTACAAATTGAAGAAGTTGCTACTGATCTTTTCAATGTAAATATACTTTTAGTAACTTGAGTTTATATTCATGTTAGATTATTGATTGTTCAATTGTTTATTGTGCTTATACTTTTGGATTTCCAGTAAACTGCATCTAAGGATTGTTTATTGTTCAAAAGCTATATCATATATATGTACATGCATCTAAGGATTCTTTAATATTTATATAAAAATATATATATATTTATAAAGGCTGTTGAATTAAAAATTAAATGCTTGATCATATAAATATCGAAAAATAATAATGATAATTTTATTGTATTATTATTATATTTTGTAGAAAAGGATAAATAATAATAATTATTATTAGGGGAAATTGTATTTTAGTCCCTGTAGTTTGCCTTAATTTGCGTTTAGTTCACGGTTTTTTGGTATTGTAACTTTCAGTCCATCATTATTCTGACAATACGAATTCCAGTCCCTACCGTCCAATTCTGTTAGGGTTTCATCAAGTCAACGAAGGTCAACGAGGGTAAAAAGGTAAAATAACATCAAATATTCTAGAAGCTTATATAACTAAAGGGTATAATAGTAATTTATAAATTAATTTTAAAAATTAAATTAAATAATAATTATTATTATCATAAAATATTAAATAATAATTAAATAATATTAAAATAATTAATAAAATATACAAAAAATGAAAAAATATATATATAACTAATTAAAATATATATATATAACCAATTAAAAAATGAAAAAAAATAAAACTAATTAAATTTATAATAAATTAAAGTTATAAATAAAATTAAAATGAAAAATTACAAAACTAAAATTTACAAAACATTACATCGACCTAACTCATCATCAACTGAGAAACCAACATTATCATCAACCTCAAACCTCAATCATCCACCATCATCACCACTCTTCTTCTTCTTCAATCAACCCAGTTCTGGGTTTTCTCACTTGGGTCACCCAAACACGTGATCGATCTCGGGTCAACGCTTCCTCAGACCCATGATCTCACCCGATTTGGCCGGTTTTCGCACTAGACCTGTGCGATTCGCGGCGACGATCATGATCGTCGGTTGTCATCCACGATCAGGTCCATATCGAGCAACCCAAACCCGAATCGGCCGCCGTTGGTTCGATCAGTCGCTGTTCATTCAATCGGTGTTAATCGATCGCCAGTTTTCGTCGGGTTTAGCGTCGATGGAGGCGGAGATGAAGCTGATGACGGAGGCGAGAGAGAAGTTGGTAATCAAAAAGAGTTTTGCTTTTCTGGGTTTTATCTTATTTTGTCTGGTTTATGTTTAGAAATCGTGGGTTGGGTTTGGTTTAAGTTTGAATTGAATTGAATTGAATTTAGGAATTTAGGGTTCTAGTTGTCGTGAGCTTGTAAAAGGTTTTTTGCTTTGTGAGTTTTTATGAAATTCAAAATCATGGGACTGTTTTGATTTTGTGTAATTTGATGATTGTAGAATCAGATTTTGGGTATTTGTTCCTGATATTCATTATGGGTTTTAGATTTTTGTTTAGGAAATCTTTTAAAGTTGTAATTTCTAGTGAATTTGAAATCTTTTTTTTGCTACAAGAACCACCAAATATCTAGAAAAAAAAAATCTCTTCATGTGTTCTTCAATTTTTCAGATTTTCCAGGTTTTAGATTTTTGTTACTTGAGTTTTTTACTTGAATGTGGATTTGGGTTTGGCTTGGATTTGATTTTGGCAGATTTGGCTTGATGATATGATGAATCTGAAGAGAGAGGGAGAAGGTTGAAGAAGAAGGTGAAATCCGGGTTGAATTTTTTATGGAATTTTTTTAAAAATTTAATTTTGAGTTTTTATTTTTATTTTTAATTAAGGGTAAAATGGTCATTCAACGAGTATCAGACAGTCAGAGGGGCAATAACGTCTTTTAATCCGACTGACATGACAGAATCTGTCTTTTGACAAAGACAGATTCTGTCACAGAAGGACTAAAAGTTACAATAAAAAAAACCGTGGACTAAACTCGGAATAAGGCAAACTACATGGACTAAAATACAATTCTCCCTTATTATTATTATTATTTTAGTCCCAAATATTAACCTTCATTTTCAATTATAAAAATCCCTATAAAAAAATTATGTTGAAGTTCGTCAAAGAATTATATTGGACAAGGACAAGTTTCATTACAATTGTCCTTTTAGTAATTTTACACAGTCACAATATTTTTTACTTCCAATTTACCAAATACATTGAAATTGCTTTTGGTTCTCACAACACTTTTGAAAATCAGTTTACTAAACACTCAGCTGATTCTTCCCACAGCAATTCCAAAAGCAATTTCCCCCACAGTAGATCCAAAAGCAATTCCCTCCACAACACATTAATGTCAAACTGGGCCTAGGTAATCTTGCCATTTAAAAGAGGTTTTGAATTTAGTATAATCAACTGATCTACAACTTAAAATAGTTTTTTTAATAAATAATCAAACACCCAATAACTTTTCTTAAAAAAATCTACTTGTAGAAGTTTTAATTTTAAAAGATTTGTTGTTGACAAATTTACTTGAAAAAGCTTTTCCGAACGAACACTTAATAATGTTCGAAGGCATGTATAATCAAAATATTGATAGCTTACCAACAAATAATCATATATCTATTACCATCAGTGACTATAAGCATCTAACAACATAAAGGTTAAAGGGGATTAGATCAAAATCTATTTTATAGTTCTAGCAATGCATGATCTTATCATAAGAAAAATCATTGGTATATATTCCTTTTCAACCACATTTAGGGAATGTAAAAAGCAGCAACCAACAAGCAAGTTTCCATTGGTATTTTTTATATTTTGGGTAAAAGTTGAGATGACTTAATGATAAATCGCACACACCCACATGACCGTACTTTATTTACATTCTCAAATTAATGTTAAGTATGAGTATTTTTACAGGGTTTAGCTACTATACATGTATAGTTAGTCATTAGATTTCACTATTTCAGCAAGGATCTACAAAAATCAAAGCGTTGAACATTTAAAAAAAGAAGAAGTTATTCTTGTAACTATTCTTGCAACTATGTAAGTCCTGTTATTCTTTTTTACAACGACAACCAACTTTAGGCCTAATCTCCTCACAACATTAAAATGAAACAAAGCCCATTACTAATCCTAATATTGCCCTACTTCAACAAATATTTTGCGGGTGGGATGTAGACCCGGACCTGTTGCTCATAGAAGGGTTTGAGTCCGGGTTTGGGCCATTTAAAGTTAGCAGATCTGTTGCGGTTTCTGGTCCGGGTTTGGACCCGGATTTTGCCAACCCTAATTTAAGTTTTATTTACCGGCCGAAGACCAGATGACGTCGTTTTGTAAACTGCAATAGTGATAGGTCATAACATGTCCCCACCAATAGCGAAAGTGCCATATGACACGTGATACAGCATGACAAGCGAACAAGCCCAATATCAATACGGCACCGTTAGGTCGTGGAAACCCTCATCAAGCGACCCAAAAACCGGTCCGACCCAGACTGTCCCCGGTCCAGAACCTAACCGGTTCACATATAGAGTAACATCGCCGCGCTTAAACCCTCAAAAACCTAACTTCACTAAAGAGTCGCCTTCTTCTCTCTTTCTTTCTCTCATATGCTGCCTCTGGCCTCTACGTCTCCAACTAAGCCATCTTGCACGCTATAACAATCTTAATTACAATTCGTCGAGATCATAGCTCGTGTGTTTTCATCGGGCTTCGTGCCTGGCCGTTGAAATGCCCCAAGCTTACCGGAACAGCACAATCGACTGGAATCCGTCTCCGGTAGTAGCCCTAGCCACAAGCACCGACGACTCCCAGGTCGCTGCAGCTCGTGAAGACGGCTCGCTTGAGATTTGGCTCGTATCTCCAGGCGCAGTTGGCTGGCACTGTCAACTGGTATATAATATTAATCTATAACTAACTTTGATTATATATTGGCCGTAGATTGGCATTTGTTTGACATATATTTGATTTTGTTTGGTTTTGTTTTGTGTTTATAGACGATTCATGGAGACCCTAATTCGAGAGTTTCGTCGCTTGTCTGGTGCCGTGCTGGTAAAAAGGGGTTGCCTTGTGGACGGTTGTTCTCGTCGAGTATCGATGGCTCGGTTTCAGAATGGGATCTTTTTGACTTGAAGCAGAAGGTGAAAGTTGTTTGCGTGTGATACTATAGTGCAAAGCGGAAGCATTTCAATAATTAGCTTAGTGTAATCAGTTGCATTCTTGTTTTTTAGTAGAATGAAAAATTGGACCTTGCCATGTGGCTTAAATTACTTATAGGTAATTCGATTAGCATCTGTTTTACTGTTTATATTCAAAATGTTGTGGTATGGACCCTGCCGTGCTACTATATTATATGTACATCAATGTGATAACTAACCAGAATCACAAGCATTGATTATAATGAGAAACATAAGAACTCTAGATGAGTATTTGGCTGCATCATTAAGATGGGTGCTGTTTTGGTAATGTTACAATAATTATGCAATGGATAAGTAAAATCGCCACCTTGTTGCCTGCTCGGAATGTTCGGAATATATATTGATGACAACACTATAAATTTCTTCAGTTTTATTTTATTTTTAACTTATTACTAGCAGAATGAATTCGAGTTTTTAAGAGAGCTTTTGTTTATTTATTGCTGCTTTGGTGTGTGATTAACTGTATCAGCCTATTTGATGATTACGTTGTATTAATTTGTAATTTTTCTTGCCTTCCGTGCATCTGCAGATTGTGCTAGAGTCAATTGGGTTCTCAATCTGGCAGATGGCTGTTGCGCCCTCTAATCACCCGCTAATTTGTGCAGACCCTAAGCCCCACCATATTGGAAATGGGTATTTAAATGATAAATCTAATGGCAATGATGATCATGAAACCAGTGATAGTGATAGTGATAGTGAAAGTGAAAGTGAAAGTGATACTGACACTGACGAGCTTCAAGCGCAATCAGTAGTTGAGGATACACATGTAGCAGTTGCTTGTGATGATGGGTGTGTGAGAATATACAGGATTTCTGACTCAGATGAGTTGATATACCATAAGTCACTGCCTAGGGTCAGTGGTGAGATGTCTGCACCTTAGTGATTATTCTTTTTGAATTATTGCTTTGATTTATCATATTTTATAGTGTCTTTTCTAAATATTTTTACTATGCAGGACGTGTATTAAGCGTGACATGGAGTTCTGATGCCAATAGGCTATACTCAGGGAGCAGTGATGGGTACGTGTTTTATAGACTGATTTACATACATCCCTCATCTATGTAACCGACTGTTCATTTGGTGCATGCTTTACATATATTAACATCAACTTTATGTTTTTGCTTACTTATAAGATCTACTGTATTTCTTCTTTTTTCTTCTCATTTGACACATTTACAAGATTCTGCATAAATGGCTTCTTGCAGAATTATAAGATGTTGGGATGTCACATTGGGTTATGAGATCTACAGGATTACTGTTGGGCTTGGAGGCTTAGGTAGTGGACCTGAACTTTGCATTTGGTCATTACTTTCTTTGAGGTATGATTAAAAGGTCCTAGCTATGTATTTTCTTGATTCATTGTATGTTGGTGGCTTGGTTTGATTTAAGTTTAGCAATATGACTTTTTTTGTTGCTGATAATTGGTTATTATCGAATTTAGGTGCGGAACCCTTGTTAGTGCAGACAGTACTGGCAGTGTTCAGTTCTGGGACAGTCGGCATGGTACTCTTTTGCAGGCGCATACTTGTCATAAAGGTGATGTGAATGCTTTGGCGGCTGCTCCTAGTCATAACAGAGTGTTCTCTGCTGGTTCTGATGGTCAGGTATATGGCAATAATTTCAATAATTATTTTGCTGCCATATCAACAGATAGAACAAAAGATATTGCTAGTTTCTTTTCACTTGTTACCCCATGGTGGTTTTTTTCTCATTTAAAGGCCTGCTCTTCTGATTGTGATTAAATGTTATAATCTATTTTTGTTCTTTCATGTTCCTCAAGGCAGAGGAAAGGACACTCACCTTTAATTACACTATATTTTTGTATCTTCTATCCAACAGATTATCCTTGCAAGGGTAAAAAAAAAAGTATCCAGACATGTTGTGCTTCTTGATTTATTTGATCGGTCAAGTGCTCTCGTACTGATGTTGCTTAAGTTATTTGTAGGTCATTCTTTATAAAGCTTCTAGTGACACAGTTGGGTCAAGTGATGACAAGTCTTCTTCTGAAGTCTTGAAGAAATGGGTATATGTTGGTTATGTAAGAGCTCATACTCATGATGTCAGGGCCTTGACAGTGGCGGTGCCAATTAGCCGTGAAGGTGTGCCAATTTTCTACCTTAATGTTTATGGTTTTATTTGTATATCATTTTAAATTCTCTTTTTATGTAGATTAATGTTATTATTATGTCTTGTATTATTTTTATAATTTTTTTTTTTGCATTTTTTATTTTATGACACGTTCTAAAGCTGCTTCTCAATTCTCATTTAAATAACTGTGTTCTTTTAACTTGTAGATCCTTTGCCAGATGAGAATGTAAAAAGAATTCGTGGTAAGGAGAAGCCCATAGAGTTTAGTTACCATAAGTGGGCTCATTTGGGAGTTCCCATGCTTATCTCGGCTGGCGATGACACGAAGCTCTTTGCCTACTCCGTCAAAGAATTCACTAAGTTCTCTCCACATGATATCTGTCCTGCACCTCAGAGAGTACCCATTCAGTTGGTGCATAACAAATTATTGAATCATAGTTCTTTGCTCCTAGTCCAGGATTCTTATTGGTTAGATATTCTCTCTGTTCGCCTAAATAATAATATAGATTCTGGCCCTTCTGGTGGCCGTGCAACCACGGATTTGGTGGCCCGTGTTAAGAGTAAGGCATCCCGGAAGATTATATGCAGTGCCATTTCTAATTCAGGGGTGCTTTTTTCTTATTCTGACCATGTTAATCCCAATCTGTTTGAGTTGAAGAGACATGAAGTTGGCAAAAGTGCATGGGCTATCAACAAAAGGCAACTTCCTCGGAAACTACCATTTGCTCATGCCATGGTTTTTAGTCATGATTGTTCACGATTGATGATAGCAGGGCATGACAGAAGGATATATGTGAGCTTTCGTTTTTTTTTTTTTTTTTTGATATAATACCCGGAAACCCTCCCCCTTCCTTAAAACATGCACAGGCAAACTACTTTGTGTTGGTAACTACTTTGTGTTGGTGGTTTGTTTATTTATCTCTGGTGCTACAGGTTGTTGATGTGGGAAGCTCAAAGCTACTACATACATTCACACCTTGCCGTGAGGAGCGTGATGAGGAATTACCGCCTAGTGAGCCACCTATAACAAAAATGTTTACTAGTTCTGATGGGCAATGGCTAGCTGCTGTTAACTGCTTTGGAGATGTATATATATTCAATCTGGAGATACAAAGGTATTTTCAAGAGTCTCTTTACTGGTGTCAGTGTTCTTAATTTTTATATTGTGATTGTAATACACTATTGTTGTTAAGTTTGGTTAACAGTTAAGCATATTCTATTGATATAAATTATATATCGATGTTTTTGCATGAGGTTTTAAATGCAGTATGTTTGTAATTCATGTGATCTAATTGTGAATTTAGCAGATCATTATATTTATTTCTTGCTTGCTTGTTCTCAGACCTGAATGAACGTTGCAACTAAGTGTTGTTAAAGCATTGATGTTAGATGATGGACTCTACTGGTTCTAGATACCTTTCCATAGTATATGAAGTATATATCATATAGCATGTAGAATATTGGTCCAATTTGAAGGTTCACAGATGAAAAGATCCTCTTAAATAAGGCAGTCTTTTGAACAAGTATGCAAATTCTCTATGTGCTCATTCTGGTTCTCTTATAAGGTGTGGGAATGACACTTTTCTTCTTCTAAGTCAGAGGTGGCTTTCGTTGTAGGGCCCTTTTTCTTTTTTCTTTTACTTATTTACTTATTCTAAACCTGATCATGAATCATGACTGTGAGAGGTAGCGTGGGATAGAGATTGAGAAGTTCTCACTTCAGTTATGCTGTATCTGAACTTCTAATTTGGATTTCTAAATCCTCCTGTGGATCATGCCTTGCCTGTTTTTGAACTTTTTTGTTTTATTTTTCTTGGATATAACTATTTTGGTTTGATGGAACAGGCAACATTGGTTCATATCAAGATTGGAAGGAGCCTCTGTTGCTGCTGGTGGTTTTCCTCCCCACAACAGCAATGTGCTTATAGTTACAACCTCGTCAAACCAAGTCTATGCATTTGATGTGGAGGCTAGACAGTTGGGAGAATGGTCAATGCGACACACATTTGTTCTGCCTACGAGATATCAAGAATTTCCTGGGGAGGTTATTGGGCTCTCCTTTTTGCCATCTCCAAGTTCTTCATCTGTTATTATATACAGTGCCAGGTATGACTCTACATTTGTTATAGTGAAACATGATTTTGTCAGAGGCTTTAGATACTGAATATTAATAGTTGTTTGATCATGTGCTCTTAACACCTTAAAACAGGACAGTTTCTGATTTTTCCTTATATACTTTTTTTTATTTTTAAGTTTTATTCCATATACCCAATCGACCCTTAATTTTCAGCCATTACTGCTAAAATCGCAAACCCTTTCTCTTAAAATCCTTGTATCTGAGGCTTTCATATGTGATCAATATAAAAATTGTTACACTGAAAGAGGTTGTTTGAGAGGGTGAAGCCATAGAGGGTGTACAGTCATATCAAAGGAAAAGGTTAATGAGTAGAAAGTAAACATGAGAGAGCAGAAGAGAGGCTAATGTCTGCTGGCAAGGGTTGAGAATATGGTGATCGATGGATAGTTGTGTTGATCTAGCTATCTGCATATGATGATGGCGGTGGCGTTTGGCTTGTTGCTGGTTGAGACAGTTTTTCGAAGGTTGGATGGTGGCATAGTTATGAAGCAACGGTAGATTGTGGGGCGAGTAGATAGATGTGGCCAGTCTTGAGGATTATTAGGATTTGCAGGAAATAATCCTTGATTGAGTTAATAAACCAATATATATTAAATGAAAGTTTTTGTGGGACTTGAGATTATCTTTTAAAGGCATGCCCCAGATAAAAATACTGTGGTTGGTTTGTATTTGCATACTCTATAACATCTGCTTTTCAGTTTTACTCTTTGCCTACTTTCAACCCTAAGCAATATCTTCTCCCCATCTAGTGCTTGGGTTAAAATGCATGACTCATTATCATGTATGTTTGTAAGGGGAGTAATGCTGACTGGTTTGGAGGCTATTAGTTCTGATATTTGGTTGTCAGTGCAACATTCTGAGGCTCTATTTTAATGGAAATCTGACACTTAAAATGTTGTTTGTGGTTGTAGGGCAATGTGCTTGATCGACTTTGGGATGCCTGTGGATCGAGATGATGAGAGTGACTTGGTAAATGGTCAGGGAAGCACTTTTAGGAAGTTAACTAGTAGTCCCATGAATGGGAAACTGAAACGTAAGAGGATAGACTGTCAAACAGAGGCCGCTAAACTCAATAGTAGAAAGAATTTTGAATTTTTTGCGTTCAGGGATCCCGTTTTGTTTATTGGACACCTTTCCAAAAATTCTGTGTTGATCATGGACAAACCGTGGATAGAGGTGGTTAAAACCTTGGGTGCCCCTGTTCACAGACACATTTTTGGGACATAATTGTTTTGCTTCCAGAGAGTTTTCAAATGTGGTGGCATTGATTTACTTATGTTTGATGGACACTTATCTTCTCAATGGTAGCTTGAGATGGGGGCCAAGAAGAAAAAAAGAGAGAAAGCAAAAAGCTGGGGTCGGGTTTCGGGGTTGGGGCTATGACAGCATGTTGTGTATTGTATCCGTCAGAGAAATTTTGTTAACCTGTTAAATTAGTCTTTTTTTTTTCTTTTTCTCTTTCATAATTCTTTTACCGAGTTTAAATTAGTATGTTCAACATGTATGTGCATTGGTTATTTTCACAGTGAAATTTACTTATTCCTTTCATTTTAGAGTTAATGCTTCATGTGAAGAGGAAATGGAACTTCCATCGTGATGTATTTTTGGAAAACCTAGTAAACTAAACAAGTATAATCAATTCTGATGCTTTTATGGTACATTTTCCGGTCGAGAGTCCAGCAACTATTTTTATTCTTTTCCTCTTATTCGCCGATGGCAAACACTTTAACGAGCTTGGCATTTATATTGTGTTTCCCTTTTGTACATACAATGTGGTATGATTCATCACGTAATTTCATGTCATATAATATATTGTGAAGGAAGGAGCTCTTTCTCATTTTCTTTACGAGTTTGGCTACCCAGAAATAATAATAATAATAATAAATAATGCTCGACATTCTACATTTATAAGCTGTATTATGGCGTGCTGATGGTGAAATAGTTGGACTATAAATGATTTGGCATTCTATTGTCTAATATAATTGGGTAATCATACATGGTTATATATTTGGCATTTGCCTTAAAGGGATAAAAATTAAGTTATTTGAGGAGGTAAAAATAGAATGTTTGAAAGGGCAGATAATGAAGGGGACTTGTCGTTTTCCCAAAATCTAAGTCCTTTTCCAAGATATGGGTGCTAATTTTGAGGAGGGTAGCGCCTTCAATAACGATTCTTGAAGGAAACACACCAGAACAAAATTCAATAATTGCAACCAGTATTATGTATGGATCACATTCTTAGTAGGTAGCTATCAGAAAAGAGCGGTGGGGTGCTTTTTTTTGGCCCCTTTTGGTGGAAAATGAAGCTTACCTTTTGGTTGTTTCCATGTGGAAAATCGTCTGTTTTGAGCCTTGGAAGGCCATCTATAACCAAATTTACCAACCCTACTTAGTTTCAAGCTAGGCTGGCAATTACATAACTGGTAAATAAGTAGGTCAGTTGCTTTCAAGCCTCTGGACTGGACTTGGCTTGCTTCTTGCATTGCATTGCTGGCTCTGTGTGGTCATCAATGGAGAAGAATGCTGCTGACACACCCTCCTTCTTCTCCAACCACCAAGACTCTTGTGCAATACCCATTCTTGTTTTCTCTTCTCCGAAAGGAGCTTTAGTTCTGTGGTAATGGGACATCATCATTCGGTGACAGAAAAAAAAGTTGAATTGTACAGAAGAAAGTAGCAAATTCTACTATTGGTGACAAAAGGGAAAAAAAAAATTGTATATACAAAACATATTTATATATATTAAAGACAGCAGGAAAGAGAATTTATTTTTTATGTTCTCAGCTTGTTTCCCGCAGCGTTGACAGGAACAAATTAAAAAGGAGTAGAATCGAAAAAAAAAAAAAAAAAAAAAAGAAAGAAAAAGAAAAAGGAACAAGATCCTTTTGAGATCTTATGCTTTTTTTTTAATCTTTTTACATGCCTCCCAATTCTCTCTATCAAGAACAATTGAGGCATTAGAGACAAAACATGTTGTAATTGCCTCTTTGTCATTCCCATTTTCTTCCCTGAAGACCACCTGCCAAGTGATATAGATAAAATACACTCAGTGAAATCATTTAATCTCATAAATTGAAAATTTCTATACAAATGTAGAAGCTAACCATTTTCTCCTGAAGCTGGTTTTCTGGCCAGAGAAGACTGCAAGAAATCAAATGCCTTTTGAGTGTTAATTTTGTCTAAATGGAAAGAAGAAAGATAGAAAGAATGTAATTCGGTAGTACCTTTAAATGTGTTGCAGAGAAGCCTTGTGAAAAATCCTTGACATGTTCCATTGAAGCTTCTTTCTTGGAGAAACTGATATTCTTCTGTATAAATATCAAGAACCCATGTAGAAAAATTCAATTTTCTAATAAAATGGCTATGAATTACAGATACTGAAATAGTTATTTAATTTATATCTAGAACTTGCCTTGGAAAAGCCTAGCAGAGGGGAGCTAGCAGTGTCATCAAGATATGAATGTTGTTGATTTCTACCATGTTGTTCTTCTTTGATTTTCTTCTTCTTATTTTTGCTCTTCTTGGCCAATTCAGAAGCCGAAGGAGGAGAGCTAAAGCAACCATTTTCATCAAAGCAATCCTCATCGTCTTCGCAATAATGTCGCGGACCAGAAGATGCATCAGACACCATGGACAAATCTTCTTCTTCTTCTTCTTCCTCCACTTTTTCATGATCTCTCACTCTCGCTTCTTCTTCATTAACAACCCCTCCAATACTATAACACTGATTTTTCGAAAAAGAGGATTGATCTAAGTACAAAGTCCAGCCAGACTCACACCCACTACTACTACATTGTGAAGTTGATAGATTCATTGTCACTCACACACTCTCCAAACCCACCTGGATTTTTTTTTCTTCTAAAAGGGTCCTTAAAAAACTTAAGGTAGATGAAGAAAATGAGATTGTAGACAGAGTATCTCATACATGTTCTTAGTCTATTTAAGTAGAAGATAGAAAGTAGTGGAGCAAGAAAAAACCAAATAAATCACACTCAAATCCTAGACTAGTTTTGTCCTTTGCTCTAATCTTTCTTCCCTCTTATTTTATCTGTATGTGAATCAACCAAAATTGCCAGTTGGCTTTCTGCTGAGATAGATAGATAGAGAGAGAGAGAGAACACTAGAACAGAGTCAATTGGTAACAGGGGAAGCTGTTATTGTTTCATGTAGCATTGTAGTAATACGTAGCTACTACTACAAATCTACAATGGGGGGGGGGGTTCTACTTCTGTCCTTTGAGTGAAAATTTTGATTGTATTTTCACTGCTATCATTCATATCACATCAAATTTTTGCATCTTTTGTTTGTTTGTTTTTTTTTTTTTTTCTCATTTCATAATTCGTGGTGGATAACCTGCTACGTTATAGGAAATATCATTTTCTCGATCGTACTCTTATCCTATTATAAATTTTGAACGTTAACGTTGAAAATTTAACATTCACCGATTTTCAACGTAGATGTTTGTCTTTTACATTTTCACTATTTTCTTTGATAGGCATCGAAAATATTTCCACCGCAACTTAGTGTAAGCTAGATAATGACTAATTGATTTTCTGTTTTATTTTTTCTGTCCTCTAAAATGTAGGATCTTGATTGAATTTACCATGACAACTACAAGTTGTCAAGTCTAGGTAAAGAGAACAAGTGAATTGGACATGAATTTTATTTTTTCCTTTGGTTGAGTTCCACAAATAGATTGGATAGTACAACCATGACAATTAGTGGTAGATGATGGGTCCTCAATTTGAACATGCTTCTGAAATTTCAAAGTTGGAAAACATTAAATGATGGGTCCAGCAGCTTGACCCCATATAAACTGTATTTGAATTGGTAGATGCAACATCAAAGTATTCACAGTATTCAAAGAGGTAAATTTTTAAAAAAACTTTCATCCAGCTATAAACAACGTATACAGATATTAGATAACCATTCCGACCTAAAAGCTTAATTTTATAGATAAGGAAGCAAACAACGACATTTATTAAGATCTAACTAACGTAAGGAAGATCGAGTTTTTCGATCAATTACAGCGACTTGGAATTTCGCTGTCCGGATAACTTAATAAAGTTGCATAAGTACTGCAGTTTTTGACTCTGTTGTTGAAGGGTCTCATCCCAGAAGAGGGACTTGATCTTCCATGTGATTTGAGAAAGATACATAGATGCTTGCTTGACTACAATCAATTCTTGACTAAATTCATTAAACCAACTCAATGATTTGATTCATCAAACACAAAACTCCAAGTATCCGTGCTACTTTTTAGCTAAAAAAAAAACTCTCATTATCTATATCTCCCAGGGACATACATGAGTAGTAAAACAATGAATCTGTTAGGTACCCAAAAAAAAAAAAAAAAGCACAAATGATGTATCATGATTATACAAGTGTAGGACTGTGACAAAAAAACTTTACCAATTTAAGGTAGAAAATTCCATCCTAGTACATTCAAGAGAGCTGTTCATGGACCCTACTAATAATGCTCAATTCTTACGGTGCAAAAACATACACAACACAACTGATCAAGTGTTCAAGTCTTTTTGATATTTATAGTCACTGTAAAAATTCTATTAATAGAAAGGAAATAAAAATATTCAGCTTTGGCTTCAAGGCAGGCCTGAAGAACAACAAATTAGCAGATGAAAATTGATGCAAGGATCAATGTTGTTGTTGTTGTTGTTGTTATAACAATGATTATCAACTATCAAGTGTGAGTGAGTCCTTATAATAAAGAAAATCATGGGGCCGTTTTTGAAGGATCTTCTTGTGCTGAATCAAAAATGGTCCCAGACACACTATACTCATATGCACATGCACTTGGCTTGCTTGTGGACCTTTGCCAGTCCACGATCCGCAATCTCTGTGTAAGGACTCGCTTGGTTAATTTATCGGATTCTGCTGGTTTTTATTTTGTTCTACTTATTCTTTACTTTTTCAAACTTCTTTTTCCTGTTTAGTCACTTGGAGGTTCAAAATCTGATAACTTCTACCATTTATAACTTAGTGGTTTAGAGCATCCTGAATAGATCGGAATCCACAATCTCCTTGACTATATTTAGGGAGGCTAGACCGGAATTTGCTCCAACATCCTCCCTATCCCACTCTCTAAATTTTATTCCAGCAAAAGGCTCCCCTAATGTAATGAGGGAAGACATCCTCCCTATTAATTTTTTATCACTCCTCAAATGAAATGGGTGGTCAAGATGAGTCCACATCATTTATATTCAATGGTCCAAATTCATCCTCCCTGTTTTTTATTTAACTCAAATTATTTTTTATTTAAACCCAAATTCATATTTCTACTTTGTTTACTTTAAAAATAAATAAATAATAATAAAGAGCCGTTTTTAGGAAGGCTTGTTGGAGTATTCACTCCTTATATGATTTTTTATTTGTAAAAAGTACAATTGGCTCCTTAAATATAGGGAGCCTTGTTAAGGATGCTTTTAGTGTTTGTTTGGTTGAGTTTTCTACTGTCTCAAAAGACTCACACCTTTATTTGAGTTTTTTTTTTTTATTTTTTTATTTTTTTATTTTATTTAAGTTGTTTGGTTGAGCTTTTAAAATTGTCTATTTTAAATTCAGTAGAGTCTGTTTAAACCTCTACTTGTTAAAAGATCATGGAGATGAGCTTCTCAAAATAGACATTTTTTTTTTAAAAGTCTACTAACCAAACAATTATAATTTATAACTTAGTGCTAGTTTGGTTGGGTTTTCTACTGTCTCAAAAGCTACACACGCCTTTATTTGAGTTTTTTTTAGAGTTGTTTGGTTGATCTTTTAAAATTATCTATTTTAAATTCAATAGACCAAATAATTATAATTTGTTTTTCAAAAATAGAGCTATTACAAGCAGACCTTTTATAAATAAAGGTTTTCCAAAAGTCTAACCAAACAAGCTCTTAATTACAAACGGATTCAAATAATTCTCTTAAGAATCAGAAAGGGTTCCTCTGGAATTCATTAAAATTTATCAGAAACTCTTTTTGTCGTCGCATATATGTTAAAAGCATCAAAGTATAGTAGGAGGTTGATATATGGAGGAAGTGGGTGCTTTATTTTTGATAAAATGTAGCTATTTAACTTGTTGGCCGGCTGTGTACCTGTATAGATAATGAATTAATGATCAATCAGAATTCAGAAACGTGATAAACTGTATTTCTTAGCTAGCTTTGTACTGCTGAATTGCTGATCAACAGCAGTATGGAGTGTGTGTGCCTGCAGAGTGCAGAAATTGAGCTTGAGAATTGCAAACATGGTCCCCTACCCAAAAAAAAAAACATGATGTGAAGGTCAAAGCTATCTAGCTAGTAGCTATCTAGCTAGTAGCAAGCCAGTTTTGACATTACTTTTTGATTATGGAAAGAAAAAAAAAAAAAACTTACGCGGGACGGTTTCACAATTTTCACAATTTTAATGCTGAGACAAACAATCCAATCTAATTTTTCTCTATCATAAGTTCTAAAATTATGTTAAATGAAACAGACAATTTTACCGCCACGTATATGGTAAAACCATTACAGGCAAGTTTTTCTTAAAACATGAAAAACACCCATCACTCTAAAATTCAAACCCCTTACCCTTCCCAATACCACTTTATTTCTCTATCATGGTTGAAGCAAAACTGACGTAGAACATGTGACAGAGTCCTTCATGGCTTTAATAGACCATCCTCACTTCCAAGCTAAATGATTTCTACTAGTACTGGCGTCGGAGTCGGAATGACGTGAAACTTTCACGGTTGAAGCGAATCAACGAGATCTTCAATACTCACGACCTCTAGTCGTGTGGCATGCCCCTTTTCAGCAAAATTCCATCATTTAGGCCCCTGTAATTACCGTTTTTGCTATTTTATGAAAGTTTTGTTTTGGTAATAAGTTAAATTTTACAAGTCAGAATTGTCTGCCGTCAATTCTAGCTAGATTTAGATCTTTAATATTATTTGTTTCCGCAATTATCTCAATTTTACTATTTTTGGTAATTTTCGTTAATTAGGCTCGTTTCCTTGCTCAACAAGGATTAGGGTTAGAGTTTGTTTGCCTTAAATAGGCTTGTATGCCAAAAGGCTATTCAACTTTTATTCAATAAAATTTAGAGTTTCTCTTAAGCGTTTTTCTCTTTTCTGATGGATTCCACTTTATCTCGGAATATAGACATTGGTCTTATTCCTTCATTGTTTCATGATGCGTTACTTTTTGGATATGGAAAGGAAAAAAAAAAAACTTACGTGGGACGGTTTCACAATTTTAATATTAAGACAAATAATCCAATCTAATTTTTCTCTATCATAAGTTCCAAAATCGAGAGAGAAAACCAAAATTAGCCATTGGAAACATTAAGGCCCTGTCCTGCAAACCATTTTCAGTCTGTTTTCGTTTTTGTTTTCTAAAAATTATTTCGAATTCGCATTTGGTAACCGTTTTTCATTTTTATTTTTAAAATACAAAAACAAAATCAAAAACAAAACTAGTGTTAAAAGTGGAAAATATGAAAAAAAAAAAAAAGAAGTTTTTTTTCTTATATTTGTTTTTGTTTTCCATATGAAGTGGGTCACATACTGTATCATTAATATATATTTTATTTTAATAAAAAATATTTTTTTTCTCTTGAACCATACCCCATCTTCATCTTCTTTCTTCTTCATCTTCTTTCTCCTCCTTCATCTTCTCTCTTCTTCATCTTCTTTAGCCTCCTTCATCTTCTCTCTTGAACCAGACATCGTCGCTCGCCGCTGCTTGCCGCCGGTCGTCGCTCGCCGCTTGCCGCCGGTCGTCGCTCGCCGCTCACTGCCGCCATCGCCGCCATCTTCTTCTTCTTCTTCTTCCTCTTCCTCCTCCTTCGCTCGCCACCGTCTTCTTCTTCTTCCTCTTCCTCCTCCACTTGTCGTCGATCTGCTTTGCTTCCCCTCTCGCCGCTTGCCGTCACCGATCTGGTCTTCTTCTTCTTCTTCTTCTTCTTCAACTGGTAACTTTTGTTTAAATTATTAATTACATTAAAAAAAATTGGTTAATTATTTAATCAATTTGTATATAATTGTTATAATATTAAACAAATGGTAAAAATTGATATTTCAATTTTCAAAAGTATTCGGTTATCCTACCAGACACGTTTTTTCAGTTTTTATTTTTAAAATACGGAATCTAATAAATGCTACTAGACGCGTATTCGGAATTCAAAAATGAAACCAAAAACATTGTTTTCATTTTCATTTTCATTTTTCTTTTCGAAAAACAAAAACAGAAAACGGTTTGCAGGATGAGCCCTAAAACTTTCGTTAGTAACCACTTTTGAAAATTTAATTGTTAATAACCACTTTTTAAAAAAATTCAGTGTATGTCCATAAATTACAAGAGTGCCCTTGAAATTAGTTTTTTTTTAAAAAAAAAAAACCTAGAAGCAAACTTGAAATCACGATTAAAATCTAGAGCAAACTTGAAATCACAACTAAAATCTGACCAAACTTGAAATCACGACTAAAATATGGACCAAACTTGAACTCATGCTTAAAACTAAAATGTGAAACTTGAAATCAAGCCCAATTTCCCTTCTTCCCCAAATTCCCAAATGCCAAATTAGGTTTTCACTTGTTTCCTTTTTTTTTTTTTTTTTTTTTTTTTTTTCAAATCACATCACAGCGTTTGCAGATCATATCTCCAACGCCCGTGAAGCCTAGGCGACCGACGCACGACGACACACGCGCCAAGCAGCGCTGTCCCCTTGGTTCGCTAAGCATCAGCACGCATGGCGACACAACGATGGGTTGTCACTGTCGTGCAGCCCAGAAGCACGCCGACGCTCGGCGCTCGACGACACCTCAAATCACACCGGCGATGAGTTTTCACGATTAGGGTTTGACGGGGAGAGAGATTGTGTTTTTGGGGATGAGTTTTACATGAGGGTATTCAAGTAATTTCACAAAAAAACATGGTTATTAACAATTGAAATTTTGTTTGTAAATTAAAATTTCTTTTATGGTTACAAACAAAATTTCAATTTAATATGTGGTCATTTTCCACAATTTCCACCCAAAATTATGTTAAATGACATGGACAATTTTTTTTTTTTTTGAACAATACACAGAAAATAACAAAGCAAGAAAACACAAATCAGTCAGGTAGAGCGAACAATTGGACAATCCAACTATACAGCTCTCCTAACACAAGGAGAAAAATCTTTCATCCAGTAACGATCCTCATCAACCGTTAAGGCATATCTTGCCAAGCCGTGAGCGACATAGTTGGCTAATCTCGGAATATGACTAACCACTAAAATCTGGAGATTGATAATCAGAGACGAAATTTCACCAAGAATATTACCACTTACAGAATCCGTATGAGAGTGATCATTTACCCATTTAACAACAACTGCTGCATCTGACTCTAAAACACAAGGATGAAGGCCACGCTCTCTACTGAAAATCATCCCCCTGTAAATAGCCATCATCTCTGCCAAAATAGGATCATAACACGCTTCTAACTGAATAGAACAGGAGGCCATAACAGCACCAGAACAGTTTCTAATAACAATTCCCAATCCTACAAGCCCACCTGTCACGTTAATTGCAGCATCGCAATTAATTTTATAAACATCCAAATCTGGAGGTCGTCAAGAATTACGTACTTGACTCAAGCTGCTATGAGGAGGAATCAACACATTCTCAGATGAAAGAAAATCATTCAACATCAATCTACACCAATGACTCACTTCCAAAACATCCTGGCTTGGTGAATCATGAACCACAAGGTTACGCAAAAACCAAACCCTCCAGACAATAGTACAAAATAAACCCAAATCTTCCAAACTCAACAATGAATGGCAGTCTAAAATGAGATCAAAAAAACTGGCATAAAGACTTCTAACCTTAACAACCGAAGGCAGCCAATCTTCTCTTGCATATTTTAACTTGCTGCAACCCCACAATGCATGAATTGTTGATTCTCCAGCAGAAGAGCAAACAGGACAAACATCTACAACTTGCATACCATGCCTAACAAGATTTGACATAGCAGGAATCCAATCAAAGCAAGACTTCCAAATAAAAAATTTTACCTTCAGAGCAATCTTCAACTTCCAAAGCGTATTCCACCACTCTTGCAGCCAGTTATTGTTGGAGGAACTAGGTAAAGATTCAGCCTCTTTCTCAACTCTATAACCACTTTTGACAGTGAAGCACCCACTAAGTTCATAATGCCAAATCAGAACATCACTTGCCAGCAAACTACCCAGAGGAATTTGTAAAATAGCTCTTGCATCTTCAAGTGAGAACAAACTATGAATAAGGGAAGAATTCCATCCACCTGACGAAGAAATTAATTGATCAACTGAAGCATTCAAACTGAGAGTAGGCTGACTCAAAACCATGAAACCAGCCGGTTTTGGAACCCATTTGTCTTGATAAATTTTGATCGATCTTCAATTACCTACTCTCCATCTCAATCCGGACACCAACAACTCTTTACCCCAAAATAAACTGCTCCAAACAAAAGACGCAGAAGACTTCTTAGGAGCCTCTAACAAACTGCAGTTAGGAAAATAACATCCTTCTAGAACTCTTGCAACTAAAGACTTAGGATTCTTAAACACTCTCCAACACTGCTTTGCTAATAAAGCCCTATTGAAAGTCTCCAAATCTTTGAATCCCAAACCACCTTCACACTTAGGCCTACACATCCTTTTCCACTTGCACCAATGCATCTTCTTCTTAACATTCGAACTACCCCACCAAAAACGGGCGCAAAGCCGATGGATTTCATAAATTAATCTCTTAGGCAACCTAAAAATATTCATCGCATACATTGGAATTGTTTGAATCACTGCCTTAGTTAAAATCTCTTTACCTCCAACTAATAAAAACCTTTCCCCCCATCCTTTTATCTTGTTCCACACTTTGTTTGCTATATCAGAAAAAATAATTCTCTTGCTTCTACCAGTAAAACAAGGAAGCCCAAGATATTTATCTAAGTACCACCACCAGTGGCGAATGTAAGGGGGGGCCCATAGGGGCCATGGCCCCCCCAACCAATAAAAAAAAAAACTTATTATAAATCAAATTAAATTATGAACCAATAAAAAAAAAAGGAAACTATTATAAATAAAATGTGATATATATATATATATATAGTAGGTGATAATACTCTCTTGTCCATTTATTATTTTAATAATATAAATTAACTTATAATTTTTGTTTTCATAGTTCTAATGATCATGAAAATATGAGATAAAATCAATCCAATTTAATATTTTAATTTCCTATTATTTCATACATTATTATCTAATCTAGTGTATATTATATATGAGTAATGCTAGGCTTCCCAATTTTTTTCAATAATTCTTTCCCAAATGTATGTAACGCGTGAGATGTCAACATCTTATAAATCATGAGATTATGTGGTTAATGATGTGATGTTGACACCTCACGTTCTACAAACATTTGGGAAAAAATTTGGAAAAAAAAATTGGGAAGCCTAGCATTACTGATTATATATATAATATTTTTTTATATAGATTTTACTAGAACAAACTATGTGAATATTGAACTCTTATAGTGACTACCTTTGTTATTTATTTTGTTAGGTTAAATATTAATTTGATTTTGATAAATTTACTTTATTAGTTTATTATTTAAATTTTCTTCAAAATTATTATAAATAAATTTGGTTTGACATGAATATTATAAAATTAAGTTTCAAGTATGTAAATAATTGTGATTTAAATATATCAATGGTATAGTGATATTTTAATTAAATATTGAAATTTATATTTTATAAGCTGGGAACTATTAAAATATTTTTTTTCCAGTTATGCATACCATTAAGAATATGCATAAATTTTACAACAAAATAAAAGATGTTTTCTCATACACTTTTTGATTATGTAATTGAAATGAAAATTAAGAAGAAAATTAGTTATAAATAATTTTCTAGATATAAAATAGACATGTTACATTTTTATTAGTTAATGTTTATTTTATTTATTTATTTGTATCATTACTTTTAACACTAAACGGTATCACATTTTATTGAAAAGTATCAAATGCGGGATTCAACACTTTTTCTTGTACATGATTCCTACTGAAATATAATATTAGTTTTTATCTTGGCCCCCCAAAACTAAAATCCCCCAAAACTAAAATTCTGGCTTCGCCCCTGACCACCACATACATGGTATAAAACCGTACCAGGCAAGTTTTTCTTGAAACGTGAAAAACATCACTCTAAAATTCAAACCCCTTACCCTTCCTAAGGCCACTTTATATCTCTATCATGGTTGAAACAAAACAAACCCAAGTTCCTTTCCAACATAATGAAAAGTCAAAATCTCCATCTTTGCTTTTGTCTACCAAAGAAAAATCATCACTCTTCATAAATAGGGGTGCTTGGATTCTCCTCCCACTAAACAATGTCTATATCACAATTAATTTAGTTGCACGAACGTAATAAACATGAACGTAGAATCTTTAAAAAAAGTTGATTAATAATAACCAACTTTATGAATTATTAGTCCTCCAATTTCAAAGTCCTATTTACTGTGAAACCGAAACCCAACAGTATTGCTATGCAAGCTATTTTGTACCAAAAAATTCTTGAGTGGACCTCAAATAACCATGATCGTCCATAGTCCACACCGTCGAGAAAAAGAAGCGCTCGATTACGGCTCGGTCGGTTTCAAACTTACATTGTCAATATCCTCCTACCCTATTATTCATCCGAAGAGTTTCGCTTTTATATATGGCCCTCCTGCTGTGGCTCACATTGCACAGTATCGAAACGAGTTGAAGCCAATCCGGAACAATCCGAACAGCTAATGTTCAATAATTAACAACCAAATAAATGGAAAAAAACAAGATGAGTTACCAATGTGAGGTAAATAGTGAATTATTTGTCCAGTTAGAGAAGAGGAGCGGAGCTAGGGTGATGGTGTAGTGGCATCCGGGTACAACTCTCCATGTTTTTTGGGTTCGTAATTCATATCCATATAGGGTATGTAACAGTTGCTTACAGGTCATCATTACTCACCAGTATTGTGCATGCACGTGGTAACCCAGTCTACGGTTTTGATCTGCTGACGACCCCTTGATATTGATCCTTGCATACACTGATCACCATCATCCTCATTTCTGTGTATAATGTATATCCTGTTGACAAGGATTTCACCAACTGGATTCACCACCACTTGCTACATGAGTGCACTCCGGGGGTCAGGGGCCACTTATTTACATGATCGCATTCTAGCTTCATATACAATAACATTATTGTTGTACTCGGCCATTGAAATGCTGACATATGACTGGAGGTTGATTTGGTGCACTCTGTCACTGAAATGCTAACATGTGATCCGAGGTTGATTAGTGCACTCGGCCACTGAAATGCTGACATGTGACCTGATGTTAATTGGTAAAATTTGTTTGGAAAAAGAGTTGGTGCCACATTAATTCCATTTCAATAAATTAACAATAGCAAGTCAGCAACCAATATTGATTCATGTTATTAATTGTCATAAAAGCAATAAACCTAATTATCACACATTAAAAATCTCTCCCTAACAATAACAGGACACAATCCGTCATTTGCATTTATAACAGATGTTGAAATTCCGTCACTACAACTTCCGTTACGGCACACAAGCCTGTGCTGTAATCTCCGTCGTCGTCGTCATCCACCTCCTACTCCTTCTCCTCTTCCTCTTTTCAGTCGATCACCAGGACAAGGACAACAACGTCGTATTGAAGTTGAACCCCACCCTGGAAGAAGAAGCTGAGCAAACAAGACGGTCAATATCTAATGAGCGAAGCAATCAGTTGTCTAGTTCTGCCTCCTTCTTTGACCACGTCAGTGGGGCCATAAGACTGTCCTTTCATCACAAACGTTCAATCCAAGATTGGGAAAATTACGAGGAAGACAATGATCGTGTAGGGTCCACTACAGAGGATCGGAGCAATCCCGCCTTTGCCTCCGATGACTTGCCAGTCGACAACCAGTTGAGGACTGAAGCTGAAGCCAGTGAGGTGGAGGATCTGGATCCGATCAACAACTCCATGCTACATGATCCTGATACAACATTTTAAAAATAATTCGATCAATCCTGTAACTTTACAAATTTTGTATCGTATCGGCCTTTGCATTTGGGTCACATAAATTCTAATGAATTTGAATAGTTTCAGAATTTATGTAAGAGAATATGTTAAATATTAAAATTTAGCAAAACAATTTTAAAGTTGACTGAAATATTTTCCACATAAACATTTTGATACAGTAAAATTAAAATTTTGACAAGAAAAATGACTTGAACCTGCAACTTCATAGATTCAAATGTGAGAGATTTACTACTTATTGAGTCAACCTCATCCGGTCGTCGGGCCAGCCTAAATTATTTGGAGGGCAGAAATGCAATAAATTAGTGGGAGCAAAACAATGGTACATAATCCAAGAAAAAAACTGCAGTGGCAGGTATGAAATGAAACCACGAGTGGTGAGAGAAATGGGCCCTGAATCGCACGTATCTGGTAAGTGAAAAAGCCACACGAGGTGTAAAAAGTGGTGTCACCTAGTTAGGATATCTTCAGGAAAATCGGGGACACCATCTAAATATTTGGGGCCCTGAATATCGTATCATATCAAAGTTCATGTCCTGTAGTGGCATGGTTGGTGCCTCGCTGTGGAGCTTGAATGATTTAATATCATATGGACTTAAATGAAAATTGTTGTGTCATGCCATTCCATTGCCAGCCGTTTGTTTCTGCGCCTAACGTACACTGCTTGTGGTCCATTCTTAATCACACAGACTCACAGTCTTCGTCTTCGTCGTCAACCCAAGAACCAGATATATTGTAATATTGATATCCACATTAACTCTATATCCAACTTCATTGGTTTATATTCTCCATTTTAATGCTCCATCCCTACCTAGCTGGGAGCCTGCAATAGAAATTACTAATACTGTAACGAGAAAAGCTTCAATACGTCTGAGCATATACAATTATATGCCCACCCCATTTACATTATGTCATGTGTCACATCCCTCTTATGTGATTGGTTTTTTGATTGGGTTCGGACATATACATCTGGTGCACCGAAGCATTTCTTCTCAACTAACTCGGTAGAAACTCTCATGTGCTCTATAGATACTCTTCAATGTTACGTACTGTACTCTAATGTTCTCATTCAACTTAATCATCACAAAATTGCATCAAAATTTGGGGCTGTCAATCCTGTCCAGAAGATAGAAATGCATGACTGAGTTTAGTGGATGAATGTAGATTGAAGATTTTAAAAACCTGAGCTTGAATGTCAAAGTCTATTTCAGAAAATTAACTAGCAATAATTCTGTGTAGACAGAAAGAGTTTCCTGTTCTCTCATGGGTAGGATCATGCAAAAAATCACCAATCAAGCGGTGAAAAATTTGTTTCAAGACAATTGAAATGATCTAATTTAACAACTGGAAATTCCCAGAATTTTTTCTTGTCTGTTTCTTGGTACATTGCAGTTCCTCAAGAAATTAACCTTACAGCGCTACAACAAGCTGTGCAAACAGATCCTAGACCCGATTATTGATTTTTATGCAAACCGTACATCATTAAGCAAAAAAAAATTCCACAAAACATGGTGAAGATGATGTACAAAAATGAATGACTCCCGCTTAATCGCTAACAACCATTCATGTCCCGCCACCTGAGGTAGATTAGGCCAGCACAGTAATGTGTAAAAGCCCCTGCCACAACCAACACATGAAAAAGTTGGTGACTATGCCCAGCAATGTCGAACTTGCCAGGCATCCATCTCTCAGGAATTCTCGAGACATAGATTAAAGCTCCAAGTCCATAGAGTATTCCCATTAGTATCTCATAACCAGTGGTTTGGAGGGCCTCTGGTTGACCATGGAACAGTATTAGCTTATGAATTACTGGTAAAATACCTGATATGCCCATTCCAAAGAAGAGGGACGTACGATAGATCCGAAACTTGGGCTTCTGGAAAGCTGGAAGGAGAGAGATGACCATGGCTGCGAAACCCATTACTGTAACAGATCCCAAGTAAAGTTTACAGAGAACTGGGTGGCACATAAAGGAGTAGTAAATAGGAGGGTAGAAAGAAGTTGAGATTAGCGCAGCAATTCCCGCATAGTCCATTCTAAGCATTATGTAAGACAGGCGTTTCGAGTGGCAGGAAAAGAGGTGGCATGCGCTGCTAGCTAGTAAGCAGAACATTGCTCCACCTAAGAAGGTGAAAAAGGGCCATCTTGTGATTGCATGAACCTTAGGGGGAGCTTCCGTGTTCATCGCATCATCTTTCAGACATCCTGCATCCAGTTACATGTAAAGTGAAGGCATTAAGCTAGCTACTCGCAACAAAAGTAAAACACCAAACAGGAAAACAAAGTCTAATGTAGAATAGGAAATGAAATTAAAACTAGGCTTACTAATCTATTTAGCTATTCTTGTTGTTTTCGTATTTCTCATTTCCCATCCTATATTCTCAATCCAAAAGCTCATTTTTAGACGCATATGATTGTCTATAGCAAGAAGCTCATTTAATGAATCAACCAGAGAAAAATGAAACCATCTAAGATGCCAACAAGCAAGGAGAACAAGTCTATCAATCTTCAGTAGTAACTGTGAAATATAGCAGCAAGAGAAATGCACACACACGCAAGCAGTTGGTGAGAAGTTTACATAAATGACAACCTGAAAGTGATGTGAGAAAATCCACTGAAGGCAAAGACATCATTTTTACGACATCCATTACTTTATGACGATCAGGTACGTTCGGTAAGGAAGGAATGCAATTCAAGAGTTCTTCTTGAATCTTATGCCAATCAGCATTTCGGAGCATGTCACGTGCACGTTGAAGAGAATTTAGATCCACAACCCCCGGAACCTTTGTTGCCGTGTATATCGTCAGAAAGAAGAAAATGAAGAACCCTATCAAATGCCTGCAGCAAAAGTCAATTGTGTGAGGATGAAAATTTGGATAGGTTGTTATCCATTCATACATCTTTTCCAGAGAATGGCAAACATCAATAAGAAACACCATGTCTTACAAGAACAAAGGAAAGACAGATGTGCATTACATTTACATGCAGAGGCAAAGTAATATTCACAAAGCTTTTCGATGCCAAGAAGAGGAGAAATAAAAGCAAGAAATCGAAAACTACATCAGCAACTGAAAGTTAAATTATGATAAGAGGCATTAGCAACCCAAACTGAGGAAATCCATTTTAACAGATTGGCCGATCCCTTATATGTTAAGATGGATAAATTTTTATAGAATCACTAACACTGGAGGGGGCTCATGAGTCATGAGTACAAAACAAATAATATCCAAGAAAAGAAAATGATTTAGTCCTAAGAATTTTTATCACAGGCAACAAAAGAGAAATAATATGCGCTCCAAAAGCATTGTGAAAGTTATTAAGACAAAATCCTTACGTCCAGACATTAAGAGTCTCATTGTGAATTTTAAAAATGCTGAGGAGGATCCGCTTCACTGGCCATTCGGATCTGTAGTAACCCAAAATGAACTCATTGTCTTTCATATACCCTGGCAAAGAGTCATACTCAACAAGCCCACATTTTACTTTCTTAAAGTCTTCTTTGGTTTCCTTTAAACAAACTCCTTCTCCATCTTCATAGTCAAACACATCATCAAATGTTTTATCAGAGGAAAGTATCCAGCTTTTGTAATGACTATTGATCATCTTTCTGCCAAATGGAGGCAAAAAAGAAACAATCAAATGATTGTCAAATAATCATAGCCAAATGAGAATAGATCACTGATGCAATTTAAAAAAATGATGTTCACTAGATAATTGATAAGCAGATGATCTCATATATTTTTCTCACACAAACAGCTTATCTACGATACTCGAATAATTGCACACTAATGCCGCATTCAAATTAGTCCCTTATGCCTTCTTGACGGAAACTAAACAATGTTCAGTCAATCAACCTACATTTGGCTGCCAATTCTTATGCTGCGATTACTATTATTAAGTGACAACTGTTGCGGTTGTGGCTTTGCCTTTCAAACTAACACAGTCAGAGATAATCCAATTACAAGCATTCTAGAGAATTTTAGCTCAAATGTGGACCTTTACCAGGCAATGAATTGGATAATTTATCATTCTTGTTAATTCTTTTGATGAAATGCAAACGTTTAGTACATGTTCAGGAAAATATAAGAGAGAAAACAAAACGAATTCGAGAGCTTCTATAGAAACTATCCAATCCCCACCAAACCAATCCCAATATATTAAACAAAAAACAATAAACGCACCTGAAATTTCAAAATCCACCGCTTTGGAGCAGAACCCAGAAGAGGATTTCGTTGACTGTCCTAATTTTCTCGGAATATCTTGAAAATATTCCGAGAAAATTAAGAGCGAGATGTTCAATGATCGAGTTTGAAAAAAGAAAACCGAGGAACAGAGAGAAAAAGTGATGGGAAACAAGAACAATTCAGAGTGGAAAGATGGCAACGATGAAACTAAAGGGTGATTGTCGATGGATATAAACAGAGGAAAGTGTTGATTCAAATATGCCATTTTTGGATTGGAGAAATAGCAGGCTTCTAGGTTGAAGACAACGCAAATGAACTGCGTGTGTGCTATTACGTGTTAGTTTTTTTGAAGATTGAGTTGGCATCAGCTTGTGGTCACAATTCATGGTCAAACATCAAAATTTTCTCGTATATATACACATATTTTTTAAAATTCCATACCAGAGTGAGTGATTCTATCACCATATTAGATTGCATCCGACATTGCAAGGAACTTATTATTCGAATTACTAATATTAAATAATATTTTGGGTCTCGGGTTTTGGATTCGGGTTTGTAAAAGGATCCCAAACTCCACATGCAATAGTAATAGTAAAATATTAGTGCCAAATGTGATTCGGCAATAAAGAGTATTTCTTCGATCGGTTGAATACATTTATCCGAATAGGGTATTTTTGAAATAAAATATGTGATTTTTACGTAAGTGAATCTCAATTTTTGCTACTGATATTTCTTTATTAAGATTCTAGGAATCAAACCAATGTAAAAGAGAAAGACAATAATTTGTTGAAAACCTATAATACTAAACAAAATGATTAACTACAAATTAAACAACAATTAAAGGGCTGGGAAAAGTTTATTGAGCCTGCAAGGTAATCCATAGAATTCATCATTCCTGACATCCGAATTGTATAAGCTGAACTTCTCCCACCATTTCAAGCCACTATCTTTTCGGGTTTCGTCATTTTCTCGAGAAAGTGTGCAATCAAAGAACAGAGCAACCATTGCAGCCACCGTTGCATGAGACATGAAGATCACAACCATTATATCATTGAACTGCAATTTGTCAAAAGAAAACTTGTAAAAAAATCATATTTTATGATGATAGCTGATGAAAAACTAAAAGACTCTTTGATGATATATATTTTCTGAATCAGGTTCAAAAGATTTTACCCAATTAGAGCTCGGTTGAACTTGTCCAGGCTTAAACCCTCCTTGATAGTATTCTCTGAAGAATTGTGGCACGGACAGCCCCATGAAGAATGAGAAACCCAATATGAATTTTGTTTTGAAGCTGTTCAGGTTGCAGAATTGAAGAAAACCAAGACCAGCAGAAGCTACAGGTAACAACATGGCGGATTTAGCTAGCTTCGTTTCGAGAGATAAATCAAACGAAAGATCACAAGACTTGAGATATGACATATATATACTTACAGACATAGCCAAAGAGAATACAGTACAAAGCTGCTACTACTGGCATAGGTATAGAAGCAAAAATTGCTCCAAATTTTCCTGGTTGAGTCAAAAAAAGATACACCAAATATGACAAACCATCGAAAGATCTCAAAAATGACACAAATGAATAATGGTTTGATTCTTCTGTGTACTTTGATTTTGTTTTTCTGAATTAAGAGTATTATTAGCTGCTTATGCATACCAAATATTGAGAAGAATATCATAAACCCAGCCGAGACTTGTATCACTCTTCGGCTTCCAACTTTGGTCAGAGCCAACAGACCAGCATTTTCCCTATGCACAATCAGAAGATGGGATTTTAAGCTTCTTCTTTTTTTCAAAAATTATGAGATATTGATCGAAAGTGCTGGAAGATAACATTGTCTAAGAAAAATATTTTGCAAGGTTTAAGTTCATTACACTGATGCAGTCAAGCCTGTCACAGAGCCAAACATGCCATTCAGCAAGACCCCTATTCCCTGAAATTCGTAAAAATTGAACAAAGTGTTGATGAAGTCTAGAATCATTAAGAGAATTAATCACATTATTTGGTATGACATCACATAAGCATTTTCTACCTGCCAGCCGATACCACGACTGATAACAGAAGGCGGCACTGGTGTGGCACTCCCGTATCTTGCTACTGCATAAAATGTACCGGTAGACTGCAGAAGAAGAGTAGATATATAATAAGCAAACTCAAAATATTTCATAATGTATGATTTCAGAAAGGAAACATAAACTACATATGATCCGATTTATGTCTCAAAATCAAGGGATGCTTGTGTTTACATGCTTTCAGATATGGACTAGAAGTATATTTTTATGATCGAAAGTTCTGTAAACAAAGTTGGACCTCAGAAAGAGAAACAAACGAAGCAGCTAACATTGCGAAAGTTTCTCCGACATTGAAGGTGGGGCTTCCCCATTGAAATGGATAAGGAAAATATATCCTGCAAAAACAAAGAAAACAAATTAATAATTAATTGGAAGGCTCGACAAACTGAAAAATATAAAGCTTCATTAGAACGAAAAATCTGTTTAATATCAACAATCAATGATCTTTATCTGTAATCTCACCAGGGAGCTGCAGTTAGAAGTCCAGTTTGATCCGTGCGGCAGCTGATCTGAGTTTTCTCAGGTTTTTTGTTATACACAGTACTTGAAGTTAGGATCTGTGCAAATAACCAGGCAATTACAACCGAGAACAGCACTGCAAATCGATCATATATAGGCCTTTTTGTTTGCATGTAACGATGAAGATACTGCAAAGACATTGAGAACTTAGCAATCATGAAAATAGTATGCACTCATAGTCACTTTTTGTATGAAAAAACAAATGCAACATTATCTGCTTCTTGTTGTGGGCTATGAGAATCAAGTTTGCCACTTGCCTGTGAAATGAAAACCATTGCAAATAACCCTGGAAGCCCGATTTCGACACAATTTGCCAGCTACAAGGAGGAATAAGAAAGATGACTTTACATTGTCAGCAAATTATTAATATGGAGCAAAATCTGGAGTGTTAAAGACTCCTTACCATGGGAAATGCAAGATGATATAGTCCAAGTCCAGTGAAGGTCACATATGGAACAACTGAAAGAGGGCTCAGATACCTAAAATCACAGAAGTTTTTGATTACACAAAATATCAAATGAAGATTTAAACCAAGCCATGATTCAAGAAACATGCAATTTTGTAGACCCACCTCACTGCATTCCTCCACAATCCTAGGAAACCCATAACCATTTGAAAACATCCACTTGCAATTAAGGCACCTTGTATTCCTCTCATTGTCTGTACAAACCTCTGAAAAATACAAAGAAGAAAAGAAAAAGAAAAAAAAGCTTAATATTAAGGTTTTAAAGCTTGTAATTTGAAACACAAGACACGAAAAGCTTTTCACCTCATAAGGATCGATGTATGAATTGTATCTCTTGGCCATAACTATTGAAGTTATGGGTATAAGATATACGTATGAACCCACTGATACGGTAGGTAGTCGGGTACCAAATAAAGACTGAAAAAAAGTACTGAATCCTGAAACAAATAACAGGGTCTGAATCACCCTAACCTTCTCACCCTGTGACAGAAGAATGGTTCAAGTTGAAAAAATTTATCAGAAGAATGTATCAAAGAAACATGTGACCATATGAAACTTTAAAAATTAAAAAAAACTTACATTTCCACCACCCATTTGAGGAACAATAATGCTGGGAATCAAAACGGTAATACCAAGAGTCAGAAGATAATGCTGGAACCCTAATACAATAGCTTCAGCTGCAGAAATCAAAAGAAAACTAGAATTTATGCATGGAAAGTGTTTATTTAAACTAACAATGCTAAAGAGAATGAAATTGAAGAAGTGTACGTACGCCATGGAGGAGGACTATTAACACAATATTGGATTCCAGGTAATTGTTCCTCAACTGGGTGTGGATGTGGTAGTATTTCTTCTGCCTTTTTGTTCTCGCCGCCACCGCCACCGCCACCGTTGCCTTGGGCCATATTTCTCTTTGTGGCCTTTCACTGGTCAGAGTACAACAACAGGAAGAGATATTTAGAGAGAATGAGAAATGAAACACAATCATGTATGCATTATTGGGTGAATTGATGAAATTCTACCGTTTCAATTCTGTAATAACAATTGATTATGAGAGAGATCTTACAAATTTATTGTTTCTTATTTATTGCTACAATTCAAATTTGAGGAGGCCATAACCCACCACTGTATTGATTTCTGACACTAATAATATAACGATAATCATAATTTCATCATTTCCTTTTAATATTTCTTGGCATAGCAGTAGCAGCAGTAGTAGAAGTAGTAGAATTCTCTCATAACTTTTGAGTTTTGACATACTTCCTGATAAAATTTGTTCTCTCATTAGACATTACTTCTCACTTCTCGGTTCTCGCCTTTGAAGAACTGTTCAAATTTTGAACAAAGAAGAAACATTAAAAATGTAAAATACACATTAACTCTTAACAGGTTTCACTTAAATTCAATTTCTCAATAGAGCCAATCGTTAACCTTTCAAACAAATATATAAAACGCTGAAGAAATCACCTTTAAAAATCAAATTCCTGAAAAACTTATTTACATCTCTAAGGGTTCAGCAGAAGCAAATGCTTCCACAGAAAATGACTAAAGGAGTCTGTTACAATTTTTCCTATCAATTCTTTATCAAGAATCTCCCTCCTTCCACTTGCTAAATTCTTCTCGTCTTCTCCCACTTCTTCATCAGTCACCATCAGCAAACCTGCATTCGCGATGAAACATGATGCAAAACTTTAGCTAAAACTTTATGCCAATAATAAAGCGAAAGTAGCTCTTTCAGCTTTAAAAAAAAAAAAAGTAACTGAATGAAGCACAATAGTCAAATGACTAATTTGAATAATAATGAAGAAATGTGAATGTCGATCTCCTTCACTCCATTTCCATTGCTGGTAAGACATTATATTACCCACGAAACAATCTCATTTGTTAAGAGGAAGTGTATATTAATCTTCAATCTCATGAAAAAAAAAAAAAAAAAACTTGAAATATTATCAATCAAACACTTTAACACCTATTTTCACACATCACATACTCCACCACCACCACTACCATTTTAACTATTGGAATGCTGACAACATCTCATCAGAGTCAGCATCAATATCAACTTCTTCAATTCTATTGCCGTGATAGCCACAGCAACACCACTGAAATAAATAAATAAATAATAACAACCACAAAAACCTACAACTTTTGTCTTTTTTATATATATATATAATTTATTATTCCGACAAAAGAGAGCACTTTAATTGAATCTACTGTTTTCTTTTCGAAAGAGCTTAACACAACGTTTTACACACTCCTTCACAATGAGATTAACACCTCTTTGTTTCACCTATGAATCTACCCCCAAGCATCGGCTAATATGCAATAGAAAAAAAGTAAGAAAACAGGTGTTTTTTGAACTATAAAAACATGTTCGATTTTTTTTTTTTTCTTTTTTTTTTTTGAAAATAACAACATTAAACAACTACGACAAGCTAGAAAGCAAAACACCAAAAAAAATCAAATATGTGGAAGGGAATCATTTGAATTTCTTATTATGCTAACATATTCAGCCGAATACGATAATGGGAATAGAAAGCCTAGACAGAGAACAAAGGGCATGAAAATTTCAATCCCATTCCACCAATTTCAGACAGAAAACAATGGCCTTTTCTGATCTCTCCACCACAAACATTAAATGCACATGGGTTTTTCTAAAGCTATCAGTAACTGGGGTAATCTTCTGCAATCAAAGCTCTCAAGTCAGTCCCTTTCCTGTCCTTTTTAAAATTGAACTGTAAGCCTAGGTCAGTTTCAGTATTCCAAGATAAAACTATATATATATATATGTCTTTAAAGATCTATACCTATACCTTTTCGTGAAACTTATACCCAGATCACAGTAACATAGGCTCTAGGTGCAATTAATTATCACGGGAAACTTATTAATAGCATTAAAGAACTAACTTCACTGTTCACATCCAATTTTCTCTAAAAACATATCCATTCTGGCAACATATTACCTACTAATTCTCTCTAGTCTACAGTCTACTACCTGCAAATTAATTTACCTCCTTAATAACTTAATCTAATTGATATAATCATATAATTATATATAGAGTGGAGACACAAAATTTTATAGCTTGCAAGGATGTTGTGTAACATCACAAGCATATGCATCCCATCCATCTCTAAACAATTGTAGTACTCTTTCTATTCTATTGAGGTGCTTGGAACTCAATCACCGCAATATGATATGTTAAAGTCTGAAGATACTTGCACGGTTGCTGAATTTGGCTCGTATCAGAATTTACACCTTATAAACACAGTTAGCCTAAGACGATTAACAAACAGAACCTTATATCGGCACATGGTCTTTTGTGAAATACAATCCAACAGAACAGGAAACAATGTGACAGAGAAGAGGAGAAATGCAACCTTAGAGAACTGAAATTTGGAAGGATTGTATAACCTACTATAAAACCCAATTTCAAATGTGTGAAGAAACTAGAAACAGGAAAACAAAGGTGAACAAGAAGTCCACAACTCAAAAACCTATTGTGGGCTACAATACATTTCACTTCACCAAATTTAAATGCAGAACAGCTCTAGGAAATAGAATTTTCTGCAGCCATCCCTTGATTTAACATTGCCTCAATCTAGAATCTGGCTGAACCTAACACCATATTATAGCTAGGAATGACTTCACAAACATCCTAACATGCTGTTTTTCCTTCAATTCAATTAGCTTCCGACTTCCAAGCATATCTTACATTTTCCTCACTGTTCAAAATATGCTCAACCATTAGAGTACTGAAACACCTCCATAAAGTACATAATATTCCAAGAAAGTTATTAGACTATAAATTTTTTCATCAGCTCTTTGGATATCGATCGTGATACCGTATTTCTGAATTTTACATCGACCCGATTCATCACAAAATGTTAGCAATTATTCATTTATCTCATACTGCTAAAATACCAACACAAGTATCATAGATTAAACAGCCTAAAGTTGGAAATTAAATTTTGCAAGGCTGGGAAATAAAGATTACTCACCGTACTACGCGGATCCATTTAAACAGCATTACCGCCAGAAGTATCTCCTTTCTTCACCCAAATCATCCCTGCGTTTCTTGGATTCGATTCTTCATGTCGGCGGCCGTTATCAAACCTCCGATTACCACCTCTGTAACGCCCACCATTGTTGGACCTCGCCGGTTGATCATTCCCTCTCTCTCCTCCACCTTTGATTGACATGTCCTTCAACCTCCCTTCAATCTCAATCGTCCGATCAGCAGCCACAACCGCATTCCCTGATTTTTCACTCTCCGCGCACGCTTTGCCTACGGCCACTTCTTCCTCATTTTTCTTCTCCTCCATCTTCTTCCGCTCTCCTTTCCCCTTATATTTCTTCGATTTCTTGTTCTCTCCCTTCTTATCAGTATCCGGTTTCTTCTCTGGTCCTTCTTTTTCTCCGGCCAATTCTTCCTCATCCCTCTTCTTCCACTCTTTTTTCCTCAGATTTTTCTTCGATTTCCAGGTCTCTCCTTTCTTGTCAGTAATTTGACAACCAACAAGGCAAAAAGCCCCCTCCGATTTCGTCTCTGGTCCGTCTTTTCCTTTGTCTCTTCCACCGTCGGTCGACATTTTTGTCAATCTCCCTTCAATCCTCAACTCCACGCTCGCCCCCTTCGTCTGCGGCGCGCGTGCTCCACCTGCCGCCACCTCCTCCACATCCCCCTTCGCTTCCCGTGCCCTAGCTTCACTCTTACTCTTCTTCCACTGCCATTTCCTCTTAGCTGTCTTCACTCCATCAGATTCTATTATCTTATCAGCAGTCTCGCGAATAGAAAGACGAACATCCACCTCCGATTTCTTCCGTACATCTCTGATTCGTCCCTGCTCTTGAAGTTTCGGTTCTGCTTCTGGTTTTGGTTCGAGTTGTTGTTCATTGTTCTGAATTTCTTGTTGCGTTTTGATCCACCGCTCCTGGAGTTGAAGGAGAGTCACGTAGTGTTCTGGAAAAGAAGGAAGCGTCCTCGGTTTTGGTTCGAGTTGTTGTTCATTGTTCTGAATTTCTTGTTGCGTTTTGATCCACCGCTCCTGAAGTTGAAGGAGAGTCACGTAGTGTTCTGGAAAAGAAGGAAGCGTCCTCCTCTTGTTATTATTCTCCATAGTCTCTCACAAGTTACAATTTTTTTTTTCAAGCCATAGATTTTAGAGCGTTTGTTTCAGAGGAAAGAAACCTGAGTCTATCATACCTTACTAGTGAGGTGACTTTTACATGCACTGAAATGTGTTGAAATGGCATTGGTTCCTCCCTAAAAAAGACTGCAATTCTGATTGGTCAAGCTGAAACCGACTTTATCTGGTCTAAGTCTTTTTTTTTCCTAAAGATTTAAATTTAGGGTATTTTACACGAATAGCCATTTTTTGAGTGGTTTAATAATTTATAATCCTATTGTCTCAATTTTCCTTTTCTAACCATTTAACTATTGTCTGGACAAAAATACCCCAAACAAGTAAACACTATGGCTTCTTTGCAACGTTAAATTTGTCTAAAAACCTCAATGGCTTCCTTGCAACGTTACTTAGAAACTCGAATTGGCCTAGAAACTCAAAGTCCAATTCGTATATATACAACATATCATTCTTTATTATAATTAAAAAAATGTTGCGTGTTTATCACATTACAGGGATGTAAAAAGTAAAATTATTGGTGGTGATTGCATTGAAGGACTTCTCATGTCTCCAAGCAATTGCCTTTCAAAAACTTTGAGGTCCGATAAAAGTAGCATTTGGTGACTTTTATTTTCAATTTCTATTTTTAACATGTAATTATTGTTATTATTTTAAGAAAAGTAGATTAATGAATGTTCTTATATATGTGTATATATATATATATAGATATATATTTATATATGGGACAATCTATAGAACACCGATATACTTGTACACCGTGTAGAAAATATTGCGATTGAAGCTTGGATCACACTTTTTCAAATTACGATCACAATATTTTCTACACGGTGTTCGAAAACACCAATGTTCTATAGCCTAATCCTATATATATATATATAAGATATGTTTTTTCTTTGCATTGCTTTATTGCTACTATTTTGTGAATTCAAGATATAATTTTATGAAGGGTTGTTTAATTTAAATTTATAAATTAATGAAAGAATATTTTTTGCTTGAAATAAAAAAAAAAAAAAAAAAAGTGAGTCATGAGAACAAGAGACTGTCCATCTCTTTTGAAAAAAAGAAAAGAAAAACAAATTATATTATTTTATATTATAAAAATTAATAACTAATTAATATATACTTTTTAGTATGAAACTAATTAATAGATATTATAAAGATGGATGAAATATTATTTGTCAATGAAATGAATATAAAATGTTTGAGTAATGAGAAGATGTGGCTTTCAATTTTTTCAGCAAAAATATAATAAAATTATATAATTATTTTTTTAATAAATTATGGGATAGGAAATGTTAGTTAGGGATTGTTATCATAATTTAATTAATTATGAGATTGATTAAGTGAATTTATTCATTTTTCCATTATTTATGTGACGCCTCTTGAATTTTTATTTATGGGATTGATTTATGATTTATGGCCCAAGGTTAAGCCTATTCATATTCAAATTCTTATTAATTAGTTTTTTTTTTTTTTTAAGTATTATTAATTAGTTATATATATATATATTATAATATTTGGTATAAATTCTTATTAATTAGTTATCTACATACAAATATCTTTATATATATATATATATTATAATATTTGATAAGTTCAAGAGAAAAAACCATAAATTCTTATTAATTGGATTTTTTTAATGTTTTATTAATTATATGATATATATATATATATACATATCATTTTCGATTTATATGTTAAACATGTAAGTATTGATATTATTTTAATGGAAAAAAGTAAACTAATGAATGTTCTAACGGTTGAATGCTAAGAGTTATTTGATATATATATATATATATATATTTATATGATACGGTTTCTCTTTGCATTGTTTTATTGCTACCATTTTGTGAATCCCAGACATAATTTTATGAATGATTGTTTAATTTAAATATATAATTAATGGAAGAGTATTTATTGCATGAAAGAAATAAATAAATAAATAAGTGAAACAAATTATATTTTATTGCCTAAATGATGTGGCAACAATAGAGATCATTTATTTAAATCATTTAAATTTAATACAATTTAAATGAATGGTCTACATTGTTGCCACGTCATTTGGGCACCAGATTTGGACATCAAAATTGGGCAATGTAGTATTACTCATGATTAAATTCACTTAATCAATCCCAAAATTAATTAAATTATGATAACATTCCCCAACTAAAATTTTCCATCCCATAATTAATTAAAAAATAATTATTTTATTTTATTTTATTTTTACTGAAAATATTGAAAGCCACATCTTCTCATTTATCCAAACGTTTTATATTCATTTCATCAATAAATAATCTTTCACCCATCTTTAAAATATATATTAATTAGTTTCATTCTAAAAAATATGAGTAATACTACATTGCCTAAATTTGGTGCTCAAATGATGTGGCAACAGTGTCGACCATTCATTTAAATTGTATTAAATTTGCATGATTTAAATGAATAATACAATTTAAATGAATGGTCTACATTGTTGCCACATCATTTGGGCATTAGATTTTGGCACCAAATTTGGACAATGTAGTATTACTCTTTAATCATTATCCCATTATTTATGGAATTATGGGTTGCCTCTTGAATTTTTATTTATGAGATTGATTAATGATTTATGGCCCCTAGGCCCTTAGCTATTCATGTTAAAATTCTTATTAATTATTTTTTTAAGTATTATTAATTAGTTATATATATATATATATTAAGTTCTAAAGATAACCATAAAATCTTATTAATTAGATATCTTTATATATATATATGTATGTATGTATGTATGTATGTATATTTGTATATTATAACAATTGGTAAATTCAAAAGTCCGGCCATAAGAACACCATACTTGGCCAAGAGATGAGAAAGTGTCTAATATTCTCCACCACCATTTGTGTATTCAGTTTTAATCCGAGTTTGAAAAAATTCTTAACAAGTTTTTTGAATTTGTCAAAGACACTAAAAACTTCAGATTTTAATTTGAGAGAATATAACCATGTGTATTTTGTGAAGTAATCAACGAATATAACATAATAACGAAAATTTCCAAAAGATGTGATAAGAGCAAGCCCCCAAACATCAGAATAAATTACTTGAAATGGTTTGAACTTTTTTAGTTTTGTTTTAAGTATTGTTAAATAGTTATTTATAATTTTTTAAGATCTACTTAGGTGACCGGTATACAAGGTTCTTTAAGGGGGTTCAATTGTTTTTAAGATTCAATAAGTATCACATGATACGATCTAAATAATATAAATATTTCAGATTTTACTCAATAAATCCACTTGACAAAAGCCTATACAAAATATTAATCATATTATAGTAAATTTGGAATAGATTATGCATTTTTTAGTTCATAATTTATTTAAAATTATTTTTTAATAAAATCCGTGCATCGCAAGGGTTACCACACTAGTTTATTATAATACTTCTCAGGGTATAATCTAATTTGTTCATTAATGTAATTATGATCTTTGCCATGATTGTATATGATCTCTTCTTTTTTTTTTTTCTTTTTTTGATGCAATAAATTATTCGTTAAATATCAATTAACACTATTTTTAATTTTTTTATTAACAATAATTTTATCCTTAACTAAATTTCTATAAAGACAAATAAAAAGTACAAAATAAAAAAAAAAAACATAGACATTAGTCGTACCCTTTTTTTTTTTTACACATCTTAAGTATGCTTTTTTGTTGTTATTGTTGTAATTATTAAGCAAGCTTGGCTCAATGAGTAATATTTAAAAATAAAAAAAAAATTACTTGGCTTGTGGAAACTAAATAAGAAAAAAGAAAATGTATAAATGATCCTTGGTTGCATATGTCATAAATGATGTTTTAGAAAGAAGTGAAAAAATATATATATCAAAGTTCATATTTTGGAATAAAATGAAGTGTTTTTAGATACTATTTCATAAATTTAAGGAAGGATCATAAATAATCTCTATTTTATTTTATTTTTTTATGAAAACCCAAATGAAACTTTTGCTTTGGGAAATTAACAAAAAACCCCTGATGTGTTGACTTTGATTCAATTTAATAAAATATGCTTATTTAAGTGATTTTCTATATAATTGAACTGAAATTTTTTAAATAAGAAAAACAAACTATAGTAAAAAATTTAGAAAATAATATAACTAGTCTCTATTAAAAAAATAAAAAAAAAACTTTAAAATATACTATACTAGATAATAATATCATAAAATTTTAAAATATATATTATTTTAAATAAAAATATATGAAGAGGATGCTCACATACACATGTTCTTTGTAATCTATGAATTGAGAATATATAAAAAAAAGTTATATAATGAAGATATGTTACATTTTTTTCCCTCTTTCATGCTGGCAACTTTCTATTCAAATTCATGGAATTGCTAAATGAGTCATGAGAAATGGTTGTCTTGGTTTTTTTTTTTTTTTTTTTCTTTCTTTCTTTATTGGTTATGAAAGCTAATCAGAGATGACTGTTGTTGTTTTTTATTCTATTGGTTAATGTAGGTCTTTCTTTAAAAAAAAAAAAAAAAAAAAAAAAAAACAATTATATAGTAAAGTTTTTTTTTTTTCTCTTTCATGCTGACAACTGTTCCATTCAAACTCATGAAATTGCTAAATGAGCTATGGGAAATGGTTGTTCTGTTTTCTAGAGTTCTTCTTTTCTTGATTGGTTGTGAAAACTTCTGTTATTAGGAGTTCATCTTTTCCTGATTGATTGTGAAAATTTATGTTTTCTGGAGTTCATATTTTCATGATTGGTTGTGAAAGCTAATCACTGATGACTTCTGTTGGTTAATGTAGATTGTTTGTTTGTTTGTTTAAATTATTTATTTATTTTATTTAAATTGTTTCATTCAAACTCTAATTAGTCTTTAAAAAAAAAAGGTCAAACTCTATTTTTTTATTTTTTATTTTTTAACTTCATTATCTCATGTTTAGTACAAATAATAAATTTCAATTAATCTGATATATATATATATATTTTTTACTTATTATATTTTTTATGTTTAGTATAATTTATCAAAAAAAAAGTTTTTTTTATTGGACCTTTACTGATCTTTAGGGATTGAGTATAGAAAATATATATAGTAAAGAATAAAGATTTGTTACTTTTTTTATTTTTTAATGTTTCATGCTGTCAAACTTATGGAATTGCTAAATGAGCTATAAGAAATGGTTGTTCTATTTTTTAGGGTTTATCTTTTCTTGATTAGCTATGAAAGCTGATCATGGATGATTGTTGTTGTATTTTCTTTCGTTGGTTAACATAGTTCTTTCATTAAATATGAAAAAAATCATATAGTAAAGATTTTGTTTATTTTATTTTTTGTCACTTTCATGTTGACAACTGTTCCATTCAAACTCATGAAATTGCTAGATGAGCTGTGAGAAAATGGTTGTTCTGTTTTTAGAGTTCACCTTTTCCAAATTGGCTGTGAAAGCTTCTGTTTTCTAGAGTTCTTCTTTTCTTGATTGGTTGTAAAAACTTCCTGTATAAGGATTTCATCTTTTCTCGATTTACCGAGAAAATTTATGTTTTCTGGAGTTCATCTTTTCTTGATTGGTTGAGAAAACTAATCAATGATAACCTTTGTTGGTTAATGTAGTTCTTTTATTTATTTTTTAAAAAATTATTTCATTCAAACTCTAATTAGTCTTTAAAAAAATAGAAAGAAAGGTCAAACTCTATTTTTCTTTTACTCCATTTATCTTCTGTTTATTACAAATAATAAATATCAATTAATTTGATATATTTTTTTAATGTTTTTGTTTTACTTTTACGTTTAGAATAATATACCCCCCAAAAAATTATTTTTTATTGGACCTTTACTATTTTGGTGGGAATTAAGTGTATATATAAAAAATTATATAGTAAAGATTTTTTATTTTTTTATTTTTTAAATATATTTCATGCTACCAACTCATTCAAACTCATGGAATTGCTAAATGAGTTGTGAGAAATGGTTATTCTGTTGTTTGGGGTTTATCTTTTCTTGGTTGACTATGAAAACAATCAGGGATGATAGTTTTTATTTATTTATTTTTCTGTTGGTTAATATAGTTCTTTCATTAAAAAAAAAAAAAAAAATTAAAATCATATAGTAAATTTATTTTATTTTTCTCTTTCATGTTGATAACTGCTCTATTCAAACTCTTGGAATTGCTAAATGGATTGAGAAATGGTTGTTCTGTTGTCTATGATTCACCTTTTTCTGATTGGCTATGAAAGCCGATCAGAGATAAATGTTGTTGTTTTTTATTATGTTGGTTAATATAGTTCTTGCATTCAAAAATAAAAAATAAAAAATAAAAAATAAAATGTTTCATTTCAACTCCATTAGCCTTAAGAAAATAAAAAAAAATAAAATAAAACAAATCAAACTCTAATTTTCTTTTAATACATAATCAAACTATATTGCGCTTTAAAATAATAGTTAAAAAAATAAAAATAGAGCAAGAGATGATTCATGATTCGAACTCTACTCAATGACTTAAAAAAACTATTATAATTATCTTATTATTTTTTATTAAATTATTATTATCTATATGTAATAAATAAATATATATTTATCTTTATCTAACTTTGCATCCAATTTTGCATTATTTCTTTTAAAAATATTTGTATTATCTATGACTCTATATAAAAAGAGTCAGTTTAACAACATTTTTAACCTTTTTTATTTTGTTGTGATTTTTTTTCATGGTGAAAAGACTTATATACCCTTCTCTTTTCAAAAATTATATATAATACTTTATATATCTATAGGCAATCTATAGAAAATAAAGGGTATATATGGTATTTTATTATTTTATTTTATTTATAATTATTAGTACAGTAAAATGACATTTATATCCTTAAAGAATTCCAAAATGACATAATTTGGAATAGATTATGCATTTTTTAGTTCATAATTTATTTAAAATTATTTTTTAATAAAACCCGTGCATCTCAAGGGTTACCACACTAGTTTATTATAATACTTCTCAGGGTATAATCTAATTTGTTCATTAATGTAATTATGATCTTTGCCATGATTGTATTTGATCTTGTCTTTTTTTTTTTTCTTTTTTCGATGCAATAAATTATTCGTTAAATATCAATTAACGCTATTTTTAATTTTTTTATTAACAATAATTTTATCCTTAACTAAATTTCTATAAAGACAAATAAAAAGTACAAAATATATATAAAAAAAAAAACATAGACATTAGTCGTACCCTTTTTTTTTTTTTTTTTTACACATCTTAAGTATGCTTTTTTGTTGTTGTTGTTGTAATTATTAAGCAAGCTTGGCTCAACGAGTAATATTTTAAAAAAAATTACTTGGCTTGTGGAAACTAAATAAGAAAAAAGAAAATGTATAAGTGATCCTTGGTTGCATATGTCATAAACGATGTTTTAGAAAGAAGTGAAAAAATATATATATCAAAGTAAAATGAACTTAATAGTAAGAGCACAAGATCACAAGAAGAAATCAAAGATAGACAACATATAAATATGATATTTTATTCACTTCTCAATGATCTTTACAACTTGGTGAGACCTCCCTTTTATAGGCTCACAATGTAGTAGTTACAAACTTGAAAAGACACAAACAATTAACTTGAGAATCAATGGAGCCATAAACTTGAGAGTAAATGGTGCCATAAACTTGAGAATAAATTGTAGAAGATGAAGGATCACAAGTTACATTGTGAGTTGGACATTCACTTATATTTCATAACACTCCCCCTTGAATGTCCATTTTACATAGAATATGCCTCGTTAAAACCTTTACTAGAAAAAAACCCTATGGGAAAAAATTCTAGTGAAGGAAAAAGAGTACATCATTCATATGTATTTGAAAAGTAGTATTGGAGGTGATAACAACTGCCTCATTAAAACTTTACTGAGAAAAACTTGTGGGATAAAAACTCAGTGAAGAAAAAAAAGTACAGTTTACAGATTTTCCTTTAAAACAATTACTCCCTCTCATCAATATGCTCATTTTGATGTTGCCGTCTCAATTGTTTGAGAAATATTTTTCAATCGCCGCATCCCAATATTATGTACTAACTTCGTGAATATTGCGGTTGGCAACGCTTTTGTGAATAAATCTGCAAAATTTTCACTTGAGCGTATTTTTTGAACATCTATTTCACCATTATTTTGGAGTTCATGTGTATAAAAGAATTTTGGTGAAATGTGCTTAGTTCGATCACCTTTAATATAGCCTCCTTTAATTTGTGTAATGCAGGCAGTATTATCTTCATATAATATTGTGGGACTATTTTTTATTGAAGATAGTCCACATGTCTCCCGAATATGTTGTATCATAGATCTTAACCAAATAGACTCTCTGCTAGCTTCATGAATTGCCAATATCTTTGAATGGTTTGAGGAAGTGGCAACCATTGTTTGTTTAACAGATCTCCATGAGATAGCAGTATTTCCACAGGTAAATAAATATCCTGTTTGTGATCGGGCTTTATGTGGATCAGAAAGATATCCAGCATCCGCATATCCGGATAATTGTGATTTTGATCCCTTTAAGTAAAATAATCTCATATCAATTGTTCCACAAAGATAACGCAATACATGTTTAACACCATTCCAATGTCTTCTAGTTGGTGCAGAACTATACCTTGCCAGTAAATTGACTGCAAATGCAATGTCATGCCTTGTACAATTTGCAAGGTACATAAGTGCTCCAATTGCATTTAAATATGGTACTTCAGGACCAAGAAGCTCTTCACCAACTTCTTTTGGACGAAATGGATCTTTGTCCATATCAAGTGATCGAACAACCATTGGAGTGCTTAATGGATAAGCTTTATCCATATAAAAACGCTTTAAGATTTTTTCTGTATATGTTGATTGATAAATAAATATTCCACTTGGTAAATGCTCGATCTGCAGGCCAAGGAAAAATTTTGTTTTACTAAGATCTTTCATTTCAAATTCATCTTTTAAGTAAGATGTAGTTTTTGTGAGTTCTTCAAGATTACCAATGAGATTTAAATCATCAACATATGCTACAATGATAGCAAATCCAATTTTTGATTTTTTAATGAACACACATGGGCAAATTGGATTATTTGCATATCCTTCTTTCAATAAATATTCGTTTAAGCGATTATACCACATGCGCCCAGATTGTTTTAACCCGTATAAGGATCTTTGTAGCTTAATTGAATACAAGCTTCTATGTTTTAAATTTTCATTCATTTGATATCCTTCAGGGATTTTCATATATATATCAGTATCAATAGATCCATACAGGTATGCTGGTACTACGTCTATAAGACGCATATCAAGCCCTTCTGAGGCTGCAAAACTAATCAAAATGTGATTGCATCCATCACCGGGGAATAAGTCTCCTCATAGTCAATACCCGGTCTCTACGAGAAACCTTGTGCTACGAGTCGTGCTTTGTATCTCACAATCTCGTTTTTCTCATTTCGTTTTCTAACAAAAACCCATTTATACCCGACAGGTTTGACGTCTTCAGGCGTCAGGACAACCGGTCCAAAAACTTCACGTTTTTCAAGCGAATTTAGTTCTGCTTGGATCGCTTCTTTCCATTTTGGCCAATCTTTTCTATGTCGACATTCTTCCATTGTTGTTGGTTCAACATCTTCATCATTATTCATAATATCAAAAGCGACAGCAAATGCAAATTTATCATCAATGTTAATATTTCTTCGATCCAGAAATTTCTTAGAACCAACATAATCTATTGAGATTCGTTCATGAGTCTCATTTGGGGAGATTAAAATTTTTTATTTTGTAAATCTACAGGATCATTTTGTTCCTCTTCAGGGGAATTTTGTATTTCCTTAGTTGGTGGTACACATACTTCTTCAGGAGTAATTTGATCAGTTTCGGATTGATTAATTTTTGCTATCTTATTTTCGATGATGGCTTCTTCAGGAGAGCCACTTTTATTTTGAAGCTTCATTTGTATTCTCATTTTCCTTGGAGTTAAGTCTTTTGCACCAATTGGTCTACCACGCTTCAAGTGTGGTTTAATTTCATTTATCTTATCTAATTGTCCTTCAGGGACATCAACCCTTGCTGGCACATTCTCAGCAGGTATATGTGATTTTACTATTTGATTTGCAATATTTTGCAACTGAATAATCCTTTGAACTTCAAGTTCACATCGATTTGTTCAAGGATCAAAATGAGATAAAGATGATGCATTCCATATAAGTTCACGTCGTTTATCTGTTTTTTCTCCCCCTAACGACGGAAAAACTTGTTCATCAAATTGGCAATCCGCAAATCTTGCAGTAAAAATATCTCCTGTTAAAGGCTCAAGATATCTAATTATTGAAGGAGAATCATAACCAACATAAATTCCAAGTTTTCGTTGATGACCCATTTTTGTCCTTTGTGGGGGTGAAATTGGAACATAAACAGCACAACCAAAAATTCTCAAATGAGAAATATTTGGTTGTTGTCCAAGGACAAGTTGCGAAGGTGAAAAATTATGATAACTAGTTGGTCAAATACGAATTAACGATGCATCATGTAATATTGCATGTCCCCATGAAGAAACAGGTAATTTTGATTTTAAAAGTAAAGGCCTGACAATTAATTGAAGACGTTTTATCAAAGATTCTGCCAAACCATTTTGAGTATGGACATGTGCAACAGGATGCTCTATATCAATACCGATTGACATGCAATAATCATCAAAAGCCTTAGATGTAAATTCACCTGCATTATCTAGTCTAATTTTTCTAATTTGATAATCAGGAAATTGTGCTCGTAATTTAATAATTTGAGCAAGAAGTCTGACAAATGCAATAGTATAGGTAGAGAGCAAACAAACATGTGACCACCTAGTTGACGCATCTATTAAAACCATGAAATATCGAAAAGGTCCACAAGATGGGTGAATGAGTCCACAAATATCACCCTGAATTCTTTCCAAAAAACTTGTAGATTCAAAATTGACCTTCGTTGTGGATGGTCTTGTAATTAATTTGCCTTGAGAACAAGCTACACATGGGTTATCAGAAGGTAAAAGAATCTTCAGGTTCTTTAAGGAATGTCCATGTGAGTTTTCAACAATTCTCCGCATCATAATTGATCCTGGATGACTAAGTCTATCATGCCAAAGAATAAAAGTCTTTGGATCATTGAACTTCTGGTTCAATACAAGATTTGTTTCTATAGTTCGTATGGTAGTTTGATACAACCCAGAAGAAAGTCCAAAAAATCTTTCTAGTATCTGCTTCTGGCATGATACAACAGAAGTGATACAAATGTATTCTATATTACCTTCATTAGTAGTCTCAATGTGGTACTGATTAAGACGGATATCTTTAAAACTAAGCAAATTTCTTCTGAAATTGCTAGAATATAAAACATCATTAATTTGTAATTTTGTCCCATTTGGTAACAAAATATTTGCTCTTCCGGAGCCGTCTATCAGGTTTGTAGTACCTGATATTGTGTTAACATTAGCTTTAGCTAATTTTAAGTGAGTAAAATATTTTTTGTTTCGAAGTATTGTATGCGTTGTGGCACTGTCTATAAGACATCCATCTCCATCATTCATCTTTCGATTGTTCAAATCATTAGTATGATCCGAAGCCATCTTCACATGTATAAAATTAAGTTAATAAAAAAAATATATATATATATATATTGAGGAGATTACAAGTTAATTAAGAAATAATTGAAAATAAAACTCAAACTTCATTTAAAAGCAAACTAAATAATAAGACAAATATATCCCTCAAAAGCACACACTGTAGGGAATTTTATTAGAATCACACTCAAAATACGCTAGAACACTCAAAACGAACTTAAACATACTAGTAACACACCAAAAACATTATGAAAAACACACTGAAAAATAATACCAAACATGCTAATTGGTATTAACATGTCCATCACCAATCAAGTGGCCAATATTTCCATTTGGGTCTTCAAAGAAATCTGAAACGTCTAGGTGAGTTATATCAACAGGCTCATTATGATCAATGAAATTTGTTTCTACCTCCTTTCCTTTTGCCTTCAATGATGCTTGATAAAGTTCCACAAGGTGTTTAGGCGTACGACAGGTACGCGACCAATGTCCTTTTATTCCACATCGGAAACAAGCATTGTCATGATTTTTAGAGGGTTTGTTTTGAAAAACTTTCCCCTTTTCCTGTTTTTCATCATTGTTGTTCCACTTATGGTGGTTTGGTTTAGATTTCTTATTATGACCCCCTCGGCCTTGGTAATGACCACGCCCACGACCACGATAACCGCCACGGTTATTTGATGAATTAGCATTCACTTATGGGAATACTACAATTCCAGTTGGGCAAGATTGATGATTTTTCATCAAAAGCTCATTATTTTGCTCAGCCACAAGAAGACATGAAATTAACTCAGAATATTTGGTAAATCTACGCTCTCGATATTGCTGCTGCAGGAGCAAATTCGAGTCATGAAAAGTAGAAAATGTTTTTTCTAACATGTCTTGTTCAGTTATTGTCTCTCCACATAATTTCAATTGAGAGACAATCTTAAATAATGAAGAATTATACTCACGGACCGATTTGAAATCTTGCAATCGTAGATGCATCCAGGCATAACGAGCATTTGGAAGTATCACCGTTTTCTGGTGATTAAATCTCTCTTTTAAATTTTTCCAAAGCTCAAATGGATTTTTGACAATAAGATACTTAGATTTCAATCCTTCATGGAGATGGTGCCGAAGGAAAATCATTGCCCTAGCACGGTCCTGTGAAGATGCTTCATTTTTTTCTTTAATCGTTTCTCCCAGATTCTTAGCATCAAAATGGATTTCAACATCAAGAATCCATGACAGATAGTTGTCACCAGAAATATCAAGAGCAGCAAATTCAAGTTTTGTGATGTTCGACATATTCAGTTAGCTAGATCACAAAAATGATAATTAGAAATTTCTAACCACAAATATGTCAAATACTATAACAAAATATGTAAGGGGGAAAATATACATGTTAAATCCATGATATTTTGTAATTGTAAAAATAATGAATATTATTGAAGTGAGTTAATAACTAATTACAACATATATATTTTTCATACCTTGTGAAAAATGAAATAAATAAAGAAGAGTATTTACCTGATTAGAGCTACTTCGTGCTGATAACGTAAAATGAACTTAATAGTAAGAGCACAAGATCACAAAAAGAAATCAAAAGATAGACAACATATAAATATGATATTTTATTCACTTCTCAATGATCTTTACAACTTGGTAAGACCTCCCTTTTATAGGCTCACAATGTAGTAGTTACAAACTTGAAAAGACACAAACAATTAACTTGAGAATCAATGGAGCCATAAACTTGAGAGTAAATGGTGCCATAAACTTGAGAATAAATTGTAGAAGATGAAGGATCACAAGTTACATTGTGAGTTGGACATTCACTTATATTTCATAACACAAAGTTCATATTTTGGAATAAAATGAAGTGTTTTTAGATACTATTTCATAAATTTAAGGAAGGGTCATAAATAATCTCTATTTTATTTTATTTTTTTATGAAAACCCAAATCAAACTTTTGCTTTGGGAAATTAACAAAAAACCCCTGATGTGTTGACTTTGATTCAATTTAATAAAATATGCTTATTTAAGTGATTTTCTATATAATTGAACTGAAATTTTTTAAATAAGAAAAACAAACTATAGTAAAAAATTTAGAAAATAATATAACTAGTCTCTATTAAAAATAAAAATAAAAATAAATAAATAAATAAACTTAAAAATATACTATACTAGATAATAATATCATAAAATTTTAAAATATATATTATTTTAAATAAAAATATATGAAGGGGATGCTCACATACACATGTTCTTTGTAATCTATGAATTGAGAATATATAAAAAAAGGTTATATAGTGAAGATATGTTACATTTTTTTCCCTCTTTCATGCTGGCAACTTTCTATTCAAATTCATGGAATTGCTAAATGAGTCATGAGAAATGGTTGTCTTGGTTTTTTTTTTTTTCTTTCTTTCTTTATTGGTTATGAAAGCTAATCAGAGATGACTGTTATTGTTTTTTATTCTATTGGTTAATGTAGGTCTTTCTTTAAAAAATAAAAAAAAAACAATTATATAGTAAAGTTTTTTTTTTTTTTTTTCCTCTTTCATGCTGACAACTGTTCCATTCAAACTCATGAAATTGCTAAATGAGCTATGGGAAATGGTTGTTCTGTTTTCTAGAGTTCTTCTTTTCTTGATTGGCTGTGAAAACTTCTGTTATTAGGAGTTCATCTTTTCCTGATTGATTGTGAAAATTTATGTTTTCTGGAGTTCATATTTTCATGATTGGTTGTGAAAGCTAATCACTGATGACTTCTGTTGGTTAATGTAGATTGTTTGTTTGTTTGTTTGTTTGTTTATTTAAATTATTTATTTATTTTATTTAAATTGTTTCATTCAAACTCTAATTAGTCTTAAAAAAAAAAAAAGGCCAAACTCAATTTTTTTTCTTAACTTCATTATCTCATGTTTAGTACAAAGAATAAATATCAATTAATCTGATATATTTTTTTTTTACTTATTAATTTTATATGTTTAGTATAATTTATCAAAAAAAAAGTTATTTTTATTGGACCTTTACTGATCTTTGGGGATTGAGTATAAAAATTATATATAGTAAAGAATAAAGATTTGTTACTTTTTTTTTATTTTTTAATGTTTCATGCTGTCAAACTTATGGAATTGCTAAATGAGCTATAAGAAACGGTTGTTCTATTTTTTTAGGGTTTATCTTTTCCTGATTAGCTATGAAAGCTGATCAGGGATGATTGTTGTTGTATTTTCTTTCGTTGGTTAACTTAGTTCTTTCATTAAATATGAAAAAAATCATATAGTAAAGATTTTGTTTATTTTATTTTTTGTCACTTTCATGTTGACAACTGTTCCATTCAAACTCATGAAATTGCTAGATGAGCTGTGAGAAAATGGTTGTTCTATTTTTAGAGTTCACCTTTTCAAAATTGGCTGTGAAAGCTTCTGTTTTCTAGAGTTTTTCTTTTCTTGATTGGTTGTAAAAACTTCCTTTATAAGGATTTCATCTTTTCTCGATTTACCAAGAAAATTTATGTTTTCTGGAGTTCATCTTTTCTTGATTGGTTGAGAAAACTAATCAATGATAACCTTTGTTGGTTAATGTAGTTCTTTTATTTATTTTTTAAAAAATTATTTCATTCAAACTCTAATTAGTCTTTAAAAAAATAGAAAAAAAGGTCAAACTCTATTTTTCTTTTACTCCATTTATCTTCTGTTTATTACAAATAATAAATATCAATTAATTTGATATATTTTTTTAATGTTTTTGTTTTACTTTTACGTTTAGAATAATATACCCCCCAAAAAATTATTTTTTATTGGACCTTTACTATTTTGGTGGGAATTAAGTGTATATATAAAAAATTATATAGTAAAGATTTTTTATTTTTTTATTTTTTAAATATATTTCATGCTACCAACTCATTCAAACTCATGGAATTGCTAAATGAGTTGTGAGAAATGGTTATTCTGTTGTTTGGGGTTTATCTTTTCTTGGTTGACTATGAAAACAATCAGGGATGATAGTTTTTATTTATTTATTTATTTATTTTTCTATTGGTTAATATAGTTTTTTCATTAAAAAAATTTTAAAATTATATAGTAAATTTATTTTATTTTTCTCTTTCATATTGATAACTGCTCTATTCAAACTCTTGGAATTGCTAAATGGATTGAGAAATGGTTGTTCTGTTGTCTATGGTTCACCTTTTTCTGATTAGCTATGAAACCCGATCAGAGATAAATGTTGTTGTTTTTTATTATGTTGGTTAATATAGTTCTTGCATTCAAAAATAAAAATAAAATAAAATAAAAAAATGTTTCATTTCAACTCCATTAGCCTTAAGGAAAAAAATAAAAAAATAAAAATAAAACTCTAATTTTCTTTTAATACATAATCAAACTATATTGCGCTTTAAAATAATAGTTAAAAAAATAAAAATAGAGCAAGAGATGATTCATGATTCGAACTCTACTCAATGACTTAAAAAAACTATTATAATTATCTTATTATTTTTTATTAAATTATTATTATCTATATGTAATAAATAAATATATATTTATCTTTATCTAACTTTGCATCCAATTTTGCATTATTTCTTTTAAAAATATTTGTATTATCTTTTAAAAAGTCATGCAATTTATGACTACAAAAATTTGATAAAATATTTGTATTTTTGATTTTGATCGCATAGTTTATATTTATATATATATATATATATAAGATTACATTTATTTGAGATTTGGAGAGGGGATAGATTTTAACTCAAAACCTGGTGTAGGTATGATGGTGAATCACTGGACCAACTTTATCTTGTTATCAGATACTATACAGTTTCAATATAGTTACTGAGTTATTTTTAATTATTAAATTTCAATTAAAGGGTTAGGGTCTATAAAAAAATTAATAGATAATAACCTTATCTCATGTAACTGTTGTTTTTTTTTTTTTTATAATTTTAATTTATGTTATCTTATTATTTGATGAAATATAAATATCCAATTCAAAAGAACATGACTATTGAATGACGACTAGACCTACGAATAAACATAATTGGACGACGTGGCAAGCTACAAAAGAACCGCTACGGCGCTAGCAGCAGAGAAAAGAAGGCACGCTTTGCATAGCATAGCCCACAGTACGCACAGACAAGTTGACACGTGTAGCGATCTGCTTTCACTTAAAAATTGAACCTCTCAAGCAACAACAAAAACCCTCCAATCAGATTCCAACTCATCTGTTGTTGCATGCAAATGTGTAATATGACCATCGGGCACGTGGATCAAATCCAAAAACAACCGACCCAGAATTGAACGCCTTTGTTAAAAAATCAAGCCTAAACCCAAAAAACCAATCCTGACGATAGGTGTAGTCACGCATGCCAACTTCTCTCACACGCGTTGTAACTTGGGGCCTCTTTGATTGGTGTGAGAAACCACCATTTTTTTTTTCTCTCTCTGTGTTTAGATGTAAAAAAAGAAAAAAAGAAAAAAAGAAAAAACCAGAAAAAACCAGAAAAAAAATATCAACCTATATTCTATAGTATTCTGGCAATTGCATTGATGATAATGTGTTTGCAATTTGCATGCATACACAAAATCCCACATGTCACTGTATGTAACTCCCTCAAACACGTACCCCACCGTACACTTACACGTGTCACAATCTCTTGCCTCTTTTCTTCATGTTGCCTTCATTTCATTGGCTGCACTGCGCACTTATAGACCTCTCTCACTCGCTGCTCAAATCACTTTTCTCTTCTTGTGAACAACCATAGCCTTCCTTTCTAGGTTATTATTATAACAACTTCCATTGAAGCAATTAAGCAAATAGTTGGTGGGGGGTTTTTAGTGAAATCAAGAAGAGAAGCTTAAAAAACAGCCACCAGCCATCAACCATGATCAAGACGTTGAGTCCTTATAATTCAACCACCACAGCCAATACCACAGCAAAAACAGCTGAGATTATGTCTAGGTACAGGCCAATAGCACCAAAACCAGAGTCTTCTCTGGATTCTTCCATGGGTGAGAGTCCTAATAAGATAAGGCAGTCTTGTTATCTTAGGGATTTTTGGCCACAATTGCAGGTCAGGCCTACTAGAACCAGAAAGAGAGGAAGAACAGCTATGTCACCACCCACTTTCAATAACCTAAAAAGACCTAGGTCACTGACTCTTGGGCTCTCTTCTCCTACCCATTTAACATCCCCAGCAAAAAATCTGTCTTTTCAAGGTTTTGCACATGTTCCTCAGCTCACTCTTCCAAACTTGCCTGGACTTGGACGACTCAGTCCCAACAATAACTTTGAAAATCAAACCACAACTTCTTCTTCAAATTTGGTCACACTTCCTCTTCTTCCTTGCACTCCACAAACACCTGAACTGAGGAATTGCATGGAGCCACTTGGAGGAGTAAACACAATAGATTTGAACAAGGTGGCTGTCAACCCAGAAGAGAAGGACTTATTGTTGCAACTACAAGCACCTTCTTCCACAATAACAAGTGTTATATCACCACAGCCGATTCGACCAGTCGGCTCAAGCATAACCGTGGGATGCATCAGCGAAGATAAAAGTCTGAACTCAGCTGTGCAAGTTCCTAAGAAGCCAGAAGAAGTCGAGGAAGAGGTCGAATCTGAGACATTGCCAGCGATTATATCGGATTCAAGCAACAAAGTGAGGATGGCAAACTCTGCTTATAAAGAAATGGTAGGTCAACCAGAATGTTCTTGGTTGGATTGCATGGTGACCAACATTGATGGAAAACTAGGAGGTCACTCATGCAAGAGGATCTGTGGAGAGGTGATGCTCCGCTTTTGCGATTCAAACAAAGTGCCTGCAATTTCATCATCATCAAATGGGTTTTCATGCTGGGTTAGGATTGAATGGGGAAGTGTTGGTAACAAGAACTCCATCAATGCTTTTTGTGATGTGATTAGATTGTCCTGTGAATCTAAGGACTATCTATTCTCATGGAGGTTCCACACACAACCCACCAATGGAGACACTTCTCAGTCTAGTTGTGATGCTTGAATATCTGATTTGTACACAGAAAAGTAAGTTACTGGTCACTGCACTTAATCCACTATGTATACATACGTATAGTTGTTGTTTTTTTCTTCTTTTTTTCAACTTCTGTCCTGCACCTTTTTGTATTTAATAGAATATTATAATGTACTTTTGTTATCAAGTTTAGAGGAAAAGAGAAGGTAAAAAAAAAAAAGAGAGAGAGAGATCATTTTTGAGAGAAAATAAATCGTTTATTGCTATATTACAGAACTGAGTTATGCACAAATACACAACTAAAGTTACAGATTTTTACAGAGTTGAAGCTTGCATGCACCATCATAAGCACAGTTTAATTATCTTGAGTCTTTGCAGGACCCTTCCACTTGAAGTTGTCAGCATAGGACTTGGGCTGGAAACATAAGAGATTATATAACTCTGTTATTGCTTGAAATGAAATTTAACTAAAAATGAAAGTAATTAGTAACAAATACTAGTGCGCTAATGCATTTCAATTGTTTATCAGAGGGAGCCTCAGGCTTGTATTTTTATGGCAAATAAAGTGTTTAGAATTAGTACCTTTAGAAGAGGTGTATGCGGCTTCTTAACCTGCACAAGAATTGAAGTTGTCAACTATAAACGACAGAGTCATCAATAGAACATGCTGTCTTGACACCAAAAACTAAGTTGATCCAACAGGATACAGCTAAGCATTGTTGGTGCATCTTTGTATAATAAAAAATAAAAATTGATCAACACGTCAGGAGATTTAAGTTCTTGCTGTCATCTGAACAATTGTAGTTTGAATGTTTATAATTTAGTATGGAAAAGTACTAGCTGGAGAGTAACAAAGTTCTACTAGTTATAAAAAGCAGAAGCAATTCACTTGTATTTGTACTCTCATTAGCAGACGTGTGCAAGAAAATTAAAACATAATAATAATTAAGAAGTACATACTGTATATTCCCAACCATATTTTTCAGCAAATGCCTTTGCTGCTGCTTCACTATCAAAACAGAGTCCTGCTTCACCAACATTGGCATAAGGGTCTCCTGTGGATGTCCAGCCCATCAAAGGATTTTCCCACCTGTAAAAGGTTGCAAATTAAAGGAAGTGAATAGTTTTCCATGCCATTAATTTGACCAACAAAGTTATATAACAAGCCTTCAAGCTAGGTCGACATATATAATGCTAATGTGCATGTTCATCAAATACAACTCAACAAACTTTCCTATATGGTTACCAGGAGGTGAAAAATTTTAAAGATACAAAGACTAAACGTTCACGAATTATTCCTGGAACGTATTAGAAGAGACTCTATAAATTATGCACTTAAACGACATACTTCTGTATTGACAGAAAATTAATTTTCCATTTCCCTACTTTCCCTGATCCTTGCTGAGTTGCAGTTCGTGCAGGCGAGTAAATAATGACCTGTTCAAACAAACATGAAAACAAGGTTAAAATTTACGGAAGAGAAAAAACACAACAGCATATACAATTTTCTGAATCTCAGGCAAAATTAACCTTGCATTGTGGAATAATAACATGAGCACAATTCAAGTGAAAAGGTGAGATCACTCTAAATTTCATCTCCTGTATTCAAGTTAAATCTTGATTGTTTGAACCAAATTATTTAATTTTTTGGGCTTACAAAGAAAAAAAAAATACCTAATTTCAAACTAACTAGATTTGATTATAGAATTTTAAAATCTGACGTTTCTACTCTATATGATATAGAAAATATAACCAAACACCACTAGTCTTATATAATAATCACTTAAAAAATGATGTATTTCAAAACTATAATATTGTACGAAAATCGAAAAAAAATTACAAATGAGAAGTACCCGTCGTCGAAGATGTTCCTCTGGAATTCCAGAAATCAACCCAACTTCACCGGGCTTGACTTCGACCAATGCATCCGTTGAAGAGAACCATCTAATTGAAGAAGATAAAGCTGATGATCGGTGAAATCGTACTCGTCGCAAGTAGCTCGCCATTTTTTTAGGTTGTTTGATAAATGTTAATCAAATCACTCACAAACTTATAAATTTAAAACTAAAAACCAGTCAGCTTCGAATTTACCAGAAGTTTCGCGCCTAATCTAATGAGCTGAAAAAGCTATCACGACGTGGCATCTACGTGTCATTTTTGTATTCTTCATTGTTTAATGTGATTTGTTATTTTCTTACGTTTACAACGGCATCGTTTAAAGGGAAAATTGAAATTTCTTCCTCATTTTCGTCTAATTTGTGACTAAATTTGAAATTTCCGTTAAATTGTATGTTTAACATTTTAATTGAACTTTTATGCTGTTAACAATCAACAATTTTTTTTGTTTTTATTTATTTATTTATTTATTATTTATTTATTTTATTTAAATAAAATTTTTGGATATTTAGAAGAGATATGACTTGAATCTATGATCTCAATATATGGTACGAGAGCTTACTATTAGTCATCTCAACTTTTATCTTCAGCTAACATTATTAATCCGGTTGAATTTGTATTTGTATCCCATTTAAATTTATATTATCCTACAAGATCACTTTGTAGGATAGTAAAGCCAGATTTCTCATTTCATCTGTCCCATAAAATTAAAAAATGATTGGACTGCGTGGAATTTTGACCGACATGGGGTTCTTTGTTTGAAGGATAACCGGCTGAATATATATATTTTAAGTAATTAATCTTTATTTAATATAAATACCGGCTCCAGCTCTAGAATATGTTAAAATCTCCTTGATCCTTATGTCATTTGTCTGCTTTGCATAAGTTAATGCCATTTGTTCATAGTTTTATATAGAGATGATCGATTCTCCAAAGTGATCTTCTCGTCGTCTTTTGCATCCACACCATTGGTCTTGTCGTTGACAGTCTGACAATATTCTAGCCGCAGCTCTCATTGACAACACATTACATTTGTTTTACATTCACAAATCCAATTAAACATCACTCTGTTTCTGTGTGTGCAAGAGAGGATAATGGCACCCAACGAAGAGGATTCAATGCTAATGAAGCTTGAATTAGCCTGCACTGACTTGAAAAATCTCCTACGAGCCTCAGTCAAAGTTGAAGAAACTCTAGAAAAGATAGACAGCAAGTTTGAAGATACAGAAGAGACTCTTTCTACGGCTGCCAAACGACTAGCACCATTACATTCCTTGGCTATGACCGCGAAAGCCCTCGAAACAAGAATCAACAGAGCTGTCTCTCCAGCTCTCGCGCTTCTCGATAGCTTCAAGCTCGCTGAGTCTCTTCAGCAAAACCTTCTTGCAGTCTCCTCCAAAGCATCCTCTGAGGAAAACCCCAAAAGAAGGCTCAAACAATTGATTAAATATGTTGATTGTGTCGATCAGCTTAACACGACAATCAACACGATAAGTCAAGATGGTGAACCTGTGATTCAAAAGCTTCAAGAAGTAGTGGAGTTCTTGAGCAGGACTAAAGCCACTGATCAGTACAGGACGCATAGGTTGAGAGAGACGTTAGTCACTCTCAAGACTCTCTATGAAACTGAGGTTGACGCGATGAGGTTCGATGGGTTGCTCGATGAATCGCTACTCAATTTGCAAGATGAGTTTGAGGGTATGCTACAACAATTAAAACATCAAGATATAGGCGAATCCCATGAAGATGAAGAAGCTGAGATTGTGGGTTCTGATTTGGGATCAGAAACGGAGGTCCAAGTTCTTAGAGGAATTGCAGAAACTCTGGCTAACAATGATTGTTTGGATATATGTATCGATATCTTTGTCAAGGTAAGTTTGTATTCCCAAAACATTCTTGCTATTTGATTGGAATTATACTATGATCACTATTCTTCAATCTTGTGAATATGATCTGTTGAGGATAAAAATGAGACATATTGATGTTTGGTTAATGTCCTTCGGGGTATGGTCATCGGAGGATGCATTTGGAGTCCCCATCCTTGGTCCTCAGAGGTTGCATCTAGAGTCCTCTGACAATAGAATAATAACAAAAGTTAAGGTGGTCAATGGGGGATGCTCCGATGCTTAAGTTAGTATTTCACTACTTCAGTAAGGATGCAACGTAAGTGTAGAGGGTTTTTACCAAATGAAAATAATTATCTCGATTTACCTTTATAAGTGGTATTTATAGATTTATTTTTTACTCTTGTTGTATTGTCAACACCATTATAGGCGTGGGGGACACTTGTCCAGTTACGAGTGACAAGTGTCATTTAGGTAGTCATCCTCCGAAGGGGTTCATTCTCCAAAAGCGGTTTTGATGGATAATTTATTGCCAACATGATCATTGAAACAGAGAAGTAAGTTTGATTTTAGATTTGTGGGACTAATTTTGTGACATTGTTTAACAGGTGAGATACAGAAGGGCAGCGAAAGCATTAATGCGGTTGAATCCTGATTACTTGAAAACATATTTTCCGGAAGAAATCGATGAAATGGAATGGGAAAGCTTGGAGACAGCAATAACTCTCTGGACCCAACACTTCGAACTTGCAGTCAAAACTGTAATCATATCAGAGAAGAAACTCTGCGTACAAGTTTTGGGAGGAATCATGGACGGAGTCATTTGGCTAGAATGCTTCGTCAAGATCGCTGACAAGATCATGGCAGTGTTTTTCCGATTCGGAGAAGGCGTTGCGAGAAGTAGCAAAGAACCCCAGAAGCTATTCAAGCTCTTAGACATGTTCGACTCCTTGGAAAAGCTCAAAATCAAATTTTCTGAAGTTTTCGAAGGCGAAGCTGGAGCTGACATTTGTACAAGATTCAGAGAACTAGAAAAGCTACTAATCCATGCTTCAAGCAAAGTGTTTTGGGAATTTGGTCTCCAAATTGAAGGAAACGCAGACGGTTTTCCACCACCTCAAGATTGCTCAGTTCCAAAACTTGTAAGATACGCTATTAATTATCTCAAGTACCTTGCAACTGATATTTATAGTGTATCCATGGCCAAAGTTCTTCGAACAGAGCAAATATGGAAGGCGGGTATTTTATCGAAACCCGAAACCGATGAGAATTTACTCAACGATTCAATCACAAACATCATGGAAGCTCTTCAAAGAAACATCGAATCAAAAAGATCACATTACAGGGACAAAGTCCAGCCCCATGTGTTTGCTATGAACACTTACTGGTACATTTACATGAGAACAAGAAACACTGAACTGGGTAAGCTGTTGGGAGAACAATACATGAGGAAGAAATACAAGGTTTTCACCGAAGAATCCGCTTATTTATATCAAAGACAAGCTTGGGGACCTCTTGTCAGATTGCTAGACACAGAAGACTTGAAGAGGCAGAGCAATGTTGGAGCTATAATGAAGAGTAAAATGGACGCATTTTTCAGGGGTTTTGAAGAGATTTCGCAAAAGCACAGAGGGTCTTGTGTGATTCAAGCCGTTGATTTGAGAGAGCAAATCAGAGAATCCACTATTGAGTTTGTAGTACCGGTTTATACTGAGTTCTTCAATTCGTATTCTTCTGTTGTACAAGCTAAATCGTATATCAATCCTGAGTCGATGCAAGGATTACTGGGTCAAATTTTCAATGGTGCTGATAGAGTGGGTGATGGCAAGTTCAGGCGTCGTGATTCCAAGGATCGGTTAGGTGGTCGGATCTCCGTGTCTATTGAGAGTGACATCAATGACTTTCGACGATCTGGATCTAACGCTAGTGATATATAGATGGTGTGCGTAACAGGGAATTTTTATACATTTTTGTGTTTCTGTTTCATTTCATATGCTGTCTGATGTAATTTAAAAAAATTTACATTCTTATGCTACCTTATACATTTTTTTTTTCTTTTGAAATACCTTATTATACTGTTTGAATTTATTTATTTATTTTAACCAAGGCAAATAGATTCAAAGCCACACTTTTCTTATTGTAATTCAAGCGCACCTTAAATTAAAGTTCGAGGGCACCATATGCATTTTACCGTTATTTGTTAACTTTTTCCTTCTTTGATGTAATATAAAAGCAGATACTCGGATTGTATATGTATTGTTTGATCTTATTACTGTAGCCAATCAGATCTACAATTAATTCAAGGTTGACGAGATGGGCACTAGCAACTTGAAATATAAGAGACAAACATAGTGGTGGCAAACCACAAGAGAGGGTGTTCCCTTGAGGGAACACTTCGACGCTTAAGTCAATATATCATTCGATGAGTGAATTGAAATTAAAATGGGTTGGGGGTGACAAACCGTTGTGCTCGATATGTTGAATCGAGCTATTAGTTGGTATTGTCGAATATCGATGGATCTTGTGGTTCGATGTCCAGAAGGGTCCCTGGACTCAATGTCAATTGATCAATGATTAGGGCGATGTGTGTATATCGATGACTTTGAAGAATCGATACCCCGATGGTTCCTTGGCTCGATATGTGTCGATCGAGGATTGGGTCGATCCGTCTCTGAGAGTGATTGGTTCGATCTCTTTTAAGAATTGCAATAAATGAAAGAAGAGAATTGCATAGCAAAGTTTAGAGAGTTTTCGCATATGCGTTGAGAAAATCGGGACTCCCTTCATTGAGAAAGGGTTTGGTATTTACAGTGAAACCCTTTGGGCCTTCACCTATTATCTTCTTTATGAGAGTGTGATTACCGGCCCCTTTAATGTCCGTTTTGATTCATTTGAATCTGGTATTAAAGGTATTGTCAGACGTTGGGATTCACGTAATGTCTGACATGATTGTTTTCATTTGATATTGACCACGTGTTTGTTTGCCCAGGTGCCATAGTGGGTCATGCTTTATGGGCATGTTCCCTTGTTTGGGCCACGTCGGGCTTTAGTTTATTTTGTTTTTTATTTGCCCCCTTTAAAATCTTTGAAACAAGGTCTTTTAATTAATTAATGGGTCTGCCTCTTGGGCCGAAGGTCCCTTTTTTGACCACTACAATCACATTCTAATTGACCCTACGATCTTTAATGTCAGAACTGTAAATTTTTAATGCTATAATATTAAATTGAAGGTTTATAATATAGAGAGCTTCTCCTTACAATCCACAAATTATCTATTCACACTCCAATTTTTTTATTTATTTTATTAATGACAATTTTAATCTAAATTAAAATTACTAAATAAGACAAAAAAATTTAAATACACTCCAAACTAATTAAATTATTAAATCTATTATTACCATATTAAACACCTTCTCCTAATTAATCTCTCTCCATTTTTCAAAATAATAATAATAATAATCATATATCCATACTTTCTTATCAATCTCTAATAGTTTTTTTTTTTTTTTTTTTTTTTTTAAAAAAAAAAAAAAGACTAACAGTAATATATATATATATATCTTTTAAAAAGTCAAATTTTTTTTTTTTTAAAAAAAAAGATATATGAAAGCTTGAATTGTTTCAACTAGATTCGATTAAACTTAGAATTTTTAAGACTAATGAAAGAATTAAAGTTTTGTAGGCAATTACATACCTACAAGAGTAACAAAAAGCATTTTCATATTTCGACTTAAAAAAAAAAAGGTACTTATGTTTTGAGTTTTTTTATTTTTTTATTTTTTTATTTTTTAGTATATATATATATATATATAATTCCTACAAATCAAACTTATTAGTAAGGTTTTTTTTTCCTTAACTATTATTCTTGTTAGAGATATGTATTGGAGGAGAAAGAGTTTAATATGGTAATTAAAAATTTATGAGAGAGTATTTAATATGTAATAATTAATCTAATGATTTATGAAAGTTAATTTCTTTATTTAATAATTTAATTCAAAAAATATAAAAATGATACTCTTGTAACAAAATGAAGTGTCTATAGAATTTTTTAAAATTTAAATTTTAAAAATGCAGTGGTTTTAGAAAAAAAATATAAAAAGAAAAAATTTGATTATCAAAAGAAGCTCTTATAATATAGGCTAATTGACAAGAATAGCCCCTGAACTATACGCGAATTTGCAACTTACCGCCTGAACTTTTTTTTTCGGCATTAAACCCCCTAAACTCAACGAAATTTGCAATTGTTAACGAAAATCCAACGGAACCCTAATTCCATCCAGGAAAATTACACTAAGCTCCCCTGATTATATATATAATTGTATTAAACCCCAAAAAATATAATAATATTACCCGAATACCCCTCTGACCAAATTTTTAAAATAAAAATTTAAAATTTAAAATTTAAATAATGGTTAAATAATAATAAAATTCTGAATTTTATTATAAAGATAATTAAATAAATAGAGAATGAAAAAAATAAATTGATTTAAAAATTATTAAATTATCTTTTTTATTTAAATGTCACTAAATATAAAACCCATATAAATATTTAAATTATTTAAGAAAAATAAAAATAATGGTTAAATAATAATACAATTCCCTTTCAATAATAATAATAATAATAATAATAATAATACAATTCTTATTTTTTTTATAAAGAAAATAAAATCTTTAAGAAATTAAAACATCTTTAAAATCTTTACCATCCATCTCATAGATGGGCGGTGAAGAAATATTTATTAAAAAAAATTCAAATTAAAAAAAAAAACATTTTTTAAATAGATTGATTGATCTCAATTACAATAAAATAAAATAAAATAATAAGTTTCTCCATTAATGAAGATACGAAGATCCATCAATGTTCTTCTTCTTCTTCTTTTTATTTTAAATTTTTTTTTTTTTAATAATTAGATTTCATTTATTGGTTTGTGAAATGTGTTTTTTAAATTAATTTTTTAACTTAATAAACATAGAGAAGAGAAATCCTTAAAATAAAAAATTTTGAATAAATATTTTTAAATGAACTTCGATCCATCTAATTAAATGAACACCTATTTCTCCATCCAATCCTTAAAAATTTTCCTTCTCTAAAGAAAATAAAAAATTTAAATTTCCAACACCCATAAAATTTAAAATAAAAAATTTAATTTTTAATTCTTCTATATGTGCTTTTAATTGGATTGATGTTCAATTTTTTAAATTTTGTATTTGTATTATTATAATTATTTTGTAATTGAGATAAATCAATCTATTTCAAAAAATGTTTTTTTTTATTTGAATTTGTTTTAATAAATATTTCTCCACCGTCTATCTATGAGATGGATGATTGAGATTTTAAAGATGTTTTAATTTTTTAAAATCTTATTTTCTTTATTCAAAAAATCAGATTTGTATTTTATTTTTTTATTTTTTTTTTGAAAGAGAATTGTATTATTATTTAACCATTATTTTTATTTTTCTTAAATAATTTATATATTTATCTAGGTTTTTATATTTAGGGATATTTAAATAAAAAGATAATTTAAATAATTGTTAAATCAATTTTTTTTATTCTCTATTTATTTAATTATCTTTATAATAAAATTCAGAATTTTATTATTATTTAACCATTATTTAAATTCTAAAATTTAAATAATAATAATAATAATAATAATAATAATAATAATAATAATAATTATTATTATTATTATTATTATTATTATTATTATTATTATTATTATTTTATAAAGACAATTAAATAAATAGAGATTTTTTTCATTTCTCTATTTATTTAATTGTCTTTATAAAAAAAAAATAAGAATTTTATTATTATTATTATTATTATTATTATTATTATTATTATTATTATTATTATTATTGAAAGGGGATTGTATTATTATTTAACCATTATTTTATTTTTCATTAATAATTTAAATATTTATATGGGTTTATATTTAGGGATATTTAAAAAAAAAAAGATAATTTAATAATTGTTAAATCAATTTAATTTTTTCATTTCTATATTTATTTTATTGTCTTTATAATAAAATTCAGAATTTTATTATTATTTAACCATTATTTAAATTTTAAATTTTAAATTTTTATTTTTAAAATTTGGTCAGAGGGGTATTCGGGTAATATTATTATATTTTTTGGGGTTTAATACAATTATATATATAATCAGGGGAGCTTGTGTAATTTTCCTGGACGGAATTAGGGTTCCGTTGGATTTCCGTTAACAATTGCAAATTTCGCTGAGTTTAGGGGGTTTAATGCCGAAAAAAAAAGTTCAGGGGGTAAGTTGCAAATTCGCGTATAGTTCACGGGATATTCTTGCCAATTAGCCTATAATATAATATAAATTAATAAATAACTTCTACCATGATGAGTGTTGTGGAAATCAAATGGTTTAATATGACAATAAGATCGTCCCATCAAAGATCTTCTCATAATATAGACGCTCTGCACGGTTACAATCATAAACTCTCCGCACTTTATCAAAACAAACATTAATTAAAATTACATTTATACCCAACACAACATAGGCCAAATTACTTTCCTAGTTTCCACGACCACAACTTGTGAAGTTTCCATCTTTTCAACAGCATCATTCACTCCTCTCCAAGAATCTACCATTTACCAAATCCCACACCTGCCGGTCCCCTTTAATGCCCGTTTTGATTCATTTGAATCTGGTATTAAGGGCCTTGTCAGACGTTGAGATTCATATAATATCTGACATGATTGTTTTCATTTGATATTGAGCACGTGTTTGTTTGGCCAGGTGCCATATTGGGTCATGCTTTATGGGCCTATTCCCTTGTTTGGGTCACGTTGGGCTTTAGTTTATTTTGTTTTTTATTTGCCCCCTTTAAAATCTTTGAAACAAGGTCTTGTAATTAATTAATGGGTTTGCCTCTTGGGCTGAAGGTCCGGTTTTTGACCACCACAATCACATTCTAATTGACCCTACGATCTTCAATGTTAGAATTGTAAATTTGTAATGCTATAAAATTAAATTGAAGGCTTATAATATTGAGAGCTTCTCCTTACAATCCACAAATTATCTAGTCACACTTCAATTTTTTTTTTATTTTTTATTTTTTTATAATTATTAATGACAGTTTTAACCTAAATTAAATTTACTAAACAAGACAAAAAAAAAAAAAAAATTAAAGACACTCCAAACTAATTAAATTATTAAATATGTTATTACTATATTAAACACTCTCTCCTAATTAATCTCTCTCCATTTTTCAAAAAAAAAAATGATAATAATCATATTTCCATACTTTCCGATTAATCTTTGATTAATAGTTAAAAAAAAAAAAAACTTATGAATATATATATATATATATTAAAAAGTCAATTTTTATTTTTTTTTAAAAAAAAAGATATATGGAAGCTTGAATTATTTCAACTAGATTCGATTAAACTTAGAATTTCTAAGACTAATAATTTTCATTGCACTCTACTACCTGTCTCCTGGTAAATTTCTTGAAAACTTTTTTTTTTTTTTTTTTTTGGGGGCCATTGAAGGTTTACCCTACTGTTAACTTCAGGGTCTCGTGGGATTAGTCGAGGTGCGTGCAAGCTAGCCCGAACACCCACGGATACAAAAAAAAAAAAAAAAAAAGTTTTCTTGGCAATCGTATACCTACAAGAGTAACAAAAAGCATTTTCATATTTCAATTTTTTTTAAAAAAAAAAAAAAACAAGGTACTTGTTTTTTGAGTTTTTTTTTTTTTTTAGTAGATATATAATTCCTACAAATCAAACTTATTAGTATTTTTTTTTCTTAACTGTTATTCTTGTTTAAGAAAGAATGGAGATAGAAAATTAGAGATATGTATTGGAGGGGAGAGAGTTTAATATGATAATTAAAAATTCAGGAGAGAGTATTTAATATGTAATAATTTTTTTAAAAAAAGAATATGTAATAATTAATCTAATGATTTATGAGAGATAATTTCTTTTTTCAATAATTTAATTCAAAAAAGATAAAAATGAAACTCTTATAACAAAATGAAGGATATGGCTACATTGTTGGGAGATTAAATCTCAATAACGTTATTGGAATTTTATTACAACATTCCTCCAATACTTGGTTGACATGTGGCAACCAAGCACTTGAAAAAAAATGAAGTAACTGGTTATAACCAGTTAACCAGTTACTTTCAAATTATTTTATTATAAAAATATAATAATCCAATTTAATTTAATTTAAATAATTGTGTTAAATAATTTTAAATGATAATTAGATAAGGATGATGCATATCCTCACAATAATCTTATGTGATTTAAATAAATATGTGATTTTTTTATTATTATTTGAATTTGTATTTAATTTAATAAAACATTTATAATATAACATATTTAAAATAGTAAAAAAAATTATATTTGAAACTATTATTATTTTTTGAAATAAATAAATAAATAAATAAATAAATATATTAATTTTTAAAATATTTTTGATGTATTATATTTGGAAATTAATATTTATTTGATTTAAGTTTTTAAAATATTTGTAACCTAATAATTTTTGAATTAAAATTTCATTTTAAATATTTATAATTATTTTATTATTTTTTATATGATAAATTAAGTGTAACATAATTTGTGTACAATATAACAAATTTTGGATAAAAAATTATAATTTAGATGTGTGTGGTAATAATTTTAATTTTGTAACAAATTTTAAGTGATATGTAACAATAAAATCGTAGCTCGTAACAACTTTACCATAGTAAGTAACAAATCAATTTATATGAGTAACAAAATATATGTGGTTTGTAACAAGTTTCACGTTGAAAGTTGTAGTTAAAACGTTAGTGGTAACAATTGCATGTTGGTTTAATGTGTAACGATAAAGTTGTAAGTCGTAACAATATTGTTGTATCATGTAAAAACTCATTTTATATGTGTAATAAAATATTCGTATTATGTAACAAGTTTTACATAATTTTTTTTAATTAAGATGTATGTGGTAATGATTTAATGTTGTAACAAATCTGACATGATGTGTAACAATAAAGTCATAGCTCGTAACAATTTTAACGTAGCATGTAACAATTTAATTTATATGGGTGACAAAATATATGTGTTGTGTAACAAGTTTCATGTAAAAGGTTGTAGTTAAAATGTTTGTGGTAACAATGTCATGTTGGTTTGATGTGTAACGATAAAGTTGTAAATTGTAGCAATGTTGTTGTATCATGTAACAATTCATTTTTAAACAAAATATTCGTACTATGTAACAAGTTTTACATAAAAAAAATCAATTAAGATGTATGTGGTAACGATTTAATGTTGTAACAAATATGACATGATGTATAACAATAAAGCCATAGCTCGTAACAACTTTAACTTAGAATGTAGCAACTTGATTTATATGGATAACAAAATGTATGTGTTTTGTAACAAGTTTCACATAGAAAGTTGTAGTTAAAATGTTTGTGATAACAATTTCACATTGGTTTGATGTGTAACGATAAAATTGTAAGTTATAACAACGTTGTCGTATCATGTAACAACTCATTTTAATTAAACAAAGTGGAGTGATGTAGTCCAGTTGTGTCCCACTAAATCAAGGGCGGAGGCAAGTGGAGACTACACCAGGCTGTAGCCCAGTCCAAACTTTTCAAATAAAAAAATTTATATATGAACTCTCATACTCATTCATGGTGACAGAACCACACTGACACCACACCACACTATCATTTCTGATCCATCACTCTCCAACATTTAATTTTTTTTTTTAATAATTCAGCAGGCACACTCTTTGACTTATCATTTCTGATCCATCACTCTCCAACATTTAATTTTTTTTTAATAATTCAGCGAGCACACTCTCTGACTTATCATTTCTGATCCATCACTCTCCAACATTTAATTTTTTTTAATAATCTAGCGGGCACACTCTCTGACTTATAACAAGTTTCACGTGGAAAGATATAGTTAAAACGTTCGTGGTAACAATTGCACGTTGGTTTTATGTGTAACAATAAAGTTGTAAATTGTAATGATAAAATTGTAAGTCATAACAACATTGTTGTATCATATAACAACTTATTTTATGTGTAATAAAATATTTGTATTATGTAACAAGTTTTACATAAATTTTTTTAATTAAGATGTATGTGGTAATGATTTAATGTTGTAACAAATTTGACATGATGTGTAACAATAAAGTCATAGCTCGTAACAATTTTAACGTAGCATGTAACAACTTGATTTATATGGGTGACAAACTATATGTGTTGTGCAACAAGTTTCATGTAAAATGTTGTAGTTAAAATGTTTGTGGTAACAATTTCATGTTGGTTTGATGTGTAACGATAAAGTTGTAAGTTGTAACAATGTTGTTGTATCAATGTTGTTGTATCATGTAACAACTCATTTTTAATGGGTAACAAAATATTCGTACTATGTAACAAATTTTACATAAAAAAAATCAATTATTTAATGTTGTAACAAATATGATATGATGTGTAACAATAAAGTCATAACTCGTAACAACTTTAACTTAGAATGTAATAACTCGATTTATATTGGTAACAAAATGTATGTGTTTTATAACAAGTTTTACATAGAAAGTTGTAGTTAAAATGTTTGTGGTAACAATTTCACATTGGTTTGATGTGTAACGATAAAGTTGTCAGTTGTAACAACGTTGTCGTATCATGTAACAACTCATTTTAATTAAACAAAGTGGAGTGATGTAGTCCAGTTGTGTCCCACTAAATCAAGGGCGGAGACAAGTGGAGACTACACTAGGCTGTAGCCTAGTCCAAATTTTTCAAATAAAAAAATTTATATATGAATTCTCGTACTCATTCCCAGTGACAGCACCACACTGACACCACACCACACTATCATTTCTGATCCATCATTCTCCAACATTTAATTTTTTTTTTTAATAATTCAGCGGGTACACTCTCTGACTTATCATTTATGATCCATCACTCTCCAACATTTAATTTTTTTTAATAATTTAGCGGGCACACTCTTTGACTTATAACAAGTTTCACATGGAAAGTTGTAGTTAGAACGTTCGTGGTAACAATTGCACGTTGGTTTAATGTGTAACGATAAAGTTGTAAATTGTAACGATAAAGTTGTAAGTCGTAACAACATTGTTGTATCATGTAACAACTCATTTTATATGTTTAATAAAATATTTGTATTATGTAACAAGTTTTACATAAATTTTTTTAATTAAGATGTATGTGGTAATGATTTAATGTTGTAACAAATCTGACATGATGTGTAACAATAAAGTCATAGCTCGTAACAACATTTTAACGTAGCATATAACAACTTGATTTATATGGGTGACAAAATATATGTGTTGTGTAACAAGTTTCATGTAAAAGGTTGTAGTTAAAATGTTTGTGGTAACAATTTCACGTTGGCTTGATGTGTAACGATAAAATTGTAAGTTGTAACGATGTTATCCTATCATGTAACAACTCATTTTTAATGGGTAACAAAATATTCGTACTATATAACAAGTTTTACATAAAAAAAAAAATTAATTAAGATGTATATGATAACGATTTACTGTTGTAACAAATATGACATGATGTGTAACAATAAAGTTATAGCTTGTAACAACTTTAACTTAGAATGTAACAACTCAATTTATATGAGTAACAAAATATATGTGTTTTGTAACAAGTTTCACATAAAAAGTTGTAGTTAAAATGTTTGTGGTAACAATTTCACATTGGTTTGATGTGTAACGATAAGCGTTGTCGTATCATGTAACAACTCATCTTAATTAAACAAAGGGTGCGGATATTGACACCCATAAATATGATAAGCACACTCATATTTATAAGTACACCCATGCCTAAAATTTAAAATTAAAACATTACTATAAACACTCATCTTAATACCAATAGTACCCTTATTTAAATGAATGTTTTCATTTTAATACAATTTATTTATAAACCCTCTTAAGTTATTAACACTCCCAATTGATTATTGTACTCAAATGTGGTATATAAGCATATTGTGTTAATATGAAATCTTGAAAGAAATTGGTCCAACAGATTTAAAATATCATAACAATATGGACAAAAAAAAAAAAAAAAAGCGGAAGAGTAAATTATATACTAATGATGTCCCCAACATGGAAGTTCTTGATGGAAACCCACTTGTTATAGTCGATATTGCTAGAAATTGGGGAATTAAGTAATTAAGCAAGAAATCAAGCAGTGAATTTGTGGGAAAATTTAGAAAGCTTGTTAGGGTTTATTTATTTTTTTGAAACGGCAAGCTTTATTGAAGGAAAACAACCAAAACAAAAGTGGAGGCCAGGACATAAAAACGCCCACAACACAAAAGCCAAACAAGGGAAACAAATGCAACACAGAACATCCACAGCAAGCCTATATCAAGCAAACAACAATAGGAAAAGCAGAGAAACAAAACAGAGAGCACAAGCACAGTTGAGCCACACACAAAACGAAACCAAACCAAAGAGAAAAAACTCAACAACAAGAGGAAAAGCTACAAATCGCCCCACTTGATGTATTCTCTTGTTGAAGGCGAACCTTTCTTAGCAAGAATATACGCAAAAGAATTCGAAACTCATGAGTTAAAGATAACCGAAGTGTTGCCTTTAAGGTTTAGTTTTTGTTTTTATTTTTAATAAAGTGATATAGTTGAAGATATGGATGTAATTAATGGGTGTACATGTTATTTAGTTTATTTTTAATAAAACTAATTTGTCCTTATCGCTAAATTCTTATTGAGATATTTTTGTAATTAATTTTTTTATTAAAATATGGGTGTACTTATCATATTTATGGGTGTCAATATCGGCACCCTTAAACAAAGTGGAGTGATGTAGTCCAGTTGTGTCCCACTAAATCAAGGGCGGAGGCAAGTGAAGACTACACCAGTCTGTAGCCCGATTCAAACTTTTCAAATAAAAAAAAATTATATATGAACTCTCATACTCATTTCTAGTGACATCACCACACCGACATCACACCACACTATCATTTATGATCCATCACTCTCCAACATTTAATTTTTTTTTAATAATTCAGTGGGCACACTCTCTGACTTATCATTTTTGATCCATCACTCTCCAACATTTTTTTTTTTTTATAATAATTTAGCGGGCATACTCTCTAACTTATAATTTTTTTTAAAATTTAGTGGGACACAAGTAAAGCGCTAGCGCGCTACAATTAGGAAGGCCTACACAACTGGACTACATCAATCCTAGGAAGGCCTTCCTCGTAGCGGCCAGAGCCGCCTAGTTTAGCCCCCCAGATTAGAAATCTTGGCTTCGCCACTGCACTAAATTATTAAAAAAATTATAAGTCAGAGAGTATGCCCGCTAAATTATTAAAAAAAATAAATGTTGGAGAGTGATGGATAAAAAATGATAGTGTAGTGTGGTGCTGTCACCAGAAATGAGTGATGAGAGTTCATATATAAATCTTTTCACAGCCTGGTGTAGTCTCCACTTGCCTCCGCCCTTGCTTTATATGCATAAAGCTTCAATAAACATGTCAGCTTCTAGAAGCTAGTACTACCTATATAGAGTCAGTTAAGCTGATCTACCTTTTTTTATTAGAGAGCATCATTGGCTATGGTACTAATCATGATCATGGTTTCTAAACTCTAATTGATCAAGTTTAACTTGATTATCAGCTGAGTAATTACAATCTGCTGAACATAGACTTGGTTGAGGTAGCTAGATAAGCAAGATGGGATGAGGTGGAACTTTTCTGTTGAGATAGAGAAAATCTTCAGAGTGAATCGGGTATTTTGGTTTCTAGATTCATATCTTTAATATTTGTTATTTTTTCTTCCTTTGGCATTATATATCATGAATTTAGAACAATTAAGGACATTTGTTCTTTTTCTTAAGAATAAAAAAAAAGTTATTTAAAAAAAAAAACTCACTTCATGATTTTAATTATAAAATAAAATAAAATAAAAAAACAAAACTAAGATGCAGATGAAAGAAGGCAATTATGTCTAGGGTTTTATTAATTCGGACAATTTAAGGGTTTGATCAGTAGATAGGTATGCTCTTTGGAGTTGGTGAAATTTTTTGTTGATTTTTATATCAAGTTACAAGGTTCGGTTTATTGAAGTTTATTTATTAGATGGGAGAAAATGTGTCATGATTCTATGTATATAATTACAGAGATGAAGGCAGTCTTGGATGTTTCTAGTCTCGCTAGCAATGAGCAGCATTTTTGTAGTTGTAATCGGGATTGTAGATTTGTTTTATATATAATGAGTTTCAATTGATTCTCTTTTCTTTTCAAAAAAATTTAAGGGTTTGATATACATCAGTTTCATTTTTTTTTTTTTTAAAGTACAATACATTAGTTTCTTTTTTCCGATTATTGTGTATTTTTCTTAGTTTTGAAACTACCAAGACCAGAAGAAGAAAAAAACCCTAAACCTCACATCGATTACTGCTCCAAAAAAAATTACATGGAATACAATAAAACAACAAAAATAATAAATTAAACAATGCAAATTTGGACTATTTACGGTTTTGATATACATCATTTTTTTTTAAAGTACAATACATCAGTTTTTTCCCTATTATTGTCTATTTTTCTTAGTTTTGAAACTACCAAAACTAGAAGAAGAAAAAACCATAAACCTCACATCAAATCACATTCAATACTGCTCCCAAAAAAAAAACATGGAATACAGTAAAGCAAAAAAATAAATAAATTAAACAATGCAAAACTCTAAGTTCAAAAAACTATCATATGATTTTTATTAAGAGACAGACAAAATACCTCTTTTTGAAGCCACAGATAGCAAGAGAGAAAAACAATGAATATTCTCCAATAAATCTGTGAGAAACCACTACCTTCAGGGGGGGGGGGGGGGGGGGGGGGGGGTGCGAATTTTGTTTAGGGTTCAAGGTTTGATTAATTTCATGGTTTTTTTATTTTTTATTTTCTCTATCAATATGTTAATCCAATAACCGTCATATTTCATTTTTTTTTTTAAAATAATCTTTTATTAGCTGTATACTTTCTTATCTTTTACAATTATTATTTTTTTGAAAAGAAAATAAAAAGCATCCATAAGATTTGTTTTTTTTTCCAATCTAATGGTTGTTATTAACTCCAATAACGTTATTGGACCAGTAAGGTAGTATGACCCCAAAATGAAATGTCTATAGAATTTTTTTAAATTTAAATTTTGAAAATACAGTAGTTTAAAAAAAAAAAAAGGTGTAAAAAGAAAAAATTGAATTGTCAAAAGAATGTTTCATAATATAATATAAATTAATAAATAGCTTCTACCATGATGAGTTTGGTGGAAATCAAATGGTTTAACATGATAATAACATCGAAGATCTTCTCGTAATATAGACGCTCTGCACGGTTACAATCATAAACTCCCCGTACCTTATCAAAACAAACATTATTTAAAATTACGTTTATACCCTACAAAACACAGGCCAAATTACTTCCGTAGTTTCCACGACCACGACTCGTTAAGTTTCCATCTTTTCAACGGCATCATTCCCTCCTCTCCAAGAATCTACCATTTACCAAATCCCACACCTGCCGGTCCTGCCTTTTATCTTTCCTTCTTCCTCACTAACATTTTCCCAAGAAAAAAAAAAAAAAACAAAACTTTCCCGAGAAAATTCTTTTTTTTTTTTTTCTTTCACGAACAATGGTCGACGTAGATTCGTTTTCATTCACCGATTTTCCTGAGGACATCCAGATCAGCATTCTATCGTTCCTCTCCCCAAAACAAATCGCCAGCTTCGCTTGTACATCGAAACGATCCGTTTCGTTGTGTAGTAGCGACGACAAGCTCTGGTACCCTATGTGCGTGAGGCGGTGGGGCGCAAAAACTCAGATCAAGAATTGGGGAGACGGCAAAATCGGGTACAAGCTCCTCTACAAGACCCTCGACGAATGGGAGAATCTGATCGGTTTCTGGCGCAGAAGCGGTGAACCCACTGTCAATTCTTCATCTCCGCCGTTGATTCACTTCGAGTGGGGCCCGTCGTTCGTCGCGGCCTCTAGGGTTTGTCCCTCTCAAAACTGTACTTGCAGTGTCTTAAAGTCTCCGTTCTTGTGGATGAGTTTGAGTTCCGATGGAGAGATTGTAAATTTTCTCAAACTTGACGGGGAAATTAAATTGTGGGACGATTTTGTCAAATGTTGTCAGTTCGGGTTAGTCGAGGATTTGGTTTCAGTTAACGTTAATTTCGTGGGGGCTTGTCATGTCTTGGTTGAGGAAAATTATGCTGATTATTATCAAGTACATGGAAAACACCTGTCTCAAAGGAGTCCAAATTCAGTGATTCAGTATTCGAGAGGAGACGATAGCGAGGGGAGTACAGGGGAGTGTTCGGTAACGGAAATGTATTATACGCAATTGGCAAATAGGATATCCCCAGGCGGGGATAGAGCGTGGAGGAGACAAAGGAGGAGAGAGAGGGAGAGGCTGGGGAAGAGAAGGTGGGAGTCTGAGCATTTTGTAAAGATTGTGAATTGCTCCCCCACGCCTGCTCGGCCTTTGCAGGGTTTATGGAAGGTGTTGTAAATTGCCTTTCCTATTCTCACTGTACATATTTTTGGTGATCAATAGATTTGATCTTTTGTATTCCGCGATGTGCTTGTATATATGCTTGTTTCTATTTATTGCCTGATAGATTAGTTTTGATGAAATTATAGAGAAATGTAGGATATGGTTTGCTTAACTGGAAGTCAGGAATGATAGGCTTACCGAGTTCTGTATTATAGTGTTGGTTTCTTTTTAACTATGCACTGGACATCTGTTTAATGTAAAGGTTTAACAAAATTGTGATAGAGCAATTTTAACTGATCTTCTTGCATATATATGTTGGTTGATGTTGAATATTTTAAGCAATGCACATTTCTCTGTTTGTATTCAATGAATAGGCTTTTTGTAGTCGATTATAGAAAATTGAGGTTTAGTGAATCAGACTTCATGTCGAAATAGCTTTCTGTGAAGTGCCTACTTGAAAATGTTAATAAAGCGATTTCCTGCTAATTTATGTTGTTTGAGCCAGCATATTTCATGGTGCCGTGCTGTTTATGCATTGGCCACTAAGCATTTATGGAGTAGGATATTTGTTCTGTTTAGTTCAAATCCTCTCTGATTAGACCACTTGGTCTAACCTGGGTTGATAGCTCATTTCAGTTGCTTAATTTGAAGTTTCTGATGAGCTAACTTGATTTCAGCATAACTACTAGTTTTACTTTCTTTCATTGTTGCTTTATAATTGTTCCCTAGTTTGTTGGAAGATGGTTGATGCGCTGTGATTCTTCATTGCAGCTTGTTTGACCTCTTTCCAGCTTCATATTGCAGGGAACAAGTGATGGCATTAACTTAGTCTTTTATCTCATGTCATATGATGGTGGGGGCATCATCTGCCGAAGGGTTGACAACTTGTCCTCTTATTCTGCTGCCCCAGTGTTCTGGACATCAAATACTACATTTATCGAGTCTCCATTTTCACCTGAGGAAGAATACTTGTATGATAGTCGCATACATTATCGTTCACTTGCAGAGGCAGATCACATACATCGCCACTGTTCTTCAGCAGAAACTGAGGTGGTCTCTCACATAATGTACATCAACTCAAGCTATGATTTAGTAATTAGAGATTCAGCAGGCAGGTCGACCAATCCTCGACAAGGGGAGGGAAGAATATGGCACTACCAGGATGGGACATTTGGTTTCGGGTTTCTCTGGGATAATTTTATCATAGACCTCAATCCCATGGTCCAAGATGGCTGCCTTCTTGATGCACTGTAGATTTGATTTGTTTGATATCCCTGCTTGGGATAATCTCTGTAGTCTGTAGTCTGTACATAATGTCAAATAAGACTCCTTGCTGTATGCCATATAACATTGCTATGTACTATATTCGTGTTGTGGAAATAATAGATTCAATGTTTATGAAGATCCTTGTGTTGCACTTTAATGCATATATGCTATGTTTTCAATGTTGTCAACAATGTTAGTACAGCTTTGCATCAGTAACTTGGATGGCATGATCTGGAGTGCACAAACAAGCAATCGTTTTGCATTTCCCACTTACAAAATGTTCTCCAGAAACTTTAGTATCCTCTGCTTCTTCCCTTCTACAGGTCAATTAATCACAAGTATGGTAATTTTCAATGTTAGTTAAGGTTGTATAAAGCTGCTGATATTGCTACGGTTGCGTTTTACAATTAAAATTCCCTGTTCCAAGACTATTTCTTTGCACACTCAAATCCATCGTTACAAGGTTTGCTCTTCATGCGTGAAATTTGCTTCTTTGTTCGCTTTTGCTCCCTAGTACATAATTTGAGATAGGATCTGCAGCTGTTTAATCAAGCCTGGACTGCCTGGGCATAAGAGTTGCATCACTAGTTTACAATCATACTTGATACTTCAAATCAGATGATTTTACCAACATCTATTTAAGATTAATTGGTTGCAAAATGAGATCAGAAGTTACACTATAACATCTCAACGTAGCATATATTGAGAATCAAACAAGTATTGGCATATCAATCAACCATCCGTCGACAATTACACGAAAGAATCCAAACATACAAACGAAAACCCACACCAAATCAACTAAAAAGTACCCAAAATTTCATGTCTTGTGAACGTAAAGCCATTTGGACTGCAGGGAAAATACTGATGGTCAGAGCAACATGGAGAGGCAGAGAACATCAGATGAAAAGGGCAAAAAACTTCAATCTCCAAGAACATAAACATCTCCAGCTGATTATGATTCAGCTACAACTTCTCCATTGACTTTCTCATTCTCCGAACCCTTCTCGAGCTCACCTTCTAGCTGGCTTAGGTTACCTTTTTCCTTGATGAGCTGAATGTGGTGATGTTTGCAGTATAGTCGTCCTTCGTGGGCAATGTAGTTGGATGGACTAATTACACATCCTCCATGGGTGCATTTGAAGCAGCTCTTGTGATAAGGAGTCCCATTAACCGTAACCTTTTTAACAAACAAAAACCATTATTAGCATGAATGTTTTGTGAAGCAAGTCTGTGTTCTTATGCTTGTTTTATGAATCTGTTGAAATGTTTCAGCAAATTTTTACCTTCTCAGTTGGGTAGACAGTATTCTTACAGCCAAAACATTTATCTCTGGTTCCAGCAAACATACTCGAGACTTTAGCTGCCATAGGTTTCTGTTCAAAGAAGATCGTCATCAACAAGCTCAATGACAGGTATTAGGACAACATGAATGATACAAAATTTCTATAATGCAAGTAAATCTACCTCGCCATCGGTAGGTTTCTCTGGTTTTACAATCTTTGGTGTTCCTGGAAAGAGAATTGAGATGGGAATAAATCAGCTTATAAAAGAATAAGTTTATGTGATATTTTGCATTCAGTCTGGATAGGTGGATTTTGGGTAATACCTTCAAAGCTTTTGTCAAGACTTCCAGTTCTTTTAAACAGTTGATCAAAGTGTGGCCTGCAATATAGAACCCCCTCAAAGGAATTGTAGTTGCCAAGCTGCAAATAGATCATCAATCAGTCAATAGAATTTTACCATATATAATTTGCATTGACGGTTGTCCATAAATCACATTCTCAAATACAAATCCTCAAAGCTCTTGGAAAGCAGATTGAACATCCCCTAGAGCACTAGTAAATTATGGAAACAGTCCTCAGATCCACATATCACAACTCCAGTAGATTTAACAAATGGGAAAATCTTAATCTCATCATTTGATCTCATAGAATATGAAAAAACAAACAGTGAAGTTTTAATAAAATTCTAGTCCTGCATGTGAAAACATATATACAGTATCAACAAGAACATAATCAATGTAATACATATAATAATACCTTGAGGGTTCCTTTGCAATGGTGGCATCTGAAGCAGGCTTTGTGGTAGATACGATTGTCAGCTGTTAACTTATCAACCAGATACACAGTCTTGTCACAAGCCATACATTTCTGTGTAGTTCCTCCAAATGCTGCCATGGCTTCCAATTCTCTTCTCAACAAACTCAACTAACTAGAGCTTATTAAATTCTCTTCTTCCTTTGTTAAATGAGCTGTTTTTGTACTACTGGGGGCTGAAAAAACAAGAGGAAGGGATAAGAAAAAGGAAAAATAGAGAAATGTGAGTTGCAGGGGATTGCGGAGAACAAAAGCAGAGTATTAGATGATTAAAGTTTGGCTATCATTTTATTCCAACTTTCAAGCACCTAACCACCAATGTCTGTCCTTTATTATTATTATTTTAAATATTTTTGGATACCCTTTTAACTGTATAACATAAATGGACAAAATTGATTATCAAAGTAATTCCTGGCGTGATAATTTGATTGGGTTTGTTGGGAAAGTTTTGTAAACTTTTATTGTGTATTTAACATCTTTTAAGAGCTCATGTGCTAATCAGTTGTGCAATAAAGTTCATTTTCATAGCTGGCCTCATTAAACTCAACATCAAAACAGCAAAGGAGATTTAAAAATATCTTCTTTGTCTTGTAAATATGAACCATGTGATGGTTTCATGGTAAAATTCAGATTACAGGGAGAGGCAGGGAGGGACCACACCAAGCCAGCAATATATCACAGCATTTTGAGCACTTAGAAAGCTCAAAAATGTGATTTAGTGTGTGTGATCCTACGGATCGATAGTAACTACCTATCCACAATGTATAGTCACGTGTCTAGCTAGATCGTTAATATTGTGATGATTATTAATAGCGATAAGCCGATAATTATCCACAAACTTCGGTAATCTTTAACGATCATTAACAGTGTTGATCATTCATCCTTACCAATAATCTTTACCATTTAATAATTTCTTATGATAGATCATATATGCATGGCAAACACAACATGTCAACAACAAAAGCTTGAATTATCATCTTAACACCCTTGTATGTCCCACCACTCCAACAGAAAGTTGATTAAAAGCAATTTCTTAGAAACAAAGTCAGGCTTTAGTAGGATATTGAAAAAATGAAAGAGCTGTCCTAGTCCCACTTGTTGATGATGATGGTTCTTGATCTTCTGTGCACCATGTTCATCTAGCAAATAAAAATCATTCCAATCATCCCATGTGAACATTCCAGTTAAGCATATTTTATATTATATATATATATAGTTTCTGCAATGATGCATCCAATCTTGAATCATGTGCTAAACACACATTATAGATGGACCACCTCACTGACTAAAATTCAACCTCATACTCCAATCATGTTCCTCCAAGGACCACCGGCTGCTTTAATCTTTGCTGTCAACCAGGTTTATAGGTGCAAAATTGTTAAAATACATCTTATATATTAATATTGTGTGATGGATATAACATAATCAGGGCATTTGGTCTAGTGGTATGATTCTCGCTTTGGGTGCGAGAGGTCCCGAGTTCGATTCTCGGAATGCCCCCTTTTTTGTCATTTTAGATTATTTATTTTTTTATAATCCCCCTCTAAAACCCACCGCTTCGTTTCTCAAAAACGACAACACAGGAATACACGAAAGAAGAAGAAAACAATTGTAGAAACATGGAGAGTCCGGCGTTTGGGCAAATGGTGATTGGTCCTCCTGGTTCTGGAAAGACCACTTACTGTAATGGCATGTCTCAGTTTCTCAGCCTCATCGGCAGGTACTTTTTTTTTTTCTTTCCCCTTAATTTCGTTTAATTTAATTTGAGCTGTTTCTCTTCACTCGTACACTTCTTTGTTTACCTTTTTTTTCAAGTAGAAAATAAATTAAGAAGACATATGAATTCTATTTCTAGGGTTAGCTTATTCGAGCAGTGATATTAACATACTTGAATAAAATTGTATGTGATATTAATTGCTAAAAAAATTGTTAAATTTCATGTTAATTTGATGCTTTGCTGTGGTATTTAAGTGGGAATTTAATTAATTTTCTGCAGGAAGGTTGCTGTTATTAATTTGGATCCTGCTAATGAGACGTTACCGTATCCTTTTTTGCCTAACTTGTTATTTGTTTATGAATTTGGCGTTTGCTTGTATTAGAATTAGGTTTCCTTGACCTAAGTTTAGGTACGAGTGTGCTGTGAATATTGAGGATCTCATAAAACTAAGTGATGTGATGGTAGAGCATTCGCTTGGTCCCAATGGAGGTGAGCCTGCTTTATTGTTGTTTCGCTCTGTAACTGTGTTTTTAACATTTGGGGTGGTATTTCACAACGAGTTATAGTTGAATTCATGAAGGAATTTAGATTTGTGAATTGTGAACTCTGAACTTTTATTTCTTAAGAGGTTGGAAGAAACACCTAGAATCTAATAGTTATACTTTAAATTTTTCCGAGATTCAATGGACAATGTTTTGATTGACTTTAGCAATGTTTTCTTTTCCCTGTAAATATGTTTTATTTAATGTGCTTGTCCTGCTTTTTCTAAAGTATTGTATTTCGTTTTGCCGGATCAGGTCTTGTGTATTGTATGGATTATTTAGAGAAGAATGTTGACTGGTTGGAATCAAAATTAAAACCTCTTGTAAAAGGTATGTATAGCACACGATTTTTCTTATTTTAAAAGTTGTATGATATATAGATGATCACGATCTTGCATGTTCAGTGGCACTTTCTTTCTGTTGAAATTTTTATCTTGTTAAACTATGTTTTCCATGATAGATGGACATATGTGGTAAGCAACAATTGTAAACTGCAGTATGGGGTTCTTCATTTTCTATTTGTTCATCACTGATGAGTTATCGCATTGACGCATGCCAAAGAATTCAAATATTTTCGTTTTATGATTAAAATATTGTGGTACATAACTTGGTTTAGTAGAATATTATAATTCTTCAAGTTAAAAAATGTTTAATGATATTAATATTTTTGCAGACCACTATCTTCTCTTTGATTTTCCCGGACAGGTAGAATTGTTCTTCCTTCATTCTAATGCCAGAAATGTTATTACGAGACTCATGAAGAAGCTTCACCTTAGGGTATGATTACTTCTTACCTCTTAATGTGGCATTGAACTGTTTTAAGTAAATTCAACTTTGTTCTCTTGATGCTATAATTCTACAATTCTCAATGGTTTCCATATTTCATGCAGTTGACTGCAGTGCATTTAGTTGATTCCCATCTTTGTTCTGACCCTGGGAAGTACATTAGCGCATTGCTTCTCACTTTGTCTACCATGTTGCATCTGGAACTCCCACACGTCAATGTTTTGTCTAAGATTGATCTTATTGAGAGCTGTGGGAAGCTAGGTGTGGATATGGCTTTAGCTCCCCTCCCCCTCCCTCTCAACTTTCAAGTTTTAAATATAAAAATTAGTCGGTAGGACTTGTGTGCTACTTTCTCTCGCTGATCGTTAATTTTGGATTTATTGTAGATTTTAACCTCAGTTTCTATACGGATGTGCAAAATTTATCATATTTACGGTACCATGAGGATCATTCTCCTAAGTACAGGTTTGATTTATAGCTGAATTAACAATTGAGTTTATATCTACTAGTGTGTGTGCTCCGTAAGCTGTGCAGACACTCTTGAGTAATGCCTGAGTGTTGTTAATTCTACCATATTCACCAGAATGTAGCGATGATGTCTTGCAATCTGGCTATTTGTTTTTGACATGTTAGTTATATTTAAACTGCTGATAATTTTTCTTGCAGAAAGCTCACAAAGGAGCTTTGTGAAGTAATAGAAAACTATGGTCTGGTCAATTTTACAACCTTAGATATTCAGGTTGCCAGTTTCTCTTGACTTCCTTTTGGGTTTGTTTAAAATGTTTGTGAATGGGTTCTTAGCCAGCTGCTTCTCTTCAGGATAAAGAGAGTGTAGGGAATCTTGTGAAGCTGATAGACAAGAGCAATGGTTACATCTTTGCTGGCATAAAGCCTAGTGCAGTTGAATTCAGCAAGATTGCAGTTAGCGATGTCCATTGGGATTATTACAGATATCCTTCTATTACAGATATCCTTCTTGTATTTTTAAATCTTATGTTTCCTCTTATTAGTGCTGATGATAAGTAGCGTCAAATTTTCCAAAAGTTTTAGTTATTCATCAATGGCTAATTTGGAACATTCTCTCACCCACGTCTTCCAAATTGTAATTGTGCTTTTGAGAGTATCATTTTGATCCTGGGTAGGCTTCAAGCTTGATGCATCCTACCCAAGAAAATGACATTTTCCCTGATACTGCATCTGCACTTGGTACAAAAATCATGTTTACAAGATAGTATCATGTCAGGTGATCATGCGTTTTCTTTTTTCCTCCTTAAACCAAATTTGCAAGGACCATGAGGTGTTTCATGAATAAGATTTTTTTTTTTTTTTTCTGAATTTAGTGGAGGAATTCTTCTTATAATGTGTGATTTACGAACCATTGAATGGAATAATTTCATGGAATGCTGACTTGGAATGATGAAACTATAACCAGTTTTGCTTAACAAAGCAATCCACAGTTGCTGCAGTGCAGGAGAAGTACATGGACAACGATGATGAGAAATTAGATTCCGATTAGATATGAAGTCAATTTTGTGGAAGAATGACATTGCCAATGGTAAGCATATTCATATTTGCATGCATGTGATTGTGTAAATTTGACACTCTTTTAAGGGGGATTTTGACTGTTGCTTTCTTACTGCAGATAATTGCTTAGCTTTACACCAGTAGCAGACCAGAGAAAATAGATCAAAGAATCCAGGTGATGGGGAATTAATGTAAGGAGCTGACACCGATGCGGATTTCGCGATATTTGTGAGTTTAAATTTGCAAAATCAAAGGCTAGTGTAAATTAAACATTATGTTGTCTTGCAATGACTGCTGATTGAACAATTGCATCATAATTATGATTTCAAATGTTGAAATTCATTGGAAATGCAGATCCGATTAACATAAACCCCCACTTACGAAATTATACTTAAAATCCAATATATTTAATTTGACTTGTAAATTTTCTGTGTTTTAAAGAATTATCCATAACCAAACCTTGTACCCACCCAGAAACAATGAGTAATTACATTTATCAAAACCATAGAATAATATGTTAGACCTGTTCTCGAGAAGAAAGAAAAAAAGAAGAATGTCGCATGAGAGATTGAGATGAGATTAACACGTTAAAAAACGCGTTGTTATTATTCAAAAATGGTAAGCGATGTAGGAGCCCATTTGTAAGCGTTCACACTAGGGCAATGATTCGAATGAATTTGTGTTCATGCGTGTATGTGTATACTTTTTCAACATTCTTTTTCTGGGTCATGGCCCTTTTTGTTTCCTTCTACTTGTACAAGTACATGTATACTTTTCAAGGGTATTATACATTTATACATATACTTTTTTTTTAAAATAGTTTAATATATATATATATAATTTTTATGTTTGTAAGTATTTCAATAACTTTTCGTTCATAGCATTCTTTTCTTAAAATTTGATCATTTTTAAAGTATTAGAACTATTTTTTTTTCCTATATTTATCTCATTTTCCTGATGCTTTTATATTTAACAAAATCAGGGTAAACAGTTCTGGTGTTTAAAAAATTCTCAAATTTTGTTCATAAGTAGATTTCATTAAAATTATCATTCATAAAAAAATTCAGAAAAAAAATTCATAAAAATATATGTTATTTCATCAAGGTTTTTACCGAAATTAAAATAAAATATACCTCACTTGATAACTACTTAGTATGTATTTCATCAACGTTTCGTTCATAGCATTCTTTTTTTAGATGAAAAAAGTCTAACTAAAGAGCAGTTACATAATAAAAATAAAAAATAAAAAATAAAATAAAAACTTAAAGCATATTAATTATGTTGTAATATCTCGACTAATCTAGAAAGGGGTTTTAGCAAAGATAAGTTGGTGTATTAATTTGGTTGATTAGCTAATTGTATCCACTCTAAACTCTAAAGTCTACATCAAAAGAAAATTGACAAGTACGGCATACCAACTTACCTTTCACTATGGTTTCTTCGTGACTTATTAACTGCCACATTAAATTTAATTATTTATAGGCTATAGCATATACCCTATCAAAATTAGCATTTAAATTCTTTTTCTTAATTGCATATAACTATTGGTTTGGTGGCATGGAAACAATTACTATCACAACTTTTCATGAAAATCTATGTGCAAGTAACTGATAATTGTTATTTTTTTTTAAGTATTATATTATTACATAAATTGAGGGTTTGTTTGAGGTGGGGGAGGACTCAAACCGCAAGGTGCATGTGTGAAGGGTTTTACCACTAAACCAACCTCATCTCTTCAGAGACCGATAATTGTTGTTATTATTATTATTATTATTATTTTTTGAAGTATTACAATAAAACATACCGAGATCAAACAATACATGTGTGTTCTGGGAAGAAAACTCCTCATACATGTTTGTAAATTGTGCATGGTGGGATTTGAATTTTGAACCCCTCACCACTTATGTGGCACTACCAGCACTGTTAAGAGGTGATGTGCCCAATAATTGTTATTAATAAAACATCTGAACTTAACCATACTTTTGGTTATTTATTTTATTTTTTATTTTTTATTATAAGAAATTGCTTTTATTGCTAATAAAATATTTGATTAACATACATGTATTTGACATTTTTATTATTTATATTTATTCTTAGCTTCCAAGTTATCTTCTCAGAAATTGACCAACAATTTTATACAAACCACAGAAACAAAAGCTGTATTTTGTGTTGAATGGTAATCTGATCAGCAGTAAAGTCAATCATCTAATGATCAACTATTATTACAAGTTTACAACATCTATGAAAAAAAAAAAAAAAAAAAAAAAAAAAAAAACTATAATTTCAACATCTAATACACTAATTCTCTCCATTGTTTTTAAAAATCTCTTATCAAACGGTGTATTAAATATTACTTATTATGGTTAGATGGATCAGTTATCAACATTATATATATAAATGCATGTGTTTGGTGATGTTATCCTCAATGAATTCAGCAAGATCAGATGGTGAATTGCTCATGATGTTACCAATATCATAAAAAAATAAAATTAAAATTAAAATCTGGAATGAGATGAGCAATTCCACTAGAGGTACATATGGCCAAATCTGCATGAAATCGATGTCATTATTATTTATTTATCACCCACATTTTTTTAAAGGACTAATTGCACAAACGTCCCCTAATTTTAGGCATAATTTCATACAGAATGGAACTTTTCCCATAATTGTACAAACGTCCCCTGCCGTTAGTTGACTTCCATTAACTTTAACCGTTGATCATAATTTTAATCCACAATGACTAAAGTGCCCTTAGTTACCTATTTTATTATTTAAATTAATAATTAAAAAAACGAAATAGAAAAGACAACGAAAAAAAAAAAAAAAAAATCAATCATTTTTTTCTCTTTTATTTTCTCAACCACCAAACACAATTCAAAAAAACTTAACAAACAAAAACCAAAAATCAAAACCAAAACTCAAATCTTCAAACAATAACAAAAAATCAAATTCACAAATAAAAACTTAAATCCATCAATTCTACAATCAGTTAACTACATCCATTTAAAAAAAAAATTAAAAAAAATTAGAACTTCAATGGTAGATTTTTAACTTTCTAGGTTGAAGTTCAATTTTTTTTTAATTTTTTTTTTTTTTTTTTAAATGGATGTGGTTAACTGGTTGTGGTATTGATGGATCTGGGTTTTTATTTGTGGATTTGATTTTTGGTTGTTGTTTGAGTATTTGAGTTTTGATTTTGATTTGTGAGATTGAGTTTTGGTTTTTGTTTGTTAAGCTTTTTTTTTTTTTAGATTGTGTTTGGGGGTTGAAAAAATGAAAGAAAAAAAATGATTGATTTTTTTTTTTTGTTTTTGTCTTTTTTGTTTCATTTTTAATTATTAATTTAATTAATAAAATAGGTAACTAGGGGCACTTTAGTCATTATGGGTTAAAATTGTGGTCAACGGTTAGAGTTAACGGAAGTCAACTAACGGCAGGGGACGTTTGTGTAATTATGGGTAAAAGTTCCATATTCATGCAATTATACCTAAAATTAGAGGACGATTGTGCAATTAGTCCTTTTTTAAAAGCTTTAACCTCATTTCTCTCACCTTTGCAACTCAACTAATTTTCCTGGCTGTTGCAGGCTACAGTTGAGGTGCCGTGCTGCTACAACTTCTTTGGCCAGTAAAATCGGTTTTATAAGAAGTCTTAAGTTCAAATCTCGCTCGCATAAAAACAAATTGGTTTACAGTTTACATTATAACGGAATTGGGTGCTAGAAAAGAAAATAAAGAATAGAAAATAAAGAATAGCATGTGTTTTCAACGTTCATCTGGAAGAAAATGTCAATTATTGTTAATGAATTTCGAAAAGAAATTATACATCAAATATTTATAGTCAATAGTATTTTAATATTGATAAAATACCTGTTCAAGTCCCTTTCTCCAAGGAATATATACCTTCAATATCTGTGTGTAGTATATATGACAAGGATCGTCTACTCATCAATACAGCTTAGTAGAAAAAGAGCTCAGCAGATGATCCTTGTCCTCTTCCATATTCGGTAGGTATGATTTAGAAAAAAATAATAAATAAACAAAATGTACTATTACTTCCGTTCCAAGAAGTCAAGCAACACGAAATCCACATGGAACCTTCCAAGAATAATAATGTTTAAATTGTTTATATTAATTGGATATTAATTGTCAACCCAGTAAATTTGACTAAGTTTGCTTGGATTTAGTCTTTGAACAGACAATATATTAAGAACTTGATCTTGTCTCAATTTCATTTCATCAGCTAAATTTAAACAAACTCAAGAACATCCATACCCGCATCAAAAAAAAAAAAAAAAAAAATTCACTTTTCAAGAATTCAAATCAAATGATGGAGTCTCCAACAACACAAGAAGGAAAATCAAGAAAAAAGTACAGCTTTTGCAATAGATTTTGCAGAAAGAATAAGGGTAGCAAGAACCCATATTCGACTCGTGGACGCGAAAAGTTCTCTGCACTTCTAAGCGAACTTGAAGAGAAGAAGAAGAAGATTCTATCTAATATGGGTTCAGAAGACGTATCATATGTTCGATTCGTGTACAAAGACACAGATGAATGCGTTCCGGTCGTTGTAAAGGTGAAGAAGGCCGGCAAGAAAGAAGAGAAAAAAAGCAAGTGTTATGATCATCATTATTACATCAAAGAGAAGACCATAAAGCAGGATCATGATTCAGAGATCATAGAAAATTTTCTGATTGAGTGCTCAGAAGCTGATTTTCAGAAGAAGGAAGACAGGATACAAAGATCGGAATCGGATAAAAAGATTGCTATTAAGAAGAAGAAATTCTCATGGAATAATAATATTTGGAGACATCCTTCATATTATTTTCCAGTGGTTGTGATCTTGATTTTGTTGCTCTTAGCATTTTTTGGGAGATCATTTGTAATAATTTGCACTTGTATGGGGTGGTACATAATTCCTACAATAAAAGGATCACCAGGAAGCTCAAATGTTGGAAGGTCAGTGAAGAAGAAAGATTATTTAAGAAGATGTAGTGACAAAAACATTGTTAGTGATGGATTATCTTCTCCTAAGATTACTAAGAGCTTGAATAATTCTGGGAATTTAAAAGATCAATCTCCGCAAAAACATAGTCATCGGCAAAACTGGTGAAGATCTTCCGACTATTTTTCTTCTCATTTTTTTGGGTTAATTTCGCTGTAAATTGTAATTGGTCTGCGTTGTTAACTTCTGTGTAGCATTGTACAAATTAATTCAAACGATGCTTGGATTTTCCTTCCACATAGATCAATATTAATTTATTTATTTTTGGGATACTATCAAAACCCTCTAGTTTGAGTTTTTGATCAAAAACTACCCTCTAGTTTCGTTTTTGGCCAAAAACCACCCTCTAGTTTTTAATGGCCAAAAACCACCCTTTTTTTTTTTTTTTTTTTAGTCAAAAACCACCCTACCATTAACATTTCTAACAAAAAAAAATATACCATTTTACCCCTATATTCAAACAATATTAAATGATATTAATTTAAATAAAACAATTATTTGATAAGAAACTAATATTAAATATTAAAAATCAAATACATTATTTTATCCACAATATATTAATTAAAAAATAAAAAATAATTTCCACTATTTCTCCATTCTCTCTCAATCCCCAATCTCTCTCTCTCTCTCTCTCTCTCTCTCAATCCATGGATCCCTCGCTTTATCTCCCTCAACACCTTTTCTCTCCAAACAAAGATTGATGGTGGCTGGGTTTTTGTGGTGCTTTGCTAGATCTGTCACTACCCAATCCAATGCCATCACCAACCACACCACCAAATCCTTATGCCTCTCTCTCCTCTGAAATTCCAATTAGCAGCCACGCCACCCCAACGACCACCCCGGACCATAACAAAACACCCAGCCACCATCCCACCTGCAAGTAATGAGAGAGAGAGAGAGAGAGAGAGAGAGAGAGAGAGAGAATATTTTTATATCTTTTTGTTCATTGGATATTATTTGTTTTGTTTTATTTTTTTTGTTTAAATTTGAATATAGGGGTTAAATAGTACATTTGGTTAGAAATGTTAATGCTAGGGTGGTTTTTGGCCAATAAATTAAAAAACAGGGTGGTTTTTGACCAATAAATTAAAAAACTAGAGGGTGGTTTTTGTCCAAAAATGAAACTAGAGGATGGTTTTTGACCCAAAACTCAAATTAGAGGGGTACTTTTTGATAGTATCCCTTTAGTTTTATTTTTTTAATTATTATTAAAATTCACTTGATCAGACAAGTAAATCTCACCCTCATATAGATGGATATCTATCCACATAATTGGTTTTGTTTGACAAGTGTGGTGTTCTAGATGAAGTCTAATAAATGAGCTTCGGGAACAATCAAGACTCAAGTCACGATCCAGTTAGGTTAGATAACACTAAAAAAATTTCAAGTCGATAAGATGAGGTTAATCCGGTGGTAAAACCCCTTAGACCTGCACTGAGTCCTCCATGTTCTAAAAAAACCCCAAATTTATGTAAAGTAATACTTTTAATAAAAAAAAATTGAAGTCAACGATCATTCAATTGCGATGTCGACAGCATGCTACCACTTCCTGTTACCAAACTCTCCCATAATAACGCGGTGCATGTGATACACGCACAAAAAATGTAATCTTCAGATAAATGAATTGATTTGAACAAATTGTTACGAACCCGCTATGTTGACGGTGACTTTGCCAATTGCCATCAATTTGGTGCCCAAGAGGGATTTCACACCATGTAAACAACTAAACACACGTTTGTCTTCTACTTTTTCCTTTTATTATCCTGCAGGCATGGCATGACATGGCATCTTCGAACACATGTTTCCCGGGGGATTGCCCAAAAGTATGCCCAAATGGTTGACCCGAAATATAAGGGTCAGATCCGAGCGGAAATTGACATCATGCTATTAAAAATATATTTATAGCTTAACTGGGAAGAGGAGGAAGCTGAAGTAGAGTGTTTAATTTCTAAACCTTTAATATAGTTTGATGAATTATCAACTTTTACAACATCGAGGGGTAAACTACACAACCAATTTTGTTAAAAAGGCTATTGGTACACATATTCTATGGCGAGAAGATAAAATTAAGTTTTGGTCATAAAACTGGAATGTACCCACTCTTCACGCCAGACCAAAAGTAATCTTCTGCAATGGGCATCACCGTCCCCAATCCCTATTCCTGCAATTGAACAAATGGGTTAAATTTATTATCTTCAGAAAATAATGTATTAAAGAACATAGATGTAATATATATTAGTCCATCAACATCTTTAGCCACTAGCCAGTAAACAAAAAAAATATTGGCGGCAAAAGTGAATGAATGAGACTCAAAATGCCTGTTTGAGCACCAAGTTCTGTCGTTCTAACCTTGAACCTCTTTCTACGTGTATCATCGACACTGGATTGAGAAAAATGAGATTCACGTCTGGGAGTTTCCCTTCTATACTGTCCTGCTGCCTTTTCTGGCATTCTGCTACTCTTTTCATCTGCCTGACTTCTTGAGTTGCGGAAAAAGCCATCCTTGTCCCAAGTGACCTCAAAGTTAGCCTTCAATTGCGAACCTTGCTGCTTGATAGTAAGCAAATACAGTTATCACCAATAAATGAAACAACAATTACAAGTGATTAACTATACAACCCATGGATCCAGCTCAAATTATTTTAACGAGAGCATGCAATTCCCAGACCCACAACTCCCAGAAGCATACAACCAACTCAAATCATTTGATTGTACACAGATACCATTTCTTGCCCTGGGTCTGCCCATCATGTATGAATGTAGACAACTACCAGTTTGCACAAGCACATTGAGCATAAAGGCAATAAATAACATCCATTCGCATTGAGTGTAGCAGTAGTATATATTCAGATTAATGGTAGACTATGATAAAGGAAGAATAACCCAGGGTCCAGAGAGAATTGTAGGTCTGGGGATAATTATCAGGGATTGGTAAACTAGGCATCAAGTACTTGTAAAATATTTGAATTAAAAAACTCAACTTAAGCCAAGTTGTCTTATGAAAACCATAAAGGATATGCATTCTTGTAATAGAAAAACCAAATTATCTTATGAAAACACGAAATCCAAGTTATAAATTGAGAATCTCAGTTAAGAGAAACCATGCCATAATCGTACAAAGTATTTTGAATGCCAGAAAAGAACCCAACAAAAAAACTGGCGAAGACGCAGCAATTATAATTTACTAGAATAAAATCCAGAGATTTACAACGAGAAAATTAAACAAACAAAAAATGATGTGACAATCATTTAAAACTGTATAACATGAAAGAGCAGAATACTCCTATTTATACCGACTTCTTACCTTTTGCAATGTGCGGCCACATAAAACCTTAAGGGTATTATAGAAGTCCTCGTATTTCTCAAACTGAACAACGATCTTACAATGGAGACCTGAAACAATGTCATCCCCATCCTCGTCTGCATCCTTACCTAGATCATCGTCCTCAGCAACATTAAGATTCCTATTATAAGTTAAAGGAGCAACAACAATGATATATGTCACAATGACACTCTAATGAGAACAAATGTAACCAATGGCAGAAGCCAGAAGCACAATAGGAACATGCAAAAAGTTCATGACATGATAACGAAAACATAAGAAGAACATAGGAATTTCATTATAGCAAAGCCATTATTTGGGACAGATGCGGGCAAGAGCTTTGCCAGCTTCAAATGATTTTGCTTTTCCTAATTCTGACTTCTAAAAACTAAAATGAAGTGAATTGACAAGCCTAAAAAAGCCTTAAAATATGGCTTTAACTCCACATCCTAGAAATCATTATCAAGAGAATTGTTGTGGTTTAATTTTTCTTCAAATCCTAGTTATTTCACACTAATATAGTGCCACCCAGCTGAGTTGCTAAACTCTGGAGGATGGATCAATGTCTGAGATTTGATTGTTGCGATTCACATTATTCATAAAAAATGCTCACATCAATATTTCCTAAGCATATAAAAGCTTCCTGATGACGACAAATGGCAATAAGCAAGATGGGATTAAATGCACCTAATGGGATTAAATGCACCTAAGAGTAAGAATTCTCCGATTTAAATCATGATCAGAAACTACAGTTCACAGTCTGCAACCTCAACTGGCAGCAACAGATTACACCAGTCAATTAAAAGGAATAATTTTGAAATAAAAGATACCCAAAGATACTATTTTGGGGCTAAACAGATCTAACACCCTGGGGTTCAACACTATATAAATCTAATAAGCATCTCCAGTCTCCACCACCACAGGTACAAAACTAAAATTATGAAAATAATAGTTACATCAACTCGGGCTTCCCAGTTCGACAAACTTCCTATTAACCTACAACAATGTTTTGTCATAACGAGCTAACAAAATGTGACTTGTAACCTTATTTTCAGGAACATTTTGAACTCAAAACATATCAAATCCAAATAACAGAAAAATCAAAACAGCAAAATAACCAAAATGGATCGTAACAATCACAATCCCCCAAAGAAAAACGAAGGAAAAAACACCTTATCTTCCCAAATGTTGAAAAGATAGTATGCGTAACCAACATTGAGGGCTTCGACGAAACTCTGGGCTCAGCAAACCACCTTGAAGGCGCTCCTCTAATCACAATAGTATCAGGCTCCTGCTTCCCCCGAGAATAACCTGCCAAAAAATATCAAATTCAATATATTATTATTTTTGCTTACACAAACAAAATAAAAAATAAAATGAATCATCAATCACAAACCTCGGTTTCCAAAAGCGTAATACTCCTCCCAATCTTTATTCATTTTCTCAAAATCATCCGAAACCGGAACCGCAACATTTAATCCATACTTAATTCCCTCGAGATTGAGCTCAATTCCATCCATTTTCTCAACAACGTATTTTCTCCAGTCTATCAACTTCTTTTCCAGAACCTTCACATCCGCTTCGTTTTCTTCTGCATAGGCACTGTTTCTTTGGTTGGTTTTGTTTAGAAATCCAAGGTCGCGAATGAAGAGATTGCCGTGCGCGACGGGATCATCTCGCTTGCGCTTTTTCAGGTCTCTGAACCGTCTGATCTCCAAATCTTCTTCGGGGACGGTGATGGAGACGGAGAGGGAGGTCTTCAGGAATTCAATCAAAGCTCGCTTCAGCTGCCACTCATCTATAGGTTTCGCAACTGAGGGATTTTTAGGGTACACTGTGAGTGTCAGCTTTACGCGCGGGACAAGTATCAGCCCATTCTCGATTTCTAGGGTTTCCGTTGGAGGGAGAGACTCTAACGGTCGCATTGTGTAGTTATTTTCTTCCGTTGATGATCAGAGATTTTACTAGGGTTTTGATTCGGGGCAAAAGATACAGTCATAGAAAGCCAATAGAAACGTCGTCGTTTAAATCTCTTTTGCTACGAAACGCATGATACGAATCATAGGTGTTATTTTATTTAGTTGTTAATTTGTTATCTTATTTTATGCTGCTTGTATTACTCAATAAGTTAGTAAGTTTTTGTTAGTTGAAGTGGTCAGTTACGTAAGTGGTAGCTAATATTTAGGAGTAATGCCATTCATTTCTCCTATTATTTTGCATTCTCTTTAAATGCATTGTAGGCTATATATTAGCCATTTGAATTCAATAACAGATATGAAAGAATTATAATCCCAAATATCTCTCCTCTCCTGATATCTCTTCTAATTCCTTTCCCGTATCCTTCTTCTTCTTCTTTTAAAACTCTTCTGCTGCTTCTTTCCTCTGTTTCTTCACATACTTAAATTAAAACCTTATCAGTGGTATCAGAGCTTACCGTCCATGGAGACTCGAGCCAAATCATCTGCAGAATTCCGTAGTGAAATTCACGAAATCCTTTCCAGCCAGGAAACCCGAATCGATGAAATCGTTGCCAAACATGACACTCGTTTCGATCAACTCGTTGAACTCATCACCAAGAATAATAATCGCTTCGAACAACTAGTCAACGATATGCAAGCCTTGCGTCTTCAACATAATCAACATGTATCTAGCCACATTCGACCCACCTCTGACAGAGAACCCCATTACCAATTTCGTCCCACATCACACAGAGTTCCTACTTATTTCGACACAGGAGAGACATCCCACAGCAGCTTGGCCGCACATCACCATTCCAATTTGAAATTGAATTTTCCGACGTACAATGGTCTGGATGATCCAACGGGATGGATTTTCAAAGCCGAACAGTATATTGAATTCAAGCAAATCGAGCCTCAACAACAAGTGCAGCTGGCCTCATTTCATTTGGAGAAAGTTGCACTTCAATGGTATCGTTGGTATACGAAGAACAAAGGCCCATTACGCTGGGACGAGTTTACCAAAGCAATCCTCCATCGTTTTGGTCCAACGGACTACGATGATCCATCCGAAGCTTTGTCACGTCTTAAACAAACCACAACAGTCAATGCATATCAGGTGGAGTTTGAGAAACTGTCACATAAAGTCGATGATCTACCAGAAAAATTTGTAGTGGGTTCTTTCATAGCAGGTTTGGAGGATGAGATAAGGTTGGATGTGCGTGTTAAACAGCCTAGAACACTGTCCGACGCCATTAGTGTGGCACACCTTATTGAGGAACGAAATCTGCTCCAAAGAAGGCCATCGATTCCAATTCAGCCAGCAGTTACGGTGAGCCAAAACCGACCAGCTCCAAGTTCCACGGTGGGACTTCTTGGACCCTCACCTTCGCAGCCAGCCAATCAGATCGCAAGTTCTTTCCAAGGACCGGTCCGTCGGATTACGGGACAGGAGGCGCAAGAGAGGCGTAAAAAGGGGCTTTGTTATTATTGCGACGAAAGGTTCGTACCCGGACACCACTGCTCCCGACCACAGCTCTTCATGATAGAGAATGTGCAGCTTGATGCTGGAATCGAAGACGTAGATATGGAACTCGAGTCTGGGACCAACAACAATCACCTTGACAGTTCGACCCAATTTCATCCTTGTGGACAAGGATAAATTTAGGGGGGTGGATTGATACGAATCATGGGTGTTATTTTATTTAGTTGTTAATTTGTTATCTTATTTTATGCTGCTTGTATTACTCAATAAGTTAGTAAGTTTTTGTTAGTTGAAGTGGTCAGTTACGTAAGTGGTAGCTAATATTTAGGAGTAATGACATTCATTTCTCCTATTATTTTGCATTCTCTTTAAATGCATTGTAGGCTATATATTAGCCATTTGAATTCAATAACAGATATGAAAGAATTATAATCCCAAATATCTCTCCTCTCCTGATATCTCTTCTAATTCCTTTCCCGTATCCTTCTTCTTCTTTCCTCTGTTTCTTCACATACTTAAATTAAAACCTTATCAACGCACCGTTTCGTATATGAAAAGCAATCGTAGACTAGTGTTTCTTCAAGAATGGGAAAACGAAGGAGGTGGCACTTTTGATGACGTGGCACGCTGCAAACAAAGTTAGAAAGGAGTTCACTTTTGCTCACCCCCTTCTAAAGGTGGCCATAGTTTGGTTTCGGTTAAAAACTGACGGTTTCGATTCCGTGGCCACCAAAACTGAAACCATAATCGAAAAACTGGTTTGGTACACGGTTTCTAACCGGCGGTTTTACGGTTACGGTTTCGATTTCGGTTAAGAAACCGTCGGTTTTAGGCACGGTTTCGGTTCGGTATTGGTTTTGGGCGGTTTTTCAATTTTTTTTCAAAAAATGTGGCATATGGCAACTTCTGATTAGTCTATTTTTTTTATATAAAAAAAGGGCGGTTAAAACCGTCTGTTTTTGGCAAGCCCAAACCGTAACCGTGGGAACTGGTTTGCAACTGGTTTTTAAACTGCCGGTTATGGTTTCAATTTTGGGGTCATGTTTTTGGGAGGGAAAGGGGTAGAGGTGGTCATGGTTTCTGTTAAACCGCGGACAAAACCGACAGTTTAATCGAAACCGTGACCACCTCTACCCCCTTCCCTCCCAATAACATGACATGTGTCCATGGAGAGGGTAAATTTAAAGTGGTGCTATTGGCACCTCACTATTGAACTATTTATACCCCAATATTTAAAATTTTGATTTAATTATATAAAATTAAAAGGTTTTATTAATTTTTTTGATTTATTCCCAATATTACCCTTTTACATATTTTTCAAACTTAAAACACCCCATATTTTTTCAAAAAAGTAAAAATAAAAATACACTCCATCTCAAATCTTTATATACAGTTTTCTAACATCAATTCATAGGACTTGTTTTTTCTTCCTATTTCATGGTGAAACCATCCATATTATATGCGATTTTTTTTATATTTGTAGTCGATTGGATTGTTGGTGGTAGATTGCGAGTGTGATATTAATCGTCTGATGATTTTTTTGAGCGATTGAGTTAGGGTTTTGGTGTGGTTTCGTTTCGTCAGAGATTATGTTTTCTTGGTTGTGATTCTTGGTGCGATTCCATTGTTTTTTTTTGTAAATAACTTAATACTAACTTTGGAAGATCCGGAATAAAATCTACAAAAGAATTGATATAAATCATAGAATGCATGGAAGAGTTGAAATATTAAACCAAAAAGAAAAAAAAAATAGCAAACATGGATCTGGAATTTGAAAAGAAAAACAAAACAAAACAAACAAAACATGTAAAACAATAAAATCAATAACTAATAAACATGAGAAACACGAGATCGATATCTGAAAGAAAATATTAACAAAAATAGTAAACATTCAATGATTTGAAATAATTTTAGTTTGAAATAAGGAAATTGGGGTTTTATTAGTTTTTACTTTGTACATATATTTTTAATAAAAATTGTATGTATCTTTGAGTAATTTGATAAAAGGGAAAAGATAATAACTAAATAATTTAAAAAGTGAGTATAAATAGTTCTGCAGTGGTTATGCACTTATGCCAACAACACCACTCTAATTGACACAATTTTATCCAAACTCTTTACCTTTTAGACAATTTTACCCACCCTCCAATTGACACAATGCTCATCCCTAAAAGGGGTGAGCAAAAATGGACTCATTAGAAAGCGCGTACGGTGTAATCTAGAACGAAATCTATTAATGAGCAGGTGGAATTTCGAAGTCAAAGAGAGAGAGAATGGGTTGCTTTGATTGCTTTGATTGCTTTGGTGGAGGCAATAAACAACAGAGAAAGGAACAAGAGGAATTAGCCTCCGCCGAGGCTCGAGCCAGAGCTGCTGATGCCGCCCAAAAACGGTAACTTGTTATAATCTTTGCCTTCAAATTCGGTTTCGATCATCTATTTCGCTCTTCAATTCCTCTAATTTTGGTTTAACTTATTGATTGCCTGTTGAATTCGTTGATACTACTGTGATTATTGAATGTGATCGTGATTGTATAGATTTTGTAATCTCTGTTTGTCATTCTTATCATGTGGTGAACTTGATAATATGATTGCTTGTTTCTATATATATGCAGTGTGATATACTTGCAAACCTTCGAAAACGAAAATTGCAAGTTTTATAGGCAGTTTGGTTTTTCAAGTTTTTCGTTTTTGGATAATTTGTATTATGTACTGATACTCAGCTTAGCTTGATATAGTATTCAAATTCTATGTATTTCTTATTACGATTATCACTCTATTGATTTTCCTATATTAAATCAGATTTCTCAACCACTTCAGGTAGCTAGGAATTCTTGAAATGTGATTTTGATTTTGCAATTGATAGGTTTGTTATTAAAACTGTAATCTACAGGCTGTAAGTAGGCTGATGCCTTATAAACACTAGTCGTAGCTTATATCTTACTCAAGTCTGATATTTTTGTTACTACTCATTCGGGTATGTAGATAGTACTGCTTTAATGAGTATTTGGTATTGGAATTTGCTAGTGGAAGAGTTTTGGATTTTTTGTTACAGCCACGAGCACAGATGAACTTGATTAACTTTAATGTGCCTATGTGTTGAGAAGGGTTGTTTTGTATATTTTGTGGAAATCAAGTCATGAAAGATATCATTCAAATAGATGCATAACGGTCTCTTTATTAGATTACTCAAAACGGACATTATTGCAGGCAAGAGCAGTTTGAAAACTCCGCAGCAGGAAGAGCTGCTCGTGCACAGATGCAAGGGATGGCAAAACAATCAGCAAATACTAACAAAGGCGAAGCTGTTTTAAAGGTTTTACTCTTCTTCTTCTTTTAAAATGATAACGTTTGTTGCTTTGTTGTGTGGAAGATTTTTTCTTCTATTCTCATTGCTGGCCCTTCGTCACATTTGATAGACTGCTTACCTTTTTTGAGACATTTTGTTATCGGATCTGATGGTCTGATGCTATTTCGTTCTTATTTTGAAACTTGTTATGAGTTCTTAAACCATTTCTTTTATGTTGGTATACTATGTGAGTTTGATCGTTTGTTTGTGTTGTTGATGCAGTGGCAAATGACTTGAAAGCCGTGTAGTTGTGTGTTTAACTACAACTGTTTATCACAAGTAAGTGAATTTTCTACCTATTAACTTCCCTTTTTGAATAATTTATGCCATACATCATGCAATAGAATGAATGTAGCTTATTAAGGACATCATTATGACTACCCTTGGGCATTTACATGCGATGATAAAGGAGATATTATACTGGGACTCCAATTTCTTGCAAAGTTGTTTCTTCATGTCTGAGATTTCTTCAAGCAAGAGAAACATGTTTATGAGATCTAATGTCAATGCAAACAATTTAACTTGTTTACACATATGTACTGAAATACAAGAAATGTCTATGGTTCCTTAAATTCATTCCTCTCACTTCCTAGTGGTGTTTTTTTTGCCAGGTGGTACCACAATTGATTCAATTGCTTTCTCTGCTTTGCCGAAAAGGGAATGGTTAATTTCACCAGAGCTGTGGTAACCAGTTAAAGTTTACTCTGTAATTATTCTTAATTTTTTTTTTAATTATGTTGTAAGGAAAACAGAAAATAAAGTTGGAAATAGCGTTTTTTTTTTTTTTTTTTTTTTCTGCTTGTGTAAATAAAGCAGACCCGTCTTCTCTTTCAAATATAAAACCAGTATAATATTAGTTTCAGTTCAATAGTGGCATTGCTTTAGACATTGCTTCTGGGTAGGAATTCTTCCCATTTGTGGCAACACATTTTAGTCACAATAGGCTTGTCCAGATAATACTAGTTGCAATGACTGAGATTTAATACACAGCAAACAGATTTTAATATGAGAATTCAAGTGATCTGTGCAGCTAAATTGTAAATTCTTCATATGCTGAAATTGAGATTCTAGCAGAAAACGAGACATGAGGCATATATCATTAATTCATCACTTGATTCAATCTTACAAGACTCCTGCCCAAAGCATTGCACATTGATGATCCTTGTTTCATAGGGAAAGCCTATGACCTATGCTGGTTTTGTTATGGACAAAGAACTGAGCTACTGAAAAATGACATTGGCTATACATAATACGTTGCGGTAGAAGGAACACAGATCAATGAACTATGCTGAGTAGAACAAGCCATGATTATCAGCTATCAGACTCCCTATTCCGGCAAGCAACCAGTTCAATCATTGGGTCCTTGGCTTGTGAAGATAATACGTTAAACCCCTTTATTCCATTAGTTGTCTGCATAAGAAAATGGGGATAGCTTTTCACACAAAGCTTTGAACAGGAGCTGACTGTTTCAGTTCAGATGCTGCTTGAAAGTAGTCTGCTGCTTGTAGTAATGAGCCTTCCATTTTTGAAATCAATCCAAGGTTCATCCAAGCATCGTGATTTGTGGGTTCTAACCGTAACACATTCATTAAATAGCTTCTTGCAATAGGAAGTGATTGGGTACCAAATTTCATCAGTATCTTAGCAGTTGAAACGATGCTTGGTACATAATCCGGTTCTATAGATAATGATATCGAGAAGGAAACAAGAGCTTCTTTGTGTAGAGACTGAGCTTCAAGCAACATACCTAGAATCATGTCATTGAGCTTTTAAATTTTTAGGATTTTAGACATTCAATTTATCACTTTTACTTTATGATCAAGAGCTAAAAAAATCGAGACAGGATTCCTATACCTGTTGTATGCCAACCGCTGGGAGAATAAAATTCAATTGACTTGGCTTTCTCTGCACAAATTTCTGCATCACCCCATGATCCAAGTTTCGTATATATGGTGGCCAAATCCTGCCAAGCTCCTATATCCAACTTTTTCTCCGTTAGTGCCTGCAAAAGAAAGAAGAAAAATTAGTTAATTAATGAAATGAGTTGTTGCAAGAACTTCAAAAAGAATGATAGATAATTGATGAACATTGTATTGCTGCGTGTTTGGTTTAAACCAAGAAGTGAAGATGAAATCCTAAATTTCCAGGGTTAAATTTGAAATGTGAGTGCTTATGCAGTATAAATGTACAAGTGTATAACGTCGAAGAATACTTACCTCAGAACTGAAGTACTTTGCTTCATGAATGTTCTGGGAATGAAGATCTCTTTGAGCTTGAATCATAGCAAGCAAGAGTCTGTAGGTTTCTATTGCTTGCTTGGGCTGTTCCTGAGCAATTTGAAGCACAGCTTTTAATCTAAGAAGTTCAAATTGATCAATTTTCACAGCCTCCTCCAAAGCGAAGTCAACAATGGTTGTTGCATCCTCTAACCGCTTCTCTGCGGACAATACGAGGGCTAACAGCTTCCAGCCTTTGCCAGAGTTTCCAGCTGCTGTGTCACAGAACATCATTAGATTGTCAAATGCCGTTTCTAGATGCCTCTGTACCGCATGTTCCAGCCCTAGGCTAAATCTCACTTCTGGATCTTCCTTTCTAATCAGAGAAGCATGATTTAGAGAACTCAACGATTCTTTCTGAAATAAAACTCTTTCAGAATCTGATATAGAAGTTCTTGCTAGATTTCCATAACAAATGCCAAGGAATTTATGGGCATGGCCTGTAAAATGTCCATTTTGATGATTACTTTCAATCACTTTACGAGCAAAATCTATCCCATCCTGAGCATGCTTTGGATCTTGGGAACACAACTTTGTTCCCAACAAAAAAGAAGGGATATGTGGTTCATGCTTTGATTCAGAATGACCAGAGACCTTCTTTAGCAAATTCAGGGCTGCTTCATTCTGACCCACAGCACTATAACAAAGAGCGAGAAAGTACCACCTTTCAGCTCGACTATAGGTTCCCGGAAGAGCCTGCTCCACATGCCCTGCTATTAATTCAAAGTGCCCAGTAATTGAGAGTGCATAAGTCAGGTGGTCCATAATTTCTTCATCCCACTCTAGTTCTTTGTATGCAACTTTTTCCATGAGTATTAACAACAATAGGATGGCCTCCTCTGTATTGTCTTTAGGGGTAGTTGGACCCCACATTTGCAATTGAGGAGGAAGGCTTGCTTCAACACCACCATAGAGTAACGTAGCAGCTAAGTTTTTCTGTACACTAGCTAATTTCTGAGCATCTAAATTCCATGGCTTAACTAGAGCTCGGCGATATGCAATGATAGCTTCATCAAGAAATCCTGCCTTTATCCACAGATGTGGAAGCAACTCCAATGCTTTGTGAAACATATCCTGCAACTTGCAGTCCTCGCCGATGCTCTCAGGCATACCATTAGATAATGCTGATTCAACTATGTCCAGAATTGTTTTACATTCCTTTGCAGCCTCTGATAAAAAGATGACAAGAATCAAAACCATTTGTACTCTATATCAAAATCCGAATTGTAAATATTCCATACTACTACTCAATACATCCAACTGCATTATTATGTGAATAATTATATCTAACAATACATCTATAGAGGCACTCATGAAGATAACAACTTTCATAACAGAAAAATTTCCCGAAACAGAACGGACAAATGAGCTGTCTCAATAGGGTAAACGGTGATACCTTTACAATGGTCGAGTTCCTCCAGTGATTTTGCTTTGAGTAAGATTGCTTCGATAAGTAAGCTCACAGAATGCAATGACATTACACTGGCAGACACAATATCACCTTTATCGCTCTTGGAACGTGGCTTTCGTGGTGGCCGAGTTCTCTCAACAATAGCTTGGGTCATTCTTGGGGTTAAACTTCTAATGTCAATTCCCTGGAATACCTGAAGTGCAGCATCGAAATTCCCTCTCTGGTACTCAAGCCTCCCCAACAACGCCCTCGCTTCCTAAAAAATTATTTAAACAAGAGCTAATGCCCAATTAGAGACTACTAAAACAAAAACAGCAATTAATTACAAGCAGGTTTTAGTCCTGTAAAAGAAGAAACATAAACCCACTTCATAGTTCAAGGAGAGAGCTTCTTTGAGAGTGGATTCGGCTTCATCCACTTGCATATCCTCAACTTTGGAGTCCCAATCTCCTGTGGTTCTTGAAGAAAACCCACTCGCCGAGAAATCTCTGGTAGCCAAAGACTCCGGTGACTGCGGTGCATCTTCAAATTTGAACTGCTCACCTGAACAAGCACACAACATCTCCAAAACTAAAACAGAAGCAGCACTATTTTGAACCTTTTCGGGTAAATAAATTAGGTGATAAATTCACTCTTCAGTCTTCACCGAGTTGCTTCTTCATCTGGGTACACATAAAAATTAATATGAAATCAAATTTATGTCATAAATAATCCAATTCGTAACTATATTTCAAAAGCATGAACATACTCAGGCTCTACAGAAGACAAAATGTTTCGCATTGATGACCATTGTTTGTTTAGAAAACAAATAAATCAATAAAATTAAAAAAGGATCCGCTAAGAATCAGAAGAAAAAAGAAACCCCACAAAGTTGCTATTTTATCACGCCATTTGAAATTGAGCTTGCAGACAAAGAACAAAAAACAACAATGGAGATCTGCATAACAGCACAGAATATGAACAAAACTAGCAACAAAGCTTATTAAGAACCTGACCCAGAAATCATTGCATTGTAAGAAAAACCTTCAACAGAATGCGCTAAAACAATTTAGGGGACAAAATGCAGACTAAAAAAATAAGACCAACAACAAAGAGACAAATATATTTAAAAGAATAATAAAAAAAACAAAACACCACGAATGGTGAAAATAGCGAGACATACAAGAGAAAAGAGCTTCGGGCTTACCAAAAAAAAAAAACGTGATGTTGCAGTATTGCTTGAAGCCATGAAAGCTACTTCTCTTTGTTTGATTGTTTTTGGTTCAAATATGAAACCAAATGGTTAGTCAAATAATATCAAATTTGTATATATAAAGATCTGATTATGACATGGCCATTTTTTGTTTTCTTCTCTCTCTTTCCTCGGTTTGTATCTTGTATTAGTTCAGAGAGTCCTCCATGTGTGGGACTGTTGAAGCAAGTGAGCATGGAGTTATGGGCCTATCTTCTTTTAGTCCATTTGAAGAAAAGGTGGTTACAGAGTCGCGGCACGGCAATATACGTTTATGGGATTCTTTTGCTCTCTTTTCATTTGAATTCTTGAATTTTTGGTCAGTTTGTTTTCGTGTATTTGAGAATGAGTGAGTCAGTGACAGCTATTTGGGCACTCAGTAAGTGTGATCTGGAAATTTTATAACAAACTCGAATTTTATTGATAATTGTTCAAATTCCTATTTTACCCTCGTTAGTTACTACCAGCATTGTGCTGTGTTTCCATTTACATTTTTTTTTTTTTTTTTTTTAATAGTATATTTTTATCTACGTATTTAAACCATGTATTTTTTAAAAGTTGTTGTCATTAGTAGAATTCGAAATATATATGATATATCAATCCACCTATCTGGACTATGTACTTAAACCCTAAACTCGTTCATTTACCCGTTGAGCTATGCCCCTAGGGCTGCTGTGTTTCCATTTACTTTATTGCACTTGCTACCCCTAGATTTGTTGCCAAAATTTAGGCACAAATTAGTTACTACTTTACAGCTTTGAGATATAAGAAAGAGAATGAAATTAGTGTTGTATAATTGTGTTATGGTACAAGTTAACTTACTATTTTTAAAAATATTTTATCAAATTAGTCTTTACAATAAATTTCTCTTACTACTATATATTATACGGTATGGTCTAAATACAAACGAATTTTTCAATATATAATATGGTTTGAATACAAATGAATTTTACCCAAGAAGCGTTTGCTGATAACTTGATATAGCTTTTAGTGTGTGTTTGATATGACTTTTCAAATGATCAAAAACATTTTTTTAATGCTAGAAACTATTATGAAGTTTTTTTTTTTTTTTTTTTGGTAAAACTCAAAACAGCTTTTTTAATATATCAATTGTCTTAATTACCCTTTATAAAAGTCATTTTATATCTATTTGGAGAAACCTAAAATTTATAAATAAAAAAAAAAAAAAAAATTAATTAATTAATTAATTAATTAATTGAGCTTTTTAAAAATATATAAATTATCTCAATCACCCTTTATAAATTTTAGATATTCAACTATAACTTTTTCATTATAAATACATTGTCAACATTTCTTTTGTAATTCACTAAACAAAAAATTATTTCTAAAAATACATTGTCAATACCTTTTTTGTAATTTACACAATCAAAAGATTTTTTTGTTAGAAATTTTATTATAAAAAATCTATTCTAAAAGTTCTACTTGAAAAGTCATACTAAACACACCCTTAGCCATCGAGGGAAGCCTCAAATAATGAATTGTAAATTCTACGGTCCTTCATGCGGGTTTGATTCCATATTATTACGCAAATTATTAATTTTAATTGGAGGATGAGTTGTGCGGTTGGTGCACCCTGCCAGAGTTTTGTCCTTATGCCCTTTTTTTTCAAAAAAAAAACAAAAAACAAAAAACAAAAACAAAAACAAAAATAGGTATCATTTCGAAATCATGGAGGAAACTAGGAAAGGTCAAGAGTATTGTCCTCATTAGTCATTGTACGTAAATTATAATTGAACTCACTGATTCTAAAATTTGTTCAATATATTTATATATTATTGAAATTTTTCATAAATACTAAAAATATATATATATATTCTTAAATAACAATATTTAATTATATATAAAAGAAATGAGATGAGGATCTAAAGTTGGTCGGTGGTAAACTCCTTACACTTGCATCACAAGGTTACAGGTTTGACTGTTCATTCCTCTCTCTCTAAAAAAAAACTTGAATTAATGTAATTTTTTCACAAAAAATTATATGAAAAAGACAAAAAGGGAAATTGTCCATATAAATACACGTAAGGAATCAAATTCAATGTTTCTGAATAAAAAATATATGAGTAATGCTATATTACCCAAATCTGGTACTCAAATGATGTGGCAACACTGTAGACCATTCATTTAAATTGTATTAGATTTGCATGATTTAAATCAATGACCTACATTGTTGCCACATCATTTGGATATCAGATTTGTTCACCAAATTTGGACAATATAGCATATTACTCAAAAAAAAATTATATATATATTTAATTAGAATTAATGATTTTAATTGATTTTCTTCCACGGCTGATTAGGAAGTTGAAAAATTCAATATAGTTAGTTGGGTGCGGGCCGGGGTATTATTGTAACTTTAAGTACCCAATCATACATGATTAGTCGGGGCGCCCGAATCAAACCGGAAAGCGGAAACTCACAAATCACACACCCTTAATTTTGAATTCAAAATCAAATCAATCGCCCACCAAATGCAAACTGCAAAGCCATTGACAATTTGACAATGCCTGGTTGTCCATAACATGACATTTTTCACATAATTTAAATAAGGTTCTTTCAATATTTATTTTCTATACTAACATTTATTATTTCAAATATATGATTGATTTTTCAGATGCCAATCTGCCATTTTAGATTGGAAGTTGAAAACCATGGTATGTTGTGATTTTGGACATAAATTAATTTATATGGTATCGTAATCGTGCATTTTCCATTTCACTTATGTAATAGGAGTTCGAATATCACATTTGTTCATTAAATCGTAAAGAATAAAAAGAGAAATTCTTTCTCTATGGTGGGAATTGCATTTCGAACTATAACAGTTGATCTCGTTAGATCACATTAAACCTTTAATCCAATTGGTATCAGATCCTTAACAAATAAATAAAATTTTAAAAAATTACACAATTAATTATGGGTTAGGAACTACTAATCAAGTTTAATAACAACCGGTCAATTGCACTAAAAATAATGATAAAATATGTTGATTTTAATTATGTGTGGACAGACATCTCCTGCAAGAGAAATCTAGGCATAGATTTAACTTGGAAAAATATGGATGATCATCATAATGGTAACATCATTAACGACAAATCTTTTTGACTATTTTCAGTGAACCTTTTCATCTGACAAATCGCATTCACAGATTCAAACCTGCACAGTGCTCAAGAAGAATCGATTGACAAATGGCAACTAAAAAATCCAAACGTGATTGGCGCATTTTCCATTTCCTAATTTACTTTGGTGAGCTTCATTATGATTATGTATATTCTTTTTTCTTTTTTATCTTTTTATGGGCAATTGCCAAAGATAAATTTCAGATTTTTATTATTTTTTAATTATAGAACTTGTGAAGTGCATCGATACCCTTATCTGTCATACTTTAATCTAATTAATTAAAATAAACACAAAAAAAATTAATTAAAAATAAAAATAGAAATTTTAGCAAAATTGACCTATATAGGGGTCGAATTGCAAATGTACTTTCGACTGAAAAATATTAGCAAAAGTTCCCATGACATAATTTCTCTACATAAAAACATATAACAAAATTGAAAGATATAACCGCTAAATTATTTGTTATGACTGAAATCCATCACGAAACCCCATCCAAGTCGAAGCATATTGAACTCAAATTACTTATTTAATTTAGTTATTTGATAAAGATCTGTGTTAAATTTGAATTCAAAAACATGTTGAACCATAACCTTTTAACTCTTGTGTTTTGAGATATTTTGTCTTTAATTGGTTTATATTTAAGCATGATAGTGGTAAATGTTCATTTTTAAGGATAGATTTGTTGGATTTAGGGAAGGAAAAAAAAAACCAATGAAGGAAATTTGGAGGAAATTATGAAATTTTGTGATAATCCAAATAAATAAGTTATAATATGTGAATATTTTATTAAACAGATAAATCAATTTATAGCACAAAAGGCTTCGTTAAAAAAAAAATGTAAAATGTTTATTAGGTCCAAACTCCAAAATGCTACAACCTGTATTAGATCAAACCAAATTAAACCGAATTGAACCGAAAAAATATAATCAAGTTGGATTCAACATGTCATTACGAGTCAATCCGATTAAAAAAAAATGAAACCGAATCAAATAAACCGAAAATCAGATTTATACGATCTGAATCGGACCCACCCTTTCAACTAACAATGACAATTGTTCTGGTAGCTTAATAGTTAATGCCTTGTTTTAAAATTAAAATAAAATAAAGTACGGGGAAACCAAATAACCTGATTAGCAAACAAGACAGCTGAAAATCTGGTGGAAATCTATTCTACTCGTCAAACAAACTGGGTTTTGGAAAGAAAAACGTACATGACACAGAAAAAAAAAAAAAAAAAAAGCTTTAAATTACAGTAAAAGTTAGAAGGCCTGAATGTAGGGAGACTGCAAAAACAGACGGGTAATAAACTACTCCACACAAATATAAAACACATCACGTGATTAACCTCTCTTCTCTCTCTCACAGTCCCACACACGTAGCAGCAGTGAATAGTGATGGTGGTTTTATCTTTTGTCGTCGTTTTGTACTTTTTTTTTTTTTTTTTTTTTTTAAATGAGGAGGCAACCCAAACTGACAACCTGAGCTGAACTTTCTTCTTTTTACAGCTTTGTTGGAGTCCCATTTCCCTCCCTCATGTCATCCTCGAACTCAAATATGTGATTTTACAGTTTACACCAAACAGTCAAACATTTTTGTGAATACATCTTTGTCATTCATGTTAATGGTTTGACTAAAAACCTCCAACTCCCACCAATTACCACTCGTGGCCACCATAATTAAATGAGTTTTGTTAAATAATTTAGGAAGAAATTAATGGTCACAACTTGCAAAGGATAATGTAAAATTACCCGATTGACCAACTATAATTTGGGTGCAATGAGACTTGAAATTGGACAATGATATCTCACCTAATGATAGAGATATGGTATAGCTAACAGGTTTAAAGGTGTGATCTCAACATCAACCGGTATAAATTTTTATCTTTTAATTATCTTAATTGACCTAATAAACTTGATTTGTTTGCTTAATCTCAAACCCCTCGAATGATTTATTAGTTAAAATGAAAATTACTCCATATAATAGTAACAAAATTTATAAAGAGTGAAGACCCCTCTCCCGTGATTTTCATTCTAGACCATGCTTATAACGATTTATCTCGTTAAGTTCTGATATATTTATTACCCGAATGGTGTAAGATTTGTTTTTTATAAAAAAATTTTGAAGATACAAGTTTAGAGAGAAATTTGTTGCATTGTTGCATGCAAGTGCCCAAACGAAGTGAGTACTAAATTCGGGCTGCATCTTTTGAATGGAGGCCCAGAAAATGGAGCCTTTCAATACCTATGGGCCGGTTTATGGGTGAAGAGAAACTTTATCGGTGGGTACTTATCCAGTGTGTTGTGTGTAGAGAGTTGTGAGTTGAGAGAGAGAGAGAGAACGGCTTCTGATACAATACAAGTTTAGAGTTATAGTTTTATATTCCGAGTATCGAAACGAAGAAGAAAGGAACGTTGAATCTGTGCAGGAAGAAGAATAAGGCAAAAAAGAGTTGAGGAAAGAGAGGCAGTTTTTCATCTTCTGAGGCCGAAGATGCTTGGAGAATGTGGAAGCAAATTGGAGGCAGAGAAGCGGGTCAAATCCGCCCAAATTCCTTCACTAATCGGGTTAAATCCAATCGAGTCTCCTCTCTACAACTCTCCAATTACAAAGATATAGTTTCTCCTCATAGAGGCTCCATCAACTCTCTCCAGGTACTCTTCTTCTTCTTCTTCTTCTTCTTTTTTGAAAACGAAACGGGATTGATTTATCTGTTTATTTTGAAAGATTTCATTTTTTTTGAATCAGCAACCGTTTATTAATTCATTTATTCTATTTATGTTATTAAATTATTCGAAGAAGCTGGAAAATTAGTTATCAGTTGGTTTGTAATTTAAATTACCGTTAATATGACAGTTATGTATTTAAAACCAAACTGAGATGCCAGAAATGCAATATAATCAAATAAGTGAATTGGTTAAAAACGTGATAAGTGGTGGAAGATGATATAATTTTTTTGATTTGAAAACATGAATGATTGTTTTTAGCTTTAGTGGAATTTGAAGACATAGTAATACCTGAGATTTTGCTTCTTTGAGAAAACTCTTTGAACTTTCTAGAAGCAATTTTTTGTTTTAACCAAGAATATTGTGAAGTTTATTATACTTTGTAGCCTTCAGTTTCACTGTTATGCTCGCTCAAACCGACAAAACTCGTGTTTAGTAAGTTTTGTTTGTGTGGTAAACTTTATGCTACAAAGAGATTCAAATAGTAATTAAGACTCTGTTGCAGTATCCGTTTAATAACTGCTTATGTGCGTATTTGAATGTAAACATACATTTTGTTAAGAAAATTTTAGAGGCCCAACTGTTTTGACCATGAAATCAGGTTGATTTGACAGAGGGACGATATTTACTATCCGGTGCATCAGATGCATCTGTGGCTGTTTACGATGTTCAGCGGGCCACAGATTATGAGGGGGGTGGTCTTATTGCGAAACACAAGAATATAGTTGTTGTTGACAAGCAGCATGAACAAGGGCATAAGTACGCCGTATCCTCAGCCATATGGTATCCTATCGACACTGGGCTATTTATAACGGGATCATATGATCATTATGTAAAAGTATGGGATACTAATTCCACCCAGGTATTAATACCCACATCCTCTCATCAGTTCCATATTCTCTACGTCATGCTCAGGCCATTAAAATGGGTTGGATAGTATTCTAATTTTTCTTATGACATTTTGCAGGTGGTAATGAATTTCAAAATGCCTGGGAAGGTTTATAGAACTGCCATGTCTTCATTGGCAACATCCCACATGCTAATTGCTGCTGGAACTGAAGATGTTCAAGTTCGCCTTTGTGATATTGCATCTGGGGCATTTGCTCACACTCTATCTGGTCACCGTGGTATGCTGATGCCTCTCTGGAATTACTCTATTTCTTATCAAGTCATTTTTTATGATCATCTTCAAGTTGGGGTCCATTTAGTTTCAAAATTTTCACTATGCAGCACGGTTATCTTACTGATATCAACACAATTGTAAAACTTTAAATTATTCTTTCTCCCCCAGCCCCACCGAATGTATACATTTTTCATCTGAAACCATTAATTAATGTATATGATGGCAATGGATCTATGTGTCTAAAGTAGTTGCATTCTCTATTTGTTAAATTTAATAGAAAAATTACCACTAAAGGTTATAAGCGCATAAGATTGATGATGACAGATGGCATAATGACAGTAGAATGGTCTACTTCCAGTGAGTGGGTTTTGGTAACAGGGGGATGTGATGGTGCAATACGTTTTTGGGACATTAGACGTGCTGGATGTTTTCGTGTTTTAGATCAGTCCCAGTCCCAGCTTGGGAGACGTCCACCTCTCCTAGAACGTTCTGCACTGAATAAGGTACTCTTCTGGTAATCTTTTTATCTTTTCAGCATGAATGGCAATCCTTTTTCAATTACTGGTTGTTGTATTACAAGCTGATGCACAATATAACTTCTCAGTTCATAACTTTCTTTTTTCTTTATTCTTTTTGAAAAAAGTAACTGCTTAAAAATTTGGCAGTATCTAAGAGAAACTTTGTTGTTGAGCCTACTGGTTCTTTTGGTAGACTATATACTATATCTGTTATGCTTACCTAGCACAGCGATGCCTTTTCCTTGTGGATGGATCACATCTGTTATTCTCACCTAGCACAGCAACACCTTTTCCTTGCAGATGGATCCCGAAAAGAAAGAAGATTATGTACCACATTTGTTATTTGCGTATAGAGTTTTTAATATATGCTTAATTACATGCATATGCCATGATCAGGTGCTAATGCTCTAATTTCCTGTATGAAGATCAGTGGTACATAAGTATCTATATTTATATAATCATAAGTGAATGCAATATAATACCAGAAGCTGCAAGTCCTTGTGATCTATGTGATTTTAACAAAAGTTCAAGTCTGTTCAGCATGTGCCTAAGGTTGTTTTCATGATGACATATAAATTAAAATATCTATATATTCATAAAATCATGGTATGGATTGGGGATTATACTTCCTTCTTTGGTTCTGGATTTGGGTCATATTAGCTGTTTCTTTGTTTTTTTTTTTAACCCGTGTTTCATCTATAAATAATTTGCAGGATTGCATTAATTTGTGTAATGTGGCCTTGAAATGCAGCTATTAATAATATTCTCTTTATCCTTGCCCAGGTTTCAACGTCAAAGCCCTCGTCAGTTGGACAAAATTTGTCTACAAAATCGCGGCCACAACAAAGGAAATCTACTAATGGAAATGGTGTAAAGCAGTCACCAATTGGTCGAATCCCAGCTAAGGCATCTGTGAGGCAGAGATTGCATCCAGGGCTGTTATCCGGTCAGGATCGTGCCACTGCTCATTATGGAGCTGTCACTGGCCTGAAAGTAACAGATGACGGAATGTATCTTCTTAGTGCAGGTTGAGTTTTGTCCCTTTTTTAGATTTTTAAAAATATTCATGTTTTTGAATAAGCATTATATGAAGAAAGTTAATTAAACCGCTGCTATTTGCTTTAATGGTCTTATTGAAACCTGAATCTCTAGTACCTTATGGTGTTATGTGCCACAACATTTTGTGGAGCTTTTTTGATAGGAAACAAACAATTTTTTGCCTGTTGAGAAGTTTTTCTTGGTGCACAAATTAAGTTATAGTTCTTCATAGGTTCTTCACTAACATTGTCATTATCGACTACCTTTTTAAATTTGTTTTGATAAGAAACACCCAAAGCTTCTTGTATCTTCCATGGCTAAACATTTTTTGCATCTTTGCTAAGAATTGCAGTTTTAAGTGCTTATACTGAATTAAAATGAACCTAAGTCAGTAAAGGTGAACAGTTTTCTTCCACTTACAAGTCATAAGATCTCCCTCTTTTCCGTTTTTGCTTCTAAATTTCAGGATCAGATTCAAGAATAAGGTTGTGGGATGTTCAATCTGGTTGTAATACACTTGTGAACTTTGAAACTGTTCGACTGCAAACCAGCAAGGCAATTCAGATAGCTACGAGTCAGGATCCAGCTCTTGTGTTTGTTCCGTGCATGACTGCAGTTAAAGTAAAGCATCTTTCTCTCCACATCACGTTTTACCTTTTGACTTTTATAATTTTACATGTGAATGGGAAGCAAGTATTCTTTGCTGGTAACTCTAAATTGTCTTTTGTATAGGCTTTTGATGTCTGGTCGGGTAAGACACGCATGGCATTTCGTGGGCATTACGAATACGTCAACTGTTGCTGGTTTAGTTCACAGGACCAGGTAGGACCCTATTCCTCAATGTATCAATAAAAATTAATTAATCATTGCAAGGTGAACTAGACAAGGAAGTTAACTGCCAATTAACCCTTTGGCTCATGTCATCAATTGAATTTGGGAACACTCATCCTATTGAATTCACAAAATCAGATAAATGGAACTCATATAAGCTGATGTTTTCTCCTTTTTATCTATGCAATATTTACTCCCTCAGGCAATTACGTTAAATTCTTTAAAGGTATTTGACTAGGATTTTTGGGGTTTCAGTGAAGTAAATAGAAGAAATTGGAAGAACATATAGAATTTCTATTTTAGGCAACTTCTATTTGGGGAGCCGGAGTTTGCTCATAAATTGCCCTGTATGCCCTATAGAATAGAGTGACTATCTAACTAAGTTTCTTCACAGAAGATTGTTTCCTCGCTGCACATTATGATGTATATATCTGCTTGTCATTTGACTGATTGCCCATTGCTGCAGGAACTATACACAGGTGGAAGTGACAGAAAAATTCTTGTCTGGTCCCCTTCCAGATTGATTTCTGATGAATCGGTAGACCATTTGGTTTCAGTTGCATTTTACTTTACTTTTCACGACAAGTTCTACCAGCGTGCACTAAAACCGTGATGATTTTAAGCCTTAATTGTGAAATAGCTTGTATCTTATTTACTGGGTTCGACATGCAGGATGGAGAATCTATGAAGGATCAGGATAACTGGAGCGATTGACTTAAGTTGCTGTATCCATCGGTTCCAGCTATCACACCTATTTACACGCAGAAGAATTGTTTTCAAGTGTCTACAGTTACTATAGTTGTATATATAGTCTGGTTATTTGCTTGTTTGACTACGTTTTACTGGCCAGTCTAGCTTTGGATTCTAGTAAACGTTACAGTTTTAATGTATAAAATCTCTCTTTACTGATATCGATTAAATACATTTTCTTCAATTAACTTTGAGTTAATCGATTGAATTATTCAATTACATGACAATGGTGTTGTGGGTTTCACTTATGAACTGATTGTGTGTTTTTCTACGAGGAAAATGATTTTATCTATTAGTTTACTGTGCAGCTTCTAGCTCTAGTTCATCTGGAAATTCTGGGTGCTTCCAGTTATCTTTGGTTGTCAGTCCAATAACCGGATGATGTTCAGCCAAAATAAAAAAAATCGTGAACAAGAGGAGAGGAAAAAGAGAAACAATGAAAGAGATCGATAATATTCATTTCATTTCATTAACTTGGGAACAATAAGCAACTGATATCGACAAAATTGTTTCAAATATAACTCTCTCAGAAAAATTATATTAGCTCTTTATTTATAACTTGGGTTTACTCAACTTGTTCTAAAATTCTAATGCTTCAGATGATTGCTTCGATGAACGCCAATGCCAAATTTAGTTGAAGGGGTCTTCGCTAAGAGCTTGTGGCACATGGTGGTATCTGGAAAATCCAGGAAAGTATATCTAGGAACTGCAACCTCTCGTTATCTGTCATCTTGGAGAACCCAAATTTAGTAGTCCATGTTTCCAGCAGAGCAGGAACTGCAGGTAATATCAGCCTCTCCACTCCTAATTCAATCAACTTCTTTTCTATTTCATTAAGAAATAAACTGCACATTCCATGTCTGCGGTACTGAAGCCTTGTAGCAATTAGTGGTAGCTCGGCGACTTTTTCATACACTCTGATAATTTATGGTCACACTGGTCACAAATTCGAACCATATCGTCATCTGTTGAATACTATGTCTTCGAATTTGCTTTGGCCACAGATTCCGCAACAACATGTAGGGCATGCCCATTCACCTTCTGGAACTTCCTTCAGACCAAGGCAGCTATGGTGAAATGAGGAAGGACATTTATCACATAGAATAATGTCACCTCCATGTTGGCAAACAGAACATATATCGTCACTCTGATCATCCCCACAGTGAAGACTATCACCTTCGCCATTTTTCACTTTCCTGTCGGAGCTTCTAGCCTTAATATCGCTCAATACCTGCCTCTGACATTCCAAAAGAGACCTGCCATCTTCCAGAATAATATTGGCTGATGGTCTCTTTTCCTTGCTACCAGCATGAACTTCAAATCCACCAAGTGTAAACACTTTGATGCAACAATCACACTTGATCCTATCGCGACCTATCCGCCCTTTCTTCAGTGAACTACTGTGAGCCTCGCTGCCACGGTACTGCACCTTTTCCCTTTCCATCACCCTATTGTTGTCTATCTACCAGGAGAGCACAGTTCGAGGGTTGAGATTCAAAGAACCAGGATCCTGTACCTCAGGTCTCGCTGCTTTACTTGATCGCAGTACTGGGGGCAATTGGGTAGGCTTCTTCTGATCATTGCTTTTATTCTTCGTGGTTTCAGTTACTCTCCAGCATCTCTTGTCCTCATGATGCTCTTCTTCTTGGCCTTCATCTTCCACAGAATGTGAATTGGCTTCAATCTTTCTGTGTCTTTTTCTTGACCGTGATATGATAGAAGACTCGGAGGAAGAGAATGAATTCTTTGTAGAAGCTATGGTATCACGAAGTCCTTCTTCATCCATACAGAGTTTGCAGGCTGTTTGAAGCGAATTACAATTCTTTCCACTGGGTGAAGTGTAGCGCAGCATCTTTACTCCCGTATTTCTTCTATTCACAGGCGTACACAACCACCCCAGAGCAGATAGATGTTTCCTTGCCTCCAATCTCATATCTAAATAGCACTTTCGATTCTTCTCTAATCCGTGCTTGTACCAGTACACAACAGCTTCAGGATAATCTTCGGTTTCAGATGAAGAACCTGAAACTTGTTTATCATCATCATCAGGAGAGGATTCTGATTCTGATGATGCAATGTCGTTGTCTTGCGAAGCAAGACAAGGTTTCTTCTGTTCATCCTGGAAAGAAATTTTAGGTTTAATTTCCCCAGTCGACGAAATAAAATCCTTACGAACCTGTCGAAGAGAAAAATAGAGATTCCCATCAGGTGACGTGTAACGAAACAAACCTTTATAACTCAGATGCTCGATTTTCCAACCCAGATAACAAAGATGACTCCTTACGTCATCAACGAGAGGATTCTGGCGTGTATTTCTAATGGATGAACATTCAGCAATGGCTTTGGGGCACAACTTGGGTTCAGGAATCATCTCGGGTCCAGCCGCTTCCCACAATCTCTTTTTCGCTTCCTGCTATTGCCGTCTGGATTTGGGTCATATTAGCTGTTCTTTGTTTTTCATCTATAAATAATTTGCTGGATTGCATTAATTTGTGTAATGTGGCCTTGAAATGCGGCTATTAATAATATTCTCTTTATCCTTGCCCAGGTTTCAACGTCAAAGTCCTCATCAGCCGGACAAAAATTGTCTGCAAAATTGCTGCCGCAACAAAGGAAATCTACTAATGGAAATGGTGTAAAGCAGTCATCAATTGGTCGAATCCCCGCCAAGGCATCTGTGAGGCAAAGATTGCTTCCAGGGATGTTATCTGGTCAGGAATCTCAGGATCGTGCCACTGCTCATTATGGAGCTGTCACTGGCCTGAAAGTAACAGATGACGGAATGCATCTTCTTAATGCAGGTTGAGTTTTGTCCATTTTCTGGATTTATTAAAATATTAATGTTTTTGAATAAGCATTATACGCAGAAAGTAATTATACAAGTTAATCTAGGGTAGTGGCGACATAATTGGCATATAGTTGCTTTGGGTAAAACATTTAAACAGTCTCGAAAAAGGTGTTCACTGCACTCATGATCTACTATATTTGAGGCTGTAAGTAGGAGAATGTATAGCCATATGGCTAATCATCAGTATATTTAGCTTTGATGCAAATCAGGAATAGGATGTTATTGTTTGTAGGCTGGACATAGTAAGGTTTGCAAAGAGGTCTCGTAGTATTGATTTGGGCATTTATGCAATGTAAGATTGTTAAGTGTTTTCCAAAAAAGTGTTATAAATATGTGGGGTTACTGGCATTTCTTGCTGATTAAGAGTGCAGATGGAGCAGGTTTGTGTGGCGACTCAACAAGTTAAGTTGTAGGCATCTTCTTGGATAAGATTGTAAAAATAAATCAATATTTTGATAGCCACATTTAACTGTGACTTCATTTAATTGTACTTTATTATTTATATCCATTTAGAGTATTCAGACCTTGATTTCTAAACCCCTGCTATCTGCCTTAAATGGTCTTATTGAAACCTAAATCTCTAGTGTGGCCTTAGGGTGTTATGTGCCACAACATTTTGTGGAGCTTTTGTGATAGGAAACAAACATAATTTTGCCCATTGTGAAGTTTTTTCTCTGTGCACAAATTAAGTTATAATTTTCATAGGTTCGTCACTAACATTGTTATTATTGACTACCTTTTTTAATTTATTTTGATATGAAACACCCAAAGCTTCTTGTATCTTCCATGGCTGAACATTTTTTGCATCTTTGTTAAGAATTGCAGTTTTAAGTGCTTATACTGAATTAAAATGAACGTAAGTCAGCAAAGGTGAACAGTTTTCTTCCACTAGCAAGTCATAAGATCTCCCTCTTTTCCTTTTTTTGCTTCTAAATTTCAGGATCATATTCGAGAATAAGGTTGTGGGATGTTCAATCTGGTTGTAATACACTTGTGAACTTTGAAACTGCTTGACTGCAAACCAGCAAGGCAATTCAGTTAGCTGAGTCAGGATCCAGCTCGTGTTTGTTCCATGCATGACAGCAGTTAAAGTGAAACATCTTTCTCCCCATATCATGTTTCACCTCTGGACTTTTATAATTTTACATGTGAATGGGAAGCAAGTATTCTTTGCTGGTAACTCTAAATTGTCTTTTGTATAGGCATTTGATGTCTGGTCGGGTAAGACACGCATGGCATTTCGTGGGCGTTACGAATACGTCAACTGTTGCTGGTTTAGTTCACAGGACCAGGTAGGAGCCTATTCCTCAATGTATCAAAAAAATTTAATTAATCATTGCAAGGTGAATTAGACAAGGAAGTTAACTGCCAATTAACTCTTTGGCTCATGTCATCAATTGAGTTTGGGAACACTCATCCTATTGAATTTACAAAATCAGATAAATGGAACTCATATAAGCTGATGTTTTCACCTTTTTATCTATGCAATATTTACTCCCTCAGGCAATTACGTTAAATTCTTTAAAGGTATTTGACTAGGATTTTTGAGGTTTCAGTGAAGTAAATAGAAGAAATTGGAAGAACATACAGAATTTCTATTTGAGGCAACTTCTATTTGGGGAGCCGGAGTTTGCTCATAAATTGCCCTGAATGCCCTATAGAATAGAGTGACTATCTAACTAAGTTTCTTCACAGAAGATTGTTTCCTCGCTGCACATTATGATGTATATATCTGCTTGTCATTTGACTGATTGCCCATTGCTGCAGGAACTATGCACAGGTGGAAGTGACAGAAAAATTCTTGTCCGGTCCCCTTCCGGATTGATTTCTGGTGAATCGGTAGACCATTTGGTTTCAGTTGCATTTTACTCTACTTTTCACATCAACTTCTACTTGTGTGCAATAAAACTGTAATGATTTTAAGCCTTCATTGTTAAATAGTTTGTATCTTATTTTACTGGGTTCAACATGCAGGATGGAGAACCCATGAAGGACCAGGATAACTGGAGTGATTTGACTTAAGTTGCTGTATCTATAGATTCCAGCTATCGCACCTATTTACAAGCAGAAGAATGTTTTCTAGTATCTACAGTTACTATAGTTGTATATATACTCTGGTTATTTGCTTGTTTGACTACGTTTTTTTCTGGCCAGTCTAGCTTTGGATTCTAGTACATGTTACACTTTTACTGCATAAAATCTCTATTTACTGATATTGAATCAATACATTTTCTTCAATGGCGTTGCGGGTTTCACTTATGAACTGATTGTGTGCTTTTCTATGAGGAAATTGATTTTATCTATTAGTTTACGCTGCAGCTTCAAGCTCTAGTTCATCTGGAAATTCTGGGTGCTTCCAATTATCTTTGGTTGTCGATCCAAGAGCTGAATGATGTTCAGACAGAAAAAAATATATATATTCAGGAACAAGAGGAGAGGAAAAAGATAAACAATGAAAGAGATCGATAATTTTCATTTCATTAACTTGGGAACAATAAGCTACAAAATTGTTTCAAACAAAACTCTCTCAGAAATTATTTTTTTTATTTTATCTTTTTTTCTTTTTTACAGTCTCTCAGAAACATTCTATTAGCTCTTTATTTACAACTTGACTTCCCTCAACTTGTTTTAATGCTTCAGATGATATTTGCTTCGATGAATGCCAACGCCAAATTTAGTTGAAGGGGTCTTCGCCAAGAGCTTGTGGCACATGGTGGTATCCGGAAAATCCAGGAAAGTATAATCTAGAAACTGCAACCTCTCGTTATCTGTCATCTTGGAGAACCCAAATTTAGTAGTCCATGTTTCCACCAGAGCAGGAACTGCAGGTAATATCAGCCTCTCCACACCTAATTCAATCAACTTCTTTTCAATTTCATTCAGAAATAAACTGCACATTCCATGTCTGCGGTACTGAAGCCTTGTTGCAACTAGAGGTAGCTCAGCCACTTTTTCATACACTCTGATAATTGCCACTGAAATTATTTCTTCATTCTTCTCCAAAAGCACGGTATAGAAGCCTCGAAAGTTCAGACGGTTAAGGTTTGATCTGCAATTGAAGATAACGTCTTCAACGAGATCTTTCCCGGTGAGAACCTCTCTAACAGGCTCGAAGCATTCATGCATCAATTCGAGAGCCACATTCAACTTGCTCTGATTCTGCACCAAAGCCTCGTTCTCACTTGAATCATCATTAGGATCTTGATGCTCCTCCTCCTCCTCCATAGACTTCAGTAACGTCCAGGTTAAGTTATCCACACCCAGAGGAAAGGATCTCCCTAAAAGTTCACTTAGGGAGGAATAAACATTCTCACACTTGTCGCTGCAAAACCATTTATTTTTCGAATAATCTTTCAATTTAACCACTCCTGTACTCTTCTTTATGCACTCCATATGAAATTTATGCTCACACTGGTCACAAATTCGAACCACATCATCGTCTGTCGAATACTCTGCGTCTTCGAATTTGCTTTGGCCGCAGATTCCGCAACAACACGAAGGACAGACCCATTCACCTTCTGGAACGTCCTTCAGACCAAGGCAGCTATGGTGAAATGAGGAAGGACATTTATCACATAGAATTATGTCACCTCCATGGTGGCAAACAGAACATATATCGTCACTCTGATCATCCCCACCTTGAAGACTATAACCCTCATCGTTTTTTAGTTTCCTGTCAGAGCTTCTCGCCTTGATATCGCGCAATACCTGCCTCTGACATTCCAAAAGAGACCTGCCATCTTCCAGAATAATATTTGCTGATGGTCTCTTTTCCTTGCTACCAGCATGAACTTCAAATCCACCTAGTGTAAACACCTTGATGCAACAATCACACTTGATCCCATCGCGACCTATCCGCCCTTTCTTCAGTGAACTACTGTGAGCCTCGCTGCCACGGTACTGCACCTTTTCCCTTTCCATCACCACATTGTTGTCTATCAACCAGGAGAGCACAGTTCGAGGGTTGAGATTCAAAGAACCAGGATCCTGTACCTCAGGTCTCGCTGCTTTGCTTGATCGCAGTACTGGGGACGACTGGGTAGGCTTCTTCTGATCATTGCTTTTATTCTTCACCTCTCTTTTATTCTTCGCGATTTCAGTTACTTTCCGGCATCTGTTGTCCTCATGATGCTCTTCTTCTTCTTCGTCTTCATCTTCTACAGAATGTGAATTGGCTTTGATCTTTTTACGTCTTTTTCTTGACCGTGATATGATAGAAGACTCAGAGGAAGAGAGTGAATTCTTGGTAGAAGCCATGGTTTCGCACAATCCTCCTTCATCCATACAGAGTTTGCAGGCTTTTCGAAGCGAATTACAATTCTTTCCACTGGGTGAAGTGTATCGCAACATCTTCGCTCCAGTATTTCCTCTATTCACAGGCATACACAACCACCCCAGAGCAAATAGATGTTTCCTTGCCTTCAATTTCATATCTAAATGGCACTTTCGATTCTTCTCCAATCCGTGCTTGTACCAGTACACAACAGCTTCAGGATAATATTCAGTTTCTGAAGCAGAATCGGTTTCATCAGAAGAAGATCCTGAAACTTGTTGATCATCATCATCATCATCACCAGGAGAGGATTCTAATGATGCAATTTCGTTGCCTTGCGAAGCAAGCAAAGGTTTGTTCTCCTCATCCTGGGAAGAAGCCATGGTTTCGCGCAATCCTCCTTCATCCATACAGAGTTTGCAGGCTGTTCGAAGCGAATTACAATTCTTTCCACTGGGTGAAGTGTATCGCAACATCTTCGCTCCTGTATTTCCTCTATTCACAGACGTACACAACCACCCCAGAGCAAATAGATGTTTCCTTGCCTTCAATATCATATCTAAATGGCACTTTCGTTTCTTATCCAATCCGTGCTTGTACCAGTACACAACAGCTTCAGGATAATATTCGGTTTCTGAATGAGAATCGGTTTCATCAGAAGAAGAGCCTGAAACTTGTTGATCATCATCATCATCAGGAGAGGATTCAGATGAGGCAATTTCGTTGCCTTGCGAAGCAAGCAAAGGTTTCTTCTCCTCATCCTGGGAAGAAATTTCAGAACTAATTTCCCCATTCGACAAAGAAATCAAATCGTGACAAATCTGACGAAGAGAAACATAGAGCTTCCCATCAGGTGATGTATAACGGAACAAACCTCTATAACTCAGATGTTCGATTTTCCAACCCAGATAACAAAGATGACTCCTGACGTCGTCGACTAGAGGATTTTGACGTGTATTCCTGATTAATGGATATTGAAAAATGGCTTTAGGGCACAACTTGGGAGGAATCATATCGGGTCCAGCCGCTTTCCACAAATTTCTTCTTCGCTTCCTGTCGTTGCCATCAGAAACTCCCATTGCACCAGAATTTAAAGACCCAATGAATATCAAGAAACTTTAATAGAATTTACGTAATACTAACCTGGATTTTCGTCGCTTGTTCATATATATACATATCACTCTGGAAAGATGAGGCAAGCGAGGTTTTGTGACAGTTCAGGACTCTCTATTTCGTTAGGAAGTCCTAATCCTATCTTACGAGGATTCTTTTCTTCTTCTTATTATTTTTTTTTTTCTTTTTTGCTTTTCTGTTGCTTTGACGCTCTTAGTAGATTTAGTGGAAAAACAAATATTAAATCTCAAACTATTAACTGGACGCAGGCTTGCCCCTCCTTGGCCCAATTAATATCTGAAAATATGGGCCTTTAAAGATCAATATCATGTCATCATGTAGCTCAACTGGTAGATGTACGAGTTTGAGGCTTAGGTAAATGACTCTCAGGTCAGCGGCTCAAATCCTACCAATAGAGAAAATTTTCAAAAAAATATATGATCCCGAATTAATAAATATTGTCAACAAAAAAAAAAAAACCCTCACTTGATTTAATTTTATATAAGTCAAATGTTAATTCATAGCATAGATATATCTTTTTAATAAATATAAGCAAAATATAAAAGTAAAAGTGTAAAACCCATCATACTGTACAAGAATTTGGTGATAATTCATCTATAATATTAGTATATTATTACTCCACCTATTAAAAGCAAAGGAAAAAAATATATATTCACTTCCATTTTCAAGGAAATCTTCAAAGTCAGGTACAAGCTAGTATTGCAAATTTTGGCTTCGTTTTCAATTGAAAATATTCAAATAATACGATTTGAATGCCATTGTTGAATTATTGAAATTATTAATTTTATTTTATTACACAATTCAAAAATTTTGTAGAAAGCAATAACATAAACTGTCATAAATAATTAAGGTGTTACATCAATGTAAAAATTATTTTCCCGGTCATAGAATGAACATTATAATATAGGTGGAGCATGTAATGGGGAACCTGAATAAATAGCTTTCTAAATCGTATTCATATCTGATCCAAGTATCCAACCTGGTGGACCAAATAGTTAACTGGCCTTATCAAATTTTTTGTGTGTGGAAAGATTACAATAATTCGTTCAGGGTTTAGGGGTGGGGGAAAGACTCGACCCACAATCTCTTATGTATGTGTGACTCATGTGAGGTAACCCAATGTTAATGTATCTCATCTTTTAACATATGTGGTAATGCATCTCCCCTTTCACGTTAGTGGTGGAAGGTTCAAGTCTCACCATTCACATTTTACAAGTATGTGTGAGAAATTTTATCTCCGGTATTCTGAGAGTAGATATATCCACCTACGAGAGTAGATAACTAGGTCGTACATGTAGCATTTTAATCTCTTAGCACATGTAGTTATACATCTCTCCTCACATATTAGTGGTGGAAGGTTCAAATCTCACTATACATATTTTATAAGCATGTGTGAAAAGTTTTATCTCGGTGTTGTAAGAGTAGATATCTCCTATTATGAGAGTATATATCTGGACTGTACATGTAGTGTTAATTTAATCTCGTCAGATTCGTGACCCGATTGTCTTCAGAATTTATTGTAATGTTGTAAAACTACCCCTATCCAATTTACCTAATTTCCAAAACTTGTTAGCTTATTTCGCAGTTACTTGTTCTTTTACTTGACTAATCTTATGTACGTTAATATCACTAACAATAATATTAAAGGAATAATTAATAATAATAAATCCAGCAATTATCTCATCTTGAATCTACCTAAATTGTCTCACTTTCTTCTCCAACTCTTGAAGATATATACGACTTATAAAACCACTCTAACTTAAAAATCTGTTTATTAGGATCACGTCCAAGAGATTCGGTGATAAATGAGCTCATTCAAATCTGGTAATATTCTAAATTGGAATAGTTCATTTACTGTATATATAATCGGTTTAATTTTATATAAGTCAAATGTTAATTCAATGCTATGCTTTGACGATTATATAGATATAACTTATTGATAATCATAAATAATAATAATAATAATAATATAGTTGTTTTCCTATTGGTGTGCATTGATATAAAGAAAACATAGGATATCCAAATCTAAATATTGATTTCATCCAATGGTTAGATTCGGAGGTTGAAAATATATATTAAAGAAAAGATAAATAAAATAAATATTAAAAAAAATCTCTGTAAATAATTTTGTTATTGTTCCAACTCATTATAAAAATAAAAATAAAAATAAAATAAAATAAAATAAAAAACTTCTCTTTTACGAATGTTGTAAGATTGTTCGGTATCTCAAAAGCTATGTTTCTTTGACCAATAATGCTAAACATCCCACCTAAAATCCCACTTTTTTCATCCCACTACATGTGGCATGTGAGGTGTCAAATTGTGAGTGGATACACATTAATGATGATTTATCTCACCTACCTCATGTATCCACTCACCATTTGACACCTCACAATCTCACATGCCACATGTAGTGGGATGAAAAATGTGGGATTTTAGGTGGGATGTGTAGCATTACTGTTCTTTGACAAATTAAGATGATTGACGGACAAAACAAAAATTAAGTTCATAATAGCATAAGTAGGGAGAAGTTAAAGTTGGAAAAGAATATATATATATATATATATACACACATATATAAAGAATTATAGAGAAAACTTGCAATTCTATTGTTAGGGAGAGAGCAATTGAGGCAACCGTCTAGGGCTCATATTGTAAAGGGTCTCCAAATTATAGTTAAAAAATGATTTTAAAATAGAGTAACAATATTTACATCCCTTAAAAACTGTATGTTCACCCCCAAATTAATATCTTTTTAAAAATCCAATAATACCCTTAAATACTATCATCAATAATTATTAATCAATTTCTTATTTTAATTGTTTGTCAAAAAAAATCAAAATCAAAATCATCCGTTATAATGCGTCGACGGTAGTTGTATGCTTGTATAACATTCTTAAGCAATGACACAAGGTTTGAAAAAGGCCATGCTAAAGTTTATTTATTTTTTTATTTTTTGTGGGTGATAACCTACGTTTCTAAGAAAAACCGGCATGCCTTTAATAATTTATGGACTTCATTTTATTTTTTTCTTCAACACATGTATTACAACAGTGATTTTCACTTTAATTAAGATAAAAAAATTCATAAATGCACAATGAAGCATTATAATATCTATCATTAGCAAGTTAATTATTGCAATCTCACAAAGATAGAAAAGGAAGGAACTATTTTTACGGGCATTAATTAAAGAAAGGGTATATTTGGTATAAAGTGGAGTTTAAATACAAATAACATATTTTTTTTAATTTGTTTATGGGGTGTGCTAACGAAAGGGGGGCACATACTGTTTTTAAGAGGTGTCATTGTATCAATATCGCCACTCTTTAAAATATAGTTCATATAAGATTTTAAATAAAACAGACACATAAATGACTTTAAAAATGGCCCATGGTCCGCCATATACATTTAAAAAAAATAAAAAAATAAAAAAAATAAAAAAAGACCTCACCCAAATGGAAACTCATTTATCATTTTTACAACAACAACATTGGATCAAGGATAATTGTTAGTTGAATCCTAGCAATGTGTAAAAAATAAATAAATAAAACTCTTTTGATATGAAAATTCAGAAGTCATTGTTTGGAAGGTAATTAAATCAATACATTTTTTTTTTCTTCGAAAACTCAAAACCCTCTTCTTTTTTTTTTTATGTAAGCTTAATTAATATTTTTGCTGCTAAAAATGTGAAACGATTAAGGTTAAATGATATATTATTTGATGCAATTATAAAAAAAATTATTTTGACAACTTTTTATTTGCTATTGTGTTATATTATAGTCTTGAGTTTTGAGTTATTATATTGATTTTTACAAGTATTTACTAGAGAAAATAATAATAATCAAGTAAACATCGAGAATCTCATTTTCTATAGTTCGCTTCGAACTCCGAAAATCTCAGGACAGCCCCGGTAAAACCCATCATATTGTAATCAAGAATTTGGTGATAATTCATTTATAATATTTGTATATTATTACTCCACCTATTAAAAGCAATGGAAGAAAATATCCGCTTCCATTTTTGGTGAAATTTTCAAAGTCGAGTACAAGTATTGTAAAATCTTATGTAAAATCTTGCATCTATCGATATTCAAAGGAAAAAAAAAAATCTCTACATCTAATCAATATTCAAAGAAAAGAAAATATCTCCTCAGTCAGTGAAAGTGTAAATGATACACTTTTTATTGGACTGTTTCACCGTCCAAACTCTCCCCGGGAGTGAGACGTTTCTTATTTATTTATTCTTTTGAGTAATATACTGCTGAAAGTGAACCGTTTGCAAACCTTTGAATAGTCTTTAATATGATTTAATTAAAATCTATCAGCCATTTAAAAAAGAGTAATGCTACATTGTCCAAATTTGATGTCCAAATCTGGTGCCCAAATGATGTGGCAACAATGTAGACCATTCATTTAAATCAAGCAATTTAAAACAATTTAAATGAATGGTCCACATTGTAGCCACATCATTTGAACATCAGATTTGAGCACCAAATTTGGACAATGTAGCATTACTCTTTAAAAAATTGGTTGACCTTTAAGGATCTTCGAAATTGTTTAATTTTAGATAAATAAATAAATAATAGTTTAGTTTAATTTAATATAATATTAGATATTTCATATATACAGATTTTCTATTATCAGTTCGTCCTGACAATAAATATATTAGGACGAAGAATGTGGATCACTAGATTTACATACTTTGAGTAAAATCAATGGTCAACATTCTTCGTCCTGATATATTTATTGTCAGGACAAACTGACAATAGAAAATATATATATATATATATATTATAATATTAAATATACGGTCTTTCTATTGTCAGCTCATCCTGACAATAAATATATCAGGACGAAAAATGAAGATCATAGATTACAGAGAAGTTTTGACAGTTACATACACTTTGAGTCAAAGTATGTAAATCTAGTGGTGCACATTCTTCGTTATGATATATTTATTGTCAGGACGAACTGAGAATAGAAAATCTGGTTAAATATAATATAATAAATGTAAATCACATAATTTCACCCTCATATAAACGAACAAATTATAAACTTAAATTTATAACTTCAACGTTTAGCAATTTATTTATTCTTAATCTAAAGCTTTAAAACTATTAAAAGATTGTTGAGTTCCCATTTGGTTATTTTTTTTATTTCGAACACTTAGAATTAAAAGTATATTGATGATTGAATATAGAAATCAAAAATCGAAATCGTTCATGTTAATTTAGATAATACACTAGATTCGAGTTACCACACTGCATATAAATATATATATATATATATATATGAGGAAATCAGTAATGTTACACATCCCACTTTTTTCATTCCAACACATGTGGCACTTGAAATGTCAAATGGTGAGTGGATACATGTGGTAGGTGAGATAAATCATCATTAATGTGTATCCACTTACAATTTGACATTTAACATACCACATGTGGTGGGATGAAAAATGTGGGATGTGTAGCATTACTCTTAGCATTATAATAATTACAACATTATCATTTTTATTGTTTTTGCATCAAAATGGTTGTGAAGACATAATTGCCCTTATTTTTTTTCTTTACCTCTTCTCTCTCCTTTTCTCTCTCATTTTCTGCAGAAACTCTTTTTGTTCTCTCTCTCTCTCTCTCTCTCTCTCTCATTTTCTCTCTCACGATCTCTCCTTCTCTCTCCTCACGTCTTCTCTCCTTCTTCTTCTTCTCTTTCTCTGCTCTCTTCTCTTTCTCTTTCACATTTTTTTTTTAGGTTTTCAAAAAAATTTCAGATTTCGTTTTTTTTAAAGAAAATTTCCAGAGTTGAGGGTGGTTGTTGTGTTTATGAATTGTGGGAGTTATGTTTGGGTTTGGGTTTGGGTTTTGTTAAAAAATAATAATAATAATAATCAGATTTGATTTCATTTTGTTTTTAATTTTTTTTTTCAGATCTCCTTTTTTGTTTAAATTTTTTGTGTGATTGTGTTTAAATTTTTTGTGTGGTAGTGTTTAAGTTTGAGTTGTGGTTGTGATTGCGTTTAATTTTCAGATTTTAATTTTTTTTTTTTTCAGATCTTGTTTTTTTTTCAGGTTGTGGTTGTGTTTTATGAATGGTGGAAGTTGTATTTGGGTTTGGGTTTTGTTAAAAAAAAAATTCATATTTTTTTTAAAACAAAAAATTTTAGATTTGATTTTTTTCAAACAAAATTTCTAGATTTCATTTTGTTTAAACACATCAGACCACCAATTAAACACACTAGTCATAAATTAAACATACCACGACAACCCAATTAAACATACCGGGGTGTAAATCAATTAAACACACCGGGTGTAAATCAATTAAACACACCAGGACAACCCAATTAAATACACCACAACAAACCAATTAAACACACCAAGCCACCAATTAAACACACCACATCAACTCAATCAAACAATCCAGGTGTAAATCAATTAAACACATCAGGGCAACCCAATTAAACACACCATGGAAAATCAGTTAAACACACCAGAACAACCCAATTAAACACACCACGATAACCCAATTAAACACACCAAGACAACTCAATTAAACACATAATGTGTAAATCAATTAAACACACCAGGGCAACCCAATTAAGGGCTAGTTTGGTATTGCTTTTGAGAAGTTAAAATCAACTTATTTTATAATTTTGACATAAAATAATGTTTGGTAAAACTTCCAAAAGTGATTAATTCATAATCTGGCAAATTTTGATAGTGATTTTGAGAAGTAGGTAAGGGGTTACTTTTTGAAAGTGATTATGAAATAATCTATTTTAACATTTAATGAATATTTTAAAATATCTTTATTATCCTTATGAAATCAAATTAAAATCATTTATATACATTATTTCATCTTAAAATAAAAGATTATAATTAAATATTGATTTGATTTATAAAACCTTTTAAGAATATTTTTATTATTCTTATGGATTTTTTTTTTTCTAATTTAAATATTCTACTTAAATATTGATTTAATATATATAATTAATGAAAAAAAATAAGATTCTAAAATCATATCTATTTTAGTAATTGTAACTAATTTCAGCACTTTTGAAATAAAATTATCAAACATACATATACTACTTTTGAGTTATACGGTAGTTTTAAAAGTATAATTAACCAAACATCTGCTGATTAACTTCACAGCTGATTATTTCTTCAGCACATCTAACAGTGATTATTATAAAAGTCACAGCAATACCAAACTGGCCCTAAACACTCCAGAGCAACTCAATTAAACACAAAGAAGGGCAATCTTGTCCAAAAAGTTGATATTTTGACAAAAACAATAAAAATGATAATTTTGTACAAAAACAATAAGCCCACTAATTTTTTAGCTAGTTTTAAAGTTCTCCCTTCATATATATATATATAATTGATTTATTAGGGTGTGACAAATATTTAAAGAGTAAAATTATACCACAAATTATTTGAATATATATCATATTATCATCTGAGTTGATTTTTCGAATGGTATAACCATATAACATTATGGCATTACTCTTATGTGAAATCTCTGCATCTATCCCTCTACTTCACTATGAGAATGAGACGTTTCTTATTTGTAATATACTGCTAAAGGTTAACCATTTGCAAATCTTTAATTGTCTTTAATATGATTTTATAATCTAACCACTTGCCATTTAAAAATTGGTTGACTTTGTAAGTTGGCATGATTCTCAAAATTGTTTGACGGGAGAGCTAAGGAGGTGCCGTCTTAACTATTATGTCCTGTGCACCTACGACTGATTCTGATCACTAATATCTTTATTGAAAAAAAAAATGAAATAAAATTGTTTAATTTTATATAATATTAGATATTTCATATTATTTTTTTATATATATTATTATTAAATATAATAAAGTAAATTGATGAGATGAGGTTGGTCCATTGGTAAACTCTACAATTTGTTAAATATAATAAATTTATGTAATACTGTAATACTTCAAATATATATATATATATAAGTTTTTCTATTGTCGGTTCGAATAAATATATCAGTTCCTTACATATAGGTCATTTGATTTAAATGTTTTAACTTCTGCATGCACTTGTCAAAGTATCTTTTAAACTAAATGGTCTATATGCAAGTTTATATCAGTTCGAACTGACAATAGAAATACTGATATACGTATATATGTATAATTTATTTATTTACTTGCCTTTTTTTTTCTTTCTGAAATATTATAATAATTTAGGATTTGAGGAAGGCAATAGACTCGAACTCACACACCCATGATAATGTAGCTATGAGGGGCAAACCATTAGACCAACCTTCTCGTATCTAACAACTTATTTATTCTTAATTCAAACCTTAAAAGATTATTGAGTTGTCATTTGTTTATTTTTTTGGAACTCTTAGAATTAAAAGTTAATTGATGATTGAATATAAAAATCACATATCGAAATCAATCATGCTCACACATTAATACTCTCCAAAAAAAAAAAAAAAATTGGGATATGTTGACTGTCAGGATTTTATTTTTATTTTTTCCAATTTTTCAGAACCCACCTGAACAAAGAATGGACAATATGAAAACAACAGCCAATTTGCTTATCCAAATTCCAAATACAGAAAAGTCAGGCACAATTTGTAGATGATACCTTCACTTAATCATGTCAACACGTGTTTAGAAATTCGAACCTAACAATGTATCTTCTGCCTTGAAGTCAATATCTTTAAATCGCCGTTTCATAACCAACACACAATCTCTCCATAGATTTTTGTATAAACTCAGGAAGAAGACAAGTCACATCTATCAAAACAAACTGTTTCATTTCTTTCTCGTAAATATCAATGGATCCAGCAATCTGGAGCCGGCTGCCGGAGGAGTTACTAGAGCATGTACTCTCTTTTTTACCTCTCAAAACGTTCTTGAATTTAAGATCAACTTGTAAGCTCTTCAAGTCTCTCATTTTTTCACCTTTGTTTATGTCCAAACACTCTTCTTCTTCTTCTTCAACGAAATTCTCTTCTTTTCTTTTATTGTCTCATCGTCAGTGCCATCATCAATTCCCTTTATACGACTTCAGTGTTGGAGCTTGGAGAAATTTGCATCTTCCTCTCTCTGTTTCGCTACCACCGATCAGCAACAGCTCTGTGGATTCTTCTACTCTCTTGTCCTCCTCTAATGGCCTCTTTTGCTTCTCTGTTCCAAGCTCCTCTTCTCTTCTTGTCTGCAATATCTTAGCCAAATCTTCAAGAATCATAAATTTCCCAGCTTACCCTTTTGATTTCGAATCACTTACTTTGGTCTCCACACCATCCGGTTACAAAATCTTTACGCTTTATTCGAAATATTCTTCCAATTACGCTCTTGTTTACGACTCAAAAAACCAATCTTGGGCAAAATTCAATAGCTTGGAGTCTGTTCTTAGAGACAGCAGCAACCATCAAGAAAGTGTGTATTACAATGGATCGTTGTATTTCACAACTCCAGAGCCATTTTCAGTGCTGCGATTTGACTTGGATAATAATGGTGGAGGATGGGAGAGGATCAATACTCTGCTCCCAAGTGAGCTTGTTTTTGTTAGATTGGTGAGTGATGGTGAAAGAAAATTGTATTTGATTGGTGGGGTTGGAAGCAATGGAATTTCAAGGAGCTTGAAAATGTGGGAAATGAGTGATCATGAAAATGAAAATAAGTGGGTTGAAGTGGAGAGCTTGCCTGAATTGATGTGTAGAAAATTCATGGCGGTGTGTTACCACAATTACGAGCATGTGTATTGTTTTTGGCATCAGGGTATGATTTGTGTTTGCTGCTATACTTGGCCGGAGGTTTTGTACTACAAGGTTTCTAGGAGGACTTGGCATTGGCTCTCCAAATGCCCTTCTGTGCCTGAGAGGTGGAGCTGTGGCTTCAAGTGGTTTTCTTTTGTTCCTGATTTGTATGCTCTGGTTTGAGTTTTTTTTTAACTCATTGTGTGTGAGAGAGAGAGACTGGTTTTGTGTTCTTGTTCTATTAGACTATCCTTCAGCTTTCTTTTATGTACAGAATATATATATTTTTTGTCTTTGTGCAGTTGTGATTTGTACCAAAAAAAAAAAAAAATGAACACAAGAACTTTTATTCTATGGAATTTTGTTTGGGCCTAATAGCATACAGTACCATTAACCATAGCATAGCTTCAAGCTCATTATTTTAGTTCTCTATGTACAAAAACCATATGAAACAATAACACAGTACACACTTCTACACTCGGCTAGTCAGCTGTGTTAGGAGGTGTGGCAAAGTTGTTACAGAAGGAAGATCCCTTTTCCGCTGCTTGTAGTGATTGAATCCGAACAAGTTAACTATCAGAAATTCAGAATGTATGGGGAGACCTTTTATCGTTTTGGAGGTGAACCTGGCAGTAATTTGAACAGGAAATTGGAATTTGACTAGTCTTACTGCTAGCAAATGAGATTACATTTATCTTTTTATTTTATTTTTATTTTTATTTTTATTTTTATTTTTATTTTTTATTTATTTTTTATTTTTTTTAAGTATACCACTTTAAATGGGTACTAGACTAAATAAGCACTTCTACTGTTGAGACAACTTGAATTGTTATTAAGATTACATTTATTCAAAAATACTGTATAAAACAAAATCATTGTTAATTTCCTCCCATATCTAAATAAGAATTTCATGTTTAAATGACATGTAAAACCATATTATTTGCAAAAATGGTTATAGTTGAATTATTGTCCTATACCAATGGATTTTTTTTTTTTTTTTGGAAAGGTACTAATTAATGGTTTCTTAATCCATTCAAATTTTGCGTTGAGTTACGATATTTGCACCCCTCAAAAATTGTTTCTACACCCTTTTTTGTATTTACACCCATTAAAAAAATGAAATTTTGTAAGAACACTCCACATGTTACAAATATGCCCTTTCTTTTAATTTTAAAAGAACTATTTAAATAAATAAAGTATACATATTTAATATTGATAATTAAAAGTAAAGCACTAAGAAACCTAATAAATTTACAGCAATAAAAGGGTAGACATATCACGATTATTGCATAAAAAAAGGTTGCTAAAATTATTATTAGATATGAGATTTAAAAGAAAATGATATGATATTGTTTTTCCTTTGTTTTTGGGAAGAACCAACGTTCGATCTCCTTACTTTTTAATGGAGGAAGCTTCTTTTTTCAGTTTGGAAGAAGGCTATTGAGTTTTGCACTTTTTAATTTGGATTTTTTTTTTCTTTATTGATTTTTCCTTTTTAAAAAAAATAAAATAAAATTGTTTAGTTAATTAACAGTTAAAAACAGTAAAATAGTTATGTTTTTTAATTAAAATATTAATTATATAATTTAAGGGTAATATTGAAATTTCAAAAATATATAAATTTGGGGTATAAATACAATTTTAAAGGGGTGTAAATATCGGTCACTCATTTACGTTTACAATTTTACATTGCGTATATTATTGATTCTCACAATATTTTACACCACGCCTCACACGGATTACGTCCATAACATCACACAATTAAGCATGGAAAATATTGGTTTCAAAATTACATGATTTTCTTTAGAAACGAAAAGTGTGCCCATTCTGTTAAAATTGTTTTTACTTTTTATTTCTTCGGTGGATTTTCCTTTAGTGAAAGAACAAATAAAATATTTAAGTTGAGACTAACTAATTAAGTTGGATACTGGGCCCATTCTGGTACAACTTTAAACTCAAAATACTAAATGGACGAAGGCTTGCCCATCTTCTTGGCCCCATTAAAATCTTAAAAAACGGGGCACAATAATTAGATCCTGCGGGCCTTTAAAGATCAACCAAAAAAGAAAAGAAAAAAAAAATCAATGTCATGCCATCACTTTGGGTAGCTATGTACGTTTTTTAAATTCACTTAATTTAAATTTATATAAGTAAAATGTTGATTCAGTGCTTTGCTCTCAAGTTTATATTAATAAAATTATGAATTCAAGTCAAATTCTCATTGTTTAACCTCTAATTGGTAATAAGTGTATGTTTGGTACGGCTTTTGAAAGGATCAAAAGCGTTTTTTTAATGCTATAAGCTATTTTAAAGTTTTTTTCAGTTGTTTGGCAAAATTCAAAACAGCTTTTTTAATATATGAATTGTCTTAATTACCCTTTTAAAAAAAACCATTTTATGTCTACTTAGAGAAACCCAAAATTTGGGCTTCTCCAAGAAGCTTTTTTTGAGCTTTTTAAAAAAATATGAATTGTCTTAATTACCCTTTATAAATTTTAGATATTCCACCATAACTCTTTCATTCTAAAATTACATTGTCAACACTTTTTTTTATAATTTACACAACCAAAAGCTTTTTTTGTTAGAAGCCCTACTCATTAGAAGCTCTACCACAAAAAGATCTACTCTAGAAACTCAAATTGAAAAGTCATACCAAACACACTCTAAATACTAAAATAAAAGGTAGGTGTTATTAACACACCGACAATGTTATTTTTATATCATCTAATGTGATTTAGTGGAAAGGACGATTATTCATAATGTGACTTAATGAAAATGACGTTCATTCAACCTGTTAATGATCCAGATTCAAGTTGTTGTGACTGCAGTATAAGTTCGAGTCTATCTCCTTCTTAAACCTCAAATTGTTGGAATATTTTCAACTACAACAAAAATACTTATTTTGCTTTAAAATATACCCTTTATTATTCAAAACACTCGTCTTTCTAGAAACATTAGTATTACTTCAAATCAAAGTTACCCTATTATTGTATTTTATCATTAATCTACTTGCATATATTTTATTTATATTATTGGGTCACGTAAAATACTGCCATATATTAAACCAATCATTCAATCAACCATTTTTACCACAGTTCTTGATACCAATTCAAGTCAATGAAGTCCCAAGTCAACAAAATAGTCAGTAAAGAATCAGTCTTGTGTTAAATTGTTAATATAGGTAATTGATAATCAAAACCATAACAAAATATTTTAACACAGCTGTTTTTTTTTTTCTTTACTAATATAGTAATATGTATCATTATTTTTATTCGACATTTTTAAGCTTACCAACCCTCAAAGGCAACAATAACAAGTTCAATATTGACCAAATTTACAGAGATATATATATATATTGTCGATCATGTGATATAAAATTATCACACACACAGACATGCTGGCTTTCTCAAACACGCTGGAATCATGCATCGTAGAACTTTCTGCCTTGGGTTAGCTTCATCCACACATTAATATAAGCATGGTCGGTCTTGACTTTTTAGGGGCCAGGGCAAAATTCTAAGATGGATCCATTTTCATATTAATTCTAAGACTTGAGAGAGATATTGAAAGAAATCATTCAATGGTGGCGGAAGAGAAAAATAAGAAACCCTAGATCCTTTAGTAATTTAGATGACATACTGAAATCTGAATACTGATGTCTCATGTTTGGGAAAAAATCGAAATATAATTCGGGCTTTAACACTACAAACTGGCCCTATTTTATATTTTTGTTTTATTTTAAATTGTTGGCTTTAATGCTTTATCATGCGGGCCTTTTTTAGACTAATACTCAAAATAGAAATGAGTACCGATATTAGAACATCTCCAATACAAGCGTGGCTTGTGAAAAAAAAAAAAAAAAATGTCATATAGACGTTCTATTAATAATTGTGTCTCCAATGCAATTGTGCATATTCAACCTCAAGCTGATATGGCAAAAAAAAAAAAAAATTAGACATTGTCAACATGATCGTCTACTTTCAGACAGTCTATTACACAGCTATTTTTTAGGTTGACTCATCAAACATTTAAAACTGACACTAATTTTCATATATTTTTGGTAAATAAATAAAATAAAATAAAATAGGAAAAAAAAAATGGGCATGTCATTAAAAAAAAATGTGTTTTAGACAAAAGCATTGAAAACCAAATTTTGAATTGATTATCTATCAAATCTATTTTTATACCACATTGGAAGTAAGTCTCTTAACATTGTTGTCATGTCAACGATTATTAATATGTAGACCACTTTTGCATTGAACATGTTCTTAGCACCCCTCTAAAACTATATGTACACCAAAACTTTTATATTTTCCGAATTCCAACATTACCCTTAAATTAAACTATTAATATTTTAATTCAAAAAAAATATAATAATTTCTTGTAACTATTTACTTTTTCAAATTTTTAACTAAGTAAATCAAATTAAAATGATAAATAAAAACAAAACCAAAATCAAAAAACGGAAAATTCAATTTAAAACCTGGGAGGAGTGCAGCTGCCTCTTCAATTCAGCAGAAAACTCAATTTAGAAATGATGGCAGCCCCTCCAAAATTTGGGAGGACTGGAGGAGTGCAACTCCTCCCAAATATATAATGAAAAATATTAAAACCTCTTTTGTATTTTATATTGATGCAGAAACTATTAAAAAAAAAAAAGGAAAAAATTAACAATAAAAGTAACAAGAAAATGAAGAAAGATGAAGACGAAGCAAACGACATGCTTGTATTTTCACTTATACGTTTTTCATTTTTTTTCCTTTTCATTTTGTTTTAAGTGAAAAAAAAAAATTCATATATTTATTATTTATAATATTTTTAAAAATTAAAAGAAAGGACATATTTGGTAATGTGTGGGGTGTGCTTACAAGATTTCATATTTTTAAAATTGTAATGGGGTGTACATACAAAAAGGGGTGCACATATAATTTTTCAGGAGTGCAAATATCGTCACTCAACAGAAATTTGACCTTTTATGAACTAAAATAAAACAAAATTGGACCCCTAAACCAATACTGAAATCATGTAAATATGAGCATTTTTTAGACTAGAGTGACGATATTTACACTTTTAGAAAACAGTATATAGGTACATCCCAAATTTATAAATCTTCAAAATTCCAACATTATCCTTAAACTAAATCATGAATATTTTAAGCAAAAGATATCATAACTTCTTTTTTTTTCCCGTCTAAACTAAATTTAAAGAGGAATAAAATAAAAAATATTTTGTTTTGTAAAGGGAATAAAATAAAATTAATAAAGAAAAAACGAAAACCTGCATTATATACTTGAGGAATCTCGAAAGGATGAAGAAGATAGATCTACAATCGTGTATAATTTTATTTATGATTCCAACATGAATAGGGCTGCCTCCTGCCCTCCACCATTGCACCATATTAGATCTACGGCCTCCTCCATCAAAAGAGAGGAGAAAGACAGTCTCCTCCCAAATCTGGGTGTGGCTTCTCACAATTTTTATTTTTATTTTTTCATTTTAATTATTTATGATTTATTTATCTATAATATAGTTTTTTTCAAAATTAAAAGTAAGGACAAAAGTGGTGTACATACAGTTTTTAGGGGTGTAAATATTGCAACTCTTTAGACTAATACTCAAAATAGAAATTTGGGCATTTTATGAACTAAAATAAAACAAAATTGAACCCTTAAACTAATGAGTGGCGATATCTGCACCCCTCTAAAACGGTATGTACACCTCAAATTTATATATTTTCAAAATTCCAACATTAACCTTAAATTTAATTATTGATATTTTAATTTAAAAATATAATAATTTCTTATAATCATTTACTTTTTAAAAGTTTTAACTAACTAAATCCAATTAAAACTAATAAATAAAAACAAAAACCCTAGATCAGAAAAGATAAAGGAGGCTGTTGCCTCCTCCTCCAAAATTTGGGAGGAGTGCGGCTCCTCCCATATATATACAATAAAGCCTATTTTAATTTTGGGTTTTATATTTTCAAAAAAAAAAAAAAAAATCAACGCAAAAACTAGAAAAAAAAGAAGAAGAAGAATAAGAAACACAAAAAGTGATAGGAAAACAAGAAAAAGAAAAATAAGAAACACAAAAGTGATAGGAAAAATGAAGAAAGAAGCAGAAAGATGAAGATGAAAGAGATGTCTTTGTTTTTTAGTTTTGTTTAAGCGTTTTTCATTTTTTTTTCATTTTTTATTTTGTTTCAGGTAAAATAAAGAAAAAAATGGGATATATATATATATATTTGATTTTATATAGCATAATCACATATATATTATTTTATAATTTTGTTATTTTTAATATTTTTAAAAATTAAAAGAAAAGACATATTTGGTAATGTGTGTGGTGTGCTTACAAGATTTCATATTTTAAAATTTTTTAATGGGGTGTACATACAGTTTTTTTGGGGTGTAAATATCGCAACTCTAAACTAATACTGAAATCATGTAAATATGGTCCATTTAAAAAGAGGCCAGGGGTGGCCGCCCCTCCTACTAAAGCCTAGGGCCGGCCCTAAATAGAAGGATACATCATACATAAGATTGTAATTTTTATATTAGTTGATTAACTGTGATTTTTACTACTATTAAAGACCTATCTTAATGTATATGTAGTTTGCTACATTTTTATAATAATTATTATTTATTGAGAGTTGATCAAGTGTCGAATTCCGTATGTTTTTCGAATCAAATCACATATGAAAGAACAAGCAAAAAAAAATTAATTTCTCATGTTTAAGATTTTGATTCCTTTCTAACCTTCTAATTTGAATTTTTTAAAATTATTTATGTCTGAAAAAGGATGTCTGCTAACAAATATCAGATACGGTTCTAGACTTCTAGGCATGCTATAAAATTAGGTATGTCTGCTGTTATAATACTCTGTTGTATGAAAAATACTCTCATTGTGATTCTCTTCGTGAAATTATTAGAAAAACAAACACTTTAATTGTCACTTATAAAATATGTTAAATGCCAATTAAGCATGGGAAATATTGGTTTCAAAATTACATGATTTTCTTTAGAAACGAAAAGTGTGCCCATTCAACCACGAGCTGTGGTGTAGTTGGTCACCGCACTCCCAATGGGGCAAATGGTTCGGGCTCTGCCCGAGTTTGAACCCCACTGGAAGCACCTCGTGGCCAGATTTTATTGACTTTCTGACCGAAACGGGGATTAGTCTCACTCGTTATCAATCGGTTGCTGATCGGAGTGAGGGATATCTCGTGGTTTAACCCAAAAAAATAAAAATAAAAAGTCTGCCCATTCTGTTAAAATTGTTTTTACTTTTTCTCTCTTCGGTGGATTTTCCTTTAGTGAAAGAACAAATAAAATATTTAAAGTTGAGACTAACTAATTAAGTGGAATACTGGGCCCATTCTGTTACAACTTTAAACTCAAAATACTAAATGGACGCAGGCTTGCCTATCTTCTTGGCCCTATTAAAATCTGAAAAAACGGGGCACAATAATTAGATCCTGCGGGCCTTTAGAGATCAACAAAATAAAAAAATCAATGTCATGCCATCACTTTGGGTAGCTATGTACGTTTTTTAAATTCACTTAATTTAAATTTATATAAGTAAAATGTTGATTCAGTGCTTTGCTCTCAAGTTTATATTAATAAAATTATGAATTCATCTCAAATTCTCTAATTTATAACATATACTAAAATAAAATGTAGGTGTTATTAACACCCCGTCAATGTTATTTTTATATCATCTAATGTCATTTTGTAGAAAGGACGCTCATTCATAATGTTATTTAATGAAAATGACATTCATTTAACCTATTAATGATCCAGGTTCGAGTCGCTGTGACCACATGTGGTATACCAAAAAAAAAAAAAAAAGTTATCTTGGGATCTCCTAGATAATTGTTCATTGTTTATAGAATTTTCTCTTTGAGTTGTGTTCAATAATTATAAATGGGATACCAAGGCAATGGGGGTGTGAAAAACACATACCTAAAAGTGATTACCTTTAGGCTATACTTATTATTACAAGAAATCTCATTTTATTAATATACTTATTTTGATTTTTGAGACAATATTAGGTTGACACAGTAGTATACCTTTCGCGGTTCAAAACTACACCATAAAGTTATAAGTTCGAGTCTATCTCCTTCTTAAGCCTCAAATTGTTAGAATATTTTCAACTACAACAAAAATACTTATTTTGCTTTAAAATATACCCTTTAATATTCAAAACACACGTCTTTCTAGAAACATTAGTATTACTTCAAATCAAAGTTACCCTATTATTGTATTATTTATATTATTGGGTCACGTAAAATACTGCCATATATTAAACCAATCATTCAATCAACCATTTTTACCACAGTCCTTGGTAGTTGGTACCAATTCAAGTCAATGAAGTCCCAAGTCAACAAAATAGTCAGTAAAGAATCAGTCTTGTGTTAAATTGTTAATATAGGTAATTGATAATCAAAACCATAACAAAATATTTTAACACAGCTGTTTTTTTTTTCTTTACTAATATAGTAATATGTATCATTATTTTTATTCGACATTTTTAAGCTTACCAACCCTCAAAAGCAACAATAACAAGTTCAATATTGACCAAATTTACAGATATATATATATATATATTGTCGATCATGTGATATAAAATTATCACACACACAGGACTTTCTCAAACACGCTGGAATCATGCATCGAAGAACTTTCTGCTTTGGGTTAGCTTCATCCACACATTAATATAAGCATGGTGGGTTCTGACTTTTTGGGGACCGAGGTAAAATTCTAAGATGGACCCCATTTCATATTAATTCTAAGAGCATCCCCAAAAGGCTCTTCTATTTAAACTCTTCAAATGTCTATTTGCTTACCTATGTGGCAATTTGAGGAGTGAAAAAATAAAAGCTCTTCCAAAAGACTCTTCAATTAGAAATAAGTTTATATTATTTTAATGAAAGTGCTCAAATTCCCCCTTCACCACTAAAAAATCTAATTGCCCTCTATTTTTTTCAAGTTAGAAATAATAACTTTTCATGTTATTTATATGTTATTATTAAATATTCAATATTAATCTCGTTTTAAAGATCTACATGAGATCTTTCTAGTGGTATAATTTTTATGATGATATAATTTATAAATTAAAACTTATTATATATTAATTGAATTTAATTAAAAAAGATAAAAGATATAGATGTTAAATATTAATGATGATGTGATATAAAAAATAATATAATAATAATTGAAGAGGGAGAAGTTGCTCTTCAATATTGAAGAGTGAGAAGCAAAATCTTATTTGAAGAATCTCATTTGAAGAGTCTGTTGGAGGCATATATGCTGACGTGGCTCATTTAATTTTTAGATATATCTTATTTGAAGAGTCTTTTGGGGATGCTCTAAGACTTGAGAGAGATTTTGAAAGAAATCAATCAATTGTGGCTGGAGAAAAAAAAAAAAAAAAACCCTAAATCCTTTAGTGATTTAGATAATATATTGAAATCTAAATACCGATGTCTCAAGTTTGGGAAAAAATCGAAATCTAATTTGGGCTTTAACACTACAAGTTGACCCTATTTTATATTTTTGTTTTATTTTAAATTGTTAGCTTTAATGCTTTATCATACGGGCCTTTTTTAGATAATACTCAAAATAGAAATGAGTAACGATATTAGAGCATCTCTAATGCAAGCGTAGCTTGTGAAAGAAAAAAAAAATGTCACATAGAATAAATAGACGTTCTGTTAATAACTGTGTTTCCAATGCAGTTATGCATATTTAACCTCAAGCTGACATGGTAAAAAAAAATTAGACATTGTCAAGATGATTGTCTACTTTCAAAACGTCTAATTATTAAATATTAAACATTAGCTATTTTTTAGCTTAACTCAACAAACATTTAAAACTGACATTATTTTTTCATATATTTTTTTGTAAATAAAAAAAAAAAATGGACACATCATTACAGAAATTGTGTTTTAAACAGAAGCATTGGAAACCAAACTTTGAATTGATTGTCTATCAAGTCTATTTTTATACCACATTGGAAGCAAGTCTATTAACATTGTTGTCATCTCAACAATTATTAATATGCAGACTACTTTTACATTAGAGATGCTCTTAGCACCCCTCTAAAACTGTATGTACACCCCAAATTTTTATATTTTCCAAATTCCAACATTACCCTTAAATTAAATTATTAATATTTTAATTCAAAAAATATAATAATTTCTTGTAACTATTTACTTTTTCAAATTTTTAACAAACTAAATCAAACTAAAATGATAAATAAAAACATAACCAATATCAAAAAACGAAAAACTCAATTTAAATTTTAAAACCTGGGAGGAGTGCAGCTGCCTCTTCAATTCAGCGGAAAACTCAATTTAAAAATGATGCCAACCCCTCCAAAATTTGGGGGACTGGATGAGTGCAGTTCCTCCCAAATATATAATGAAAAAAATTAAAACCTCTTTTATATTTTATATTGGTGCATAAACTAGAAAAAAAAAAAAGAAGGAAATAATTAACAATAAAAGTAACAGGAAAATGAAGAAAGATGAAGACGAAGTAAACGACATGCTTGCATTTTCATTTATACGTTTTTTTTTTTTCCTTTTTATTTTGTTTTAAGTGAAAAAAAGAAGAAGAAAAAAAGCCATATATTTATTATTTATAATATTTTAAAAAATTAAAGGAAATGACATATTTGGTAATGTGTGGGGTGTGCTTACAAGATTTCATATTTTTAAAATTGTAATGGGGTATACATATAAAAAGGGGTGCACATACAATTTTTCGGAGGTGCAAATATCGTCACTCAATAGAAATTTAACCTTTTATGAACTAAAATAAAACAAAATTGGGCCCCTAAATCATTATTGAAATCATGTAAATATGTGCAATTTTTAGACTACAATAGCGATATTTACACCCCAAAAAAACAGTTTGTACACCCCGAATTTATAAATCTTCAAAACCAGGATGAAGAAGATAGATCTACAGTTGTGTATAGTTTTATTTATGATTCCAACATGAATAGGGCTGCCTCCTGCCCTCCACCATGGCACCATCTTAGATCTACAGTCTCCTCCATCAAAAGAGAGGAGAAAGACAGTCTCATCCCAAATCTGGGTGTGGCTTCTCACAATTTTTTTATTTTTTTTTTCATTTTAATTATTTATGATTTATTTATTTATAATATAGCTTTTTTCAAAATTAAAAGTAAGGACAAAAAGGGTGTACATACGGTTTTTTAGAAGTGCAAATATTGCAACTCTTTAGAGTAATACTCAAAATAGAAATTTGGGCATTTTATTAACTAAAATAAAACAAAATTAGATCATTAAACTAATACTGAAATCATGTAAATATGGTCCATTTAAAAAGAGGCCTAGGTCGGTCGCCCCATCTACTAAAGCCTAGGGCCATCCCTAAATAGAAGGATACATCATACATAAGATTGTAATTTTTGTCTCGGTTGATTAACTGTGATTTTTACTATTATTAAAGACCTATCTTAATGTATTTGTAGTTTGCTACATTTTTATAATAATTATTATTTATTGAGAGTTGATCAAGTGTCGAATTCCGTATGTTTTTCGAATCAAATCACATATGAAAGAACAAGCAAAAAAAAATTAATTTGTCATGTTTAAGATTTTGATTCCTTTCTAACCTTCTAATTTGAATTTTTTAAAATTATTCATGTCTGAAAAAGGGATATCTACTAACAAATATCAGATACGGTTCTAGACTTCTAGGCATGCTATAAAATTAGGTATGTCTGCTGTTATAATACTCTGTTGTATGAAAAATACTCTCATTGTGATTCTCTTCGTGAAATTATTAGAAAAACAAACACTTTAATTGTCACTTATAAAATATGTTAAATGCCAACATAACTAATGAGTAGCAGTTGACCAAAACACATATAATGCACCAATAATTTTCGATACTTTTAAAAGAAGCAAATAATACACGACCTTTTCTCTCTAACACAAACATAATTATATGTATTGCTCTATTAATTAATCTTCCAGTTCAATATTTGTGTTCAATGTCACATGAAAGCAACTTCGATTAAAGCAAGAAAACCATGTTTTTGGAAGCGCAAAAAAAATGGCTTACTGTATTGAAATCACACAATGCCGCGGACTGATCTGTAGTGATGGGCATGATTGATCAAAGCATGTGATGGGACAAACGGTGCCGGCAACCGAAGGTACGTGGCACGATATCAAGCAGTCGAGAGTACCCAGATGTACCTGTAGAAAAGTACTGAATTAATTCCACCTGTTAATCGAATTCCCGAATCTCAATTTTACTGAGATTAACAAAAAAAAAAAAAACAAAAAGAGAAAAGTACTCAACTTCCAAGAATCTTTTTATCGAATCTACGGATCATCTCCTTACTTCATATCACCTTTATAAAATGGTTGTTGATAAACCGTAAAGGGAACGTAATCACTTCTTAACCATTTACTCTTGCATTGTAATATTTATATATTATGAAACTAAATGAGATGAGGATAAAGTGCCAAACAGTAAAAGCTGCTGTGGTGCCAATGGTCTTTTACCAATATAGTGTGACTCTCTAGTGAGAGATTCCACCACCACAATTCAATGTCCGACATGTATATACATATAATTATATATACATACTATTTCATTGTCCTACCTTAAGTGTAGGTGCACTCTCCCTATTTATAGGAGCAGTAATCCGGACTGTACTAATAGAGTCCAGTTCTCATAGAGACTCGACATTGTTGTAATTTACAACAACAACAACAACCAAAAAAAAAAGCTGTTATGGCATGCGTTTAAAGAGACCTTTCGCACGTGCACCACCCGATCTAGGATTTGGTACCGTCAAAAGATGCACGTGTCGGCCCATCCTCCAAGGCCCTAGTCCAGGTGTTACATGTCATTTCTCTCTCTCTCTCTCTCCCTTTATATTTTCGATTATTTTTCGCATTCACTCCTCCTCTCTCCTCTCAGGCTCTCACTCTTCACAACCCGAATTTGGTCTCATTCGGATCCTATAACCCGACATCCACAATATCCGGTGAGATTCGATACAGTGAGAGCAGATAATTATAAAAGGAATGGAGACGGAAAATCGAGCGAGTTTTGCGTATATGGGGAGGAGCTTCGATAAGAATTATAACGACGATTCATCTGCGTTTAGCGACTGTAACAGCGACAGATCCGGAGAGTTCCCGACGACGTCGTCTCAGAGCCGGAGACTTATAATGGCTTGCGTATCGGAGAATTCAGATGATCTGATTCGCCAGCTCGTAGCGGATCTCGAGTCCTGTTCGATTGATGAACAAAAGCAAGCGGCCATGGAAATCAGACTTCTGGCGAAGAACAAGTCGGAGAATCGCTTACAAATCGCTAAAGCAGGTGCGATTAGGCCTTTGATTTCGCTAATCGCGTCGTCTGATCCTCAGCTTCAAGAGAACGGAGTCACTGCTATTTTGAATCTGTCTCTATGCGACGAGAACAAAGAATTGATAGCTTCATCAGGAGCGATAAAGCCACTAGTTAGAGCTTTGAAAACAGGTACACCAACTGCAAAAGAGAACGCAGCTTGTGCGCTACTTCGTTTATCTCAAATAGAAGAGAACAAAATCGCAATCGGACGGTCAGGAGCGATTCCACCACTAGTGAACCTTCTAGAAACCGGAGGAATTCGCGGGAAAAAGGACGCATCAACAGCTTTGTATTCACTCTGTTCTGTAAAGGAAAACAAAATCAGGGCCGTCGAATCGAGGATCATGAAGCCGTTGGTGGAATTAATGGCTGATTTCGGGTCAAACATGGTTGACAAATCAGCGTATGTGTTGAACTTGTTGGTGATCGCACCAGAAGCGAGAGCAGCGTTGGTGGAGGAAGGTGGGATCCCGGTATTGGTGGAGATCATAGAGGTAGGGTCGCAGAGGCAAAAGGAGATCGCGGTGGCTGTATTGTTACAGGTATGCGAGGACAGTGTGGTTTACCGTACTATGGTGGCCCGCGAAGGAGCGATTCCTCCTTTGGTCGCTTTGTCTCAGTCCGGCACTAATCGCGCCAAACAAAAGGTAATAATTCCGATTTGTGTTTTCTGTAGAGGATTGTAGATTCCCTCTGGTCGCTTACATGGCAGGGGTATTTTTTGGAAATTAAATTCTATTTATTGCTGTTTTGTTGGATTAGATTACGAGAGAGAACACTGTTTTGCCACGTCATTTTAGCTTGAGATTTTTTTAACTTTTTATTTTATTTTATTAAATTGAAAATTTGAAAAAATATCCCGGTAATTTTGGAATATTGAATGAATATTTGGAGGGCAGCTAACGACAATAGAGAAGTGGGAAAAAATTGTCATTTTATAGGATGGATTTGTCGTTCCTTTGTTCAACCAATTAAATTTCGTATGAAAAAAATAATAATTTCGATTCGGTGCAGTTAATTATTTTTTAAATTATGGTTTGCTGTTTACTGTGTCTAATGGAGTGAGTGATGTTTGTCGTGTTTTGTGTCATGACACGTGGACAGGCGGAGACGTTGATAGAGCTTCTACGACAACCAAGATCCGGCAACGCCGCTGCTAGAGCCTCAGATGTGTCAGTGTAAAGTATGCCCCACCACATGCCTCTTGTAATCAAAAACAATATTTTCACAACACAGTGAGATAGGTTTTTTTTTTTTTTTTTTTTTTTTTTCAAAAAAAAAATTGTAAATATCTTATGTCAAGAGAGTTTGTAAAATTTTAAATTTGTGATTAGTGGGCGGAGTTTGGTTTGCTTTTTGTTTTTTGTTTTTTTTTTTAAATTTAAAAATAATTTCATGATGGGCCACCCTTTCTTTGTTTGCATATATATATTTTTATATACAAGTTGATTAAGATGGTTCAACTTCATGATAATCATAGTTTAATGCATTATTTTATAAAAAAACTTAAATTGATTGGAGACAAAAAAAAAAAAAAAGAGCAAATTGAAAAGATGAAACAAATGTTAAAAAATGAGAGGAATAAATAAAGAAAAGCTATCTAGAAGTGGAAGTGTCTCTTGGTTTGGTTTTATGGTGTCTGTTTTCTTGCCTTTGTAAACAGAATTTTCTTTTATAAAGTCCACGAGGAACTCGTGCATCACCAAGATCAAGTCGTGGCTAACTTTTGTTCAAATATCAGCCGTTGATTTTTTTTTTTCTTTTTCAAGTTTCTGTCTAGAACCTTATCATCCGTTTGCCACGTGGAGGATTTTCAGTTATCGATAGCGGTTAGTCTGTAGTCGCTATCAGTTCTAGGTCGTGATCTGGGTCCCAGCTTTGACGGCTCTTTGTTTTACTTTTGAATTTTCTAGCAAATGCGAGGAGCGTGTTCTCTTTTTACCATGTAATCCTCTAATTGGTTATTGGTCTTCCATGATAATTGATAAGTCGTTCTTTTTTAAATTAAAGTAAAACTTAATTGGATTGGCTTAAAATGATTTGTTGCTTTCTTGGCTCACGAAAGACTCCACTAACTCTAATAAGTGCATCTTTGCTAAACTTGATTAGCAACGTCTTAATTTTCACCATCTAATCTTCATCTTGAATGAAGGAATCTGTTTTCCTTTCATTTGATATTGACTTTTCCAACTATTGTGTTATTGAACGAAAAATAAGGTGGAACAACAACTTAGGGGATAAGATTATCATCTTTTTGTGTCAAAAGATCCCATTGAAACTAATCTCTATCTCTTATCCAAACCATTTTTATAAATAAAAATATTTATGTATATACAAAATTTTAGGTGTGAGATTCTGGTTTTGTATTAATGTCACAATCTTACTGATGTATTAATGAGAGGCTTACTAAAGTGTAACACTGCAAAATTTATATCTTTTCTTCATTGATATCAAGAATTTTAATCTTTCATCATATTAGTTTACTTAGTTCTATCGTGTAATTTATATTTTAGGGAACAAGCCAATATGGGCGTAGTTGAGCCGGTAGAAGGACGAGTTTGGAGTTATGATAAATGACTCACATGTCAGATAATCGAATCCTACCAATAGCAAAATTTACAAATAAATAAAAAATATCTAATCCCAATTTAATAGACATTGTTATAAAAATATTATATATTTTAGGGAACATGAGAAAAAGGACTATTAAGTTTACAGTAATGCTACACATCCTACCTAAAATCTCACATTTTTTCATCCCATTACATGATTGTAAGTGGATACACATTAATGATGATTTATCTCACCTACCTCACATGCCACATATAGTGAGATGGAAAATATGAGATTTTAGGTGGGATGTTTAGTATTACTGTTAAGTTTTTTTTATTGATTTTAATTTTAGAGGGATAGTTTATTCATGGGGGAATTGTACAAACACCCTCGAGGTTTGATAAAATTACAGGGTTATGACAGTTTTAGCTATATGCGCACAAACTTCCCTCAACATTTGAAAATTGTTGCACAAACATTCTCTACCGTTAAATGAATCCGTTAGTCAATAGTCAAACATGTAAAAAGTCTAAAATACCCTATATTTTTATTTTAGAAAAACTAAAAAATTTAAAAATAAGATAAAAAAATATTTAAAAATCTTTTATAAAACATGAATGTATCTTAAATCTAAAACTTAGAAAAAAAAATTCTTCTTAAAAAAAATTAGTTTGTGCAATTCTCCATTGATTTTAAATAAATTTAAAATTTAAAATTTATTTATTATTAAATTGTTTAAAAAAACTTTTTTTTTATTTGTAAGGGTGAATTTTTTTTTTCTAGGTTTCGTATATAATACATTAATGTTTTCTAAAATATTTATTTTTATATTTTTAATCTTATTTTTTAATTTTTTAGTTTATTTAAAATAAAAATAAAGGGTATTTTGGACTTTTTACTGTTTTGACAATTGACTAACGAATCCATCTAACAGTAGGGGATGTTTGTGCAACAACATTCAAATGTTAAGGGAAGTTTGTGTGTATATGACCAAAACTGCCATATTTATGTCATTTTATTAAACGTCGAGGGATGTTTGTGCAATTCCCCCTTTATTCATTGTTAAGTTTCTCTAGGTATTGTGTTGAAAAAAGCTGCATAGTCTACACGACTACACCCAGCTCTAAGGTTTACGGTTGGTAGTTAGTTAATTTTGTTGCATCGTCTTGTAGATTAAAATTGACTCTGTGGGGCTGAGTCAACACGTGGGCCATAACCTAACACCAATGAAACAAGAAAGTGTAAAAAATCTGATCCTGACAAGCTATAATGAAGTTTGCTCATGCAAAGGGCTACGCGTCCGCGCTTTCGTGGTTCAAATCGAAGACAAAATCATGAACTACGAAACAAAAAGCCACCGGACTTGACCAACCCACTTACAAATTATCAACAATATTAATTCTAAATTATATTTAATATTGATGATCCACGTTTTCATTAAATTAATCAATCAATTATTGATGATAATGATGATGCAAATTGAAATATCGCCGAAAAGAGCGCCACCAAAACAGGAGCTGGCTGCTCTCAAGTCCACACAACCGTCCAAAAAATTCAAATTTTGTGGATTCGAAGTTCAAACCCAAACCGGAACACAAAATTCGACTTCCTTTGAGAATTTTTGGCCCAAAAACAAGTGCTATGTTCATTCATAATTTCCTAGATTAGCAAATTGCACTAATCCTTCTTGAGGTCTGACTTCTTACATCCACAAATAAACTTTATCATTATTTTACATTCACATCATTTTACTGTTAGGTGAAACTTAACTGTTACTTTTAAAATATGAAACTAACCCTGATCCCTAGATTAAATTAATAATAAAAAAACATTTTTTTAAATTAAATGGTTCTCCACTATCCATCTCAAATATGGATGGTGGAGATCAAATAAAATTTTAAGTAATTGAAACTTAAATTGAATTAAAAAATATATAAATTAAAAAAAAAAAAACAAAATAGTTTTAAAAAACAAAAACAAAAAATAAAATTGAAAAACTGGAAAAAACAAAAAATCATTGTTTGTACAGGCGTGGAGACCATGATACATCTCACCTACATAAATAATGATTTTTTTTTCCAGTTTTTCAATTTTATTTTTTATTTTTGATTTTTAAAATTGTTTTGTTTTTAAATTTCTGTTTTTCTTTTTATTTATATATTTTTTAATTCAATTCAAATTTCAATTATTTAAAATTTTATTTCTCTGGATGGTGGAGATCCATTTGTTTTTTTTTTTTTTAAAAATTGATTTAATTTAATTTAGGGATTATGGGTAGGTTAGGTGTTGTTTGAAACCATTTTAAAAAATGGTTTTCTGTTTTTTTTTTTTTTTTAAATGACTTTAATGTTGTTTGTTTATACGTTTTATAAAATTGTTTTTGAAATATATAACTAAATAGTTAAAAACAAATTTTTATTGTTTTTTACAATTTTCAAAAACATCATTTCAAAACAAATCAACTTTTCTTTTTAAACAACTGCTTTACTCAGTGTAAAAACAACAACCAAACACTTTTACATCGTTTTCCGTTTCAAAAAAATACTTTTAAAAAACATTACCAAACACATTACATTTTTAAAACAAGATTTCCATTTAAAAAAAAAAAAAAAAATGTTTTCAAAAACATCATTTTAAAAACAATACCAAATGCACTCTTAGTCTTTTAAAGGTAACAGTCAATGAATAGTTAAGTTTGACGTAATGGCAGGGGATGTGAATGTCAATTAACGATAAAGTTGTTTCTAGGTGTAAGAGCTCAATCCTAAGGAAGGTTGAGTGCAATTTGCTCTTCCTATATATATATATACAGAGAGAGAGAGAGAGTATAACATCAATTATTACAAAAAATTCTGATATCAAATGTCTGGTCAGGGATCTTGAGTAAGTCATGAATTTACAGTCATATAGTTAATTGTTTTAGTTAGTCCTGAATTTTGGTTTTAGAACCCGTCGAAATCAAACTTTATATGTGCAATCTAAATATCAAGTATTAATCTATTAGGAAAAAAAATACATGTACCTATAAAATGTATTTAATAAAACTCGAATGCTTTACCACTAATATGAAATGAGAGTTACATTACGAAATATGAATGATGCATACGTGTGTTATTCAATGGATGTTCAGTGTTTTCTTTTTGGGTCCATTGCCAAATATGCTTTGTTCACTAAAAAGAAAAACCTGACCCAACCTATTAATTATATGTGCTTCAAGACTTTGTACCTAGACCTTATCAAACCGATAATAGATGCACTGCTTAAGGGGCCACAAGTTTTAATTAAGTATTTAAAACCACTCAATATTTAACATATCCTCAATTGTTTGTTATTTATTTATTTATTTATTTTAGACCCCACAACAGCGTACAACTTAAATGATAAGTGGTGCCAATGGCCTCCGACTCTCAAATAAGAGACTCCACCACCATGGTTCAATGCCCGCCATGCATGTATATATATATATTCATTCTTTGTCCCTCCTCTTGAGAGGTTGCTCTCTCCCGGTGTGTGGAAGTAGTAGTAGTTCGTGATGTACTAGTAGAGTCCGATCTCATAGGGTTCCGACAGTTGTTGTAATTTTAAAAAATAAATTGTTTTTACTATTATACCCTCACCATATGGAGTAATTTAACTTTTATTATTATATAGTTATCTTAATTGTATATTTTTATATTTTGAAAAAGTATTTATCAAAAAAAGAGAGAATTGACGAGGAAAGAGGGGAGCCTCCTTCCCCTTCGATGTGACCAAATGAGGCATGACGGAGCCAGCAACCTTGTCCATGGAGGTTGCCGACCTCTCTCGCAACATTTAGAGGAGGCCGCGACCTCCTCCCATCAATCGAGAGGAGGTTGGTCGGCCTCCTCTCGTCAGACACAGGGAGTATGAGGCCGACTGGCCTCCTCTGGTCGTATCCTAGGGAGGCGGAGGTGGCAACAGCAACACCTCCTCCTATTGGTCCTCAAATTAAGGGTTAGGTTTAGGGTTCGGTAGAATTGGGGATTTTTTTTATCAAGGGATATTTTGAGTAATAAGTTAATTGTGTGAGGCTATTTTAGGAAATTAGTGTTATTGTGTTAATTATGACTTACTTTATAAGTGAAAAGCCGGGTTTTTTTTTTTTTTTTTTTTTTTAACTTTTTATATAAGATCTTTTTAAATTTAATTTAAGATTTTAAGTAAAAAAAAAAAAATTACAAACAAACAATCAAACTTACACCACTTAATTTAAGACATAAGTGGGGAAAAACAAATAGCCCCTTACTCTTATATGATTTAGATGGCGTTTGTTTTTTGACATTCATACCCTTGATCCATTGATTGTATGAATAGAACTTGAATGTTTAGCTAACATGGTTGGTGATGCTCTTCTGTATCATTGTATTTATTTTTATCTGTCATTTACTTGTATCTTGTCAATCCAAAAACATTATATCACTATTTAAGTAAAATTATAGTTACTTTTAATTAATATTCTAATAAAATGTTGTTTTTTTATCTTAAATAAAATTAAAATTTGTAAAGAACAAATGCAGTAACAAAAAAAAAAAATTCAAAAAAACAAAAATTTTAATATTTTCTGGAAGCACCTGACATTAACACAAAAATCTTATATCCTGTGTGTCAAAATATCATATACCTTAATTACAAGGGATAAGTCATAGGTCTAATTGGATTAAAAAAAAAAAAAAGTCACAGGTCTAATAACCAATTCATACAGAAGCAGACATTCATAAGTAAACAAGAAAATGGGCAATTTGGAGTCATAGCTATTATGCAGAGGGCAATTTGGGAAAAAATAAGAAGAAATAAAGTTAACTGGAGTCTCAACGGACTTTAGATAAAAGTAAGAAATTCCTACTATTTTTTCTGTCGGACGTTTCGTAATGGTTTCTCAGAAAAAATGGTTTCTCGGTTTTCTGATCACTTGAAAAATAAATAAGAAAGTCTAACAAGACATTTGAGCCACTTTCAGATTTCAGAGGCAAAAGACAAATAGGCCCTTAGACATGTAATCCTAATAAAACATTTTATTTTTTTTTCAAATAAAAGAACAAAGTATGACTTTACAGTCAAATCCGGTCCTCTCGTAGTCATATTCTGTACATGTGTCTGATATAAACTAATTCTTTTCATTGAATATGAATCTATTGTTCCAAATAGCCTCTCAAAAAAAAAAAAAAAAAAAATATTAATTTTTAATATAAACTAATTTTTTATGTTGATTTCGAAAACTAAAATTGGCACAACACAGTGAAAAGGGCGGTAGGTCCGGTTTTTAAAATTTTCTATAAAAAAAAAAAACAAAACCATTTTAGTCAGATCGTTGTGATCATATTGATTATAATATTTAATATAAATTGAAAAAAAAAAATCGTTATCCTTATAGAATTTTCGTGATTCCCTCAAACCAAATTATTCCACTATAGAATATTCGTTATTCCCTTGAACCAAGTTCTTCCATATCGAATCTTCAATACTAAAAAACCAATGGGTAAACGTCTCGGTATTAAGCATAATAATTTCGACTCTTGAATTTATGTTCTTATTAGTACCTACTCATCAAATGAGAGTATGAGACAACAAGATAAATATTGGGAGACTTTGACAATATACTTTAGAGGCTATTATTTAAAAATATGTTATGTTTCTTTTACTCTTTGTATCTCTCGTGTAACAAAAGCAACGTAGCTTGGTCCCTTCTTTTTCTTCTCTTTTTTTTTAAAAAAAAGTACACACTTTTGTCCTTTTTTGGATTTCGTCTCTATGTGAAAAATATAAAAACACTGACACACTGTTATTGCGAGAGAGCAGAGATCTCTATTTTTCAACTTGTTTTTATGTGAAAAAGTGATAGAATTTGTATTTTAGTGCACTTGTATCTCTCTATCTTGTATTAATGACATAAAATTTCATAATTATTAAATGTAATATTAAAAATAGTATATAAGCCGTTATATACATGATGATTATGTTTAAATATAATAATTTTAATTATCCGTAATTAATAATTAAAGTAGGGATTTTTGATTAATTAAAATTACACATTCCCATTAAAAAAGGAAATGTCTTATCCGAACTATTGATGTGGTGGCATTCATTTGATATGATAAATTGAAATCTTTAATAATCTCCGGTTTAAACAAAATATTTTCATTTATCAAATCAGATGGTCATATATGGAAAGATTTTAATCTTGAGTATTTAATAGACTCATACTTATAGAGTTGTGTCTTTTGACTTACTCGGTATAGTTTGTTCATAATGTCAAACCTAAACTTTATATTTATTTGGGAATGATAATATACAAAATGAAATTCATTCCTTCTTAAATGAAGTTAGACAAATAATTCAGGTCTTGAACAATGGAATGCTCTATTTATGATAAGATCATAAATAATTGTTCATTAGAGAATCACCAGAACTCATGGATAAATATGTAATTGAGAGGTCAACAGATTTGAACCTAGCTCAAATTATAAATTGTTAATGGATGATTGATCTATATGTAATGATTATATCAGTGGACTGTTCGATTCCTATTCAGGTATTTAATTCTATAATGAAAAGAGTGCAGTTTTAGTTTTTTAGTGAAATGACAATGGAATTAATAAATCAGATAATTAATTATTAAAGATTTATTGGAGCTTGAAATTATAGGTTCATATGTCCTCATACTATCTCTATAACACTGTATTAATTAACACTATTAAGCAAACAGTAGCTTGAAATTGAAAGTAGTTTATGTATTATTTAATTAAATGTGAATTAATTAAACGTTATTTAAATAATATGATTATTTAAATATTTAATTGGATGACACGGTGTGGTGAGACCAAACAGTAAATTTTGAAAACAAAACAGTGACAGTCACTGTGCAATTTAGAAAATAAAAGTTTAAATTTATCTATTTAATTTTTTAATTAGTTATTTGAATAATTAGATTATTTCAAATAAAATAATTATTTAATAATTAGATTATTATATATTTAAATTGAACAGATAAATATAATAATCATAATGGGATGTTTACCTTGTGTTTGCTGAATTTGCTATCCACCGATAATTTATAAATTTATATATTATCCTAATTATTAAATAATTGTGATTTAATTGTTTTTGATAAGATTTTTTGAAGTTGCTTTTTTAATATTTAAATAAATTGTTTATTTTAATATTGAATTAGTATTATAATCCAATTTGGTTTCCATCTATTAAAAGATAGAAACAAAAAGAAAAAGAAACAACCTACTCTATGTCTCTTAGGTGACGCAACCCTACTGATTTTATTAATAAAATTTTAATTGTTAAAAGAAAAACAAAGCTTTTTGCTTTGGCCCGACTTTTGTTTTGAAAGAGTAGAGAAAAGAGGAACATTAGCCTGCTTTCTCTGGCTCACGGTGTGCTCCACAACAGAACAAGAAGAGTTATTGTTTTTAGTTTCCTAGACGAGAGAAAGATAGAGAAAGAAAAATAAGTTTATAAATACTAAGCCCCTAGAGTATATTGTGAAAAAGTCTCCCAATATTTTTATTGTTGTCTCATGTGATGAGTACACAATTATAACATAAATTCGATAGTCGTAATTATTCTATTTAAATATTGAGACGTCCATCCGTCCGTTCTTTGGTGTTAGAGATTTGGTGTATAAGAACTTGGTTTGAGGGAATTACAAAGATTCTACAATGGAAGAATTCAGTTCGATGGAATTACGAAGATTCTACAAGGGTAACGATTTCTTTCCTTACTATTTATATTAAATATTAGAATCAATATGACCACAACAATCCGGCTAAAACGGTTTCGTCTTTATAGAAAATATTTAAAACCGGTCCCACTGTTCTTCCGCTGCACTATGCCAATTTTGGTTTTCAGAACCAACAATAACCTGGTTTTTAAAATTTTCTATAAAAAACAAAATTGTTTTAGTCGAATCATTGTGATCATATTGATTCTGATATTTAATATAAATAGAAAAAAAAAAAAGAAATCGTTATCCTTGTAGAATTTTCGTGATTCCCTCGAACCAAATTCTTCCACTATAAAATCTTCGTGATTCCCTCGACCAAGTTCTTTCACATCGAATCTCCAACACTAAAGAATCGATGGGTGGGCGTCTCGGTATTAAGCAGAATAACTTCGACTCTTGAATTTATGTTCTTATTGTGTACTTATCATATGAGACAACAAGACAAATATTGAGAGACTCTCGAATTCGTAGTAATGCACTTAAAAAGTTATGAAATTGAATTATTATATTACAACAATTTTTTGGGATAATTACCCCGATGTCCATCGAAGTAATGACACACTATCAAAATGGTCACTGGATTGAAAAATTGTTCAAAAATGACCGTTTTTGATAAACTTTGTGACACTAATGGTCATTCCATCAAACACAGTTAACTTCTTGTTCACTTGGTATTGAAATGACCATTCTCATATTTAAACTATAATCCCAAGTTTTTCATCCTAATTAATAATCAACATAAGATATTTAAAGATTGTAACTGCACCCACAATGATATCGTATTAACATGCATATGGTTATTGAAAAATATTATATGAAACTTAAGCATCTCTTTTGTATCCAAACACTCGACTTGCACAACAATTTTAAAGATTTGACTCTGGCTTTGTTGCATCATCCTATATGGTGCAGTGGTAAGGCATACAATTAAATTCTATAGTAATTTAGATGTCTACATTGACCAATCCGTTTCTAGAGGTAACAAAATATATGAAGAACATAGAATCAACCTGGTGTGTTTCCCTGAACAAGCTAGTCTCATTCACATTCAAATCAACAAATTAAAAAGATATAGCAGAGGTTGAAAATAATATGTTAACGTAATGATCACGCAGTAGACATAAAGTGAGACTCCAAATACAAAAGGAAACACCCAGCCTCCAAATAAATTTTAAGGACCACCCACATCTTTTCTATTAAACAAACAAAGTCAATTTTAGGGACCATCAACATCTCATTCAATGAATAAAACAACAAAAAAAACACCTATCTTTAACCAATTCGGTGTCTCTTGCATGTTTTTCTCTCCGTTTTTCCCAGAATCATCAATCCCTAGCAGTTGCAATTCACACATCCAAATCAACGTAATCCCTAAAACCTCCAATGTTTACGATGTCTCTTGTTTATTTCATCCGGTGTTTACAGTGTTGTATTATATTTTATATTTTATTTTTGTAATTATAGATAAAGTTACTAAAATACCCATTTATTTAACAGCAGAGTTAACATTGTTTGATGGAATGACCATTAGTGTCACATAGTTTGTCAAAAATAGCCATTTCGGAACAACTTTTCAATCCAGTAACCATTTTGATAGTGTGTCATCAATTCGATGGCCATCAGGGTAATTATCCCCCAATTTTTTTTTTTTTTATAAAAGATTCCAAAATTCTTATTGACATTGACAAAATACACATTCAATATCTCTATAAATTAATAAATATTATTTTATCGATTAATTAATTGATTTTATATGAGCTCAACATTATTTGTTTACAGAAGTTATATTGTATCGATCATGTGTAATAATAAAAACAAGTAATGGAGCTTTAATTAGTATTACAGTCTCAATAATAAGATAATAGATGGATTTTCAAATTAGTTGTATTTATGTTATCACAAGATATAATTATTTTATTTATTTTACTCGTATTAGCATAATATATTTCTAAAATATTAGAATTACATTAAATTTGGTTCCTCACAAGTTTTTAATGGCTAAAACATCCACAGAAACTGTAAAAAGATGCTTTAGCTATCAAATTAATTGATTGAGTTAAAAATAATAACAATTTTGTCCCCGAACCTTTTAAATTGTAACAATTTCACCTTAACACAGGGCCATATTACCGGGTCTCCTCACACGTGCCGGTAAATACGTATGGTCAGACTTGAACACCCAAAATGAACGTGAAAGGGAAGGATTAGATACACTCTTATAGAAGTTTACACCACTCAGCCAACGGTTGTAAATTGTAATAGAAATGAAAAAGAAAATCGGTTTGTTTATAATAAAGAATTAAACAGAGCATATACTAGCAATTTTGGGGGCTATGATGGGCTTTTTATTGGACCCAGTGAGGCCCATAACAATTACTGTATTCACTTTTGGGTTTCGACATAAAGGCCATGAGTAGTTGTATTTTTAAAGCCCAGATGTTGCATTTGTTTAATAGATGGAACCGTTGAAATAAATACACCATATAGATGGTCGTTCTACAATTACTGTGAATTGGGTCGGATTCAAGTTAGGCCCAAACAACTTGGTCTAACTGTCGAACCGGGAGTGTCGACTACTCCTTTAACCTGCAAAAAAGATGAAAACTAAAACAGAGAAAATAAAAGAAATGGTGGGGGGCTTGTTCTATAGCATTATGTTCACCTTGGGCTGAGCGTAAAATTGGAAAGTAATCGTAAAGTGAAAAAGGGTAAAGAATTTTAGTGACCGGAGTTTTGTTTGAGCAGAATTTTGGCAGGCAAAAAGCTTTAACGAGTTCAGAGAGATCAGAATCCCATTTCAGTGAAAGGAACCTTGCATTTATAGGCCTATCCTCAAACAGCTTCGTGATTTCTTTGGTATCAAATCCCTGAAATCAATGCCTCATTTTTTGGGATGAGATAGCAACTAGACCAAGTCAAACTTGGTCAGGTGAAGGTGGAAATAGGGTTACTGAGCTTCAGGTTGACCCATTTCACAGACTTGAACCGGATCCATCAATAATTAGTATATGGGCCTGGACGTTGGGCCTAAAGGCCATGTTTGGCCACCACACACCACACTGTATTATAACACAGAACCGAAGCGAGCGACTTGAATTGAACTGCAAATCAAAAGATCTGCCATGGAAGAGTGAAAAAGGCAGTGATGAAAAAGTTTCAAGGTGTGAGATTTACTTAAAATCTGCCATGTGCCCAATTTTTGTAGCCCAACACACTACTCGACGCATGCATTGGGTTCACTGAAGAATGGGTACCTGTGCGGAGTCTAGCAAGGGCACCAAAATTGGATTACCACAAAATTAGATTAGATAAAAGAGTAGCAGAGTACTACTCTCAACCCTTTTATGATTAATAAGTTTAGGCAAGCGTAACCTAATAATTATGTGAATGGATACGTTAGGGCATATACGTCCAATCTTTTCAAGTGATTGACCAGAAGACCACTTATCGTATTTAGAAAGAGAAAGCGATATGACTGAATATAGAATACAGATAAAATAGACCAAAAATATTTTATTCAGCGTTTTTGATGTATACCGTATACGCAAGAGAAAGGCACAATGAAAATTTTCCACGTTGACAAAAGTGTCATGTTCAATTAATGTATTATATATCAATTTCAGCTGTTGCTTTGAAATAAGTTAACGGAGCTGGTTGGCATCATTTGATGACAAAGAACTGATCAATCAATCAACCATTCAAAGCCACAGGAGGAGTCTGGCCACTTCTGGGTCCTGGGAACTTGATTGTGAGACAAAAGGACAACAGGCATCTTTCACTGTTAAAAGTTCAATTTTTGCTTAAAGTTTACAACAACAACAAAAAAAAAAAAAAACAAAAAAAAACATTATCTCCCCAACTTTCCATTTGGGTTCGGTAATTCCATATTTGCTACAATTCTTCAAATCTGTTTTAACTGTTAATGAACAAAAATTACTAACACAAACAATTTTAGAAAGAGACATAATGGAGTAAATGGACGGCTAAGAAAATCTGACAGACCAGTGGAACAACAATCTCTACTCTCAAATAAGTGGTGGGTCGCACATACTTTGGATCTTGGCAGTGAGACAATAAGACTGAAGATTCTCAATCAGATAATATTAAATATATGCGGCGATTTTTCTCCAGTAAAGTAAAATTCAAAATTGGGAATATTAAGTACTCTAAAGTACGTACAACAAGTCATGGATTATATCAAGCTATATACTTACACATATGTTAAATTACCATTACCTTTATATATTTAAGTATTACAATATTATATAGATTGAGAATTTTTCTACTGAGAAAAACTCGAACCCGTAACCTGAGATTTTAGCCCCCTGAACCAACCTCATCTCGTCCCGTTACCAATATATATTAAGTTTATTTTTAAATATGAATTTAGAATTTTGTTTGGATAATACATATAAAGATTATAAACACTACCCAAAACAACATTTCATTTCGTGGTACTTGAATTTCCAAATACAGATAAAGTCAGGCAACATAAAGTTTTCAAAACAAAAAGGAGGAGAATACAAAAAAGGATACGTCATCACGTGATACTCACGTGATTGGTTTTATCCTTTAAAAAAGAAAAAGAAAAAATATATCATAATAATCCCAAAACGAAGAGCTAATGTCCACAAATTATTCTCCATGTCGATACCTCCACACTATTAAATATATATATATTTTCCATTGGACCCCACCTAGTAGTTATAGCTTCAAGCCTAGTTAGCCAATTCGATATTTTCGATCCCTACGCGCACCAACAGAAACTTGTAACCAAAAGAAAATCATCGAGTCAGGGCTCGCCGGATTACCGGACCCAGCAGAGCTGGTGCGCTCAAATGTGGCAAATGGCCCTCCGTCTTCAAAATCTCCACCGTGGTCCGTCCACCTAGATGTTTTCGAAAGTACTCCGCCACCGATACCGGTATGGACACGTCTTTAGTTGTTTGAATTATCCAGCACGGTACCTTGACCATGCCGAGGAATCCCCGTAGATCGGCGTTGAATACGGTTCTTGCTACGAACAACGATATGTCCGGCCTCATATTGAAAAGCGTCCGGCTAAATTCTCTCACGGCGGTAGGCACGTCAGCTCCGACTGCCAGCGGAGCGAAGCCGTACACCCAAGCCTCGTAGTTTCCTTCCATTGCTGAAAACACTTTCTGTATCTCGGATTCTTCAAATCCTCCATGATAGTCCTCATCGTTTAAGAACCTGAATTTTCAATTTCAATTTACATTTCATAAAAATAAAGATGAAAAAAAAATTAACAAAGAGCGATCGGTTCTGAATTTTATTTTATTTTTTTGGTTTTTTATTTTCATACGTTACCTTGGAGAAGCGCAGATGAGAATGAGTTTGGTGAAGAGCTCAGGGCGGCGTATGGAGGCGAGAATTCCGATCATGGCGGAGACGGAGTGGCCAATATAGGCGCAGCGTTCGATGCCGAGAGCGTCGAGAATGTTGAGCAAGTCATCGACATAAGCGTCGAGAGTGGTGTAGCGAGTGAAGTCAAAGTAATCAGGATTAACACTGCCAGCACATACCAAATCGTAGAGGACGATACGATAATGGCTAAAATACGGAAGAATGCGCTGCCATGCGGACTGGTCGGTGCCGAATCCGTGAGCCATCACGACGATTTTCTCACCGGAACCGATGACTCGGACATGGAGAGCTTCTAGAAGGAGGTTTCCCATTATTTTTTTAATTTTTAATTTTTTAATTTTTTAATTTTTTTTTTTGGTTGATGGAAATGTTTATTTCTGAGAGGGAGAGAAATCGAGAGGAGAAGTGTACAAATATAAAAGAAATTAATATAAGGTAAGGTTAGGTGTGTGTATACGTGTGTGGGTTGGATTTTGGATAGTAAGTCTTCGTTTATTTATATAGCTGACACGAGAGAGTATCTGACTAGAGCTGGACCAGCTGTTGTTTTTATTGGGCTGTTTAGATGTTAGTGTGACGAGGGGGTATTTGATCTTGTTGCGTGACAGGTGAGTTTGGACTTTTTCGTACTGATGAAAATATGAAATAGATGATAATCAGTGGCGGGGAGTGATATGGTTGGACTGTCATTGAAAGGAACAAGGAGGTGCTGTAAAGTTATCTAGTAAGTACTCTTTTGGAATGTCAGATTTCATTTTCATTTCACATTTTCACACGTTTCTTAGACTGTAATTTTCGGTGATATTTTTAGAGCGACCTTCATGAGGTTTATCCTCTTGTAACCATAAACAATTTTATCATTAATTGACACTCACACCCTCTGCCGTTAGATTAAACTTAACTGCTGACTAATTGCTATCTTTAAAATACTAAACTACCCCTATCCCTAAATTAAATTAATTAAAAAAATCATTTTATCAAAATATTAAAAAAAAAAAAAAATGATTTCTAGATTTCTTCATCAATATTAAAAAAAATAATAAAAAATAAAAATAAAAATAAAAAAACATTTACCTTCAACCCAAACCCATATTTCTTCTCTTCTTGCAACAACCAAATCCACACCAAATCTATACCCATATTTCCAGATTTCTTCATCAACATTTAAAAAATAAATAAATAACCTTCACCTTCAACCCAAACCCTGATTTCTTCTCTTCTTAAACTTTATCTTCAACCCAGACAACAACAAATCAATAGTTGCAAGAATTTTGAAATATACACTCTATTTCTCTATCATTGTTTTCTTCTCTAACAGTATTCAGAAGCTAACACAAATCCACCCAAACCACCACCAAATCCACACACAAACCACCACCGATCCACACCCAAACCATTTCAGTCCACATGCACATCACAAGAGAGAGAGAGAGAGAGAGAGAGAGAGACACGAAGTCAAAAATTGTTTCCAGCAGGGGTGTCGTAAAATATAATGAGTTATACAATGTATTTCAGAGGGTACTTTTAAAATAAAATAAATAAATAACGTTAATGTGTATTTATTTGTCAATCGAAACATTAGTAGTTGGAATATAAGTTGATTTAATAGTTGAAATGTTTACAATTACTCTAAAAATAATGTAGTAAAATCTTATGGCCCTTTATTCAAGATTCAATAATAGTGTTTACTGTTTAAGAGTTAAAAAACTAATTTAAATTTAAAGTGTAATAATTGTATTTTTCTAACATCCAAAAACTATTTTAATTTTAAAAAATTTATAAGAGTTTGTTTGATAAAATATCATAATAGTTAAACATAAATATACGTATATATGTTTTTGAAATATTATAATAATTCAAGGTTTGAATAGAGGGAGAGACTCGAACCCACAATCTCATGATATGGGTGTGAGGGGCATACAAATAGGTCAACCCCATCTTGTCTAAAAAAGTATATGTTTGGTTGATATGTTTTAATTATATGAATTAACACATTGATTATTAAAAAATAAATAACATATCAAAAGTATAATATGGTATTAGGGTGATGAGTGAGATAATTAATATGGTAAGAGAGAACACAATTATTTGAATGAGAATAATATTAGTTGAGATGTAACATATATGTTATGATCGATTTTCATTTATATTAAGATACATCGAAATAAATACTATATATAAAATAAAAGATATTTTTTTATGTGATTTGATAGAAAAAATATTATATGTCCTGTTTATAGAGAAATAAGAAATGAAATTGAGGCAAAAACATAAAAATCTAAGAATTAAGGATATTACAAAAATTATAATATAGGCAATTTTTTTAAATTTTCAATATGCTATATCCGTCCCTGGCCATGGCTAGGGGTTGTCACGGCGAGGAAGAGAAGAGGGTTCATGATGAGGAGAAAAAGGCGAAGGCTTGTGCGATAGCGGGTCAAGCTCTGGTTTTTGGCGGTGGTGGGTTTGATGGTTGGGTTTGGGTAGTAGTGTTTGATGTTTAAGATGTTGAAGATGAATAGATGATGATGATGAGGTTTGATGGTGGTGATTAGTGAAGATGATGAAAGAGAATTGATGATGGGGTTTGATGATGTTGAAGATGATCATGGGGTCTGATAAGAGAGGCGACGGTGAGAGGAGATAAAGAGATAATGGTGGGGTAATGGTTGAGAGAAAGAGAAAGAGCTAACGATTTTTTTAAATAAAAAATAAAAAATAGTAATTATAAAGTTGATAATTTTTTTTATTATTATTAATTTAATTTAGGGATAGGGGTGGTTTAGTCATTTAAGGGTAACAGTTAGGCACAGTTGCGTTTAACCTAACATCATGGGGTGCGGGTGTCAATTAATAATAAAGTTGTTTGTGTGCAAGAGGCCAAACCTGGAGGAAGTTGAGTGCAATTTGCTCTATTTTTAATGAGAGCTTCTTTTGACAATCCAATTTTTTCTTTTTACACTTATTTTCTAAAAACACACCATTCTCAAAATTTAAATTTTAAAAAATTCTAAAGACACTTCATTATGTTACAAGATTATCCTTTTTATCTTTTTTGAATTAAATTATTAAAAAAAGAAATTATCTCTCCTAAATCATTAAAGATTAATTATTACATATTAAATACTATCTCCTAAATTGTTAATTACCATATTAAACTCTCTTTTCTATATATATCTCTAATTTCCTATCTCCATTCTTTCTCAAGCAAGACTAGCAGTTAAGAAAAGAAAAAAAAAAAACTTACTAATAAGCTTGATTTTTAGGAACTATATGTATGTATATACTAAAAATAAAACTCAAAAAACAAGTATCTTTATATATATATATATATTACTGTTAGTAAAAAACTAAAATATTCATAAGTTTTTTATTTATTTATTTATTTTTATTTTTTTACTATTGATCAGAGATTGATAAAAAAATATGGAAATATGATTTTTTTTTTTTTCAAAAATGGAGAGAGGTTAATTGGAAAAGAGTTTTAATATGGTAATAACAGATTTCGGAAAGAGAGTTTAATACATAATATTTAATCTAATGATTTAGAAGAGAATTTTTTTTTTTTTTTTAATAATTTAATTATTTTGAAGTGTCTCTAAATTTTTTTGTCTTCTTTAGTAATTTTAATTTAGGTTAAAATTGCCATTAATAAAAAATATTAAATTGGAGTGTGAATAGACAATCTGTGGATTGTAAGGAGAAGCTCTCATTTTTAATATGTACTCTTTTTCTGTCTGTGTTTTGAAATCAGGGAAATTACATTAAACCCCTTAAGGTAATAAGGTTTGACATGATACACCTATGGAAAACTTCCATTTTTCTGCACACAGCTCCCTACACATAACAATTGTTAAATGTTCCGTTAGATTGACTCAATTTGACTTGTAAAATACCCAAAATGCCCTTATATTATATAAAGAAAACATAATAAAATATCAACATAGAATAATAGATAAAAAACAAATAATGCATTAGATTATTAGAATGATTTAAAGTTTAAAACAATTTTTTTTTTAAAAAAAAGAAAAAGGTGGCGGTGAGGCCACTGTAACAAAATGAATTCTGCAAATTAGTGACGAAAGCCTTGATTCCAAAGTCCTCCACTTTCAAATTTGTTTCACAACAATTTCTAACCCAGTTCCCACTCTAGTCCTTCAAACACATCAAACTAACCCAAACCCAAGTCAAACCCCATCAAATTCGACTCAAACCCAACAACAAACACCTTAAATCATCTAGAGCTACCAAAACAACCCGTGACCCGTGAACTCGACACGACTCAAGGTTGATAAACGGGTTCAGGTTGGTTTTAAACAGGTTCAGATCGTAATCGGGTCAACTCATTTGACGTGTTTATTTTTCAGGCCGTGTTGGGTTTCATTAAACGGGTTCACGAGTGACCCATTTAACCCGTTTATTAAATGGGTACATTTGTAATTTTAAATTGTATAGGGGTTATAGCTGTAATTGTACATAGAGTATATATTATCACTTTGTAAACACACCTGAATTCAGTCAGTCACAGTACTACAATTTTTATCTCTCCAGATCGTCTTTGCCTCATCGTCTCTTCCTCTCAACTCGCCGATCATCCTGTGTTCCTTCGCCTTTTCCCATCTTCATCGCCTATAGATTGCATATTTGCTTATATATTTATTTATTTATTATTCTTTTCATTTTAACAAGATATGATTTTGTTTCTTTTCATTTTAACACATCGATTATCATTCTTTTTATGGTTTTTTATTTTTATTTTTATTTTTTATTTTTTTATTTTTATTGTTGAAATAGTGTATTCAATTTGATCATCGTTTTCCTTCACACAATGTTGAACTGATGTAGTTCATTTTCTTATATATATATATTGAATATATATATATATATATAGATTCACACATTTTGTTGAACCGTTAAAACGGGTCACGAGTCAACCTATATAATATGTTTATCTATCCGTGTCGCGTCAGGTTTCAAGGGGTTGACCCATTTAAGTAAACAAGTCATGTCAAGTTGAGGGTTAAATGGGTTTGTGTCATGTCGGGTTGAGTCGAACCTTACTCATGGACCCGTTTTGACAGCTCTAAAATCATCCTCCAAACCCCAACCCCATCTCCATGAATAAAGTTGATATGGAGAAGAAACGACATCCTCTACCATTTTCCGTTGTCGGAGGCTTGGTGTTCGAGTGTTAGGGTTGTGTGTGTGTTTTTTTTGTTTTTTGTTTTAAAATTTTTTCTAGGGTTGTGCTTGGAGAGTTGCGGATCTTTGCATCTATAGATTTGATTTTGTGAGGCCATTTTCAACCCATTACTCCAATTTGATGTGATTTTTACACCAAAAATCCAAAATGGTGTAACTTTCACACCATTTATTTTTTTCATCTCCTACCTATTACACTAAATCTAACACTAAAAAGAATATTCCTTTGAATATTCTCTTTCTTTTTTATTTTATTTTTTTATTTATCAACAATTAACATTTCACCAATCATTTAATTATACATTAATTAACATAATATTGCAATAATGTATTTTGCTTTTAATTTTAGTGTTTTCAAATCAGTGATTTAAAAATAATAGTAATTTTTGAATTATATACTTGATTTTACTTTATTATAAATGTTAATATAAATAATAATTAAATTAAAACAAATATAAATTAAACAAAATGATTAAATAATAAAAAGGATACAGTTGAATTAAATTGATTGATAGTTATAGAGTCAAGGGTAAAATGGTTACTAAAAATACTTCATATCTACAGTGTTGCACCATATATAACGTAGCATCGTAGAAAACTTCAAATTGGCATCAAAGGATGAAGTTTGGTTGGAGATGTCCTAAGAGGTTTGGTGACTGGAAATTGATCTACAATGTTTTTTTTCTTTTCAAGAGAGAGGACTTTGAAGAGAGAGATAGTATTTGAGATTGAGTATTTCTAATTAATTAACTGTGTTTTAGTTTGCTAAAAAAAAAAAAATTAATAAACTGTTTATATTTTATCACAACTTTTTTTTTAAGAATTTTAGTAAATGTTTATAATTAAAATGTGGTAAAGTCCAATATGACCCTTTAGTGTTTGTTGTTAAGTTTGTTGCTAAATAGATCACCGCATTAATATTGAAACACTCCCAGGTAAGTGCATCAAAGGCTCAAAGCCAAACCTTAAGGGGTCCATTGTAATTTCCCCTTCCAAATTTGAACACTTATTGAAACTTATCAGAGTAAACTGTATTGCTATGGCAAATGCAATGGATTAAATTTGACAAAGTGAAAGCATCATTTGCAGAAACACAATATAACTTTGATTTGCACCAATTAGTCAATTACAAATAAACTAAAGACTTTATTCTTTTTAAAAAAAAATTATAATCCATGTCTTGGATATAATTATGGTGTTGAAAAGTTATGGTCACCAACCATAGCCATTCAATATTTAGCCCAGATTAGGGATGTCAATGGTACGGGTCGGGTACGGGTTTTCCAATACCATCCCCAATTCCAATTAATATGAGAACTACCATCCCTTGTGAATACCCGCCTTAAAAGAAATGGTGCGGGTACGGGGATTTCCCATTAGGGGATCGGTTTTTTACCTCATACCATCCTCATCCCATTAATATATATTTTTTTAATGACTTTTTAATAAATATCATATAAATATTATTGAATAATATGAAAATAATAGTGTAGGGTATATTATATATAATGATTTGGAATGAAGTAGTGTTTCAATGGAGGGGAAAAAATGGGAAAAAAATGAGAGGGAAAATTATGTTAGTCGAAGGTAAAAAATAAAGGAAAATTATGTTTTCTGAAGATAATAGTCATGGTACTAATTTTTTTATTTTTTTATTTTTTTATTTTAAAGAGTTAATTCCAATACTAATTAAGTGCTTCAAATATATATATATATATATGTACATATAACGGGGTACGGGGACGGAACGGGACGGAGACTTGAAATCTCGTAACCGTACTGAAATTAAATCGGGTATTAAAAAAAATACTGGCCCCATACCACAACTTAATTGGTACGGTTAAACCTGCCCTTAACGGTTCGGGTCCCCACGAGTAGGGGTGTACGTTTTCGGTTTGGTTTGGGTTGAAGCTCAATGTCAAACCAAACCAATATGGATCGGTTTGGCTATATTTCAACCAAAACCAAAAATATTTAAATAAAAAATCATGACATAAAATATTAATTATATATATATACATGTATATATACCCTGATTAAAGACATGTTTGATAACATCTATGCTTTTGAAACCCTAATACATCAATCAATCAGAAGAATTGTATCCAAACAAATAAATAAACTATAAAAACTTAAAGTAATCAGTAAAAGTTATAAAACCTGGACTGAACAGAAAACGTAGGTAGATTTTATATTTTAGTTTTACTTTCTAAAATATGTGGTTTGGTTTGGATTGGTAAAATATTTCACTCAAGCCAATTCACCAACCCAAACCAAACCACCTTTAATCGGTTTGTCCAAAAGACAACCCTAACCACCCATTTTTAATATTTGTAATCGAACCAACCCAAACTTTATGGGTTGGGTTGATCGGTTTGGTTCGGTTTGGCGGTTTTTTGCACACCCCTACCCACAAGTCCCCGGACCAATGAGTAATTTTCACATCCCAGCCCAGATAAGGACCAACAAAATCTCGTGAACTTTTGCAGTGGGTCTTAGTTCCAATCCAATAATAGCTTTGCTGGTGAAAACTCCGATCTAGTGTCCCACCATCTATCTGCAACAATATCCTGTGCCAAGGTTCTTTAGGTTCTTTTTACATTCATTGACATTATAATTATAGATAATCTGGTTGGTCCCAAACAAATAATTTGAAAAACATAAGAAAATAATAACAATGAATCAAATAAAAACCGACAGTAGCTTAGAGCATCTCTAATGGAGCGCCAAAATGATGTAAATTTGTGCTCCAATGCAACACCAAAATCTAAATTCCAAGAAAAAAAATAAAATCGGTGTTCATATAGTACTGTTGCAAACTCGCAATATTCATCAACACCAAATATTTTTTTTGTTAAATGTCCTCTCATACTTAATTCTAATAATATGTATTCCAAAAAAAAAAAATACCATTTGAAATTTTTTGTTTAGATCTTTAAAATGACACCAATATTGATAAACATGTTTACTTTAATTAATTTACTTATTAATTATACATTTAGAATATTTCCAAATGATGCTCCTTTTACATCAATTTGGTGTAAAATCTGGAAATGCTCTATAAACTCTAACCAAATTCCAGCCTCATCTTCTTGCCTGCCCACTTTTTTCCATTTCTCTAAACAAAGAAATTTTAAAAGGCAAAATAAAGGGCCACCACTTATAATTAATTAGTTTTTGTAAATCACAGTTATTATATATATTTAAATGCTTAATATTACGGATCCTGTATATTTGGTTGCCATATTGTGTATATTTATTTCCTATTCTTTGTTTATTTAGTTTCCTTTACTGTTTAGGCAATATCCCTTTGATATGGGATCACGATAAATTAGGCTTGTAATTAGCATAAGATTTCTCTCATTCTCTGTATATGTATATGACCTTTTTACAGACATAATACACAAGAAAATCATTCTGCAAATTCTTTTGTTTTCTTCATTACTATGTTTTAACATGGTATCAGAGCTGTGTTCTAGGACCTAGCTTTTTCTTCTTTCAACAAAGTCATCATGACAGTAGAGGATCAAACTACAAAAACTCCAACAGCTGAATCTCAAATATCGTCACAATCTCTTTTCAAACTCTCCAGTATCAACAACAACAATACATGTATGGATCCATCAAATCCATACTTTGTTCATCATTCAGATCATCCCGGACACGTACTTGTTCCAACAAAATTGAACGGTGCAAACTATCAATCATGGAGCAGAGCCATGATCCATGCTCTCACAGCCAAGAATAAAATTGGTTTCATCAATGGAACCATCAAGCCCCCTTCAGAGAAAGAACAGCCTACTGAGTTCGCTTCATGGAATCAATGCAATAGCATGATTTTATCATGGCTTACTCATTCGGTGGAACCCGACCTGGCGAAAGGGGTCATTCATGCCAAAACAGCGTATCAAGTATGGGAAGATTTCAAAGACCAGTTCTCACAAAAGAATGCACCGGCGATTTATCAAATCCAAAAATCGTTGGCGTCTCTTTCACAGGGTACCATGACCGTCTCAACCTACTACACGAAACTCAAAGGATTATGGGATGAGTTAGAAACATATAGAGCTATCCCTGTATGTGATCAGTCTAAAGCACATACTGAACAGAGAGAGGAAGATCGGATGATGCAATTCCTTATGGGTCTTAATGACACCTTTAGCATCGTTCGTAGCAACATCCTTATAATGTCACCGCTGCCCAATGTTCGTCAAGCCTACTCCCTTGTCATTCAAGATGAAACACAACGAAAAATGACATCAGAAATCACCGAAAATTTTTCCATCGCAGCAGCTATTCAGAGCCGACAAAACAACTACTCCAACAAGTCCAAAGACAAGCGTTGTGAGCATTGCAATAGAGATGGTCATACGATCGAAAATTGCCGTACTCTAAAATTTCATTGCAAACATTGTGGTAGGAGAGGCCATACCGAAGAAAGGTGCAAATTTAAAAACGGTACATGGACTTCCAATAGCTCGGAATTTCGAGGTAGTCAAAACAATCAATCACAACAGCAGCGACATGGATCTCGAGAGAATGGTTCTAACTTCTTCCCTGCAGCAAATGCAACAGAGTCTTCACAAATTATACATGGAGACAATTCTCAAAGCAACAACTCAAACAATTCCACACATGGATTTTCTCCTGATCAACTTCAACAACTTGCTCGTGCCTTGTCCATGATGTCAACAAACAACAATGGTAATAGCAGTGCTTATGCAAATGCTGCAGGTCTGTCTCTCTTTTCTAATGTTTCAATTAATTCAGTTTTTACTAAGCCTTGGATTTTGGATAGCGGAGCGACTGACCACATCACTTCAGATTCCACACTTTTCACTAAAATAGAATCATCTTCCACACCAATTGTAAATTTACCTACCGGATCTTCAGCCTCTATTACTTCCGCTGGCACTATACCATTTAATACTGATATTACTTTAGACAATGTTTTGTGTGTTCCATCTTTTCGTTTAAATTTGATGTCAGTTAGTAAACTCACCACTGCCCTAAATTGTTGTGCCATTCTTTTTCCTAAATTTTGTATTTTGCAGGACTTGGCTTCGGGGAGGATGATTGGTTCGGGTAGACAGCATGGTGGTCTTTATTACATGTCTCCATTACAACATGCACCTATCTCTCACCAAGTCTCTCAACCTTCCAACTTGTGGCACATGCGCCTTGGACATCCATCCCCATTCCGTCTTAAGTTAGCATCTTCTCTGTTATCTTCTAATAAAATTTCATTTGATAATAATTGTACTGTTTGTCCTATGGCCAAACAAACTAGATTGCCATTTTCTTCAAGTTTTATAACAACTAAAGCTCCATTTGATTTATTGCATTGTGATATTTGGGGTCCACACAAAGCTCACACACATTCGGGGGCACGTTTCTTCCTTACTATTGTCGATGATTTTACAAGGTGTACATGGATTTTTCTTATGCAGTATAAATCGGAAACTCAAAAAATTCTACAATCTTTCATTACATTTGCACAAATTCAATTTCAAGCTTCTGTTAAAGCTGTCAGAGTAGATAATGGTTCTGAATTTGTTTCCATGAAAAATTATTTTCTATCTAAGGGCATAGAATACCAGCATACTTGTGTTTACACTCCACAACAAAATGGAGTTGTTGAACGCAAACATCGCCATATTCTCACAGTTGCTCGTGCATTATTTTTCCAATCACGATTACCTCTTGTTTTCTGGGGTGAATGTGTCATAACAGCTGTTTATCTTATAAATCGACTTCCATCACCATTATTATCCAATAAATCACCTTTTGAGTTGTTATACCATCGTCCACCATCACTTGATCACTTGAAAGCCTTTGGTTGTTTGTGTTATGCAACCGTTGTCCATCCTACTCATAAATTTGACCCTCGTGCCAAACAATGCATTTTTGTTGGATACCCAACTGGGCAAAAAGGATACAAACTTTATGATCCAGAGACCCACAAATTTTTTGTTAGTCGTGATGTCAAGTTTTGTGAGACCACATTTCCTTCTCTTTCTCCTCAACCCAATTCTGATGTTACTTCTTCTTCCCATTTACTTGACATCATCGACAATTGGTCTTCTTCACAACCACTAAATCCACATAGTAACCAAACTCTACCTCAAACTACCAATGAACCTTTGCCAAACACCTTACCAGTAGAACCTTCTCACCAGCCTACCTCAGAACCTCTCACTGTGGTGCCTAACACGATTCGTCATGACACTCTCTCTACTGACAATACACTCGATTTTGACAATGCACCCATTTCTGAAAATACAACTACAGTACCTGATTCTGACACTTCTATCTCCAATCCTACCAACCCCATTACTCCTTCCGCTCCATCTCTCCGTCATTCCACTCGTTCTAAGCAACCTCCGACATGGCATAAAGACTACATACTATCCGCTCAAGTCAATCGTTCTATCCCGACATCAAGCTCAACATCAGGTACTCGATACCCTATTTCTCATTTTCTTTCATATTCTCGCATATCTTCTGCCCATTGTACTTTTTTAGCTAACATTACAGGTCACAAAGAACCAACCTCCTATGCTCAAGCTATCCTTGATCCACATTGGCAAGACGCAATGAAATCTGAATTAGAAGCACTAGAACAGAATCACACCTGGAGTATGGTTCCCCTTCCTATCGGTCATAAACCCATTGGTTGCAAGTGGGTTTACAAAATCAAGTACCGGTCTAATGGCACTATTGAGCGTTACAAAGCTCGTCTTGTTGCAAAGGGATACACTCAGGTAGAAGGCATTGACTATCATGAAACCTTCTCTCCCACTGCAAAGCTTACTACACTTCGTTGCCTTCTCACTGTTGCCGCTGCCCGCAATTGGTTCATTCATCAACTTGATGTCCAAAATGCCTTTCTACATGGCGACTTACATGAGGTTGTGTATATGAAGCCTCCACCTGGTCTTCGCCGACAGGGGGAGAACATTGTATGTCGGCTCAACAAGTCTCTCTATGGTCTCAAACAAGCATCGAGAAACTGGTTCTCCACCTTTTCAGACACCATTCAGAAAGCTGGTTATCAACAATCCAAGGCTGACTATTCTCTCTTTACTAAAGCTCAAGGTACTTCCTTTACCGCAGTTCTCATTTACGTTGATGATATACTATTGACAGGCAATAATCTTCAAGAAATGGAACGTCTCAAAAGGTTCCTTCTAAAAAATTTCCGCATGAAAGATCTCGGTGACTTAAAGTATTTTCTAGGCATTGAATTTTCTCGATCAAAAAGAGGAATTTTTATGTCCCAAAGAAAATATTCACTTGACATTTTGCAAGATTCAGGACTACTTGGTGCACGTCCAGACAAGTTTCCAATGGAGCAAAATTTAAAACTTACTCCGACAGATGGAGTACTATTGGATGATCCAACCAAGTATAGAAGACTGGTGGGTAGATTGATCTATCTTACTGTGACAAGGCCTGACATAGTATACTCTGTTCGAACATTGAGTCAATTTATGCATGAACCCAGAAAGCCACATTGGGATGCAGCTTTACGTGTCCTCAGATACATTAAGGGCACACCTGGTCAAGGTTTGTTATTTTCTTCCACGAACAGCCTTGCTCTCAAAGCTTTTTGTGATTCAGATTGGGGAGGGTGTCGTACCACAAGAAGATCAGTTACAGGGTATTGTGTCTTTCTTGGAGATTCTCTCATCTCATGGAAATCTAAGAAACAAGCAAATGTCTCTAGATCATCTGCAGAAGCCGAATACCGAGCCATGGCAAACACATGTTTAGAATTGACATGGTTGCGCTACATATTGCAGGATTTAAAGGTTACCCAACTAGCTCCTACACCATTATTTTGTGACAACCAGGCTGCCTTACACATTGCAGCAAATCCCGTTTTTCACGAGCGAACAAAGCACATTGAGATAGATTGCCACATAGTACGAGAAAAACTGCAAGCCGGAATGATTAGTCCTTCGTATATGCCTACGCGCTTACAGTTGGCGGATGTGTTTACAAAAGCTTTGGGAAAGGACCAATTTGTGACACTACGTAACAAGTTGGGACTTCACGATATTCACTCTCCAACTTGAGGGGGAGTATTACGGATCCTGTATATTTGGTTGCCATATTGTGTATATTTATTTCCTATTCTTTGTTTATTTAGTTTCCTTTACTGTTTAGGCAATATCCCTTTGATATGGGATCACGATAAATTAGGCTTGTAATTAGCATAAGATTTCTCTCATTCTCTGTATATGTATATGACCTTTTTACAGACATAATACACAAGAAAATCATTCTGCAAATTCTTTTGTTTTCTTCATTACTATGTTTTAACACTTAATGGCTTATTATGGTCTAATAGTGACAACCCCTGAAAGGGATGGCAATTTTCATGCTTGTTCCTTATCCGAATATAAAATAAATAAATAAAGAAGTGAAGAATAATAATTGAAACTAATTTCCAGCAGAATAATAAATAATTGACATTACAGAGACCCAATCTGCATCTGAGTTCTGGGTATCATCATCAGTTTAAATCTCAACAAAGTGCAAAATTTTGATATATATATATAGAGAGAGAGAGAGAGAATCTCCAGCGCCGGTTAAATGAACAGAAAATTGTAGGGTCGCAACTGGAATCTGATTCAATGGGGGTTGCCTTCACTTGGAAAAATTATACTACATCCACGGTCCATCTTCTTCTTGTTGCCGCATCCATTTCATTGGCCACAGAATTGACTAAATCTCTTCAACTACTCCATATCTATTTTTGCAAAATAAAGGAAATACAAGCAGGATCGCATGCACAAGCTTTATTTGATTATTTTATCGGTATATATCTTATCTTTTAATGTGACTACTAACTAATAAAGTACTGCAATTATGATTTGCTTTTTTTTTTTTTCTTACGATAAATTCTGACACCAAATAATAATCGCTTTAAGGGCCTGCCGCGACTTGTAGTGCATATGCGGATTGCGATCCAGATATCAACTATCATGGACGATGTGACAGTGAGCACTTCCTCTTCCACATTAGTAGTAGGGATTAAAGTCTTATAATGTGTATTTTACAAGCAATTGTAAGAAGTTTTCTCAACAATATTACAAAGATATATATTTAAAAAATAAATAATTACGTACATCATCTTTTAGCATAATTGGTAGTGCACCTCTCTTTCACATAAGTGGTGAGGATTTCAAATCCGACAATTCGCATTTTACAAGCATATGTGAGGAGTAGAGATGTCAATAGGTCAGGTTCAAATGGATTTTGAAAAATCCACACCGGAACCCACTTGCTACACCTATACTTGCACCCGTGAACTTCTACGGGTTGCTGCTGACGAGTGATGAAGTTGAAGTTTCAGGATAAAGTGACTGCTATTGATGAATGACGAAGTTGAAGTTTCAGCAGAAAGGTGACAAATGGTAGGGTTTCAGTGTTTCACTCAAAACTACATCATTTTTTTTACTCAAAACGACGTAGTATTGATGACATTTTTTAATGTATACTTGTTTCACGGGTGCGGGTCAAATTGCCATCCTTAGGCCATATCCAACCCAAAAACCCAACTTGATGTAACTTTTGCATTAAAATGGTGCAACTTTCACACTATTTATTTTTTTCATCTCCAACCCATTGTACTAATGACACATTTACTAATCAGGAATGAATGGAATCAGAATTAAGTTCCATCGGAAAGGGAATGGAGAAGAATCAGAATCAGAATCAAGTTACTAAATTACATTCCGATGTTTACTAACAATTTAAGAATCGGAAACATAATCAAATTTATTCTATTTCTAATGTTTACTTAAATTAAAGAATCAGAATAATACATAATTGATTACAAAAATACTCTTGTGTATAAAACATGATGAAATATATATATATATAATTTATTATGAAAATATATATTTTATATTACTCATAACACTATAAATATAATAATTAACATCTTTATATTGTAATATTTGAACTAATTAGATAAAGAACTATTTAGATAACTTGATTAAAAAAACGTAGCCGCAACCGTATATATAAGAGATATGAATATGCCATAGTTATTATTATTATTTATTTTGAAAAGTGCTATAATTAATTTTAGTTCATATATTGTATTGTAATATGTATATATAAAGATGATTTTTTTATGAATCACATAGCTAGAATAATATAAACTATTAACTATGTAAACCAATATTAAGATTATAAAAAATAAAATAAAAACCAATATGATTTATGTAAAGTAAAAACAAAAGTCAATAATCATGAAGAAAACAGTTGTTTTTTTTTTTTTTTTTTCTTTTAAGTGAGGATATTTTAGTAAATAAATCATGAATTTATTTTTCAATCAGGAATGGGAACTTGATTCCTAGGGTGTGTGGGAGGAATCAAGTTTCCTTTCCATCAGGAACTTAATTCCCTTTCTTGAGTAAGATTCCTGATTAGTAAACACGTCATAAATGTTACACTAAAAAGAATATTCCATTTCTTTCCCTTTTTTATTATTTTTCAACAATTAACATTTCACCCCATAATTAACATAATATTACAATAAGTTAAAAAATTGCATTTATTATTAAATTAACTTAAACATTACATTTAATAAATTAAAAAAGGAAAAAACTTTAAAATAAAAGTAAATGTTGATCGTCATTTCAATTAATGTATTTTGCTTTAATTTTTGTGTTTTCAATTAAGTGATTTATGTATAATTTTTTTAAAAATAAAATTGTATTATACACTTAATTTTAGTTGATTATAAACGTTAATATAAATAATAATTAAATTAAATTAAATATAAATTAATTCATTAATTAATAAAAAGGATTTAATTAGAATAAATTAATTGATTAAGGATAAACTGTGATTAAACAAAACGGTAAGATAAGAGATACAATCAAAATAGATTTTATTAAATATGGGTCAAAGAGATAAAATAAAGATGAAAATTTTGCTCCAAATGAATAGTGTTGTGCCAACACTGTTCAATAACACAAAATGGCGCATGGTTGGAGAACAATTTTGCTCCAATTTGATGAATTGCGCCAAAATGGGTGTGGGTTGGAGATGCTTTTAGTGGGAAGTTTTCTTCCTGTATTATGGGAGTAGTAATCTTCCATTATGCTGATAGATATCCGGACCGTAAATGTATTATTATATCTTGTCAGTAATATCGTAATAATTCTTGTAATATTTAAAATAATAAATAAATAAATACATAAGGGAAAAGGCCAAAAGGTTTGGTCCCTCGTGGCTCACACACGCACCATTCATGTGAAAAACCAACTTAGAAAATTCATGTTCGTGGGTCATAGAGTCATATGATGACCGGCCCACGCCAATCGTTAATTTCTAATCCTATCTTCTTCTCCAAGTCAAACTTGCAATTAAATAATTTGAGCATGCAGTTTGTGTTATCTGGTCTCACAATATAATGTGCATACTGTTTGTCCTATATATTACGTTTTTCCTTTATTATATTTCACTCATTTAACTTTAATTAATCATTCTAGTCTCGGTTAGTTTAATTTAATTATTGGAATTATGAATTTTTTGTTATTATTTATTTATTTTTTTGTCAATTATCATTTACAAATTAATGAGTATATTTGTTGTTAGAGGATCTCCAACCCATGTACCAATCATTAATTTGTAACAATTTTGCTCTCCAACCAGTATGCTAAAAGTTGCGCCACTTTGTATCTCCTTCATCTGGTGCACTTGATCAAGTGCAGTTGCTTTCTCTATGATACTTTTGCGCATTATTTTTACTCTCTAAATTTTTACTTATTCATAGATTGACCATTATTTAATAAAATTTATTACGTTTGTATCCTTCATTTAAATGTTTTATTTAATCACAGTTTTTACCCATATTCTATCAAATTTATTCTAATGTATCCCTTTTTTTATCTAATGCTTTTGTTTAATTTAATTATTATTTATAATAATATTTATAATAAACAAAAATTAAGTATATAATACAAAAATTACTAAATGTTAATAAAAAAAACACTAAATTGAAAACAAAACAATAAAAGCAACACACAACATTAATAAAAACATAAAAACATTAAGGAAAAATACAACAAAAATTACAACAACAATTTAGTAGTCTGGGAGATTATTTGCGGGTCCTCAAAAATCATTGAAATATTGGTCAAAAGAACCAGAGGTATTTTGAGATCCTTGACCTTGTTGTTGAGATTCCATAATTTTTTGATCGTTCATTTCGAACAAACTCGCGTAGCCGCGTAGGCTTGGATCAGTTTCGAAATTCAATTCAAATCTTTTAGTAAAATTTTATTTTCCTCCTGTAATTCAGCCACGGCCCATTTTTTGACTCATTTTGAGCTTGTATCATTTGGATTTCGTAATTTTTTTGTTAATTAAATGATGAAATGTTAATTGTTGAGAAATAATGAATAAAAAAACTATTTAAGAGAATATTCTTTTTAAAATAACATTTGGTGTAATGAGTTGTAGATGAAAAAAAAAATCAATATGTAAGTTGCTACAATTTACTACAATTTAGCATTTTAGGTTGGAGATGCTCTTAGAGTCGTATCCATGTAAATCGAAAGTTAAATAAATAAATATTATTTACCATTGAAAATGTAAAAGTAATTTTTTTATTCACTTTTTGTATGTTGTTATAAGTTTACGTTAATATTTTCTTTTTAATATTATTTTAAATGATTTTTTCTTTTTAATATAATCATTATTATTGACATGACATGTATAATGAGAATCATATCAATCAAATCATTTCCCTAATTTTGTCCTTTGTACCATCACTTCTATCTTCAAATTAATTGTGTCACTCTTTCTCTCTTGTATTTTCCCCACTCTTTTTCTATTGATGGCTTAGAGCATCCACATTGGTGGAGTGATAAAACAAGACTCACTTTGTGCCACATCATCAAAAATGGATCTTCTTTTCAAAGAATGGGTCTTCCCATTTGGGTCTCTTTTATTTGGATCCATTTTCCCCACAATGGGGCAAAATTAAAAAAAAAAAAATGGATCCACTTTTTTTACTTTTTTCCAAATAATCATTACTCTTCTTTAAAATATTATATATATATATATTAATAAAGAAATTATATAATATATTTTAAATATCAACACTATCAACAATTATTTAACAAATTATAATTCATTTTAAAAAAATTATTAATTTAAAATTATCACAACCGAATTACATCAACAATAAAAATAAATATTTAAAACAAAATATTATATACGATTAGACATGGCGTCGGTTTCGGTTTGAATCCGGCTTCGGTTTTGAACCTTCAAAATCGGCTCCAATTTCGGTTTTAAAGGTCCGATTCCGGTTTTAAAGGTCCGATTATGGTTCCGGTTCCGGTTCTGAAGGTTCGGTTCCGGTTCCGGTTTCGGTTTCGGTTTTGGTTCCGGTTCAGGTTCCGGTTCCTCGGTTCCGGTTCCAGTTCCGGTCCGGTCCGGTCCGGTCCGATTTTAGCGGTTCCACCGGTTCGGGTCTGGTATTCCGATGGTTTAGGTCTAGCGGTTCCAACGGTTCGGGTTTCGACGGTTCAGTTTCATTGAAATAAAATTTTATAATTGATATTAAAATTATTTATATTTTTTTCAATATATATTATTATTGAAATTAATAATAATATATTTAAATTATAATAATTTAAATATATATTTATTAAATATATATTTATTAAATTTAGGGGTGGGCAAAAAACCAGTGAACCGAACCGAACCGGTTCAATCGGTTTTTCTTCGGTTTTTCACTATTTACCGGTTCAATTCGGTTCGTTTTAAAAAAAATGGATATTCCGGTGAGGTTTCTAGTTCATGGGTTCAAACCGGTGAACCGAACCGAGAACCGGTCTATATATATATATATATCAAAATTCCGAAATTGTTCCGTTGTTGATTTAATTAAATTTATTTATATTTTGTCATTATGTATATAATTATTGAAATTAATAATAATATATTTAAATTTAAATAATTGAAATATAAATATTAAATATATATTTTTTCATTATATATATATTTTTTGAAATTAATAATTATATATTTTAATTTAAATTTAAATTATATATATATAAATTAAAAAAAAAAAAAAAAGGCCCAACCCAATGATTGGAGAGGGTTGAGAACCCAACCCCAATCATTGGGCAAGACCCAAATTGGGTTCCAAATGTGGAACTCCATTTGGGTCTACTCTTGTGGACCCCACTTTTGGGTCTTATTTTTTGGGTCTCATTTGCAACCAATGTGGAACAATTTTATGAAACCCAAAATGGGTCTTGCAAAGTGGGTCTTCTTTTTGCACCAATGTGGATGCTCTTATGAGAACGATTATAGGAAAGGGTTTGATTTCTATAGATGGCAAACAGGGAAGGAGTAGTATATATAGAGTGTCCATTTGTCAAAAATGCCATGTTAACATAAAAAAATTTCTTTAAAATCAAAAAAGTAAATAATTTATTTATTTAATTTATAAAGAAGAAATTGACACATCATTATAGACATTCAGTGAAGTAAACATGTCGTCTTAGAACATCTCCAATGGTAATGGATCTTAATGGTAATGTATATTGCATTTGAAAAAAATGGTGATATGTCAATATTGTCAAACCAATTGTTTCATGTAACTAAACTTAATAGACATTCAAATGAAAAAAATTGTCTTCAATGCTTCACTTGTAAAGTACGTGTTTTTAATGATATGTCAATTTATTATTGATCTTCTTAAATATACTTTAGAATTGTTGAATAAAATAAAGTAGAAAACAAAAGTGGTTGCTGATTGAAGTCACTGAATCAACAAGATGGCTGTCAGAGAATCATGTTGATAGCCCCTAAAAAAAAGTTATCACCTCAGCTTGATGTTGTACTAGAGAGATTGCATTGGTGATGAATTTTTTAACAAAGTGACCGTTCATTCTACGTGATATGTAATTTTTTCACGATCCACATTACCATTGAAGATGCTCTTATAGATTACATTCTACAAGTTACAAAGAATTAAATTAAACCAATTAAAATTTGAAAAATAAACTTGCAATAAGAGTAAAAACCTTGTGACAAATTACATTTTTACTTGCACATTATGATAAAAAAAATCAAAAAGCAAAACGTTAGGATGGGACCAAGAATGTTACTTTGGATAGAGATATACAGATTACAGACAATAGAGAACAACAGGAACCCAGCTTTTTTTGTAAGGTAGGTATGCAAAGCAAAGGCTAAAACTAAGCCAACATTGTCCTTTGTATCAAAATAGGTGAGAGATTGGGGCCTTTGGGGCCCCCCCAATAAAAACCCAAGACATGCATTTTGAGAAAACAAACACTGACATAGAAAAAGAAAGAGAGAGTGTTTGGAATCAATGGCTCTGATTTTTTCCGTACAATCTTGTAGTTGTGGAGCCAAAGTTTCTTTCTTCCATGAAGATTGATTGAAGATGGAGTCTCCAACTCTCCTTAATTGGTTTCATGAGTCATTGAGCTTATCTTATCTACAACTTTTTTGCTCTTTCTTTTTCTTTACTTTTATTTGCATCTACCTACCATATTCGACCTCATCGTAGTTATACGGAAATAAAGAAATTATAAAATGACTCGATTCATCTGTATGATTTCGTTTTTCAGTTTTAAACTCAAATGATATTAGCATAGGATTACCAATGGGATTAGTTGTAAAACATATATATTATTTGAATCCAAGTCACTGAAAGGGTGACTGGGATTTGGATTTGAAGGTGTGTTTAGTTTCCTTGCTCAATTAAGTAGGAGATTATTACAAGTGTATTTTCATATTTCCACTATATTGACTACTTTTTTTATATATAATTTATTATTTGTTCCTGCTATGCCAAGTGTCTCCTTTGTAACCCTTGGATATATCGAGATTTCAATTAAAGTCTAAAAATTTCTACTTTTACGGCATGCGCCAGTTTTTCCAGGAGATGCCACTCTTTTCCAATTCAAGTATTCAACGTGGTTCCCATGTTAGAATGTGACTGAGACTGACATTGCCATATTATTATTATTATCTACTTAGATTTCATGTACTTGGATAAGGTCTATCCATGTCCAATCTCGTGGAATTACGAATACGTAGCAGGAATATTTGGATGCGGAAATCTTAATTTGTCCGTCCACTCACATCACATCACGTGATAAAATTTTAAATTCGAATCTTTTTTTTCTTCTGTTCAATTACACTTATAAATATATAATGATTTTTCTATGTGTGTATATGCAGTCAAAAACTCAAAACGCACGAGTGACACCACCATTTATTCAGTCTGATAATATTATTAATTCGAATCGTATCATCCAAACGCACTAGTGACGGTGTGTGCGCGTGCCTATTTCACCAGAATTTCTGTCTCTTGATGTAAATTGTAGACCCTATTTTAATTTTGTTGAGGCAAATTGATTGTGGTTGCACGCGTGCATGAACACAAGTCCACACAGTGCATATATAGATTCTGTAAGATATTGGTGGAGTTTCCATTATGCTTGATTTAATTCCTATTTTACTGTTCTATCTCTTATGTGACGTAAAATATATCTTCTTTTTTATCTCATTATTCATATGCCCGTGAAAGTGGTCGTTGAATTTTGTAAACCAGTGAGTGAATTGCCTTTTTGCGGTTTAAGCATCAAATCGTTGTTTGTTTGTAATTATTCCTTCTTTTGATTTGACATTGAACTAGAAAAGTTGCAATTCTTATGCATCTATTAATTCTAGGCAACCCTAGACTTTCCATTAGAGGAGTCAAACAGTTGGGCCGGGCCGTAAATTTTTAGACCCATCCCTACTCTAGAGCACTCTGGGTTTGGGTGACTTGACTTGTTTTTTTTTATTTTATATAATATTATTATTTTTTTTTCATTTTTAAATCCGATCCTAACATCAAGTCCGTGAAAACCAGACCATCCGAACCCACGAGCTTTGATAGTCAAATCCGGCATGCCGCATACCAACTCAATGGACTTAGATATAGGTTTTGCCTTCAATTTGAGGGCTGGGTCGTTCGGCCTATTTGACACCTCTACTTGTCATAGCAAGTTGTGTCGTCCAGGCATGCCAAAGCCTTGTCAACAGCCCATTACAAATTAGATTTAGGTCCAAATTTAGAATTATCTGGCCCAAGCCAACACTTTTATGGAGTTTTTGGTGGACTAAAGCCCAATAACAATAAATGTATAATGGGAGGTCTAAGTTCCTTTTGAGCTTGGCCCAACTTACAAGTGGTCTAGCTTTTGTTGGGTAATCATCATGGAAGGTCACATGCATTGAACAAGTACCGAGAATCCAAGCATGGAAAGACAAATTGTCTCCCAATAAGGAAATTAACATATTGGGAAGACCGAAGACAGGCCATCGACTTCCAACAATGTGCTGGTGAGCAAGAAAAATAAGAGAAATGAATTATTATGCCGGTTGACTTCCTTTGGTATAATAATATAAAGTCATCATGTGGTATGAATGTCAATAGTATTATTTGAAAAACTAAGGGGTTGTTCGGTAACGTTTTTATTTTTCGTTTTTTGTATTCTTGTTTTCATTTGTTTTCGAAAATTTGATTTTTGGATTTTTCAGATTCGAAAACTCGTCTGGTAGCCATAGTTGAAAATGATATCTGGAGAATCAAAACATAAAAAACGTGTCTGGTAGAATATTTTTAAATCATTTTCAATATTGATTAATATTAAAAATAAGTAAAAAGTAATATTAAAATAATTAAATATTAAAACTAATAAAAGATATTCAACAACTTTACTTTGCTTTTCTCCTCTTCTTGAAGTTTCTCTTCGTCCTTGAAGTTTCTCTGCTACCAAACACTCCTCTTTTTTTTTTGGGTAAGAAAATCTATCAATCAATGCGCCGATTGAAGCCACCATCTATCTCAATCGGTGCCACCACCCTACGATGCGCCAATCTCCGATCGAGGAGATCGAACCCAACCAAACCAACTCCTCCCACCGTCGATCTCTCTCTCTCCTCATCTATCTCTATTTCATCCGGCGGCAATGGTCTTCGATATCGGGTTTGGTTTCGATGTGGGTTTGTTTGTTGAGTAACGTTGGAAGATGATGGTTTCGATTTGGGTCTTGGTGATGGTGTGGGTGGTGATGGTGCTGGGTTCGACGGCAGCAGGGGATGGTGGCAGTGATGGGTTGTTCATGAAGATCCAAGAGATGGATCTGGTATGGATGAAGATTTGATCTCAACAAGATACTTTTTTTATTTAATTTTTTTTTTTTGGATTTTGGATTTGTACTGGATGGTGGCATTGCTGGATTTTGGATTTTTTTTTTTTTAGTAAATTTTATTTTTGTGATAAGAATAATGAGAACAAGAATACTGAGAACATCAAATTGTTGTTCTCATTATTCTCGCTTTTTTGTTCATTAAAATTGAAAACCGTTCTCGCTGTTTTGTAATTTTGTTTTTGGAAATGTTCCACCGAACGAGTTCTCGGTGTTTTTACAGCTCAAAAAACAAAAAACGCGTTCTGGAAACATTACCGAACGCGCCCTAAGGTGCTATTTGAATCCGTTTTTAAAAACGATTTTTTTTTATTTTATTTAAAAAAAATACAATTGTGAAGTTGTTTATTTACCTGTTTTTGAAAACTTGTTATTGAAAATGAAAAAACAGTGTTTTAAATTGTTGTTTTCAATCATATTCAAAACAGATTTATAAAACCAATTATAAATTTTCTCTCCAAATAATTATATTACTTATTTTAGAAAATAAAAAGCAAACGCATTTAAATCGTTGTCGTTTTTTAAAACTTCTTTTAATCAACATTATCAAACATAGTACGTTTTTAAAACGTTTTTAAAATATGATTTTCCTTTATTAAAATCTTTTTAAAAAATGTTGTTTTAAAAACGATATCAAACACGGTGTTAGTATATCTAAACAATTCTCAATAAATAAAATGATCTAATTATAAAATTTAATGGGTCAATAATATGATCTAACTTTTTCAAAGTCTTTTTTAAAGTTGACAGCATTATAGAATTTATAGTCAAGGACCATACCGATTGATATTCAAAATTAAGTGGGATTCATGTCATGATCCGACCCGAGAAAGAATTTAGCTTAAGTGTGTGTTTGATATGACTTTTATAAAGGGTAAAAATGTTTTTTTATTTTTTTATTTTATGTTAGAAGCTGTTTTAAAGTGTATTTTTGTTATTTTACAAAAATCAAAACATCTTTTTTAATATTTGAATTATCTCAACTGTCTTTTATAAAAGCTATTTAATGTCTAATGGGAGAAGCCCGAAATTTTAGAATTTCACAAAAAGCTTTTTAAAAAAAAAAAAAAAAAACACATGAATTGTCTCAATTACCCTTTATAAATTTTAGATATTTCACCATACAACTCTTTTATTATAAATATATTGTCAATACCTTTTTTTTTTTTTTTTTGTAATTTAAACAACTAAAAGCTATTTTTAAAAATACATTATTAACACTTTTTTTTTTTTGTAATATACAACCAATTTTATTTTTTATTTTTATTTATTTTTTATTTTTTATTTTTTTGTTAAAAGCTCTATTAATAAAAAATATACTCTATAAACTCTACTTGAAAATTCATACCAAACACACTCTAAGAAATATAGTGATTTACCATATTTTGGGATGAGAAAAACTTGTGTGTGACAGTTTCATTGTCACTTGGTAAGACCATTCAATGCAAGTGTACCATTTACATTGAAAATATGCAAACTATAATTTAAAATTGCCACATGGCACACTTACATTAGACGGTCTCACCAAATGGCAGTGACCATCCCATGCAAATTTTTCTCTTGCAGGATACTATCTCTCTAGTTCGGCCCCAGTACTTTGATTGGCAATCATAAATTCATAACCTCGTTTGCCTACAGATCAGCAAGTGAATACATATTTGAAAATGTTTTATATGAGCACATCACCTCCTAACATGGATGGTTGAGCACTTTCCTTTCACATTGGTGGTTAGAGGTTTGAGTCTCGTTATGTGCGTTTTAAAAGCCATATGTGGGGAGTTTTCTCCCGGTTTGTGGGAATAGATATCCGGACTGCGTATATACTATCTAATTTGTGTTAGGGATGACAACGGGGTGGCGCGGGTCGGGGAATGCTTTTCCATCCTCATCCCTGGCTCCCAAAACCATCTCCATCCCTGTCCCCGCATTAAGATAAACAGGGTGGGGCGGGGGATTTTCAATTAGAGGGGCCTTCCCTATACCCTCCCCATTCCCCGTATGATATAACTATGCACTTAAAAATTACAACTTAAAACAAATAATAAAGTAGATATCCATATTTAGTCTAAAATCAAAGATTCCATAAAATAAACCAATTTCTTAAGTATAGAATCTAAACATATGTAGACATGGAATAGTTAAGAGATGGATAGTCTTTTTTTTTTTTTTTTTTTTTTTTTTTTTTTTTTTTAAGTTAAAAAAAAAAACTATTTATCTTAAAAAAAAATTAATATTAAATGATTTTAAAAATCTGAATATTATATATTATATTATAAATAGAGTGGTTCTCTCATAAGGGATCCCTTATTTTAATTTCGATAAGGACTTTGATGAAATCACATCAATTTTTATGAATTTTGATCTGAATTTTTGTGTGGATGATATGATCAATGAAATCTATATATGAATAAAATTTGAGATTTTTTCAAGCACTACAACTATTTTTCTTGAATTTTTATATATTTCTCCCATTTATTGATGTCTTCATATTTAACGAAATCGGGATAAATAGTTGTAGTGCTTGAAATTTTTTTTAATTTTTTTGATTGGTAGATTTTATTGAACTTAACATCCACACAAAAATTCAAACCAAAATTCATAGAAATTGACGTGATTTCATCAACGTCTTTACCGAAATTAAAATAAAAGATCCCTATGAGATAACCACTCATTATATATGTAGATATATATCGGGGTGGGGAGTGTTTCCTCAGTTCCCGCCCCACTTCACTTTCGAGGACAAGACTTTATCCCTATCTCCGTTTCCGTCTTCGAATATTAACCCCCATCCATGTCCCATTCAAGATGGGGCCCCTCGAGAAATACTGCCATCTCTAATCTTGTTAGGTCTTAATAGTGTAATTATAATAGTGGGTTAATTGCATAAACATGCTCTATTTATCTAATAAAATAAAATTTCAAATAAATGCCTTATTCAAACACAAGCATCCAAATTGGAATGTGTTTAGGGTATGAAAAATCAATAGTGCCCTTCGGTAAAAGGGAGAGGTTATTTTGGTGGGTAAATTTTACAAACAACCTTGAATTTAGGTGTAATTTTATAAATATTTTTTGTTTCCTAATAATTACATAAATATACCCTACCGTCATTTGACTTTTATTAACTTTAACCTTTAACCACATTTGTATCATAAAATGACTAAACTACCATTGAAAACTTATTTATCTTTTCTTTTATTATTTAAAAATATTAAAAAATATTTACTTAAAAAATTGAAAAAATCGATACAAATTGTTTTTTGTTGCTTTTTTTTTTCTATAATTTATTTATTTATTATTTTTTTTTTTAACATTTTCCATGTCCCCAAACACCAAATTTTTAGATTTCAAAAACCAACTTTATCACCAAAATATTCAATGTCATACTCATTAACCCACAAACAATTTCATTTCATCAACACAATCAAAACCCACCAACAATTACATTTAATCAATATAATCAAAACATACAAAACTCACTAAACACAATCAAAACCCACTAAACATAGCCATTTTTTCAGTTTTGTGGGTTCTTATCGTGTTAAAAAAATGATAGAAAGAAAGCAACAAAAAAATTATAACGATTTTTTTAATTTTTTAAGTAAATATTTTTTAATATATTTAAATAATAAAAGAAAAGATAAATAAGTTTTCAAGGGTAGTTTAGTCATTTCGGGATACAAATGTGGTTAAAGATTAAAGTTAACAAAAGTCAAATTACGGCAAGACATATTTATGTAATTATTAGAAAAAAATAAATATTTATATTACACTTAAATTCAGGATTGTTTGTGAAATTTACCCACCAAAATAATCTCTCTCTTTTACCTAAGGGTACTATTGACTTTTCATACACCAAACACATTCCAATTGGGATGTTTATGTTTGAATAGCGTATTTGTTTAAAAATTTACTTTATTAGATAAATAGAAGATTTATTTATGCAATTAACCCTATAATGGTAGTAAATTGTGTTATAATAAAGTGGCTTTCCCCTAACTTGTATGATACTTGGCCACTAAGTAAACCAAATTTACTTGTGGGACACGTCTCTAATATATGGGATGGTGGAAATTAAGTGAGGCGGCTGTGTGGTTGAAATTGAAACAACAATCAATACAGGAAAATTACAATTAAGACCCCTATATTTGTTTGCCTATATATATGTTTTTCTCTTGTAAAATTTTGGTTGGTTTTGGTTGGTTCAGCTGATATCAATACAAAAGCAATAAGAGCTCTCTCTCACTATCTCATGTCTCTGGTCTCTCTCGTCTCTCTCTATCATCTCTCTCATTTTATTTCTTTATTAATTATTCAATTCTTTTACAACACGTTATCAGCACGATTGTATGTAAGTAAAAAGGATCCCTGATGGGTGATTTACTTACATCTCAATATTCTGGATCTATATATATTTCCGTATACAAAATGGTTTATGCCATCAACGGAACATATATATAGTTCTGGATTTATTCATTTATTCTATTTACATCTTAATATTCTGGATCTGTTTATAGTTCCGTATACAATATGGTTTTTGCCGTCAACGGATCCTCTATATATAGTTTTGAATTTATTTATATTGTTTAAATATTTGCATCCATTTTTATGCACATAACAGGTGAGCTCAGCCTCCTGGAACTGTTTAAATATTAAGTATTTATTTTTATGTAATATATGAGACTGGCTTATGCTGTGTCTCGGGACTGACTTATGCTGTGTCTCGGGACTGGCTTATGCCGTGTCTCCAGATAAACTGTTTAAATATTCAGTATTTATTTTTATGCAATATATGAGACTGGCTTATGCTGTGTCTCGGGACTGGCTTTATGTTATGTCTCCAGATAAACTGTTTAAATATTAAGTATTTATTTTTATGCAATATATGAGACTGGCTTATACTGTGTCTCGGGACTGGCTTATGCTGTGTCTCAGGACTGGCTTTATGCTGTGTCTCCAGATAAACTGTTTAAATATTCAACATTTATTTTTATGTAATATATGAAATTGGCTAGACCGACTTACCAGAACTTAAAGTTTATGGAATTATGATATTTAAGTCGGCACGGTTTTGAAAACCGATGAGAACCTGGAGTTATGGATCCAATATTATATTCATGAATGCCATAATTCATTATTTGGAACATGGGATTTCAAATCCATTCAGAATCTGAAGTTTTCTGAATTTTATATATGATCTTACAGTTCATGATCGAACCGGAAGTTCGAAGAATTAATATGATCTATGATTTTATTTTATCACATATATATAAAGTGATATATTTACATATCATTCGTTTGAGAAAAAGGATTTACACATCCAACAGGATGTTGTGACTATCGTAAAAGAGATTTAAAGATCTTAATATATAATGAAATTAGAAATAATATTTTATCCATTTCATACACATCAAACAGGATAACGTGAGTATCACAAAAGGAATTTAAGATCCTAAACGTATAATGAAATTGAAAATAATATTTTATTCATTTCATACATGCTTGATGCTCAAGAAGAGCAATATTAAGAGAATAATCTACACATCCAACAGGATGTTGTGAGTATCATAAAAAGGATTTAAAATTCTAACGTATCATTCATTTGAGACAATGGGGGTGTTATAAATAAAATGAATTTCCACCACCTCTCCTTTGTTGACTTGTTCCACCGCCTAAGTGTCAAAGTACTCTCTACTTGATCCCCTTGCTTTTGTCATGATTATCATCCACGTGGAAGCTTGGTTTGATTTTGCTTAATCTCAAGTAAATTCCTCATTTTCTCTTCTTTATTTTGTTACTGATGCTTCTACCAGCTCTTATCTCACTCATATTTCATTTAAATTATTTGTTACTTCATTTCATCTCATTTACAATACGTATTTGTGATTTTGACAAAATTTTGGGTCAATTTCTAATTACCAAAAACTTATTGGTCCAGTTTACAATTTTCAAAGAGTTTTGGGGTGATTTATAATTAATAAAAAAATTTAAGGGACCTTTCCATGATTTTACAAAATTAGGGGCAGTTTTGTAATTTCTCTTAAAAAAAAATGAGGATGAAGGGGAATTATTATCATTTCAGATGAGATATAAAATGACATTGCAAATAATATCCATAAAATTCCTAGAAGGGAAAATATATGTCTTGCCGATAGTGTAAAGACTTGTACATTTCTGCAGAGTTAGAAATATTTAACGAATTTGACTTTGTTGAGAGCAAATGTTATTTATGTATCAGGTCCAACGGATCTGATAAAAAACTCTGGAAGAGCCACGATCTTGTTATCAAACCACGATCTTGTTATCAAACAGTACTAAATTTTATGGATTTAACTTTGCTGAGAGCAAATATTAATGCTATATAAGGTCCAACGGATCTAATAGAAAGCTTTAGAAGAGCCACGATATTGTTATCAAACAATACTAAATTATGTATTAATGATACTTGATATCATTCAAGAACAACATAAGAAAATATGCTTAGTTCAATGGCGTTTAAAGTTAATACCATATTAAATCTAGCGGATCTGATGGATCTTATTAAAGGCTTTATAGGCTTTATAAGAGCCATAATCTTATCATCAGATGGTATTCAATTAAGTATCAATGATACTTTATTTCATTCAAGCAGAACATAAAAGAAATTTGTTTAGATCAAAGACATATACTTTATTATTGTCATATTGAGACCACGAACAATAAAGAATGTTGAATATCTGTGCGTAATTCAGGCCAGAAGCTGATTATAGAAAAACTGATTTCTTTATCATCCGGATTATATTGCTGATCAGAAAAGGGATGTATATGGATATATTCATCCATCAAATAAACCATCTTATTCTAAAAATGGTTTTGAATCCCCATCTTTTAAAGAGGTATATGTGGATATATTCATCCACCAAATGAATCATCCCATTATTTTATAATTCTAACTGATGCATCTACGAGATGATCACATGTTTATCTATTATCAAACGTCTCCAGTTGAGATCGATGTTTAACATCTAGTTTTCGCATGTACTTATAATTAGAATGGATCAGCGGAATCACTTATCAAACGTCTCCAGGTAAATACGAGAACTTTAATATTTCGATTCAGTTATCAATTTCTATATGAGACATTCTATATTACATGATGATGCATTCATCTATGTCTCACTACTTATCATCATTATTTACCATTACAACTTGTAATTGGTCATTGACTTACTCACATTTTTCAGATATTTGATTGTGTAGTATATCTTCTTATCTCATCTATGACATGATCTAAGATAGGAATTCTATATCATTATGAGATTAATGTTAATTTTGATTAATTTTCTATTAGATCATTTAAACTTTTGAGAGTTTATATTTTTACGCACAATCTGTATATTATTTATATTGATTAATTTCCAAGTGGAAAGTTTCTCCAGAAAGAGTAAATGAAAAGTTACTCTTATACAAAATAGAGATACCAGTTCGGTTCTTTATATATAAATGTGTCTCATTTCAATCTTTGTATCACTCAAATACGAAAGATAATTGATCATCAGATAATTATTAATCTGTTACCTGATATATTAAAAGTAACACGATTTTATAAGTTGCCATCTCATAAACCCCGGCTGGGTGATTGTTCTTAAAGAATGATCAGAGTAAATGACAACAAATAAATCATCTGATGCATATCATAAGCTTATGGACATTTTTGAAAGGTATTATTATCAGGATCCAAAAGTAAACAAAACTCGAGTTATAAATAAATCCACTTTCTCTAAATCAACTCTATAAGAGTCTGATATATCTAAAGAGACACGAATCTATGAAATGATTAAATCCATTTAAATGGAAGAAATCTCAACAGAGATACAAGTATATTGAAATTGATAAAATTTCTATACGAGTCTATGAAATGACTAAATCCATTGAAATGGAAAGAAATCTCAACAGAGATACAAGTATATTGAAATTGATAAAATTTCTATACGAGTCTATGAAATGACTAAATCCATTGAAATGGAAAGAAATCTCAACAGAGATACAAGTATATTGAAATTAAGAAAATTTCTATAAAGTCCATATAGAGACTAAATCCATTGAAATGGAAGAAATCTCAACAGAGATTCAAGTATATTGAAATTAAGAAAATTTCTATAAATCATATGAGAGAAATGTGGAATCATAAAGAAACAATCATTGATGATATATTTTTACATAGTAGCGCTACTGAAATTATAAATGATAATTATGATGTTCATAATATCAATAATTGTATACAAAAGACATGATTGGCCTAAGTGAAAAGAAAAAATTCAAGAAGAATTGACTTTATATGCCAAACATAAAGTATTTAGACCAATAGTACTCTAGACACCTGGAGATGTCAAACTAGTTAGATACTAATGGGTCTTTATACGGAAAACGTAATGAGAAAAACGAGATCGTGAGATATGAGACACGACTCGTAGTACAAGATTTCTCACAGAAACTTGGTATTCAATAGTGACGAATACAATTACGTTTCGAATTTTTGATAAATTTGGTTGCCTTTATAAGGCTTGAAATACATCCTTCAGACGTAGTAATCATTTATCTATATGATTCACTCAATGCAGATATTTATAATCCCGGAAGGATTTAAAATGCTAAAGCATGTAAATCGAGATCTCGTAATCTGTATTTGATGAACATACAAAAATCCTTATTTGGATTAAGAACAATCTGGACAGATGTGGTATAATCGTCTCAGTGAATATCTGATAAAATAAGGGTATAATAATTATATTATATACCCAAGTGTCTTCGCAAAGAAATCAAAATCTGAATTTATTATATTCACAACATATGTTGGTGATATGAATTTAATTGGAGCTTCTGGAGAGCTCTTGAAAACTCTTGAATTTTTGGTAAATGAGTTTAAAAATGAAAGACATGGAAAATGAAATATTGTCTCGACCTGAAGGTCGAGCATGGATCAAATGGAATGTTTGACCATCAATCATAATATATTTAAAAGATTCTATATGGATATTACTCCATAAAGCAAGTCTTTGTTTATACTCCTCTCCAATCATTCATTGAAATGAAATAAACATCTGTATACCCCAGTTTAGTAATCTAGAAGATTGCTTTAAAAGAACTTTTATCAGGGGGAGCGTCCCATCAGGGGGAGCATATTAAATGAAGTATATTAATTATATTGAGGCATATGTGCATTGTACTCTTTTCCCTTCCAATCAGGTTTTTATCCCATTGGGTTTTCCTGACAAGGTTTTAATGAGGCAATTCTCTAAGCACATCTAAAAATCTTTTGATTCATAAAGATCATCATAAATATTACATTAATCCAGTTGATCATCGTATATATGTAGTCTTGATAAAAAAGATCATTGTAAATATTACTTTGATCTTGCAAATCATCGTATATATATTACCTTGATCCAAAAGACTATCATAAATATTACTTTGATCCGACAGATCAATGGATATATTCGCTCAGGTTTTATCCCACTGGGTTTTTCCTAACAAAGTATAAATATGAGAAATGTTTTGAAGAAAACATTAACTATTAACATATTTGCATCATAATCTTTTTCCCTTCGATCAGGTTTTGTCCCACTGGGTTTTCCTGACAAGGTTTTTAACAAGATAGTTTTGAAAACGTCCAACCCCACAAGATCCAGAATATCATTATATGTATTTTACTAAGGTTTTGTCCCACTGAGTTTTCCTTAGCAAATTAAAATACAAGTAGTGGAAATCCAAGGAGGAGTGTTATAATAAAGTGGTTTTCCCCTAACTTGTATGATACTTGGCCACTAAGTAAACCAAATTTACTTGTGGGACACATGTCTCTAATATGTGGGATGGTGGAAATTAAGTGAGGCGGCTGTGTGGTTGAAATTGAAACAACGATCAATACAGGAAAATTACAATTAAGACCCCTATATTTGTTTGCCTATATATATGGCTTTCTCTTGTAAAATTTTGGTTGGTTTTGGTTGGTTCAGCTGATATCAATACAAAAGCAATAAGAGCTCTCTCTCACTATCTCGTGTCTCTCGTCTCTCTCTATCATCTCTCTCATTTTATTTTATTTTATTTTATTTTTTTTGATACACCAGAAACACAAAGAACAGAAAGAAAAGCAAGCAGTTGAAACCTATCTCTCTCATTTTATTTCTTTATTAATTATTTAATTCTTTTACAACAAATTGTAATTATTCAAACAAAAAAAGAGAAGAGTTTTATATGAGAACCGCGTTTAAAAAAAGGTAAATTTAAAAGTGGGTCCCAAGATAACGTGCATACCGCGTGTCAGCCTGATTGTGTCGTGTACTTATATTCCTTTAGCTACCCGCCACATGCTTTTAAGTTTTGACGCGGTTTCATTCATCCATTTGTCATAAAAAAAGAATAATAATAATTATTTTTTTCCACTCTAATCAACACACATCAATTTTAGAATATCTTTAAAGAATATTCTTTAAATAAATATTTATATAATATAAATTAATTTATATTAATTAACTTAAACAATATTTAATAATTTTATTGATATAAAATACATATTAAAGTAGGTTTCATTTTAAAAATCTCAATAAGATCTTTTCAATTGTATATTTTTAAAATACATATTGTTATAATTAAATATGAAAGGACTAAACTAGTAATTTTTATAAATATTAATTATTGATGTGATATTTAATTAAAAAAATACAATTGATGTAGCTACAGTGCACACCATATTTGGTGAGCACTATAGCTCCATTAAATTTAATTGGTGTCTTTCGTGTGTATTGGTTGGAGGGGATTATTTGGTGTGGATGATGTGTTGGAGAAATCTCCAACCAACACATCAATTGCACAAATTAAATTTGGTGAGCTACTGTGTTCACCAAACCTATTGTGATCAGTAGCTAAACCATTTTTTTTTTTCTCTCTCTTTTTTCCTGTGTGAATAGTAGCTACACCAGGTTTTTTTTTTTCTTCTCTTTTTTCTGATAAATGTCATATCAGCTTTAAAATTTTATTAAAATTACTAATTTAAATATTTCATACTTAATTATAACAATATGTATTTCTAAAAATTATACCGTTGGAAAGATCTTATTGAGATCTTTAAATTGATAACACTTTGATATATATTTTATGTCAATAAAATTATTAAATGTTGTATAAATTAACTAATATAAATTAATTGGTATTATATAATATTTATTGGAAGAATATTCTTTAAAGATGTTTTTTTGATGTAAAATTTGGTATGGATACATTAGGGTGAAAAAAATTTAAAGTAAGAAATATACTCTTTTTATGATAAATTGGTATAATATTTGGTGTATCGGATTAGAGATGCTCATGTCCAATCAGGACTCATGATACAATTTTCAAAAAAAATTAAGAATTATAAACATAGAAATAGGAAAAAACTTAAAATAATCAAGTAATCAACAAGTGGCAGAGAGTTGTTGATCATTAATTGCTTTTAATAAGGACCAGATTTGAATTTACATTTTCCGTTGGCCAATAAACTCTTTCCTTCTCTTCTCAGCTGTGAAGAATTGAAGATCTAATTGAAGACCAGAAGAAACTACCGTGAAATCAAAGAGAAAGAAAAAATTTGTGACAAGTCAATTCCGGTTTGCTTTTTTAAGGTACAGCAGAATAAAGATATCAAATATATATTCGAATTCGAATTCGAATGTTTCACGCGCATGCTTTGTCTCAGAGTCATTTATGATACAGTAGTTGAATATGATACGCGTGAGAACTTTTTGTATATATTTTGTGTGTGATGAGTTTTGGTTTTCTTGCGAAGAAGTAGACAAGGAATGGAGAACTACTTGAATGAGAACTTTGGAGATGTGAAGGCGAAGAACTCATCGGAAGAGGCGCTACAGAGATGGAGGAATCTCTGTTGGCTTGTCAAAAATCGCAAACGGAGGTTCCGTTTTACTGCAAATCTCTCCAAGAGATCTGAAGTTGAGGCCATTCGTCGCTCAAATCAGGTTCCATTTCTATGACAAATTTTACTAATCAAAAGTGAATCTAACTGAAGCACTGTACAGGTTTGACTAAGTTAAGATAAATAATTTTTGTTTTAAAAAAAAGAAACTAGATCGAATCTGTAGTTGTATTACTCTTCCTACAAAACTGAGACCGCATGTTTTTGTTATTTCTCTGAACTGTTCTAAAATCTGTGCTTCAAAATCCTAGAAGATGGAGAGTTGCTATTTCTTTGAACTGTTATAAAGGTGCAGTATATGCATCACCTGCCCTAAATTTTAGCAATTGAATGAAGTTCATGTATACCTAAGCCATGAATGAGGATTGAATGAGGAATCCCTGTTGGCTTGTCAAAAATCGCAAACGGAGGTTCCTTTTTACTGCTAATCTCTCCAAGAGATTTGAAGCTGAGGCCACTCGTCGCTCTAACCGGGTTCCATTTCTATGAAAATTTTTACTAATCAAAAGTTAATCTAACTAAAGCACTGTACAGGTTTGACTAAGTTGAGATAAATAATTTTTATTTTTTTTAAAAAAAACTAGATCGAATCTGTAGTTGTATTACTCTTCCTACAAAACTGAGACCGCATGTTTTTGCTATTTATCTGAATTGTTCTAAAATTTGTGCTTCAAAATCCTAGAAGATGGAGAGTTGCTATTTCTTTGCAGTATATGCATCACCTGCCCAAAAATTTAGCAATTGAATGAAGTTCATGTATACGTAAGCCATGAATTTATAAGCCATGAATTTGAATATCTAGCTCTCAGATCGGATGGATTGTCCTGTGGTTCATTGAAATTTAAATTATGTCGAATTTATTAGACTTGCTGGTACCCAGGTTCCATGTCGATTCTTAGTGCTGATCGGTTATTCTACAAGTCATGAATTTGAACGCATGAGAAAACCAGTTTCCTAACTGACTCTGCAGTTATGTATCCATCTTAGTCTGTGCTTATTACCCCTGAATATGTGGATTGTGGACATAGTGAACCGTTTTCAAATTTCAACATAAGACCTTAGTCACAGTTACTAGTCCATGAATTTGAAGTTATTGCAGACGGATTTGGATCCTCTCATCACCTTCATAATCTATTGACATGTGTCTAATATAACAAATCAATTATCTGGATTATTTCTATTAATTTTTATGATACTCAACCAAAAGATAGAATTAATTCAAACCATTGATTTAGGTGAGGACAAAATGTGGTGAGGAGGGGATCCAAATCCATTGTGGACTGTGCAGGAGGAGTTTGGGTTTTGTTAATATGAAGTCCTGTGGGAAGAACTGATATAGTAGTATACATGTGTTATTTAGAATATGCTCATTGCTCGACTAGTTGACTATTTATGATTTATACTTGGATTAGCCTGTTCTGGTAAATGCTCATATCCTTTGCTATGAATATTAGCCCGTTCTAGTTGACTAGTTTTTAAATTTATTTTTGGAGTACAAATTTTGAATTTGGGGGAGAGCCGCCCTGAACCACTTGTTTTTATTAAAATGTAAAAGTGCATATAGTTGAGAAAGATTTCTGCTGTTTTGTGAATGTATTCGGTGGCTCGTATAGCCTCTAAAATTACAATATACAAATGAATGATTGGCATGAATACATCAATTGGAAATCTAACTCTCATGAGATAAACATATTTTGTACATTAACCAAGATTCACATTTTCATTTATTGCCCTTTGATGTTCTTTTCTCCAACCTTCAACATTTTAGGAGAAGTTTAGAGTTGCAGTTATAGTTTCTCAAGCTGCACTGCAGTTTATCCATGGTATGAATCTCTCAACTGCTCTAACTCAAAGTTGAGATATACTGAGTTAATCTCTTTCTCTTTGCGTGTAACTACCCCCTTGAATGTCTACAGGTTTAGATTTGTCCACTGAATACACTGCACCCGATGAAGTGGAGGCAGCAGGTTTTCGAATAGATCCTGATGAGTTGGGATCCATTGTAGAAGGTCATGACATCAAAAAGCTTAAAGCTCATGGTGGAGTTGAGAGTCTTGCAGACAAGCTCTCCACATCAATTACCCAGGGTATTTCTGCTTCTGAGGATTCATTGAATCAGAGGAGAAGAATTTTTGGTATTAATAAATTCACTGAAAGCCCAGCACGTGGATTTTGGCTTTTTGTATGGGAAGCCCTTCATGATATGACCCTCATGATACTTGCTGTTTGTGCCCTTGTTTCCCTGGTTGTTGGCTTAGTAATGGAGGGATGGCCCAAGGGTGCCCAGGATGGGCTAGGAATTGTTGCAAGTATTCTACTTGTTGTGTTTGTCACTGCAACGAGTGATTATAAGCAATCTCTACAGTTCAAAGATTTGGACAGGGAGAAGCAAAAAATAACAATTCAGGTCACTAGAAACGGGTTCAGGCAGAAGATTTCAATATATGATCTACTCCCTGGTGATATTGTTACTCTTTGCCTTGGGGACCAAGTCCCGGCTGATGGACTTTTTGTTTCGGGGTTCTCTTTGTTGATCAATGAATCCAGTTTAACAGGAGAGAGTGAACCAGTTAATGTGAATGCATCAAATCCTTTTCTCCTCTCTGGAACAAAAGTTCAGGATGGTTCAGGCAAGATGCTTGTGACTACAGTTGGGATGAGAACCCAATGGGGGAAGCTAATGGCTACTCTTAGTGAAGGAGGAGATGATGAAACCCCATTACAGGTGAAACTAAATGGAGTGGCAACCATCATTGGGAAAATGGGACTCTGTTTTGCTGTTGTGACATTTGCTGTTCTGGTGCAAGGACTGTTTAGTCGCAAGCAACAAGAAGGAACCCACTGGACCTGGTCTGGAGATGATGCTATGGAAATGTTGGAATTTTTTGCTGTTGCTGTTACAATTGTTGTGGTTGCTGTTCCTGAAGGGCTTCCCTTGGCTGTGACATTGAGCCTTGCCTTTGCCATGAAAAAGATGATGAATGATAAGGCACTTGTCCGCAATCTGGCTGCTTGTGAGACAATGGGATCAGCCACATGTATCTGTAGTGACAAGACTGGCACACTAACTACTAACCACATGACTGTTGTGAAAGCATGCATTTGTGAGGAAATCAAAGAATTAAGCAATTCCAAGGGTACTCCTAATTTTGGATCTGCAATCCCTGTTTCTGCTTCAAGAATTCTCCTTCAATCAATATTTAACAACACCGGAGGAGAAGTTGTTATGAGTGAAAGCAACAAGACTGAAATACTTGGAACACCCACTGAAACTGCTATTTTAGAATTTGGTTTGCAGCTTGGTGGGGATTTCCAAGCAGAACGAGAAGCATCAAAAATTGTGAAAGTTGAACCTTTCAACTCAGCAAAAAAGCGAATGGGAGTAGTTCTAGAGCTTCCTGAAGGAGGATTTCGGGCACATTGTAAGGGTGCATCCGAAATTGTATTAGCTGCATGTGATAAGTTTATAAACTCAAATGGTGAGGTTGCACCTCTCACTGAAGCATTGGTCAATCATCTAAACGATATTATTGAACAATTTGCTAATGAAGCTCTGCGTACTCTATGCCTTGCTTACATGGATATTGGAAATAAATTCTCAGCTGAAGATGCCATTCCTGCTAAAGGGTATACTTGCATTGGCATTGTGGGTATCAAAGATCCTGTCCGCCCCGGTGTCAAGGAGTCTGTTGCAATTTGTAGGTCAGCTGGCATTAATGTTCGGATGGTCACTGGAGACAACATAAATACGGCAAAGGCTATTGCTAGAGAATGTGGAATTTTGACCGATGATGGTATAGCAATTGAAGGCCCAAAATTTCGTGAAAAAACTGATGAGGAATTGTCCATACTTATACCAAAAATCCAGGTGTGTTTCTGCATTACTTTAGCAACATTTATTGCCTATATGGAATCAGATGGAGAATGGATATGTGTTCAAAGTAACTGGCTTCTTGTGGGCAAAGCTTAATAGAGAGTCAATTGATGGGTTATTTTAAGCCACAAGTAGACTTAATATTAGAGGAATCAATACAATAAGTAACCCTTGCCAAATTACACATTTTGGAGGTCCAACTTTCAGGTTGCAGTAGACACTATCCCCCATTACCATTTGCTTGAAAAATGGTAGGCATAATCGTATGTGAAATTCCTTTTTTGATTTTCCCTCTTTCAGAATAATGTTTAAGATTACTTAATGTTGTAAATCACCATATTCTTTCTGATACCATAAAAAGAACAATAATAATTACAGTAGGATGCAATATTTATCTTCTTCTTTCTTATTTAATCAATTTCCTCATAACTGTCGAGGTTTGCCAAAAAGATAAAAATATAAAATAGGATGGCAATATCAACCCTAGGAAATCTTCCACCGAGACACATTCTTGCATGCATTGCAAACTTGTTTATCTACCAACTTTTGGTTTTTATTTTTATCTTTAGGTGATGGCTCGATCTTCACCTTTGGACAAGCATACCCTCGTGAAACACCTAAGAACCACATTACAGGAAGTTGTTGCGGTGACTGGTGATGGTACAAATGATGCTCCAGCACTTCATGAAGCAGATATCGGGCTTGCAATGGGAATTGCTGGAACTGAGGTGTTACTTAAATGCTGCTTCATTAACTTTGGGTCTTAAAATATTTGAGTTATGAATTATAGTTAACTTCCACATTTTAGATATTGAAATTCTTATTTACTACAAAATTTTGTAAGGATGCAACAAGCTTCTCCAAATCTATCTAGTGTCTGTCTTTACTTGTGCTAGTTGGCTCCTTTTCTCTTTTCACTAGTCTTCCAAGTTTGAATTGCTATTATTCTTTTCATCCATATTTGTACATTAAAAAAAAAAAAAGCATGGATCGTCAAGTCGGCTGTTAACTTGCATCATCTTGTGTACTTCTTGAAATCTTTACGAGTTCTTACAATGGCTTATGTTAAAATTAAGAAGTTGAAATCAGAAATGAGAGGTCAAGATCTCTTTTTCCAGTCCTAGACCTATGATAACAATTGGATCTTTGAACTGTTTGTAACCCTTCTATGAGCATTTTGTTTTGTTTTCTCCGTTCCCTCTTTCAGTTATACTGTGTCTGACTATCTGCTAATGAGATTCTCAATCCCGTCTCATTTGTACTATGTGGGACCGACGATTGTCATTCAAGTTATCCTAACTCTTCATGGAAGAAATGTCTCATATGTGAAAATTCTCTTCAATTTTCAGGTGGCAAAAGAGAGTGCGGATGTGATTATACTGGATGATAACTTCTCTACAATTGTGACTGTGGCCAAATGGGGACGCTCAGTTTATATTAACATTCAAAAGTTTGTTCAGTTCCAGTTGACAGTCAATGTAGTTGCCCTAGTTGTCAATTTTTCATCTGCCTGTTTGACAGGTTAGTAGACCCGAATCCTGTCTTTCCAAACAGATCTAACACCTTCTACATACTGTTCTTAAGACATTAATAATATCCTTTCCTCTCTAGTAATCGAGTTTGCAATACACTTTCAGGAACTGCTCCCCTCACTGCTGTACAGCTTTTGTGGGTCAACATGATCATGGATACTCTAGGAGCACTAGCTTTAGCTACAGAACCTCCCACTGATGACCTGATGAAGAGAACACCGGTTGGTAGGAAAGGAAACTTCATCAGTAATGTAATGTGGAGAAATATTTTGGGGCAGTCTTTGTTTCAGTTCCTGGTAGTTTGGCATCTTCAGAGAAGTGGAAAAGCAGCTTTCCATCTTGATGGCCCAGATTCTGATTTGATACTAAACACGCTTATTTTCAACACGTTTGTATTCTGTCAGGTAGGTCCAAATTTCCAGTTACATTGGAACTATAGACACAAAAAATTGTGATATTATCTGTTAATGGTATATAATATGCTGTAATAACAAAATGATAGCATGTTGTGAAGATCTTCATGTCTTGCTCGTTTTCTGGATTTACTCTAATCCTATATTTGATATGAATGTGCAACTGATTCGAAGGACATATTTTCTTCAGGTTTTTAATGAGATCAGCTCCAGAGAAATGGAAAAGATAAACGTCTTCAAGGGCATACTGAAGAACTATGTGTTTGTGGTTGTGCTTGCTTGCACCGTCTTCTTTCAAATAGTAATCATTGAGTTCCTGGGTACATTTGCAAATACAACTCCTCTCACTTGGCAGCAGTGGTTTGTTAGTATTTTATTCGGATTCCTCGGCATGCCAATTGCAGCTGCTGTAAAGTTGATACCCGTGGAATCAAACTGAAAAGATGACTCTCTCTGACTTAAATTTTTGGATTCTCTTTTATAATTAAAATATTCTTTTATTTTCCATCTCCGGAGCCGACGAGCTTTTGACATGATTGAATTGGTCTCCTTTTTAGGCAAAAGATTGAAGCATGTTTAGATTGCATTTTGAACTTTCTCCGAAACTTCTGACTAGTTATCAGCTTTCTAGGTTAAATGTTGTAAATACTAAACCTTTTCGTTTTGATGATAAACTTTATACTTATGGTTGCAAATTTGCAATGATTTTCACATTTCACTTTCCCCACTATATTATCTTAGTGTACTGCATGAGTTTTTTTATGATTAGCAGAAACAAGAAATGGCAATGAAGTTGTTCCGGTGGCTAAACTCTGGGTAGAAAATAACACTCAAATTATTTTTCAAAATGATAAACTTTGGAACTGTCTTAAATTCTGTGAAGTTCTTGAAAAGGTGTCCTGCCGCGTTGGCTGGCTGGATCGCCGTGATAAAGGACTGCCTAGTCTGATCGTTGATATAAACGTTGCCTCTTCACAGAGCAACTTGGAAGTTTTTGAGAGAGAATTTCAGAATGATACTAGCAAGAATTTTTCATTGATAAACGAAGAACACTCCCAAAAAAATCCATTGATGCATTTCAGTTTGTGTTGGCTATTAAAACTTTCCTCACAATGAAAATGAGTACACAGTACTATGAAAAGAAGCACATGCCCTGTTCGATGTATAAGTGAGTAAGTGACAACTAGCCATTAAATAGGACACTTAAAATCTGATTCTACATTGAATAAAAAGACTAGAGAGCTTTTATGCATAAAGAAACGTAGGTGAAAGCAGTAAGTTCCTGAGCTTAGCTGCAGTCAAGATACCATTTTATTGGCCCAACAACGAAGACAGAACTGACAGTTTGACAGTTTTGACTGCACAGTTTATGCTTTCAATCGGCTGTCCAGACTCCAGGGAGACCAAGACAAACCTATTGATTTTGCACACCTTCTTCTATGATATATTGCTATCTACAGGTACGTCAACCTTATCTACCCAGATCTTTGAATTCAGCCAAGATTCAGAGGGAAATAGTACTTTCTTTTGGTTTATTTCAACATCGTTTTAGGAATTTTCTATCGTCTCTTAGACTACACATTTCACTGGTTTAACATTCAACCACGTGTCGATAATTAAACAATTGGGTTGCTTATTTTCACTTCAATTCATTGAAATATGATATTGGCAGATATTTTTCCAGGCTATATATGTCTGGTTGTTGGTTACATTGATAACATCATCATATATACTGTGTATCTTGCATTATCAGCTTACAAATGACCTGGAAAAAAAGAAAAGAAAAGAAAAAGTTCCATCAGGGTTTTAATCAACATAGAAATTCTTTTGGATTCCCAACAACAATGTCTTGGGTTTCCATGATTCCTGAAACCACAACATCAAAGCTAAAATACTTGTGACAGGGAAAGAAAAGCAGGCCCCTCATATTTTAAAGACCTTTTTTTCCCCTAAAACATTCAAACAAATCCAATCACATTTCACCTTTACAATAATACTTTTTATTATCTGATTGCCAACAACATGAAACATTAGATGCATCAAATCTCACTAACAGAAACTGAGTTCCTCATATCAGTCTTTTTCAGAGACTCATGAAAGCTATCCCACAAGCATCCCATCAAAAGGTAGGGTTGCAATGAAGAGACATATGTATATATTTAACCCATAAATTAAAGCAATTTAAAAGGAAGAAATTGAAATGGAAAGAATGAAAAGAAAGAACCAAAAAAAAAAAAAAACATTTAAAAATTAAAAAACAATTAACAGTAAGCAGCCTTTGAAGAAGACCTCTCTTCTGGCCTCTTTCAGGTTTTATATGTATAGAGATAGTCCAAAGCATTGCTTTTGTTTCTCCTTTCTCTGGCACACTTCCTTGGACAAATTTTCACCTTGTAATTCATTAATTAGTAACATAAAAACTCAAAATCGTATTGTTTTCAGCAGAATCTCTTCTCATTTTGGTTTATCAGTACTTTGATCATCGTCTTCGAATATAAGCCTTTTTCTCTTGCTACTGCAACCAGCAGAAGAAACCGATGGATAATCTAAAACAGAGGTTCTTCCCAATTGGATTGGCGATAGATCAGGCGAATTCACGGATTTTGGCATGTCAAGTTTCTCCATGTCCAATTTTTGCATTACATTATAGCATGCCAACACATCTTCCTGTGACACAAAACCAGATTGTAAACAAATTTGATCAATCAAATAATCACAAAAAAATGATAGCTTATTGATGTCAATTGACTAAAGAAAAGAACAAGACTCACAATTTCAAGAAATCCACTATAAGAAATGGAGTTCAATTTACACTCCAATGCTTCTCTTGTCAATCTTTGATCCAACACCACCAATGTGGAAGCTGCGGCTATAATAGAAGGTCGATGATCCATCAAATTGATTTCTGCATTCAAAAACAATAATGAATATAAATAAATAATGAATCAAATCAAATCAACTCCAATGATGATGATAAAATTCAGTAGAAAAAATATAAAATACCTCTCATTGCACTCAATATCAGTGCTACAGTTCTAGACAAGACATTGTTTGGTGGAGAATCATTGAAGAATTTTGTGATGAAATAATGAAGAAAAACAAAAGGGGTCACTGATCTCAATTTCCAATTCAATGTGCTCAACACCAAAAGCTCCATTCTCTGTTTCACATTGCTCCCAAAATTGTATTCATCAATCTGAAACTCTGTTAGTGCTGGTACATTTATCTCCTCCATTTTTGCAGCCAAAGAAAGACATGCCACTGATAATAGCTTAATTGCCCATAATTTTTCACTCTACAAAACATAAAAACACTAAACTCAGAAACAACAATCAAGTGTAAAAAGCATTGATTTTGAACTTGATAATCAAACTTACATCAATGGGCTTCCTTGAAAGGAATCGATCCAAGTATGTAACTGATAAGTAAGCTGTTTGGAATCGAAATCCAAACGCTGCTCTAGTCTGGGATTCATAAAAACAAAAACAGATAAATGAATAAAATCTTTAAATTTAGAAGAAAATAAAGATGGGTCAATCCAAAAAAAGAAATGGGTACTTGAAAATTGAGACTAACTTTGAGAATCCATGCAATAGATTCCAAGCGGGCACATTCAATTTCTTGAGAAAGCACCAAAGATTTATCACTTTTGAATCCGAAACTGATCTCTTTATCAGTCAACATTTTCAAATGCTCATCATCTAAAACCCTGTGGTTCTTGAGGTCAGAGAAAGTGTCTTCTTCTTCAAGAAAAGTCTGTTCACTTTCTCGACAAAGAAGCCCAGCAGAGAAAGAACTATCATCCATTTCCACTTCTCTATTTCTCTCTCTCTCTCTCCCTCCCTGTATCCAACAATGAAAAATGTATAATCTAAGAAACAGTATCTGATGACCCTTTATTAATAACCATGATTTGGAGAGAGAAAATGTGGGTTGACCACCATGATTGAAGATTCAAAACAGAAATTTAGTGAGAGAGAGACAGAGAGAGAGATATAAGGATGAAGATGAGAAGCTAAAATCTAGCAAAATTGGGTTATTGTAGCAATTAGCAAAATTGCGGTAAAATATTTCTAAAACAATTAAATAAAAAATAAAAATGAAGAAAAGGAAGAAGTAGAAAAGATAGTGTTTTCTCTCCTTTTTTTTTTTTTTTTTTTTTTTTTTTTTTTTTTTTTTTTTTTTTTTTCTTTTTTTTTTTTTTTTTCCTTAGTTTTCTGTGTGTATTTTTGAGTGTGTTTGTGTTGTTATTTCTGCGATGAGAGTTTTGAGTGAGAGCTGTGCTTGGTTTCATGGCACGAGCTGTTTGGGTTGGACCAGTAGGAGAAAATCTTGTATGCACCGGTGCAATTCATTTTAACCAATGGATGTATGCCATGTGGCATGACGAACTCAAGTCCTTGCCACGTGTCATTCATCCATTGGATGATACATTACACAGGGTGCATGTAAGAGTCTCGACCAGTAGAGAGAGGTTGCGGTTAATCAGACGGGAAAGTGTAGAGCGTGGAATACACTGTCCAATGAGGAGAAAACGCGGAATTGTCAGGTGGGTTATCGTACATGGGGTCGTACATGAATAGGGCACTTTGTTGTTCTATGAGTTGGATGGAGACTTCACTTCCGTGGGTTCGAGTTTAGAAGTGGGCCCTTAACCAGTCAGATATCGCCATGTCACATCTTTACATCAATCATAGATAGGGGCCCCACGATTTGATTGGCTTGGAGGTTTTTGACAAGAAGCCAGAAACCACTCGATTTTTTTTTATTTTTTATTTTTTTTGAACTGAAAACCTTTCGATTTTTTAATTTATTTATTTTTTGAACAAAACCATTCGATTTCAGTTTATAAAAATCTATATTTTAAAAATTAAAATATTCCTTAAAAAAAAGTTGTAAACTCTCACGTAAATTTTTTCTTTTAAAAAAATAACATTAATTTTTTATAATACAATATAAATCAGATCAGAAATCTCCGAGTCCCTTTGCCTAACTCACACATACTTAAGTAGTGTGGGTGTTGTCCCACCAATATGGGTGTTGTCCCACCAATATGTGGGTGCTCTCTCCCCGTTTGTGGGAGTTTCAGTCTGGGATGTGCTTGTAGAGCCTAATCTCATCGACCTCAATAGTTGTTGTTGTATCAAAAAAAAAAAAAAAAAAAAGATAAAATAATTTTCGTGGATAATTAAGACTCAAATATTTTTTTGTCCAATAATAATCTTCATGTACAAATTCATATAAAAATTAAAAATTAAAATCGTTATTATAATTTGGCAAGCCATCCCCACGTAATTGAGATTGTGAATTGAGTCATATCACTCTTCCCTAATCTCCAAATGTGTAATAGTTATAAATGTTAATTTTTAAAAATGATTTATAAATGAAGTATATATGGCACACCCATCCCACTAAACTTTTCTGTCAAAGAATATTAGATATAAGTAGGACAACATTAATATTATTGAAAACCCCTTCTCATATAATATTAGAAGATGACACAAGATCCAAAAGCCAACGAAACTGTCTATAAGATTAATGACACATCGAGCATATCACACATCTCAAAAACCTATTTTTATAACCTTGTAAAGCATTATATAACTTGCCATTACAATTTCCAGTGGTATCTCAGAGCACTTATATCGTATTTCCAATTGAAAATAAAAATGAAAGGAAATCAAATTTTGTCGGAAAGAGAATTAATAAATGAAACTAGAATCCTTAGGTGAGAGCAAGGAATTGAGTTATGCTTGATTTATGTATGTCACTCACATATGTAATTTGATTTCCAACTAATTTTAGTAAAAGATAAAATCAAAAATCAAAAGTTAAGTTATCTTTTCGTTATTAGGATACGTAGATGCTCTCTTCCATCATACGGTTGTATTCTCTCGCTCCAACCTCATATTTTTTGTAGTTATGGACAAAAAAAAAAAAGGTTTTTGCTTACCTTTTTATCTTGAATTTCGATAATTGGAGCTATCTCTTAGAATAAAAAAAGGAACATTGAATAATTTGTGAACTTTAATCTATTATACTTATTAAAATAAACAAGGAGCATATATTAATTCTTTTATTTGACAATATGAGATTTGTTCGGTGATAAACCCTTACACCTACACTATAAAGTTGTGGGTTCTAGTCCTTCATTACCTTTTTTTTTTTTTTTGAATTAATGTAATACCTAAAAGAAAATAAAAAAACATTAATTAATTAATTAATTTTAATAGTTTAATTTTATTAATTTTGTTGTGTCTTATCTTTTGCATTCCACTGTGAAAAGGTAAGTAAAGAATCTTTTTTGTCATCAAACTGGTTGGTTCTTGCTGCTTTGACTACAAAGCCATAGCATTTTAACCTTGCAGGGTTGCCTTGGTGGTCCAAGGATGAGTTGTAAAATCACTAAATCAGACATCCTTTGCTCAAACCTTGGCAACTCCCTTGAGGCCAGCCTTTAGGATGTTAATTTAGTTAGTGAAAGGATGAGTTTTGAGTACGGGTAACTCCCAAATCAGTAGTTCGAATCCTATCTAGGCGAATACGAGTTCTGATTTATCCGTTTACATCCTTGTGAGGTTAGGATACGAGTTCTGATAGCTTCGAAATTCAAATCAATCAAAATCCAATTAAATTATAAAGTCAATATGGCTAATTATCAAGTCAATACGGCTACTTTTTTAAAGTCTACTTATTATTATTACTGAAATATCAGTCAATAAAGTCTACTTTTTTAACATGAAAGATAATTTAATCCAGGTTAAATCTAATTAGATTTAGCGTTTAGTCTGATCCTAGCATAAGTTACTTCATTTACTTTTTCTTTTTTTTTAATTACTTATGCTTGTGCTTTTATTATAAATATCAATGGCATTCTAGTGAGTTTTCCTTTATATTAATATCACTGAAGAGGACTTTGACAAAATTTAATCAATTTAAATAAATTTTTATGTGATTTTTTGTGTTATACAATTATACTTATAAAAGTTTGAAACAACACTACATTTTTTTTTTTATAAATTTTTTCTTATATTTCATCTCGTTTTCTAATACTTCACATTACAAAATTTGAAACTACAACTAATTTGACTGATATTTATCATTTATCACTGAAGCCCTTATTACAGTTTGTTTATTTATAAATTTAGGATTTGTAAGAGTAGAACATGAATGCGATTTGAACCCACGATTTCAACGTTGTATTGTCTAAAGAATTTACACTGATTCACATTATTTTTTGTCGAACAGACAATTACTAATGTTTTATATATATATATATATATATATTCAAATCTATAGAAAGTAGATCGAGCAGCAATGAGGTTGAAATAATAATTTTAATTTAGTGAAATATAAGTGACAATCTCCACAATATCTGATGATCGTTGGGATTTTTAAAGTTGGTGAGCAATCTCACAATATATGTACGTTAACGTTGCATTTTATATTTATATGCAGACATGAGACATGCAAGTAGCAGCACGTGTAGTGTGTATGGATGCCACATCTATCTATCAATCTATGTCCAACGGTTCCTTTTCTTCTCACAATCTCATTTCTTCCTCACTGCAATCTACCACCAAACTCAATTAAAAAACACACACAGAGGTCTCAGGATATATATATATATATATATATGAAAGAAATTTAGCATATTCAATATAGTTTTTTATATATTTATGATAGTAAAATTTTCGTGTACACGAGACTCTGCGATCTGCAGCAGTACTATAAATAATGAGCTAATTCATTTTGAAATTTGAAGGGGAGATAAAGATCTTAATTATTCTCATTGATTTAGTTAATTTATTGTAGTAAAACTTTGAAAGGTGGTTCGTGAAAGAGAGAATCTTCAATACTATATATGTTGCAGAGTTGCACAATTATATATATATATTATGTTGGAAGCCACAGCTGCGACAACAAAAATGATAGAGATCACAGGTAAGAAGAATATATAGGAGACCAAACATGTGCCGATATGTAACGGATATATACATTTCAGCTTCTTAATTATTTCCAGCTACGAATTACCAGCATTAATTGTCCTTTAATTTCGTCTTTTGTAAAACCATTTTATAACTGTGATTGAAGTATATATATAACCATGAGGTGGTTGTCCTGGTGGTCCAAGGCTTGAGATGAAACCCAATTCCTTGGTTCTACTCTTGGCAATTACATTGTGGTTAGCCATCAGGGCGCTAGTTCAACTAATGGAAGGACGTGCTTGGGGCACGAGTAACTCTTAGATCAGCAGTTCGAATCCTACTCAGGTGAAAACAAGTTCTGTCGTTCTGATTTACCCATTTGCATATTTGTGTGGCAGGGGGTGTGGGCCAGGGTTTCCCATCTATCTTACTCACAACAACCAACAGATAGACCACCAGAACTAATTGGCCCATTTGCACCTTTGTGTGACGGTTTCCCATCTGTCATACTCACAACAACCAATAGATAGACCACCAGAACCAATTCAGTTGGGGATGATAGGCTGATAGGTGCCTAGACGAAGTCCGAGATCCTTAATATCAAAATATAAATATATATATATATTATATTATTTTGTTCACATCTGCGTTTTTTTTTTTTTTTGTTTGTTTGTTTGTTTGTAGCAGCCACTTAAATCTGAGCTATGGTTTGGCTGAATCATTACATTTTACCACTAAGTCAAATTGAACATCGGCTGAATCATCACATTTTACCACCAAGCCGTAACTCGTGTTGATGCTGGTTAAGTAATCACACGATCGAGTCATTTTAATTAGGATCTAAAATAGTTGTAGATTATGATAATCAAAGTTACCAACTATGACTCTATGAGTCGTGTATGAAGTTGACCACTATGATATGGGTCCCACATGACATAATAGCTAGATTGGATTGATATCACAGTACATTAGATAGGAATTAAAAGGGTGGGATGACAAAGAAGGGCATAATGTCTCTGTATAAACCTAATTAGTGGACATGCCAAATTCACATTTGATTTGTAGTTTTATAAAATGTTTATCGAATGCCCTATAAAAGAAAAGGTGTGAATATGGGGCATTTGAACAAGAAATGTTGGGTACAACTGCATCGATCAGTCGGAAGGATCATTGGGTGTTTGAAGAGACATGCCCACTATTTTTGCTTCAATTTGTGTCGAGTACCTATGCCAAGGTCTCAACCTTGTCTTTCCTTTATGGATTTTGATCCTCTACTGATCTGATCTTTTTCCTAACATTTTTAAAGCATGTGATTGGTTGTAATTAATAAAGAGGTTATGGAAATCAATCACATCTTAACCACACATTCATTGTAATGCTTATGTGTCATGAGATTATGTGAAGTCAGGAAAAAAATCAGATCAGTAGAGAATCCAAATTCTTCCTCTTTATATAGTGCATGCACATCTACAAGTCAACATCAAAACTAAAATTAACAACCCAAAAAAAAAAAAAATTGACTTGGTGGTCGGAGCCTTCACAATCTTTATCAATCCATTAAAGTTCAAACATTGATATCTTGTATCTATTGTCTTATCATTGTCTATAAAACCGCGATAAGTGTGGAGAGACCTCTCCAATGACTTCTTTTGATTATGGTAGTAGACATCCAGACCTTGCTATAGTACTATTTGATCTCGATAGGTTCCGATAGCTCTCTGACCTGTCGGGTGTGATGATCATATTTCATTAAAAATACAAATAAAGTAAAAAGCAATGACTCACGTGAATGTTATACATATATTATATATGCATGCATGATTAGGTTATCTAAATTTAAGCCTTGTTTTCATTTGCAGTCCATCATAACTGCTTTGAAAAAGAAAAAAAAAATGAAATGCATTTGATAATGATTATTAAAAAAAATAATAAAAAAATAAAAAAATAAAAAAATTTAGTTGTTGAAAATAGAAAAGTCAATCTCGCTTTTCCAACTTCAAATTATATATAGGACAGATTGAGGTAATCTATATAAGTATGCACCTTAATGAATATAAAGAGCCTTTTTCTCACATAATAATCCAAATCAAAAGCAAAAGTAAAAGTAAAAGAGAGTGCTTTTCCATAGCGTTTTGCTAATTTTCTGGTTGAATGTACTGTGAAGCCTTTGTAATTACTTTTACAAAGGTAGTTTATATGGAAAAGCTTCTTTAATATATTGTAAATTTTGTCTTTAATTAAGTGAATATTAACAAAAAATCATTATCAAAACTGTCGTAAGAGATAATTTTATAGATGGATATCAGAGATTCAGAGATTCAGAGATAAGTTATCATTTGTATATATGTGCAAGGCCCGATGTTATCTTGAAGCATCATTGCAATTTGCATAAAATTTTCAGTAAACTACTCATGAAGAGACACGAAATTATGTTTTTCAACCATGATATTTAATTTCTTGTACTTTTTTATAATGATATGTTTTAAAATTATATTCATTCAATTCCAAAAGAAAATAAACAATAGAACAATTCAGAAGAAAGTTGTAAAGACAGGAACTGGGAGGTTGGTGAAACCGGAAGTACTGTTGTCAGGGAAGAAATTAAACCGGAGAAATAATGTTGTTTGTAAGATTAGAAAATGGGTCAAGTGTATTGTTTGAATGATTGTGGTTGGTGCCATATAAAATTCGTGGACTGACTGACACACACAACACAAGGCTAATGGTGTTATATATATATATACTTATATAGTAGTAGTACCCCACAAAACAAACGCGCACATCGACTCTGATGCCATCTCTTTCAACAAAAGTGCCTGCTATTTCCAATGTTTTGACTGCAATCAACCCACCCCCTCCATTCAAACTTCCTACTCCCAAAACCCACTGGGCAGTGTGCTCACATGCCTCCTCCTCCTCCTCTTCATTGCCTCCACAAGCTTAATAAACCTCCCCTTGTTTCTGTCTCTCTTGTGGGCCTTTTCAAGTCCAATTCCAACACATGGGCCTATCTTATTCATCAATATCGACATCCAGATCGCACGAATAGTTATCCAGATCATGCATGAACAAATGATCGATAAGAACGGTATTGACTTGATAATTTCTTAAGGAGACATAATGTAATTTTGTATATATGATTATTAGTAGTTTAATCAATCAATATATAAGTATAAATTAACAGAGAATAAAGCAGTCAGTTATTGGTGTTTTGAGATCGTGTAAAACGACAAGTAGTTGGTGACAAGGAGATGAAGAGAGAGATAAGCAAAGCTCCATGCTTTTATTATTCTGTTGTCATGGACCCTTGCCTGGCACTCACATTGTTTCATTTGTCAGTCTGTCTTCTTCAATTACTTACCGTTACTGTTTGGCTACAAGCCTGCAAGTTTAGCTCTGATATATATATATATATATATCTGTTTTTTAACTTGGAAAATGGTATCTCGTTAGTTAGTTCTAATGCAAAAAATTAGAGATGGGATCCATCAAAACTTAAACTTTAGAAAATAATAATAATAATACAAACAACAATAGATACATATTATTTTAAAGAAAACATTACGGTTGAGCATATATGTCCGTTTTAGTACATTATTATTTTATGAATTGAGTGGAACTATCAACTGTATAAAATTTATTATATGAAAGGGATTATAAATTTGTAGAGATTAATTTTTTTTTATTATTATTTTTATATTTAAAAAAAGTATTACACTATTACATAAATTTGAGATGTTTTTATGGATGAGGGAGGACTCGAACCCGCAACCTCATGGTGCAGGTGTGAGGGGTTTACCACCGGACTAACCTCATTTCGTCATTAAACTATCTAATTACCTATTTAGAAAACAATTGCTCATTTCAGTAATTTATAACAAACTTCGTAATGATCAGAGTCAAATTCATTATTGGTTAGTGTGAAATTCCTTTAAAAAAAAGTGGAAATGGTGAGAAATGTCACCTTTTTAAAGGGAGTTGGTGACATTGTCAGTCGTTTAATAAGTTAAGTTTAAAAGACATCTATTATGGTGAACTACCAAAATTACCCTTAGATTTAAGTTTATGTTAGTTATTCTCTTTGTACTTTTCTCTCTCCACTAATGTTAACTCAGTAACTCTCTCTCTCTCTCTCTCTCTCTCTCTGCAAATAAAAAAGTTCAACGTTGCCTCGACTTTCTTCTTTAACTTATAAACCACTGACGTGCTTCAGTTCAATAAGGTAATATTTTTTCCCAATTCTTCTTTGAATTTGTTCACATTTTCATTTGTTCCTTTTCATATGTTATCCAAGTATTTTTTTAGATCTTCGAGTCTTTTGAAGCCTTTTCCGAGCCTTTTCATGTAATGTCTTTCCCGAGTCTTTTCATGTAATGCCTTTCCCGAGCATTTTCATGTAATGTCTTCCTCGAGCCTTTTGAAGCCTTTCCCGAGCATTTTCACCAAATGTCTTCCCCGAGCCTTTTGAAGCCTTCCCCGAGCTTTTTGAAGCCTTACCCGAGCCTTTTAAAGCCTTACTTGAGCCTTTTAAAGCCTTACTTGAGCCTTTTCATGCCTTACCCGAGCCTTTTCATGCCTTTCCCGAGCCTTTTCATGTAATGTCTTCCCCAAGCCTTTTGTAGTCATGAGTTTTTATTAATAATTTGTGATGATTAATTTGACAGCATCATGAATCGGGCACGGGCAGTGTATGAAAGTCTCGGGTAGCGTTTCAAAAGGCTCGGGTTCAGTATCAAAAGGCTCGGGTTCAATATGAAAAGGTTCGGGTAGAGTATCAAAAGTCTCGGGTGGTTTATTAAAAGGCTCGGGTAGTGTATTATAAGGCTCGAGTAGAGTATCAAAAGGCTCAGAATGTATAACAATTCATTAAAAGGCTTGGGTAGTGTATGAAAAGGCTCGGTTAACGTATTAAAAGGCTCGGGTGGTGTATTAAAAGGCTCGGGTAACGATTAAAAGGCTCGAATAACGTATTAAAAGGTTCTAGTGGTGTATTAAAAGGCTCGGAGAATCAAAATTCAACTAACCTAATCATAAATAATTAAAAGGCTCGGATATAGTTGCAAAATGCTTGAACACTCACGAAAAGGCTCGGAGATTTGTAAAAGTTTGGGGACTGTTATAAAGGCTCGGTAACATTTTAAAAAGCTCGGTTACAGTTATAAAAGGCTCGGGGATAGTTACAAAAGGCTCGGGGACAGTTATAAAAGACTCGAGGAGAGTTATAAAAGGCTCGGGAAGAGTTATAAAAGGCTTGGAAACCCAGAACATCATCGTCTACAAAACTTCATTTTTCATAAACCTAAACCCTAACCTAACCTACCCGAGCCTTTTCAAACAAAAATAATCAACAAAAACAAATCAAATAAAACCTGATCTATATCATCAAAATGGCAGGCAACATCAAAAATCTCAAAGGATCGGGGAAGAAAACTAACCGTAGAACCACTTCGCCGCTGAACTCTGTTAGATGCCATCGCTGTAGCTTTATTGTCGGTCAACTTTCTGTCGGATTTTGGTCGTCTTTAGGTCTGACCGCCGCCTGGTTTTCTCTCTCTTGGGTTTTTCTCTCAACGTTTGAAAACGAAACAAAGCCACAAAAAAGGGTATTTTTGTCTGGTTACCCAAATTGGTGCCTTTTAAACTTAAATTACTAAATCACTGACATTCTTATAAAAGGCACATCATATAGTAACAAAAAAATTTTGAACCCTAAAAAAAATAAATACATTGTAACTAAAATTTTGTTTTAAAACATTTTTTTTTTTTATAAGAATATTAATTTACATCATAGGAGTATAAAACCAATTTGATATTTAATTGCTAGCCTCTGATTGCTAATCATTTGTGTTAAAATAAGAGATATTTTAGTGCTTGCAGGGGCGTAACTCAGCTTATAGATGGACGAATATAGGGTTTGGGTAAATTACTCTCATGTCAGCGGCTCGAATCCTATTAATGTTAAAAAAACTTAAAAAATACTTGATTTATATAGGTGAATCGATCGATATTGTAAAAAAAAAAAAAAGGATATATTTTAGAGACTTTTAGTTAGAAATTGTTCTTCAACATTTATTTTGCCATAAAAATTCTTGGCATTTTATCCATAATTTACATGCTTCCATCTTTTCATTAACTCACTTATTTGGGTTGTTAAGGCCCATTTATTCAGATTGGGCCACAATAAATAAACGGTCCAAAAGCACTTCAAACAGAATCGGTCCAATAAACACCGCTGATATTGATAATTGATAAGCGCAACAAAACAAGCCAAGCTTCCACATTTGCACATTTTTCGCGTGAAATACCAACTTCACCGATAAAATGGGTTTCCCAACCGTATATAATATTGTAGACATCTATTTACTTCAACCAACCAAATCTCTCACTTGTATCGTGCACGTTTCTTTCAAATATCCTAATAATGTCACGTGCTTCGAATAACCGAATCCTTCCCGAGCATATTTCCCTTGTTTCAAATATCCAGTATCCTAATAAAATCATTAGAGCATCTCGAATGCTGTAATTAACTGTGAAAAAGATATATGTTAAATAGGATAAATAGAGATTGTGTTCAAACTTATCTCTTAAATGTAGTTGTTGCTATTTAATGTTAAGCTGACGTACACAAGACCTCTTGCCTTGGTGGTCGGAGCCTCCCAAGGGAGGTTTCACCCAGTGGCGTAGCCAGGATTTCTGACTTGGGGGGGCTAGACTAAAAACCAGTGATCAAAACAACAGAAAAATCGACCACCTATACGTTAGGCGGACGCCAACCGGCCGATCCTTTTTGCCAAATCGACCATATTAGGCCGCCGAAAGAAAATCAGCCGATTTGACCCTGAAAATCGAGCTAAGCGGAGTCATTGACTCTGCCTAGTCATTGCAAAGACTCACCGTCGATGGAAGACATAACCCCGGATCACGTTCGAGAGTACTAGCATCGACATCTTTAACCTCAACTGTATTACGCTTAGAAATATGTTGGTGACTTGGTTCTCAATAATTGGAACATTAACATTTGATGGAGAAGCTATTTTACTTGATGATTGATTCTCATTTGATTTTGGGAAGAGATACAAAATATTTTTCCTTTACTTTAATTTTTGATTATTTGATATAATAACCTACGATAGTAAGAATTCAATAAGAAACACACACACACACACACATATATATATATGGCAAAGTCACAATCTCAATAAAAATCATCCAAATAACATGAAATATGTAAATATATTTTCTAGAACAATTTAATTCTACATCTCTAAATGACTAAATCAAGGATCTGAACTCAAAGACCCCTAATTTACCTAGCTAAACTTTCTAATCAAATGTAAATCACACATTAAATTATCTTTAAGCAAACCCTAAACTAAATTCAGTATTAAATTCAGAGTTTCTAACTAAATTCACAAATGAAAGAGAAGTTTTATTTATAGACTTTGATTGTATCACTCCCACAGTCCCACGTGGCCACTTGTCTTTTACCATCATCGCTTGCATCATCAATCAAAAGTAGAAAGTAAAGGGTTGGAAAGCAAGTCAAACGGTGAAAATCCAATTACAACATTTTTTTTTTTTTTAAATCGAGACCGGGCTGTAGCCCGGTCTAGCCTACACCTATACGCCCTTGGTTTCACCACCAAGGTTCAACACCTTGGAGTGTATGTATATATTTCTATTGTCCCACCTTTGGCCTTTAACTCCCAAAGTGTGGGTGCCGTCTTCCGATTCTGTGGAGCTAGCCATCTCTCCAGTGGTTAGAGTTGTATTTCCATTTTGTTCCCTCTCCCCGATAGTGGGAGTAGTATTCCGGACCGCTCTTGTAGAGTCTGATCTCGCTAGGTCCCGGCAGTTGTTGTTGTAATTCAAAAAAAAAAAAAAAATGTTAAGCTGATGTGGTGAAAAAAAATGATAGATACCGTCAAGTTGAATGTTTACTTTCAGCAATCTTTCTATAGTAGGCAAACAACATATGTATACTTGTAGCATATTAATACACATTACCACATTTTTACCATGTGTATTATTATGATTGAAGTTATATTGTTTACACGGGAAAAGTGAATTGATGTGTATTACTATACTATAAATATACCTATATTGTATGCATATGAGAGAAAAATCGCGACTTAACATTCGGAGATAAATATAAAAAATGGTAAAGAAAGTTGTTTGATTAAAATAAAAAAAAATAGATAAAATAATAAAAATATCATTAGTAAATTAATATTTAAATAGAAGCATTGGAGACATTTTTTATTTGGTTGTTTATAAAGTAGACTTCTATGACACATAAGAAGTAAGTCTATTGATATTGTTGACGTGTCAACAATTATTGAAAGGCAAACCACTTTTGCATCTTTTAATTGAAAATCAAAAGTAAGGGAATCAAGTTTATACTAGAAAGAAAAAATTCCTATATGAATTTAATTTATGATTTGTGTGTGGGATTTATATAATTTCCAATTGATTTCAGGAAATGGAATCATAAATTAGTAATTAAATTTTATTTTTCTAATCAGTAAAAGTACGATGGATTTGGATAACAAATTACAAATAATTTTATACAGAAAAGGTTGTATGAATAATTTTATTGCGATTTTTTTTTTTTTTTTTTTTTTTTTTTTTTTTTTTTGAAGAAACAAATTATTACGATTTAATTTGTAATAAGAAGGAACGAAAATTAAATTAGAATTTTATATAAATAAATTAAAAGCGTAAAAGAGTTGGTGACTTTCTGAATGACGTCATATTCAATTTTCTACACAAATCCTAAATTCCTGCGAATCTACGAGGATCCACGTGCTTTTTTAAGTTTCCACCGCATCGTGGTTCTCTCACACCCAATCAACAAAGGGCGCGTGGCACCGATCACACCGACGCTGCCAAACCCTGACCACATAATCAGCGGTAAAAGACGCGTCCACGTCATCACCCTCTCGATAACTCATTAACTCGGTTGCGCCCCGCCACACGATCACCGAATATTCCATACCATCCAATTGTGAATAAACTCTACAATCTCCCACAACCTCACCTGCGTTAAAGCGTCTCTATATTTTATTTTTTTTCACCTGTTCGTCTCTCTTTTTTCTTTGGTTCGACTTTTCAACAATTTCACACAAATCCTTCGATAAATTTTAATGGCTGCATCGTCTCTCGATTTTTCATACACATCCGTTTCAATTGATTTGGTTTCTTTTCTTCTTTTGTTTTCGAAAATTTTTCATTCTTTTTTTAACAGTCAACGTTGTACCAGTTTTTGACATCAATAAACCATCAAACGACTAAGCAGCTGCCACCAATGGGGAAGCGTAAGTTTTCCTATTCTTCATTTCTGTTTCTAAAAAGAATAACTTTTTTGTTTTATTTTTTTAATTTCAATTTAGGTTTTTTTTTTTAATTATATATATATATATTTTTTGTTCGATACTCGATAAGTTTGATTAGGGTTTTTCAATTTTCTAATTTTGCTATTGTTTGTCTTCATTCAATCTGTAACCTACACTCTTCAATATTGTTAAAATTGAATTGATGTATGCGCATATCAACCGTCCATTTACTTGGCAAAAAATGGGGAAATTTTTTGGCTAAATTGAGCTGAATTAGGTTTGTTGATAATTTGTGTTGATGGTGTCATTGTGATAATTGGGCAGGTAATTCACAGCGTAAAAATGCTGCAATGTTAGATAGTGATGATGATAATAGTAGTGTGAGTTCGTCCTCAACTATGAGGTCTGATTTTATGTCGGTGTCGGGGACCGAAGAAGTCCAGGTTGAGAAAGATAGTTTACTGGATCAAGCTTTGGATGATTTGTACGAGAAAAGGTCAGTTTCATTCAATTCAGTCTCTTGTGAATTATGAGAAAGAGCTCAATTTTATTTATTTATTTATTTATTTTTTTGCCATATCGGAAATTAACCAAAACTGAGGGCTAAGTGTAAATTGCTTAGTTAGCTTGTGATTTTATTGCCTTTTTTGGTTGATGTGGTAAAAGGTTTGATCTTTTGTTTAGCTGAATTTTGATATTGTTTTGGCATTTTGTTTTTATGGTTAAAGGGGTTCCACAAGAGAGAAAGCTTTGTCCTCGATTATTGAGGCTTTCAATAGCAACTTGCAGCATCAGTTTGTTGAGAAGAAGTAAGTGCTATTTCCTCATTTTGTTTCTCATTTTTGTTTATACAATTCTTCACTATTTTTAATGTCACTAATAAGTAGAGTAAATTGAAAGATTTAGTAATAATGTTATTTTGAAGATGTTAGACGCAACTACGCAAGTGATTCAACATTTAATTCATCTTTTATGTGTTTGCATTGAATTGATTTAATAAAGTATAATATATCAGGCACTATATTGTGATATGAGTTAATGTTGAAATTCTCATATTTTCATTTTTGATGTTATCTAGATTTGCTACTCTACTTCATCAGTGTCTGAGTTCGGTTAAACGGGGGTCTAGCAAGGAGATAGCTTTAGCATCCCATGCCATTGGTAAGTCTTGAAATCTTTGTGTTGATCCTTCTCCATGCTTTCCCTAATATAGATTAATGTTCAATGAAATAATTTATTCTTTTGCAGGCTTGTTGGCTTTGACTGTTGGTTGTGGGGATAGTGCACATGAAATTTTGGAAGAGTCAGTTACTCCTTTTTCACAGGCACTCAAATCTGGGTTCGAGCCCTCAAAGCTGGCATCGGTACGTATGAGCTGATCATTACTCTGGAATTCAATTGTTAACTAATTGACAGTTCTTATAGTTTTTTTATTTTTAAATTGTTTGATGTATGATGATTCCCCACTGTTTTCTATACACAATTTGGTCTATGATCACAGCTACTTGAATGTTTGGCTATCATCACATTTGTGGGTGGAAATGGTCCAGAGGAAACAGAACAATCAATGCAAATTATGTGGCAACTTGTTCATCCGAAGTTGGGTTCTAATGTATGTATATTTGTTTCTTTTGTGAGATATGATAAAGTCAATAGTTTCCAATTTTGTAATGTTAGTGATGATGTATGGATTACTTAATGTCCCAGTTGGTGCTTTTAGGTACTAAATGGGAAACCATGACTAATGATATCGATGCTTCAATAATTGTGTGTTTTTAGTCCTTTTAAATATTCTGATGAACTGATTATTTATGATGTACTATCTCATAGGTAGTTGCGGTTAAACCTTCAGCGGCCGTTATAACAGCAATGGTGTCTGCTTGGTCATTTCTTCTGACAACATTAGAAGGAGGGACACTTGATCCTAAACACTGGCAGCAGTGAGTAAACACTTGTTCTCAGTTCTTCCTCATCCTCCACCCCGGGTGTGAGGTGATAAGCAGTATTCTGATAGCTCTCCATTTTTCCACCACCCACCTGCACCCACACCCACATCCAAACATTTGATGTCTTGATAGGATATCATTAAGCAGTGTGTAATAGCTCTTTTTGATACGAAACTTGAACAAACACATGGATACTTAACCTCCCCAAACCAAAACTTAATGTTGGACAACCTGGACGACAAACATAAACTTATAATTTTTGAAATTCATGCAGGTCCATTTCATATTTTTCTGGTCTGCTGGACAAGGATGACCGATCTGTACGCATTGCTGCTGGTGAAGCTCTGGCTCTAATTTTTGAGATGGGAAGTCTAGAGAAGTTCTCTGCTGAAGCTAAAGGCTCTAAGGATGGCTCTCAGGGAGGATATGCACATGTACAAGGGCTGAAAGGGAAAATCCTTAATCAGGTCAAGAGCCTTTCTATGGAAGCGGGTGGTAAAGGTTCTGCCAAGAAAGATCTTAACAGCCAGCGTAACTTGTTTAAAGATATTTTGGAGTTTCTTGAGGTAGCATCTTTTCTATTTCTTTCTCCTAATTGTGCCTTATTCATCTTTTTAGCAAATACAAAATCTGATTGATTTAGGCTTTTCATTTTGATTTTCTATCAAAACAAGGCTTTTCTTAGTGGTATTACTTTCATGATCTTAGGATAATTACTGTCCTGAAACCTCACTGAAGATTGGCGGCGATTCACTTAAGACATCAACTTGGTCTCAACTGATACAGGTTTTCTCTTCCTTACTGTTAATCAGCACCTCCTTTTTTATTCTGTTTTAACTATTAAGTGGTCCTGTCAACAAAAGCTAGCAATTTTCAAGGTCTAATTTTCTCTCTTAACAGTTGAACTTCTTGAAGCACTTCCTTGGGGGTGGATTTGTTAAGCACATGCAGGTTGGTTTCTTTGCCATAGACATTGTCTACTGAGCATCTAATCATGGTTGATATTTATGTTTTGACTTTGGCCATTCATTGTTTTACAATCAAAAAATTTATGCATTGATCAAACAGGAAAATGAATTCCTTCACGAAGTGTTTGAATTCACTCCTAAGAGAAAGCATCTTCTAGGCACTGAACACCATATATCTGGCAGTGAGAAGGTGAATTTCTACTTCCTTAACTTTGTCTTAGATATAGTCGGTATGAATTATGTTAGTGTCTTGTAAACTAAGGAATAATTCTGTGTATGTGTTTGGTTAATTGTGCTGACTATTATGTATCCATTTCTCTGGATTTCCATCGGCTTGATTTTCTTAAGCTTTGATGCTGGGATGTGTTGTATCATGTATGGTTGTTTACGGTATTATGATATATATAATCTGTGTTGCAGAGGATGTATAAATCACCGAATTCAGTTATCAATAAAGCTAGAACCCAGTTACTGAACAAGCAGAGGATGCTATCTGAGGTAGTCTTACTCCCAACTCAGTTGAATATATTTCGTTTGTTATCCGATCTGTATTTATTTGCCTACGAATGGAGAAGATTTTAATATATTCACAGCATCATCTGACAATAATTATGGTATCATACTGGATGAAATTTGTACAAATGGAGAAAGATCATTTCTACAAATGGAATGCTGTCAACAATTTCATCATTGTTTCTATTATGTGGAGGTGAATGACACATTTCCTTTGATCATTTCAGGGTCGGAATGTGGGGCACTATGCTGTCAACGCAGGTGACGAATAGATGCTGTAGTAGCCGATTCATAAGATTGAAACCCCCTTATAAAGCTTGTTATGGTATCACACATAATTCATAAGACCATACAGCGGGCTACTGTTAATCGATACTAGATGGAGATAATTATGATTGTCAAATTGATAAATTAGATAGACAAATCGGAAAAACTGTAATTCATTACATTTACATTAGTTGTATTGAAGTCATAAATGACAAACTTCACCAAGGCATTCAGATTATGCTGCTCTAGCCTTACAGTGCTTCCTTGTTAATGGATGTTAGAGATAATGCCATTTTAAGTTTGTCCAAATCGAAAATCTCATGTTGAAAATTAAGCTACTAAGACTAATCCTGTTATTTAATTTACTTTTTTGACTTAGAAAGGAGAAAAGAGTGGCTGTGGCTGCTTTTGAAATTTGTACTAAGATTGACCATTGCTTGTTATTACCTCCGAAAAGAATTGTTGCTCAGTAAGTCAAGAAAAGTTTACTCAAAACCATAAAAAAAAAAATGTATCTTTAAGTGAATCGCCAAGTCATGACCTAAACACGTGTTAGTCGACTCTTGAGTGTCTTATCACTTAGAAGATTCACCAGTATTTCTGGGTGGCAAATTACAGTACGAAGATTACACATTAATTTCTCGTTGGTTTAGGAAATCATATGATATATTGTTCAGATTTATGTTGCGATCTATGAGCAATTTAAACACCTCTAACTTGGTATAAGAGAAGATCATTTATAATCCAGACTAGGAGAAATTCTTGGGTGCAGCGTGATGCACGGTACATCGCCCACCTGATACATCTATTGTTGGCATCTTAATTTAACACATAAATTGTATAGGCGTCTTCTCTTTACCAGATCGCTAAATATGTGAACAACAAAGTTAAAACCTATAAAACGTTTTGAAGCAAAATGCATTTCATGTATCCGTAAAAAAAGCACTTGATCCACTTGCAACCAAAAGGCTTGTTTGCGTTACTCAACAAAACTTCATGTCAATATAAGATTTGAGTTTTGAAATATATAGGATGAATCCTGTCTCCAGTTTTACTTTATAATCTATCTGTACTTAGAAACCACTCAACCCAGAGAAGTGTTTTTGCATGGCTCGATCTTTCCTAAAAGTATTTCTTCCTCCTCCTCTCCTTCCCCCGCCTCCACCTCTACGACCTCCTATCCCTCTCCCTCTCCCTTCTCCTTCAGTACCATCAGATCGGTTATCTTGCTCCTCATGAGGGTCTCTTGTTCTTCCACCTCTTTTACCCCTGCCCCAAGAATTTCTTGTATTCTCTCTCCCTTCCGTTTCAGGGACATCAGTCTGGTTGGCCTGCTCCTCGTGTTCCGTCAGCTTCTTAACTGCGCCTAGAGGGAGATTTCCACCACGTCCAAGGCCATGTATTAATTCTTTCTGTGCATCAGTGATTAATGATGCGTCATTGAAATTTGCAACGGCAATTGAGCCTGCTACCTTGTAACTGTAATTCTTGCCATCCTTAACAAAGTATTGAGGCTTTTTCTTGGATCCCCACTTTGAACTAGCAGCTGCTTGAGAAGAGTTTCCAGTCTCTCCCCCCCAAGATTTGCTGAAATTGGAGCTGATTTTGTCATTCAATGACTCATTTTCCTCGAATCCTGACTCCACAACACTCTGACCCAGATCATCAAAGGAGTCGTCATACTCATCTTCATACTCGTACTGTGAAACCAAAGCAACAGTCCTTGCAGAATCCTTTTCATTTCTTGTATCAAGGGTATCATGATCAAGCATGTCAGCTTTCGACTTCCTAATGAACCTCCCAACAGTGGGCACGGATGACACTGAGGGGCTCTCAGTTTGTTGCTCTCTGACAACACTGACGGCACTGGAAGGTGTTAGACTTGAAGCTTCATCTAGTTTCCCTTTCCCTTTATCCTTCCTGCTTACACTTGAAGGTTCATCTAATATCCCTTTCCCTTTATCCGTCCTGCTTACACTTGAAGGTTCATCTAATATCCCTTTCCCTTTATCATTCCTGCTTATGGTCAAAGTAGACTTGGGTACTGGCATTGTCTCTAAAGAAGTGTCCAGTGACCGGAGATCTTCATGTAAACTATTCTCGAGTATCCTTTGAATAACTTCTTCAGGATTGTGGTTATAAACTTCGAGACATGCAGCCAGAAAACCTTTACCATAATCAGGGAAAAGGTCCTTTATTTGACTGATTTTAGATTCCATGATTACAGCACCTTCATCCATATGAACTTTGTTGGTCAGCACAGGGGATGCCACTGGTACAGGAGGTTGCTTTTTAACAGTGGCTTTTGAAGAATGCACCATAATCCCAGATAAATACTGGAATTGTTCGTCCTCCATGAATATCCATCCTGCGTAAAAAAAATTAATCAAGCACTAAACAAAATTGAGAATGGCTGAAAGGAATAAATGCTCAGATTACTAAAGTTGAACACGCTCAGATTACTAAAGTTGAACACAAGGAATGCAGAATACATATGAGATTTAGGAATGTCGTGTTAAAATGTGTCATAAAAGCAAAGATTAGAAATGTATTCGGGTTTCACCAAAATCTTTTGATGGTAAGAAATTGAAGAACTACGAAGTCCAGGTAGTGATATGAACAGTTAGTAGATAATCATGCTTTTAAAGGCAGGATGTGTTAGATTTTTAATGTAAGAAATTTTAGGGTTGAAAGAAATGAAAACAGATCATTTTGTTTTTAATTTTTTTTTTTTTCCTTTTTGGGTAACCCCAGCATAATCCCCCCTCAAATGAAAAGCCACGCCCCTCACCAACCCTGTAGTGGGCAGCTTTAGAACTCAAAGACAATACTTAGCCATGACAGACCTCATCAAGATGTTCAATTGGGAATAATGGTGATTAAAATCAATAACACAAACTAGAAGAAGAAAAACAATCATAATATTTAAGAGCACCATCAGAGAATCACAAATACTCTTCCAATTCTCATCCGTTAACTATAGTAATCCTCCAGAGTCCAAATACATAACCAGGCCATGAGCGGGTCTTATCATGATATAACAAAAATTGCTAATACCAAGAGAATGAAGATCTTAAATAAGAAAAGTTAATAAGTCTAAATCAGAGACCTAATAACTAAATTTATGTTTAATATAGGACTTACTACACTCTAACCAATTAAGCACGCTAATAGCAACCAAGGACAATTTCCCTTACACTAAATATGATTTTGAGTCGTGAAAAGATTTATGGCTTTAACTTTTGTCCTCCAAAGAGGATATTTCTTCTCTAACCATGATCCACGGCCTTTGATTATATGATTATAGGCCTATTTAGTGTTCCCAAACCAAGTAATTCTATAATAGCAATCAACAAGCATATAGATTGTATTGTAGTTTGTCAATGGCACTTACCAGTATTCTGTAGATGCTCAAGTCTACCTGTTAGATTGTAATTCTTATCAACAATTTTAAGAAATGTATCCCTATTTTGGTCGAGAACTTGCATTGAAACCCCATTGATCTCCCTAAACGTTTGAACCAAAATATCTGCCCTTATAAAGGGATCTTCTACTTTGGCTGGAAACATTTTTGTGGTAGCTGGAACAGGAAGGCCATCTTCAAATACTTCATCACTTAGATAACAAAGATTTAATAGTTTCCAACCAAAATTGACTATTCTCATCGATAACATCTTCAAACTAATAGCAATGTCAGTCAACATTTCATTGTCTCCGGCAGTAAAGATGATTCGGAACCCCTTATGAAAAGAAGGAAGCAATGAATCATGCAACCTGGCAAGAGTGCTGAGCAGTTCTTCATTTCCGTAACTGCATGTAAAGAAATTTAAAATGAGATGAAAGCAATGCTTCTAGAGAAAATTGCAAGGAGCAACAGGTATATTGACATGTCATCCCAAACAGTAATTTCCAGTATAGTTATAAGGGCCAAAAAATAACACATGTCGACAGCACCACTGCATACTCCATGTAAGAAATATCAAATATTCTCATTGGGATAACAAACAAATTGTCTCATACTAGAATAAATTTAGCAGTACAAAAGGCACCTCATTTCAACAGGGCTCGAGAAGAACACAGCTACCGGTTTGTATGCAGAAACGAAAGCATCCATGGATACAATTGCATCGTTTATAAAGTCCATCACCTGTTGTAGATAACAAAATAGCTCATAATTAAGTAATGCTACTTTACAACTATGGTAAGTACAAAGGGTAAAGGCCACCCAAAAGATTACTCTCTAGTCTCTACACCAATAATCTATTGGATTTTTTTATTACTGAAATAACCCTAAATAAAATTGTTTATAATAAACCCCCTTCTTCTTCCTCATCTTGCAAGCATACCGAACTTTCTAATGGCAGAAATGCTTAACCCTACAACTAGGAAACAGTGGAGACTTGAGCTCTGAAAATAATAATAATAAAAAAAAAACAGATATTTTTAACTACTTAACAAAAGGAAAGGTATGAACATATAAATTGGAAAAGTGTAGAGTCTGAAAATATATGATCTCTGATTCTTTCAAACGAACAACAAATTGAAAAGAGAAGAATACTGCATTTTTAGGTTGAAAAAACAGTTGGTTATGTTTTTTTTTTGACATATGCTAGCATGTAAAGAAAAAATTGCCTTGAATGAAGAAATCGAGTAACACAATAACACCCAGAATCCCCATTCCAGAAAATTGCAAAACCAAGAATCAAGTTGCTTTTCAAGATATGAAAACCACGAATAAGAAAAACAATGGGTATACATATAAATGAGAGAGCTAATTTCGAAGTGAGAAAAGATGGGAAGGAGAAAAAGGGTTAATTCCGGTATTTTCAAAGGTTTAAGATGTAAAAGTAATATTTTTAATTTTTTATGGTGGGTGAAGTAAGTAATTGGGTTAATGGGTTTAGAGAGGAATTTTATGAGTAGCAATAAACTAACCCAAACATAAATCTATATATATATATTCAAGGCTCCACTTGTTGAACATGAAATAAAAAATCAGGGAAAAGTAAAGGTTCTAGAAGGTTAGATTATTATACAAGTTAAATTTCAGAATAACGAGAGGCAGTGACTGGTGCAAGAAATATGTGAATAAACACACCACACATGCACATGAGAACAGACACATCTCAAGGGAGAAGGGTGCAAGAGAGAGAGAGAGAGAGAGAGAGAGAGAGAGCTTGAAGCTATCACGTTTTTTTATGCGCCTAAACATAAATGATTAAATGAATTTTATTGCAATGTCAAGAACATAGGCAATAAGGAGGGTGAATGGATGGAAAATCAGATATCTCATTATCTCCATGAAAAAAATAACAGAAAAAAACTCACCTCTAAAAGTTCATTACGAAGCTGACTTGATCCATGGTCTTTATGGTTCCCAGAGGAAATTAAGGCCTGTTTATAAAGTCATACATAATGATTGCAGTATAGAATACATAATGCATAAAGAAGAAGAAGAAATACATGATAAACTAAAACCAATAAAACTCTCTTTGGAAAGTAAGATACGCGAAAAGCACCATTTAACTAACTTCTCCACTTCTCATTTTTATATTTACGGTTCTCAAACAAAAGTGAAATAGGGTAAGGATATTCTGGGCCATGTGAATAAGTCTATGGACATCCTTAAAGGGAAAACCTAGTTTATTAGATCTCTTGCAATGAAGCAAAAGGTTGAGGAGTCAATCCCCCTCATACCAATGGCCAGCCTTGGAGGGGATTCAATTAAATTCTATTTATGTGTGGAGTGGGTATGTGATAATGTGATATTAACAATATTAATTAAATTGCCCCAATGTAAAAGCATTGCAGTATAATGTAAGGTACATTATATATGTTGTCATCTAATGATAATCACCTGGATAGGTTAAAATTTCAATGAATAGACCTAAAAAGATGAACTAATGACCCCTTGATAGATCAACAAAATGTATGACCCAAGGATTGTGGCCTATAAATGTTAAACAACTACAAATTAACAACATAGGGAAGGATGGATTTACTGATTTAGTAGGTATGGCATCCTCGGGATGGGTAAAAATTCAGCATCAGAAGAAATTTTTAATTTTTCTTAACTCTTAAACTGCAAAAATACCTCCAAAGACGAGCTGCAGCGTTCATGCATTGTGTGGACAATACCCATGAAATGAGATAATACTCCAATCAAATTATCATGGATCCCAGGCTGGGACTTCAGAGCATTCTCGACCTGAAGAAAAGGAAAAAAAAAAAAAAAAAAGACACAAAAAAAGCATTTAAGAATAAACAAGAGAAATGACAATAAAATTACTATTCAATAGAACTAACAAATTGCCAACAAAACTCATTGTCTTAGCAATATAACATTTATTTTTCATGAAAATAAATGCTTACCAGCAATCTGGTCAGATCTTCATTTTCATGGCCATATATGGCGCATATGTCCAACAGCTTAGGCAAGTCAAGCAACTTCTTTCCCTGCAAAATGACTACATGCAAAATTAGTGAACAAATGCGTATGAGAAAATGAAAATAATCAACATTGAACCAGTTCATATCATCATACTTTAGTTCTCAAAGGGGAGCTTTGAAACTTGAGCAATCAAATATTATTTGCCAGAAATGAAATGTACGTGCGTGCAAAACTTTTCATACAAATGACTGTCAAAATTCCAGTAAAAGATCAAGCTTCTTTACATCATTTATCAAACTAATTGCATTAAAATAAATAATTATGTAAGCAGATATACATAAAAGACTCAACAAAACTATATTCAATTGTCTGATTTGAGTAAACACCTTATCTTGTTTCACCACTCTATAATAAATTCATTGGCACAGAAGAAGATGTCTCAAAACCCACCTGCATGATCTTTCAAACTAAGGCTATCAGCAATGCGAGCACCAGGATCCTTGTTGGAAGATCTGCATTGAACACACACAAAAAGAGAATGACGAATATGAAGCCAATAGTAATTACAACTAACAACCAGAGACTTACTTACATTCGGTATAATAGCATAAAAACACGGCGGCTCAGCTCAAACTCTCCAACAATTACCCCTGCAATAATTCCCTTGGTGCCGCGATACGGGAAATCATACCATCTGCTCCTAAATTTCAAGAAACTATCCAAAAATTCATGCAAGGACGAGTCACTGGCCACTGACGCACAAAATGTAAACAACAATAGTCAAAAAAACCTTCACCTGCCAAAAATTATATTAAGAGTTACAAATTCAATGGGAATTAAAAAATAAAATACCTTCTCTCCAGAAATCTCTAGGGTTCAATTTAAGCAACCTAGACAACTCTCTATTCAAAAGATCCACAACTCTTTGCGATTCCACTGGATCCAGTCCTCCTTCGTCGGCGCCAAAACCAGCCGCAACAGCTTCGTCCTGGGGCAAGTAATTAACGAAACTGCCACTGTGAGCTGCTGGTGGTCGGCTCGTCTCTGTCGTCAAAACCATGGGGGCCGATGACGTGGCGGCGCTGGATGGTGCCACATCGGATGATTGCCTGAGAGAATTAGAAAGGGTGGTGGGGTTTTGGTTTTTTGGGATGAAGTTTTTGTGGTTTTTGGGGACATACTTGTTGTTGTTTTGATTAAAGTCTCTGTTGTTATGATTGTATCGTTGCGACATGATCGTGTGTATAATTCTATAATTGACGTTTCTATTAGACGAAAGAGAAACGGATATTTGCTAAAGAAAATTTTGAGCAAAAATCGTGTCTTTCTCTGCTTACTTGTAAGGGAGAGGAAGGAAGCGTTTGTCCCTTGTGTTATTCGGTTCCTCACTTATTTTTGACTTTTGAGAGTTCATTTTTTTTTTTTAGATTAAATTTGTTAAAAAGTATATAAAAAAAAAAAAATACTTGCAGAGGAAGCCACTCTATCGTATCAGAGCCTGGTTTCGATCCAGGGACCTGTGGGTTATGGGCCCACCACGCTTCCGCTGCGCCACTCTGATTAGTTGTTTGTAAGAGTTCTCGAAATTATAAATATAGGTAAAACTTGTAAATCATATAATCATTCGATACTTGTCTAAATCGATCTTTGTACTATGCAGTCTAAATCTGAGTACCAGCAAATCTTTGATTCCTCAAGAAAATGTCATCATTTGATCCATTAACTTGTATGTGTCTCACCTCATAAGTGAAGTTCAAGAGCTATGAAGATCATAACTTGTGCCAGAGACTTACATTCTGTATATAATAGCATAAAAACACGACGGCTCAGCTCAAGCTCTCCGACAATAACCCCGGCAACAATTCCCTTACCGCGATGTTTCGCCACGATGCTGCCTCATCGGATGATTGCCCGAGGGAAGGGTGGTGGGGTTTTGGCTTTTTGGGGATGAGGTTATTGTGGTTTTTGGGGACATACTTGTTTTGATTAAAGTCTCTGCTGTTACATGATAGTTGTATTCTTGACGTTTACTATTAGACGAAAGAGAGAAACGGAGATTTGCCGAAGAAAATTTTGAGTAAGAAACTGTAGCTTCTCTGCTACTCGTAAGGGAGAGAATGAATGCGTCTTGTGTTATTCCTCGCTTATTTTTGACTTTTGAGAGTTCATAAAATTTGTTAAAAAGAAAAAAATATATATGCAGAGGAAGCCACTCTATTGTATCAGAGCCTGGTTTCGATCCAGGGACCTGTGGGTTATGGGCCCACCACGCTTCCGCTGCGCCACTCTGATTTGTTGATTACATGTGTTCTCAATAACTAAATATAGCCAACAATAGATGTATAAATCTTGTAATCATTCTATATTTGTGCAAATCTTGTAAATCATATGATCAAATGCATAAATAATCATTTGTTATTTTTCTTGTTTTTTAACAAAACATATGGGTTTTAGGAAGGTGTAAAAAAGGAAAATATCAGAGATATTTTCTCTCTCTTTTTCTGGAACTTGAAGCAGCTGCATCTCGTCGTCTCCTTTCCGTCGTCGGCTTCTTGCGGTGGCAGCGGGAGCCGGCGACGACGTCGTCCTTCTGGGCGTTCTTCCTCCCCCTTGTGCTAGGCTTTCCCGGCCAGATGGGGTCTTCGGAGGTTGCTACGACGGCCCTGTTTATCGCCTGAAAGTTTCTCTCGCGTCACAGGGTGGAACGTTTTGTCCAAGCGATGGCGGCAGCGGTTAGATCGGCCGATCCTCGTGGTTTCTGGCCAGATCTGGTGTGCTTTTGGCGTGAGTTGGTTTGATCGGTGGTCGTGGAACCCCATCCTCTTCGTCACGCACCACCGGCAGCTCTTTGGTGATCTTCTCTCTGATTTTGGTGGTGAAGTTTGGTCGGATTTTATGGTTTTTGCGGCGTCGGGTTTGGGACCTGGTGGAGGTTTGATTGGTGGTGATTTTGGGGTTTGATCGGGCATCAGAACCGTTGAAGATCGGTGTGGTGGTAGGCGGCGTTCTGGTGGATTTTCTCCGGTGACCAGATCTCTCCTCCGGAGTGTTTTCAACCCATTTAGTTTGTTTTTCAGTTTTTTATTTCTGGTGTGGTTGTTTTTCCACTTTGGGTGGATGTTTTTCTCCCATTGTGGGACTCTGTTCTGGGCTTGTGCTCAATTTGGCTTTACTTGTGGAGTCCCAGTATGGTTGTAACTTTGCCCTGGATCTGGTTTACCAGGTTTCCAGGTGCCCTTTCAAAAAAAAAAAAAAAAAAAAAAAAAAAAAAACATATGGGATAAGAAAACAATGATTTGATTTTTTTTTTTCTTGTTTTCCTTATCAAAAATCAAAATAGAGATAAAAGTTGAAATAACTCGATGATAACCTTTCAATCTTTTACATTTATAGCCCAATGGATAAAAGAATCGTTTGATTATGTGTCGTACTCAATGAAAGAAAATTCAATAAATTCATGATATTTCATAATTGCGATTAGTAAAAAAAGTAAAAATTGATAATACTTCTAAATTCTAACATATCCCGATATCTCCATAATTTTTTAGTGCCAATATTAGGGGGGTGTATTGGATTGAGATTTTAATAGACAACTTTTCGGTGTAAGAATTTTATGGATTTGTAAGATTTTAAAGACTATTAGGATTATATGAACTAGACTTTTAGGATTTTGAAAGAGTCTTTGGACTTTATTCATAGACTATTAGGATTATGTAGACTTTATTTCAAGACTTTTTGGACTTTTTTTAAGGTAAAATTTTTACTTCTCTTTACTTTTTCTACTACTTCAAAAATAACTAGGATCACATTTTGCAAAAATGGGCGCCTGAGATTGAGGATAGCTATGAGGTGTTAGTGCCTCTGTAGAAGACAAAAAAAAAAAAACAAAAATGATAATTAAAACCCACATACTAATAACTAATATACCATATATGCTCAAATTTAAACAAGTGCAAATTTTGTGCATCCATACTGGAGTGTAGCTCCTAGTACATTCCAAGTCCTTTGGTTGTGGAAGTTTATAATATGCAAACTCGAGCATCTGCATATTGTACATCTAATCATGCCAAGAAGATTACTGTGTTGCTGTACTTGTTGAAGCCGTTGCAAGAACTTTACCCTCTGGTTAGGTGCAATTTCAAGTCTTGGGCGTACTTGGCTCTGAATAAAAAACATAATTTAAATAATAAACATGAGAGACTACAAAAGATACTTGTATAAGAATGTAAAAGGAATGGTACAAAATGACAAACTGATTCATTATGGTTTTGAAAGGCACTTCTGGGAAGATGAAGCTGATGTTGAGAGAGCAAAAAAAAAAAAAAAAAAAGTAAGGAAAGTATTGTGGAATAGGACGAGACGATTTTGAGTTCTACTTATTTATACATATCACTAAAAAAATATGAATAATTCATTTTGTCATGAAATCCTAAAAATCTTAATCTCAATCCAATACCACCAGACTTTTAAAATTTTTTAGAAGTTTAGAACCAGTACCTCAAGACTTTTAAAAAATCTTAAAAGTTTTAATCCAATACTCAAGACTTCTAAAAAATCTTAAAAGTCTAGATTGTCTAATAAAATCATGAACCAATAAACCCCCCTTAAAATGAAAAAAATACGCAAACATCTTCTAGTATATCCACAAGAAATTAAGATATTACAGTAATATTGTGGATATTATCTTTATTTTCGCAATTTTTTATTTATTCAGGGCAATCAATAAAATAATAATAATAATAATAATCTAATTCCTTGGTTAAAATAAAAAAGGAGAAAATAAGTTTCCTTTTGGTCTCAAGAACTCAAAACTTGAAACACATTAATCATAAATCAAGAAGAAAGCTCTCTTTCCCTCATAAAAGTTCCCCTACTTGATCCATCCATAACGAAATTTACTTGGCAATATCAAATTCATTTGTAATATTGTAGATACATTGACAATAAATACATAATATTTTATTTCATTTATTTAATCTCAAACAATTTGTTCTAATAATAATAATTTATTTATTTAAAAAAAAAATTATGATAACTAACCAATATAGATATTTCCACCAAATATTTCCATATATTTGAGCCACCAAATAAATCCATTAATACCAATATTTACTTCGCACAAAAGGCAGTTCTCATGTATAAATAATTACAAATAGACTACAAAACGAAACTGTACACGGTACATCCCAGCTAATACTTGTTTTGCTACAAAATTTTTGTACTATGCAGTCTAAATCTGAGTAACAGCAAATTATTGATTCCTCAAGAAAATGTCAATCATTTGAATCCATTAACTTCTGTCTTACCTCATAGGTGAAGTTCAAGAGCTATGAAGATCATTTCATACCCATTCAAAGTTTGTTTCCTTGGGGACAACCAAAGCAATGAGACAGTCAGATGGGTTAGGTGCGATCGAGAGCATGGAACATATGTCGTTTGAGTTCGGAAGTATGAAGAGAATCCTTGCCCAAATGGACTTCACAGCAGGGATCTTAATTACTCCTGCGCATTCTCTCTGCTTCAGGTATGATATAAAATCCTGAAACTGCAGATGAAATTTGCAACATTAAAAGATTAGCGTAACTGTATAACATTATTACACTGACACTTTTCCCCAACTGTGGTTTTGAAAGAATTATGTTCATGTTTCTTATTGTCTTATTGCTTTCGAAAAAAAAATTATAGTAATAATAAAAGCACGCATACACCATCTTCATGTTATTCATTTATTAAAGCTGACAAAATTAGATATATCTCACCACCGATAACGGGATTCAAACTTAATTTAAGATTATAGATTATTATTAGGCCAGGACAATCTCTATATATTATTTCCAAATAGCATTTTCATTAAAACCAAGAAGTTTCTGAGTGACTTGATAAAGACAACCATCACTTTACAAAAGCTTTCAAACTGGAGTGAGATGTTTAATCACCATTCCATAAGGGAGGGGAACAGACCTGATGGTTAAATTAGTTACATGAGAACTATGGAACAAAAATAAATAAGTGAGACAACTTACGCCTTTACGGTCTCCGGAAGAAGAAGGATTTAATCGACATACCTCCCTCTGCAAAACATGTCAAAAACCATAAAAATATGAGAAAGATTGAAAATTCATATACAGCTAAGAACTCAAATTATTAGTTAAATCTAATAATGTAATTGAAAAATCTGGAATTGGTTGAACAGATATTATAGTAAATCAGTGATTGAACTAGCTCGGAAAGGTATCTCCACAACAAAAGAATCAAAAAGGCGGAGAGAGGGCCAAGGAAATCCAAATTTCATACAACTGCATAGTAATTTTCAGGTTCAAACCAACCGTTCAGATTCAATTTTCAAAAACTTTCCCATGTGCTGGCAACAGAAAAGCCACATGCTTAAGGAATAGAGAAGGCAGAGTAAGCACTAAACGTGCCAAGAATCCCTTGAAACAGACATGACAGTGATTTTATGATAGCAAAGAAAATTAACCATAGAAAATATTGGGTCAATCAAACCCTCTCTAGAAGGATCATGTTCAGATGATCTAAATTTTGAAGCAACAAAATTCGGAAAGCCTAGAGATGATTTTTTAGAGAAAATGATAATTTGACAGCATGATCATTATCAATCATTAGACACTAGGGAGGAAAAGAGAGAGAATCAAGTATAGAGACCCATGGACTCACTTTATGTGGAGGGGTGCTAGTAAATGTAGACTTCACATGCCGGAAATCTGTTCGTTTCGTCATATCTAATTTAGCAGGCCATCTGCACCAAGTGTTATCCAGGAAACCATTATTAGAAATTACTTTTTGGTTAAAGAATAGTACAAACAGAAAAAGTAAAAAAAAAAAAAAAACATTAGATGAAGTTCTCACTCAGCAGGTTCAGAAATATCATGCGAGTATTTGCAAATATCTGAATTCTCTCTCTGAGCATAAATTGTACAATACTGAGCACCACTTTTGCATAATGTTCCCTGCCACTGGAGCTGCACCTGCAGCTGCTGTCCAGAAGTTTCCACTTTGGTTGATTCTGCATCAGGTGGAGGGGGAGGGGGTGGGGGAGAATTAGGTGGAGGTGGAACAAGAGGGGGCTGTGACTGGGGCAAAGGTGGTGGAGATGGAGGCAATGGAGGTGGCTCTTCAGGTTGAGGAGGAGGTAGGGATGATATAGGTGCTGGTACAACAGGATGAGAGAACATTTGGTCAAAGTTCTGCACTGATGCTCCCTGTATCTGTGCAAGTGGAGTCACTGAAGGAGGTACAAAAGGAGCCGCAACTGCATTGCCATGAAAAGTATTAGGCATTACACCGGGCGAGATTGGGTTTAAAGGCAACTGATACTTTGAACCTCTTGCATCCCAGGAACTGTTTGGAGGAACGTAGACAGGTCGATAAAATGGAGATGGCTGGATTTTCTGTGGCAGGGGAATAGGCCCCAGTGTTGTTATAGGTAAGCCTGGCATGTTCCCTGAAACAGAAAGCAGGTCAGTTTCAAGTTTCTTATCTATCCACATTTGTTGCTGTGGCACTAGAAACAACACAAGTACACAACCACCTAAAACATAATCAGTCAAATATATAATTACACTGAAGCAGGAAACAGTAAAAGTATTAATTAGATTTCAATAGATGAATTATCACCTCCTTGTGAAGGATTGACCATTATGTTACTGTCATGAGGATCCATTTTTCTAACCCCAACATCAGGCATCTCTTTATGACCAGAAACAGACCAATTTGACTGAAATGAATGTCCAGCAGTTCCATGATTTTCAGATACTACTCTGGGGGAGACAAGCTCCATTGAGCTGCCCTCAGGCCTAACTGTGAATGGTGCAGAATGATGCTTTCCTGGTTGACTGTTCAAACAAAGGGAAAACTTCAGCATAAAGCACAAATAGTAGGAGATATATTTAGATATTAAAACCCAATCAAGAGCTACTTCAATTTTAAACAAAAGACCAAATAGTCTGGGCAAATACCATACATTTTGTTGACAAAAGGGAAGTAATCATTGCACAGGAAAAGCAATAAATACATTTTTTATCAAACATCAAGAATTGCTCTCAGTTTTCCAATCATTTGATAATCAAAAAGTCATCCTTTGATGATCACCTATGAGTTAAACTCAGGAATATACAATAATAATAAATAAAAAAAATCCTTTTTACTCAGGTGAAAAACTGAATAAAAGAATAGTACTCATAGCTGGAAAACCTTTTTATTCAGGTGAAAAACTGAATAAAAGATTAGAACTCATAGCTGGGAAACTTTCACTTAGAAGATATGAACAAAAATAGACATGATGGTGAGAATAGTTCCATACAATTAAAAGGAAGGTGAAAATTCAAATTAGACCAGAACAACGATTGCTTAGTATCATCTAACTTTATTCCAAACTTTATTCAGGTGAAAAACTGAATAAAAGATTAGAACTCATAGCTGGAAAACTTTCACTTAGAAGATATGAACAAAACTAGACATGAAGGTGAGAATAGTTCCATACAATTAAAAGGAAGGTGAAAATTCAAATTAGACCAGAACAACAATTGCTTAGTATCATCTAACTTTATTCCAAACTTTAAACCTTAAGTACTTTGACTTATACAGACAAACTCTAAATAACAATTAAATTCAGATAATGAAACTACACATATTATTTGCTCAAGGATTGAGAGATAGGAATTGTAAGACCTTGCACCATGGAAAGGGGGAGTGTGAGGCGACCCAAAAGAAGTAGTGGACATGTTGCCTGGATGATTGCTTCTGATGTCACCATGGAAAGGGACAGCAGATGATGATCTTGCACCATCCATATGGGACATTGCAACATTAGCAGGCCCGGTATTTAAAGGTGGTAAATAGTTGCTTCTGCCCTTACGATGCTGTCTGAGATGTGCCATTGATGTAGTAGCTTCTTCAGGAGTTTCAAATTCCATCAATAATGCACCTTCATAGCTAAGATCAGTGACCATGTAAGGACCTCTGTACACAACTTTACTTGATTCATGCAGAATTTCATCCTTTGCCCACTGGTTTGGAACATTGCCAACATAAACATAAGAGCTAGAACCGACAGCAACACCATTTATTGAACTCCTAGCTCCCAAGCCTATATCCATGAACTTTACACGCCAAGGAAAATGACCACGGATATAGTCCCTAGCCCTTATAGCATCAATTATGTTTCTGTACTCAACCAAGGCAAATCCTTTGATTGGGAAGAAAAAAAAGTGTTCTAGAGGACCAAACCTCTCGAGATGAAATCTTATATGAGATTCAGATGCATCAGGGCCAAAAGAACCCAACCATAACTGCTTAGAAGCGGAAAAAATATCCACGGCAGAAACATCCCCATCAAAATGCCAATTTAATGGAGGTGGTGAGGGATATGGCATTGCTGAGTGATGATTAGGAGATACTAAAGTATTGCTTGCACCTCCACCAGAGGATCTAGTGGCAGGAAAATGGTTTCTTCCATCAAATGAATTACTCCTGAATTCTAATGGTGGTCTTGAAGCAGGTGAAAGCATTTGGTGGTTCGATAAGTCTCTGGGTAAAGAAGACCTGCCACAAGAGAAATCTCCATGGTCACTGGTCTCAAAGTCCATTGACTTTGTGCTTCCACTATCATGAGCAGAACCTGCATTTGAGTGATCAGTTTCAACAGGACCAACTGAGGTGCGAGGTTTCAGATATTGACCTGAAAAGTTTTCAGCGAAACTACCATCACGAGATCTGTCATGAACTCTTGAATTACTATCTTTACCAGATAGTTCCCTAGAGGTTTCATGTTTATTGGCGATCCTAGGCACCAAATATTGTTGATTACCATACTTGGATGGATCAGAATCCTCATCACTATCAACATCGATGTCTCTCACTTTAGCCAGTTCAGGAAATGATTCAAACATTCCTTCCATAGCAGATGTAATTTCAGATGAAACATTAAAAGAAGATAAGTTACGTAATCTCTTATATCTTGAAAAGACCCAACTTCTCAAAGACGGAATTTTTCCAAGTACCTGCATAAAATATGTCCCAGTACAAGAAGACATCATTGAGAAGAACATAAAGGATAACTGGACAATTGGACATACAACTAACTTGGCAGATAAAGAGAAAAACTTCATAATTTCATTATCATTACAACTTAATTAAATATAGTCCAATTGCAAGCCAAAACTTTGAATTAGATGAAATTTCTCATGCAGCAAAAAGTTGCAGGACAGTAACATGCACTGTAGTTGCACTGTCACTTATTCTAAGATGCAGCAAGGATTCTAAGAAAATGGTATAATAGCACCTGGGATGTTTAAGATGCTTTTGAAAACATTTTCTACTTGCTCAAATTTTTAATTGTATGAGGAATAATGGAGATTGTATAACCTAAAGATCTCCCATTCATAGTAATTGGGGTGTTTATATATCAACCATCCATATTCCATAAGATAGACAAAAAGTATTCAAATCAAGCTTCTCCGGTGCAATACCGAACATAACAAAAAATTCATAGCACCTCATTTATTCTAGATGTGGAGAAAATATAAAGTATTACCAGTCCCAACAAGCAACTCTTAGGAACAGGAGATGAATCTTCTGAAACATGTTTGCCACCTGATAGCTCCTCATTACTATCCTCTTCGCTTCTGGTACTTGTTCCAACAGATGTAGGTCCATCACCTCTTATCTCTAATGGACAGACCACAGCATCATCCTCAAGCCTGCTTGTGATCTGACTTAAAAAATATTGTCCTTTGTGAAACCCCTCTGGTACAGCAGGGTTGAAGAGTTCAAAACATGCTGCAAGCAAATTTTTAGGGCAAGAAATGAAAATGCGGAGTAGACTTAGTGCATGAAACTTGGACAACTTAATCAAAGAAGATTCATCTTCATCTGAAAACTTTTGCTTAAGATCGGAAAAAATCTCCTCAGAATCCAGCATCTTCAAAACCTCTTTATCAATAGTATGGAAAATATTCTTTCCATCCAAGGAGGATATGAAGAAAGCCAGCACATTACAAAAAACAGCAGAGCAGATGCCTCGGATGACAGATGATGTCGGTGCCTCTGAAGAAGCAACACAACATATATCAGCTAGACCAAAAATGCAGGCTTTAGCAGTCTGAAACGCAACACCATCAGCATCCTCTCCTCTATTTATTGAAGCCAAGCTTTTGCTATGCATATTAATAACAACTTTAGCTGCAGCTTCAAGAGCAGTGGGACAGAATGATGCATATCGAGGAATGAGATCAGCCACAACGCGCTGTGCACTTGTACAGCCTGCAAAGTTGGCAGCACTGACAAACATAAGAAATCTTAGCAGACTAATATGGTAAACAAATAAAAATATTAGCGTCTTTTTGAAAACATCAAGACATCATGCTAATTGTAATAGAAACCTCTAATGCAAGTCAAATAGTGGCTAGTCGTGATACTTTGGGTGAAGGAAGATTTGACAGTTGAAATAGAAACTTCTTCCATCAATTCATCATTAACTCGTGACAGTCCAGCTCTATTAAATATCAAATTAGCAGTTCAATAGAAGAGGTGAAAACAGGCTGCACAGCCCCTAATAATATAAGATTATTTTAGTGGACTGATATCTCAGTTCAGTTTCTGATGAAGAGAGGGCTCCAAAAAGTAAGATTAAGATTAAGATAAGTAAACTCATTCTTCATTTCGCCTCTGTTTTTATTGGGCGGGCAATCCCTCTTCTACTTTATTGAATTGCTTAGACCCCCTTGTGTTCGGTAGATAGTCCGGCCTAATTCAAGTTCCTGCTGTAAGCCTAATAATTTTTTTTTTCTCATCAGGCTTAGCCCCTACTAGTAAGAAGGTGTTCCCAAAAGGGGACGGAAACCTGTCTAAGATCCTGTGTGTGGCTTAGTAGCACGTGAACAGAACACGTAGCCTAAGCAGAACTCAATATTCAACTAACCTATGATCCATTTATTTAATCAGCTAACTAATAAATAAATAAAATTTTATGTGATGCATAACTAGTGCAAGTAAGAAACTTTAATCTAAATTGCAATGATCAATTAGCCACTTGGCTGGCAACGAAGTCAGCTGAAAGTCTTGCTCATAGTGGGACAATAAACAGGGCTGATTATATGCCACATGCCTAATTTTGCACATTTAAATGATCTTACAATAGTTGATTCATTACACATGACAGAAGGTTAGTCTTAAAGCCTTTGGGAGCAATTTTCATAGCCAGTTCAATTGCATCAATTGCAGAAACTCAATGACTACTTTCCAAAGCTAGATAATTGTCTGAGGCCCAAACTTGAGTTTTAGGAACAGTTAGAATCAACAATAAACGAGGCTATTTTTGCAGTTTAAGTACAAATAAGTTAAACCATTTTTATCCTGATATATAAACAAGTTTAAATTGAATGACCAAACCCTAGAACAGCTTGCACAATTGGGTCAATTGCTTCCAAATGCACAGATAAACAACTTGATCAAACACATTTACTAATCCTGAAATACATATTTCAGTGTTTGGCTCCGCTCACCATATCAAAACAATTATGCTTACTTTAAGTGAGCTTGTTAATTTGAAACTAACAACGGAGCAGCTATTTTCTTAAAACAATAACAATAAAATTCAATACTTCACGAATTGCAAGGCAATTTATACAAGAAACTAAGTGATGGTAAATTAAAATATAAATTAATGGTCAGGTAGCAAATAAAGAATAAATAAACAAAATAAAATAAAAACCTCTAGAAGCAGTGATTAGGGAGAGATAAGCTTGTTCAAGTTCAGGCATGCGACGGGCGTCCTTTTGGGCAATACAAGACTTGAGTCTTTTGTAGCAATCGTACACGCTACGAACCTCGTCATGATTTCTCCGTCTCGCCTGGATTTCATCTTGAGAGAGCGGTGGTGGCGTTTGTGGCGGAACAACGCTGCCTTCTGGCTCGGCTATGGTTTTTGGTGGTTCTGATGGTGGTAACTCGTACAGTTTTCGCTTCTTTAGAGGCTGTTCGGCCGAGGCCATAGCTGTATAGAGAGAAAGAGAGATAGTGCTCTCTCAGGTTTTGGCACTTTGGCCGAGACACAGTTTTTGAGATTCTTAACAGTAGAGACCAACTGCATTTCAGTTTTGGACAATTGTAAAAATACCCGTAAAAACAAAGGGTGCTTTTAAGATTTTCCAAAAGTTGCGATATTTTCTTTCTGTGGCCTATGCAAAATACACTTGTTTTAGTGCATCTACTCTTATAACCGTGTACGGTGTACCTCTATGAGTTTTTCCTTGATAGGCACACCAGTGAGGATACTTATAACACATTTATCCACCTCATCACTTTTTACCATGTAAGCATTAATTGATTCAATTATATTATTATTTCCGACAAAAGATGATGAGGTGGATAAGTGTATGTATACTTACAGTTGTGTACCTACTAGAGAAAAACTCGTACCTCTACATCCACATCAGGTGGTGGCATGGTGGGATTTAAGAATCACAATTCTGTATTTACAAGTATTCGTATCGTGAGTTTAGATGTCTCTCATGTTCACATCACGTGGTGGTGTTCAAGTCTCATTATAAGTATTTATCGTTGTGTATGGAAAATTCTCTCTGTATTGCGAGTTTAGATGTTTCGTAGTTATTAGCGTAGATATTCGAGCCGTGAAAGTTGTGATTTACATGTTCCGGCAAACCCCCAACCAAAAAAATAAATAAATAAATAAAATAAAATAAAATAAAATAAAATTAGTTGATTTTGAGTTTTCTAAATCTATTGTTAGGACACCCAACCAATTCGGTGCCGGACAATATTAGATTGGTCCAGTGGTTTGTCCTCCACACCACACCATGAGATTGTGGGCCTCCACACCACACCATGAGATTGTGGGTTCGAGTCTGTCTCCTTCCCTAAATCTCGAATTATTGTAATATTACAGAACCAAAAAAAAAAAAAAAAAAAAAAAAAAAACATTTCTTTGAGATCGACAGAATTAGATTAGTGCCCAAACAATGTAGGGTATTAGTGTGGAACAACCTATGTAATTTTTCCTAAAATTTAGTATGAGGAAAGCCTAATTTTGCGGTGACCTATTCATTCCCCGTTGATGATAACCTGTTTTGTCAGGCATCCAATAACAAACCCAACTCATACCCCAACTCACCATTCGCCATGGCCATTGGGGGCCATAAAAAAAGTTTAAACATTTGTATTAAATATATCACTGATGCTAGACAACCAAAAAATTTAACCAAAATTTCAACCAAAATGATGTGGTAAATGGTTTTTTTATTAACCACATCATCTCATGTTGTGTATGGTGATGATAACTCAATTATCATATCATTTGGGTTGAAATTTGGGCTAAATTTTTGGGTTGTCTAGCATTACTCTCAATATATATATATATATTTTTTCTATTGTCAGTTCGACAAAAGATATATCAATTCCTTGTGTGTAGGTTATTAGATTTAAATACTTTGACTTAACTGCATGCACTTGTCAAAATATCTTTTAAATCTAATGACCCACATGCAAGGAACTGATGAACTGATATATTTTATGTCAGTTCGAATTGATAATAGAAAGACTATATATATATATTTGAAAATTATGAAATTCTCATTATATTTTAAAAGTTTTTCATTTTGATCCCTTCAAAAAAAATTATTTTTGTATTTCCGGCAACACCACTGCTTGCATTGTGTACAAAACATCTTTTTGAATTTCTTTTAGGCATTTCACCCTTGTTTACTTTTTTTTTTTTTTCTCACAGGCTCAACTCTTGCTATTATTATTATTATTATTTGATAAAATCCTTCAACTCAATTTTACGGTGCTGATTCAGTATGTAGAATATAATTAAATAAATAAATAATGGACTTCTACATGAGATTTGTCAAACCATTTCAAAAACTTACCAGAATTTAATAAAGGTTATGAAGATAGTATCTTAACCTTTTTTTACAGAAGACATTAAAACTTAGTTTTAAGGTTGTAGAGAAAATGAATAGAAATGATGAGTTTCTTAATAATTTTGCATAAGGATACTTTAGTGATAAAAATAATAATTCAATTTATAGGTTTTGAGATAAATATTTCGGGTGGAAACGAGCCATGTACTATTAATCATTTTATATGATGTCTATTGATTGCCCGGTTGTACAAGTGTAATATGGTGAAACCATCTCACTCAATATATATATATATATATATTTCAAGTTTAAGATCTTCTTTTTTATTAAGAGAATGCAATTTACCTTTCTCACTCGTTACTTAACAGTTAACACGTATACGTACACTTTTTCATTAAAAAAAAAACTTTTACTTTTTGTTACAAAATTTGTTTACGTCTTCATACCTTATTAATGAAAAGATAGAAGCAACCATCAAGGGTAAAAACGTAAACAAGTTTTGTAGTAAAAAGTGAGAGTTTTTTATTAAATGAAAAAGTATATACGTGTCAAGTAATAAGTAGGAAATGTAAATGAGAAAGGCAAATGGGAAAGGTAGATAGCATTCTCCTTTTTATTATTAGTGATTATGGTTACTCGTTGCCAAATAAACTTCTTTATAATTGATTACTATTATTTTATTCTGAAACTTTTTTTATCATATTCATTTGATAAATAGACATGTCCTCCTTGTAAAATGTACATATTACTTATTAGTAAGTTCAATATATATATATATACATATACATATAAATTTTCAAATAAGGACGTCCTAATATAACTTCATGAAGATATTGAATGTGAACCACTTATTTTACATACTTTGACTCAAGTGTGTAACACTTGTCAAAACCAGTAGCTCACATTCAATATCTTCATTAAGTTATATCAGGACGTCTGTATGAGTACGGGACTATACATATATATATATATATGTTTTCTCTCCTCATGATCGAACTAAACTTTTAAGATTATGACGAGAATTGTAAATTATTGATTAAGTTTAAGAAGATTTTGACTAAGTTGAAGTATATGAATATAATGGTTAATAGTTGTGGAACTAATTATATAAATAAATTAAATCAGTTCGTTCTGATGAGAGACTCAAGATGTTTTAATTTACTAGGTTGGGAGCACATGCAAGACATGTGCTTAAATCGGTATTTGAGTTTCATATTTGTAAATATACATATCCTTGAAAAATAAGAAATGTTAATATAATACATACAGTTTTAGTCAATGTAAATGTTATTACATTGATATAACACCTTGAAGAAGTCTTAAACTCGATTTAATTATTTTTCTATTTAACCAGAAATCACCAATTGGATTTTTTCTACAAATTTTTTTTTATTGCATTTCACTTTACACACATACATTGTATAATCACAAGTCATAAAGTTTCACACAAATTACATTTCCACCCCTATATAATTCCCTTTTCTTTTTCAACACATTAAATATATAGAAAATTATATTTTCATCCCCAGTCCATTTTACAATTGAAAATAATAAAAAAAATCCTTACTATATAGTCTATGTTGTGTTACTATTACTAAGATCTATCTATTAAGTAATTATACAAACTTGAAGGGTTGTATTTGTCAATCAATGTTCAATGCAAATCTAAGAGATGCTATAATTGAAATCTTACTAAACTATGTCTATTAAGTAATTATATAAACTTTAAGGATTGTAATTGTAATTTTACATGCAAAGAAATTAAAAGAAAAAAAAAAAAAGGATGCTATAAATGAAAGAGAAAAGCCACTCTGCTCTTTTATATATAGTATAGGATAATTACATTTATTTCATATATATCGATCAATTGTTTTTTGCTAGCTTGTTTTGATGAAAGAATAGAAAGTGACTAAGGGAGTGCTCTTTTTTAATTATTTGATGGCCCAGCCAACTGTTTCTGTTTACACAAAAGCAGGAAACTGATATAAAATTTATCAGATGAGATTATCGAAACAAGCTAGTATTTGGTCGGTAATTTAACTGATTATTACAAGTTAGCAGATATATATTATTTTATCAATATTCTCTGTGAATAAAATAACATTAAAAAATAAGTTTCAAGCTCTGTAAGTTGAGCATCAGCTCCATCCAATTTCATAGTCATGGAAATGGAGAATTGTTCTGGTCCAGACAAACATCATATCCGTTGTAAGCAATAGGAGCGTACATCCACATATCATCAGAGCTCAAAAGCTGCAAAACCAAAACAATATACAAGTTAGTAATAGTATTACGTACAACTTTAATTAAGAACCGAACGGATCAGGGATCTGTTTCATGAAATTAATCTCCATTGATTAATATATTACCTTGATCTGTAGCTGCATAAACTTCACATAATGGACAGCTTCTTCAAGCATTGTGCTGATATCAACCTTAGTTCCATTAGGGACAAGATGCTGTAATGTCTTCAAGCGCTCATTTATTCTCTCTCTTCTTTTCTGCAAAATTTGATAAAAATGAAGAATCAATAACTTGTTGAAGTATTGATTGGAAAAATTTTAGCAGTTGCACCCAGATGATTAATTGAAACAAGTAAGTAATTAATAATTACCCTTGCATAGAGGCTTTGTGGATCAGTGGCTGATCCTCTACTAGCTCTTGCCTTTCCATTAATGTTGAGAGCTCCAGATGCTTTGGAATCTGATGTTGCTCCTCCTACATTAGTAGTAATAGTATTGTCATCTTCTGAGCTGTAGCTAGTAGAGCTCTGTCCATCTGATCCAGTTCCAATATTGCTCTCTTGATCTCCTTCATGATTGGCTTTTGGACTCAGATTCTGGTTCTTCTTTGACTGTACATTACTGTTCTTCTTAGTTTTCTGTACCTGCATTTTGAATTAATTGGTAAATAAATCAATAATTAATCAAATATTGTTATTACAAACACCCCCAATTAACATGTTGAGATCAATAAATTAACAGTCTCTACTTACATCTCTGGAAACGCGAGGCCTTTTCTTTGTGTTCTCAGATGAATTAACATTATTGATTGGTTCTCCTCCAGTGTGAATTGGTAGAATTTCAAACTTCCTTTTGAGTTGCAATTCCTTGGCCTGGAAGAAATCAGCTGCTGGTTGACTGTTGTCTGAATTCCCCAACATATCTTCATTGATGGGTGAAGTTTCTTTCAAGAAGTCAGGAAATTCTGCTTGCAAGCCAATCTTGTTATCGTCCATGACACAAATATCCATGGACATAGAGCCATGATGATCATTTGAGATATTAGGAATGTGGTTAGAATCACTAAAAAAGTAGGCCACAGACGATTGGTTAGTTGGAGAAGGAAGAAAGGCACTGCCACTACAATCACTACCATAACTACTCTCTTGAGAAAGATTGTGAAGATTAGAGTTGTGGTGAGCATCTGAAGAATAAAATAGACTCTCATGGAGCCCCACCATGCTTACATTATTGGCTTCAGGGTTATTGGAGGAGAAAATATTATTTGATGGGGTCAAAAAATGCAACCCCACATCATGTTCATGACTGAAATATTGTGATGTGAGATCCTCATCAATCTGATCTTCTGTGGAGAACATTTTGCTGAAGGACTCCCACTCTGCATCAGCAAAAACTCCAAGAGCCTCCATTTGTTTTTTTAAGAAGAAGAAGAGTTCTTGTATTGCTGTGGAGGTACTACTGATTTGAAGCTTTGGTTGTACTTGAGACAAGCTTCAGGAGCTGAAACATATATATATAGTCAGCACCAGAAAAGAATGTTTAGTGAGGATTGACTTAGATTAATTTATTGAATTATAAATTCCAAATGATTGCCAGTTGTGGGGTAGTCCTAATTCTATGTAACTAAACTCAGCAGTTCACTCTGGGGCCAAGTACAACTCAGAGAGGGCCAACTAGCTGTCCAGTGCATGCACAGATAAATTAAAACAATACACTTCTTCAATGGCCTTCGAACACCATTTAGACTTATAAGCTGACACTGCAATTAAAAAGTCGAAGAGAGGCAATGATTAAGAGGTTACTAACTGTAATTAAAATAGGATTAATGGGAGGAATTAGAATGAATAGAGAAATCTGAATTTGTCAGAACGTGGAGAGTCTTGTTGAATATATAATAAATTAATAATATATATACTTAAACAAAACAAAACAAAAAAAAAAAAGAGAGAGAGAGAGGGCGTAAGACAAGAGGACGGCCACATCGTGGGAGATGACTCTTTGACATTGTATAAAGTAGGAAAGTATCCGACACGTTAACCGCCAAACTCGTTCAATGTCTTTTAGATAAGCAGAAACCTAACAAGTGTCTTCTTAATTTGCTCCAACTGATCATCTCATGTACTCATCTAAATTGTAAGATCCATATCAAATATTACTTCAGCTAAATATTCGATCTCTGTCATCCTTGTAACTCAGGAACGTGTGGAATCTATGATGACATAAGATCTAAAATTCTTTGATCGAGCAATTGGTAGGTCGTATAGAAGAATATATAACAATTACAAGAACAGCTTTAACGCGTCACAAAATTTTACACAACCATACCATATATACAGTTGTGATAATTAGGAGAGAATTCAAACTCGTTATTCAGATTGAAGTCTTGTGTTGTGTACTTGTGTATCCATTCCATGTACTGACCTGCCTAGCTCCCCTGGACAAATTCATAAAGTTACACATAAGAATTTTCGACCTTGAAGAAAATATCTGAAGAGAAGAGTCAGCAAATTTGATGTAGATAGGACGATTTAATTAGGTTTTCTGTGACTGATTCTTTTTGATAGCTACTTCTTGTGAGAAAAAAAAAATGACATAAGCTAATTCAACATCGTTAATGACCCTTGTTATAAGCATTAGATGGCAGGTCAATCTCTTAATTAAAGTACCCACAAAAGCACTTTCTTATGTAACAGTGTAGACATATAGTACGTTAGAATTCAAAGCAATGATATATGGATATGTAAGCTTAATGACCTAACATGATCGCTTTACATTTACAGATTTACTTGTTGTACAACAATTCAAATTTATTATATATATATATGCTAGCTTTTTTTAGATAAAATTATTGGAGATCCGATTCAGTAGATGCACCAGGACATTCCAGCTAAGCTAGCACCTCATGATTAACCCCTCAATTGCAAGATTATATATGCTTATTCATCATTAATCTCTAGCATTTCATAAAACTTATTATTATTTTTTACAATATCTATCTATCTACTTATCTAGACCATGTATAACCCCTCAATTGTGAGATTATATATGCTTATTCATCGTTAATATCTAGCATTCCATAAAACTTGATTTTTTTTTATTTTTTATTTTATAGTATATATCTATCCACCTATCTAAATCATGTATTTTTATTTTTATTTTTAAAGCTTTTTGTCATTGGTAGGATTTGAGTCACTAACTTAGGAGTCATTGATAACCATAAAACTTAATTAGATGTAAGAAAATAGTCATATCCAATGCCAATAACCACAAACCACATTATTCTCATTAAATACCAAAACAAAACTTATTGTCTCTCCACCAGTACAGCACATGTTGACATCTAATTAAAAAGAAAATCAAATCCTTGTTTGGATTTATTTTACAGTTTAATCTCCAAGTAAACAAATAATTAGATTCCCAAAATGAATATGCAAATTCAAAATCTATGACAAATAAGCAAAACAGAAAAAAAAAAACAAAAATCCCAGCTGTACGTGATATCTCACTTAAAAATAACCTGTATGTAACCCTAAAATTTGTGGTAATCCAGTAGATGACCTGAACAAAGCCATGAAACACATCTAAGTACTGGACTCAGGACCCTTAGATTCCGCCGATCCTCTCGCTACAATTCCACGCGTGAGAGAGACACATTTTATATATATATATATTATTATTTTGTTCTAAATTCTAATACATCCTCTCTTGTTAAAAGAAGAATTCGATAAGGTATTTTCATATTTGGTTACTGCACCGGCCATTGCACGACTTGTGTTTCAAAGAAATGTAGAAACCACAACAAAGGATAATAAAAAGTTTTGAAGAGTGGGAATAAAATCTACTAGGAAAAAACAAAGAGTTGTCTTGTGGGGATTAGAACCCTCAAAATCTGATTTTATTCTTTGGTTAATTCTCTCGCCAGCTGGCTTATCTCGCACGAACTTCTTTGGTTAGGGTTTTGTCTAAAGAGAGTTGGTGTTCTGGTTCACGAATCGCAACCAGTTTTCGTCATTAACAAAATTCTCAAAATAGAATGACAGCTTGTTTCATTTCTGTCTCATCACACTACCAAATATACTCTTGTTTGGCCTCTTCAACTACCCACTAACCACGTGGCATTCTTTGATACTCAAACACGTGTACTCTTTTTATTATTATTATTATTATTAGAGTAATGCAATTTTTTTTCTTAAATTCCTTCCCAAATGATGTGGCACGTGAAGTGTCAGGAAAGGAATTTGAGAAAAAAAAATTGGGACGTCTAGCATTACTCTTATTATTATGGGTTAAAATTGAAAGGGGTAATTACCCTAATGACCATCGACTTATGACACCACTATCAAAATGGCCACCAGATAGGGAATTGTTTTAGAAATGACTAGTTTTGGCAAATAAGGTTACACTAATGACCATTTCGTTATAACACCGTTAACTTTTTCTAAAAATGTTACACTAATGACCATCAATTTGTTCACTTGGTATCAAAATGGCCATTATAATCATTTTTCTCCAAAATTACTCTAATGACCATCCATTTGGTCAATTGGTATCAAAAATTGCCATTATAATTGTCCCATTTTTTCTAGAACATGTGTATTGACCATCCATTTGGTTAATTGGTATCAAAACAATCATTATATGTACAACTATATTCTATTAGAAAAATAGAGTAAGCAATCATTAAAAATAAAATTTCATTCAATAGAGAAAATGAAGAATTCAATTGATTCAATATAATTTCAGTCTCATACACATCAAATACCACTTGTCAAATTGCACAAGTATACCAAAATCCCCTACACAAGTATACCAACTTGTTCCTTTTAATCTGAAAACTGTTCAAAAACCATACCCGATTGCATCATATTCAAAACCACACAAAAGTTTGCCAACCAAATTTCATGGTACCTAAAATAACTACCAACCTTAACAAAAGGCAGTGCACTTTCACTTAAACAAAAAACATTGCCAATTTCAGTTCAGCTTAAAAAGAAAAAAAAAAAGCAATAAATGTCTTCATTTCAATTAACCGAATGGATGGTCAATACACATGTTCTAGAAAAAGTGGGACAATGATAATGACCATTTTGATACCAATTGACCAAATAGATAGCCACTAAAGTAATTTTGGAGAAAAATGATTATAATGGTCATTTTGATACCAAGTAAACAAATTGATGGCCATTAGTGTAACATTCTTAGAAAAAGTTAATGGTGTTATAACGGAATGACCATTAGTGTAACATTGTTTGCTAAAAATGGTCATTTCTAAACCAATTCTCCATTTAATGGCCATTTTGATAATGGTGGCATAAGTCGATGGCCACCAGGATAATTACCCCAAATTGAAACTAACCACATAATTAGTAGAGTTTTTATTTTTACACAACATTAGTGTTTTGATTGTTTTTACCAAACTTTTCACTAATGAGATAAAAATACCCTTAATGATTCCTCAATTAAACACACCGTTCAATTAAACATATCATTTTTCTTCAATTAAACACATCACATGTTTTCTTAAATTAAACATACCAATTTTTTTCAATTAAACACACTATCAGTTTTCATCAATTAAACACATCACCGTTCTTCTTCAATTAAACACACCACCAGTTTAATTCCTAGTGTGTTTAATTCTAGTGTGTTTAATCTACAATAAATTTGTCTCCTAAGTGAAAAGTTTAGTAAAAACAATGAAAACACTAATTCCGGATAAAAATATAAATCCCCTAATTTTTGGGTTAAAAATATAAAACACTATGTCCTCTATTATTATTGTTTTATCTAAACAATTCGAATATTCGAATACACTCATTCCTAACTAATAAATAATGATAAGCGGTGTGACAGGTGATTAGAATTTAGAATATTTGTGAAATTTCAACAATCTTGTAAGTATAAAGTATTAAGTGCTAAATTTTAGCACCAACAACTTATTTATTATAAAACCTATGAGTCATTTGTCCAAACCCTAAGCTCGTCCATCTACCAGCTGAGCTACACCTTTGTTGGCAAAAAACGATGAAATCTTGATTATTAAGTGTAGCTATAATTATTGTAAATCGCAATGGGATACTTAATATTCTAGGTTTTTTTTCCCCAAAACAAGTGTTCTATTTACTTGCAGGGTTCAAAAATTAAATGGCACTATTTGGAGTTGGCTTTTCAAGACTATCTCTACTTTAAAAACTTATGTTTAAAATACGCTTATTATGGTGAATGGACAAAAATGCCCCCAAAAGTACTTCCATGTCAGCTATTTTGAAAACTTATATTTCATTTTTAGTTTTTTACTTTTCATTTAACAGAAAGAGTGGAGAGAGAAGTTATGCGATTTAATTGTTTTTTGTAACTTCAATAATTTGATTTTGAATACCGATTTGATTGTATTTTGTTGGGTTATACATTCGTTTTGTATTTTTACATTGTTAGATCTTGTTTCTAGGGGTTTTAGTTATAGACCTGGTTTCTGGGGTTAGATTGGGAAAGACGATGAACAATAAATAGATTAGTGAAAGTCCGAACAGTTCATTAAAAGGCTCAGGTAGTTCATAAAAAGGCTCGAGCAGTTAAGTAAAAGACTCGGGCACTATATAGAAAGTCTCAGAGATACAAAATTAACAACAACAAAAAAATTGTTAAAAAGGTTCGGAAATAACTCACAAAGGCTCATTAGTCACAAAGTCTCGGACATTACTCACAAAGGCTCGGATACAACTAACAAAAGCTCGGACATCAGTCACAAAGTCTCGGACATCAGTCACAAAGGCTCAGATACAACTAACAAAGGCTTGGACATAAAAAATAAAAAAAAGTTTAATGTTCATTCAAAAGGCTCGGACAGTTCATGAAAAAGCTCGGAAACTGATTAAAAAGGCTCGAAAACTATTTACAAAGGTTCGGAGATTCAAATTTGACAAACCTAATATTCATAAAAAAAACTCGGAAAGCATACAAAAGTCTCGGAAACTAAGTTATTGTTCATCGTCTTCCCCATTAAAAATCCCAACACTTAACAACTTTAACGATGGAAGATTCAAAACTAATCCAATGAAGATGCATTGATAATATTATGAAGTTGGTTTTGTTTGAGTTTAAGTTGGAAATAGTTATACAGAGCTTTAACTTCAATGTTAGAGAGAGAAGTAGATCTAAGACAAAGAGAAAAGTCAAAGTCAAAATAATAATAATAAAATGTGTAAAGTAAGGACATTTTTGGAAATCACTTGTTTTTATACCTTTTAAACATAAGTTATAAAAGTGGTGATAATCTTAAAACACCAACTCAAAAAAGTGACAAAACCCTATATTTCCTCTCTAGGGACATATCCTCTTTTATCATTCAATTACAGCTTCATCATAGAAGTAGACACACATGCGTATAATAGGAGTGATTTTCATGAATTACAGTACTTATTAATTGACTGATTCAAGTAATATTTTAAATCCATTAAAATCTAGAAAGAATTTACGTGATGAAATTAAATTAATAGTGTAAAGTCAGTTTCACAAAAATTGAGATTAGAATCACCTAAAAGAATTTAGTTATAGATCGAGTGAAAGAACAAAAATGACAAATGATGTTAAAATGTTATTGCTGTGTATTTTAATTTATTAATGTTTCATTTTATTAATCATTATTATTATTTTTATTTTAATATTAAATTATGACGAAGTCAGTCCTCATCCATTAAATTTTCCAAGAGTTTTGGCAAACTTGGAAATAATACATACATTGATACATAAATAAAAAAATATATATATATATATTAGATCAAAGAAACAAATTAACAATACATAATTAATTATATAATTTAAAAAAGAATAAAAATTGTATGATTAAATAATAGAAAAAGAAGGCATGGAAAAGGGCTATAAACTTGATCTGCATGATGTCTTCCAGTTGAGTTGGTAAGCAAGAGATGAAATTAATGAAATATTGTAAGCTCGTCTGTCTTTATCAATTGTTTTATTCCTCCAACCACAGCTAGCCACGTCACTTTATTTCAATTGGACCACACAAACTCCAAACTATCTTACAAGAATAATGACTGGTCAGTACCCAAAATACTGACCTCACAATCATCGAAATATAATATCATCGACTATCTTCTTTATTTGCACAATAATATTATTTACTTATTTTGACTCTATAATAATTTTTTTTGCTTTAACGCATCAGTATCCGGAGGCCCACTGACACCGACTAATCCGGTTTTGAGCCAGGTGGACCCACTAAGGGATAAAACCTAAGGGATAAAACTCTCCCAGCGTAGGTTTTCTCCATTCACAAGACTCGAACCCGAGACATTACTTAAGGGGAAGGAGTGCCGAACCACTAGAACCAACCTGCATTGGTTCTATAATATTTATTTGATTTAAGCTTTTGAACAAATTTTTTTTCTTCGAAACTTTGACCTTATAATGTCATATTTTTGAATTTCACACGGAAAAATGTGTAAAATTTCTGTTTATATTAAACCTTTTTAACTAAATTTATATCAATAGTTAAGACTTAAGATGTAAATTGAGATATTAATTTGGATTTTCCAACATTATTATGCATATACGTAATGGATCTCCATTTTCTTAATGTGAACTATTGTAAATATGAATACAAAATTATGTTGACGTATGTTCTAAAAAATACCATAAATGTTAACAATTCAAATAAAAATAAATTTTGTCTATACGATCTCGATCTACTCTCATCTTTTGAGAAGAAAAAATATATATATATATATATATTTTGTTTTTATTAAAATTGTTAATGATGATCATCTCTTTTAATTTTCTATTGATTCTCATGCATATACGTTTAAAGTATAAATTAAGGATTTTAAAAATTCATATTTGATTTTTAAAAAATAAATAAGAAAATGTACATATTGAAAGAAAGAATATGAATTTTTTAAGGACTTGTTAAATCATTTACCTCCATTTTGAAATTAATCATTTATATATCACTTCAGACTCAATTTTGGAATTGATAATTAGACCTTTTAAGTGGTCTAACCAAACTAATTAAATTATATATTTTTTAGAAACAATAACGATGTCGATTTGTTATGACTTTAATTGAAAAACCTTTTAATTTAATACAGGAAGTTTCGTCTATTTCAATTATAGATATCAATACAAAATTTGTGTTCGTGTAAGTGATATGATATAGCACAATTACACAACATAAATGATCGTAAGATGTCCAATGAACCCATCCTTATGCGGCTGTCAATCTGTCAACTACGGTGGCCAACATTCCCAACTGGGTTGCGGAAATGTGATGGAATGTTAAAGATCAAGTATGAGATTAGTTGTAAGTACATAACTAAATGAACACCAACTCCTTATAAGTCGATTTTTAAGGAAATGTACTCGATGGGTTATCTATCCACAACTAATCTCGTACTTCTCTAATGTGGGATTCAATTAGTCACTTAGCAATAAATTACTCGTGGAATATATCTACTCACTCCAAAAATATTTCTAATGATGAATTCAATTCAATGAATTAAACTAATAGCATAATTATCAGGAATAATTGATTATTTATAGCAGAGAAGTTGCATTTATATAAATCAAAACTAAGGGTGTTTCTCTGGTTAAAACAATCCTGAAAAGGAATTTTAGGATTTTGTTTTGTAATATTACCGAACCAACTCTTTAGTATTATAATATTAAACGTTTAGTTTTATATATATTTGCAATGTTACAAAATATTCTTAATTTATTTTTTTTTTCACGACTATTGCATAACGCTTTGGTCTAAAACAAACGGTATATACCAATTTAATTATAATCTATTAAAAAAAAAATTATATATATATATATTTCAATACATATATTTTCTTCAAAGTTTCTCTCAAGAATTGTTTATTATTTATGTAAAATAAGTCAAAAACTTCCACCAACAAAATACGACGACTTTGCATTTTGATATTACAATTCATATACATTATAGGTTCTTACTTTTTTATTTTCATTGGCAATCTTGAATCAAGAAGTGGGGTAGGTATTTTTCAAGTAGGTATTTAGGTAAAAGATGGTATTTTGGTAGGTATTTTTCATCAATGTAAGATGTAAATAATAATAATAATAATAATAATGCTTTTTTTTTTTTAATAAATAATAATAATAATAATGCTAAAGTTATTTTTAATTATCCAAGTATTTGACCTTTCTGGTGTTTTTTTTTTTCCCATTCTTTAAAAATAAGTATTTGACCTTTTTTATTTCTTACATATCTATTATTGAATAATTAATAGAAAGGTAATTATACAAAATTTATCTTAATATGGGATTATTCTTTACACTAAAAAACTTCAAATTTTAAAAACACATCTTTTCATCACTCAAAAATAAAAAATAAAAAAAAAACTATAACACCAACCCTTATTGAAATACTTGATAATTTTTAGGTGCGAGAATCCGCAACATAATAGTATAATCGAATATTGTAAGAAAAAACAATACGAAATTCTGCTTATAATCCTTCCGAGCTTCCTCTGATAATACTTCAGGATAAATTAGCCATTATTTTTGCTATTTTTTTAATCAAAGATAAATTTATTCCTTTACATAATTATCATATTAGTTCTTTATTATTTTCATAATAAATTAATTTTCTTATTTTTTGCATGTAACCACCGAAACACTAAAAGTCAATGCAATAATGAATTTCTTTTTACAAAACCCATATAATTATAGACGGGGATATATGATATATTAATCAAATTTCAAACAGTTAATAAGTTTTTTTTTATAAGTACTGAGCATAATAAATTAATTAACTATTTCATGAAAAACAAACCACTTAACAAATTATTGAAAATAATAAATTATTTTTTTGAAAATTGGGGGAAATTGGGACCACTAGCAAATTAGTCACAGAGAGAATGGGACCATAATTTTTTATAGCTCAATGATAATAATAATAATATGGTGGTTTCTCTAAACTAAAAAGTCGAAGCTGTATATTTATTAATATTTTATATAGTCGACATACATTATACATAATGCAGATTATAGTAAACTATAAGTATGTTAAGAGATATATAAGTTTATAACTTTCAACTTTGTGATTCGTGTTATTACATTAATTAATAAAACATGTGTTGAAAAGGATGTCATCAAGAAACCATTTGGGTTTCCCAAAGGTTAGGATAATTGCATTTAAAATATTTCTTTTGATTGAAATTTAAAACAGGTTGGTACTCCAGGGTGTTATTGTTGTTGTTGTTGTTATTTTTATTATTTTCAACGTCTACTTTTTTGTTTCATGAATTTATTTAAATATCCAGTTTATGAACGATTCATTGTTTTTTAAAGTGTTTTTTTAGTTATTTAATTATATTTTAAAAGATAATAAAAAAAAAATAATAAAAAACGTTTTTTCCTCTCTCTTTTTCTCTCTGCTTTGAAAGGAAAATAGTGGGTGTAAAAGTAGATCAGTCCTTTTAGGTTAGGAGTCTTCTTGTCTAAAGTAGAGTTCTTATTTTTCAGTGGGTTTCATTAGGTTTTTATTAGCAATGGTAGAATCAAAAATTGCAAAGTTATACGCGAATCTCTCTGTAAATGAAAATGATGAAGATGGTGAGATATGTGAGAGGCCTGAAGTGGATAGTAGGGAAGGTGAGGTCGAAGTGGATCGTTGTCTGGTTAGGAAAGTTTTGTCTGGTAAAAAAGTTAATAGGGAGGCGTTTATTCATCTGATTGAGCAGTTATGGAATCCGTTTGGTAGGATTGAGATTGAATCAGTGGGGGTCAATATTTTTATGTTTTATTTTCGTAATCAGGAGGAGAGGAACTGGATTTGACAGAGAGGTCCTTGGTATTTTTATAAGAGTATTATTGTATTAGAAAGGCCAGAAGGTATGGGAAGTATTGCTCAGTTGAGTTTTAATAAGGTGGAGATGTGGATTCAAATACATGATGTGCCAATTATTTGTATGAATCGCAGAACAGCTAAGTGGATGGCTGAACAAATTGGTAAGGTAGTTGATATTCCGTCAGAATCTAAGGATTGTTGGGGTAAATTAATGAAGGTCAAAGTGTTGATTGATATTTCCAAACCTCTGAAACGATGGCTTAGGTTGAAATTAGATAAATTTTCAGAAATTGTGATGGTGAGTCTTAGGTATGAGAGACTCCCTGAATTTTGTTATGTTTGTGGGCGAATAGGACATGTTAGTAAGGAATGCTCTGATGAAGAAGCAAAGATTGAGGCTTTGAATGGGGTTTCGACTAAGTTTGGATCCTGGATGAGAGCTTCTGTTTTGGATCGACAGAAATCGAGAGTGGAGCAGCCAGTTGTTGGAGTTTTGAAGAGTTCTAATCGATTGGAGGAGAGGCGAGATAGGAAAGAAATTAATCTGCAGAATTTGAGTTCGGGATCTCTTAGGCGAGAGGAAAAAGAAGGCGGTGAGATTATTGTCAGGTCTGGATTGTCTGATTTCCAGGAGGCAAAGAAGACCGACTCAATGAGGGAGGCAAAGGGAGAAGGAAAATTGGCTTCTAAAAATATCTTGTTAAAAGATGGTGGATCCGGGTTGCCACAGAATGATGGGCCTGGGCAGGAAGTCACAGTTGAGGAAGGTCCAATGGATTTGGTGAAGGAGGGTTGTGGGTCTGTTTTTAATGAAAAGAGCTCAGTTGGTTTAGAAGGAGTTAAAGAGGATATGTTAGTAGTGGTGAGGTCTCAGCCAGAGGAAGTCTCAGTTCCACTAAAGTCTAATGCTCGAAATTGGAAAAGACTGGTGAGAGCTACAAAATCTGAAGTCAATTTGAGATCTCAAGCATGTGTATTTCGTAATCTTTAGACGGTTAGTATGAAGGGGAAGAAGAGCCTAGACGGTAATGATTCATATCCTTCAAGTAAGTCAAATTTTAACTTAGCTGGGAAACGGTCTGGGTTGGGGAAGTATAGGCTGTCTTCTCAGGTTGCATCAAGTCAGAAAGGGGTTAATTCTAGCTCTTTAAAAAGATGGGAGATACAATTTGGGAAATGAAAGTTAAATGTAGGTGCTGCAGTGGAGAGTGGTAATAGGAAAAAATTGAGGGTTCCAGTCAGTTCAGAGGATGGCAAAAGTTTGGCGGTGTCTGTTAATCAGGCCTGCCAGGATCGATGATTGGACTTAGTTGGAACGTTCGGGGTTTGGGGAATCCCCTATCGTTGATGGCCTTGAAGAGGTTGTTGAAGAAATATTCTCCAGACTTTGTTTTTCTTTCAGAAACGAAGCTTTTTGGTAGTAAGGCTGTTAAATTTAGGAAAAAATTTGGGACTTATGAAGTTTTTTGGGTGGATTGTGTTGGGAGTAGTGGCGGTTTGATGCTTATATGGAAAAAGGATTTACAGGTTTTTATTAATTCTTATTCTGTTGGGCATATTGATGCTAGAATCAAAATGGAGGATGGATTTTTATGGAGATTTTCAGGGTTATATGGGAATCCTTCTCAATGTAAGAGAGTGAGTTCCTGGGATTTATTGGGTAGGTTGAGTGAGGTAGATAGGTTGCCATGGGTTTGTGGAGGGGACTTCAATGAAGTGTTGAGTATGAATGAGAAGGTGGGTGGTTCTAAAAAATCTGTTGCTGGGATGGTGAGGTTCAGACAGGCTATTGATAACTGTGATTTAATAGATTTGGGGTTTTCTGGACCTAGATACACGTGGAGTAATAAGAGGGAAGGTCAGTTTAACATCCAGGAAATGATTGATAGATTTTTGGCCAATAATTTATGGAGGGATAGGTTTGGTTTTGTGTTGGTAGAACATTTGGGTTTCAATTCTTCGGATCATAAGCCTTTGCTTTTGAAGTTTGAGAGGAGTAGGAGGATTATCAGAAATAGGTTTGTGGGGTTTAGGTTTGATCCTTTCTGGCTTAAGGAGGAGGATATTGGGAGAGTTATTGAGGATGTGTGGACAAAAAGGGGTTCTTCAAATTCGGTTCAGCATTTTTCCTTTAAACTTCAGCAGTGTGCTTCAAGGTTATCAGGATTGAGTAAGCTTCAGTTCTGCAACTTGAGTAATCAAATAGTTAGGAAAAATAAAGAGATAGAGGTGATGTATCAGTCTTGTGCGCAAGAGGGAGTAATGGAGACTATTAAGGAGTTAGAAAGGTCTGTGGAAGAGCTTTTGGATAGTGAGGAATTATTCTGGAAACAAAGGTCCAAGGCTGATTGGTTAGTGGCAGGTGATAAAAATACTCAGTATTTTCATGCCAAGGCTTCAGCTAGGAAGAAGAAGAATTCGATTCACTGTCTGTTTAATAAAGAGGGTATGGCTGAGACTACAGAAGAAGGGTTGGCTAGGGTGGTTCAAGATTTCTTTCATCATCTTTTCCAAACTTCTGCTCCTAGTCCAGATGATATCAAAAATGCTTCAGAGGGGATTCAATCTGAATTGGATCAATCGCAGAGAGACCAGTTGAGTTTGCCTTTTTCTGATGAAGAAGTCGGGTTAGCTTTATTCGATCTTAGCCCTACTAAATCGCCTGGCCCGGATGGGTTTCATGCGATTTTTTTTCAGAAATTCTGGTACATTTTGAGGGAGGATTTTACTAGAGTATGTTTATGTATTTTGAATGGCTCTGCTTCTATTAGGGATTTTAATAGAACTTCTGTAGTTTTGATTCTGAAAATTAGCAATCCTACTGATATTAAAGACTTTAGGCCTATAGCTTTGCGTAGTGTTGTTTATAAGACTATTACTAAGGCTATAGCTTTTAGAATTAAGCCTTATTTACATGATTTAATCTCTTCAAACCAGTCTGCTTTTGTTCCTGGTAGAGATATTTTTTATAATGTTATCATTGCTTTTGAGGCCCTTCACACGATTTCTAAGAAGAAGAATGGTAAGAAGGGGTGGATGGCTATCAAATTGGATATGAGTAAAGCTTATGATAGGATAGAATGGAAATTTTTAGAGGCTGTTTTGGGGAAAATGAATTTTCCTTCCAGTTTGATTGGGTTGATTATGGAGTGTGTTGGTACTTCTAATCTTAATTTTTTGCTTAATGGAGTGATGGTTGGTGATGTGCAGCCTTCTAGAGGCTTAAGACAGGGGTGTCCTTTGTCCCCCTATCTTTTTATTCTTTGTGCGGAGGCATTTTCAGGATTGATTAAAAATGCTGAAAATAATGGCAGGGGCTGGGTATTAGATGTGGAAGAGGTGGTCCTCTTATTAGTCATATGCTTTTTGCTGATGATAGCATTTTGTTTAGTAGGGTTTCTAGCTGTTATAGTGCAAAAATTAAGGAGATTTTGAAAGTGTATGCTTGTGGTTCAGGCCAACAAATAAATTTACAGAAAAGCAAGGTAACATTTAGTGCGAATGTGATTGTTTGTATTAAAGAAGATATATATAATTTGCTTGGTATTGAGGAAGGTTTTAATCATGATAAGTATTTAGGACTTCCAACCTTGGTGGATAGAAATAAGAGAATTTTGTTTAATGGTATTATGGAAAGGGTTTGGAAGAAGTTTAGAGGTTGGAAAGATAGTTATTTTTCTTTTGGTGGTAAAGAGGTATTGATTAGGGCTGTGGTTCAGGCGATCCCTAATTATGCTATGAGTATTTTTAGGCTTCTGGTGGGTTTTTGTAAAGAGTTGAGTGCCATGTGTTCTAAGTTTTGGTGGGGATCTAATGAAGGTAAGCATAAGATAAGTTGGGTTAAATGGTTATCTCTGTGTAAGCCTAAGAGTCTTGGTGGGTTGAATTTTAAAGAGCTAATTTCTTTTAATCAATCTTTATTAGCTAAACAAGCTTGGAGAATTTTGAAGAATCCGGATTCTTTGGTGGCTAGGCTTATGAAGGCAAAATATTTTAGAAATGAGGAGTTTCTGCAGGTGGCTGCAAAGAATGGTGTTTCTCATATTTGGCGAAGTATTTTATAGGGGAAAGAGTTGTTATCTCAGGGGTTACGATGGGTAGTTGGGGATGGGAAAACTATAAGAGTTTTTAAGGATAGGTGGATTCCTCGTCCGACCTCTTTTATGACTATTACTCCGGATCCTGGAAATGAGTAGATGGTGGCTGATTTAATGAGTGGTAATTCTCGTTGGTGGGATATGGGGAAACTAGATAGTTGGTTGTTGTCAGATGATAAGGAGATGGTGATGACTATTCCGATTAGCTGGCAAGAAGGAAAAGATTACTTGGCTTGGCAATTCGAAAAGAATGAACAATATTCTGTTAAAAGTGGTTACCAGCTGGCTATTTCTAACAAGGTTAGTGACTATGGTTCCAACTCAAATGTGTCTCAGAGGTGGTGGTTGAAGATGTGGAGTTTAAAAATTCCTCCGAAAGTCAAGATTTTTGTTTGGAGAGCTTGTTGGAATGCTTTTCCATTGCTTCATAATCTTTGTAAACGGAAAGTTATTGATTCTCCTAGGTGTGTTAGATGTTCTTGTCCTGTGGAATCAGCTGCTCATGCTCTTTCCTGGTGCAAAGAGGCTAAGAAGTGTTGGAGTTTTTCTAGTTTCTTTTGTCCTTTTGAAGAGGTTAATCAGTTGCAAGCTTTGGATGTGTTTTTGTTTATGTCTTCTCGGTTTTCTGTTGAAGATTTGGAGAGGTTTTGTATGATAGCTTGGGCAATTTGGGAGAATATGAATAAATATTATATGGAAGGGATTTGTAAGGCTTCGGTGATGGTGGCTGCAGGTGGTTTGGATATTTTGGCTGAATTTCAGAGGTCTCAAAGGGCTGTTTTTGTTGGGAGTTCTTCTGTTCGGATCAGGTATGGTCCTGATTGGATTGCTCCGCCTCCTGAACATCTAAAGCTTAATACTTTTGCTGTATTGAGTAAGAATGGGGTTGCTGTGGGTATAGGAGCTGTTATCAAAGATGTGAAGGGGTTGGTGGTTGTTGCTCGCACTAATCAGTTGCCAGGAAATTTCAATGCCAGGATTGGTGAGCTGATTGCTTTAAGGGAGGGTTTATTGTTGGCAAAATTTTATAATTTGCGTGTTGATTGGGCTGAGGTTGTTTCTTCCTCGGTGGTTTCTTTTCTTAACGATTCTAGGCCTTTTATAGGGGAATCTAAATATATTGTGAATGATATTAAAATGTTGATATCATAAGTAGGCATTATTAAGTGTTTAGCGGTTTCTAAATCTGAAAATTCCTTAGCATTTAAGCTTGCTGTTTCAGCTTTTTCTTCTTGTAGAGAGTTTCTAAGGTTGGATTTCAGTTCTTTGTTGAGTATAAATTATCTGTAATGTTTATGTGTTCTTATCAATCAAAAAAAAAATTATATTTTAAAATAAGGGTAGCTAGTGTTAATATGTGTCCTCTTACCCTAATAGGGCACAGATTAAAAGCGTAAAAGTGTTTTTTTTATAGAAAACTCAACCATTGCACTATTGAAATAAGACAGTAAATATAGTTGTCGACTTTCCATTTATAATAATTTTTATGTTTTTAACTTGTGCTTAGGGCACGAGTTAACAATACCCTTAAAATAATAATATTGACAACCCATAAAATTAATCCAAAAATCTAAATAATGTAGAGGTAATTTGTCATTGATATGCCACTCACTTGTTATATCACTCCATGAATTATATGATATAAATCACTTGTTGTCATTTTATGAGATAATTTGTTAGCATTTTTCGATCGTTATTTTAATTTATATAAAGTGAGAGAAACTTCAATTTTAATAACCGAAGTACACTTTAAATAATATTTTTATAATTAATTTTCAAAAAAAGCTACCAATTTTATTGGTCAACACTATTTTGGTTCAAATTCTATAAACAAATGTTACGGGCACTATTGTATATAGAATGGGAGGATTTTGAGTTCAACTCCTAGTATTCAATACGGAAAAGAAAAAAAATTGGTATAAATTAATCATAAATGTTTTTAAATTTTTTTTTTTATATATATAAGTTTAACAATTGTAGCCGACTTATGGGCTATGGCATTTTAATTTCACAATATCTTTAGGCCTTATGTGAACTTGAAACCAAAATAAATATCAGAAAAATGAATTCATTAGTAATACACATGCAGAGTGTGTTTACCGATCATTATCAACAACGAAAATAAAAGAAAATCAAGTTCCATTAAAAAGGACTCAAGAAAGGATAAAAAAAATAATAATAAATAAATAAATAAATAAATAAACTCTATTCCTTAGATAAAATGGTGGAATTATGTTTCTTTTCAATAAAAACTTTAATTCTTGATTTGTGTACTAGATTCATACGGTGACCACAAAACAGAAATTACTATTTTTTCCTTCATTCGGATTCATAATCAATAAACATGTCGATACTGAGGACGCATTTGGTATCGTTTTAAAATGATGTTTTTGAAAACTATTTTTAAAAATGAAAATTATGTTTTAAAAATGGTGTTTTTAAGAACGTAAATGTATTTGATAACGTTTTTTAAAAGTAGTTTTCATAAACAGAAAGCGATGTAAATGTATTTGCTACTGTTTTTAAAAATGGGTAAAATATTTGTTTGGAAGGAAAATTTATGATTTGTTTTAAAAAGATGTTTTAAAAACAATGAAAAACAATAAAAAGTTATTCTCAACTTTTTAGTAGTTATAACTTTTAAAAAGTTGTTTTTTATTTTCAAAAACACATTTTCTAAAACGGTTGGCCAAACTTTTAAATTGTTTTTTGTTTTTAAAAACAAAAAACAGTTTTTAAAAATGGATCCAAATGCCCCCTAAATTTCATTACCCATTTCACAAGTACAACAATTGAACTAAAAATAAAAGGATGGATAAATGTTTAAATCACAAATTCAAGTCAATACAATCTCATTTTTACTGCAATTGTTTCTTCCGAACAACAACAAATGTGATAATTTGACCATGTCCGATCTGATAATCCGGCAGGATAATCATCCTAGTTTGATCAAATATCTAAATTTATTCTCTGTTGATTTTATTTTTCTTAAAAAAATGAATGCAGCGAAACATTTAGCAAATGGCAACACCCCGAAATTCCATTTTGGCAACCAGATAGATTTTGGTCAAACAGTTCAGACAGTGGGTTTCATTTCACAACAAAGAGAGGAGCTGAATTCGGCTTCAAACAAACCTATGAAGCATGACAATGAAACAAAATCTCTTGCACTGAAAAGCACCAGCTCTAGTTCTTTGAGCAATTAAGACAAGAAGATGGATTCTTGATATTCACACCAACAATAAACCTAGTATTTCTCAAACCCAATACCAAGCAATCCCACGTTCGCATAATTCGATTCCCAACCTCTTATAAAAAATAAAATAAAATCCTTATTATCAAACAAACCCCATTCCCTTAAATCAAGTGGTTTAATATCAAGTAGTCAAGCTTTGAGCAGACAGTTACAGATCATAGATCATACGATCGAGATCAAGAAACGTGAATTTATACCACAATTTGAGATCAAGCTGAGCTTATGAGAACAAATAGTGGTTTGCCTCCTAACCGTTTATGAGAACAAATAGTGGTTTGTCTCCTAACCGATCCCGACCCTGTAATATAAACAAAAAGGACACAGCACCCACTTGAGTAAGTTATAAAAAGACAATTTACATTGGCAAAACACAGAGATAAGCATAAACCATACAATCAATTTCCTGTCAATTTAATACTGATTAGATGTATGATCGCAAGAAATGATTGGAGTTCCAGTTACCTATGCGTGCGTTTTTTAAGAAATTAATCAATATATTAGACCAATTGTATGTATGCAATACTTCGATTCAAATTCAGTTATTGACATTTATTTTAAGAAACTAGCACAGATTTAAGGATACGTAATTTAGCTATGAAATTGCATATTAATTGACATCTTTACCATGAGATCTAAAGGTTATCATCTCTGCTAATATTCAAATTTATGCTTCTAATGACAGGATAGAGAGAGGTAGTTTTAGAGTAGATTAGTTAACCAAACGCAGAGCACCATACTAAGACCAAGTTGACAAAAGAATACAACAGAAGAAGCTTATTGACAATTCTTAGGACAGCAAATCAATGTTTGGAAAGATAGACATACCTTTAGCTCTGGCAATTCAATGACACAAGCGCACTCAACCACATCCACCCCAACACGCTCTGCAACAGGTAGACGATATGATGTGAGCTTACACATTCTAACAACATGAACATAAATAATAGACGAGCGATGTTTCTCAAGGCAATAATAAAACCAGACCATCACTATGGGATCCATTTGGAAAGTATAGACATGCAATAAGCCATTACGAAATATCATCAGACCAGAACAGAAATATCAAACACTTCACATAAAACAATTGTCTATTGCCAAAATAAGTAACAGATTAGGCCATACGCCATAAAACAGACCAGCTCCTTAGTCAGCTTCATGTTAGTCTTCTTCTTAATTACAAAGCTCTCCCAATATTTTAGGCCTGTTTTCTCCATCCATGTCATGAAATAACTTATGAGCTGATTGATATCCTAATTGAAACAAGATATAAATTGCCAACGGACCAGAACCAGACTCTATAGAACTCTCTTCCTCATTGGCAAAGATCAATTTTATAGAAAAATTAAATGTAGATTTACCATCCCGCCCAAGGTAACGGTCATTAACCCCTTTATCTGGGTGTGTAGTGAAAATTATATGCAAAATAAGCAGGCAAGCAACACCTGAACGCATATTAATATATAAAATTTTCCACATTACCAAGAAGCCTGATTGCAGCACACAAGGTCCCACCAGTTGCAATGAGATCATCTACTATCAAAGCACGTTCCCCTGCTTGTACAGCACCTACATGCATCTCCATTACATCTGTTCCATACTCCAAAGAATATTCTTCTGAAATAACCTCCCCTGGTAAAAACATAAAAAACATCAACCATTTACTTAATATTTACATTCCAATCCTTACTAACATTAAGTCAGTGTAATAAATACTTACTAAAGCGTATCCAATAACACAAGTCGTAAAAAGAGTAGTATAGTTATAAATGTGTGTGTGTGTCTCAAATACAGAATAATAAAACTCAGATTTAACTCCCATTTGTCATAACGAGAATAAAGTATTACACAAAAGTTCAAATCATTAACAATATAGAAGAACACCGAATCCTAGAGTTAACTATACTTTTGATGTTTGCATATATATATCTCCTAGTCACTCCTGCTCCTTCCTGAACTTTTAAATCTTAGAATATATTACCTTCTGGATAGAACACCGTCCCTATGACCTTAAAGTTTGTGTTGTAACATTGTATGGGAGTGAAAGCCTGTAATTTTCCTCAACTCTTTTCCTCTCTCCATGAAAGAAGTCCTTACATTCAAGCCTTATATTTCTTTCTATTCTTTCAATTTTCCTCTAATATATATATGTTTCTCATCCCCCCCAAAAGAATGTAAACTAGACTAAAATAAATAGAAAAGCACAAGATGAAATGGTTTGCCAACTCTAATGATTGAATTAACTCTCCATGATAAGTCACTAGTATGAGCTGGTTGCATAATTGCCGCCATTGTTCATTGATCAAGGTATAAAGAAATACCATCAGTACTTGGACAAAATATGCTTCAGGAAAATACAACCTAAACCAGATGACATAAATATTTTTTGGCAACATGTAAAAAGATGTAAGAGAGCATCAGAGGCTTGGCAACATCAAACTAGTAGAAAAGATTATAAAAGACGGTAGAAAAGCTGTTGTTTTAGATATCCATAAATAAACAGACAATTCTACCATTCATATGATAATACAACACAACATAAATTTGAATTTATCAGTGTAGGTGTGTGTGCATAATAGTTAAGAATCTTGATGGTCATCATATTTGTTGAACCATTCATGAAGCATTTGGTGATAGTATATATGAACAGGCAAAAGCTAGAACATCTTTGACATTGCTGCAAGCTGTTATATAGCTGAAACAAAATATTTTAAGCATGCAAAATTTGTGTTAATCTTTAAAATTTTCAAGGATTCTCTTAATTATAAGAAGTCTATCCAGAAAATTATACATCCAATCTGAAGATAACAACGACAGATTCAAAAAGATACCAGGAAGCTTTTTAGGTTTCCTCATAGGAACAAACTTTGCTCCAATAGCCAATGCAATAGGAGGCCCAAAGATAAAACCCCTTGCTTCAATACCTGCAGCATGCCACGAACATCAGATCTCATTAAACCTCTACCACTTTAGTCATCAATACAGAAAAGCCAACTAAACCATCGTGCCAGATATCTGATACTCTAGCTTCTTCGGTTACTTAAACTTGGGAGCTAGAAACTGAGTTAGTATGATTTACATAAACAGGAAAAGGACTTCCAGCATTTATAATCAATTAATAGATTGTGCGCAATCAAGTTACCACTAAAATAGAATATAGATCCTAATCATACTTGGGCATGCAACCAAACCTTTTTTTTTTATTCAGTATTACCATATATAAAGCTCCTCCAAGGAAGAAAATTCTAATTTATTTTCTTAATATAAGTTATGCAGACAACAAAGATATCATACTATCATAGACAGCATTTCAAAACTCGGCGGAGGTGGCCACCATGAGGCTGAGGCTTTCTATACCTAATACCGCCTTGGGGCGATGAGGTGGTGACAAAAGCTTTGGGGTGTGTTTTCCTCAAATGGTGCGTTTTGGGCATTGACAGCAAAATTCATTTGACTCAAAACGGTGAGTTTTGGGCTGCGACATTAATAGCATTTTTGTCCAATTTAAAAATAATTTAAAAAACCCTAACAAACAACATACCCTCAGACTCTCACTGCCCCTCAAGCTTGACAAAGGAAAAACCAAGCCCTAACGGATATCTTTTTTTTTTTTTTTCTCTTCTTCAGATGCCCTTACCATGTCATCATATTTACCATGTAATTTAAGTTTTCATTTTTTCTAATATTTTTGGGCTGCGACATTAAGGGCATTTTTGTCCAATTTAAAAATAATTTAAAAAACCCTAACAAACAACATACCCTCAGACTCTCACTGCCCCTCAAGCTTGACAAAGGAAAAACCAAGCCCTAATGGTTATCTTTTTTTTTTTTTCCTCTTCTTCAGATGCCCTTACCATGTCATCATATTTACCATTTAATTTAAGTTTTCATTTTTTCTAATTTTTTTGGGCTGCGACATTAAGGGCATTTTTGTCCAATTTAAAAATAATTTTAAAAACCCTAACAAACAACAGCCCCTCAGACGCTCACTGCCCCTCAAGCTCGACAAAACATCACAGGCTCACAGCCCCTCAAGCTTGACAAAGGAAAAACCAAGCCCTAAAGGGTTTTTTTTTTTTTTTTTTTTTCTCTCCCTCTTCTTCGCATGCCATTACCATGTCATCATATTTACCATGTAATTTAAGGTTTCATTTTTTCTAAATTGAGGCAGCCGGCCTCGCCTCACTGCGACAAAACTCATCTGCTTTTTAAAAAATTGATCATAGATATGTATCAAACAACGAAACCATAAATGTATATCATATTATATATTTACATCATATAAGACTTAATCTGAGGTAATGTTTATATTTTGTTTTTTCAATTTTTGGTTTGACTCGCAAACACATGAGAGTATATAATCAAGGAAAACAATGCATCAAATCAAACTTTACTATACTTAGCTTGAAGTGTATTGAACAGAGAGCAATGACTATGAATTAAGAGATTACCTGCAACAACCGAGATATTTTTGTCTTTGTACCTCTCAACAAACAGATCAATAGAATCCCTGAAAGCCCTTGGATCGAGAAGCAATGTAGTTATATCTTGAAACAAAATCCCTGTCAACACACAAAACAAAAGGACTCGTCAAAAACGACTCCTAACTAAATTCTAAGTTACTAGCGTTAAAGCCAAAAAGTACACACAGCCAGACGACAAATTACAGTACCATATTAACAGAAAATGAATCTTGGGACCATAATAAGAAAAATAACAACAACGATAAACAGTGAAGTCGAAGTCAGTAAATAACCTGGTTTAGGAAAGTCTGGGATCACACGAATCGCTGAGGAAATCCTAGCAATTCGAGTGTCGTCTCCATCCTTAGCAGCCATTTGCCGAGATTTAGCCGAGTCGCCACTCGCTACTCAATTCACCAGTTAGATTATGAGAGAAAAAGAGAGAGTGTAAAAGAGAGACGCCGATTTGACTTCACCGTAGGCCGAATATATGTTGATGAGAAAGAGGGAATGTACCCATCCAATTAAAAATATTTTATGACAAAATTGCCCTTTCCATAAATATCTTATATCTCAGGCTTCACCGTTTTACTAAATTGACCTTACACCTATGATTTAAAATATTTAAGACAAAAAAGGAAAGTAAAAAAAAAATTACCGGCACAGCGCAGAGAATGGGAGGAAATTCGGTGAGTTTGCGAGTGATATAGTGGTAATTGAGCAGAGGAAGGAGCAGCGATTGAGCGACAGAGTCGTTTTGGCAACGCAGAATCGCAGATGCTAAGCGAGTTTGTGCTATTGAAGAGTTTTGGCAACGCAGATGCGAAGTGAATTTGTGCTTTTGAAGAGTTCAGAAGTGAAGCTCCGTTCATTTTTTTTCCTTGGTTGACTGAAAGCCAGAGAAAACAAACAGACAAATTGTGAGTATCTTTGTTTAAGTCCTGGGTAGATGAGATAGTGAGTACTATTCGAGGGCAATGTGGTCCATCCAAAAAAGAATCACTATCTCATCAAAACTTGGAAATATTGTTTGTTGGATTTGTTTACCGGTGCTTGTTGGGTTAGGCTTTCTACCGGCTCGTAACTCTACAAACCTTTATTTGAGTCGTTTATTCGTGATTTTAAGATTATCTATTTTAAATTTAGTAGAGGCTAATAAAGTTTAAATTTCTACTAAATAAAAGCTCATAAGAGAAGCTACTCCGAAAAATAAATAAATAAATAAATTTCTAAGACTTATTACCTATTATATTTTAAATTTAAATAAATTATTTTGTTTATTTTTCCAACTTATATCTTATATATGTCTTTTTAAAAAATATATATATATATATATTACTTTTATCTTATTTAAAAAGTACTATAATAGAGGTTTTTTTTAGTAAATTTCGACAAATGTCCTATAACAATTAATACATTTACAATTTTATTCGCATATAATAAAACCCTAAAAATCAATTTTCCAAAAATTCTCAATTTTGAAGAAACTCTAACACAACCTAATCAATTTTACATTTGTAATAAGTCATTTAAAATGAAAAAACAAAAATATCTATCTTAATTTATAAGACCTATCCATATGTTTAACAAATTAAAGTCTTATAAGACTTTAGATAAAAATAAATAAATAAATAAATAAATAAATAAATAAAAAAGGGCCCCCAAGTAAATCTTTTATAAACAGAGTTTTTTCAAAAACCCAACCAAACAATATTAATTACCTTGCTGCCTTAATATATATATTTTTTTAATGGTATCTATTAATCCACCTATTTAGATTAAGTCTTTTTTTGAAGTTTTTTGTCATCGGTAGGATTAGAGCTACTGACTTGAGAGTCATTTACCCAAATCTTAAACCCATTCATCTACTAGCTGAACTACGTTACTAGAGGCGCTATCTTCAAATTAGAAGGCTGATCGTTCTTCTTTTTCATATTCCAAGTGTATGTTAAAATTTTCATAAACTACCAAGATTATTATGTTTAACTTTTATCACAAAAAAATTACAAAATTCGTGCACTGAAATATTCAATATGTTTGGCGGGGATCCGATTTGGAACTTGGGTTCACTAAACGGGTTTGGGGATTTCTAAATTATGCAAACAGGAAAACGTCAAATTCAAATTGGTAAAGTAAATTCATTGTTTCTATCCTCCCATTCCCATTGATTGAAATTAATACTTTGATTCAAGTCCACCGTTTAATCATGAAAGTATGTATTATGGCCATCGACAAATAAACGTCATTAAATTACAGTAATCTTACATGATTTGTTTCATATTATATACAAAGAACCATTGAACCACAATTTTATCTGTCAATTCATTGAGCACAGGAGCGACTCTTACTTAACATGTAAGGCCAAGCAACATTGGACTAATTGCATAAACATACCCTCTATTTATCTAATAAAACAAATTTTCAAACGAATGCCCTATTCAAACACAAACATCCCAATTAGAATCTGCTTAGGGTATGGAAAGTCAATAGTGCCCTTAGGTAAAAGGGAGAGGTTATTTTGGTGGGTAAATTTCATAAACAACCCTGAATTTATATGTAATTATATAAATATTAATTTTTTTTTTCTAATAATTACATAAATATACCCTACCGTCATTTGACTTTTATTAACTTTAACCTTTACCACATTTGTATCCCGAAATGACTAAACTACCCATCTTTTCTTTTATTATTTAAAAATATTAAAAAATATTTACTCAAAAAATTGAAAAAATAAGTACAATTTTTTTTGTTGCTTTTATTTTCTTTTTCTTTCTATCCTTTTTTTTTTTTTTTCACACATTTTCCATGTCCCCAAACACCAAATTTTCAGATTTCAAAAACCAACCTTATCACCAAAACATTCAATTTCATACTTATCGACCCATAAACAATTTCGTTTCATCATCACAATCAAAATCCACCAACAATTACATTTTAATCAACATAATCAAAACCCACAAAATTCACTAAACACAATCAAAACCCACTAAACACAGCCATTTTTCTAGTTTTGTGGTTTCTGATTGTGTTAAAAAAATAATAATAGAAAGAAAGCAACAAAAAAATTGTACCAATTTTTTCATTTTTTTAAATAAATATTTTTTTAATATATTTAAATAATAAAAGAAAAGATAAATAAGTTTTCAATGGTAGTTTAGTCATTTTGGGATACAAATATGTTTAAAGGTTAAAGTTAACAAAAGTCAACTGACGATAGGATATATTTATGTAATTATTAGAAAATTTATGAATATTTATATAATTATACCTAAATTCAGGGTTGTTTGTGAAATTTAACCACCAAAACAACCTCTCCCTTTTACCCGATGGCACTTTTGACTTTGCATACCCCAAACACATTCCAATTGGGATGTTTGTGTTTGAATAGGGCATTTGTTTAAAATTTTGTTTTATTAGATAAATAGAGGGTATGTTTGTGCAATTAACCCAGCAACACGTGTAAGTAGTGACCATTGACTAGTGAGTAGTTTGGTGAAGCAAAGCAAGCAACATTTTTCTGTTTCTGGGTAGGTGAATATGGCTGCTTTTAAAAATGGGCCCAATCTCATAACTTGAATTTGGTTTCAAAAAATTACTCGAATATAATATTTATAATAGAGTCTCAATCTGCTCGAATAGGACTCCTGAATGGCCAGCACCATGATCACAATCTTCTACTAATAAGCAAGTTGTTTGAGTAATTTAATCAAACACTTAGCGTGCACACGAACGACGGCGATTATTGGTGACAGTATATGCTCTACCTTTTTCAGATTTACGGATCACTTCCCAGCTTATAAACACAACACTACATATGCCAGCATCTCAGCATCTGATGCTTTCCTGCAAACAACACAAAAGACGTGATTAATTGTACAATGAACTGAATTTTTTTTTTCCTTTTCTTTTTTATAAAGTTTCTTCCGATACTTATCTTTTTCAAGTCCACTTCCAAACCACGTCAAACAAGTAACAACAACACATGATTTTTATTTTTTTAACTTTGTAATAACTAATAAGGAAATGCATTGACTAAAAATTAGGCTTTGTTTGGCTGTTGGCAGGCACCAAGTTTCGTCCGTGGTCTAAACTTTGTATATATATATATATATATGTAAGCAATGACTTCACAAGTCCCGATTTCAAAGCCTATCCATTTCAAATTTTTTTTTTTTTTTTTTTTTTTTTGAAATGATTCTTCCGTGATCATTTTGGGGTCGCTGGAGAGTCATCTCACTGTATGGTGAGCAATGCAAGCCAAACAAGTTGCCAGACAAAAACCAGAACGTTATCTCTTGTCATGACCACTAATCGGGAATATTATGGGAGCTTTTCGTCTACTTTAAACGAAACTAATCAGAATATCAGATCAGAGCTGAAAAAAAAAAGCCCAAATTTACAAAATCTGTACAAAAGGATCTTAAAAAGTTGGACAACAGTATTTTGATACAAAAGCACTGAAATGCACCAATCTCATCAATGTATTTGCCAAAAGCACAGACAATTCTATTATTAAATAACTTGATGATCGACACATGATCCAGGCGGCTTATCTTCTGAATTGTTTTTCCTTTGGTTTGAAATCCTGCTGATTTTCTTTTTATCTGGACGGTTATTTTCAATTTTTTGAAAAGTACCAATGGGACCCAAAAACATGGTATGGTAGATTGGTAGTCGGCCACTGCACGTGTGAGCGTCTGGATGCTTCGCGTATCTTCTAAATTCATTTGACTTTTTAGATTCCAAGACCAGCAACTAGTAATTCTGAGCATTAAAACATATAAAAAAACATAAAACTAGTTGGTAAATTGTGACCGTTCTTCTCACGAGTAAAGCCAACTCCAATGGACACCAAAGCACCAAATGGCACCTCCCATAGTCCCAGGCCAGACATTTGGTGTAATGAACAGTGGTGTAACACTTGTTATCACACCAAATATTTTTCTTTTTATTATTATTATTTTTTTATTAATCACATCATTACTTCATATTTTTTTAAATTCTTAATATAACCTACTCATTCTTAATACAACTATATTTATTCCAAAAAATATATCGTTGGAAAGATGTTGTTGGGATTTTAAAACGATATCAATATTGATATACATATTTAAATTAATTTAATTTACTTAGTAATTATATATTTAAACTAATATTAAATTTTACAATGCAACTTTAAATGTTTTTGGAAGAATATTCTATACCGATGTTTTATTGGTGTAAAATTGGCATGAATTTTTTTTTTTTTTTTTTTTTTGTTTGTTGTTGTAAACATATTCCCTAAAATACTCTTTTAATGCCAAATTAGTGTCGCCCATTGGAATTGCTCTAATGACCATTTTAAGATAAATGGATAGAACATAAAATAAAATAAGAGTCAAGGTGTTTTACTCTTCTATTTTTATTTTATTTTTTGAAAAAAAAAAACTTAAAAGGAATCAAAAATTGTGGAAAATAGTGAGGGGTCGTTTGTTTGTTTGTTTTTTTTTTTTTTTTTGTGTCTAAAGACTGAATAGTCCTCAATTTTACTGAAGACTGAATGGTAACTGAAACATGAATCTAAATGACATGTTTGTTTTTCTTTTCTCACATCTGAATGTACTGTTAACATATTTGTTTTTTACAAATAAAATTGTCTGAAAAGAAATAATTTTACATCTATACCCATGTTAAACAATTATACATATAATATAAAATAAAAACAATTCAAAAATAATAATTATATATGAACACATATGATCATGCTTTTCTTCTTCGATTACAAACAAACTTTATTTTTACTAATAAAAGAAAACTTCTTTTTTTTCAAAAAATAAAAGGAGCAACAGGAAAACTCATACAAAATACTCTAAAATATATATATATATATATAAATACATCACTTTAATATAATAATAAAGTATTGATATTAAACACTCATATGAGAAGTGATTAGAGTTCTTTTTTATTTTTAAAACTATTTAAAATAAGCAATATATTAAAATAAAAAATTTTATACAATATAAAATTATGATAAAATTAGAGAAATGTTATATATAGAGGATAGTATCGGAAGAAAAGATTTTGAATTGCATTTAATGCAATTCAGAACTTGTTTGGTTGGGCTTTTGAAAAATCTCTATTAGTAAAAGATCTACTTATAGTAGATCTATTAGAAATAGAGTTTTTGGGAAAAAAATTATAGTTGTTTGGTTGGTAGACTTTTTTTTTTTTTTTTTTTTAATATCTATTTGGAGAAGCACTTCCCCATGAGCTTTTGTCTAGTAGAGGTTTAAACTCTACTAGCCTCTACTCAATTTAAAATAAACAATCTCAAAAGCCTAACCAAACAATTCTAAAAAACTCAAATAGACGTTGATAGAGCTTTTGAGACAATAGAAAGCTCAATCAAATAAGCACTCAGTAATTTACAATTAAGTGAAAAGTCAGGATTTTTTACTTTTTATTTTAAGTTGTTTTTTAGTATTTTTAAGTTGTTTGACCACTTAAAAAAATAAACAAAACAACTTAATAATTATGATTCAGACCCATTAAGTTTTAAGTGGAAAACACAAACGACCCCTAAATCAATTAATGACGGATGATAATATTGAGTAAGTGCCCATTTGAAGAGCCTCTTTTTGAGTTTTCTTAATGACACTAAAATATAAAATATAACTCTATTAAAATCTGTCCCGTTAAAAGATCTACTTGAATAAACTCTTTCAAATGAAGCCTAAGAACATCTTCAATGTAAAAGTGGCTTGCATACCAATAATTATTGACATGGCAACAATATCAATAGACTTGCTTCCTATGTGGCATAAAAATAGACTTGATAGACAATCAACTCAAAATTTGGTCTCCAATGCTTTCGTCTAAAACACAATTTTTTTAATGACGTGTCCATCTTTTTTTCCTATTGATATTGTTGTCATATCAACGATTATTTGTATGCAAGACACCTTTACATTGAAGATGCTCTAAGAATAAATGAACATATATTAAATTCACAAATTGATATTTATAAAATTTAACTCAAAATAGCATAACTCATTCTCTCTTGTAAATTGTAATTACATTAGAGATCGTCCATCAATATATGTTTTTACTTGTTTGACTCTTTTTTAAAGAATATTAGGGCCCGTCCTGTAAGCCGTTTTTTGTTTTTGTTTTTCGAAAATAAAAATGAAAATGAAAACAGTGTTTTTGGTTTTGTTTTTGAATTCCGAATACGCGTCTGGTAGCATTTACTGGATTCCGTATTTTGAAAATAAAAACGGAAAAAAGGCGTCCGGTAGGAAACCGAAAACTTTCAAAAATCGAAATATCAAATTTTAAATTTTGTTTTATATTATAATAATTATAAATAAATGATTAAATAATTAAAAAAAAAACATTTTCTAATTTCCGGCGGAAGAGCAAGCAGCAGCAGAAGATCAGATCGGCGGCGATCGGAGACCAGATCGGCGGCGATCAGCGGCGGAAGGAAGAGGAAGAGGAAGAGGAAGAGGAAGAGGAGGAAGAAGAAGAAGAAGAGATCTCGTCGGCGGGAGGAAGAGGGAGAGAAGAAGAACCGATCTCGTCGGCGGGAGGAAGAGGGAGAGAAGAAGAAGAGATCTCGTCGGCGGGAGGAAGAAGAGGAAGAAGAAGAAGACGGCGGCGAGATACAGAGCCGATCTTGGCAGGAAGAAGAAGAGATCTCGTCCGCGGGAGGAAGGCCGATCTCGGCAGGAAGAAGAAGAAGAAAAGGAAGAAGAAGAAGAGGAAGAAGAGGAAGAGGAAGAGGAAGAAGAAGAAGACGGAGGCGAGGCTGCAGCGACCAGCGGCGAGAAGGAAGGGACCAGCGACCAAGAAGAAAGAAGATGATGCCTGATTGCCTGGTTCAAGAGAAAAAGAAAAAAGAAAAAAGAAAAAAAAATTATTAATAATATGGGACCCACTTTAATGAAAAACAAAAACAAAAACAAAAACAAAAACAACTTTTTTTTTGTTTTTCAAACTTTCCACTTTTAACACTGCTTTTGTTTTTCATTTTGTTTTTGTATTTCGAAAATAAAATGAAAAACGGTTTACAGGACGCGAATTCGAAATCGTTTTTGGAAAATAAAAACGAAAACAGGCTGAAAACGTGCTGCAGGACGCCACCTTAGCCGTTCATTATCGTTACACGACATATATAGTCAGCATATATATATATCTCAATTTATTTTAATAATAATAATAATAATACCAAAAATAGAGAGATATGAAGGAATAAGTTGATACATGGTCCAATACACGTAAAGAGTTTTCACGGTAATTAACATGTGCGCGTCAGAAGTAGAAAATTAGAACTGTTTCTTTTAATTGAATCTTTAATAACCACGTGAAAAAAACCAAAAATACATCTCAAGTTTTCAACCATTAGTCCAAATGTCACACATGACGGAGCCTAGAGCTACGTGCCTGCTTATGCAAGGAGTGCAGTTTTACTCACCCACACTAAGAGCATCCACATTGGTAGCTCTAAAAAACAAGACCCATTTATTGCCACATCATCAAAAGTGGGTCTTATTTTTAAATAATGGGTCTTCCCATTTGGATCTCTTTTATTTGGATCCATTTTTCCCACAACGAGGCAAAATTAAAAAAAAGAAATGGATCCACTTTTTTTACTTTTTTCCAAACAATCATTACTTTTCTTTAAAATATTATACATATATATATTAATAAAGAAATTATATAATATATTTTAAATATCAACACTATCAACAATTATTTAACAAATTATAATTCATTTTTAAAAAAAATTATTAATTTAAAATTATTACAACCGAATTACATCAATAATAAAAATAAATATTTAAAACAAAATATTGTATACGATTAGACATGGCGTCGGTTTCGGTTTGAATCCGGCTTCGGTTCGAATCCGGCTTCGGTTCTGAACCTTCAAAATCGGCTCCGATTCCGGTTTTAAAGGTCCGATTCCGGTTTTAAAGGTTCCATTATGGTTCCGGTTCCGGTTCCGGTTCCGGTTTCGGTTTCGGTTTCAGTTTCGAAGGTTCGGTTTCGGTTTCGGTTTTGGTTCCGGTTCCGATTTCGGTTTCGGTTTCGGTTTCGGTTCCGGTCCGGTTTTAGCTGTTCCTTCGGTTCGGGTCTGGTGTTCCAACGGTTCGGGTTTGGCGGTTCTGACGGTTCGGTTTCAGTTCTGGTCCGGTTTTCGACGGTTCCGACGGTTCAGTTCCGCTTCCGATTTCGGTCCAATCGGTTTTTCTTCGGTTCACTCGAAAAGTGTACCGATCTATTAAACGCTCACCCCTAAAACAATTTATTTATATTTTGTCATTATGTATATAATTATTGAAATTAATAATAATATATTTAAATTTAAATATTTGAAATATAAATATTAAATTTATATATTTTTTTTCATTATATATATATTTTTTGAAATTAATAATTATATATTTTAATTTAAGTTATGTTTATATATAAATATATTTAAAAAAAAAGAAAAAAAAAAGGCCCAACCCAATGATTGGAGAGGGTTGGGAACCCAACCTTAATCATTGGGCAAGACCCAAATTGGGTTCCAAATGTGGAACTCCATTTGGGTCTAGTCTTGTAGAGCCCACTTTTGGGTCTTGTTTTTTGGATCTCATTTACAACCAATGTGGCTCAATTTTATGAAACCCAAAATGGGTCTTGCAAAGTGGGTCTTATTTTTGCACCAATGTGGATGCTCTAACTATGGTGAATCATTACAAACCACTTTAGGTGTTGACACGTGTTCCGAACTTAACCCAAAGTTCAAAGTTAACTCAAAGTTTGGGACAAGTGTCAACACCTGGAGTTGATGGTAATTGTTCATCCTAGTTAGTGTGGGTGAGAAAAATACACTCCTTACACAAGCCACCATCTCTAAAAACACAGCCTACACAAGATAAATACTGAACACGATTGATTCAATTGGACCTGTTATTCACATATTTTCACTTGCCATTATGTAATTATGTGGCACCCTTTAATTCGTTTAGCCTTTAAATCGATAATTAATTAAATAATTAAATAATTAAATAAAAGGAGTCCACCGAACAATGAAACTATAGCATGTGATCAGGCACCTAATTGGGACCAAATACATGAATGCTTATCCCTACTTGACGCCCAACCTCGCCAAACAATACATACACTTGTTGTTAACTAATGCCTCCAACGACAAGGAAAAGTCCCCGTGCTTACATGTTCGCTGCCGGCTGCTTCATGAGACCGCGTTTGTTTGGATACAAACAGATATTTTTCTTTTTTTTCTTCTTTATTGTATTGGATTTGACTTGGAAAAAGTCTGGGTCTTCTATTGAGATGAGACCAACAACAGCCCCACACTGAGTTAGTAAATTGTGGGTACTATACTGTATTCCAACTATTCTTTACCTTTGACCGACTTTTATAAGCCCACCAAGAAAGCTCTATCCAATTAACTAAACGTGCTCCACATCTATAGCATCGAAATATTTAATTTCATTTACTTGTTGCACACCTCCTCTTCTCTTCGCTTTCTCACCACTTGTCACGCAACTTCCCTCTCTTGATCCCCTTTAAAACCCAACCAACACTCTCACTCAAACACATCACAACTCAAAATCTTCTTCACTCTTCTTTCTCTCTTCTTCACATTCAAACTACTCTCAAATCTAAAAAGCTCTCTAATTGTATTTTGAGATTTTCAAGATCAAGAGAGATGGCACTAGAAGCTCTTAACTCTCCAACCACCGCAACGCCTACTTTTCACTTCGAGGAAGCTAGTAGTCATAACTGTATTGAGCCATGGACTAAGCGTAAGCGTTCAAGGCGTCCACACAACCCTCCAACAGAGGAAGAGTATCTCGCTCTCTGTTTGATTATGCTTGCTCGTGGAACAACCTCCAACGACGTCAACAAGAGCGCTTCCACTGCCTCGGAGCGACAAAAGTCTCCAAGCCCAGCGCCGCTGCCGCCTCTTCCTGCAACAACGCTAGAGCAGAAGCTTATCTTCAAGTGCAGCGTATGTAACAAGGCGTTTTCTTCTTACCAGGCTCTGGGTGGACACAAGGCCAGTCACCGTAAAGGATCTAACGCCGCCGCCGCCGGCGGTGAAGACCAGTCAACCTCCACCGTCACTGCTACCATCGCCACCACCGCACCGAATCCTACCGGTAGGACTCACGAGTGCTCCATCTGTCACAAGACCTTCCCCACCGGGCAGGCTTTGGGCGGACACAAACGCTGTCACTACGAAGGCGGCGAAAAAAGCGGAATGACGTCATCAGAAGGTGTGGGGTCCAGTAACAGCCATAGCCACAGCCACAGCCACAGCCAAGTCAGCCACCGCAACTTTGACCTCAATCTCCCTGTCTTACCGGAATTCTCTCCCGCCTTCTTTATCTCCGGCGATGATGAGGTCGAGTCTCCTCATCCAGCAAAGAAGCCCCGTTTCTTCATGGCGCCCAAAATCGAAGTCTAGATCACTAAGTCACCATTTTTTTTAGCATATTTTAGGATATTAATTAATTTAGTTAAGCTTTTGATCATGTATTTCTTTTACTTAATTGTTTCGAGTGATAAATTTTTTGTGTACATAGCTTGATAGCTATCGGTTACTCCAGTTGTGACCTGTTATAGTGATTTTATTCAATTAATTTTTTCCCCATAATTTAAAAATTGAATTGATTTATGATTTTATCTACATATTTATCTGTTTATTAATTTATTCAACTGCCCGGCTCACAATTGTTGAATTCGCATATACTGAGTCTAAAATACGCCGCGTCAACTCTAGAAATGGTACACCTGCGCACTAGTACGGAGGAGTAAACGGCGCGCGAGGGAGAAGAGAACCGCGTGAGGCGTGAGCGGCGCGGCAATAAGTGGGTTGGCAGAGAGTTTGTTGAGTGTTCAGTTGAGGCCACTTACTTGCTTTGCGCATGAATCATGACAAAATACACACACTGAGAGTGACGGTTTTTAACTGTTAGTTCAGTACCAGACTACACTACATTATCAAGCCATGAGCTTCACGCGCATGTGAAATCTTTTTGTTTTTCTTAATATTTTATTAATATTATAAAGTTGGATGGAGATGGCATTTTATCAAGATGATGATCAGTCGGGGTCGGGGGTGACGGGGTGTGTTTGGTGTGGACTGTGGATAAGAAGATAGCTTTGAGTTTTTTTATCACACTGTTTTCACGTGGATCTAATCAGGGAGAAAACCGTGTATGGAACTGTCACATGGTGAAACCGTCCAATAAAATTACACCGTTTATCTTTGTAACATAAAAATAAATTATAAAATTTTAATATGATACAATTTCATTGGACCATACATGTTAATCTCATGTAAGATTTTCTCCTGATTACTTAACCGACTTTAATTAATATTTTGTTTTTTCTTTTATTGGTTGCTGACTCTTCAATTTCGATTTCGATTTCTCTCGTGTCATACCAGTATTTGCCCACGAATTGTTTAAATTAAGCTTACTCATATTTCTGCCAATATCGAATCTTTACATGTGTCAAGATAGATATGAAATTATGAATTCATTCACGGAACATGATAACATGATATAGATATTGCAACAAAATTTCTAAAACGTTTAGTGTTCAAAGTTCAAACGTGTTCGAGTGAGGTTTCACACACATATGCGCGCAGCGAGACGCGTCGTGCACAGCGGGCCGAGAATCTGATAATAATCAAAGCTATAGCTATAACTAGCTAAAGCGTCAAATCTCTTTCATATATGCTTTAATTTATATTCCTCTCTGCTAATGTGAACACTAATGCGTGATCCTGTGGTGATCTGGCGCACTTAATTTCATCGTGTCTAAACAGCTAAGACACACACATGTTGTAAGTTGTAAGTCACTCTTCTAAGATTTGGGCATTTGTAAAGAAAGAAAAAAAGTTGTAGGGTTGTTAGTCGTATTTGGTTGGCAAGTCGTGTCCTAATATTGAGCAAGAGAACTCTGTTGTTTTTTAAACTATGATACGGTGATACAGTGGAATAATATTCGGGTACTGATTTCGGTATCTAAAATAATGATCCTATCAATAGAAATATAGCACATGGTCTTTTTTTCTTTTTACTTTTTATATTTATCTCGTAAATTGGATTATGTGCTACACTACCTTTAGTAAAGTCAGTATCCCAAGCATTATTCGATATAGTGTACTATATAAAATAACAAGGCCACCGCATATAATATGAAGATGGTTTGCGTGCGGGAAAGATGTTTGAATACCATTTGATCTGGTGGATTAATGCCGAAGTAAATAGTGGACAATTAGCAAATTAGTCATTTTAACAATCAAAATTTTATTGTATTTTATAATTATAATTAGTTACATTTATCTATTCATTTTCAAGATTTTTTTCAAAACCAAGGTTAGTTCATTTTGAACTTTTGTATAATGTTTGATATCGATAAGAAGGGTAATGTCAAGTTTTTTTCTTAAAAAATAAAAAATAAAAAAATAAAAAAATAAAAAAAAATAAAAATAAAAAATCAGTGTGAAGCTGTGAACAAAATATTAGAAAAGGAAAAGACGAAGTCAACTAGCGTAAGTAAACTGAAAATAATTGCACCGCCACCGCGTTGGCGCGTTGAACTGGAAAAGAGTCGGTCAGGTCATCAATCGAGAAGCAATACAATTCTGGGGCCCCATTATTGAAGCTTCCATGTTTTGATTTTATCTTTTTTAATTTAATATTGCTATCCACGTGGATTTATAAAAAGACTAATATCTATCAACTAACTTAACTTAAAGAGGCCCTCAGTTTTTTTGATGACTTCACCAGTGGATACTAGTGCTTTCTCGTCCATTGATCCATTGTAAACTAGAAGACTCTAATACGTTGGATCTACTACTGTGGCGCCCACATAAGCACACATAATTTCATTAGTTATAACCAAATAATTCAATGATTAAATAAATAAGGCGGCAGACCGCCTTAATGAAGATTGAAGTGGGATCACAAGAGTAATGACAATTGCATCACCTGCGTTAAATCAGAAATCAATCAATGAAATAATTCCCCACCTAATCAAAGATTAATACGATATCATCTCATAGCTTATTTGTTGGGTAGAATATGATAGGATTATTTTCATGAGATTGAATTGTATTTGATGAGATAAAATTTGATTAAATTTAGTGTTGTGATGTGTTTGGTGTTATATAAGATTGGATTAAAATATTCTTATCTTTTGTTTTGTATGGTACCATATGAGATTGCATAAAAAAAATAATTTCATCATATATTTCATACAGTGTGTAAGTGATTAATATAAAATAAAATAAAGTTATTTTTAAATAAATTAATTAATACTTTTAAAAATATATATATTTAAAAATAATATTAAATAAAATAACAATTTTAATTAGTATTTTTAAATATTAAATTTTATAATTAAATAAAAAAATAAAAGAAGAAGAATAATTTTTAAATGGTTACATAGAATTGGACTAGTTTTTTAAAAATGAAATTGGATTGACCTAAGGGGGAAAAGTATCACAAACGATCATATGCTGAAAAACTCCTAAGCAGTATCCATGAATATATAAAAAATGAAGGAAAAAAAAAGAATCCACAAAACATCTGAAAACAGAGGACACAACCCCAAAAAACCCAGAGGCACACAGGCCAAACAAGAAAAACAAAGTAAGGAAAACCTGAAAGATTCTCTACCCATACAGTCATTACCAACTAACAAAGAACAGAAAAGAAGGAGTGGAAAACCACCACAAATCATAAGGAATACCCTAAGCGTGCTTAAAAAGAGCATCCGCCACCCGATTACCTTCCTTGTAAATATGCAAGACATGGAACTCCATATGCAAGATCTGATAAATGCAACGTTGCCAAGCTTGACGAACACGCTAGGTAACTTGATCAAACCTATCAGAAAGAAGCTGAACAACATAATAAGAGTCACTCTCGAGCCAGATCCTATGCCAACCCAACTTCCAGGCATAATTGATTGCCGAAGAAGCCGCAATGAGCTCAACCTTGAAAGCAAAGACCTAACCAAGGGGAACCGTAAAACAAGCCTTACCAAAAGATTTGCAAGTCCAAAAACACCCCTATAACCCCCCCACACCTGGCAAACCCAAAGTAGCACCATCTGTGTTGACCTTTATCCACTCTAGAGCAAGGGGTGACCAGATGACACTCTTGATAACCGGAGCCTTACCAGGATGACCACTGAGGCCAAACCGTCGAAGAAACAGTAGATCATCAACACAGTTACGCATACAACTGATCCTCAAATGGTTCGTATCATACACAAAGTGCCAAACAAGAGATAAAGCAACACTGAAATCAATAAATTTCCCATAAAAAAATGCACTGGTTACGGGAATACCACATATTCCAAACCACTACATGAATAGTAGCTTTTCACAAAATTATAATATGATCACTAAAAGAAACAAACATGCCCTGACAGAAAAAAGAGCACCAAGTATCAGTAGAGACACGCCTCTGAAAGGAAGAAAAAACCGTCTCTCAAAGAGTAGTAACAAGAGGGCACTTCAGAAAAGAAAATCCATTGACTCCGAGCTAACACCACAAACATTACACTTGGAAGCTAATTGAAAACTGAACCTACACAAACGATCTATGGTGAGTAATCTATTAAGAAGAAGACATCAAATCAGTAGAGAACGAGAATAAGGGATATAGTGAGACTAGACGTCCCTTCACCATAAGACTTGAGGGATATCCTAAAACATTCTAGAATAAGCCGCCCTACAAAAAACCATATCGTCCCTAGAATGAGGCCACACCAAATAATTAGTGATTGGAGAAATGACAATTTTCTCAATCCGAAAACAGAGATTCTGGAACCTAGCACGAAAGTGATCTTCCAAAACCCATCTATCATCTTGAATGAAGTTGGAAACCCTAACTTGAAGATGCGTGACCACAAAATCAGGAAATCCAAGGAGATCCAAAATGGGCACCCCAAGCCAGTTATAACGCCAAAAATCTTTCAGGGAGTCTTTCCCGATAAGCCAGATACCATCCTCAATGAGCTCAACATAATTAGCCTTAAAAGAAATCCAGATGGAAGAGGTGATGTAGCCTTCCTAAGGTTTTTGCAACTGCTGAATATACCGCTCATGCAAAAAAAAAAAAAAAAAAAAAAAAAAAAAAAAAAAAAAAAAGTGAAAGTAAAACTGTTCGAAGTTATAAACTTCCAAATAAGCTTAGAAGTAACGAATCATTTAACAAGGCCATATCCTTCAAACCAAGCCCACCAAGAGCATAAGGTCTTCAACAACGCTTCTAATCAACACGAGCCAACTTGGATTCCTCACAAGAACTAGTCCATAAGAAATTTTTGATCTTCTTAGTAACCATCTGAATTAAGGAAACTAGTCATTTATAAACCATAAATGAGTAAACAAAAAGACAGTAATCACTAAGCGAATCAAAGTAGTCCAACCAGCCATAGAAAGAGACTTGTCCTTCCACCTAGTAAATTTAGACACAATTTTATCCACAATGGACATCAAAAAAGATTTCGAGTTCTTCCTCTCCCCACAAAAACCCGAATTAATATAATACTTGAAAAAAATGAAAAAAAAAAAAAAAAAAACAATCAAGGATACATTTTAAATTTTGAGTGCAATTATTAAATAAATACTAGATTTTTTTTTAATAATTTCAGGTAGTTAAGGATTTTTTATTTTTCATTTTTAATCAAGTTGTTCCCTATATTATTTATAAATACTAAATTGGTCTCTTTAACTATTATTTATTACATTTGGTATTTTTTTTTTTTTAAGTATTTGTATTTTAATTAGTATTGTTTAAATAAGACCAATAAGTGTTATAAATATAATTTTTCACAAATTTTGTTTAGGTAAAACGTTACATTATTGTAAGAGTGACTAATTTGATGTTTTGTTTGTTCCGTCAAAAAAATAATAAATAAATAAAAATTGATGTTTTGAAATATCATAGATTTATTTGATGTAAATTTATTATATCTTTTAGATAGATTTATTGAAAGAAAATAGCTGAAAATGCAATCAAACATTTAAGCAACCACAACAACTTTGAAGAAAACAGTAGAAAATTTTGGTTATCTGAATTTTCAGCTACAAAACATCAAGTCTTGATTAGTTCAATTTCCAAAGAAGCTTCCCTTCCTTCCTACCAAGTTCTTTCCATCATTTGAGTACTGTACGGTATGACTAGCAGTAAGAGGACGGCGTTCTAGTTTGGTAGGCATAGTCATTAAAAAAAAAAAAAAAAAGTCAAAACATTGAATTTGTATGCAATTTCTAGATGAACTGTTTTTACCAAGAAAAGGTCATTGTTTCTGGTCCTTGTTAACGGTAGACCATGGGCCAGATAAGCCTCGACTTACAAATAATGATACAATTAAAAGTTAATTAGGTCGTTAATTATGACAAATACATTCACGGATTATCAATAAATCGATAAGTACGAGAAAATTCTTTCCAATAATAGTGACAATTACATAATAAACCCCTAAGTACGAGAAAATTCTTTCCAATAGTGGTGACAATTACATTTCAAACAAGTAACTTATAGTTGTTGATCTTAACTAGACCCCGACAGATCTTTGATAAGATTTATTTATTTATTTTAAATAACAGTAATGTTACACATTTCACCTATAATCTCATCATTTTCATACCAATACACGTGGCAGTTGATGTGTCAATTGGTGAGTAAATACATGGGTAATAGGGATATGTATATACATGGGTAATAGGGATATGTATCAATTAATGTGTGTCCACTCATCAAGTGACATTTCGGCTGCTACGTGTGTTGGAATGGAAATGATGGGATTGTAGGTGATATGTTTAGCATTATTGTTTAAATAATAAATACATTTATAGTTAATGATACAGACTAGAACCAAACTGGAGCAGGTTCAATGTAATTGTACGTAATAGCCAAGTCCAATTCAGCGAACCTAATATGAGAAAGTAAAGGCAACTTATAATATTAGTTAATAATATAAATAGAAGACCATTAACTATCCTATATAGCTATATATACTGTTTTTCTCTTCCAAGTGGGCGAAGTGGCACCAAAATGTACCATCGTTGTTGAGAAAAAAAAAGGATACATCATCATCGGCTGTTTTTTTATAAATAATTTCTAAGAACTGGTCTGGAGTTGGACCACGACACCCATTATGATTTTCCAAACACGTGCGAGTGAGCTGGTGAAGTATGAATCGATGCAAAGTGCATAACACGTGTTTTCTTTAGTCACCACGGAAGATGCCATTGCCGATATGCCATACAAATTACCACTTCTCAATGGTGTTTTAAGTGTTTTTAGGGTTGTGCAAATGCCATGTGTAATCTCGTGCTTGAATCTTCCGGTGCACCTTATAATTACAGCAAGTGTTCGTCATAAAAGTTTTCAAAATCTGTTTTTTTGTTTTTTCATTCAAAGTCAACGAGCGATGTATTCCTCCTAAAAAATCGGATCATATAACGAATAATAATAGATTTCTTAATTTTTTATTTATAAATGATATGGTATTTGAGTTATCAATATCAAATCGCTTACCACATAATCTTATAGAGTTGAAAACTTATATAACATAATGAGAATTTAAAAAAAAAAACCCTAACATTATTCTTTCATAATTTAGGAATTTTCTTGTATCGAAAGTATTTTATGTATGCACCCAAACCACGAAAATATTCTCATTCTTGATTTCCGGCGAGATCAACATAACCACTACAATTATAGTAGTCATTTTTGAATGACTTGCTATATCAATCACTACAAATTAAATATTATATGTAAAAAATTTATGAAATTATTTTTAAAAACGACTAAGCTCTATAGAGCTTTTTTATTAATAATAAAAAATAAAAAATAAAAAGAAAAGCAAAATGAAAATAGAGAGGCGCACATGTCTTAAAACACATTAATCTAAAAAGATATGGAGGGCTTAATAGAAAAAAATAAAATAAAAATGAACCTAATTAACCAGATCAGTGGAATCATTCATTTCTGTCTCAACCTGTATGGCCCAATTAGCGACAAGGCTTAATTATGTTCGAGCCGCAAAATGAGGGCGAATCTTAGGCCCCGCTTGATTTTTTGTCTAAAGACTAAACAATGCTGAATGTTACTGAAAACTGAAAAACATGTTTTTTTTTTTTTTTTTTTCCACTAAAAATTGAATATAAGTGATAAGTTGTTTTTTTTTTTTTTTAAATTATAAATATATGAAAATAAATACTTTTACATCTATGCCCTTCTAACCATTATTTGTTATATATTTACATTTTAATATATTACGAACAACTCTAACATATAAATTAATTATAAAATAGATTTATTTAGTTATTAATAATATTTCAAATTTATATTATTGTATAGAATCTACTAATTATTGAGCTCTAAACTGGTGATATTATAAAACTAATGGGCTTTTATTTTTAGTCTTACATATAGACAGACGGTAATAAAATGTTCCACTATGGATTATTGATGGTCAACATCCTTACCAAAAGAAAATTCAATGAACAATTTATTCTTTAATTGATTTGGAATAAACTTGGATAATTATACAATTTATAAATTGCATGTAATATATATATATATAACATTATAGAACAAGTGGTTAGTTTTGGAAATAGATTAAATTAGCGAGGATTGTTTTAGAATTAAAATTTTACATTAAATTCTACTGGATTTGTGTTAAGTGAAAATTTTTCACTTTTCAAAAAAAGTGGTTTTAAGGGTTTATTAAGTGATTTTAACAATTAAAAAATCAAATAAAATAACCGAATGGAACACAATGAGTACCATTCAGTGTTAAATGAAAAAATCAAACAGGTCCTTAGTCTCAAATATAGGGAAGCACATAGAATTTCTCATACTCATTTGAGACTTGAAACTAGATAACATCCTACAAGTTGGCTTCACTTTTGTTTTCGATTTGGTCACCAAGGGAATCATAATTTTTTTTTTTTTTTTAATGAAATTATGTTATCACCTTTATATTTTAAAAGCTTTTCGTTTTGCCCTCGTGAAATTTTTTTATTTTTCTATTTATTGCTCCGCCACTGACTACAAGTACGGTTTGAAATATGCAATTTCCATATATGGGGAAGGTGTCCCCACATATTGAGATTTAATGAACAAATATGAAACTAAACCCATGTTACATAAATGAACATGGAAGTATCCAACCACTTTGCTAAGAGTGGTTGAGTGGAAATAGTTTTAGAATGGTGATATTTGCACCCCTTTAAAACATGTACACTCCTCTCGTAAGCACACCCCATTAAAAATTTAAAATAACTCTAGTTTGTAAATAAACCCCACTTGATGACAAAAATATAATTTATTTATTATTATTGTATTGTATTTTTGTAACTACACCCCACCTATACCTATTTAATTATTATTTAAAAATTAGTTATTTTAGTTCTTGTATTTCTAAAAAATAATTTATATCTCTTAAATACATAAATTATACCAAATCGAGTTGGGTTATGAGCTAATTTTATTTATTAGTGGTAGATTAAAATAACAAAAAAAGAAGATAATGCAATAATAATATAATTTTTTTTTTTATTTTAAAAAAAGGCAATTGCCTTTGCTGCCAAAAAGGGCTGATGGCAGTAAATTAAATCCCAGAAAAAAATACACATACAGATGTGTGTGCCAAAGGCAATATGCACAGTTTGTATAAGTTGCCGGTGGGTGTAACACATAGATACAGAAGAAAAATAAAATAGAGAGGGTTGAGAACTAGATGTAGAGAAAAATTCATAGACGATTCCAATTTGTATTTGTAATTAGTATTTGAAATAGAAGTTAGGGTTTAAGAAAATAGAAAGTGTTATATGAGATAGGTGAAAATCGAACAAATAATTAATATGAAATAATTTGTAGGTGTACTTACAAACTATTTAAGTATTTAGTCATTTAGTTAAGGGTAATATTGAAATTTTAAAAATGTAATAATTTAGGGTGTATAAACCGTTTTTGAGGGGTGCAAATTGCTATTCAAATTTTTATTTCAGTTGATCATATAATGATAAAAGATTTGAAGTCTTATTTTTCAAGGCCTATAAGAGCCCAATTTGTTTATGTTTGGACTATTGTTAAGCCCAATTGTGAAGCTGCAGTAGAAGAATTAAGAAGACTTATATTCTCCATTTATAAATTTTGTAATCGTTAGCAATCAATTTACAACTTTAGCTCCGAAAGCAATTAAAAATCAAGCAACAAAGGCACTTAAGAGATTGTGGTTCTTATAATAAATATAATTTAGTGAAATTCCGTCAAGCAAGTTTAGCTAGCTAGTAGAAATAACCATTTTACAAGTCATTGTAAGCTATCTCATAGTTTGCATATAGAGAAAATCTTCAGTGAGATGGTTTCATTGACAGTTGGTGAGACCGTCCAATAGAAGTGTAACATTTTTATCGAATACATCAAAATATAATTTACAACTTTAAAAAGCCACACTTCTATTGGACGGTTTCATTGCCTTGTCAATGAGACCGTCCTACTGAAGATTTTCTTTTCTCCTGCATATATATAGCATTTGTAAAGCCTAACCAGTGTCATGTTGCCCCTATAGTCTGAGAATTGTATAATCTCAAAAAGAAATTAAAATAGGGTAAATTACACTCACACCCTTAAGGTTTGAGGCAAAGATACTTAGATAGAAAAGTTTAGTTATTCTACACTAACACCCATGTATTGTCGAAAATACTCTTGTATAATAATAAAAAATAAAAGTTTTTTTACACTAACACCCAAGGGCATTTTAGACCTTACCATGGTCAAATAGGGATGTGAGTGTAGAATAACTAAACTTTTCCATCTAAGTGTCTTTGCCTCAAACCTTAAGGTTGTGAGTGTAATTTACCCATTGAAATATTACATAACTCATTATTTCAAGATTTTGTCAGACTCTAATGTTGTTATCACTGTGCTGTACTGCTGTTCAATCTCAGCCAAGCACAATGTCTCGTATTTCTCTATCTCTTCTCCAATTCTTAGAGCAAATTTCTATGTTTTTATATACTTTTAAAACGAGCCAAAATAGTGATGATCCCATCTTTAGAGGAATAACACAAGTACGTGTGTACATAAAGTCATATTCATATATCACTGTCCCTTCAAAAACTTTGAGACAACCCATGAAAGAAACATAATATTCTTGAAATCAATTCTGATTTTATAAGAGATTTATGAAAAAAAAAAATAAAAAAAAAAATAGAAGTATATGAAGAAGCAGTGTTAAGTTAACATGACAAGTAGGCCCAAAACTCCCCTTATCTACTCTTTATAACTGAAGATAAGGATCTTGAATACAGTGATGTTGAATTGACTTGCTCTACAAATTGGCATTAATTCTATGACTACCCATCTCTTAGGGCATCTCTAACCAGTACGGCAATCTCCATTTTATCGTAGATTTGGACTCCAACCGGTGCGCTATTCTCCACACCAGATTGCAGCACCCCTCCAATTTGTGCCAAATCTAGTGCAGTTTCCTTCCTAGCGCTACTTTGTTGCTTCCCCCTTTTTCCTTTCTTTGATTGGTTGAAAGGGAATATTTAAAGGAATATTCTTTTTAGACTAAAATTTGGTGTAATAGATTGAAGATGGAAAAATATAAGCAGCTACAATTTGTTGCAAAGTGGTGCAATGGATTGGAAATGGTCTTAAACTATTTTTGAAAAATAATAAAACGATGACACACGCTTGCATGAATTTGGGCTCAGTATATAGTGTCTAGTAGCCTAAACAACACGTACAAGAAACAGAGAATAACAGGGGTTTCACTTTCACATGTAGACATCCATAGCCTTCAAGTTTCTTTATATTAGAGGAATATGAGTCATGAGTCATGGGTCATGAGTCATGAGTCATTTCATAGGTCTATCAAGCGAGATATATGTATATATTATACTTGAGAATTGTTGGGCTACGATGCCATCGACTGGAACTTGAGAATCGTATATACAAAGCTACGAAGGGGTCATTGTCTCTTGATTTTTTTTTTCTTTTAGTTCTTATATTTTGTTTACATTTTTTATATTTTCTATTTATAAAATGAAAATTTTACTGGATAGACCTTTAAACTTGATTGAAATTCTAGCTTTATCTCGGCCGGTTGATTGAGAGCATTTACTATAAAATTATATTGATATTGAGTGGTAATCAAGTGATACTATTTATGGAAGTCTCTATCCAACTTTTAAATACAAATCTCAATCAACTGTTATTTATAAACATCATCATCTATGTAATATATCAGCTGTTAATTCATTATATTTAGAAACCCAGTTGTCAGAATTCTATTTGATGACTAGTAGAGAGTCTGAAGGGGTACTATTGGTGATAAATTATTAGGGTTTGTAGTAGGTTTTTTTTCATTTGGATTGAATTTATGAATAATTTCAGCTGCATTTCGTTGGATTTCCACTTGAAAGTACTTCGAAACATACATTAATTAATATGATATGTTCCTCTTTGTAGATAAAATATTCTGAATAATAATTAAATTAATATTTTGTTCAGACGGTATCTATCTATAAACAGATATTTCTTTGAAGTTTTTATCATTTATAGAATTCAAGTTTCTAATTTATGAGTCATTTATCCAAGGATGCGGATATTGATACTCATAAAACTTATTAGTATACCCATATTTTATTAAAAAATTTAATTACAAAAATATCCCAATATAAATTTACCAATAAGGACAAATTACTTTAATTAAAAATAAATCAAATACTATATATACTCATTAATTACACTCATATCTTCAACTATATTTCTTTATTAAAAAAAACTTATGATAAACCCTAATTTTTATGATAACCCAAATTAAACTCTAATTTTATTTTAAGTTTCAAACCTTCTCATTATCACATGATTATCATATTGTTTTCGTATTTCTCTTATGTATAGATATGAACTTTATTAATAAACAAAATAAATTTGTTTTAACGATAGCTATAGATATCAACAATTTTTTTTTTTTTTTTTTAGATAGTTGTATAAATAATAAAATTCCAGATTAAAATCTCTTGACCCTATATACAGTTCCACATATTCCCTTTTATAATGCTTCTACATTCAAGATATTTCCAAAAGTAAATTAGATCATCATTAAAAGAGGATTTGATTCCAAAAATAATATGATTTTTTTTAAAAAAAATTGTGTTTGATAATAATTTAAGAGTGTTTATAAATAGAGTAATGCTACATTACCAAAATTTTGTGCCCAAATCTGGTGCCCAGGTGATGTGACAACAATATAGACCATTCATTTAAACTGTATTAAATTTACATGATTTAAATGAATGGTCTACATTGTTGCCACATCATTTGGGCACCAGATTTGGACACAAAATTTGGACAATGTAGCATTACTCTTATAAATAATATGTATTAAAATGAATATATTTATTTCAATAAGGGTACTATTGACATTATGATGGGTGCTTATAGTAATATTTATTTTTTAAATCTTAGACATGGGTGTACTTATAAAAATGGGTGTACTAATAAGTTTTATGGGTATCAATATCCGTACCCTTTATACGAACCTCAAAACTCGTCCATCTACTAGTTAATCTACGTCCATATGGGCTAAATTAATCATTTTTTATATATTATTAGTTACCAAAAATATACGTGACCTTTTGTATCAACGAAGAGAGTGAATTTCATTTAATTGGATAAGGTAATGAGCATTATTAGTAACAATGACTTCATCAACCAATAATATAATCAACTTATTATTAAATGACAATTCAATCCACTTACGGGACTTTTTTAGAGTGTGTTCACTGAATCGTCTCGTACCAAGGAGAGTACTACAAAGAGGTTAAAAAGGAGTGGAGCAAAAAATCCAACGGTCAACATCAACAAATAATCGAAAATCCAACGGTTCAGCTTGAAGAACAAAGAGAAGCGGAGACACGGAGCCGCTCGTGCCCAGAGTTTGGAAGAGATTCCCTCGATCCACGTCCACATCGTACACAGGAAAAAAACCAACACCGTCAAAAAATATTTAAAACAAAATAATAATATTTTAACTCTACCACAGTTACTTTAACTCAACCTTACAATTAACTCCAATCTCATTAACCGTTTTTAATATTAGTGGCCTTCTTCAATTCTCTTGTCTCTCACTTGCTCAGCTAATCACTTCAACAACTGTAAGAGATTTTCCAACAAACAACGACCAGTGTCCAGTAAGTAAAGAAATCGAACGGTGGTGATTTAATCATGAGCTGCAACGGTTGCCGAGTTCTACGGAAGGGATGCAGCGAGACATGCATATTGAGGTCGTGTTTGCAGTGGATGGATTCTCCAGAAGCACAAGGCAACGCAACCTTGTTTCTCGCCAAGTTTTTCGGCCGTAGCGATCTCTTGTCATTTATCTCCGCCGTACCTGAAACCCAGAGACCTGGTTGGATACTTTATTTTATTTTTTTAATTTACAAATTATCAAAAAAAACCCATGTCGATTTTTTCTAATTTTACTTAATTTTTGTTACAGCTTTGTTTCAGTCTTTGTTGTTTGAAGCGTGTGGACGTACAGTCAACCCAGTCGACGGAGCGGTGGGATTGCTGTCAACCGGTAACTGGCACGTGTGTCAGGCGGCGGTGGAGACGGTGCTGGGTGGAGGAGCTCTGCAGAGACCCATATCGGGAGTTTTAAAGCCAAGTCGTGATGGGTCTTCTGAGAGTTTTTATTCGGCGAGGAACCACCACCGCCTCCTCATGACTCAGTCTAGGCCGTTGATTGCTGCTAGTGACGGGAGGGGGATCAATCATCAAGAGACGTCTGATCTCAGTCTCTCTCTGACACCCAAGTTTAGTGGTACTGGAAAACGTGGCCTAGGAAGGTACTTTAACCAGCAGAGATCCAATGCGACGTCGTCGTATTACGTGGAGGAATCGGATATGACTACTTTTGAAAGTGGGGTCAGCGATGAGAGACTTGAAATCAAGAGAGGCAACGAAGAGAGAAAACTGTTGAACCTCTTTGTTTGAAATAGAGAGAAATTATGAGGCTATGAGCTACTACATTTGAGAGCAAGCTTTTTGTTGTTAATTAATTACATGGTGTCGGCGATGTAAAACTGTGAGTGAATAACCAAAGAGAAAAGAAATAATCAATAAAATTAAACCATTTTGTTTTTGGTTTACTTATGCCGGCGAGTACTCTTCGATAGATTTTCCGATGATTTTTTTTTTATTTTAAATTTTATGTTTTGGTTGAATGAAGTTTTGGGGTTTGGTAATCAAAGTGACGTCGTATTAGATTGTAGTCTAGTGAAAATGTTGTCAGCTTGCAGTGGATTTGTCAGGACCGTACATATATATATATATATCACAAGTTTTGAGACGTTGGAGGGAGTGTGCATCTGAATTCCGATCTGATCATGCCGACAAATATAGGATTCAAATCTCGGTCGAAAAACGGTGACTCAATTTATATTTAACCAATTAAATTATTCTATATTAATTTTTTTTAAAGTATGTAATTATTTCAATTTGGTCGTTAAAAACAAATTAAAACACTATTTTTTTTTTATAAGTGATTTGATAACCGTTTACCTTACAATTGTTGTCCAGATTTTGACATGCCTGTTCACATAAGAAGAAAATCTGTCACGTTTCTGTGTCACACCTGATAGTGCCATAGTGGTGAGACAGATCAATTAAATAATGCGACGTGGTATGATCGTAAAGAACAAAATTCTTACTTTTTTCTTCTTTTCTCTCATTTTTTTTTTTTTTTTTTTTTCATTTTCCTTTCTCCTCTTCTCAAATGCATTTTCATCTCCTCCGTCCTTCAATAAATCTTCCATAGGTCATTTTAATTTCTCTTTCTTTCAGAAATAGACTTGTCTATTCTTCTTTCTTACTTACCATATTTTCATTTCATAAATCTCTTTATTTTCACCATTTTAAAGACTAAAATGAGTTTTCATTTGTATATTTGTTCATAGGAACTACCAAACATCAAATCTATAACTTCTAAACATAAACACATTTTCAACATACTCAAACTCATTTATTTGGAATTTCTCCATGTTTAGATGAATTTATATATAAAAGTAATGTTAGACGTCCAAAATTCTATTTCAAATGATGTAACATATGAGGTGTCAACATCACATCAGTCATCATATAATTTCATTATTTATACGAAGATGACATCTCACGGGTTACATAATTTGGAAAAAATAATAATTTAAAACGTCTAGATTTACTCATATCTATAATTAGATGAAGTGCAGATTTGTGAGCAACAGGAAATAAAACAAATAATCTGAAAGTCAAAGAATTTAGATAGAAATTTAAGAAGAAACGAATATATGAAAGAAAGAAAAATGAAGTGCGGAAGAGGTGGCGTGGCGTGAGAAAGAGAAAAGAAGTTATAGATTTAGAGTTTTAATTCAAAGTTTTGACATGGGTCATAATATAATCGGAAAACAATTTATAAAAGGAATTGATTTAGCTTTATGCCATGTGGCATTATTTCATTGGTCTGTCTTATCACCATCGGTTATGATCGAGACGGATCCATGGAAGATTTTCTCCACCCCTAAGAGCTTCTGCTGGCTAATAAATTGCAGGAACATTAATCCATTTAAATAAAATAAAAACTAGTATGTTATTAAGTAGAAAAATTCATTCTATAAGCTATATAGATCACCAGTTTTAACCAATTCAAGCTATAGAGAAACAATCCTCTCAAATTTTGAGACCATGATCATTTTATCGGTTGACAACGATATGCAAGCCATGTCAATTGCCAACTTCTTGAATTCAAACTGTGGCATTATCAAGAACTAGCTAGCTAGCTAGCTATCTATCCAAAAAAACAGTTCCATTGAGTGGATATGATGCATTCATCATATTAATAAACGCAAAGACTCCCTTTAAATCAGGATGTGGCGGATTATCTCCTCATCTCAGCTTTTTCCTCCTCGTTTCATAGCATATGATTGATTCATGAAGTGATAATGAAAAACAATCGTACCTTAATCAATAGTTTATGAGGTGAAAAACAAACCTTAATTCTTTAAGGCGGTGGCCCGTACGAGACTTTGGGTATATAGTGCAATATCCACATTCACAATTGATGATGATACGTTGTTTTTCTCATAATGAAACAAAATGGTACTTCTTGCTTTAAATTAAAGCTTGTAATTTGAGTTGTCTTTTTAATTCTTTCTGCTTTGTGTGTATCAAGTTGATTATGTGTAAGGTGGGGTTGATACGTGTATATAGAATGCTATATATAAAAACAAACCCTACGAAAATAGTAATGAAATAAATCTGGACAAGAAAGACAAAGGTTACAGAGAAAAGCAGGTGAAGTTCACATGAAGTAAGGTGAAATAGGAGATGGTGGTGTTGCAGAGATTGAAGGAGAAAGGCAATAAGGGTATATTTGGTATGACATTTCAAATAGAGTTTTTAGAGTATACTTTTTACTATTAAAGCTTTTATTGAGTAGAACTTTTAACAAAAAAAAAAAAAAAAACTTTTTATTGTATAAATTACGAAAAATTGTGTTGACAATATATTTATAATGAAAGAGTTGTATGGTGGAATATCTAAAATTTATAAATGATAGTTGAGATACTTAATAAGTTTTAAAAAAGCTTTTACGGAAAGTTCAAATTTTATGCTTTTCCTAGTAGATATAAAATAGCTTTTATAAAGGGTAATTGAGACAATTCATATATTAAAAAAAACTGTTTTGATTTTAACCGAATAACAAAAAGAAACTTAAAAACAACTTTTAATATTTAAAAAAGCGTTTTTTAGTCCTTACAAAAGTCATACCAAACACACATTAAAAAGGAAAGAGCATCCGAAACTAAGTATGGAACTAGGACGAGGTAGGGCCGTAGGTGTGTGTGTGGGTCCCAAATTATAGATTTTGATTTAGATTTTTAGCCAAAGATTAAAAATGGTGCGGTGCACGTCAGCCTACTGTGCTTGGACCCTAGTCCTCCTCCATTGGAAGTGGGTTCCACGGCATCAACACTAGTTAGTAATTTCATTTAAAGCAAAACATAAAATAAAATAAAAAAGTTTTATTGACAAAAAAAGGTTTGAAAAAAGACAAAAACGATTAAAAAAATGATAAATGGCAAACTCTTATTCCCATCCGATTCGGCTCGCCGCGTCTACTAGCATATGCTGTGGTCCCACAATTTTCCCTTCACTGAAATTACCATATTCTCACGCAAGCTATACCATAAAATGTTTCTTCATGCTTTGCCTTATATTATAATATATTAATATTACATACAGTACTGGACGGTGATGAACCAACTATGGTCTGATGTCATTCTCAATTCCCATAATTTATAACAATTCATTTCATCTGGAAACATCCGCAAAGAATAGCACTTTATGATAAATAAAGTTTTGTAAATTGTTTTTTTTTTTTTTTTTAATATTGCAGATTTAGAACCAAGAGTCCCTTCACCCGTTTGCATGAGACTTTAAAATGATGTTCCACCCGTCAAGGTTTAAATCCCGATATTATAAATATAATTTCACATTTACTCATTAAACCGTAAAGCGATAGATCTCTCTCTCTTAGATTGTGAATTACATTTTAAATCGTGTTTGTAGAGTCAAATCTCATCAGATTCCGATATCCCTAACTTATAATGGTATCAGATTTTTTTTTTTTTTTTTTTCAAAAAAAGATTGCAGATTTATTTTAATTTTTTAATTTTTTTTTGATAGTATCTATCTATCCACCGGTATTTTTTGAAGTTTTTATCATTAGTAGGATTTAAACCGTTAACTTGAGAGTCATTTGTTCAAACCTCAAGCTCATCCATCTATCAGTTGAACTATGATCGTGTCGGTAAAAAGATTGTAGATTGAAAAAGAAAATTAAAATATATCATGATCCATTCATTATAAAGAGATTATAAATAAATAATTTCAAATGTAACGATATACTTTTTCTAGTTTGCACGATTAAATATTTTAAAGGAGCAAGCTTTTTCTCATTCATTAATGTATTTCAGCTCTAAATTCCAACTAGTATTATCATATTAATTGATATAAATTTATAATAATAATTTATCACCGTAGTCCCATCATATAAGTTAAATCGCCACATTAAACAAAAAAACGAGATGCAGCAGTTGACAAATAAAAATTATGATTACTTAGGTTTCATTCCAGAACACACCAGGAGCTTTTGTATGTAACTGTCAGCCAATAGCAAAGCTGCAAAAGTTGGCTTTTGACAAATTGTTATACTAATTTCGCAAAAGGCGAATAAGGACCAATAGAAATGCCAATATGAGAACATCCATTGTCCGCCATTACAAATTATGAGATTTCATGGCTTTCGATTTTTCCACCAAATCCTCCAAGTCTTTCAAATTCACCATGATTTCATCACCACAGATTCAACTATTTCACTCTTAAACAATTGATTAGAATCTCATAAAGGCAAGAAGATAAGAAAAGAACCGAAAACTTCTCCGGCATAAAAACAGAAATTTGCAACATTATAAAAAGACAATACTACTGCACACAAACTTGATAAAAGACCATTGAAATAATAGAAAATTAGAATCGTCGATGCACATATATTTACATATACTTTCCTGTAGCCTATAGAAAAGGCAAATGTATACAATCTATTTGACGTTGAGAACGAAAATTTCCTTCCATCTACACAAGCAAAATACACTTCATATAGCTAACTATCACGTATCAGAACACGTAGGCCAAATAAGCACTCTTCTGCTTCTAAAGCCACAACAAATCATTTGATACTTACTTATTTACCTCTGTCTCCACAATTCCAGGGAAAAATGGGGTTTAAAGTGATGTTAGTGTTAAGAGGTAGGCACTGAAATGATGTGAGCTTTACACTTTTGTTCTCATGTTTGAAGGTATAATTTCCACTTGTATCATGCGCGGGTTTGTAGGTATACGTTCCACTTGTATCATGTGCGTTCGAAGACTACATTCCTTCACCTGGCAATTGAAACATTTTTGGCAACATATACAATCCTAGTATGTTATCTCTTGCCAATACACTTTGGTAGTTCTTGCAAGAAAATAATAAAACCAAAAATTGGAAAGAAAAAAAAAATTAAAATTACCTGCATGGCAGCAATTGTTGACAAGAGATCCTTGCACTGACCAAGTAAAGCATGCTCTTTCGAACTTACTTTTGCAAGTTCAGCCACTAAAGAATTAGCTTCCCCGGCCTATCAATGAAAAATAATATTGGGGATAAGAAAGAAGCCAAGATAGGGCCGCACAGTTTCACACAGGAGTAAACTTAATTTAGTCATTTTAATTAAAAGTTATCATAGAAACTGTTTGTAACCAACATACCCAAAAGTTTAAGTTAAAAGGAAATGACCTAACATTCTAACAATAATATTTAAGCTTTCTAACACACTCCCTCATGTGCAAGATTAACGGGCTTGCCACATGGCTCGAACCCAAACAAAAACACACAACAAATTCAAATACAATCATGTGGAGAGACTCGAACCCAGGACTCCCACGTATAACAAGGCTCTCATATAACAAGACTCTAATACTTATGCTAACTAGCATACAAAAAAACCTTAACAGCAAATAAAACTATAATACTAGAGAATGATTTAGTCATCTGAAAAATCAATGGATTAACTTGACATTCAAAAGATGTACGCATAGAAAAGAAAAGCAGGCAGTAAACTTGTAAATACCCAATGATTGATTTGACCCTTGCCACTACCAACAAATCAATGACACATACAGAAGCAAATTGGAGAAAAAAGAAAATATGAAACATAAAACTTCACGTGTTAAAAGCATATAAAAAGTACGATTGGTGATAAGACTGAACTGTACAATAGCATGTGGAGGGCAAGTGTTATCAACTCTGAGTTGACAGGGAGTAAGGCATCGTTTTCTCATTATATAATGCAAAAGGTAAACTAAAGATAACTGTAACCGATATTTTCTCATCATTTTATTTTTCTACTAATGTTATCTAATTAATATTCTCAGAAGAGAATCCTAGAAAATCAAAACATAACAGTTGATGTTCTCAAATCTAAAATGTGAGAGCATATTCCCACAACCAAACAAATTTCTTGCTCCCACGTTTGTGGCATAAACTGAGCCTCTGTCATAAGACTCCAGATTAAATCAAATTTTTTTTTATAGCAAAAACATTGTGAGCCAATCACAAAGATAAATATGACAAAATCAATCATCTTGGCCCCAGAAGAAGAACAAGCTTGAAATATACATCAACCGGATTTCATGAAAGCTGAAGCACATCATATCTGGGGAACAAAAATGTGCCAAAATCATACCACCAGTATGAAGTATGAACCCAGTCAAAAACAAGAAATTTGCAGACACATTTGAAACTCAGGTCAGAATAACACATCATGGTTCTGAAACAAGATATAATTTGGATAGTGCATATTATTTGGGCAACAGATGATTCAAAACTGCAGAATTGGCTTCAACCCTGAAGGGTGCTACAAAAATCAGCATATGAAATGGTTAAATAAAATTTCATCACTGGTCAAGACAATTTAACATCATAATGTTTCGGGACCACAGATTAAAAATATATTTGCTTATTTGCCACATATGGGTCCATGGAAAGAGCCCAGCATAGGCGAAGGATACTGTTCAAACATACCAAACCATAAACTAAATCAGATTATCCATATATGCATGTATAACAGGCACTTACTAGCTCTGCATACCATACATATAGAAGTGTACTTCATGATTATCCAGGTGTCCAATATTATGGCATGGAATCCTCTATGAAATACTGTATAGACATACAATATTATGTATGAATATTTAGAGTTTTCTATTCACGACTCACTAATCACCATTGCATGAATTATCTGACAAAATGATATGTTAACCATGACTTGTGCTCCGAGAGTCAAGCACGAAACAATACTCAAAATTTGTATCAACAAGAGACAAAGAGAAAAGAAGGGAATGTTAATTACACTTCTCAAAGATAAGCTGCAGGTTGTTGAAATGTAAACCGATGATATGTCCTATTGTCCTAAACCCAAGACTAGCAACAGAATTTGTGAAACACAGGCAATCCAACCAAACTATTAACACAACCCGATACCTATTTCAACAAGAGGCCATAAACATTACTCAAATTTTGAAAACAATTTCTCGAGTTCCTGAACCTAAGTTAGAAAATGGTGGACTGGGAAGGAGGGCAGTGTTACCTTTGATAACAATAAGCATATTGAGGATGCCATTGCTTGCATCACATCAACTGCTGAAGATATAGCTTCTTTCACATTCTGGACATCCGCCTGTACATATAGAGTCATGTTAAGCCCAACATGAACATTTTTTCGGCAATGAGATATCAAAGTTTTAAGGAAGAAATGGAAAAAAAAACGGAAAAAAAAAAAAGAAAAGATTTCGATACCCTTGCCCCTCCAACAACTGGAAGCCGAAGTGTGCTAGCCCTCAAAGCTTCAATAGCTCCCAACAACGAATTGGAGTAATCCCGGTCCATAAGAGCTGATTCTTCCAGATACATCATCTGCACTCAATAAAAAAAATAAGATCAACATGTAAGAGTCCAAAGGTTAAAGAGTAGTTAATAGTATAAACAGACGCCCTTAATGCAGCATCAGAATATATCTACAGTAATAATAGCAGCCAAAAGGCATTTTAAGCTTCAAAAAATATTAATTATTCCATTATCATTTTTTCCTATTTCACAAATAGTAATGATTTAAAGAGAGAGAGAGATCCCTTCTCCTTCAAATCTTAACAGTAGAGGAGTTAGGTGTGGAAAGTCAGAATTAAATAAGCTTCAGAGATAAACTGCATCAATAATGATAGAACCAGTCAACCAACGACAAACATTGGGTAAGTTCCACAAGCACAAGAGACAGAATCAATCAAAAAATTAATTAGAAATGTAAACAGATGCAGCATATCTTACTTGCCCCTTGAGGATGGAAGTCAGCTTCAAATTTTTCCTCAGCAACTGTAATTCGGTTCTTTTGATTCTGACAGATTCACGCAGCTTTGAGGTAGTTATCCGTGCATTAAATAAGCTTCTCTGTTAAAAAGAAAGGCCCGTTAAGATTATGATGTGTCTAACAGATCTCAACTAAGGAGCTAAGATATATCCTGGAAAACAATATAAATGGAAGGATAAAATAAATACATGAAGTATGTGAGTTTACTTGGTCAGGAGGAAGGGGTAAGAGAATGGGAGGTTTGTGTGACAAACAAAAAGAGTAACAATTAAAAAACAGGCATCCTCAAAAACACACTACTAGTCTACTAGTAGCATTCTATTCATACAGCTAATGTTACCGTCAAATTGCAGGAAACAATGCAACATAATGAACTTAATAAACATTATTGAAAAGATAATATTGATATCTGTGGCACAGCACAGTAACCATTCATGTTTATGGTGGAGTTGCCAGAATGCACCTTGAAAAGCTATCAAATACATGAAAGCTGGGAAGGGATGACAATTAGTTCATTACAGTACCCTTAGATAGCGGTTGCTTAAAGTAAATAAGCATCAGTGTTTCCCTGTCATATTGAATCTACAGAGACTACTCATGTCCTACATAACATCAGTTTCATGGTACAATGACTACAGAATACAGATTCATTGAATCAGGAACACAAAATTTAACTTAATGAATCAACTGCTGCAAGTATGAATGCTATATGCATAAACTGGACAGAGTAAATCAACCAAGTCAATCATGTCCCAATTGATGTTGTAGAAAGCACCTCATATTTATTAAAACCTTGTTCAATATTGATTCTGATCATAAAGCATTTAAGCATTATGATGACCTGACCTGACCTGATTGAGCCATACCGATCTACCATTTTACCCAGTTCTAATAAGAATTATGTCATCTTAAAGACAGAAAACCATCTCTCTAAATACCAATTGCAATCTCTCAAATGAAACTCAAGCACTCTGTGATAAGCTTATCATATTTACAAATTTAAAACAGATACCGATCTCATTCTCTTCCTCCTCCGTATCACACCCTTTTACATTAATTACCTCCATCAATTACAAACCATCTCTCTAAATACCAATTGCAACCTCTCAAATGAAACCCAAGCACTCTGTGATAAGCTTATCATATTTACAAATTTAAAACAGAAACTGATCTCCTTCTCTTTCTCCTCAATAGCACACCCTTTTACATTCCTCAATTGCTGTTTAGATTAATCTCCAAGCAATTACTCTTTATCAATACAAGCTTTTGTAATCATTCACATGACCACCCTTGTTATCCTAGCAACACCAGTCATATTTCATTAACCAATTTGTAGTATAGATTTCGATCTTTTCTAACCTCTATTGCTCCCACCCCCTCTTTTTCATTAATTAGCCCCTCCAACAGTTCACAGTATTGACAAAATAAGATGCTCCTCATGTCTCTAGAAAAGAAACTAACCAGCTACCCAAAATCCACTTATTTTTCATATCCAGAACTCCCTAAACCTTCCAGTTGTTTCCTGGGGTTATAATGACAAAAAATGCACTTGTTGACCAAAAAACGACAAGTTAAACAAGTGTATAGCTTCTATCAGGTAACATAATCTGGAAATACCATCACTTATAGGCCTCGAAGCATTTTCTTTTCTTGCTAATAAAACAAACTGTACCTCCAAGAAAGTAAAGCTTTTCAGACCTTCAATCTCCCTCACACCAATATATTGAAATAATGACTCCAGCATGGCTATAGCTGGTTCTTAGGAGAACATGGTATAAAAAAGAGTTGACAATAAACCAATCACTTGACCTACTTTCTTGACTGCTTCCATGATGAGCAAGAAGTAAAAAAAAAAAAAAAAAAAAAAACCCTCAACAATTATATGTAAAATAAAAGGGTTAAGAGATTTGTTTATGCAATAAAACACAGTAAGGCCCATGTAATTATCTGACCCATTCAACCCTTGTACAGCAGTACAGACTTCCTTCACTGACCTAATATTATATAACCAAAAGAAAACTAACATCTATCAAACTTAAGAATATTAAGTAGCAAAGTATCGAATTCCTATGAAAAGAGATAAAGATAAAATCAACAGGAAACAAAAAACAAAACAAAGCAAACCATCCATCAAATGTTTATCAGACACCATCTATTACATATAAAGCATTTCCATAGAAAAAATATTCAAAACAATATGGTTCTAGTCCAGTAGCCATACCTCTGCATTCAACCTTTGGGCTGAAAGAGCAGCATCTGCTCTAGCATTCACAAACCGCCACTGCAACAACCGATTATAAAACAACCTCAACAAATGTGCATCAACAACACGATTCTCCCCAATCTTTCCCCTCTTAACATCAGCAGCAAAACTCAAAATTGATGGTGTGTTATTCACATTACTCAAATTACTACTCACTCCAACTCCGAACGCATTCCTGATTCTGGACGGGCTCACTCCCCGCACTGGTGAAGAAACAGCAGACGTAGAAAGCTTGTTTGGCGAGGCAGGCCTGATGGCACCTCTAATAGGCGAAGACAGTCCTCGGGGATTCACAACTCCTATGGGAGACGACACAGGACTATCAGCTCCAAACTTCTTAGGCACAACAAGCTTTGGTGTAGAAGAATTGGTCTTCAATCCATTATTCCTAGATACAGGCGAACCTGGGTCAGGTTGGCGCCGCAATCTGTTATTAGTATCATGCCAGAATCTCGCAGGCACCACAATCCCACGTGGGCCGCGATGGGATTGACTAACAACGCCATTACTCTCATGAGTTTCGGAAGTGCTACCAGACGACACACTCTCAGTATCAGAAGCTACAGGATCGGACCGTACACCGGATCCAATAACCTCGTCGTCCTTCTTCTTCTTTTGTAGTTGTATCTTCTCCAGCACGGCATTGGCCGAATCAGTGCTCAACCTTGTCTCAAAAAAAGCCCTGCTATTATCCACCGTTGAATTTTGCAACGCCCTAACTACATTGCTTCCAGATCCACCCAATTTTCTCCTCTCGTCCGTACAATCCACGCTCCTACTCATCGAATTCGGCTGCCGTAGTCTTCCCGGCCACCGCTCCGGCTTTGAATTCTCCGTATGATCCACGGCTCCTCTAGCTGGAGTAACCGCTTTTCTTCTCTCCGGCGTGCCTTTTCTTACGATGCTAACTGGCGACGGAGACGGTGCCGGTTTAGCTTTGCTTACTTGAAGCGAAAACGACTCCCCTTGAAACGACACCGACAAGCTCCTCGTCGAAGTGAACAACATCTTCTGCGCCGCTGATACATCGCTAGTTCTCAAATCCAGAGAAGAATTGTTACTGTTAGGACGCGGAGTCACCGCTCGCCTCCGCTCCACAGACTGTGATCGTTTGATTGTAGAGTGAGCGGAGTGAATTGGAGTCATCATAGCCGTTGATGAACCCGTTCTCGAAACCAAAGGCGACGGAGACCGTTTCGATACTGCTGAAGAGGTCGACGTGGAAGACGAAGAGGACGACGACGAAGTGAGGTAACGAGAAGTGACTTCTCGTGATTTCGGCCGCCGATTAGCCAGAGCATTGTCAGGGTCAGAAGGCAATAGAGGCGGTCTTGTATGATTCTGATGGTTTGTGCTTTTCGGAGTATTTATCGTAGTCGATACTGCAGCTACCATTGCTTACGCACAAAAAAATTCAATTCACATTTCATTCTTCCAAGTCACTTTAAAAACCCTAATTTCCAGAAACTGTTTCACCATAAACCCGTGCCAAAAACCTGCAAATTTTTGTTTAACAAAAAGAAAAATAGAAAAGAAACCAAAGAGTGTATGAGCTAGAGAGAGAGAGGGTAGGTTTCGTTCCTGAGACCGATTTTCAGGTTTTTATACGAATTCGGCGAGAGACAGAGAGAGAGAGATTGACCGGAAAAATAACCGTTGCGCAATTCCGGCGAGACAGGGAAGTTGTTTAGGCGAGATTTGAGAGCATAACTGTCGTACTAGGCTTAAGTGCGTGCTTGGACTGGAAAATTGTTTTAAAGAAAATTGTTTATATTTTAGAATAATAAATTTATATTCATACTCGCGCAATTTATATAATAATGTGGAACTCGCGTGTGTTGGGAGTCATGTGTTGTTCTGTGTAGGTGAGAGAGGGGTAGTTTCGGAATTATGAAATGAGAAGTGATTTGTTGGAATTGTGATGAGGTGGCAACACGTGGAAGCGAGTTTATGGGTTCAGCAAACACACTGTGATTTGACGATTTTTCTAAGAAAAAGATATGCGCGGAAGAGGTCTGCTAGTTGGATTGTTTGGGTTCTGTGAATCTTCGGAGAGACGTTACGCTAACGTCACTGGGGATTTAAATTTTTTAAAAAGGGAATTATATGAGGAAAAATAGCCGTTTTGTTGCGCAGCCTAAATATCTGACCAAGCCAATCGCTATACAATTGACTCCGTCGAGGGTATTATTGACTCTTCCTTAGTCCAAGTGAAAGTTTGGCCGTGGGAGCTTTATTTTGACCATTTTTTTGAGACATACACATAGGGGTGTGATGTGACCTTTTTTTTTTTTTTTTTTTTTTTTTACAGTTCAAGAAAATGAGTAAATAATTTAATAAAAGGTAATGGGCATATAAGTTAATGATGATGCTCAAATAAATTATTAACGAATTGGGTTAAGCTTTAACAATCATCTGGAATTTAAATTGTTATGTGCTAATTTAAAAATAATTTTCAAACTTCAGTATTATTTATATATATTAAATGAGTTGTTACCGGATTGAATGAATCATAGAGCGGTAATTTTCAAACATAACTTACTAGCTAAGAAACAAAGTAAATGCATGTTATAATATTTAGGGAAATTACTCCGGTGGCCATCAATTTAGGTAATCACTATGAAAATGGTTTAGATAAGGATTTTTTTTTCAATTTTTTTTTTTTTTTTAAGTATTAGATTATTATATAAATTCGAGATTTTTATAGGAAATAAGATGACTCAAACTAGTAACCTCGTGCTACATGTGTGAGAGGTTTTACGACCGGACTAATCTCAAAGTTGATGTTGAAATGTAAGCACTCAATAATGTCTCATATAAATATTAGGGATAATTACCTTAGTGGCAATCAATTTGGGTTATCACTGTTAAAATGACCATTAGATGGGAAATTAGTTTTAAAATGACCATTTTTAACAAACAATATTACACTAATAACAATTCCTTTCAATGAGTGGTATTTTGGTAAATAAGGGGATGATACTAGTTTATTTTAGACTTTTTTGGAAATCAATTTTTTTTTTTTTTTGAAACGAATAATTATATTTTAGTGTGTGTATCTTATAACATATATAAACGTATATATATATATATAGTCTTTCTACTGTCAGTTCGTCCTGATATAAAATATATCAGAACGAAGAATGTAGACCATAGATTATAGAGAAGTATATCAGGACGAAGAATGTAGACCATAGATTATGGAGAAGTTTTGACAAGTGTATACACTTTGAGTCAAACCAGTAAGTTTTGACAAGTGTATACACTTTGAGTCAAAGTATGTAAATCTAATGGTCCACATTCTTCGTCCCGATATATTTTATATCAGGACGAACTAATAATAGAAAAATTGTATATATATATATATATGACCATTTACCAAAATGGTTACTCATTTGATGGAACTGGATGGAATGACCACTAGTGTAATAGTGTTCACCAAAAATGGTCATTTTGATAATGGTGACCCAAATTGATGACCATCGGGGTAATTATCCCTAATATTTATATGAGACATTGTTGAGTGCTTACATTTCAACATCAACTTCAAGATGAGTCCGGTGGTAAAACCTCACACACATGTAGCACGAGATTACATGTTCAAGTCATCTCATTTCCTATAAAAAATTCCGAATTTATCTAATAGTATAATACATAAATATATATATATATATAGTAATATTGTACAAGCTCAATAACTATTAAATCTTGCACCAGATATTTTCTAGATATATGATACAGATATTCTCACAAAGAAAAAAGAGAGGAGAGAATCCATTTTAACCTATTTGGTTTGCCAACAATGGATGTATTGAAGTGTTTTGATATAAAACGAATTTATTTAATATTTTAATGAGATTTTGTGTCAAAATAAATATAAAGATTCATAGAGAAATACTTTAATTCTATCTTTACCTCTAAAATGCAATTGTAATTAAAGAATACAATTGCACATAAAAGGAAAGGGAATTGATCATTTGAAACATTTTATACTTTAAACTATGATCCCATATATACTCTAAGAAAGTTTGACATTTATTAATTTTGAAAGTTATCTTTATTCATTAATAATATATTAATATGTAGTAACAATTATACAAATAAAAGTGATATATTTAAAAGGTTGTATTAATCATCTCCCCCGTGTTATTACGATGTGCACATCCGATTTTAGTAAAGTTGTAGTTCACTTTCACTTCCTTTAGTGATAAAGGTTCGAATCTCACATTTGATCATTCAATCGCAAAACCTATTAGTGAGTTGTATTTCGGATTGTACTTTATAACGGTCTCACCAAGTCTCAACAAATTACCGACCCAACTCATGTCAGATTTTTTTTTTTTCATTTTATTTATTTTTTAAGAAAAAGAAAGTGTCACCATGATGTCGATAACAAGTACCAAACCTGAAACTTTATTAATAATACAAATTAAATTGCTTAAGTATTTTGCTTTGCCTCTTATGTAAGCTCTCCTTATTCTCTTTCTTTACCTAATCAATCTTACTTTATTAACAAAATTATTTTACCATTAACAAAAATGAAGTCACCAACAAATAATCACCACCAAATAATTAACAAGGAAAGCAAAGTCATTAGCGTCACCAATAATCAATAAAGACTTTAACAAACTTGTAATATAGTAAAAGTGATAGGGACAATCATGCATTTGCATTCTATCCTTTGAGTTCTTGTACGTAACTCTACTCTCTTTAAGTTAATTACAAGTCATTATCTTTGATTGCTTTGTTTATCAAGTTAAGCCAACCAACTCTTCTATCATTTTTAATTAATTAATTAATTGTGTACCTTCTAAAGAAAATTAGGTATATTATTAAGTAGACAGTTACATCTCCCGCCAATTTAACAACTTTAGTAGTTGATATGATAGAATATTAAATTAATGGCGGTGTTGATTGAGATATTTATTTGAAAATTATTCCAAAAATACTTTTCTAGCTATAAGTGTTTTTTTGTTTTTTTTTTTATCTATCAGAAAAAAAAAAAAACAAATGATCTACAAATGAAAAATGCTCTTGACCACCTGATGTCAATGCGTAATTTACTAGAGCTAACTACTGTTTAAGAAGGAGAAAGAGTTAGGTTGCAGAAACAATGGAAAAATACCTACTCTTGACTTAGATCTCCTACGTACCAGGCCAACAGGGGCATAGCTCAGTTGATAGATGGACAAGCTTGGGATTTGGTCAAATGACTCCCAGATTAACGGCTCGAATCCTACCAATGGTGAAAGCTTTTAAAAAATTAATATACCCTAAGTTTGGGGCTTGATACTATTACCACAAAGTGCTTTCATATAAGTAATTTTTAAAACTAAATTCTATTAAAACATGTAAAAAAATTAGCTTGGGAGTAATTCTTCCATTGATTTTTATAGCTGTCCAACCCCTAATTTTTTGGCTATTTTTTTCATTGATTTTTTTTTATAATACAAAATTACAATCACAAAATCGGAGAAATCTATGTATATTGGGAAATAAAAACGTGGAAAGGAAGATGTACACCACCACTAATAGAGACGAAGTTAAATTAAACAAGGAAATGCTTTATTGCACATGATATAATGAATATTGAAACGCCTGGTTTAATAGAGATACCTACCATCACTCTCGTTGTCAACTTTAAATTCCAAATCGATTCAAGAGAGACACACTATTTTTTTTTTTGGGTCAGATAGAGACACACTATTCAATATCACCCATAACGCCATAAGGCCATGAATAGGACTGGCACTGATCGATTAACTACTACATGGTCCTGGAGTTTCCACTAGATTGTTCACAACATATCATTCGTGAGAAATCTGTCGAAACCGACTCCATGAATTGCATTTGCACAAGTGTGTGATATTTTCCATTTCCAAACACTGATAAACACTTGCATTCGAGAGAAGGACCACTCCCTTCAAAGTAACGCATTCTCTTTCCTTCATGGGCACTCAATTTTCGGAATATTAATCTCTTTGAATAGCTTTGAAATTCTCATTTATTTGGGTATCACACAAGATGGTGACAAAAGATAATGGATTGTTGAAGAAGATGGAGGAAGTTTTAGTCGTGATTAAGAAGGCATCGTGTGCACAATGATGAGAAATATAGATTGTGAGGGTATATATAAGATTCTCACAAGCTTTTTCATACAAATTGATATCGATATAAGTAATATGATCACTTTTGAGAGTATCTACAAGTCATTCTGTAATGTTACGTAATCCTTCCCGCAACTGATAATATTATATAGTAAAATTAAATCTCTCATGTTATTTCAAGTAGATTTCCAATAGATAACGGTATCAATTGAAACTTTTTTCAATTAATTAAATACCGGTGTTTATTGCGTCTCATCCGAGGCTCGAGCTGGATTATATAAATTGTGATAATAAAGATATAATTTATTTATTATCAATCCTAGTATTCAAGGACAAGCAATTATATTTTTATTTTGAAAGGAATAACAAGCAATTATTGTTTCCATAATAAATAGAAACAGAATATTACACAATTATGAGACATAATTACATATGGTTAAATGGGTGTCTAATTTAAACCAAAATCTGTCCTTTGAAGAGAGCATTTGATCATAATAATACCAGTACTGTTTTATTGCATTAACAAGAAAGAGTTCAATAAAAAAGAGAGAAAGAAACTAAAAACCCTACATTGTTATGATGAGAGAATCAAAAGCATCGATCTCTTTACAGTAAGCTTTGTCCCACAATGTCTGTGTATGTGTATGTGTATGTGCCTGTTTTATTTCTCTGTGTTTCTCTGTTGCTTTATAAGAGTCTTGTCCCACTTGACTCCTTTCTCTCTATGACTCTCTGACTCTCTCTACCCTTCTTCTTCTTCTCTGCTAGTCTGCTGGCTGCTGCTTTCTATTATTTGGCTCAATCACAAAAGTTGATGGGTCATAGTCTGGGATGGACGGTGATCAATTTCTCATAAGATTCCAAACCAAAGTTGTCACTCGTGAATCTATGAATCATGAAGATTCCTTTAATCTAATACCAAATTAGTCAAGGGTGTGCGCAGGGACGGAGCCAGCTTATGATGAGGGGGCCATTGTAATTTTCTCTTAATCACGTGGTGAATATATTTGAATATAAATATACTATTATAATATTTTGTGGATATTAGAAATATATTAGGAGTACAATTTAAATTTCAATTTGTTTTATAACTTCTAAACACTATTTTTTTTTTTTTTTTTGAACGGGTTCTAAATACTATTATTGAATCTTGAATTAATAGCTATAAATTTTAGTCTATATTATTTTTAGATTAATGCTAGACATACCCCCAACTAGTTATGTGTCGATTGATATATATATATATATTAATTATGATTTATTTCACTTGTCACATCACTCACATCTATACGAATTAAATTATTTAAGTTACAACTTGAGATATGAGTTGAAATATTTAACATTTTTCTTATTTTTGTTATGTTTTCATCATATTCAATGATCATTTTAAATGGACAAGATGAGCTTGGTCTAGTGGTATATATATCCCTCACACTTACACTATGAGGTCATGGGTTCGGGTCCTCACTCTCCCTTAAAAATATATATATATATATTAAAATGATCATTTTAAATGTTTTTTATAAATGCACAAATTAAGATAATTTATCTCAATAAAAAAATTATTATTCATTTATAATAATTAATAAAAAAAATTAATGTTTTAAAATATAAACAAAAATACTTTTTTATTAAAGTTTTATTTATCACAACTTCTAAGATGTATATCGATTTAACTCATTATTTCACATTATTCTTTTGAAACATAATCATGTCTCCGTCCCTGGGTATGCAAGATCAATCAAGATGAACCGCTACAATCAAGGCTCAAAGTACAACTCCCACTACCTTGACCGGAAGCACGGCCAGAATGCATCTACCACATCAGATTATGCAAAGCTATAATTAGTAGAACCTCTTTAAACTGAAATGTGAAATAATGTTAGTGTTACTGTTTCTACTGCAAATGTGATAGATAAACAAACCACCAAATTAAGAAGATCAAAGAGAGTAGTAGTTGCAGGTCACGGGTCACCAATAGTGACCATCTACTTAACCCCAAACTGATATATCTTTGATCCATTATTTGGTAGCAGATTTGAAGAACAGTTATTATCAGAGAAAGTATTTTTATTTCCTGAATTTAGAACAGTAGTTAGAGACTGGGATACCAATGATTAAACAAAGGGAAATAATCAATCTCTCCCCTGTGTTTTTCCGTATTCTCCAGTTTCCCCCTTCTAGTTTTTAAATGTTAGGGATAATCCTCTAATAACCTGATGAACGCGGAACGCCGTGCCTAATATACGCCCATAACTCATAACAAATAATAACGTCAATAAGCAGAAAAATAGATGAGAGAGAATAAAACAATCACAACACAAGATATACGTGGAAAACCCAAAACGGATAAAAAACCACGGGCCGTCAGGACGACAGAGAAAATTCCACTATATGATAAATTGTTACAACCATATACTCCAGGATTCTCTCTCACACCTAACCCAAACTCCACTCACAAGATCCTCATCAAGAACCCCACAATATCCCCTAGGTCTCCCCTAAATATCACCCACGGATCTCTAACTAGATCCACCGATATTCCCTTGGATCCCTCCTCGGATATTCCCTTGGGTCTCCCCGGATCTCACTCACACTCTCTGATGTTTACATGGTGTTCTTTTTGCTCCACAGCCTTAAAAAACTAATAACATAAATATTAGGACTATTTATACTAGTTACTGGGAGTTTAAGATAAAAGGAAATCATACTCCTAAACATACAAGACTTACTTGTTTCACATACTATTTCCTTTTATGACAAGTCTTCTTGTAGGGAGTAAATCATTTTCCTTCAAGCACAAGAACTTCCAGAAACAAACTACTTCCTTTTCTGCTGAAGATTTCCCGTTTCATGTATGCTTATGATTGACTACGATTCGGGTAACGGTTGTACACCCGTTTCCTAAACCGTTACAAGTCACCTTAAATTATATCGCTCAGAAAACCGCGATCCATACGTTGAAACAAATTCTCATTCAGTTCTTCATGATCTTCAACCTCCCTCAAACTACACCATTCCATCTTCCAAACGTATCACACGTCTCCAGGAAGCTCCACATCAGTTGAGTCTTTGTTTGGTTCACATTAGTTCATTTGAGAATACAAGCCAAAACTAACATTAAATTCTCCAATTTCTCCTCTCCATGCACAAATACAATTATACAACCCAATCTGACCATATAAAAATAGGCATGGAAGGGGAAAAATTGGAGAATTTTAAAACTAGATGGGAGAAATTGGAGAATATGGCAAAACACAGGGGGAGAATGATTATTTCCCTTAAACAAAATTGAAAAGGTTGACAAGGACAGAATGTGATTTATATATAGCAGATGACATATGCAAATGAATCAAAAAGTAAATTTGTTGTTTAATAACGTAATAAAGATGGCAATTAGTTAAATAATTACCTTTGTTTAACAAAATGATCATGACTGTTAGGAGTTCGAAAGCGTCATGTCTTGAGTAATACTTCATATAACAAATTGGTCTTAAAGTAACTTAACCTTATTAGGTAATAATAATAATCAATTTGAAAGTGATTCTAGGCCTATGAAAAAATATGACTTTCTATTAGGGTCCCCAATCGCTTTGATTACTCTTGATTAAAAAAAACAAAAACAAAACAGAAAAAAGAGAAGAGAGACTGAAAAAGCAGAGACCCTTTTTGCAAATCTTATCATGAATTCCATGACACTTTTTATGTGCTGGGTCACTCACTCACATAGACAGTAGCTGATATTTGGTGTAGAAACAAAATGGGTGGTGACTGGTGATAGAATTAGCTTGAAGAAGAAGAGATCTCATTGTGTTTTCATTTCTACTGGGTCTCTAGTCAACAATGCTGGTTGGTAGTATAGAAAAATCCACTTTTTTTTTTTTTTTTTGGTTTTCTGTGCTTTTAGTTGTGATTTGGTGACCCTCTTGATGTTCTAACAGGAATCACTGTTCTTCCATATTCTATAAAATAGTCAATAGGTCCATGTTTTTTTGCTTGTTTTCTGGTAGTTGTCTTGTTGGTGACCATACTGTATATACTAAGACTAATCAAATATCAGTACTCATGTATTGCAAGGAACAAGTGATTTTAGCTTAATAGTCACACACACATGTAGTGTGCAGAGATCAAGGAGAAAAAAAAAATATTTTATATGATAAACAACCCATGTGATTAAAAAGGTTACCAATCATAATCAATATAGGAAGTTAATTAACAAGGGAGTCATTTATCTCATGCAAGATTCTCACACGTTTTTCTGCACAGAATCGTACGTAATCAATCCTATATCAAAAAAATGTGGGATGTGTGGGGATTTTACATCCGATAATTTCACATAATTTCAAGTAAGGAAAGAGTTATAATTAGTTTAGACTTACAAGTTTTGGCAGCTAGTGGTTGGTATTAAGTAGATATTGAACTGCCATTACTTGAGAAAAAAAGAGGTTGGACATCACTAGAGTGGTTAGATGACAGCACAAAATTAATTTTGTAAATGAGTAGACATTGATGTTTAGATTGTAGTTGTAAGCTAATACAAAATGTCAACTCTTAATAGGCAGCCAAGTGCATGAAAATATCTAACTATATATATGCTCTAGGATTTGATAATTTTGTGACACTCCTTGAGGCTTGAATGAACATGGTGATCATGATTGCAAGACTAAGAAACAAAATGGTCACAGGTTTGACAAGTATGATTTCCAATTTTTACTAGAGCTTTTGACAGTAAAACACATGAGAAACAAAGTAGCTTCAACTGAAGAGTATAGGACCCATTATATATAGGTCCATTTGAAAGAAATTAGTGATTTGATGTTCAAACCAAAAGTTTCCCACCCACTTCTGAAAAAAAGCATGAAATGGGCAAGGAAGCATAACCTACTATCACAGAGAAAACATAGACAAGCAAGCAACATCAACCCTCCAAATTATGATAATTGTTTTTTTATCACTCAATATCAGAATTCAAAACACCAAATCCAAATCTCCAAAAAACAGATGCAAAGTGAACAATTCATATGCATAAAATAAGTTAGTTATTCCTTTCAAAAGTGGAAAGTTCATGGCAAAATACACAAATAAAAAAGACACATAACAACATGAACAGCACATACAGATATAGCTAAACTGCACTTAAGGCTGGTTAAAACATCCACAGATAAAGGAAAACATTACATGCTTCATCATAAGTCTAGCACATCAATTACAGAGAAAACAAACAGGTTTCAAGTTGTTCCGCCATTCTTTGAATACTCAGGAGGAAGTGTTGGCAGTGGTGAAAGTGAAGGCGTAGGTGGAGGCGAAGGCTTCGGAATATATGGGATAAGAGGACTGCCATGCTGGATAGGTCCAGGTTTTATGGAAGCCTTTGAACTTGGAGCTGGATCAATGGGGTGGTAATCTTCCAGATTCACCTTGCCTACACCGCGCTTCTTATTGGTGCTTGGATTAATATAGCCATTTTCCTGCAATTTCAGAACCAAAAACGTACTCAAAAAGGTCTCTCTAGTATAATTGATGTTAATTAATGGAAATGTGCTCTGAATTTTAGCTTTCTAAGAAGCTTATTATCTATGTTTCTCAACTTGCTTCACAATCGATAATGGCTCCTGAGCCCAAATTGTTTCAGTTATCAGCATGTACCTTCAACTTCCTGCTTGTCGCCATAATTGTCAAAGCACCACTATGCTCAAAGTCCATATCTAGAATAACAAAATTAAAAGGCAATGGTGTCAGCAAGTATGCAAGTTACTGGTTCCAGCCAGGCAAAATTTGAGAACATTGGTTTAATCTGTCTAAAAATTTCACCATTCCCTTGACATGGTTACAATTTTATCGATGCATATTACAATTTTTCAATTCAAACAGTTTGGTATATTTACCAAAGACATTTTATATTGGCCAGTTAAGTCCAATTAAGCAATCTATAGTAAAATGCACCAATGCTACATTTGCCCTCATGTCACAGATGTACTATATATATATGGAACGCAAAGGATTTTTATTTATTTTTCCCAGTACAAATAAGTATCTAAGAATCAGAAACAATGATAGAAACATCAACAAGAAGTCAATTTAATTTAAACCACAAACTAAAAACAAGATTCCAGAACATGTATTGAGAATTATTTATTTCTCAGTATGAGATCCGATACGGCGATACCCTCTCCACATTAGTCAGCATTTAACGAAACTACCAAGTTCCAAGTACCAACTCACTCTACAATTACATAATAAGATTTTTGACAGGTTTAATTTGCAAAAAAAATAAGAAAACTGATTACACAGAAGACAAGAACACATACCAGGAATTGAGGAGCTAGTATTGTTCTTAGAGAAGCTGAAGAACATTAAAGCTGGAGCAAGCATGAGAAACAGAACCCAGAACACAAAAACCTTCATAGTGGCAGCCAAAATTGAATTTTTCCTTTCAACTCTTCAAAAGACGCCGCTTCAAGACCACTAACACTTAAAACAACTCAACCCAAAATAAACCGGCAGAAAATCCGTGAAGATAAGAGAGGGATGCGTACTGCTTTGAATAAGTAATGTAAATGGAGTATTACTGCAGTAGGGGTATTAATATTATTATTATTATTATTTTGGTATTAAAGTAAAAAATTTGAATAGGATCATTAAAAGGTGGTAAGTGAATAATAAAAGAAAGCATGTGGTGGTGTAAATAGGTGGAGGAGATGCAGTGCGGGAGAGTAACTGTGCTCACACAGATAGTGTTTTAGTGTTGCAGAAACAGTGTGTTAATGAAAGGAGAATTTAATGCGTTAACACAGACAGTCATGTCGTGTGTGCTGAAATGCGAGCCCTTGGCCTCTGGCACGTCTTCTCACTCATGTTTACACTAGTCACTATTCCACTTGGCGCTAATTAATACTTATTTTGATATGTTTTGATTTATTTATATCTTTAAATCCAAGACTTATCAACACAGGGGGTGTAGCTCATATGGTAGAGCGCTCGCTTCGCATGCGAGAGGCACGGGGTTCGATTCCCCGCACCTCCACCACCGTTTAATTTTTATTTATTTATTTTTGTTTATTTCCAATAAGGATTGCATGATTTGATTTCTTAATAATTCTTCCTACAATTCCCACAATTCCAGCTGTGACACTCGCAACACAACTGTAGCGATGACCACCGTTTAAATTTGGGTAGTAATTGCCTGGAAACTGACAAAGTATGGCCTTCTTAGAATCTTAGGTGACTATGTGAGAAATTAGAAAAACGCGTGAAAACAATGCATCTCTCCGAATTTTTAGATACAACAAACTTTGCATTTCCATTCACTAACTTGGCATAGATTTCCTTCGTGTCAGATAATTCTTCCCATAAATTCTAATTCAATCATACACAGAACAGAACCATGCCTGCCCCGCAATTTAATTTGACCAAAAACATAAAGTTAATAGTTAGTAGCAAAGCTGTTCTGGGCTTGTGCTCAATTAGTTTTATTTGTGGAGTCCCAGATTGGTTGTAACCTTACCCTGGATCTGGTTTTCCAGATTTTCAGATGCTCTTTCCATCAAAAAAAAAAGAAAAAAAAAAAAATCGTTAGTAGCAAGGAAGAATTTGGTCCTCAAATTTAAATTTAAATGAAAAAAATATATATATATATATATTTAAAGTTGAGTGATTTGAACCTAGAACTCTTCGGTAATTGCATCAGCTTTTTTATACTAATTAAACCGGATCCGAATAGGTTAGTATTATTTGTCAACAAAAAGACGAATACAACTTACGTTAGATGATGTGGAAAACAAAAAAATAAAAAAAATTCCTACTGTTAAATCAAAGATTATGATTTCAAAATATGATTTTTAACTCCATAAAAACCCGAACATCACGCTTATGACAAGCTGGGTAGGAAAAAATATATATCAAAAGTAATATCAAGCCTTTAAGGCGTCTCTAAATGCTGTTCTATTTCTTCCATATAACACTTTTTGATGGCCTTAGGGGTGTGTAGGATTCAATCCAATCCAGGATTGGATTGGATCAAATCGGATCTTGGGTTTCCGTTTGGATACAATTTGATTATCTGTAAAGATTCAATTCAAATACAATTTATAATGTTACTATTTAGGTTTTTCTTTCTCCTTTTTTTCTTCATCAATATTACAGCTTATTAAGTTTACATTTATAACTGAAGTATAATATTTATAAACTTTTTGAATTATATAAAGTTTACAAATTATGTCATATATTTTTTTAATATTAATTTTATTTAAACTAATTAGTAATGTTTGAATAATTTATTTGATTTTAGTTATTTCAGATTATAACTTTTATATATTAAGAACGATTTTATATTAATTCGATCCATCGAATCGGATCAAATAGTAATTGGATCGAATCGGATCGGACTGCAATTTCATTGATCCAATCGGATCAGATCATGGATTATGGTAAATCCATTGAATCCGATCCGCCACACACCCCTAATCATGTTTGTGAAGGAAAAAAAGGGAAAGGGGGGTGGGCGGGGGGTGGTAATGAATTCGATAGAAGCTTTACAATCCACTTCATTTTTTACTAGACTTTTAAAGTCGGGATGCTTATTACAGCTATTTATAAATCCACACAACCACAAGTATGTAGTATCTACTGCTAGCTGGGGTCAAGGGTGTTCAGAACTTCTATGTATATCCATCAAAATAAATCACATCAAATGCACCCGAATTTAACATATTCTCAATGGATGGCCACGGCACACAGGTCACAACTGATGCAATAACATTACTATATAGGCAAAAGAAATCAATGTTAAGAAGTCGACAAAAATTCAGTCCAATAATCACTTCATTGTCTGCTTAATTGTCAGTTAACTAATAACACAATTAACCACTTTAAAATCCAGTAAACTTGTGAAGGCACAAATTTTCTTAAGTAAAAAAAAAAAAAAAAAAAACATAAAAGGCAGCTCTGCCACACACTGTCCTTCAGACAAAACCTTCCTGACTTAAAGATCACATACTCCATCTTCAACGGTACTGAAAAACAATAGGGACGAGCATGAGTTCGAAGCTCAAACATAAAAACAAGTGCACACAAATAATTGAACAAAGAAACACTTAAAAGCAGAAAAAAGAGAGAGTATACATTCAAAGATAATTATTGGCAAAACAAATAATAAAAACAAAGGCAACATGTCCAATTCTCTTTCTAAAACTCAGGGATGCTTCTAGTGGGGCTTTAGTATCTCAAGGTCATTTAGAGGGAACTCGAAACATTTTCTCACAAAACAAGAACAAATAGAGACAGTTCACAAATCAGATAAACATATTATTTAATGAAATACTCTCTTAGCAGGTTCCAGAGGTTATGGTAGGTCAGTTAAAACTTAAAAGGACAAAAGGGCAATACAAAATCATAACTTAATACTCGCAATCACAAAAGCTACACACAAAAAAGGAACATTGTGTTACCTTGATGAAACCAATTTCCTTGGCGTTACTGCGGAAGCACTGCCTGCAACACATCAGTCCATACTTCCGGATTATCCCATGAGGGTTTCCACAAACACGGCTGCCAAAGTGACAAACATCACAAAATCAGAAACATCTAGAATATCTTAAACATAATAGAAACCGCTAAAACTTAAAGTTGCATCACTCATTCCAATTAAAACAGAAGAATTAAACATGAATTTCAACTGCAAAAAGTGCTTTGTGCAATCCGAAAGAACATCCAACTCATGGTGTTTAGCATCTTAAATTTAAGATATCATCACAAGGGGAGTGCAACAATCAACACATAACAGCCATAAAGGTGATGATGTTAAAATAAGGATCTATAAGTTGGCCACTTTATCGACAACCTAGAATCCGAAAACCAAGTAAGAGGTAAAGCTCTTTCAGCAGATGCAACATCGGTAAATAAAATTCAAAATTCGGTCAACAAAGAGACGCTAACAGATAATTGAACTTTAAATTTCAATAGTTAACTTTCAAAACACAATTTATACTTCAACTAAAACAAATTAAATTTCATGCTTCTAGGCCAAACAAAACAGATCACAGACTACCAAATTCGGTACATATTACTCTCAAAATTAAGATGCACAATAATCATTTCAAAACACAAACATCAATGGCTAACACGTAATAATCAGCTCAAAAAACTGTATCGATAAAGAGAACAAAAAAATCGGATCCAAGTACATACCAAGTACGAGATCCAGGACCGTAGGTCTTCGGGTGCGAGTTCCAGACGTTGGAGTGACCCATTGTTCTTTTACTGTTAATAGTCTCCGATAACCCTAGCTCAACAACCCCGCCTCAAAATCTCACCAAACCGAACGATAAAAAACCCTAGTTTGAAAATTAAAATCTATGGAGGGTTTTATAGGTGCATACGGACAGGAATAAGACTTTACCTGGTACGGTACCGTTTGGGTGGCGACCTGCCCAGCCACGCCATCTAAAGGGTGGGTGACGTGCCCTCACAAGTAAGCCCAAGGAATGAGTACATTTTTGCTCACCCACACTAAATCAGTGGTGTCAATATGGGCCGGCCCGGCCCACATGTGCCGTGCCTAATGAGCCCATTTATGAAAACGGGCTTGGCCTGGCACGACACAGGAATTGGCTGTGCCGGGCCGGGCCGGCTGTGCCGGGCCGGGCCGGCCCATTTTCATGAATGGTAGGCCTGGCACGTGCCACATGTGCCGGGCTGGGTCGGCCCGTGCCATATTAATTTTATTTTATTTTTTTTAACTTCAACGGTAAAAAAAAAAAAAAAAAATATTTAACTTTCGGCCTGGCGGGATTGGCCCGCCGGCCCGCCAGGCCGTAATATGTGACCCGGCCCGGGCCACACTGTGGGCCGTGCCTGGCCCGGCCCGCGCTACAAGCAGGCCGTGCCAGGAACGGCCCACCAATCTGGGCCGACCGGCCGTGCCGGGCCCTCCAAGCCCGGCACATTTTGACACCACTACACTAAATAGGGTGAACCATTACCACCCACCTCAGGTGTTGACACGTATCCCAAAGTTAACATAAAATCCAAAGTTTGGGATGATTCCTATCCGGTTCGAACCGGGCGGTCCCTTGAAAATTGGAACCGGAACCTAGGGATGACCATTTTCCCCTAGGGCCCCAAATCCCCGCATCCCCATCCTCATCCTCATCCCCATTTGGGAGGAATTTTTTGGGAAAAAATGGAGATATGGGAGGGATGGGGATGAAAATCATCCCCAAATTCATGGAAATGGGGATGTACCCCCATCCCCATCTCCTCATTTCCCTCAAATATAATATATAATATATTAATATATTTTTATTTTTATTTTTTGACAGAATTTCACATAAGTCCTACCTTTTTGGTGATTTATCACTTTTATAAATGTCTTTCCAAATTCATCACTTTAGTCCTTACTTTTTCCAAAACTCATCACTTTAATCCATTTGACCAAATATGTTAAAGTCAACTATTTTAAAACATGTGAAAGTACACTTTTACCCTTATTACTATTTAATTAAGCTAAAATGATTATATTAGCTTTAAATTAAAATGAAAAATAATAAAATTCTCAATAATAAAATCTTAAATAAATATATTACAAAAAAATGGTAAATAAATAATAATAATAATAAAATCTATTAATTTTTTAATTTTAATTTTTTTTGTATTTTTTTTCATAATGGATATTAATTTAGCTAAAATGATTATCTTAGCTTTAAATGGTTTTTTTTCATAATTTTTTTTTTTTTGTAATCTATTTATTTAAGATTTAATTTTTTTGAGAATTTTATTGTTTTTCAATTTAATTTAAAGATAAGATAATCATTTTAGCTAAATGAAAATCCATTATGAAAAAAATACAAAATAAGAAAAAATTAATGGATTTTTAAATTATTTATTTAAGCTTTTTTTTTTGTTGTAATATATTTATTTAAATTTTATTATTGAGAATTGATTGTTTTTCATTTTAATTTAAAGTTAAGATAATCATTTTAATTAAATTAAATAGTAATAGGGGTAAAAATGTACTTTCACATGTTTTAAAATAGTTGACTTTAATATATATGGTTAAATGGACTAAAATGATGAGTTTTGAAAAAAGTAAGGATTAAAGTGATGAATTTGAAAAGACGTTTATAAATGTGACAAATCACCAAAAAAGTAGGACTTATATGAAATTATGCCTTATTTTTTAAATATTTTTATTCTTACTAATTATATATACATCTTTATTATGTAATTTTTGTATTTGATGTTATTTTGTATTTGAATTTAATGGAATATGTATTTTTTTTATTATGTAATTTTTAATGATATAGGAAAAATGGGGGAACGGGGAAAAATGAGGAAAAACGAGGAAAACGGAGAAATGGGGATGGGGTGGTGGGACCTCCCCACAAAACTACCCCATCTCCGTTTTCCCCAGATGGGGTGGGGGGGGGGGGGGGGGGGGGGGGTGGTTTGACAAATGGAAATGGGGATGGGGGGACCTATATCTATCCTCATTTCCCCATTGGCCATCCCTACCGGAACCGCCCTCCTCCAGTTTCGAATTTTTTAGCTTGGTTTCTGTTTGGTTCTCTAGTTCAAACTGGAACCGTGTCGGGTCTACCATATAGTAAACCTGACACGGTTCCATATAGTAAACCTGACACGGTTTCGGTTTGAACCGTGGAACCAGAACCGGAACCAAAACCGAAAAAATCAAGACTGAAACCGGTTTTTTGATTCTGGTTTAGAAATCGGAATCGAAACCTAGGAAGCCGATTCCAATTTCGGTTCCACATTTCACGAAACTGTCTGGTTCAAACCGGACTGGAACCGACGGTTTCGGTTTCGGTTTCGGTTTCAGTTCCGGTTCCGGTTTCAGTTCCGGTTCCGGTTCCGGTTCAGATTCTGGTTCGAAACCGACGATTCCTTCAATTTTTTATTTTTTATATTAAATTCGTGGAACCACTTAAGACTTAAGTACTAAACCAGAGATCCAAGATTCCAAACAAGATCTCTCACCTCTCTCTCTCTCTTCCAAAATCAAAAATAGAATATTATATCTCTCTCTAATCCAAACCAGACAACTAGTCAAGCTCAAACACCTATGAGTACGAGTCCATGACCGGATGACCCACCACCACAAACCCAAAATCCACCACCACCTAAACTAAATCACATCGACCGGCGACCGCCACGGCACCACCACCAATCTCATCTCCCTTTCTCGATCGATCCAAGCAAGAAGACGAAGATGACAAACGAAGAAGAAGAAGAAGAAAGAAGATGATGATGATCAATTTGATTTGGGAGAGAGAGTGATTTGGGTTGATTTTGTGTTGTGTTGTGTTGATTTGTGAGAGAATGAGAGGTAGACAATGAGACATGAGTGAGTGGTTGAGTGATGCATGTGAGCTTGTGGTTGTTAGAGTGTGAGTGTGTTAAAATAAAAATAAAAATAAAAATTCAGAACCATCGATTCCGCCTAACCGTCAAACCGGAACCGTGTCAGGTCTATCGTATAGTGCATACACAAAAAATGAATTCAGAAAGTTCCTCATAAATTAAGATACCCATCAACTACTTATCATTTTAATAATATCAAGCCATGTGTAGGGGGTCGACCTACAATCGATGTGGATCAGGTCGATTTTGAGTTAGGCCCAAAGCAACTTAAATAGGCCCGTTTAAACGATGTTGTCATTAGGTTTATGTTCCTGCAATAAACTTGGTCGATCGACCTATTTACCTGCAACAAACGAATAAGAACAGAAAGTAGATGAATGAAGTAAAAAGAAACAAGAGTGATTTAGATTGTTAGCCTTAGGTATGCTTGGGCTGAGCAACGGTTGTGATGATCGTGAATGTTGGATTCCGGTGACCGTGATTCTTACAGGTAGAGTTTCAGTACGCTTTTTTAAGCTTGTTTTTCTATATCCCCCTTTCTGTGTGAAGAGCCTCTCTATTTATAGGAGGCTAAAGTTAACGTTAACCAGAACCAGATCATGATATGATTATCTGATTATGGGCGTGATCTTTGGAGAGATTCTCTCTCCATGAATCTCGGTATTCAAATCCTTCTCAACTGCTTGGCTGACTTGGTCTCCAAACGACTAAGTTGTGCTGTTCCTTTCCTTGTTGGATCAAAAACGCATAGGGCCCAAGTTTTGATGAGCCTGAATTTTGAATTTTGGGCCCATAGACCATTTTTGGCTACCACAGTTTGTCCCCCACTCTCTAGAGAGTTCAACGAAGTAGAGAGTGTCACATCGTGTCGACCATTGTCGAGCGACAGAACTTAAATCGACTTAATTCGCCGCTAATTATTGCAACCACGGAATTTTAACGTCGTTCGAACACTTCAACTTGAGTCGACGCGATCATTGATGTCAATTCAAGTCGACAGGATCGCTGATGTCAATAAAACGAGTTTCCAAATGTCGTTCGACCAATTCCAACTACTAGAGGCAAACCAAAGGTCAAGATTGAATAGACACCTTTCGTTTCATAAACCCTAGTGACGTCACGTGTATTTAATTCTGGCATGCTCACCTTTCTCGAGATAAAAGGTTTTCAAAATTTGAAACCTATCATCATTAGCAGGCGGTTGCGTGTGGGTTACCTTGGTAACTGAAAGGGTTGCCAGTTCAGTTGTTGACACGTGGCAGAGGTGCTAAAGGTTAAAAGAAAAAACCTTATAAGTAAAAACCCTACTACTTTCTTAGGCTTTCACCGGAACTCTTCTAAAAAACTTCTCAAAGCTCTCGTCAATAGGCTGCGTTATTCCTTCATGGATTTCTAGAAATTTCAGAAGCTCCGACTCCAGAACTTCAGAGATTCCTCAAGGTTAGTAAAGAGTGCTTTATTTTCGATTGTCCTGAAACTTTTGTTATGTTTGGAATAAGAATTATGCGTAAAGATTTACCTGGTTTATCTTGGAAGTCTTTTGAAGTTCTTTGAAGTTCTGGGTTTCTATTTGTTGTTCTTCGTTGCTTCTTACGTTTGTTTTGCTGTATTCTGATTTGTTTCCTCTGTTTGATCTTCTTTGCTATGTTGGATTGTTAGTGTACTTGTTTGTGGGAGAACTTTTTCGTTCGACCTTTAGGATGCCAAAGACTGTAGGTTCATATTTGATTTTTCGTTCGACCTTTAGGATGCTAGAGACTGTAAGTTCATATTTGATTTTTCGTTCGACCTTTAGGATGCTAGAGATTGTAAGTTCATATTTGATTTGTTGTCGCCTCAAAACTCTTAGAAACCTTAGGTTGTGATTGTAGCGCGTTAGTTTCTGATTTGTGCACATTTTGCAAATGTCAGCATTAGGTGTCAACATGTCGAACGACGATGTCAACCTGTCGAGCGAAGATACAATCTTTGACCCGCAATATATTTGGACTACAAGTGAAGGAGAAGATAGTGTTGGAGTCGATAGAGGAACAATAGGTGTAGATCGACAAGTCACGATAGAGGACCTATCGAATGTCGTTGCCATAAATGCAAAGGGCATACTTAACGAAGGTGGCGTACGTGCCGTTGCGACGATAGTCGATCATCCTGAGTATGTCGACGCAGATGAAGCTACGACATCTGGTCGACCGTTGGGTGTCCTCGATGCGAGTCCAGCCAGTCTGATTTCAGAGGAGAATTTATGTGTGTTGAGGGATATTTATGGCATCCCAGAAGATGTCGAGCTACGTGCACCCAAGAAATATGAACGGGCTGACTGGGATATACCAGGGTGGACATGTTTCTACGAGTACACCCTTCGTTTAGGGTTTAGATTCCCTGTCCCCCAACTGGTGCGACGGATGCTGCTGTACTACGACCTTGCTCCTGGTCAACTGATGCCAAACACATGGAGGATATTGCTGAGCTTGGGTATTCTCAGCGAAAGGTACAATCTACCTTTTGGGATGAGATGTCTCCTCCATAATTATTACTTGAAGGAGCACATACACGACCGGGGTCATTATATGCTAATACCTAGGAGTAAAGAACAGCAAATCATTATTGATACAACGACGAACGATCGATATTGGAAGAACACTTACTTTTTTGCCAAAGGTCCTCCAATTGATGGTCCTTGGTCGATGGGGAATGAGTCGTATCAATACAGACGAACTTGGAATACGTTTGGTGAGTGTCGTTCGACAGTTGTCGTTTCGTATTTTTATTTACCTAGATTGCCCTTGCTGATTCTCAGCTCATTTTGTAGAAATAAAAGGCAAATGGAGTAAACCGTCGTGCGACGTTGCTCCTGCTCGCACCAAAGCAATGTTTGGTATCCCTAAAAAGGATAGATGTTGCAAGGTGCTGCTAACAGAAGGTAAACTTAGGCCTAGCAGTCTATGGAGATGGTCGACTCTTAATAGGTCGCGAGAGCCTTATCCTAGTGTGAAGGACTTTTTGTCGTATGTCTGGATTAGGAGGAGTTTCGAAATACTCCAATATCAAATGAAATTCTTGTCGCCTGTATCTGACAATGAACGTCGTTTTGCAGTGACGTCGATGGCGAGCGCAAGACCGAACCTCCCAAACGATGTTGATGCTCTGAAGCAATTCAAGGATGAGATGGCCAGAAAGAGAGCGGCGGCTGCTAAGAAGAGCAGAGCAGACGACACGTCGAAGGAAGGCGCTTCAGCGCCTCCTGCGCATGTATACACCTCATCTCCTAAAAGGTCGCCAGCAAAGAAGAAGCAAAAGCGGAGCTCGGTGGTCGATAAGGGTAAAAGAGTCGAGTCGACTCCAAGGCAGCCGAATCCTGCCTCTCTTCCTGAAGCGCCAACCATGTCCCCTGGATTGTCATCTTTCTCTGCGCCGACGGCATTTTTGAAAAAATTGACTGATTTTACTTTGTCAGCGGATGAGAAGTTTCTGAAGACTAAGAGGTCAGAAGAAGTGATCGACACGACAATCCTCTAGGCTTTTCAGGTAAGTTTGTATTCGATTTCTGTTGGTGATTTCTGTCGGTTTTTTATAATGCGTGTCTAACACGAATCTTTTATGCTTTGTAGGCGTTGCAGGGATCGCTGCAACTGCAAGAGAGGTTCAAGGTGATGAGCGATAGATGCGGAAAGCAGAAAAAGTCGATCGACGTTTTAAAGATGGAGAAAGCCAAAGTTGACCAGACTGTCGAGGAACTTCAACAAAAGAACACGGCTCTTGAGAAAGAGCTACTGGAGGTGAAGACAGCAAGGGATCGGCATGCCCATGAGTCGACGAGATGAAAAGCCTTGTCACCGGCTTGAAGGATCAGCTGACGACTATTGCGTCGACTGCTATTTGCAAGGCGAAGGCGGAGCTCTTCCAAGACTATCTCTCCGGTAACCACTCCAAGTGGGACGTTGCAATGATACGAGAGATGGTCGACCTTTATGAGGAGATGAAGAAGATGAAGGAATCGTCGCCTGGGCAAGGTGGTGAGCAAACGCTTGATGAGAATGCACTCCTTGAGGGTGTCGACGCCGCCAATCTGCCTCCACTTGATCCGCCTCCTGTCGACTCATCTCCTGTTGATCCTCCTGCAAATCCGGCAACTGTCGCTTCCACTGTCGAACCTCCTGCAAGCCCACCTGAAAGTTGATACTTTTTTTTTTGTTGACAAATTTGTATTCTTGGATGATTTGGTCGTCTCGACCATTATGTTATTCGTGGATGATTTGGTTGTCTCGACCATTTATTTTGTTACTATCGATGTTTATAACCTGTTTGCATTTCTATACTTGCGTGAAGTATGAAATTCGTTCGCATGTGAAAACGACACGACCATTTTATAATGGGGTTTGCACAAGGTTAAATAACCGAATGAAACAAGTCTGTAAACTTATATTCATACGTAGGTCGAACGACAATATAATATAGATAATAAATGACAAAAAACATGGTTACTATTTATTTTTTGAATACTCGCGTACATGCGTCAGTCGACAAATTTATATCGCGTACATGCGTCAGTCGACAAATTTCATAGCGTACATGCATCAGTCGACAAATTTCATCGCGTACATGCTTCAGTCGACATTTATTTTCGTCAAGTGCTGTCCCCTCGACTCCCAACGTTTGTTTGTCAAATAAGAATGTTAGGAGTAGATTTTTGTTGTCGTCGACATCGGGGTACAAGCTGTCAATGCTGTAACAACTAAAACATCGTAGCAATAATATGTCGAAGTCGACTTAAATTATGAAAACATATTTTTGCAAGCTTAGTTCTTAACTCAGTACTAAGTTTTTCATCATTGCTCTTAATGCATCGTTAGTATCATTGGAGTCTACGAAAGTTAAAATTTTGACTAACAAGAAGATTGAAGTTTAGAAGTGATACTGTTTTAGGTGCAGTGCATTCCAGCTGTTGTTTAACTCTCGACCGTCGAGTCCTTTCAACTTGTAGGCTCATCGACCAACGATCTCTGTTATTTGATAAGGTTCTTCCCACGATGGCCCTAGTTTTCCGGCTCCCTCTTCTTTGGTGTTTTGGAAAACACGTCGTAGCACCCAGTCGTTGACTTTGAAGGTTCTGATGTTAACTTTCTTGTTGTAGTGTCGTGCGACTTGTTATTGATACGACTGTACTCTGAGAGCCGTTCGATCACGTCTTTCATCCAAATGATCCAAATCGAAGGCGAGCTCACGGTTGTTTTGGGCTTCGTTTGGATTTTCACTCCGTGCGGTTGCGAGTCGTGTCTCAATGGGGATCACTGCTTCAGATCCATAAACAAGGGAAAATGGAGTTTCCCCAGTCGACCGTCGAGGAGTAGTACGATACGACCATAAGATCTCTAGGAGCTTTTCCACCCATTCACTATTTTCAGCTTCTAGTCGCTTCTTCAGTGTGTTGATTATGGTTTTATTTGTCGACTCCGCCTGTCCATTGGCTTGGGGATAACGTGGAGTCGAAAAACTCAGTTTAATGCCGTATCTGTCGCAAAAGTTCTTGAAGTCAAATGAAATGAACTGGGATCCGTTGTCGGTCACTATTTCCCATGGAACCCCGAACCTGCAAATGATATACTTCCATACAAAATTGCGTACCTCAATGTCGCGTACTTGGGGTAATGCTTTGACTTCCACCCACTTTGTGAAGTAGTCTGTCATTACCAACATGTAGACGACGCCTCCAGGTGCAGCTGGGAGTTTACCTACAATATCCATCCCCCATTTCATAAAAGGCAAATGAGCCGAAATTGAGTTTAATATACCTGGGGGAAGATGGCAGATTGGTGTGAATCTCTGACATTTGTCGCACGACTTAACGTGATTTTGAGAGTCGGTCCGCATCGTCGGCCAGTAGTATCCTGCGGTGATGGCTCTGTTTGACAGACTTCGAGTTGCAGAGTGATTTCCACATTCTTCATAGTGTAGACTCTTGAGAACGTCGTATGCTTCTCGTGGGGCCACGCATCTCAAGTAGGGTCCTGTAAAAGACTTCTTGTATAACTTGTCATATAAAATGCAGAATTATGCGGCTTTAGATTTGATTCTCCTAGCCTCAGTTCTGTCTCCAGGTAGAATGTCTGCTCGTAAGTAGTCCAGTAATGGGTTCATCCAATTCCTTGTGTTGTCGACTGGGGCGATTATTTCTGCTGCTTGGATAGTTGGTGATGTAAGGTGTACGACTTGAATTGACTTTGATCCGTTGGTTGCAGTCGAGCCTATATAGGCTAATGCATCTGCTCGGGAGTTCTCCGACCTTGGTATTTGTTCTATAGTGAATTCGTCGAAGGTCGACTGAATCTGTTTGGCCTTGGCCAAGTAGGTGGTCATCCTTTGATCCCTGGCTTCATACAACTCATTCATTTGTCGGACAACCAACTGCGAGTCGCTAAACACTTGGAGGTTTTTGACGTTCAAGCTTTTGGCTAGGTCGAGTCCAGCAATTAGTGCTTCGTACTCCCCTTCGTTATTTGTCGCCTGGAATTCGCAATGGATGGACTGTTCTATTATGTCCCCGTGAGGGGATTTGAGTACCAATCCCAGTCCGCTGCCTTTTACATTACTTGAACCGTCGACCAACAAGGTCCATTTTTTGTTCGACGTTGTCTCCGTAAGAGCTACTAACTCTTTTTCAGCCTGTAAATTTTCGTTAGGTGTAAAATCTGTAACAAAATCAGCTAATACCTGCGATTTCAATGTTGTTCGCAGATGATAGTTGATGTCGTATTAGCTTTGTTCGACGGCCCATTTCGTCAGTCGACCTGAAACTTCAGGTTTATGCAGTATATTTTTGAGAGGATAAGTCATTAATACCTTGATTGAATGGCATTGGAAGTATGGTCTCAATTTTCGGGCTGCTACGACCAACGCCAGTGCCAGCTTCTCCAATCGACTATATCTTATCTCAGCATCGAGCAATGCCTTGCTTACATAATACACAGGATGTTGTCGATCACTTTCTTCCCTTACCAATACTGCACTAACGGCTGTACTTGAGACGGCTAAGTATATTAGTAACGTCTCCCTGTCCTTTGGTTTCGACAATAGTGGTGGTGTGGTCAAGTATTCTTTTAGATCCTGCAACGCCTTCTCGCATTCGTTGTTCCATTCGAAGGCTTTGTTTTTCCTCAAGGTGTTGAAAAATGGATGGCATAGTTCAGACGACTTTGAGATGAATCTGTTCAATGCTGCTACTCGACCAGTAAGCTTCTGTACGTCTTTAATGCATTTAGGCGACTCGATCTCACGTATCGACAGTTTTGGTCCGGGTTGGCTTCAACTCCTCTTTGTGTGACCAAATATCCTAAAAACTTTCCTGATGAAACACCAAAAGAGCACTTAGTGGGATTTAATTTCATACCGTATTTGTCAAGGACGTCGAACGACTGCCTCAGGTGGTCTATGTGTTGTTGGGCCATAAGTGATTTGACCAGCATATCGTCGATGTAGACTTCCATTGTTGAGCCAAGCATTTTGGCGAACATCATATTCACAAGTCGTTAGTAGGTGGCACCTGCATTTTTCAAACCAAATGGCATTACTTTATAACAAAAGGTACCTTGTTCTGTTACAAAGGCTGTTTTCTCTTGGTCGTCTGGATGCATTAGGATCTGGTTGTATCCGGAGTAGGCGTCCATGAAACTGAGTAGTTCGTGTCCGGCTGTTGCGTCGACTAGCATGTCGATATGGGGCAACGGGAATGAATCTTTTGGGGCATGCTTTGTTGAGGTCTATGAAGTCGATGCATACCCGCCACTCGCCATTCTTCTTCTTAATGACCACGACATTTGCTATCCAATCGGGATATCGAACTTCTTTCACTGAGCCGATGTCGATCAACTTTTGAATTTCTTCGTTGATTACTTTGTTTCTTTCCGGAGCGAATTTTCTCTGCTTTTGTTTTACCGGCTGATGATTGGGGTCGACTTGTAGTTGGTGAACTATTACCTCTGGATTGATGCCGACCATGTCTGAATGCGACCATGCAAAACTGCCATGTCGTTCCCTTAGGAAGTCAATCAGTTATTCTCTAGTTTCCTTCGACAGTCTGGACCCTATGAACACTTTCCTATCTGGTCGAATTGAGTCGATCGACACCTCATCGAGATCCTCCATCTTTGGTGCGCTTGGAGTCGACTCGACTTTAGAGTCATGTAATTGCTATAACAACTCCTTTTTCTTCTTCATGGCGTTTTGATAGCATTCTCTGGCTGCTCTCTGTTCTCCTTTAATCTCACGAACTTCCCACCTTGTTGGGAACTTTATCATCTAGTGGTAAGTCGAAGGGATTGCCTTCATCTCATGAATCCACGGTCTTCCTAGGATTGCGTTGTAGGGTGATTAACAGTCGAGCACCAGGAAGTTGACATAGAGGTTCACACCTTCAGCGTAGATAGGTATCACGATTTCCCCCAACGTGTTTTTTTGTTCTCCACTGAATTCTGTCAATATTGTCGTCCGACGACTTAGTTTTGACTCGTCGACCTGCATTTCTGTCAAGGCGTTGTTAAATAAGATATTACATGAACTGCCATTGTCAATCAAAATTCTTTTTGTTAAACAGTTAGCAATATAAAGTGAAATAACAAGTGCATCATGATGAGGAGAAAACAAATCTGATTTATCTATGGATTTGAAGGTGACGGTCTCGCCGAAGGTCGACGGATGCTCCCTACTTGGCTGAATTTTCGTGTTTAACACTTGTCGTGTATGTCTTTTTACCGCTGAATAGCTAATGCCACTCACTTCAGAACCTCATGCAATGAAATTTATTACCCTATCGTGTAGAGGTGGTTCTGGTGGATTGTCGTCAGCGTTGGTCATTCTGTCGTTTCGTCTTGCGAAGGTTTGTTTTCCCTTCTCTGTTAAGAACTCTTGTAGATGTCCTTGTTTCAGTAGTTCCGCAACTTCTAACTTGAGGGCGATACAATCTTCAGTTCGATGGCCATGATCTCCATGAAACTCGCATCTCAGCTTCGCATCTCGATGTTCTAGTAGAGCGTTCATCTTTCTTGGCCATTTTACCGTCTTGCCCATCTCCCTCATAACTGCTACGAGGTGGACTGGTTCAATGCTTAGATTATATTCAGGTACTTCTGCTCGTGGTCGACTGGTTCTTGGGTAATCACGTTTGTAAGGTCGACTGTTGTTTGAGTCTTCACCGTTTTGTCGAGTGGACCTTCTATCACCAGTCGGATAAGGCTTTGCCCTTCTGTTGTTCGACCGTCTATCTACTCGGTCGTTTCTACGGTTATAGTTGTTGGCTCTGCTTACGTAATTAGCTTCGTTTTCTTCCCATTTGATTTGGGCCCACGCTTTGGCCAACACATCTTCCATTGTCCTGCATGGATATTTGGTTAACTCTTTATAAAGGTCAGAGTCAAACCTGAGGCCTTTTCTGAAGGCATATATTGCTATCGCCTGATTGCAGTGAGGGATTTGTACTTTCTCTCTGTTGAAGCGACCAACGTAAGTCCTCAAGTTTTCACCGTGCTTCTGTGTTATGGTATATAAGTCGTCCGACTGTTTCTCCAGCTTGCGACTACTCGCAAATTACTCCACGAATGTATCTGTAAGCTGCGCAAAAGAATTAATAAAATTGTTAGGCAGGTTAGTGTACCATTGTAAAGCTGGACCATTGAGACTATACCCGAAGGCTTTGCACATGCACGCTTCTCGTAGATCGTGTGGAATCGCTGCAGTGAACATTCTTTGTTTGTATTGCGCTATGTGGTCGTCCGGATCAGTCGTTCCCTCATATTGCTTCATGTTTGGGAAGCTGAACTTTTTGGGCATCTCGACAAGCGCTATTGCATCGACAAAGGGTGAGTCTGCAAAGCTGTTCATGTTGCTCCTTTTAATTGGAGCTGGAACACCAGGAATTCTTTGTATGAGGGCTTCCATTTCTGCAAACCTGCGAGAAAATTCTAAGTTAACAACGGTAGATGGGTTAGGTCCAGATTTTACCAAACCTGGTGTAGACTGAAGTGACACTGGTGTCCCGAAGACATTCTCAGGTTGTCTGCTCATAACAGGATCCTGCTCGTTGTCGTTTCGAACAGGCAAGTTGTTGAGGTCGAGGTCGATGTCAACTCGGGTTGTCTGGGGTGTTTGCTGGGTTTGTTTGACAATTGGATTCACGTCAGGGATCGCTGGACCTGTCGGTGCGTCTCGACCTTTTCGGTCGACCTCTTGTTCAACATTGAGGACAGGAACTGGATGCCCCACATCTTCGCTGTCGGGTACAACGCCATCGACCATAGCTCGCAGTTCTTCGTTAGTAGCTCGAATTGCAGCATTTTCAGCCTCCAACGCTTTCAATTTTTCTGCATTGGCTGCCGTTTGAGCAATCAGCGCGGCTATCTGCTCTTCGATGGTTGGAACGGTTCCTTCGCCAGACATCGTTGTTCGTCTGAAAGTTTGAACGTTTTAATTGATCTGTAAAGTTGAGACGAGCCCCACGGTGGGCGCCAAACTGTAGGGGGTCGACCTACAATCGATGTGGATCGGGTCGATTTTGAGTTAGGCCCAAAGCAACTTGAATAGGCCCGTTTAAACGATGTTGTCGTTAGGTTTATGTTCCTGCAATAAACTTGGTCGATCGACCTATTTACCTACAACAAACGAACAAGAACATAAAGTAGATGAATGAAGTAAAAAGAAACAAGAGTGATTTAGATTGTTAGCCTTAGGTATGTTTGGGCTGAGCAACGATTGTGATTATCGTGAATGTTGGATTCCGGTGACCGTGATTCTTACAGGCAGAGTTTCAGTACGCTTTTTTAAGCTTGTTTTTCTATATCCCCCTTTCTGTGTGAAGAGCCTCTCTATTTATAGGAGGCTGCTAAAGTTAACGTTAACCAGAACCAGATCATGATCTGATTATCTGATTATGGGCATGATCTTTGGAGAGATTCTCTCTCCATGAATCTCGGTATTCAAATCCTTCTCAACTGCTTGGATGACTTGGTCTCCGAACGACTAAGTTGTGCTGTTGCTTTCCTTGTTGGATCAAAAACACATAGGGCCCAAGTTTTGATGAGCCTGAATTTTGTATTTTGGGCCTATGGGCCATTTTTAGCTACCACACCATGTATAACGAAATAACCTTGTCAATTGCGTCACGTGGCAAATCTCAACTGTTTAGGAGACATTAAACTTCAATCGGGTACCACATCAAACCTAATCACAACCTGTCCCATGTTTGAGCAGTGATTAATGTTCCGCCAAAAAATAAAGGGAAAATTGCACATCATCCTTTGAGGTTTGAGCAATGTACACTTAGTTGGAAATGTTTAGGTATTATACACTAACATCCCTAAGAATTAAATTTGACTTTAAAAATACCTAAAATACCCCTAGTTATATTATTTTATACTTTATTATTTTACCTTCAAACCAAAAACTTTATAAACTTTAATAAAATAAAATAAAAGATATGATTCATTAAATAAATAAATAGTTTTTTAAAAAATTAAATAAATAAATAATTTAAACGTTTAAAAAAACAAATGAAAAAATTAAAAACATTAATTTTTTTAAGGATATCCGTTAACAGGGACAAAAAATCTCTAAATATCCAAACTATTTATTTATTTATTTATAAATTATTTATTTATTTATTTATTTTAAAACTATTTATTTATTTTATGAATTATATCTTTTATTGAATTTTTTTTATTTTATTAAAGTTTATAAATTTTTTGGTTAAAAAGTAAAAATAATAAAGTATAAAATAATGCAACTAGGGGCATTTTAGGTATTTTAAAGTCAAATTTAAGTCTTGGGGGTGGTTAGTGTATAATACCAAAACTCAAGGGTGCAATGCAATTTGCCTAAAAATAAAATACAATAGTGATGTAGACAATCAACCAAATCATCTAATTTATCAACGACAACATTGATTGCGACCAACCCATTAATTTTCAAATTCACGAGGCGCCTTGCTTGCCCCAAGATATTTTCAAAGAGCATCATCAGCCACAATAAATATTTAACTCAATAATTTTGCATATGAAGAATCAACAATCTCCAAAAAGATATTTTGTATATGATGATAGAATCCAAAAAGCCACCAAATGCGATCAAATTCGTTAGTAAATAATAAAAAAAAACGTCTCTGTCATTTGTTAAAGACACTCTTACGGAAAATGAACATCTAATTGCTAAACAAAATATAAAGCAGCAAACTCTGTTTGTGTAAATCTATACTGGTGTAAGAAGTCCTTTTACACAGTGGCTGTAATCAAATTGAATTCGAAACCCTTTCAAATTAAAATGGTCCAAAATGTCAAATAAAATTTTATGTTTAGAAGTTAAAGGCAGGCATGGTTAGAATAAGACTCAAGAAAAGCAATTTGAAGAGATTACAAGCGGTTTCCAACAAACCAAACAACTTTCTTTACATAGCATCTCTATTAAGAACCTCAGCATTCTCGAATCTTGATGCTAATCATACACAATCTAACAATCAAAAGAAGCGAAGGTGAACGCATAAGTAAATAAGCTACAAAATTTATAAGTTTGCAAGGTTACCATCCATATATAAATAGCACAAACATATAGTAAGATACAAAAAAACGTATCACTAATGTTAGACAATCTAAAAATTTAACCCAAATTTCAACCAAAATGATACGGCAAGTGGTTTTTTTATTAATCACATCATCCCATGTTGTGTGCGGTAATAATAACTCACTTTCCACGTTATTTGGGTTGAAATTTAGGTTAATTATTTGGGTTGTCAAATAGTACTCAAAACATATACCAACATTAAGTTTATTTGATAGGAGGAGACAGAGCATGGAGAGAAGAAGTTCGATAACATTCACACGGTAGGCAGCTGATATCTACAAATGGTTGTCATGATCGGAGGGAAGAGACTAGTACATAGATGAAGTCCTCCCAATCCTTTTATTTTCAGTGAATTCACATCTAAAACAACACCTTTCGATTTTCAAACACAATCGAAAGGGGTTTGGCCGGAGAGAAAAGAAAGTGTAAAGATAAGATTCTCAGTAACTGCGGCAAATAACATTGTTTCTAGCCCACTCAAAGAATTTCCAACAGGGTCTCTTTTTGCTCTTTCTGGGTGATCGGGTATGCCCTGCTTCGTTTCTCTGTAGCATCTCCCACATCACATGTACATCTTTGTACTCACAACTTCTCACATCATGATGCAGCCTCAGTATCCCTGTTTGTTTCCAAAACATGATTTTCACAGTCAATGAATAGAACACTTTCCAGGTATGCAAAGCATAAAACGATGCATCTATTTGTTCCCTAAATTCTATACTATGCTATTAGAGCTTAGCTATAAAGTACGATTTTCATATTTGTTCACTAAATTCTGTACTATGCTATTAGAGTTTAGCTATTAATTTCCAGCTCTATATGTTTAAAAGGACTCAACAAGCCCAGGTAGTTCTTGCGACCTTGGCGGTTATACCCAACTGAGCTAATAGGCCAGTTTTTTTCCATTTCCATACAAGATTTGGCACCACTCATCATTATTTTCATCTAAATAACGACTGAAACAATAATCACACACCAAAAAGGATTTCGAGAGTGGGATTAAGCCTGCAAATTTCTAGTGCAAGACAACTCTGAAATGATACAGGGCACTTTAGATTGATAATTTGACGGACCGAAATTTCATAGTTACAAAATCTAGCAAAGATTCCAAAACTAATTGTTAACTTTCTTGTTGAATTTCAAAACCAGTCCAAGAGTCTTAAGAAAATCATGCGAGTGATAAACTCATTTTTTTACTAATCATAGTTAAAATCAAAAGCCACCGACATCTAATTTACCAGACCACTCTAAAAATGCACAAATGAAGAAATCAAACAAAAATAAAACAATAACGATTCGATTCGTATCATCAAATGGCTGGCATCAAGAGACTCACCGCTTTTGCGAATTCCGAGACGTGAAGCGACGGCGTTCCACAGTCTTTGCAAAGAAAACGTCATCTGATCCCACTGCTTCATCTCCCTCAAAATTGAAATCCTGCGTCTTCTTCTCCCTCTTCTTACTCCTCCGGCCAGATATGAGAGAGAGAGAGAAAGAGAGAGAGAGAGAGAGTGAGTGAGTGAGCGAGAATCTAACAATCAAAATCTATTTAAAACTCTCCCACGCAACTTCAAAAACAAAATAGCTGAATTAACTAAAATAACGTATCAACAGAAACCTAAAAAAAAACGTTTGAATTAACAGAACAACTAACTAACTATGTGTGGAAAACTCCTCTCTCTGTTTCTGGAGAGCGAAGGGCTAACGATTTTACTTGAATTAATCGATGGCTTGCGTACGCGGCTGGCGTGATCGTCTTACGGATAGGTGACACGTGTCGGTTTTCAACCGTCTTTGGCGTTGTCCGGATCCAAAGGTATTGCAAAATGTCCCGTTGATCGCGACTGATATTTCGATAGAAATAAAAAAAAATATTGGCGCGTCTTGTGAGTTGTGTGTGTCTTTTCTCTCTCTACGTGGAGAGGATATATTGGGACTTTAGATTTTGATACCGTACGGTCCATGTGATGATATTATTAGGTATAGGTCTCCACATAATAAAAGTATTTTGACTATTTTCTTTAGGGACTCTTTGTGGCCCACGTGTTAAAGTTGGAGGTACTGAACCTACTCTCCCAGGTGGTGCGTGTATTGGGTTTATGTCGACGCGGCATCAACGGATTAACGCGTGCCATAAAAACGTCAGTGTGAGAGCGAGATGCTGGGAGTTGGTGAGAGGTAGGACACTGTCGGCATGGCCACGTCAGTAACAACCTCCCATATGTGAACGAAGAGAGAGCTACGTGGCATTCTAAGACGGGATGGTCGGACTAATTAATCGCCGCCATGTGAAATCACGTGGTGGTTCTAATCATCTTTACTTCTATTCAATTACCACTTAAGTTGGTAACTCTTTCTTAGTAACGATACTCCATCCAAAATTCCAACCTAAATATGAGGTATCATCACCATATAAAATCTTAAAAATCATGATGTGGACCCATGTTGTATATGGTGATGACACCTCATATTTGGATTGAAATTTTGGATGGAGTAATATTACTCCTCTTTCTTTAAATACATAAAATTTTAAATTATTTGGACAAGGGATATAGGTCATGGTCCAATAATCTATAATATCTTTTCTAACATTTTATTTTTTTTATAAATAAAATGTTATATTTTGTAATGTAAAAAAAAAAAAAAAAAAATTGGTAACTCTTTCTTTTAATATATATATATCTTAATGAAAATCTTTTTTTTTTTTTTTTTTACAAAATGTAATATATTTTTTAAAACGTAAATTTATTTTCACTTTATATATATATATATACATAATTTTAATCGGACGATATAATGTTTTAACAACTTGAAAAGGTAAACTCAATTTATATGTTAAAATTAAGGGTTTTTAACAAAGCTGCCATATTTCAGGGGATGAATTGCAAATCTACCATAAAACCCAAATAAATTTCCAAAATGCCCCACTCATAATTACACCCCATTTATTAACCTTATTTATTACATTTTTCAACCATCAACCAACAATTTACCAACAAACTCATCAAACAATTAACTAAACAACATCTAACATGATTCTTTCTCTACACCACCTTTCATTTTCATATTTTAGGTTTTAAAAACATTGGGGAATATTATATAAAGTTGTTTGAAAGGCAAGTATTACATTGTAAAATTATTTTTCTACCCTCCTAATCCTTATTTTGATGGTGGTATTCACATATATTTAAATGATAATAGACTAGGGGCCAATATTTTGATTTCTTTGATGGAGTGGCAGCAGAACGAGGAAGAAAAATATTTAGTTTCATGGCTGCAAGAATTTTTCCATCCCATCCATAATTTCCGTTCTTGATTTCGAAGGCAATGTCTATCTCTTCCTTGGTGGAAGGCTGTAATGTACGCTTATTTGATAAATTGAGCCGGGATTGCTCCAATTTTTCTGTCACATCTTCACCCTTACTCTCACTTTTCTTCAAACGGATAAACTTTTTAAAATCTGTAGGTTTTTTAGTTGCTGCCATATTTTTCTTCTAATTTTTAGTGAAAATACTAGTGATGATAGATTAAATTATATATAGATTTCTGTCACAACCAAACACGATTCACATTTTTTTTATGCTAACAGGATTTTCATTATTTTTTTCTTCATGAAAATATGATTTTCATTTCTCAGTAGTTTAATTTACCATTTGCATGGTTTAATTTATTTATATATTTATTCATTTGATGCTTGTGGATGCCCAGGTCAGCCCTTAAGAAAAAAAAAAAAAAAAAAATCATATGTCAAGTTTTTTACTTGAAAATTATTTAAATTGCCTTATAAAAAAAAATAAAAAATGGTTTAAAATAGTTTAGTTTATTTCATTAACCTATTCAAAGTAACAAAGTTATAATAATAAAAACTACGATCAATCAATTACCTCTAACAAAAAATTTATCAGAAATCTTAACTCATTTTATCAAAAAAATTGGTATATCTTCTGCTTTTTACAATATTTCCATTCCATAAAGACTTGCATGCTTTCAATATAAACATATTTTGCATGAGTTATCGAGATATTTTTTTTACTCTTAGATTTGTTCTCTCTTCCAAAATATCTAAAAACCCAATCTGAAAAAGAGAAAATATGTGTTTGGTATGGAGAGAAAAATGAAAGGAAGAGAAAAATAGAAGGAAAAATTTATAGGTGGGACCCACAAATTTTAATCCTCCCAAAAGTGGAAGGAAAATAGAGAGAAAGAGGGAAGACTTTTTGAGTTAACTTAAAATTACAAATTTATCTATTTTTTTAATATATAAAATATAATGTAATGGTAAAATAGTAAAATTGATAAAAATACTTTTTCTTTCCTTCTCGTTTACTAAATAGCTCAAGAGAAAATTATTTTTCTTTCATTCCCTCATGTTTTCTATCTCTCCAAATCTTTCTATCATTTTTATTTTCTTTTCGCCTTACCAAACACATCCTAAAAGTTGATGTTTTTGTCGGTAATAATTGTGTTTAAAAACAATATTTGAACTTTGAAGTGATTCAAAAACTTTGATATTGGCGGTTATAACAAAAATTTTGTAAATTTTAAGTGCTTGTACAGTCACTCATCCAACAGAGAAAATCTTCAATGAGACGGTCTCATTGCCATTTGGTGAGACTGTCCCAATGAGATTACACCATTTATCTCGAGAACATAAATATATATTATTAAACTATAATTTGATGCAATCACATTGGAAGGTCTTACCAAGTGGCAATGAGACCGTCCCATTAAAGATTTTCTCCATCCAACAATGAAACATGTCATCCAGTCCTAATTGAACACTCATGAGTAATTTTAGCGTTTTCCATTTTTCAAAGAACTGATTTTGTTGAGAAATTTTCAGAGTTGATTGGAAATGTGGTTTGCTAGTTTGTAGAATGTATATATGATTTATTGAATTTCTCTGTCTTCAAAGAGGTAGAGAAATTTTTAAATAAAAAGTTGATGAAAACCAAAGTTCGTAACATATAATGAAAACAATTACATATATGACTTTAAAGTTAAGGGTTTATGAGATAATCACATACTTGTTTAGCATTGCTAAAATAACTAAAACAAAGACACAAAAAAGAAAGACAAAAAACTCACACCATATATTGATATATAAGGTACAAACTTCATCATCATGATATATCTTTAGAAAAAAAAAAAAGATAACTTACTTACAAAACTCCAAAACTGACAATAGGTTAGAAGGAAAAAAAAAAAATAGCAACTTTGAATTGGTTGGATCTTCTAAAACTAAAATCCTTAATATATAAGACTGTATAATTATGTATTATTGGTCAAGAGTTTGTTTGAATTTGTCTAAATTTTGAAATCGTATTTCCAGTTTCTTAACCGGAATAATTTTTTATTTTTTTATTTTATCTTCTATTATAACTTATAAGAGTCAAGAGTTCGTTGGAATCTATCAAAATCAGACATTAAAAGGGCACAATATATAAAACTAGAGTTCATTGTTAATCAAAATGTATCGAAATCAAAGGCATATGGATGTTTAAGGTTATCTCAAGTCATGCACTTGTAAATTGTAATGCCTAACTTAGGTATCAAAACATTTTCAAAATGAATGAGCGCTACAGTGGTAGTTTCTCTAACATGATAAAATATTAACTATAACAATACAAAGTCGTCGTTGTTAGGTTCTCAAAAATATGAAAAATCAGAAGAACTAGAAATACAACAACAATCACAATAACAATAATTATGAATCAAAGATACTCTAATTCTAATAGACAAAATAAACAAAATATATTGCTAAAATAAACAAAATAAACAAGCATATGAACAACCTAACAAAATTATAACTTGCATTCATTTCTCATCAAACTAACAAAATTATAAAATTAGAATAACATGATCTACAATCAGATTCATGTGATTCCAATAGCTCAATTAAAGAGCAGTTACTCGTAAGTCAGAACAGCAAAAATTCAAATATCAGATCTGATGATACAGAGTTACGAAAGAAAAAAAAAAAAAGATCTGATGATACAGCCATAATTCCTAAACAACCTAAAATAAGAACAGTTTGGTATCAACAGTTGGAGCAAATCTTTGATGAATTAAATTGCTAACTCACCACTAAAACTAATCGGTGCTCACTTTTGTTAAGCTTGCCATGTATGTCAGATAAATAGTCCAAACATATGAACACGAACTGTTCACCAGTGGCTGCAAAAACATAATAAAAAATCGATACACTATAACTTGAGTCAATCAAGCAAAAATTTATGGATCAAGTTGTAAAACTAAACCCAATCCTGTCATGAAAATTAATACACAATTAGTTGAGACCCTTGAAAAGGGGATCCCCTACATACCTGTAGATGAACGGGAATATATTTGTAAGTAACAAAATCACAGATTGGCCAGTATAAAAGACCATTAACCAATGTCGGAAGAAGGTCACGTTTCAATCTGGCTACAATCTGAGCACCATTTTCACCTGGAATTAACACAGGGTAGAAGCTCAGGATTTTCATGGAGTACATTCAATGATTCAAGAGAAGCACTTAGCACTCATAGGGGTTTGCAGTTTTCCATATAACAAAAATAAAATGCTGTATGCGCTGATGTTTGAGCCAGGATTAAAAGGCACAAGCTCAAGCTAGCCAATTTGTATACGAATTTAACAACAAAATGACACAACAGCCTAACAGCACCCATAGAGCATGCAGGTAGTCAATAACAGCCAAGCAATGACCAATATTACCCACTAATGGGGACCTAGAAAATTTATGATGTCCAAGTAACGACCATTTAACACAAATGCAAGTTTTGCAAGTAAAAGTCTCAATGAACACAATGATGATAACAAAGCATCTAAATTCACTTATAAAGACAAGAAAATGACCAATTATTGAGCCAGGTAGGTTAATTTCAGGAATTGTGAGGTATCCTGAAGTCTACACAAGGCACGAAAGACAGCACCAATGCAAGGTTCCTTCCAAATGCTGAATATACAGTGTTTACCTTGTAAAGCTGCATTATAGGAGAAGAAAACGGAAGTTATACAAGGTCCAAATATCGCCTGTCCTATGAAAAGCTTCTTCAAGGATGTTAACGTATCCCGCTGTGGTAAAACTTTCGACATAGAATTGAACCAAAAATGTTGTGTTGGCCCTAAAACTAGCATCCCATATGCTGCCATGCGGAACGTCCTTTTCAAGTCAATAGAACCGGAATATTCTGATGCAATCATCTAAGATAAATGTTAATAATAAAACGTAAATGAATATGTCTAATTGAGGACACCTGAGATAAATATTAATTAAGTACAAATGAGAGAGAACAAAATTATAAAATTTTAAGTAAAATCTAGCAAAAATATAATCAAATAATCTACCATATTCATATCAAATTCAAAATCAGAGCTCCTTGGCATCCTAAGCAGTAATCAGTGAATGAGCAAACCGTGCCATAAATAGGTTCTTAGCAATTTGTTAACATTTCTGCACCATCAAAATTTGAAACATCAAAACTATGGGATAAACAGTTTCTCAGCCTCGCCACACAGTCTCGTGATTCCAGTGACAGATTTTTTTATAAATATATATATAATGCAACGATAATTAGACATCACAAAACGAAAAAATAATATTTTTTTTAAAAAATAAAAATAAAATTCACCTGAGATGTCAAGTCGGCGGCGACGTAAATAAGCGAGGTCGTGACGCCTTTCGTGATAAGTGGATGCGAATGGAGCTTGGCCAAATACCATCCCAAGAATCCAATCTTCGTCGAATTTGAATCAGACGAGTAGGAGTGAGAATGAGATGATAAATTGAGAGAGGAAGAGATTTTGGGATTTCTGATTTTGGGGAGCTGGAACGGAGACCGAGAATAATATTTCCATTGTTCGGTAACATGACTGGCATCGACGAGAAACTGCTTCTCTGAGAATCGAAGGAGGCATCGATTGGTGATCAAGGCTTTAATGGATTTGCATTTGCGGATCATTACTCTTTTTTTTTTTCCCTCTCTTTTTGCGGCCTATACCTGTAAAGCTTTAAGGATCGGGTAAATTTCTTGGTTTAGGTTAGAGTTTCTTACCGCCGGTGATTGTAATTTGTAAAGGGTAAATTACTATTCATAACCCTGATGTTTGGCGACATACGCTTAGACCATCTCCAATGCATATGTCAATACCAATGTCAAATTTGGTACAAAAAAGTGTAAAATGCTATATTTGTCATATCAATTTAGCATTGTGCTCCAATGCACAATTCAATTTAAAATGTTATTTTTATTATTTTATTAAATAAAATTATAAAAGTAAACACTTACCATCAATACATTCATTATTTCTTTTAATACTCCAATGTAAAGTTTTATTAATACATTTATTATTTCTTTTAAAATATATATATAATGGCATTTTTGTAATTAAAAAAAGAGCATTTATTGCTGTGCCAAATTTGGCATATGCTATATTATGTGCCAATTGACACACAATATAGCATATACCAAATTTGGCATATTATTTGGCATTGCATTGGAGGATGTTTTTTGTACTCTGTGCTAAATTTTAGCATTGATACAAGAATTTGACACAACATTGAAGATGCTCTTAGATGAAATATTTTGCCTTGTTTGCAAGGATGAAAATATTTATATAAATGGAAATATCGATACTACGGTTTAGCAGAAATATTGATGGATATATCGATATCGATGAATATTAACGTAAAATTTACGAAAAGTACGGAAATTTGGCTAAAAACATTAAATTTTTTTAATGAAAATTGAAAACAAGTTAAAATAATGGATATTCTAACAAAAAAACAACATTTCCTCAAAGTTATATATTATCTAACAACTATATGTCTATATGGTATAAATATGAATATAATGCACACTAGTAGTATAAAATTGAAAATCTTCCATTATAATTTCATTCTCCATCATTTTTCATTATACATAACATATAAATTTTAATACCAAAAGGAAGACATAGGTGGTTCAAACATAGTATGATTATCATCTTGATTATAATCATGAACATTCCACAAGTAGAGCTATGTGAGAAGGAGTTTTCAAAATGATAATACAAAATTTTGACCATATATCCGTCAATATGGATAATTTCGTCATTGGTTGGCATTTGCCAATTGCCACCATGACTAACATTTACCAATAGCTTAAAAATATATTTTATGTTTGTTCCGTATTCAATTTTCATGTTATAGAAATATATTAAATCAAATTTAAAAACAAAAATGTAGATAAAAACATTAGGGAATATCATCAATTTTTCACTTTACATAGATGGAAATATCGTGGATATTTCACGGATATATCCGTAATATCATGTAAAAATACACTACTAGTTCACCAATATTAATATTTTGTGAAAAAAAATATCATACCTCATATCTAAATCGATACCCTTGAATTACGGAATTATCGCGGAAACTATATATATTTTAAACTATGCTTGTTTGTAGCATGTATATATATAATTTATATATATATATATATAGAGCTATTACAATCAATTAAGGATTTGGGCACATGACTCAGACCAAATGTAATTAACTAGTTCTCAATTTTGCCTTTATTGTAGCGTGTAAAATTTTTAAATATACTGTTAATTATATATATTTGGAGCTATTACAATTTTCAACCAATTAAGGTTCGAAAAACATTAAAACACGACTCAAACTCACAATCTAAGTGAGTTAAGAATAAGTTAACGCAACATTGTATTGTCTCGATAATTATATTGTTCGAAAACTAATTTAAGAATACTCTCTGGCCCATATAAATATTGGGCTCCTACGATGGCCTTATTCGATAGCACTTGTAAAATCCATCGAGAAAAGTTTCAAGCACAATATTATGTCATGTCTATATAAACCCAAGTCCACGGACCACGGTAATATGTAATAACTAATAACTAATAGGAAGCTCCTCTATCTCACTTTCTCTGTTGCACTGCGAAACTCTTTCTCATTTCTGATCATCCTTAATTATTTTTAATTTTACTCTATATGCGCATATTCGTACGGTAATCGAAAGATATCTGCCACCTGGTTACTGGAGAAAATTCTCTAGGCTCAGGCGGAGGCGCTAGAAAAGCTGACTATGGACCCCTCCATAATGAAGCTCCTCGAAGAAGACGAGGTTTGTGTCTAATTCTTTATTTTTCTTCTTGAATTATTATGGATTGATAAAATTTTGATTTATGGTTTGTTTTTGCTTCTTGAAAATGGCGGCACAGGACGAGTCTATGCATTCAGGAGCTGACTTGGAGGCATTCCAAGCTGCCTTGAATCGGGACATTGGAGGCGATGCGTCCACTTCACTGCCCTCTGATTCGGATTCCGGTAACATCTCTAAAAAATCTGGTTCTTCAACTAGCTGGTTACTACTCTTGTAACATAATTGATAATTCTATGTCAGTTGTCTAGGTTTGACTATGCTTAGTGTCTATAAAGCAAGAAAATGTTCAGAGGTCTGCAAAAGTCCGTTACTAGTTTAGTAGCTGATTTTGAGAGTGTTAATTGGCATGAATTAGGGTATTTCAATGATTAAAAAAATTGATAATATCCCCAATATTTCCGTATCTCAAGGGTACCGATATCAATATGGTATAATATCCTTTCCGTAAAAACATCCTGGAAATGAGGATATTTCCATAAAATATCAAGATCGGTGAACTTGTAGAGTAATTTTATGTAGTATCATGGATATTTCACGAAATACAGTGGAAATATCTTTAAAATATTTGATATATTTTCGTCAATATAAATTGAGAAATTTATGATATTCCCTAATGTTTTTATCTATCTTTTTGTTTCTTTTTTATAATTAAACAAATTATGTACTCAAATAGTCACATTTTGCATTTTATTTGTGTTGATGTTAATGAATTCCAAACAAACCATATAACAATCTATATCTATAATTTATGAAATTATGTTGTAATTTCTTTTTTTAAAACCAAGATTCTGATAAGCTTTTTTATATCATTTTTTTTTTTCAACAAGAATCAAATAATTATTTTGCTTTGTAAAAAGCTTCCGCACTTGGAGTTTGCTTATGGTTATTATGGCAAGAAACTAAAAGTGGATAAGAAAAAAAATTATTTAGAAAGATGAAGATTGATTGTTTTCTTTCTTGGATTAAATGCTTTGTGGATTGTTTGGAGCTTTCTGACCGTAAAGATATTAACAAATAGTTATGGGTTGTAGTTTTGCTTTGAATTGTTAGTTTTATTCACAAGTCTGTCGTTATAGTACATCTACTTTTATCTTATCTCTAACTTATATAAGCAAGATTGTTTTTGAAAGATTCTGTTTTTTGAAGGCGGACACAAAGTTCTGTTCTGCATGTATAGAATTGCACCTAAACATTTTTATTACCACGAGAATACGATTTTGATGTATTCCAGCATTTGCTGCTATTCTGTGACTGTACCTTTGAAGTTGTTTCTTCTGAAAAGAAAAGAATGAATCTATACTTTACAAAAAATATCCCAAATTGACCTAAATGATTTGACTGTTGATTTATAGCTACTATGTAGATAATTGGATAATATTGTAAATGCTATGTCCGTTACAAATCAGTTGATGTATCATTCTAGATAAGTAACTTGAGATATGTTTTTACTTTTTAGGTACTGTAGCTTTAGACAATAAATTCATGTAATATATGGTTTGAGATGCAATATGAAAATGGACATTTCATGTTTGTTGGAAAACCATTTCACAAGGATGTCGTATGAGACTGTGCTTTTTTTATTATATGTTGTGGGCTTTCTTTTATTTTTATTTCATTTGTCTGTATAAGGAATTCCCAGAAAGTGTTTGGTTTGATTTATGATGTCCAGAACTAACGATTACAGCAGCTTTTTCTCAAGGAAAAGAAGGGAATCATGGTCCCCATCAGTCAATTTCTCAGTGGCAAACTGCTAGCCAAGAAGAAAATACAAACTTTCAAGGTCTAGAAAGTGCACAACAGCAAGAGCAGCATTCATCAGGAATGGATCTTAAGCAACATGGATCTGCTGCAGAGAACCAACAGCAACACAATGATGGCTGCTCTCCGTCACAGCAGAAACAATCCCAAGATAATTGTCCACAAGGGCCAGCAGAACAAACTCCTAACCAGATTCCTCAAACAACTGGGATTCAAATAGCTGAGAAAAATCCTATCCAAACACATGAACAAGAGAGAATGCGTAATCAAGATGGTGAATCTCAATATTCAAAAATACAAAAAATGAGTAATCAACCTGCGGTCAGCGCAGATCAGGCGAGTAATGCTATTAATCGTGGTAAACAAGTTCCCTTTGCCTTATTACTTCCTGCCTTAACACCTCATCTTGATAAAGATAGAGTAATGCAGCTTCATACTCTATATGCTAAATTGAAGGTTGGTTTCTGCAACAAATTTATGCACTATTCTGTTTTCCTTGTATGCACCAGGATATGTGTCTCATGTATTGTCTCCACTTCTTTGTTATTCGTAGAAAAATGAAATTGTTAAAGATGTATTTGTGCGGCATATGAGGGATATTGTAGGGGACCAGATGCTTAGGTTGGCTGTAAATCAAATGCAATCACAGGTAAATATAGAATGAGTTAATGTGATCATAATGAACTTACTGCTCTCTTGTTTGATTAAACTAGAATTTCCAAATATGCAGATGGGTGCCAATCAGTTCCAGTTACAGTCCCAAGCTGCAGCACGGCAACAGCAGTTAAGAATGCCATCTGTTAGTGCTGGTGCTGCACAGTTCAATGATCCCCATTCATTTCCGCAGCTTCATCAGAAGGGCACCAACTCTTCCGCTGATCCAGCACTTGTTCCTGCTTCATCAGCCTCAGTGCATGGTTCAAGCTTCCCAATAAAAGAAAACAGCACTCAAAAATCTCGAGAGCTGGAACGTCAGCCAGGTTCTCATGGAATAAATGTAAGCCAAATGTCTTCCTCCAGTCCGAGTATCGCCAGCCAAGAAAGAGAACGCCCATCAGTTCCTGTACAAGGACTTAACAAGCAGCAGCAACAGCAGTTGCATTATCCACCAACTTCCTTTCCCATGTATGGAAGTAGTGGTGCTAATTATCACCCATTTTCTGGGAAGAATGTCAATACTCCAGGATCATCTCTGAAACCGCATCCTCATGATTCACAAATGAGGCAAATTGCACACCATCAAAGCATTGGATCAACTCCACCAGCAGGGGTAAGCCAATCCATGAACATTATGATTATGCCTATTTGAAGACAAAAATCTCTAAATGATCCAGGTAAATTTCAGGGTGGTTCACATTCTCACTTCACAAACAATTCAATGGTGCAACAGAATTCAGTTCCTTGGCAAGCATCAGCAAATAAAGACCAGAGTTCTGGTATGTCAACAATGGCATATGTGAAGCCGGAACCAGTTGATCAGGGTACTGAGCAGCACAACAAATCTCATTTGTCTATCTCACAGGGGTTGTCTGCTGCACAGGTTGAACATGGACATGCAATTCCATTAACACTAAAAGACGAGCCTTTAGATAAGCAGCCTCCTCGTGTGGGTTTCTCGACACCTGCTAGTATAATGCCCTCAAATTCTGTTTCTCCCTCCACCACAACACAGCCAGATCCTAATATCCCAGTAAGATTTTCTCAATTATTTTGTTGGCATTTAGTTTTATGAGGCCTTGACAAATATCCCTGTTATGTTCTGAATACTGTGTTCCATCTTCGAAGAAGAATTACTTCATTTAATAAGCTACTCAAAAATAAGGTTAGCATAGTCCTTGTGCAAATTGAAAATAAGCATGAAAGTTTAATGATGAAATCCTTGAATTGGCTAGTGTTGAGCCTTTGCATACTTGTGAATTAAATCCCTGATTTTTCATTTCTGGCTTAGTTACTTTGTTCACTATAGTTGGATGATTTTGGTATGAAGTTGCATTGGACCGGTATTCTTAATTCCTCCTTATTCCAACTCAATATTTATTTTTGTTTAATATTATCTTCAAATGTAATAAGGAATTAGAATTTTTGTACATTTATGTTCTATTCATTCCTGTCCATTAGCTCATTGGAAATATAGCAATTTATGGGGTTTTAAGTTCATGTAATAGAGCATTGAAAGATAATAAATATGCTTTTTATTGGTGTTCGAAAAAGCGGCCTAGGCGGCCATGGCTGCTGCAATTTGGGCCAAATCGGCCTTCCTAGGCAGCTTGGCACCTAGTCGGTGCCAGGTGGCCTAGGCGGAGTCAAAGTTGTTGACTCCGCCTAGGCTGTATTTTTTAAAAAAACTGCCCCTTCAAAACGTTGCCGTTTTTGGCTTCAAGTTATTGAAGCCCAAAACGCTTCCCTTTTTTGGGCTTCATTAACTTGAAGCCAAAAACAGTCCTTCTCCAAAAACTAACTCTTTCCAGTCGACCAGCCCCCCTCTCACAACCAGCCCTCTCTAGTCTTCATCGCCACAGCCACCGTCTCTAGCCCTTCGTTGCTGCCATTGCCAGCCCTTCATCTGGTCGTCCTCGCTGTCCGCTCCAACAGCATCTTCTAGGGTTTATAATCACTTTGTATTTTAGTTGTTTTAGGTTTGTGATTTGATTTTGAATTTGATAGGTTTGTGATTTGATTTTGATTGGTTTTTGTGGATTTTGTCTGGATTTTGTCATAATATGACTCATATTGATTGATTTTTTATTTAGGAAAAAAACAGAAAAAATAAAATAAAATAAAAAATCCAGCTGCCGTCCGATTAGCCCCTAGCGTTTACTAGAACATTGCTTTTTATGCCCCCTTCATTGCTTTGTTTGTCCCATTTTCGGTACTCGTCTCCACTTTCTATTATGTACTTGAGTATTGAACTCATTTCCATGCTGCTTTACTTTAAATGTGAAGTAATTTCGTTGAACTCATATCCTTGTTTTTCTTCTGTACTGTCAGTTGAGCTCGCGGATGTCTTCTGTGACGTCACCAGCTGGAATTAATGCTAGGACACCTCCTAAAAAGCCTTCCATTGGCCAGAAGAAACCACTTGAGACACTTGGTTCTTCTCCACCTCCATCAAAGTAAGATAACTCTTTTCATTTTTAACTAATTCTGAATTATTTGAATGTTTGGTTTAAACATTATTGTACCGTCCACATTATAACTTATTGCATTACTTTTAACTTATAAATATCCATGCAGTAAAAAGCAAAAAGTATCTGGGGCCTTTTTGGATCAAAGCATTGAACAACTTAATGATGTTACTGCAGTCAGCGGAGTTAATCTCAGGGTATATATATATATATTTTTTTTGTCATTACCTATACCTATAAATTAAATAATTTACCAAATGGAGTTGTGTGCACTGCCAATCATTTTATTTTAGATTGAGAATTTCTTAGTCGATCTGTCATACTGCTGTCAAATAGGAAGAAGAAGAACAACTATTTTCTGTGTCCAAGGAGGATACTCGAGCTTCAGAAGCATCTCGAAGGGTTGTACAAGAAGAAGAAGAAAGGCTGATTTTGCAGAAAACTCCCTTGCAGAAAAAATTGGCTGAGATCAGTTAGTAGTCCACACATCCCTTTGTTTTGCATTCCATATATGCACGAACTTTCTGATTTACACAAACAATATCTATCACACAGCTTGATATCTTGTTTGTTTCTATTATGGCAGTGGCAAAATGTGGCGTGAAGAGTATGAGCAATGACGTTGAGCGATGCTTGTCCTTAGTAAGATGCAATCTACTTACTCATTCTATTATTGGGAAAATTACATAAACTTACCTTGAGTTTTACATATAAGGCATAATATTCAACTTTCTATGATAATGTAACATAATGTCAACCTTTATGTGTAACTCAAGGTAAGTTTATTATATGTTTACACATATGCTTATGTAGCTGGATCTTTAGTGTGTTGAGGAAAGACTGCGTGGGATATTATGTAATCTAATCAGAATGTCAAAACAGGTTAGTCTTTTTTTCTTTACCCTTTTTTTTTTTTTTTTGCAGGCTTATATTATTTTCCATCATGTTTTTTTTTCTTTCTGATTTATACATATTTTTTTAGCGGGTTGATGCAGAGAAACCTAGGCACCGGACTGTTATCACTTCTGATGTACGGCAACAAATTATGACTATGAACCGGACAGCTAAGGAAGAATGGGAGAAGAAGCAGGCCGAAGCTGAAAAGCTCCGAAAACTTAATGAAGTGCGTACTATGTGTGTGTTTCATATTGATCCACTGTGTAGTTAAATTATCCATTATGAACATACTAATACAAATGCATGCACAAAAAGAAGTAGACTTGCTATTTACACATCCACATACACAGTCAAAATGACACTTGCACATACTCATTTGATATGATTGCATTTTCATTTAAGTTCTGTTCTTAAATTTCTTTAATGCAGCCTGAAGGTGATAATGGGGTTGATGGTGATAAGGAGAAAGATGATGGTCGTTCAAAAATAGTGAAGGTATTGGAGATAATTCTTTTTCCAAGCAAGCTCATTGATGGTAAAAGAAATCTTGTATTTTATAACTTTCTGCTAGCTCTGCAGGTAAACAAGGAGGAGGATGACAAAATGAGGACTAACGCTGCAAATGTTGCTGCTCGTGCTGCTGTTGGAGGAGATGACATGCTGTCTAAATGGCAGCTTATGGCTGAGCAAGCTCGGCAGAAACGTGAGGGAGGGGGGGATGCTGCATCTGGTAGTCAAGCAGGAAAAGATGCCAACCGCAAACCGTCATCAACATTTGGAAGAAATATGAAGGATAATCAAGAAGCAGAAAGAAGAAGCCATGCAGCTCCTGTTGGTGCTGGTAAGTGCAATCATGATATTAGTGTTTTTTTTTATTTTTTTTATTTTTAAGAAAAGAAAAAGAAAACTTTTTAGCTGGTAATTTGTGAGTCTAATTTACATATCTTTACTGCCACACTAGTCGAAGCTCAAATGAAGTGCAGGTAACTTGTTATTTGGTGACTTTGCTTTAAAATTTCAGTTCTACCATGGAATTCATAAATCACATTTCAGTCATACAAACACCATTGGTATTGACTGAACTCTTGATTACAGAAATCAATCCTTGATATGTATGGAAAACCTGATAAATATAATTTTGTAATGGTAATGCTAATTGCAGAATTTCATGCTTCTACTATTTTGTGTAAACAATGATTTTATGTGCAAAACCATTTTCTCTTATATATATATATATATATAAATTTTATCATTCAAGATTAATTGGTTTGAGCATGAGGAAATTAATTCTTGGCTGCTAACAAATTCTTTTCCTTTGTCCTGAATCCAACTTCCATCTGTCCCTTCTCATATTTTCCTTTCTATTTGTGCATGAGAGGATGTTTATTTCCTGCACGTATGGTTATTAAATGAAAGTTCATAATTTTTCTTAGCAAAGGAATGCGGTGCCACTGGGATTGCTGCTTTGCTTGTTAGCAGGCAACAAATGCATCTCATCAATAAAACTTCCCTGCAACAATTATTTATTTATTTTACTGATACTAATGCTCTTATGCAAGTACTCAATTCTGTTTTTGGTGTAAAGATCATATTTCTTCCTTGAGACAATAGGGTCCAAAATATCGATGCACAACTCCACTGATTGCTTTTGATTACTTTATTTACTGGGGTTAGAGCCATCTCCGAATAGAAGTCTGTATATTAGACGGTGATGTCTTGTTCATTGTAGTTCTTTTGTCTCACTCTATTCTCTTTAAACAGGTGCTATCAGAAAATTTGGAAGGAACCAAGGTGGGGTTCCTCATACTAGGGTGGCTCGTTCAATCTCTGTTAAGGATTTGGTTGCGGTTCTAGAAAGGGAACCCCATATGTCTAAGTCAACTCTGATTTATCGCTTGTATGAAAAAATCCGGTCTGATGCTGCACCATCCGAATGATATATGTCTTGCCATATAATGTGACGCGGAAGCTCATATCATTGCCGATAAGGATCTTATAGCTGTATCGGATAGGCAATCGCAGTAGTTGATGAGAATCAGTGTCAATGCTATACATCTAGTTGATTTACAGTGAAATGGTGAGATACAGTGCAAATGATTTATTAGCGGGGAAACAGTGGATTGGAATTAGATTGTTGTATAAAAAGATGTATCAGGTTCATTTTAATTCGGATAGTTCTGTTTCTGGTTCATTTCATTTCATATATTTGCTTGAATTAAATATTAGAAGATAGTGAATTTGTCACTTTTTATTAAATGAATTTAAATATATATGTATATGGATTTTTTTTAATTTTTTTTTTGAAAGAATGTTATATGGATTTTTTATCAAGCATGACAAATCAGTGAAATGGGAAATATGAAAGCAGCTACATCATCAATATCAGCGAAAATGAACCTCAAATAGATCAACTCAAGTGAGAGCTCACAAGAGCACTGTTAGTCGAACATCTCCTGCGAATAGAATCTATTCGACATCAAAGATGATATCCAACAATTACACATCAGATACGAATCTAAAGCAATAAATGCAAGCAATGGTGGGATCAAATACATACTCGTTTGGTACGCTGTATTGTATTGTATTGGATTGTATTGGACTGTATTGAATTGGATTGTATTGTATTGGACTGTATTATTCTTATACAATCATGTGTTTGGTGATATTTTGTATTAGATTGTATTATGTTGTATTAACTAATACAATCTTATATTCTGTATTAGATAATACGATATCCACCGTATTAAACCAATTAAAATGTATTAGCTAATACAATACAGTAAACAGTGCAAAATAAACCAAACATTGTATTGTATTATTCTAATACATTTTAAACTCCTAATACAATACAGTGCGGCGCACCAAACGAGACGGATTTATCTCATCAAATAAACTACTTTTTTTTTTTATTTGAACCGACAAATAACCTACAATTAATTGCCTTAATTGTAATGCAAGTAATGCTAAGGCAACGCCCTATTACAAGGGTTATACTCCAAAAAGTACGTGGTAATGCACTGTCTATTACACGCATAACTCTTCTCTTGTGAATTATTGATTTATTCCTAGAGATGGTCGGCTTATTTGAGTGTCAGAGTGTAAACGACGGTCACCAACCAACGCTCCTAATGTTCTTCTATTTTGCTGGCTTAATTATAGCAGGTTTGATTCCATTCGCCGAACCAGCTACTCAATGGGAGGCTATTCGGGGATTGAACAGAACCATGTGGCAGTCAAACCTTGACTATTCAACGCTTAACTTCCATGGTCTTTGACCAGTTGACTTTTTCAATATCCAGATTTTCCCATCAACAATATAAAATTGCATCACCATCTTATAATTTTTTTTTTCATCTCAATATGTTTATAAAATTAAAAAATATTTGTTGATGCATAATTATGGCTTATATAACTAAGCGAAAATGTTGTGTAAAAGAAATTCTTAAATTGATAATAATTTAGGAAGTGTGTTTTTTTTTTTTTATTATTATTTATTTTTTTATTTTATAAATAAAAAAATAAAAAAAGGACCATTTTAATCTTTAAAAAATGGTTAACTTTTTTATCTTGCACCCCTTTGACCAGTTGACTTTTTTAGTATCCAGATTTTCCCGTCAATAATATAAAATTACATCACCATCTTATACTTTTTTTATTTTTTATCTCAATATGTTTATAAAATTTAAAAATATTTGTTGATGCATAAGTTTGCCTATACAACTAAGCGAAAATGTTGTGTAAAAGAAATTCTTAAATTTATTTATTTATTTATTTATATTTATTTATTTTAAATACAAATGTGTTTTTGGCAAAACTGCACTATTTCAGGGGTTGAATTGCAAATCTATCATAAAATTCAAATAAATTGCCAAAATGCCCTAAAATTCCCAAAATGCCCTCACTCATAACTACACCCCATTTATTAACCTTATTTATTACATTTACCAACAAACTGATCAAACCATTAACTAAACAACATCTAACATTTTTCTTTTTCTACACCACCTAACCTTATTTATTACATTTACCAACCATCAACTAACAATTTACTAGCAAACTCATTAAACCATTAACTAAACAACATCTAACCTTTTTCTTTTTCTACATCACCTTTCCTTTTCAAATTTTAGGTTCTAAAAACATTGGGGATAGGGATGACCATTTTCCCCCGGGGCCCCAAATCCCCACTCCCCCATCCCCATTTGGGGAGAATTTTTTGGGGAAAATGGGGAAATGGGGAGGGATGGGGATGAAAATCATCCCCAAATTAATATGAGGGAGGGACCCATCCCATTTCCCCATTTCCCCCACAAATTCATGGAAATGGGGATGGGGATGGGGATGGGGGTAAGTGCCCCCATCCCCATTTCCCCATTTCCCCCAAATATAATATATAATATATTAATATATTTTTATTTTTATTTTTATTTTTTCAATATTTTTATTCTTACTAACTATATATACATCTTTATTATGTAATTTTTGTATTTGATGTTATTTTGTATTTGAATTTAGGGGTGGGCACGGTTCGGTTCAATTCGGTTTTGGTTCGGTTTTGGGCAAAACCGAATTGAACCGAAAATATTTCGGTTCACCCAAAATTGAACTGGTTTGAACCGAATAAGAAATGGTAACCGAACTGAACCGAATTAATTTTAATCGGTTCGGTTCAGTTCGGTTCATTTCGGTTTTGGGCCTAATGGGCCTTATTGGTTTGATGAGTTTAATTAGTCTTTTTTTATGTTTTTAAATTTGATGGGCTATTGGATTCTAATTTTAGGCCAAAGTTTGATAAATTTTAATAGCCCAAGCCCAAAAAAACCCAAATCAAACCTAGCTAATAATATTTAATTTATAATTCATTTAAAAAAATCACAAATTGAATAGACAGTAAATTCAATTTTCGGCGGCTAAGAGAGAGAAGTAAAGAACATTAGAAAAGGTTAGGGTTTTATTTATTTATTTATTTATTTATTTTACTTATATAGGCGGTTTATTCGGTTCAAACCGGTTTTGAAAAACCAAAACCGGTTTAAATCGAAAACTTTTCGGTTTTTGATTTTTTAAATTGGTTTAAACCGAATTAATCCTTTGAACCGAACCGAACCGAACACCCTTTTTTCGGTTCGGTTCCGAACTTTGTGCCCACCCATATTTGAATTTAATGGATTGTGTAATTTTTTTTTTATTATGTATTTTTTGATGATATAGGGAAAATTGGGGAATGGGGAAACGAGGGATCCAGAGGAAATGGGGAAATGGGAAAAAATGAGAAAAAACGGGGAAAACGGGGAAATGGGGATGGGGGTGGGGGCACCTCCCCCCAAAACTACCCCATCCCCGTTTTCCCCAAATGGGGAAATGGGGAGGGATGGGGGAGGGTTTGGCAAATGGGGATAGGGATGGGGGGACCTATATCCATCCTCATTTCCCCATTGGGCATCCCTAATTGGGGATTGTTATATAAAGTTGTTTGAAGAATAAGTATAACATTGTAAAATTATTTTTCCAACCTCCTAATCCTTATTTTGATGATGGTATTCACATATCTTTGCTTTTTTTTTTTTAAATTCGAATGAGGTATAAAACCTATGAAAAAAATCCATTGAGTCACCCTATCCCGAGCAAAAAAAGACATTGGGTCAGGGTGACCCGATGTTTTTTTCCTCGGGATAGGGTGACCTGTGACTCGATAGTTTTTTCATAGAATTCTAATAATGAAAAAATCCATTGGGTCACCTTGACCTGATGGATTTTTGCATAGGTTTTCTAACAATGAAAAAACCTCGAGTCACCCTAACTCGATGGATTTTTCTATAGGTTTTATACCTCATTCGAATTTAAAAAAACTAAATGCAAAGATATGTGAATACCATCATCAAAATAAGGATTAGGAGGTTGGAAAAATAATTTTACAACGTAATACTTACCCTTCAAATAACTTTATATAACATTCTCCAATGTTTTTAGAACTTAAAATATGAAAAGGAAAGGTGGCATTGAGAAAGAAAAATGTTAGATGTTGTTTAATTAATGATTTGATGAGTTTGTTGGTAAATTGTTAGTTGATAGTTTGCAAATGTAATAGATAAGGTTAATAAATGGGATGTAGACAGTGTAGTTATGAGTGAGGGCATTTTGAGAATTTTAGATCATTTTGCAATTTATTTGGGCTTTAGGGTAGATTTGTAATTCAACCCTTGAAATAGGACAATTTTACAAAAAAACCAAAACAAATTTAGGACCATTTTTATCTTTTATGAGAGAAGACCAAACTAACCATTGGAATTATTACACTTTTGTTAGTAATCACTTTTGAAACTTTAATTGTTAATAACCAATTTTTTTAAAAAAATTTCAGTGTATGTCCATAAATTACCAGAGTATCCTCGAAGCAAACTTGAAATCACGATTAAATTGAAATGTCCAAACTTGAAATCATGACTAAATTGAACTGTTCAAACTTGAAATCATACATAAATTAAAATGTCCAAACTTGAAATCTGGACTAAATTGAAAATTTCCCCTTCTTCTTCTTCCTCTTCCTCAAATTAGGTTTAGGTTTTTTGTTTGTTTGTTTGTTTTTTTTTTTTTTTTTTGTAGACCACATCGCCAGCGGAGGGGAAATCGTTTCCGTCACCCATTGTCATCCTGTGGTCGGCGAAGCAGCAGCGTACGAACTAGCGCCATCCTGTCGCACGAACTAGCGACGAACCAGCGTCATCCTGTTGCACAAACCATCGCCATGTCGGCGCTTAGTGACCCTCAAACCATGCCACAGAGAGAGAGAGAGAGAGAGAGAGAGAGAGAGAGAGTTGATTTTGGGTTGTTTTTATATGGGGGCATTCAAGTAATTTTATAAAAACATGGTTATTAACAATTTAAATTTCGTTTGTGGTTAAAAACAAAATTTCCATATTATATATGGTCATTTTTAGCAATTTCTACTTAAAATAAAATTAAAAAAAAAAAAAAAAAAAAAAAAAAAAAAAGGTTAACATTAGATAGTGTTATCGTGGCATACCACCGCAATATAAGATAATTAAAACGTGTTAATCTGATAATAATCAAGGAATCAGACCATCGTAAAGGATGATTTGTCATTGTAAAAGAACGAGATAGAGATTAAAATATGCAATAATTTAAAACAAAAGAAGTACTCGTAAAAAATTTGAAATTTCTTACTCTTCAAACACCACCATCAACAACTTTAAAATCGTGAAGTTTTCTGTGAATAATTTCTTTCAAATCAGGTATGTCAAGGGCTCGAGTCTATACGGACATCAACGTGCATCGTCCTAGAGATTACTGGGATTACGAGTCTCTCACCATTCAGTGGGGGTACGATTTCTGTAACATAGCCCTAATTTTTATTTATATTTTTTTTATTTTTTTTATTTTTTTATTTTTTTATTTTTTTATATACATGCTTATAGTTTATTGATTGGTGATGATCTTAGGTTGCTCAACTTGTACTATCACTCACTTTCTTTGTTAGTTAACATGTTTTGGATTGGAACTTTTGCTTTGACTTTATTAATTTTAGCTTACCATGACATGATCGCTGTTTTTCTACTGACTGAGCTTCAGTGTTAGTTGAAGCGTAGAAGGTTATTATGAATGGCGTTTCGATTGATCCTAGTTTGTGTATCGTATCGAACCTGTAATGTTTAGCTACTCATATACTTGATTATTGTGTGTGAAATTAACAGATGATCAGTATATTTGTGTTGTTAAGCAGTAATTTTTGCTAGTTTAAAATTAGTGGACCTTCTGTTTTTGGTATATGATATTGGAATTTTGACTTCGGCTAGGGCATCATTTTCTTCATAGGTACAATATTTGGTTCCAATCATTTCTTGGAAGTGTTGTAACCCGTTTTTTTAACATTGTCTCCATTTCTCTTATTAATTCAGTGATCAAGATGACTATGAGGTTGTTCGGAAAGTTGGAAGGGGAAAATACAGTGAGGTTTTTGAAGGTATAAATATCACAAACAATGAGAAATGCATTATCAAGATCCTTAAGCCCGTTAAGAAAAAGAAGGTGATTTCTTACCATTTCTTTGTACATTGAGGGTGTGTGTCATGCCCTTTGGCCTTCAATTATAGGAGTGTTAGCTTATCTGCAAGAGAGAAGAGACATGTGTTCAAGAGTGTAATATACTGATTGTACCTGTGCTGATGCAGATAAAAAGAGAGATAAAAATACTTCAGAATATTTGTGGAGGTCCAAATATTGTGAAGCTGCTTGATATTGTCCGAGATCAGAACTCAAAGACTCCTAGCTTGATTTTCGAACATGTGAACAGTACAGATTTTAAAGTCTTGTACCCCACACTGACAGATTACGACATACGCTACTATATATATGAGCTTCTTAAGGTCAATTCAACAATCATGTTGCAACTCTTTTGACCTCTGAGACACTTCTCTCCATTTTTTTTCCCGTTTCCTTTTTATTTTTTATTTTTTTATTTATAATTTCCCTCTTTACTTGTGCTTTTAAGTTTTCCTTGAAGTATACAGATTATTGTATTTATTCGTTGAGAAAAATTTTGCTATATACAAGTTTGATTACATTTTATTTGACGAGGTCATAAGGAAAATGTAAGAGTTCCCCGGAATAGGTAGATGAACATTGTTTTCACTTAAGCATACTAGATTTTCTAGCAGTATTGGTGTGCTAGCAGAGCCCCCACCATGAATTATTCTTAATTATGTTTTCCAGTAAACATGGATAGTTTGCACCAGTTTCTGATCAAGCATCTGCAACCATATCACTGATCTCCAAATTTTGTGGAACCATGTATAATCTTAATGCATACATGAAAGAATAAAAGCAACCTAGTTGCAGAAATGAATAGCTGTTTATCCTCTGGCACTTTGTGTGTTAGGTGCACGTATTTCAGGGTGAGTTTTTTTTTTTTTTTTTTTTTTGTGTGTGTGTGTGTGTGTGTGGAACATGCATAACAAAGATATGGTCATTCTTGACTTGCTTGTTCTCAAAACAGTGCAGATGATGAGGTGCCTAGTTGTTCTTATTTATTGTCTGTTGGATGATATGTTAGCTCTCTCAAAATATTTGCTGATAAATCTTCTAGTTACATTGTTGATTTTCTGTTTTGTAATATTTTTCTCCATTGGTTTGGGGAATAGATGGATTCACTTTACTAATTTTCTTAGGTTGATATATTTATTATAGAGCATGTATAGAAATTGTGTTGGTTATTTCTGAAAGAAAGCCATATTTCTGTGTCCTTTATTTTATGTTGCACACTTAATTAACCCATGCCTTTCTGTAATCGCAGGCTCTAGATTACTGCCATTCTCAAGGCATTATGCATAGAGATGTCAAGCCTCACAATGTCATGATTGACCATGAGCTGAGAAAGCTTCGCTTGATTGATTGGGGTCTTGCAGAATTCTACCATCCTGGCAAAGAATATAATGTTCGAGTAGCTTCGAGGTATTAAATTCATATTCAAGATATTTTTTGATTGACTCTTTTTCAATGTGTTCTTATTGAGTTCAAGTTTTGAGTATTGGGTTAGGCTATGCGACAGAACTACTAATTCATAACTTTTTTATATTATTTTTGTTTGCAATTTCTGATCCATCATGTATTTTGTTCAATTGACGGGTACTTTAGGGATTTGTCCCTGTAATTACTTGGTCCCAGGAAATAATTAGGTGCTCAAAGAGCTCCGGACTTGAGTGCTCAAAAAAGTGCAAAGTCACCAGTTTTCAGTTCAAATTAACTTATCTATTATTTTTTTTTGTGAATTTGATTGACACTTCAGGATTTTGGTTCTCCTAGGTCTAATGATTCATTAACATACACAAACACGTTCGCTCCCTGGTTAGACTTGGCTGCTGTAGTTTTGAACTTGTTTCTATCTGTTGCTTTTTTGTCATCATAAAAATATGGCCTCCACAAGGCACATGCTAATAATTCTTTGGCATACACAGAAACATTCTCTCCCTGGGGCATGGATATTGTAGTTTTGAACTTGTTTATCTGTGTTGCATTTTTTGTCCACATAAAAAGATGGTCAATGCACATTTCTTCATTAATTTTGCAGATTTTGTTTCTTGAGAAATCAACATTCATTTTATAGGTACTTTAAGGGCCCTGAGCTTCTTGTTGATTTGCAAGACTATGACTATTCATTGGACATGTGGAGCCTAGGGTGTATGTTTGCAGGAATGGTGAGCATTGCCTATTCCATATTTTGTACTTAAGTTACTTTGGAATTTACAATTGGAAGTAAATGACACTTTTTTATAATGAAAACTTCAAATGATGACAATTAGAACTAAAAGACATTGTTTATTTATCCTGAAACTTCAAATTAGAATGTTTCTTTCCCCTGCAGATTTTTCGCAAGGAACCGTTCTTTTATGGTCATGACAATCATGACCAGCTTGTGAAAATTGCCAAGGTATCTTAATTTTGGTGTTATCTCAAATGCTTCTACAGTTCTAAGAAATCTATGGCATCCTCTGCAATATGTAATGGAGTAAGTGCTAGTATGACCGGTTATATCTTATGTCAGATGCATGTTTTCAGGTTCTTGGGACTGACGAGTTAAATGCATATTTGAACAAGTACCATTTAGAGCTTGATCCTCAGCTTGAAGCACTAGTTGGAAGGTACACTTCACTCACAATTCTTTCTCTCCTTTAAGTCTAATACTAGATCAGGCAGCTTGATTTAAAACTTGAACAGATAATTAGATAGTCATATGAGCTTTTGTTACAAAGAAAATGCCGTATGCTCATAACGTAAAGATGCAAGTCTGCAGCTTAGTTATATAATTGATACAGACATTACCTCTTGCTTCCTTTTAAACAAGTCGCTTTGATATAGAGCATTTGCTTATGCTTACTTCTTATATTTTATTTTTATTTCCAGGCACAGCAGGAAACCATGGTCCAGATTTATTAATCCAGATAATCAACATCTAGTTTCTGCAGAGGTCACATATATATTTTCTTTCTTCAATGCTTCTTTATTTAAAATTTGGTTCTGGCTCAATAGTTAATGAGTTCCTTTTTAATGGAATCGTTTATTCATTTAATTTTATTTGTGCAACATGCAGGCCATCGATTTTCTTGATAAGCTTCTTCGCTATGACCACCAGGACAGACTTACAGCTAAAGAAGCAATGGTAATTTTTCTGACTCTTATTGTATATGGATAGATATCCAAAATATATCATGGATCGATCACAGTTACCTTTTTTCTTTTTTCTTTTCTGGAAAGAAATAAATGAAATCATACCCTTTTTATTTATCAGGTTGGACTATACGCTTTATTCATCTCATGTTATTAGAATTTATCAAATTTATAACTCAGATCCTAAGGCATGAAAACTTAGAATCTCGTAGCTGTTCTTATTACAGCTCTTGTTTTCTGATGTTGAATCTCGTTGTAAGCAATTGTTGGTTGTGGAGTTGTAGTATTGATTTGTCCACTGTAATTTATTGAGAATTTATTTGGGTTTCAGGCTCATCCTTACTTCTACCAAGTGAGAAATGCAGAGAATAGCAGAATGCGCACGCAATAACCCCTTCTCGTGTAATGTATTTGGAGCCCCTTTTAGTAGTATATACGTCATATTGCTACTTGATAAGTCATGGTCTAGTGGATATCATACTATATTTTTCTGTAAACTGGTTGTATACCGGGTATATTGTACTTTCTAACTCAATTCTGGTACCATTTTTTTTCTGTGTTTGAATATTGCTTTTCCGATTTTTTAATTTTTTTTATTTGGAGCTATTACATTTACAGAGGTCACAGACTTGAATTCTTAGGGAGGGGCATTCCATATAACTAGTCATTTTTCCTTTCCCTTTCGTTGTTTCGCATCCTCATCTTGAATATTGCTTTTCCGATTTTATTTTTATTTTATTTGGAGCTATTACATTTACAGAGAGGACACAGACTTGAATTCTTAGGGAGGGGCATTCCATATAACTTGTCATTTTTCCTTTCCCTTTCATTGTTTCGTATCCTCATCTTGTCATTTTTCCCCTTCGTTGTTTTGATGTCTCGTATCACACTACGCTAATGCCACGATACTCTTATTCTATAGAGTAATGTTAAATATCTCACTTACAATCCCAACATTTTCATCCTAATACATATGGCAGCCTGCTACCTAAATTGGGGCAAGTCATATGATTGGACATTTCTTATGATGCATAGTGCTTAACATTCCAATTCAATATTTGTATTTGTTAATTGACACATTAATTTGGGTCGTCTAATATTACTCCTTACATTTTCGAGCAATTATTTTACTATCAGACAGCGAAAATGAAATCCATCAGAAATCAGTCAATCACACTTTAGCACACATGTATAAATTCAGAAATTCAGAATACCATGCATGCATTGATCAATCAAAGATAGATTCAAAAACTAAAAGAAGAAAAGACCGAATCAACCAAGGTTATGCCAACAATTTCATAGATAATTACATCCAAGAGTGTCCAGAAGGATTTCTTCCCAAAGACTTCAGCTGAATTACAATAATATATATTATAGATGGAGTTCAAATCCATCTCTACAGTTTAATTTTCTGAATAGCTGTTTCATTTCTTGAGGTGGGGGAAACACGCAACCACATCAGATTTTGGGTGTTTGGCTTCTGCATGTTCCCTGCATTTCACTTCTGATGTTGTGCAAATGAATGTCTGCATGCATACCTTGCACTGCAATCATCATCATCCATACATCAGAAACAATAAAGAAAACCGATGATTCAACCGAAGAAATTTCTCTAAAACTAAAATCCCATCGTAGTTGTAACATTTTAAATAACCATAACATCAACATTTAGTTTTAAGTTTCATTCGGCATTCAATTACACATGAAAGTGAAACAAGAGAGGGAAAATGGCGGGGCAGCATATACTAAATAATATGAGTCAAGGAATGAAGCACACTGAACACAGAAATTGCACAACAAAAGCATCTTCTGTAAATGATACTATCTTATACTCATCCATATGATTATGAAAGTGAGATACACGAACCGGTAAGGAAGAAACTACCAACTATCTGAACATTTACCAAGCAACAACACAGGGCATGAACGCCACAACCCACGACAGTATGTTTGTATAACAACCAAGGACCAACTATCATCAATCCTCATCACCATCATCATCAGATAATATGCATCATCATTATTCAATTGTTAACAATAAATTCTATTGAGCATCTAAAACAATCTGCTTTTCCTTTTAGTAAAAAGTTCATAGACAGTCCCAATTTCAAATTTGGAGTTTTCTTTAATAGATCAGAACTCAGAAGACACCCATTAGTCCTGTTTGAAGAGTCCAATTGCCTCAAACAGATTTCATTAAAGTTGAAGCATTTTGAAAGATAAGTGCAAAACGTCGACAATTGACACCCAATTTTTGCTGAATCAAAATATGCAATCAAACATGAACAAATATGTATACACAGAATCCCAATTATTCCTTTCATCAGCTTCAATATTTACTAGACAAGACAATTATAATGAAACTCAATCAACCACCAAGACAATCAAAGACCATGAATCGATTTTTAAAGAGGAAGTAAAAGCAAAGCTAAGCTAATAACAGTACCTGGATGTTCATGGCTTTCTTGTTTGCCTCCAGCTGACTTCCTGTGCAAAGATCGGATCAACAATCATTGAATCAAAGATTCTGAAAAAATCCCACAGATCTCTCTGACAAATAAAAAATATTTTAATATAAAAATAATTCCAAATTACAAATTTTAAAATCCTTAAAATCTCTTTCATGTTAAAAAAATAAAACCTCTCAGTTCCTGAATTTGAAGGAACCAAACAAAGAGAAATAAAAATAAAAAAAGATTACCCTTGGCTCCCTTCTGCTTCTCCAAATTCCTCTCACGAGCCATCTTTGCCTTCTGACCGTTGCCTCCTCCCATTGTCGTCGTCGCCGATCTGAGGCCAGAAACAAAGAACACTCAAAGCAGAAACGAAGAGTAAGTTGACAAAACAAAAACAATGGGCTTTGGTTGGTCCCAACTCGCAAGGATTTATATAGTGGATTCCAATTTGGTACAGTGATTCTTTCTTCTATGATTAAAATATATTTGTCGGTTTTCAAAAAATGAAAACTAAATAAACAAATAAATACAAACGGTGCCGCTTCCAAGTTCCTTCCTTGTGTAATGTACAGTAGTCAGTGAGAAATTGGCAATCACTTTCTTTGCTTGTGGTACACTCATTTAAAGCTATGTGTGAACTGCGAGAAATTTATCTGGAAAGTTGACCTGCTATGTTTATATGTTTTAAAACTAATTAATACATCTTTATCTGATTTGTTGTATGTTTTAGAATTTAAAATTTAAAATTTTATTTTTTCAAAAAAAATAAAAAAAATAAAAAAATTTATATTTTATATAGGGTAGCTTAACTAGTAGATGGACGAACTTGAGGTTTAGGTAAATGACTCTCAGATTAACGGCTTGAATCCTACTAGTGACGATTTAAAAAAAATACTTTGTCCCGAATTAATGAATATTATAAAAAAAAAATAAAAAATCTACTAAACTACCACAATGGAATCATTAAAATATATATATATATATATACGGTCTCGATCTGGTCAATGTATCATGATATAACTTTATCAGGATATTGAATGTGAACCACTAGTTTTGACAAGTGCATACACACTTGAGTCAAAATATGTAAAACGAGCGACTCACATTCAATATCCTCACGAAGTTATATCAAAATGCATTGACTTGAAAATTTCTATATATATATATATAATTTGAGACCAGAATTAAAAATCATGATTAGATCAAAGACTATAGAATTTTAGATAAGGTTTCTAATAGTGTTTAAATTCAAGACTTCTTATAATTTGATTATATTTTCTAGAAAAACTAATTAAATGCATTTTAAAATTTGTTCCTTTATATATATATATATATTTCATTTAGACGAGTCATTATATATATATATATAACTTTAAATCAGTGTGTACTGATATAATTTCATCAGTGCGTTAGATGTGAACCATTGGAATTACATACTTTGACTCAAACTGTATACACTTGTCAAAACTTCTCTATAATCAGTGGTCCACATGCATTAGTACTAATGTAGTTACATCATTGTGCACTGATGTGAACGGAACAGTATATATATATATATATTTATTACAATAATTCGGGATTTTACCGGAAGAAGGGAAAAAACTCAAACCTATAACTCTGTGGTGTAGGTATGAAGGGCTTTACCACTAAACCAACCTCATTTTGTCATTATATTAAGTTTTAATATATTTGAATCAACTGTGTCGAGGTTATAAATCGCTTAACTCTTCATTTTAATATTAGTGATGCAATTTCTTTCATATATATGATTCAAGTCCATTCAATCACAGTTTCCATGGGAAATCAGGGCTTCAGTTTATTTCTAATCCCAATATACTGAAGCCAGTATGCATTCTAGGTAGGGAGAGTGAGGATGGGGTAAAGGTTCAGGCTTGTGATGAAATAGAGATATCGGCGAGTCGGTCTCAACCGGCTTGCCGGACGCAATGAGGACCATTATTTGGAATGCTCGGGGCTTGGGTAGTGGCCAAGCATTTCGTACGCTACTTAAGTTAAAGCAGAACCACAACCTAGATATCATGTTCTTAACGGAAATGAAGGTTAGTCATGTTGTTCTAGAATTGATTAGGGTGAAATTTGGCTTCACATGTAAATTGGTTGTTGAGTGTATATGGAAGTGTAAGTGCCTCACTTTTTGATTGGCTTATTTCGTCGACAAAATCACAATGGGGTTCATATATGTAAGGGCAGCTTAGGATTGAAGAAATCATCATCAAATGCTTAAGGACCTCATTGTGGGCATCAAGAGCTTCAAGGAAGGTAATTTACTTGACTTTGACTTTCAATTGAAGAGATTTAGATTGCACACACACACATCTCATTCATCTACATGATTTGAATTTCCTTGTGTGTATTTCTTGTTTAATTCTTGCATGACATGCACACTCCACACTTGCACATTTTACATTCATTTTATAGTGCATACTGCGGCCTAGGCAGACTGCCTCTAAAGCGGTCCACACGGCGCCCAAGTCCAGCGCCTTTATGCATGATTTACCGCGGCATAGGCAGTGTGCCTATGGAGCGGTCCACGCGGTGGTGAAGTCCAGAGGCTTGACGCTTGGCGTACCGCTGGGTAGGCACCTTGCTTGTGCAAGGGTCCACGCAGCGTTAAAGTCCAGAGGCTTTACGCTTTGCGTACCGCGGCCTAGGAACCTTGCCTACCCAGTGGTACGTGCAGCGGTCGTGTGCGACGTTTCATATTCAAAAGCCAAAATAACATTATTTCGTGTGCATCTCACTATAAATATGTTGCCTTGTCTTGTTAGACTGATGAGAGCTGATAACTTGTGTTTTTGAAAGCAAAAAGAGTAACTTGCAAGATAAGAGAGTAACACAAAAACCCATCTTCCATTCAAGGTTCATTCATCATCTAGCTTCTTCTAGGTATGATTTCTCATGGGTTCTTCATATGTCTCACATGACTTGTGGCTAAAACATCATATTCATCTTTCACATATTCTTGCTTTTCAAGATTACTCATTTATGACTTGACTAGTTTCAAGATTGCATTTTTATTGTGTTTTGTGAGTTGTTTGTGATAGCTATTGCTTATAGGGTTTGTTTTGCTCATATAGCTAGGTTGTATGAATGCTATATAGCCACATGATATCTAGAAATGTCTTTAACATGTTCATCCATGCATAGATAAGCTTAAATGTCTAACCTTGCATTTTAGCATCTTGAACATTGCACATATTCACCTTAGTTTGTACTTATCTTTTCTCTTTGAGAGACAAGTCTTGTATTTGCCTTTTGGTAGTTTGCAAGCAATGAACTAGATTCACTTTTGAAGGTCTGCGGGTAGTAATGGTAGATTAGTAACCGTGTAAGGTTTGACGTGGTCAAACTATGTTGTAATTGCCATTACAATTAGTGTATTGAGATTCTAGTGTGGCGCACAAAACAGCCCGTGGTTTTTCCCCGTGTGAGTTTCTACGTAAAAATCTCGTGTCATTTACTTTCTGCATTTTTACACTTGATTTTAATTTTTGACTAGTTAGGGTTATTTTTGTAATCTTGATTAATCTCGAAAATTGGTAAAAAGGGATTAAAATCTATTCACACCCCTCCCCTCCCCTCCCCTCCCCTCCCATCTAGATTATATTAGGACTTATTTATATTTATTTTCAGGAAGAGTGAGGGTTTGTGTATTTTCTGGTCAAATAACCTGGTCGTGGATTTACTCTCTTATACGAAGCACCAAATTGATGTGAAAATTGAATCGCATGGGGGTTTTGTGTGGCGCTTTATAGGCTTTTATGGCCATACAGTAGCTGCTCAACGCAACTGAAACAAATTAAGGTGTGTACAATATTAATCTAGGAGGGGGGGGGGGGGGGGGGGGGGGGGGGTGAATAGATTTTAACTAATTTTTACCCAATTTTCGTTTAAGGTCAATATTACGAAAAAGCCCCTAATAGTCAATACAAAAACAACAAGTGTAATATGGTGCGGAATTGTAAATGACACTTGATGTATACGTGGAAAACCCAACCACTGGGAAAAAACCACGGGCTGTTTAGTGCGCCACACTTGAACCTCGAAATCCACTAATCGAAATGAAGTTTACAACCTATGTAGACCACGTCTAACACTCCGGTCTGTAACCCCCCACTTCTACCACTCGGGCCTTTATTAGTGGCTCTAGTCCATCTTGCTTGTGGCCTAAACAACCTTAGCCAACAAGACTTAAATTCTCAATGAAGAGATTATACAACCTATGTGAATATATGATGATATTCAATGAGCAAATAAAGCTAGGCAACCTTAGATGCTTATCTAGGATGATTAGATAACAATAAATGCAATCCTAGATATCAATAGCTAAATGACATGTCAAATAGCTTAGCTAAAATTAGATTATAAAAACCTAAATAGCTATCACAATACAACACTCAATCAAGTCATCACAAACAATCTCTATCTTGTATTTAGCATATTATCTAAAAACATACAAGTAATAAAAGAGATGCCTTAATATGAAAAACACTAAAATTAGATGAGATTAGTGAAGAACATACCAAGAGAGATGTGATGATTCAAAATCAATCAACTAAGCAAACTAACTATGCTAGAAAATGCTTAGATGATCTTTGATGCCCATGTATATGATTTTGAGTGTGTAAAAATGAGTTCTTGAAGATTTTTCACTTAAGAAATTGTTCTAAGTAAAAATATGATTTTTGGACTCCTCAAAACGACCTAGAAAAGAAAGTGGCATATATATAGTATGCCAAAGTGAAGTGGTGCCGTTTTGTAATTTTTGCAAAAGACCGCTGATTTTGCGCCCTTGATTCTGCGGCCTTGATCGCAGAACACAGGACGCAGAACTGTAATCAACAGATTTGCGGGTTGATTTTGCGGCCAGGGGCGCAGAACTCAAGGGCGCAGAAATGCACCTGACAGTTTTGCGGCCCCTAAACGCAAAATCCAAGGGCGCAGAAAAGAGAACAGAGAGTATAAATTCTGTTCCTTATTCTGCGGCCTCATTTCTGCGGCCTTGACCGCAGATCAGGGCGCAAATTGCACCTGATGGAGCATCCTAAAATCTAACCATGCTATGCAATACTAAGCAAGATGCAACCAAATAAACATGCATGAAGAGAGATGAAATAGGCAATAATGCATACACAAAATAAATACACAACACATTCAAGAATGAGAATTATGCAAGTGTTGTGTGTGTGTGCATCTACTTCTCTTCATTGCAAGAAACACTAATAAATATACCTTTGGAGTGCTTCTTCTCTTGAGGTCTTGAAAAGGGCCTTAAAGCTTGATCCTTCACCACCTAAGCTACCCTTACAAACAAAACCCCATCATGTGGTTTGTCCACGAAATAAGCCAATCAAAAACCGGGAATCCTTACAGCAACCATTCGTGGGAGTTGCTCAGGCGTCTCCAGGGTCTTTCTGATTTACCTTGGCTGTGCGTAAGAGATTTCAACGAAATTCTAGTTGAGTCGGAAAAGGATGGAGGAGCAAAAAAAAAAAAAAATCAAAGTATGATGGACAATTTCTGTGAAGTGCTGGATGATTGTGGTTTTGAAGATTTGGGGTTCTCTGGACCTCCTTTTACTTGGTCGAATAAGCGTGAAGTTAGGCATATCCAGGAAAGACTGGAACGTGGGATTTCGTGTCTGATGTGGAAGCAATTTTTTCAATTCTCGATAGTGAAGCATTTGGATTTTGGGGGTTCGGATCATAGAGTGTTACTGATGGATATTTTGAATTATGAGGAGTTTTTTGCTAATAGGGTTGGCTGTCCAATCAGAAGATTTCTTTTCGAAGCCTATTGGGCAGAGGAAGAAGATTGTCGTATTTTGGTAAGGGATAATTGGGGTTCTCCTAGTCTTTCTCATAGAATGAATGATGTGGCTTGCAGAATTGGGGACTGTGTGAGGAAGTTATCAGTTTGGAGTGCTAATAAGAGGAAGAACTTAAAAAGAGATATTGTAGTCTGTCAGAAGGCTCTCTCTAGGGCTTTCGCAATCTTTTATCCTGGTTGTTGGTTAAAAATTAGGACTCTTGAAAACAATCTGGATCATCTGTATGAGATTGACGAGCTCTATTGGAAGCAACTCTCTAGGACGAAGTGGCTAAGATGAGGTGATAAAAATACCAGGTATTTTCACCAGAAGGCTTCAGCGAGGCGTGCTAGAAACGATATTCGTGGTTTGTTTGATGAGGGGGGGACGTGGTGCACTAATAAAGATGGGATGGTTGAAGTGACGACTTCTAACTTCTTTACCATTCGAAGATCAAATTGAGAAGGTCACCAAGTCAGTTAACTTGCATCTCTCGGATAGGAGTAGAGTCTTGCTTGATAGATTATTTACTACGAAGGAGGTTAAAATTTCTGTTTTAAAATGTCTCCAACAAAATCTCCTGAAGTTGACTGGCTTCCAGCTCTATTCTATCATAAGTATTGGGATATGGTGGGGGACAATATTATAAAGGCGTGTCTACGTTATCTCAACGAGGAGGATTTGCTGGAGGCTATCAACAGCACCCTTATTACTCTTCTCCCAAAATCTCATCAGGCAGAAAAGTTGGCTGATTACCGCCCAATTAGCCTTTGTAACGTGGCCTACAAAATTGTTGCGAAGGCTGTGGCAAATAGGATGCGTGGTGTTTTAAGCGAGGTTGTTGGGGAAAACCAGAGCGCCTTCGTCCCTGGTTGCCTTATTTCCGATAGTACCATCATCGGGTTTGAATGCATGCACGCCCTGAAAAGAAGGAAAAGGAAAGATGGCTCTATGGTGTTGAAACTCGACATGTCAAAAACATATGACAGAGTCAAGTGGGGTTTCGTTTTAAAGATGATGGAAAAGATGGGGTTCTCGGAGAACTGGGTAAACAAAATATTATGTTGTATCTCTTCTGTTTCATTCTCATTCAATGTGAATGGTGAAATTTACAGTTCTGTGAAGCCGCCTAGGGGATTGAGACATGGAGATCCCCTCTCCCCGTACCTTTTTATTATTTGTACAGAAGGGCTATCAAGTCTCATACATCAGCCTGTCTCTGATCATTCGATTTCAGGTTTTCAGTGTAATAAGGGGGGACAAATGTTTCCCATCTCTTTTTTGTAGACGATAGTCTTCTCTTCTTTTCGGCGTCCGATGGGGACTATCTTATGATAAAAAGCATTTTGTATGACTACACAATGGCTTCAGGTCAAGCCATTAATTTTGAAAAATCTGCACCATGTGTTAGCAAATCTGTTAGCAGGTTTAAGAGGTTTCAGTTGGCTACAATTGTGGGTGTTCGGTTTGTGGATTGTCATGAGAGGTATCTGGGCCTCCCCTGCTTTATTGGGAGGTAAAAGAAGAATCTTTTCTCTGGCATAAAAGACAGTGTGTGGGACAAGTTAAAAGGATGGAATACAAACCTTCTATCCGCGGGAGGGAAGGAGGTCCTTATTAAATTTATGATTCAAGCGATCCCTACATATGGTATGAGTATCTTTAAACTTCCAAATAGTGTTATTACTGATATTCACAGGTTATGCGCCCGTTTTTGGTGGGAAGGTTCCAATGAGAAAAGGAAAATATATTGAGGTTCTTAGGAAAAACTCTGTGTTTGTAAGAATAGGGAAGGGATGGGTTTCATGGATCTGGGTTGTTTTAACAGAGCCATGTTATCAAAACAGTGTTGGAGATTGGTGGCAAATCCATTGTCTTTAGCTGCTAGGGTTCTTAAAAATCGTTATTATCCTGAAACTTTGTTTTTGAATGCTAAAAAGGGTAGCTTTGGGTCGATGGTCTGGAATAGCTTTCTTTGGGGTCGTGGGATCCTAGAGGTTAGCTCCCGGTGGCGGATAAGCTGCGGTTCTATTGTCTCTATCTATAATGATCGTTGGATTCCTCGGCCTTCTACTTTTCTTGTTCTTTCCCCTTCTGTTTTTGGTGCCCATATGACTGTTAATGCGCTCGTCTCACCTTTCGGCGGCTGGAATCTTCCATTGGTCCGATCATCCTTTCTTCCAGATGATGTTGTGGCTATTTTGAGTTTGCCTATTACTTCTACGGGAGTTGAAGATAAACTGATCTGGCACTTTGAAAATTCTAGTTCCTACTCGGTTCGCAGTGGCTACAAAGTGGGTAGAAATTTGGGTGTTTGGGAGACTTCTTCGGGGACAAAAAATTTGGACTGGTGGTGGACAATGTTGTGGAAGTTAAGTATTCATAGTAAGGTGAAAACTTTTATCTGGAATGTTTGTTTGAACTGGATCCCTACGACTGCCAATCTTGCTAAAAGAGGGATGTTGGTGGAGCCTTGTTACCAGATTTGTGGGAAGTTGTCGGAGTCTACAATCCATGCCATTTGGGGTCTTCTTGCTCTTTTATGCAGTTTTTTAAATTGAAAGACAATGTTCCAACTCTTGATTTCTTCCTCTGCTACTCAAAAATTCTGATTAGAGAGGAGTTGGAGTTGTTGTGTGTGATAGTTTGGCGCTGCTGATGGAGAAGAAACCAATTGGTTCACCAAGGGGGTGTTAGAAGTGATGAGAATGTTCTGGCGTGGGCTGCAAATTTTGTTGTTGATTTACGTTTGGCTTATGGTGAGGTTGATGTTAAGCCTCACTTGGGTGTGGTCCAAAAGGCTATTTGGAAATGTCCAGTTGAGGGTCGTTTCAAAGTGAATACGGATGCGGCTATTCATACTGATTTGAATCGGGTTGGCATTGGTATTATGATTCGGGATCACGTTGGGTGCGTTATGGGATCCTCTCATCAGAATCTGATGGCGAGTTTCTCTCCCCAAGTGACTGAAGCTATGACTCTTCTTCGTGGGATCATTTTTGCCGTGGATTCAGGTCACATTCCTGCTATGATTGAGTCGGATGCTAAGATTGTTGTTGATATTGTTAATTCCGGAATTGTTCCTTTTGCAGATATTGGCATTGTTATTTCAGATATTGTTAGTTTTATTAGGAGCCATGATATTGTTGTTTCCTTTGTTCCTAGATCCGCGAATTGTGTCGCGCATAGTTTGACAAAACTTTCGTTTTCTTCGGAAGACATGTTTTATCTTTAGACCTACCCTTTGTCTGTGGAGAAGAAGGTCTTGGCAAATTTGTCAGTTTAGTTGTTTGCTATTCTGTTTGTGGTTTGTTTTCGAGGTATCAAAAAAGAAAAAAAAAAAAAAAAGTCCATTCCATCTCTTGACACTTAAGCAATACGTCATAGATAAGATATAGTATAAATCAAAGGACTACTTTAGTTAGTATGACAATTTTGAAGTTAAATAATGACAATGATATATTTTTTTAATTGGAAATGTTGAAACAACAAGCATAATAGTGGAATGTTACAATGCATGTTGGATTGTTAGTACCATAACCCACCATAAAATAATAATGCTAAATATTTTAACTTATATATTCCACTTAATATTTCAATCAGTGAGTTGTCATTTTAATTCAAGTGACATGTATGTATATATATATATTAATTTAATCACCAAAAGGGTTTCTATTGGGACCTACTCATACATATGTTAGTAAAATACATATGGTGAAATTCGAACTAATATTACTAAAGTGAAAGGGAGATGGAATACACCTATGTTGAAAGATGACGTGAAAGAAAAAAAAAAACTAATAAAAATGTATAGTATTGTTAAATATATATATATATATTATAATATCTATTAATTCGGGACCAATTATTTTTTTGAAAGCTTTCGCCGTTGGTAGGATTTGAGCCGCTAACTTAGAAGTCATTTACCCAAACCCCAAACTTGTCATAATATTGTTAAATATAAAAGTAGTATATTATCGGATTAAATGTTTCATTTATACCATGTGATAATGAAAAGTGGTTTGTAAATATCCAATCTTATCAAAGTGATTGTGTACGGGTTGAAACTCCATATCTACATATCAAATCATAAAATGTGGGGAGGGATTTAAATCCTCTCATAAACTAAGCTTTGCTCATGCTTTTAATAATCAGATACACGTTACCCTTAATAAATTGAATGTTGTGATTCCATTCTATTGAAAGTGGATGAAAGTTAAATTGAAGAGCTCCAGATGAGTTATTGGATTAAGGTTGGACTTTGGAGTGCTTAAAAGCATACAGCTGGAGCTCACTAAAAAGTTTGTGGTGGTGGTGGTGGAAGATGTGTTCATTAATTAGCAATTTTAGAAACACAAAGTGGACCCAAAAACAACCTAATCTGTTATGGAGAAACAACATTAAATGACCCTTATCATTTCAACCATCCATTTTCGATTTTCATGGACTCCTTGGCAGCTGCTAGTTTCACAACCACACCATTCCATTTTTTTTTTATTATTATTTTTGAGAAATAAAGTACAAAGACACAACTAAGCAGGCACATCCGCCTGAATAACACTAGCAACAAACTTTGGAAACTCTTCTATCCAGTATCTGTCCTCATTAAGCATGAGAGCATATTTGGCTAGCAAATGAGCCACTTGATTTCCTTATCTGGGAGTATAACCAAAACTGATATCCAGCATTTATGCAGAAGAAGATAAAATATCCCTTAATCCGGCTACCAATCATGTGTTGGTGTGAGTGGTTTGACACTCTCATCCCTTAAGCAAGGTCGTGGGTTCAACCCCCCTTGTGAACGGAGCTGCACATATTGGGAGCACTTCACCCCTTAGTGGGCCGACCCGGTGCGAGTCCGGATTAGTCGGTGTGTGGTTTGGGTTGATTGCACCGTATGGTGGATCCGCCCCATCCGGAAACCGGATGGTGTAAACAAAATAAATAAATAAATAAATAAAATATCCGCAATAATCACCCCATACACAGAATCCAAATTGCTCTTCTCATTAATCCACCTTACCACCACTTCCGCATCCGATTCGAAAACACAAGGACCTAAACCACAGTCTTTGCTAAACTGGATACCTTTCAGGATGGCTAAGGCCTCCGCAGCCTGGGCATTAAAGGACACAACCATTGACTGACAACTGGAAGCCATAACAAGCCCAGTAGAATTTCAAATCACCAGCCCGAAACCAATACGTCTCCCCTGAACATCCAACGCAGCGTCACAATTCACTTTAAAAAAACTAGAGGAAGGCTTAAGCCACACCACATTTCTGTACCTGACTTGCCTGGAAGGCAAAACCGCACCAACAATGTTACAATCCTTGTATTCTAACAAAAAATTTTTTGCCCATTCGCCAACATCACTCACCTTCCCAACCGCAACCCCATGGATTTTTCCATTCCGCAAGGACCAGAACCTCCAAACAATTATACAAAACAACTCCAAATCAGCCTCACATAGGGCGATCGAGCAATCCAGAGCAAGATCAAAAAAACAACGATACTTATCTCTCAGCTGAAACTCTGTAAACTCTTCCATCCAGTATCTGTCCTTATTAAGCATGAGAGCATATTTGGCTAGCAAATGAGCCACTTGATTTCCTTGTCTGGGAGTATAACCAAAACTGATATCCAACATTTCCGCATAAGAAGATAAAATATTCGCAATAATCACCCCATACACAGAATCCAAATTGCTCTTCTCATTAATCCACCTTACCACCACTTCCACATCCGATTCGAAACACAAGGAACTAAACCACAGTCCACTGATTTCGAGTTTGCCTTAAAATTCTGCACTCCCACAGAGCATGAATGGTAGTCTCTCCCACGTTGTTGCACAAATGACACACATCCACCACTGGAACTTTAAGAAGACTTAGATTAGACATTGTGGGAATCCAATCCAAGCACCCCTTCCATATAAATTTTTTTATTTTTAGAGGAATTTTCAGATTCCACTACCTCTTCCACCACAAACTGCTGGCATTAAAGCCTGAATTCGAAGAGTATGCCTTAACTTCCAAGCTTCTAGCTATCCAATAACCACTCTTTACATTGAAATTCCCCGAATCATCGAAATGCCAAATCATTGAGTCTTTGCTATTTTCAGAATCGAGAGGGATGCTCTGGATTGCTACAACGTCATCAGAAGAGAAGAACTGCTGAATAAGATTGTTATCCCATCCACCCGACGGCGAGAAGAGTTGGCACACTTTCGCATTACAATCCAGAGAGGGCAGAGACAGAATTTTAAAGGTAGACTGCCTTGGAATCCATTTACCATTGTAAATGCTAATTAAAGTTCCATCACCCACTCTCCATCGTAATCCCTTCACAAGGATCCCCTTACCCCAATAAAGACTCCTCCAAATAAAGGAAGCCGACTACTTACAAGAAGCCTCTAGGAAATTATCATTTTTGAAATAACACCCCTTGAGAACCCTAACTGCTAGAGATGTAGGATTTTTGAGAATCCTCCAGCATTGGTTTGCTAGAAGAGCTCTGTTAAAAGCTTCTAAGTCGCGAAACCCCAAGCCTCTAGCCGATTTGTGGTTGCACAGCCAAGACCAAGCACACAAGTGAATTTTCCTATCATTCTCTCCACTTCCCCACTAAAAACGATTACAAAGGCGGTGAGTTTCAAGAATAAGGGACTTCGGCAGCCTAAACAGGTTCATTGCATTTGTTGGAATTGATTGGACAACAGCTTTAATTAATATCTTTTTCCCTCCAATTGAGAGAAACTTTGCTCCCCAGCCTTTTATCTTATTCCACACATGATCAACAATACCTAAAAAAAGATTCCTTTTATTTCTACCAGAAAAGCACGGAAGCCCCAGATACTTCTCATGACAGTCCACCAACTTCATTCCTATAGTATCAGCAAACAAACAGGCTTCATTCATCGAAAAGGATGGACTAACACAAATAACAGATTTATCATAATTTACTACTTGCCCTGAGAACTTAGCATAATTATCAAGCACAGTTCTCACCTCTTGGCAGTTAACCTCATTAGCCTTAGCAAAGATTAAACTGTCATCAGCAAATAAGAGGTGGGAAATGACTGGACCCCCTGTGCTGCACTTGAAACCCGCCAGTTTTCCCCTTGATTGCGCTTCCCTAATCAAACACGAAAGACCTTCGGCGCATATGAGAAACAAATATAGTGACAGAGGGTCACCCTGCCGCAAACCTCTCGAGGGAGTAATATTGCCGCACACCTCACCATTTAACTTGAAGGAATACGAAACCAACGAAACACACCTCATAATCAGACTAACCCATTTTTCTAAAAACCCAATCTTCAATAACATCTTCCTCATAAAACACCACTCGACTCTGTTATAAGCTTTAGACATGTCGAGTTTTATGGCCATAGCCCCTACCTTCCTTCTTCTTCTTTTTAACCGGTGCAAGCATTCGAAACCAACAATTGTATTGTCCGAAATCCTTCGCCCCGGTATAAAAACACTCTGGTTTTCGGAAATAACACCATCTAACACATGTCTGAACCTGTTGGCAATAGTCTTGGCAACAATTTTATAAACTCATACTTCTGCTTCCTCATTAAGATTTCACATATTAAAATATAAATAAATAATTAATAAAAAAGTGTTACTGTTTTGACCTAATATTCCTTATCTTCTTTGGCCTTAACTCCAACCAGCAATGACCAGAGAGGCAGAGAATTCAAGACTAAATTTCCAACTCTGCACTTAACAATTAATAGGCATGGGGTGTCCTCATTAACGCTCATATGTCACTTGGGAGTTGGGAACTTGGTAAAATGGATCGGGTCCGTGGATATACTCTGCCACGTCATACAAAAACCTGTATATAGTTTATAATCTCAAACCCACATTAATTACGGATCGATTATGGATTCCGACCAGGTGCACTTCAGACACTCAAATGACCCGCATTTAAAAAAACAAATTAGTGTTGTACAATTTTGGGTCCAATAGCACCCATACCCTTTGTGGGTCGGGTGAGACTCCAATCCCGCGAGTCTAGGAAGATGTTTGGAGTTTGGACCACTTAAATTTTGCAAGCCCATTCAGGGTCCGAGTACCCAAATTTTGTCAAACCTAAACATGCATATGGATTTTTTTTCCCCTTAGAAATTGACGTTTCATTGTGAGAAATTATATAAAATAAAAATATTTATTTTATATAAATAGAATAACAATTTATTCATATTGTTTTCTTAGAGTTAGAGGCTTGCCTGACTTTTTAAATTAAACTGCCTGCAACATCGCTGTCTTGATAACTAATTCTTCAATACATTGGAGAAGTATTCAAACACATTTTTATAGTATTTTACTATTTTTGACGAAAAAAATTACGAGAACAATCATTTGTATAAAGTTTTTTTTTTTATTTTTTTTTAATAATATTTATTAATTCGGGATCAGATATTTTTTTGAAAGTTTTCGTCATTGGTAGGATTCGAGTCATTGACCTTAGAGTCATTTAGTCAAGCCCAAAGTTCGTCAATCTACCGGCTGAACTACACTCTTATTGTTTTTATTTTATTTTAAAAATAATAGAATTAGAATATTTCAAACTAAAGGAGGAGATATGACTTCAACTCATAATGGATGGACCGATTGTAAAAGTTTACCTCTGAACCAATTGATGAACACATAATATATGAGCTTACCATCGAGAAAATCTCATTTACACATAATGTCAGTTTTTCAGTTCATCCATGTCTCAATTCAAAGAATTAGTAGTAAACAATTTGATAATCACATTCAAAGGCGAGACTTGAGAGCTGAGAGTTATCATCATTATCACACAAATCATAACTTGAAGTGAGAGGAGAGCGATGCCTTTACCAGTTAAAACTGACATAATTTTAAGAAAAGAAAACGTATCACAGGCAGTCCCAAAAATATCTCGAGCTTGTTGACTTGTCTAACCATCTTCGACTATTTCTCTGTTTTCCGTTCTTTAATTGAATTTGAACCAGTCAAAGCCTGCCATACAATCAACCTTCCGTGCTTGCCCAAAAAGCAAGGAATTTGTTCAACAATGATACTATATTTTGATAATCAAGACACTCCACTTATTTTATATCGATTCAAGTTTAAATGCTATAGTAATTTTAGTAATTTTAAATAAATAATTATACCATTCAAATGCGAATTTGGTATAATTATTTATAATATTAAAAACGTGCTAGTTCAGGCGCGTTGCATCTCTATTGGTTTCGTCCCTAGAAAGGCTAATCGAATAGCCCATATGTTAGCTAAAAACGACCTCTCTTGTGTTGAGAATCTGTTTTGGCTTGAGGATTTTCCCTCTTATATTAGCTCTGTGGTTTCGACTGAATGCCGTGGTTGTTTGTAACTTTGTGTTTCCTTCAAAAAAAAAAAAAATGCGAATTTGGTAAGTTAAATTAAATTTGATTATTTCAATGAGATTTGATTAAATTAGATTTTACATACAATAATATTATTTTGAATAAATTATATTTATAATAAATTTATTTAGTTATTTTTAAATAAATATTCAGTTTATATTATTTTAAATAAATTAAATGTATTTACATAAAATATTAAATTACTTATAAATAGTAATATAATATATTAAAGAATAAAATATTTAAAAATAATTACGAGGCTACATTGGATCCAAATATCCAATCCCAAACACAAGATTAAACTTAAAAATAGTCCAATTTTATCCGATCTCTCATAACAAACAGGATTTATTGAAAAAAAAAATAGAGCAATTAATTTCACAAATATCATTATATTCGTGAAAATAAAAATAAAAAACAAAAAAGGCGGCAAAATAAACACGAGTGTTGACAGGGAGGTGTATCTACTATCTATCGTCAATGATGATAGTGATCTGCCCTCTCCCGGATAACGTAAACCGTCACCACGTCAGCAAGAGTTTATAAAAAAAAGAAACCCGTGACTAAACCCCCATTTGACAGCTAAATGGGACCCGCTCTGCCTCATAAATAGAGCAAAAGTGATCCAAAGCAAAAGGCAAAAGCAGAATATGCTTTGCTCTGCTCTACAAATATCCTTTTCCCTCTCACACTCACCCTGCCTCCACTTTTTTCTCAATTTTCTCATTTTTTTTATTTCTTTTTATTTTCCCTTCTTTAATGATCACAACTAACTATACAAGTCTATAACTCACAACTTTCCAATATTATCATCTTTCAAGTTTGAATTTCGATCCTCTCTGACTTCTCTTATCCTCCTCTTCCTCCTCCTCCTCCTCCTCCTCCTCTTCTTCTTCTTCTTCTTGTAATTTTGATTCCTTGTTGAGAGAGACCACAAGTATGGAGCTGGTTCAGGAATTGCTTTTGACGGCTTTTGTTGCCGTGGTGCTTTCTTTTCTTGTTGCTAAGCTTGTTTCCTTCGCTATGGTTGGCGATGGTAATGATGCTGGTGGCTCTGCCTCCGTCACATTGAGAGGCGTTGACGAAAGTGTTACTACGGAAGAATTGCAGTTTGGAGAGAAATTGGATGTCGGGATTCTTGAAAGCGAAAAGAGAGTCGAATTCGTTGAACAAAGCGTGGAAAAAGTGGACGAACTTGGAGAAGAGTTGTTGATCCAGGCGGCTGATGAAATCGCGTCTCAAAACGAAGAAATCGAAACGGACGACAGCTGTCAGTTACCGGAAAAATCGGAGGAGGTTGTTGAACTGCAAAAGGATTCATCGGAAGAGAAGGAAGCAAATGCCGATGTAATTGAAGAATGTGAAGATAGAGAGTCAAAGGACGGCGTTGGGTTGGTGATTGATGACGATGAGGAGTGGGAGGGTATAGAGAGGAGTGAAGCGGAGAAAATATTCGAAGCGGCGGCGAAATCTGTAGGATCAGGTGATAAAGATGATTTGTTGAGTGATGTGCAGATGGAGTTGTACGGTCTTCACAAGGTTGCTACCGAGGGACCTTGCCGTGAAACCCCGCCCATGGCTCTCATGCTCTCTGCTCGTGCCAAGTGGTAACAAACTTTCCTGTTCGTTTTCTCTCTTTATATGTTTTTGTGGTTTTTGATTTGTTGTGTGCTTGTCTTTCTGTTTGTTGAATTGCTTAAACTACTTACTAGACCATATGCGTAAATCAGTGCACAGGAGTTAATTGTACTTACGGAGTTGTTAAGAGTAAACACTAAATGAACCAAACAATTTAAAATTTTGAGAATCTCGAGTTAAAAGTTAAACAATAAATCTCAAATAAGAGAATGCATATAGTATAATGCGACCTTACTCAAAGATGAACTGCTAATGAAAATGTTTAAAACATTTGAAGAATAATCGAAGAATCAACTGAAAATGTTTAAAACATTTGTATTCGGCAGCCGAGATTTAAAACTATGCAGCTAATTTGTTTACTCTTGTGACAACTTATGATGATATCTATAAGCTTGCGCGTTTAGTGAGAAGGGTAGTGTAAAATGCAGAACTTGTATCTCAATTTGTGAGCTTGAAACAATGTGCTTGTCCAGTCCAAAGTTGTCAGTTAGATCTATGCAAAATCCAGGCAGGTCAACAAAAACTTAATAATCCTTACCTTAATTCAAGACCATCTAGAAACTATATGTTTCTCAAATTAGATTGACGTGAAATGATATATAATATAATCTGTTACCGGAGGAGTTTGTCAAACTTAAAACAGAAAGTGCAAAACACCTTAGGAACTACGCTATACAAAATTGCATGGTATAGCTTGATTGCTAGTTATAATAACAGGGTTGAGAGCCGCTATGTTTGAGTGATGGACGGCACTGCTTACTGTGCAAGGAATGCTTGGCAGAAGCTGGGGAACATGAACCCAGAGGAAGCTATGGAGCAGTATGTCACCCTTCTTTCAGATAGAGTTCCTGGTTGGAGGGAAGAAAATCATTCTGTAAGTTCGTTTTCTCTTTTAAGGCATGGAAAGAGTATGATTTATTCAGCAATTTACACCGTGGTCATTGTTTGGATAATGTTAGTAAAATGTAATTATCTATACAGAGAGATGGTAAATCGGAATCCCAAGAAGCAGGAACACCCAATTTAAGCTCAACTTCAGGCCATCATACAAATTATATGCATGAAAGGTGGTTTGTAGGAGTAAACAGATTTATAGATTTAAACTATTTAACGGTGTTCATTTTTAATTTTGTTTTCCGCTTGTCTTTGCTAACCATATTTCAGTTTCTTCTTGCCCTCACTTCACTTTTGTATCCTACAGGACCTCAGAATCGAAGTCCGGTAACGGGGGAGGTAAATTGACTGGGGGATCAAGCTTGGAAACCGTGGTATGAACAAAAACATTTTCATCTTGCGCTGTCCCTATTTATTCTACTTTTTGATTGATTTTTCCAGTATTATGAAAATTTATGGAGGAATTTGATAGGAAAATTTAATTGTCAGAAAGCACAAACTGATTTGAATTCAATTTTCATGCCATGTATAAATGATGAGGGAGGAATATTGTTCATCATGAACCTAATTTGAATAAAATACCAAATTCATGAAAAGCATGAGCAGCAATTGAAGGGGCAGTAATTCTATGAATCTGTAATTTCAGCTGTGATTACAGTTTTGCCACTTAGATTATTATTGGAGTTGGTTCCTTTATGACAGGCTCTGTCTTATGATATTACTCTAGTCTGTAAGAATTTCATTGTCTTCATTCTGTTAAACTACTCATCATTCACTTCTCAAAATATATTGCATTGTTTCGAAAAGAGACATCTATAACCTATTGACAGATTGAACAGAACATGACATGCTGTTTGGAAATTATATTGCATTGTTTTGAAAAGAGACATCTATAACCTAACAACAGATAGAACAGAACATGACATGCTGTTTTAGATATAATTTAGTATGGGCCTTTGGGATACATTCTACCTATAAGTTAATATACTAGAGTCCTTATTTATTAATTTAACCAAATTATCTCCATTATTGTTAATCTTAGATCTCTACTTGTGTTTTTCAAACAACTCCTTGTGGATTGTATATGGTTTTATCTTTCATTTCTTTTTTGAGAAAAAAGGTCATCTTGTAATCAGACTTCTACCTTCTAGGTTCAAGAGGTTTAATCCTTTACAACCATTAACAACCATTAAAATTGTGAATTTCTTAGCTGATCATATTTTCTTGCCTTGTTAGGTTGAGAAGTACTAGTCTATTTTGTATTCTTGAATTTTATCTCTACTTGGAATCAGAAATACCTTAATATCAACATGGTTTTAACAAGTAGTTTTTCGAAAAATTCAATATTTCCTACTTTTTTGTGCATGTTTGTATCAGCAAAAATTAGGACACTATCAACCAATTTTTGTCTCTTTTTTTTTCTTTCCCTAATGTGTCCTAATGTTAGGTAGGATTAATGCGTGATAAATGAGGAATCTACCATAACTAATCTGTGCTGTATTTGGTGAACATTGGCATGAGATGTTGAATTTACACTCTTTTTAATAACTTAACTCTGTTGTTTTTGATAAAAATCAGTGGCGAGAGTCAGGTTAGTACTCCAAAACACATAAATAAATAGTATTTAACCCGGTTTAGTGTGAAATTTTTCAGGCCAATGAATGACAAATATTGCTTTGCTGCTTGATCTCCTCGACCACAGGGGACATTCTCCTGGGTTTGCTTGACCAGAAACAAGACTAAAATTTATTTCACAAGTGTGTGTATATATATATGTGTGTGCTTTCGGTGTGCGAGGTTCTTGAGCTCTGTTTACTATCATTTATCTGCCCTAGTACTATATCAATGCTTTGTGGTTAAAATAAGCCATAGACATTGTGCATATATGCATGTAAATACATATATATGAAACCATCTATGTTTCCCATATATAATTCATAGCCTTTACCTGGGTTGTAAGTATCATAACAAATAACAATGTTTGTTTTTACACAACAAATTTGCTGGTCAATTCCTTGCTTTTTTTTTTTTTTTTTTTTTTTTTTTTTGTGTGTGTGTGTGTGTGTGCCTCTTTTACCTGATTTCTCACTTTGAATCCCTGAATTCCGTGAAGGGGATGTTGGAGTTTCGTGAACGAATGTCTAAAATAGTTGCACTTGCACAATAATATATATACACAATGTAGTAGAAGTGCCCCTCACGTTTTTAATTGTTAAAAGCTGCTACTACTTTCTTGAAGCTTATTCTTTTAGAATTAGTTCTTGGAGATTAGAGTCACTGACTTTATTTATTGGAGGAAAGTTGAAATTACGTAGTTTGTTAACAAACTATCTAAAGATAGAAATTTGGAAGATTACAATGGAGAAATCTGATTATTGTAAACATAGTTAAAAACTCTAGTTTTGAAAACTAATTCTTTATTGGTGCCTGATGGAACACTACTGGATTCCGGAATATGCCCCTCTTTAGACCGGGATTTTTGTCTAGACCCCTGGCTCTAGAGCTAGAAACAAGGCTGGCACCGGGACCATATCCTCTGCCACCAGTTCCACTGCCGGCACCACCACCACCACCACCTACACCGCCACCACTACCATACCCTGAGCCTGAACCCGATCCCGAACTTGAGCCCATGCCAAACCCATTTCCTCCACCATTACCACAGCAACCAGACCCAGATCCAACCCCACTGCCCACTCCACCACCAGGACCAACTCCAGGAGTACTACTGCCGGTGCCAAATCCACCACCTTGGCCCATGCCACCTCCATAGCCAGAACCCACACCTTCACCTTTCCCTCCACCACCACCATAGCCAACGCCTCCTTCGTAACCACCAGCTGTAATTTGGCCTCGATTGGCAGCCAGTCTGCTATTGCTAGTTTCCATTCCCAACCTCACATCACCTAGCAACCTGACCTCTCTAGTAGCTTCTACAAGCAAATGACTAAAGATCCCCAACAAACACAAGAAAATGAGACTCCATGAAACCAAATTGTGTTTTTCCATGACACACGTAGTTAATTACTCTACCAGATTGAAAGCTTAATTATGTGAACCACGTAATGAGAAGAAGCTCATGCAATACATAGCTTGAAATGGGCATGGAATATATAGGGGGTTTCATGAGGGTTAGGATTTGCAGAAGCCATGGATGAGTGAACATGCCCGTTGAGAGTGTGTGATGCGTGCGAGGTGGGTTCTGGTGATAAGTCCAATTTGCATGAACACAAATTTTCATGGAATTCTTTACAGGAACTCGTTTCTAGAACCTCTGGTGTTATTGAAGCTGATACCAGTATACCACTCACCGGAGGGAGTGGGTGGGTGGGTGGGTGGGTGGGGTGGGGGGTTGGACTCAATAGCCTGTAGAGAGAGCATATATAGGGCAAGCCCAATAATGAATCTTAACAATACTGGGACGCGGCCTATCCAAAAGCCCCGTTGAGAGTGTGTGATGCGTGCGAGGTGGGTTCTGGTGATAAGTCCAATTTGCATGAACACAAATTTTCATGGAATTCTTTACAGGAACTCGTTTCTAGAACCTCTGGTGTTATTGAAGCTGATACCAGTATACCACTCACCGGAGGGAGTGGGTGGGTGGGTGGGTGGGGTGGGGGGTTGGACTCAATAGCCTGTAGAGAGAGCATATATAGGGCAAGCCCAATAATGAATCTTAACAATACTGGGACGCGGCCTATCCAAAAGCCCCTTTGTTAAAACTTCACAAATGGATTTCAAGTCCATTTAACATTTGTTTCTTCTTCTCCACTCACAATTCACAATCACAACTTATGTCAAAGTTTGACAATGTTTTTGACCTTTTTAAAAGCTTTATTATTATTTTTTTAACGTTTTTTTTTGGTGTGTTTTTTTTTCTTTGTTTTAAAAAATAAAAATAGATTAAAATTTCAAAAAAAAAAAAAAAACAATAATAAACTTTTAAATAATAATAATAATAATAATAATTGAGTGAGATTTATTTACAAAGATGTAATAAAAAAAAAAAAAAATTCTTATAACAAAAACTATATTTTTAGTTTAAGTGAGTTGTAACTTGTAACTCTAAATCAGAATTTCTTAAAAACAAAAAAGTACCTAAACAAACTCAAAACTCTAACTTATTAATTAGAAAAATATAAATTTTAACTAAAAAAGTACCTAAATTGAAGAACCAAAAATAAATATATTTTTTATTTAAAAAGAATAAGACTATTTTTATATATTCAATTTTTTTAATTAAGAATCTTGGGGATAGAGATAATTTTTATTTTTATTTTTTAAATTACAACATTTGCCGAGACCCTACTAGCACAGCTCAGACAATTGCTCCAACTAAAGGGGAGAGAGCACCCACACTTGTCAAGGAGGGACAAAGAATATATGTATATATATGCACGTGTGCCATGGGTGTTGAACCTTGGTGGTGGATGCTCAAATTGGAGAGTCCAACCACATTGGCAAGAGACCCGATAACAGATAGAGATAATTATTAATTAGAATAAAAGGGGAAAATGGGATTTGGGATGGAGATTACTTATTAATAGGTAGGAGAGAGATAATTAGGATTTGAGATATATATATATATATATATATGGAGTGATGGACACGGTTGGAATGTGTGTGGATTGACCACTGATGGAGTAATGGGAGAGGGAGAGAGAATGGGTGTGACGGTTGAATTGAGAGGTACTAATTAAAAAATAAAAAATAAAAATACCAGAAGTTAGTCCGGCTTTAAATGGGCCAGCCCTCCATATTGGTCTGTCTCTGGCCACAACTTTATATAGACTTATAGTATAAGTGTGAATGGCATATTATTGAATCAACCTTATTTTATCTACATTTTCTTTTATCTAATCCCCACCAAATCGACAACTATCATTTTCAATGGAGGCATGTCATGTGAAGGAAGCTTGTTACTTGTTAATCATTCCTGATTAATGGGTTTCTTTACCTAATAAGGACCTACAAGGATTAATTTAGTTACTTGTTACTTGTTAATCATTCCTAATAAACCCTAACCCAATAAGGAATTTAGTTAGCCTTAATTTTTATTTTAGACTAATTTGAACTATGTGAATGTAATTGTTGATAGTTGTGAAAATTAGTTCATCACGAGGAGAGAAAGACTATATATATTATACTTTTCTAATCAGAATCGTCATGACTTTATAATTTCAGGACGTTCAACTACAGTTACACATTCACAGTTGGCCCACAGCCCCACATTAAAAAATACCCACACCGAATATGAATGTGTGGCTATGGTTGGACGTTCTTAACTTATAATTTCAGAACGTCATTACTAGAGAACCACCCATATATATATATATAATATTAAGTGGTTGCATAACATATTTTTTATAATACCCAAATGCATATACATCATTTTTTTTTTTTATTAAAATATCCTGCACTAAATGAATCATGAGTTTATTGAGATCGAACATTAAATGCATGGTCCGAATATCTACTTTTACGATTGAGAAATATCTAAATATTTTTAAAATTTTTTTTATATACAAACGGTGGGACTCAAACCCTCCACCATAAACCTAAAAGATTATATACACACAACTAATGTACACATATACCGATCGATATACTTCAATTTCAATCCATTCAATCAAAGGGACAATATTTAAACGTTTAATTAGACATTCAATTCCCTGAACAAACAACAATGAAAAGGAAAAATAACGTGGCCATGTTTTATAGGTTACATCATTTGATAGAAATATTGAATCATCGCTAATGATGACATTAAATACCTACTTTTCCATAAATAAAGTGGTTAGTGGAGTGGGTCATGGGCCGACAAAACAAGAGGCTGCTAATCAAAGTTGGTTAACTTAATGCTTATAAGCTGATAAAATGCTTAAATGATTAAGTTGAGCCTATTAAAGTTTGATAGTGTTGTCAATTCCAATTTGAATATACCATTGAAGGAAAAGTGGGGCCGTGGGGGAGATCCGTTCCCTTTTGCGGGAGTTGTATTTTGAACTGTGTACTTATAGTGATTGATCTTATCGAGTCTCGGTAGTTTTATATTAAAAAAAAAAAAATCAATGCTTCAATGATTAAGTTGAGCTTATTAAAGTTTGATAGTTGTCTATTCTAATTTGAATAGACCATTGACGAAGGAATCTATAAAATTCAATTGAGCAACGACTTGTTGAGACTCAATTTCAATTATTTACGCCAATTTTGGATGGGAAAGTGACCCTTTAGGATTTTAGCAACTCTCTACGGGGTCTATTAATTAAACTTGTTCACATTGTTTTGGTTTTCATGTATTGTACTCAAAATTTGGAGGTCAAAATCCAATTCAAGTTCTTTAAAGCTGATTGATTTTTTTTTGGTTTTGTTTACTAAAGCTTGTTCTTGTGGATTTGATTACCGTGTTTAAGTGTTATTTTTCATTTGTGATAATATGATATTTTATTCTAATCCACTTGAAAATGAAATCAATTTGATTAGTCCCCATTTAATTAAAATTAGAAGAAACCAAATTGAATATGTATCTTCTTTATAAAAATAAATAAATAAATAAATTAATTAAATGAATTGTAATACTACTTTACTCAATTTTTTTTTTGTCTAAATTTATATAAAAAAATATGTGATAAATAATATGTGATAATTAAGTTGTAACTAATATACCATTAATTCGTCATATCATCTCGTAATTTACATATCACATATATTCCATATTATTTAGGTAAATTTGAATGAAAAATAATATTACTCAATTAAATTATCATTTAGTATTTGACCCATAATTTTAAACACCAGTGAACTAATTTTGACTTATTTCAGTTGTTCAGACCCAACAACATTCTTAAAAAATAAAAAAAAATAAAAAAAATTGCTTTAATTTCAAGTCTTGATTGAGTAAACTCATAGGATGTTTGTTGAATTTTTCATTTTTTCTTTTACATATAGATAGAATGAACAATCACAAATAATTCGGAGTTTAATGATGTTTGTTGAATATTTCATTTTTTTTTCTCTTACATATATATATATAGAGAATAAACATTTTATGAACAACCACAAATAATTCGGGGTTTTAAAAGATATATTGGGACATGGATCGAATAATATTGACGCGAAAGAAACACTGCTCTCGTCTAATAATATATATTTATTGAATATTATTAAATGGGTGAAAATGTTAGATATGGATGCTGTGGGGACAAGAATATTATAGAGAAAAGAAAATTGAAGAGTGGGGCATGAGAGTTTGATTCCATAATTGAGCCATAAGAATCCATTTATAATTATTTGTTGCCTTTTCGTACAACTTACTTCTCCTTTTCTCATTTGTTAATTTTCTCAACTTTCTTCATCGGATGATGAATTGATGACTCAAAGGTGATTTAGATGGAAGATGCAATCATGAAAATTATTTTTCTTTTCTTTTCTTTCAATCGAACGTGTCAACATTATTCACGATGTTTTATTTCTTCAAATAATTGAATAAATATTTGGAAAAAAAAAAAACACACAGTTATTTTAGTTTTAGAGAGAAAGAGATATAGTAAGGACATGCACGTTTAGTTTTAATTTAACTTCTTATTCTTGATAGATAGTTTGATGTAACTTTTCTTTTAATACGATCACGATGGAATGAAACTGTTGAATGCTCAATAATTTAGGCACAACAAATAGGAAATAACAAAGTCATTCCGGTCAGATCAAATTTTATTAGAAAAGGTAAGTTTGATCTATTTCCCAAACCTAAACTTGATTCCTAATCAAACTAAAAATAAATAAATAAATAAATAAATAAATCTTCCTAAATTGAAAAAAACATCAAAATCCTGTCTAAAATAGAAAACCAGAAAACCAGAAAAACAGAAAACAGAGGTCAAAACGATATTTTATGGAAAAATAGCAGTCATAAAAGATGCAGAGCTTGTTGATACAGTTCCAATGACATATTATGAAACCAAAATGGACGTCATTTAACCCTCCAACAACCTTCCGAAAGTATTTTACATCAATTTGATAAAGAGATTTAATATGTTGCTGTCTTTTGTAATAATTATAATTGTGTTTTAGGTGTTTTTTTTTTTTAAAGAAAAAAACATGTGTAAATGGTGGACCTTTAAATCATATACCGGTGAGCTTTTAATTATAATTGTTACGTGGACCTTCAACCTTATATTCATAAAGTCACAACAACAAAAATAGTAACGAAAATCTGTATATACACCCCAAATTTAAATATTTTTAAAATACCGATATTATCCTCAAATTAAATTATTAACATTCTAATCAAAATATATTATAATTTGAACAATTATTTTACCTTTTTGAATTTTGGTGACCTGATAAATTTTCCTTCTCTCTAACCGATATGAGAAGAGCTCAACCGGTGCAATATGAGATATTGTTGTCGACCAGAAAACTTGCTATGACTCATGAGTAGGAATATAGATTCGTATAAATTATGCATACACAATTGAGACATAAAGTGTCTTTACCTACTCCTTTAAAAAAAGAAAAAGAAAAAAAAGTGTCTTTACCTACCATCAATTAAAATAGTTAAACTATTGGACCCAGTTGCTATCTAGCAAAACTCTAGAACGGCCGAGGCAACCCAAATCTAGACTTTTGTGCATCGCCTTCACCTCCTCCGGTTGATGATTCCACCAGACAGGCCTTCTCAAGCACATTAAAGAGATAGTTTTCTGTTAAAAATTATTCAACTCTATTCATAACATTGGTTGGTTCAATTCAATTTACTCATTCTTTTGTTCATCAAATCAGATTTGTATGTACATTTTTCTTTTATTAAAATAGTTTTAGATGTTTTTTCCACACCCATTCAATAATAACTCATTTAACTTCATATTATCATATATAATGCAAATAAGTGATTTCAGTAGATGATGGATCAATTAATCGCCGAGATTTATATGAGAACGTTGATGATTTGCCCGACAAACTTTCTGTAAAGAAAAACACGTCAAAAGGTGGAAGAGATTCTGATCTGTAAGGAAGGAGTAATAATGCTCTTAAATATAGGAGGAGAAATTTTAATTATTTTATAATTTAGTTTAAAATTATAAGAAAGGACATATTTGGTAATAAGTGGGGTTTGTTTATAAGATATAGTTTTTTTAAAATTTTAATGGGGTATACGTATAAAAAGGGGTATACATACAAATTTTTAGGGGTGTAAAACTGTAAATACCAATACTCCAACTAAAATTTAAACTGAAATTTAGAAATTTAGAGGCCCATTACAATTGGGGACCCTAGATGGTTGCCTCTTGGGCCTACCTTTCAGAGCCGTTCTGATTCTAGTGCACTTGCTAAATGATATATCGAACCACCGTAAAGTTGACACATCAAGAAAATGAGTGAAATGAGAGAAAAAAAAAACCGAGATGAAAAACTAATATTTACTAATGTGTCAATGTTTCAATGATCGAGTGTATCCGGTACACCGTAGATCTTCCTTCTCGAAAGAGATTTTAAGTTTCAGTGGTTAAACAATATACCTATAAAGTACAAATCACAATATATAGAGATCAATTATTGATGGAGGGACACGGGGAGGGACCCCGTTCCAGCTAATTTCTACGTAAGGTGATTTGATTTAGAGTGGAAGAAACATACGTATCTACATTTCCTTTTCTTATGATTAATTAATATAATTAAAATATTTTGTATAATAAATATTTCTATCAGATTTGAATATTTGATGAATCTGTCTTTGTATTTGCTAGTGCGGCTGCCACACAACTTGTCTTTAGATGATGATATACGTTCAAAACAAATATGATGAAGACAGTGACTGACATTGAAGACTTGAAAAGAGCAGCCAGAATCTTGTAAATTGTAAATTGTAAATTGTAATCCTCCTCATCCGCCTCTCAACAGAAGAGATCGTTGGTGCTTCTTCCACCACAAGAAGATTATGCGGTGAACGGTGTGTTCGTGTGTTGAAGGATTTCATATATCATATACAAATCTCTACTGTTGCAAAAGATACTTATTTTATTTATAGAAAAAGCAAACTTCAATTGCAGATTAATATATCATATCTTTATTTTTTATTTTTATTTTTTCTTTTAAAAAAGAATAATATATCATATAATATTTGCAGTAGTTTTTTTTTATTTTTTTTAACAATAATATCCTTGCAGTTGTTGTTTGTTGAAATTAGCAAGGAAAAGTTTTAGGTGTGAGATTTCCATATATATATATATTCGTTCGAAATCGATCTTATAAGATTGCATTAATCTTGCACATGGGTTTAAATGCAAAAAAGCAAGGGACAAGTGTCTACGTTGATTGGGCAACAGAATGCATAAATTTCGCACGAAATTCGAAAGCAACAGGAGACCTAAGGCCATTTTCTATTATGGATATTGACCTGTAAAAGCATACAATAATGGGACACTTGGCAAGCTTTTGCCCACCAATTATCCACTAACTGGGACTCGTAAAATCATTGGATTATCTTATTTTGGTTTTGTCCATGTTTCTTTGCAAGAAATTTAGACATAGAATCACAAAATGTCATTAAGATTCTATGCTTTTATGGGTTAAAAGATAAGAGAGCCTTAATTGGAAATTGAGATTCAAATGCAGAGTTTACAAAAGATAGCATAGATTCATTCACTCACAATTATTAGACAGTAATTGCGAGATCATGATGTCACAAAAGATCATATTAGCATAAGATTATCAGCCATTTTGACCCTGTTTTCAGTCATGCGTAGAGCTTTGTAAAATTATGTGTGAAATCAAGCAATGCGACAAGAGAATATGACACGATTGATCCGAGTGAGACGAGTATAGTCTCACTGAAATACTTTCTTTCTTTTTTTTCAGGAAATTTGTTGGACCGTATATTCAAATTATGAAATTTAGAAAAGAAAGGATTGACCCACATGTGACAACACCAAATACATAGCTCCAAAATACCTTACAGACATCACAGGATCATATTTTACTTGGGAGTCAAAGCTGGTGGAATCTTATATAAGACACCCATCAGGCATCAGGACCCATATGCCAATTACAAACGAATTGGCTATAGCCAAGCAAGGGCCTGGAGAATCCTTCTTACTTCTATTTTCACTTTACTTCCTTTCTCACACCATTTTCGAATCAAAAACAGCAATAGAAACTCACTGAATTGCCTCAACTCTACAACTCAGGCTTTAAAGAACAGAGTGAGAAGATGAAGTTCAGCCTCCTGCAAATAAGTTTACTGCTGGTTTTCTGTTATGCATACGCTGTGGCCGAAGAGAAGAACCAGCAGTTCAAAAAGACTTATGTAATTCACATGGATAGATCCAATATGCCAGCAAGTTTCGACGATCACTTTCAATGGTATGACTCATCTTTAAAATCTGTATCAGACTCTGCAGCCATGCTTTACACCTACAGCAACGTAATTCATGGTTTCTCTACGAGGCTAACAGTTGAGGAAGTTGAGTCACTTGAGAAACAGCCTGGAATTCTTGCTGTTCTACCTGAAGCTAGATATGAGCTACACACGACTCGAACACCGGAGTTCCTTGGATTAGGAAAGAGTGTAGCATTCTTCCCTGCATCTGAGGCAGTAAGCGAGGTGATCGTTGGAGTCTTAGACACTGGTGTATGGCCGGGGATCAAAAGCTTTGATGATACAGGACTCGGGCCAGTACCAAAAGGCTGGAAAGGAACTTGTGAGGTGGGTAAAAACTTTAGCTCATCAAGCTGTAATAAAAAGCTGATTGGTGCGAGATTTTTCTCAAAAGGGTATGAAGCAGCATTCGGACCTATTGAAGAAAACGCGGAATCCAAGTCACCAAGAGACGACGATGGCCATGGAACTCACACTGCAACTACAGCGGCTGGTTCAGCAGTCTCCGGAGCTAGCCTATTTGGCTATGCTACTGGGACGGCACGTGGTATGGCCACTCAAGCCCGTGTTGCCGCATACAAGGTGTGTTGGCTTGGAGGATGTTTTGGCTCAGATATCGTAGCAGCCATGGATAAGGCCGTTGAAGATGGTGTGAATGTTATATCCATGTCCATTGGGGGAGGATTAACAGATTACTATAGAGACACTGTAGCCATCGGAGCTTTCAGCGCTATGGATAAGGGGATTCTTGTATCATGTTCAGCTGGAAATGGTGGGCCATATTCGGGAAGCTTGTCCAACGTTGCACCTTGGATAACCACTGTAGGTGCCGGAACTTTGGACCGTGATTTTCCTGCCTATGTTACCCTTGGAAATGGAAAGAATGTTACTGGTGTATCACTTTACAGTGGAAAACCATTATCTGGTTCTTTGGTGCCACTGGTTCATGCTGCCAACGTTAGTAATTCAACCACTGGTAATCTTTGCATGACTGGCAGTTTGATTCCTGCAAAAGTGGCAGGGAAAATTGTTATATGTGATCGAGGGGGGAATGCTAGGGTGCAAAAGGGTATGGTGGTGAAAGATGCCGGTGGTGTAGGCATGATTTTAACCAACACTGATGACTACGGGGAAGAGTTAGTAGCCGATGCGCAACTCTTGCCATCTGCAGCTGTGGGTCAGATAGCCGGTGATATGGTTAAGAAATATTGCTCCTCAGATCATAATCCAACCGCCACAATTGCTTCCGGAGGTACACATTTGGGGATCCAGCCATCACCAGTGGTGGCAGCATTCAGCTCTAGAGGTCCAAATCCAATCACTCCGGAAATTCTCAAACCAGACCTTATAGCACCGGGAGTCAATATCCTGGCTGCCTGGACTGGTGCGGTTGGTCCAACTGGAATGCAAAGCGACGCCAGGCACGTGGACTTCAACATCATTTCAGGCACATCGATGTCATGCCCTCATGTAAGTGGGTTAGCCGCGCTCCTCAAGGGTGCTCACCCAGAATGGAGTCCTGCAGCAATTAAGTCTGCCCTCATGACCACAGCCTACTCGACATACGAAAATGGGGGAACCATACTAGACGTTGCCACTGGACACGCATCAACACCTTTTGACTACGGAGCTGGACATGTGAATCCAGTAGCAGCCCTTGATCCCGGCCTTGTCTATGATGCTACCGTTGACGATTATCTAGGATTCCTCTGTGCCTTAAACTATAGCACATCTCAAATAAAGCTAGCTACAAACAGAGACTTCACCTGTGTGTCGAGCAAAGTATACAGTTTGGGGAATTTCAATTACCCTTCTTTTGCAGTTCCTTTGGAAACTGCATCAAGCAGTAAGGGTGGTGCTGGAGTAACAAGCACTGTGAAATACACTAGGACTCTAACTAATGTGGGCGCTAGTGCAACGTACAAGGTATCCATGTCTTCAGAGACTCAATCAGTGAAGATGTTAGTTGAGCCAGAATCATTGAGCTTCAGTGAACAATATGAAAAAAAGAGCTATACTGTGACATTCACTGCTAGTTCTAAACCGTCTGGTACAACCAGCTTTGCTCATCTACAATGGTCTGACGGGAAACACGTTGTTAGTAGTCCAATAGCTTTCAGCTGGACATGATCATAATGCCCTGAAGAATTGGTCTAATAATTAAATCATGGGCAATGAAGTGCCTCTATAGCACAAATAATGGCTCACTTTATGTACAAAGCACATTTGCTTGGCACCGTTTCTTTAATGTTCCAGCAACTGAGCAAGCACCACCAGTTGCGTTTGTAATAGCTCTACAGAGTGCTCAGGGGATTAAAAGAGAAACAATTGTATATAAAAACCATGTAAATGATTACTATGTGAACCTTAATGCATTTTCAGTTTTTTACTTTTATGTTATGTTTCTAAAGCTAGATTCTACAAATCAACTCTACAATATCTCACAATGGGTGTGGCATTTTGAAGTAGCTAGACTGCTAGAGGTTTTTATGGAGTAATTCTTTAAATCTGTAAGATAATGCCATACACAATCATGACCTCCCAATTGGAGATATTCCTAATGAAAATTTTGCAAACAGGATTTTGGCTGCATGCTAAAGCCCTTAGAATTATCTGTTTCTACTCAAGGCACTTCAAAAGAAAATTGAAATTCAGTTTTTACAACAAGTACACTATATAGGCCTCTCAGATACCTTCCTCGGCCAATGATCCAAAACCTGCTTATCTTCCACTAAAAGGAGTATCAGTTGGTACTCAGTTCTTTTCCTCACAGCTGGTAGCAGGTACAATGATTATGCTAAGAAGCTTTCAGCAAAATATAACATTAACATATGCTTACTGAGAATTTCTTCCAGTACAAAGAAAATCTTGGCACAAACTTAACATGATTTCTTTATTGAATGGATTGATCTTTCATAGACACCCCAAAAAAAAGGAAAGGAAAAAGAAATTATTTGGCAGATAGTTATACCATACTTCCTTTTTGATGTAATTGATATCAAATGTAAATGCAGTTCAGAAGAAAAGACTCAGACTCAATGGAGAAAGGTAAAACATGTTCAGGTTTATTGCCAGTATATTATGCCAGTAGCAATTCATTGCTTAGGAAAAATCACCAAATCTGTGTTTAATAAATTAGTTAAAGTAGAAAAAATTACGGCAAGAGAAGCTTAGGAAAAGATCAAATTGAGTTAACCGCAAGGGGTTGCCCTAGGGGTTGAAGGGTGGAGCTCTCAAGCAAGAGGTCAAGGGTTCAATAACCCTTCGGGCTGCCTACCTAGGATATTAATATCATACGAGTTTTATAGCTACCAAGGTTGTAGGATCCATCAATAGTCCCTAGTTTAGAACTTGAGGAACAAAGATAAGGTCGGGGAAATTTTTGTATTAAAAAAAACAACAACAAAGCAAAATAGAGAAAGATTAAATTGAGTTATGTGCTTGTAGCATTAGTTGCTAGTCAGTAATTTTACCCAAATGGTTTGGGAACCTTTCCATGAAACAGCTTTTACCTCCCAAGGTGGTTTCACTTCTAATTTTTCCTTCATTTGAATAATTTCCCCAATTAATAGGAATTAAACTTTGGCGTGGTTGAATTTAATTGTCAAACTATTTTATTGATGAACTGTGAACAAGCACAACACAACAAACTTATAACTTATGTTGCTTGAGCATTTTCTGCATCTAGTAGGAGGGCTCACATTCTTGACTCGATAGGGACAAATGTCACTGATATCAGCCTCTAATCAACAATTTATGACGCAATAATCCAATAACCACAAATTGTGTAAAAATCACTTGCAATATGGCATCCTACCCATCCAAACTCATAGGGAAGAGTGACAATATAAATAAATAAATAATTGAAAGATACTAACTTCATTAAACGTTTCAAGTGCTTGGACATTAGGAATGGAAAATTTGATGAATTAAATTCAAATATCATTCAGAATCCTGTAAAGACTGACAAACTGGGAGATAATATGTATCAAGCTGCCAATATTTGTGTCTCACACCTTCCCAAACTTCTTTTCCTAGACAATTCTTAACAGGCAAGGGAATCAATTGTGTGGAGTAGCCCAAGTTCTCCAGTTCTAAAGAGACCAAATTGCAGTAAACAACATGGAAGAATGCATTACCTCCGCAAAGACCATTGAAAAAAGAGTAGATTCCTCCAGGCTTCAACAGTTTGGGAAGATGTTGGTGAAACTCTCTCAGGTCCTCATAATACTCTCCATAGGTGTCAAAGAATATACCTGGATCCAACACAACGGAAAGAAATTAAGTTGGAAAATTGGGTAACCGGTAACAGTGGCGTGTCACCAATTATATGGGATAAATAGTAATACATTTATGTTACTCAATGGAAAAAAATCCATAAAAGAGATAAGATCACTAATATGACCATATATTAACCAATTAGAGAAGTCCAACCTCATATGAATAGCATAACACAATGGTTAAGAATATAAATTTAAAAGAGGTAACTTTCATATGAATGGAATACCTAACAGTGCATATATGTAACTCCTAGAAGTAAGGTTCATAGATAAATGTTGGGATCATTCGAAAGGCAAATGTATCTTGACTTACCATCATAAGTTTCAAGTTGAGAAAGAACGTCTTGCCAGCGACCAAACACGATCTTCACATTATCCTTCTCACCCCAACCAGTACGAAGCATACGCTCATAAACCTCTGGGTGAGCCTCAACAATTGTGTGTGTAACAGGAGCATACTGCTGAATGGCTGTATCCACAAGACCCATTCCAAATCCAATGTTCAGAATATGACCACCCCCTGAGCAAACAGCCTTCGCGTGAGCCTCCATCAATGGTTTCTCCCAAGCCATCATGATAGCCTTGCTATTGGAGTCCATCAGCTTGTCCTCACTAAAGGAAACCCTGTCTTCCAAGTAAACTCCATCAGAATCACTGTCTTTATTTGCTGCCCTTGCAATTGTTCCCAAAATTAACTCGGCCTGAATTCCTGTTCATTAATGAATAATCATTTGTAAATGTAAAGAAACATAAACCCCAGTTTCAGGTAAAATATATATTTCATTAGCTCTCACTAATAAAAACAAAATAAGATCGTACATACATTGGTTAAACAAAATTTCATTTCTTAAAAATCTTAAAAACCAAAAAGTGGTGGTAGCATATTGTACATCAATGATCAGACCCAGCAAAAAATCAACCAATCTTCGGCTAAAAATCAATACACTAAATATAACAACGGTTATCTGTGAACATCCAAAATTTTCCTCTAATTGATTCATTCATGTAATCAACTACACTTCCAAAATGCTTAATACACACTTTGCTAAAGCCAAAAATGAAAAATGAAAAAATAAATGATATCTTAACTTGATATTATATATGCAAAAAGTCAATTAGAAGTAAATCCTTTGTGAGACATAATTTTAATGACATAAGAACAAAAGAAGGAAGAGTAAAGAATTATTAACCAGCATTGAGGAGGGCTTGAAAAGCTTCCTGGTGATCAGACTCCATAGCGAAATCTCCAGCGGATAGGTTAGATGGAGAGAGAGCATTCCAGGGTGCGCCAGCTTCTAGAAGAGCCTTGACAACGTCGACGTGGCCGAGCTTGGCCGCGTGCATGAGTGGAGTCATGCCGTCGCCGTCGAAGTAGGACACGTCAGCTCCTGAGTCAATTAGAGCACTCACCTTGTCTTTGTCTCCTTCTCTCGCTGCCTCGCACAGTTGCTCTCCTTCTTTCTCCATAGTTGCTGCTGGACTGCTGCGCCTCGCTTTTGCTTCAATACTGTCGATCTCTTCCAACAAAACTAAAAGGTTTTTAATTACACTTGCCTCCACTAAACTTCCGTTTAATATAGAGAGTTCCCCTCAAGTTTCTATAATTACACTAAATCCCATACAGTTTTTTTTCCTTCTTATATTAACTTGACAAAACTTTTCTGATTAGACGGATAACATGCTCATAAAATATGTAAGGTGAGACTCGAACTCTTGACCACCAGGTGTGGAAAGGAGATGCACTACCATATTTGCTAAGAGGTGACCTTCTTATATTAACTTTTAAAACAATATCCAAAGTTTGTTATCTCAAAAAATAATAATAATAATAATAATAAAAAGATAAAAAAAAAAATAATCCAAAGTTTCTTCCTATTTTAATTTTGTCATTTCCTCATTAATGAAGTAAATTTTTTATATAAATATGAAGTTCCCTATGTTAATGTGAGTTCTGTTCCTATAAAGATCAATCAAGTCGCAAACTGTTTAACTAAGATGACTTTATCTATCAGTGTTGATCAATTCTGGAAGGATTCTCCTCCTTATGTTAGTAAGTTCCTTTTATGACGCATTTACTAATTAGGAATGGAAAGAATCGGAATCGAATTCCAGTAGAAAGGGAATGGAAGGGAATCAGAATTAAGTTAATAAATTCCATTCCAGCGTTTATTAACTTTTTAGAAATTAAAAATGGAATGAAGATGATATAAAGTTGATTACAAAAATACCCTTATATATAACATGTTGAAATATTTTTTTAATATAAAAACATAATTAATTTTATGTAATCCACTGTATGTATATTTGAAATTGTAGTCTAAATAACAGTATATATACGTATGACTATATGAGAGATATTTGAGTATTACCATATATATATATATATATATATTAAAAATAATCAAATCAAAGCAACATGAAATTCAAGGTGGTAGAGACAATGTGAATTCAAGATGCACAGGTGCCGTTCACATTGGTTTATGTTCTACAATTTATTTATTTTTTTCTTATAATTGATAGTTCATGTGTATTATACAAATACCCAATAATAGCGGCAATTCCCTTTTTTTTTTTTTTATTAATTTAATAATTCACAGTACATATATACAATTTTTTTGAAAATATGATTTCACACACAAGATAAAAAATTTATTCATAACAATTTCAATAATATAGAGAGATAAAAAGATATGGAGAAAAAAAATGACCGAGAACAATCAAATAGAGACATAGTTGTTTTATTTTATTATTTATTACTTTTAAATGAGGATATTTCAGTAAATATACATGAATTCTTTTTCAATCAGGAAAGGAAACTTGATTCATAGGGTGAGTGGAGGGAATCAAGTTCCCTTTCATTCACGAACTTAATTTCTAATATGGGTGAGGGGTCCAGAGAACTTAATTCCCCATATATTTAGTAAGCATAGGAATTCAAAAACTAAAAACTTAATTCCCTTTTCTAGAAAGAATTTCTGATTGGTAAACACGCAATTAACATTTTGTCGTACTAGTTTGTAAGTTACGGGTTCTTTTAATACAACATTGTTTGTCGAAAAAAAAAAAAATCTCGAGCTTGTTCTTTTTAGTGTAATTTTCGTCATTCTCTCAATCATTACATAGGTCTAACTTCAAGTGTTTGAATGAATTTTTGTCAAAAAAAAAAAAAAAAAAAAATCTTGGCAAAATAATAAAAATAAAATACTTATGGGTTTATTGAATTTGGAATTTGCAACAGATGTAAAGACTGATTATGATCTTTGACCATAATCCTTTGTTCTCTTCCTATGGCAACATTTTATATAACACACAGACGAGGCTAGTTACAAAAGATAGATGTTAAAATCAGCGTATATATTAAATATTAATACGACTTTCAAATTTGAAAATTTGAGGAACGGCCAAAATTTGAAGTCAAAACTCACACGATGGAACTGTATCTATCTGATCGTACGCCACTTTTGACCCAATTCTTGTCATATTAACAAAACGACACCGTTCGAGCGCCAAACATTACAAATATATATATATTATATATACACTCACGGTCACGGGATAACACGGCACAAACATCATCTAAGTTGACGCCACTTTATTTAATCATGTGGCTACGCTGAACTTCTTCTCCAAAAGACATTTATTTCAATTTTTCAAAAAAAAAAAAAAAAAAAAAGACATTTATTTCAATCCACCTTCTACCAGAAAAAAAAAAAAAAAAAAAAAAAAAACGCGATTTTTACGTACTCTTCCTCTCTGTTGCATTTTAGATTATTACAATCGAACGATCTATTGATTTGCTGTATCAATGTCATAGCACAATTCGCTAATTGATTGAAACGAAGATTCTCTCAGCTAGGTTTTTTTTTTGGGTGAAGATAATTATCTCTTCAATTTGGGTGTTAATTTATTAATTAATTATTCGGAGTTAAAAGTGTTGAAATGGCTACGAGTTTTGACCGGTGGGAGAAGGATCCATTTTTCTCTGCGGCTGAGGAAGTTCAGGAATCTGCCGACAGGTAATAACTTCGCATTTGTTCGTTTGTTTTATTTGTTTATTGCTTTTCAAATTCATTGCGTTCTGCAATTTTATATCCCAAAATAATGTTTCGTTTGTGTATTTTGATTAATTCGTGTTCGCTTCTATTTCCAGAGATTCAGGGTATTTATAGTTGTTGGATAAACGCGGTTTGGCTCCATTTATTGAATATTTAGGATTCAGATGCTCCGTTTATTTAATTTTTCTTAATATCCATTTTGTTAACTAAGAATCTTCTATTGTGTGTTGGATATTGAGTTTGTTTGTAATTATATGGTGTACAGGATGGAATCGTTATATAGAACATGGATTCACGTAAAGAAAGATAATTCTAGTATGTGGAATTCGGAGGAACTCCAACGGGATCTACAAACTGCTCTTGGAACTGCCAAATGGCAGGTTATTTATCTCTCTGCTTTCTGCTCTCTGCGTCTTTATCTGTGTGCATGTCTGTGGACTGGAGATTGATTGTTTTTCTTGTAGTGGAATTGTGCTTTTAGTCATGTCAAGCATAGTAAACTTTATTTGGTTTGAATTGAAATGCAGTTAGAGGTGTTTGCTAGGGCTGTTCAATCAAGTTATGTTAAAAGCTCAAGTGATGATTCAAGAGACAGGCATCAAGAATTTATTATTGCAATTGAAGACCAAATTTTAAAAACCGAGAAATCATTAAAGGAATCAGCTCATTCAGATGGCAAGGCATCCCTGCCTTGGGTGCGATTGGATGAAGGGGAGTGCAATGAACTTGCATTGTTTCTGTCTGGACCATCAGCATCTGATGACAAAGGTCTTGTAAAAACTCATGGGAGGGACAATGATATACCGAAACCTTCTAGTCAAGATTCGACACCTGAATGTTCAAAGAAATCAAGCCAATTAAATGAGCAGGGTTCTGTGAAGGCTAGGGAGGAGAAACCATGTGGACATAGGAGGACTGCTAGTGCTAGTGCTGACATTAGTGCTTGGAAGATATCAATTAATGATGATATTAACCAACAGAATACTTCCAATGGACAGCCCACGATACCACCACGGAAGATACCCAGTGTTGCTGGGTTTCTAAACACCATGGAATCTGCAACCAAGTTGAAGTGGCCAAAGAATGGAATTAGGAAGTGGAAGGCAATAGACCGGTTTCAAGATGCCGATACTGCACTATTGAGATCTTCCCAGTTGACCAGGGTGAGTATTTGAAAGCTATACTATTTCTATATTAATTTTTTTTATAACCCAAAAATCCCCTGATGTGCTTAGCGAACCCGAGTTTGAAACTAGGGCCCCCGCCGAACCCTACATTCTTTGGAAACAAGAAATTATGGCCTATGGCCATGTAGGTACTCATTAGGGGATTCAAACCCCAGACCTAGTGGGAACAAACTGCAAGTCTGACCATTCTACTAACCCCTCATGGGTTACTATTTCTATATTAATCTGTCACTATTTTATTATTTATCACCATGTTCAGTATTGCATCAATTGTGATTCTAATTTCTTATTTATTTTCTTAGGGTATAAATGCATGTTATGAAAAAAGTAAGAGTTGCCTGGACAGCAGCGATGACTGTTATGATAAGCAACTCTATGGCTGGTATGGAGTTATTCAAAGACAACTTCAAAGGTCACAGTATCAAATGCAATATAGTCGGCCTGTTAAAGTGACATTATGGATTGCTTTTCTCCTTTGCCTTATTGGTGAGCTTGCTTAAACCTTATCTCGTTTGCTTATATGTTTATATTACACAGAAGACATGCACAAGGCCCACACTGCATCCTAACCATTGTGTATATTGACTTTGGGGTTATGATTTGTCTTCTATATTTCAAGCATTGTGCCAATCAAGATGCATTTCGTGGATATCAGCATTGTTTGAGACTGTGATTGTCTGCACTTATGCTTTGATCTAATTTTAGATCCTCGTGATTGTAGTAATAGTACCAAAACCATGTTTTTTTTTTACTCCACCCACCATAAGTAGTAGCAAACATCTACCTTTGAGTGAGTTTGACTTAGAATTGGTCCTCCAAAGGTCTGTGGGATACTCTGCCCCTGGCACCCAGAAGAATTATTTTTATGTTTTGGATAGGAATTATGCCTCAAGGTTTCTTGTTGGTTTCTTGTCTCCCTGAAACAATTTCCCTCCTTTCTAGGTGTTTCTTGTCGCCACCTTTTAGTCATTATACAGGTGTACTGTGTTTTTTCTATTCACAGAGATATAATAGTTTTTTTTTTTTTTTTTTTTTGGTATTATGACTTGGACTCTCAACTTCTGTTCTAATATTAAAATTTTATGAAGTTAGATTCATTGCAATGTCGCTTTCTCTACAAACTCATAATCTGCTGATAATATGGCAACTTTTTGATTGATTTGTCTTCATTCTTAAAAATGATTCAGAATTAGATGAACCGTGAAATAGAACTTGTGTTGTGATGCATATGTAGGTTGAGCTGCGAAGATCTATTTGTTTCCTTTATCAGTGGAAAATGGTATGTCAGGGAGTGGAATAAAAACTATTGGTTATATAAATGGTCAGGCTGCTAGTTGATCTTTAAATTCTGTGTTGGATAAAGTTTCTTGAGTGTCATGAAAATGTACTTGTGTAGTTTTCAATTTAGCTTAGTTATGTTTTGACATGAAGCATGTGAACACAAAACAACACCCATGGCACCAAATTGCCATTATCTAATACAATTTAGTTTGTGTGAGGAGCTTGTTGGAAGTCCTGTAAAACTTCCTTTTGCTTGTTGTTTAGATAATTTAATAATAAGAAGCTGAGTAAAAGCATTTAAACAACCAATGTCTATTTATCAAATTTGTATGGAACAATGTTTTCCTAAAAATCATGGAACATTCTAAAATAGTTTTAACCATGTCATAATTTATGAAATATGGCTTCTAAGGGCAATTATAGTTATTCTTATTCATGAAAGTTGCTTTCTACCTAATAATAGCATACGATATATCTATTACATATTTAGTTTTCACTTATTTTTCATCCTTTCTTGGCTGAACTTTCTGATTGCCTAGCTAGTCCACACCACATATAGTTCCAAAGTTCTACACACACATTGGATCCTGGTGATGGACTGAGGGTTGTCTTATTTAATTATCGGAGCCAACGCTTTTCCCCCACACACATTTTAAATGCACACTTGTAAGTATAACTGCATATGTTGTTAAAATATGTACACAAGGAGGCATGGACATGAACTCATTATTTCAAATTATTTGGAGTTTTCATTATTATCTTCTGTTTTCAATTTTCATGCAAAGTGCACTAGTATTTAGCAATGCCAGTTTCCACAGATTATTGTTCACAGTAAAAGCAGTCTAGGATGAAGAATGTAAAGCTTTTTTTTTTTTTTTTTGGGGGGGGGGGATGGAAGATGAGATGAATTGCACCATTCTATCTGTTACTGAATTTTTTTTGAAGGACAACCATAATTTTGTAATGAAGGACCCAATATGGCTGTCATAGTTAAATAATTTGATCTTTCAAAGCAGAACTGAGTTTATCAAGGCTTATGCTTATCGATTTTCTCTGCAGGATTGATCGCAGTTTGTGTAATTTGAAAAGTAAACGTATAATCTTCATCCGCCATTTTATATTACACAGCAGGGAGGGGATGAAGGGTATTTGAAGAGTACAGATTGCACACTTTTACAACATCCTAGATAGATGTAAAGGTAGTTATTCTCTTGTTATATTGAATCAAAAATTATGTTCCACTCGTCGTTGTAAGTGGTGATTCACTGATTCTAGAGCCATAAATGCACCAGCACCTTTGAAACCTTTAAATCTTCCTTCTCCCTTTTACTTTCTTCTCTCTATTCACTATTGAACATTTTTTCCTTCCAGTGTTGGTTTCCGGATGGAGAGTAAATCTCTTGTATTTTTGTTATAGGGGATGGCGGAGAAAGTGGACCAGGATCCTAATCTTAGGACGTTAGCTTTGTGTTGTACCTGTAATATAACATTTTTTAAAATCTTATAGAGCTGCATTTGTGTTAAATGTATCTACGATTCATGTAGCGTTAAAATTACACAGAACTCACCTTTGTCAAACCATCATTTTGCCGTTTAACACTAACTATTTGTGTTGTTTGAAGCAGAAATATGACTCGTTTTTATCCGATTTAGATGTTTACATAGAAGAGAACTTAGATGCACAAATCTTAGTTTCAAAGTGTAAATTGCCTGTTCATTTAACCTTGATGCGACTGAGTTATGTCATGAGGTGGCTTGAACTTGTGTTGGTAAGTTGGCCAAATTACTAACCAGTAACATACTACTCAAAAGAGTGTTTATCTCCTTCAACCTTAAACAGCCATTCCATTCGGAGACATTATTACATCTTTCATTGTACCATTCCTCTACAAATTTGGATTGTGCTAAGATTTCAAAACGGCGCATGCAATTTATTGAAATTGTTTCAAAAATGAGGAAAATACATTACGACATTATGGCAAGACAGATGTTTTTTTTTAATCACGTCAAGGAAATGAAAATGCGATCTAATAAAGCATCTGTTCGGTTCTGGTGACAAGTCTGTAAGCAAAGTAAGATCCGGCAACCAGGAGCGGCACGAAGAACTCAAGAATAGCTGTATATGTAGGCCTTTTATCATTCTTGATTACAAAAGCCTCCATCTCCTTCTTTCTGGGTTCCCGGATTGAATCATCCTTGGTTTCCGTCTCTTCGAAAGTGTAACCTCCGAGAACACCCACCTGGTATTTGATCAGCAATTTCTTTGCAGCGTTGCTGTGTCCGATATTCTCAAATTCCTTGGTGGCATCCTTCCCTGCGGACTCTATCAGCACCTCTTCTCCTCCCGGATGCAATTCTAGGAACTTTGTTACATTCAATACCTGTTAAATTTTTTAAGTTAACAAACGTTAAGATATGTATATATATATATATATATAACCAAGAATGATGATACTTGATAAAAAAGCATGAATAGAGATCATTACTCTGCCATTGATAACAAACCAACAATCATTCTTGGATTTGTGTTGAGCAACCTCTGAGAGAGTGAAGACTCTCTGATCAGCCATGTCTTGATTTTGGATTTGCTTTGTTTACTTTAATAGAGCGAGCAGGGTTAAATAATATGTAACAAAATTAAGGTGGAAAAAAGAAGATTTGAAGGCGATGATGCGGAGATAGTTGGTTTTCACTATTGTGCACGTGTGAGCTACCACACTAATTTGATGAGGATTGAGGAGGAAGGTGAGGCACGTGTGGACCTACAAAGATGATCATGTATTGATGCTATTCCTTATTTGTCTTTTGACCGTAGGTTGGATTGTTAAGAAAAAATGACAGATTTTTTTCATTCTTCTGTAACGGTGCTCATTGATTGATCATTGTTATATTCTTCTGTTTTCATATATTAAATTTTGAATTAAATTCTTGGGGTAAGGATTTGTGTGGTTCTGAGGGTCTTGCCATTGAATTATTAACAGCGAGATAAAACGGAAATCAATAATAAATAACGTTTTAATTCTCTACATTGACGTTATATAAAATCTTAGATGTAACGTATGCCGAATTCTAATTCATTTAAGTAATTACTTAAATGAAATACATGTTAAAAGTCTATTAATGAAATTTTCTCACATAATAATAATAAAAAAATTACCCTATTGGCCATTTATTTTATTGTGTACTATCAAAATGACCATTATATGAGAAATTTGGTTCAAAATGACTATTATAGACGAATAGTGTGACCGTAATAGCTATCCTTAGGAAAATTTACTAGAGTGGCCACCTATTTGGTGAAACCATTTAGTGATATGTTACAACAATGGCACCCAATTGTGATTTAAAATTATTATTTTTTTTTAAAAAATAAAATAAATTGTTACAACCTGATTTAAAAAAATCAAAAATCAAAAATCGAAAAACAAATAAAAACAAAACTTGGCGGAATTGGATCACCAAGTTCTGTTTTTATTTTCTATTTTTGAAAAAAAAAAAAAAAAATCTGATCTCCAAAAAAGTTTCAAAAATAAGGTTTATGTCTTTATGATATTATTTGAGATTTTTTGGAAAGGGTGGAGAGCTTAAACCCATAACCTCGTGATACAGGTGTGAGAGATTTACCACCGGACCAACCTCATCTCGTCATGCCTTTGAACCTTCTCAAACTTTAGTAAATGAAACTAGTAAAATGACCTGCGCTTTGCTGCGGGAGTATTATACCGTTTTATATATTATTTCCAATTTTAATAAATTTAATGATCTAAATTATGAAACAAACAAAATTAAAATATAAAAAATATATTAATCAAAAATAAAATGCAAACATATTTTCAAATGTAAATCCATCGTCCTCTATCTCTTCTTCAACTCTTGACCATCCACTATCTCTACCAAACAATTTTTTTTCTCTCAACAATCAACTCATCTCTCATCTAAATTATCTTTTTTATCTTTGTTTTTTTTTCTCTTTCAGACAGAGAGAGAATAATTATTCATTAAAAAAATTTTAAAAAGTAAATAAACCATTTGAAACAACCAACTGCTAGGGCGTTGTCATAATAATTCTATGAACACATCATGTGATTTGATAAATATAAATAAGATACAATTACTTTAGTGGATATCTATTTAGTTAAACTCTATTAAAATGGTCATTAGATTGGAAATTTATTTTAAAATAACCATTTTAGCAAACAATGACCATTTCCATCACACTATTTGTCAAATAGCCATTTTGATAGGTAATAACCAAATGGGTGGTCACCAAGGTAATTATCCCTATAAACAAATTAAGATGAGCACACCACATATATCAAAAAATTCTCAGTAAACAGCAAATCAAAATATCAAACATCCAAACGCTATAAAAATCACTCCATTAGTTGACAACTATGAAAATATTCCACAAAAGTCTCGTAACAAAGAGAAAGATAATGATAAGCTTATAACTTGGAGTTGTGAGCTTTAGTGTCCGGAAGCAAATATCATATAGGGCTTTATTGTCCAAAACCATACATTCATCTACATTTTCAACCAACTGGTGAACAAAGAGGGTTGCATTGTATGATTCGACAACAATGTTGGAAACCTTCAGGGATGGGAACACCAAGAAAGTGAGCATCATTTGGTTTGAGACAAAAATTTTCTCACTTCGTTTTTTCCCTCATAAAATTTTTTTCTCGCAAATCGAGACTTATTTTGTAAATCTGAGACTTATTGGGTAAAATTCGAGATTTATTCTGTAAATTTGAGACTTACTTAGGCAAATTCGATACTTATTTTGATAATTCGAGACTTATGGGGTATTTTTACAAATTTGAGATTTACAGAGTAAAAATAAGATTTTTTTAAAAAAAATTTAGGTCGTCTTCTTCATCCATCAATGGAGGATGACACTATTTCCAGATCAACGATGAAGGCTTGATTTTTTCTCTAAATTTCAACTTCTCGAGAGTTCGTCGAATAGTTTCTTATCTAATTTCAAATTTTGTCCAGCGAGAAGGCTACTCGAGCCTTTGTCTCCAAAATAGCTACTCGATCGACGAAATCCAGCGAGAAGACGTGACGAAGGCTCGATTTTGTCTTTGGAGACTACTCGTCTAATTTCGTCATGCCTTCGTTTCAAGCTAATTTTGTCACTAGATTTTATCGCGCGAACCGACGAAGATGATGCCGTTTCTAGGGAATGATGGAAACTTGTGAAGCTGCTCAACAAAGACGATGAAGGCTCCGATTTTTGGGGCTCCGATTTTTGGAGCTCCTCCATTGATGGAGCTTTGAACTCCATCGATGGAGGTTTTTGAAAAATAAAAATAAAAAGGGACTACTAAGAGATAATTATTGAAAAGTGGGGGTATTTTTGTCCAAAATCAATCTTTGGTGCTATTTAAACTCGAGTTATTAAAGCGATGCTAATTCCAAAAGTCACTCTTTAAAATGTGCTATATTATATATATATATATCACATGCTATGAGATGACTTGAATATGAAACATTTTTAGACTGAATGAACGTTCTAATCACCAAGCCACATTGGGTGGTGGTATATTAGAAAGTTTTGATGGTTGAGATTTTATTTTATATATAATTTTCATATTACATTAGTTATTTATTTTCGAATGATTAAGAAAAAAAAAAAAAGATAACTAATTAATAATTTACAAAGAAATATATTAAAGTTGATTAGTATTAAAAAAGATGGAGAGAGATTGAGAGAAAGAGAGGACGGTGGGTGGGTAGAGAAAAAGAGAGTGAGGTAGGTGGTGATAGTGGGTAGCACGTACACCTAATATAATTTTTTTTTTTTTTTTTTTTTTTTTACAACACGTCAATGGCATTTTTGTAAATAAATTGAAATCCTCTCAAATTTACTGTTCATGTGGACAGTTCAATTTCATTTGGAGTTTTAGTATATAACTAGTAAAATGGCCTGCGCTTTGCTGCGGGAGTATTATACCGTTTTATATATTATTTTCAATTTTAATAAATTTATTGATCTAAATTATGAAACAAACAAAATTAAAATATAAAAAAATATATTAATCAAAAATAAAATGTAAATATATTTTTAAATGTAAATCCATCGTCCTCTATCTCTTCTTCAACTCTTGACTATCCATTATCTCTACCAAACAATTTTTTTTCTCTCAACAATCAACTCATCTCTCATCTAAATCATCTTTTTTATCTTTTTTTTTTCTCTTTCAGACAGAGAGAGAATAATTATTCATTAAAAAAATTTAAAAAGTAAATAAACCATTTGAAACAACCAACCGCTTGGGCACTGTCACAATAATTCTATGAACACATCATATGATTTGACAAATATAAATAAGATATAATTACTTTGGTGGATATCTATTTAGTTAAACTCTATCAAAATGGTCATTAGATTGGAAATTTGTTTCAAAATGACCATTTTGGCAAACAATGACCATTTCTATCACACTATTTGTCAAAATAGCCATTTTGATAGGTAATAACCAAATGGGTGGTCATCAAGGTAATTATCCTTATAAACAAATTAAGATGAGCACACCACATATATCAAAAAATTCTCAGTAAACAGCAAATCAAAATATCAAATATCCAAACGCTATAAAAATCACTCCGTCAGTTGACAACTATGAAAATATTCCACAAAAGTCTCGTAACAAAGAGAAAGATAATGATAAGCTTATAGCTTGGAGTTGTGAGCTTTAGTGTCCGGAAGCAAATATCATATAGGGCTTTATGTTCCAAAACCATACATTTATCTATATTTTTGAACAAAGAGGGTTGCATTGTATGGTTCGACAACAATGTTGGAAACCTTCAGGGATGGGAACACCAAGAAAGTGAGCATCATTCGGTTTGAGACAAAAATTTCCTCACTTCGTTTTTTCCCTCATAAATTTTTTTCTTATAAATCGAGACTTATTTTGTAAATCTGAGACTTATTGGGTACAATTCGAGACTTATTCTGTAAATTTGAGACTTACTTAGGCAAATTCGATACTTATTTTGATAATTCGAGACTTATGGGGTATTTTTACAAATTTGAGATTTACAGAGTAAAAATAAGAATTTTTAAAAAAAATATTTAGTTCGTCTTCTTCATCCATCAATGGAGGATGACACTGTTTCCAGATCGACGATGAAGGCTTGATTTTTTCTCTAGATTTCAACTTCTCGAGTGTTCGTCGAATAGTTTCTTATCTAATTTCAAATTTTGTCCAGTGAGAAGGCTACTCGAGCCTTTGTCTCCAAAATAGCTACTCGATCGACGAAATCCAGCGAGAAGACGTGACGAAGGCTCGATTTTGTCTTTGGAGATTACTCGTCTAATTTCGTCATGCCTTCGTTTCAAGCTAATTTTGTCACTGGATTTTATCGCGCGAACCGACGAAGATGATGCCGTTTCTAGGGAATGACGGAAACTTGTGAAGCTGCTCAACAAAGACGATGAAGGCTCCGATTTTTGGAGCTCCTCCATTGATGGAGCTTTGAACTCCATCGATGGAGGTTTTTGAAAAAATAAAATAAAAAAGGGACTAATAAGAGATAATTATTGAAAAGTGGGGGTATGTTTGTCCAAAATCAATCTTTGGTGCTATTTAAACTCGAGTTATTAAAGCGATGCTAATTCCAAAAGTCACTCTTTAAAATGTGCTATATTAGATATATATATCTGAGACATTGTTAGGCTGATTGAGCGTTCTAATCACCAAGCCACATTGGGTAATGGTATATTAGAAAGTTTTGATGGTTGAGATTTTATCTTATATATAATTTTTGTATTACATTAGTTATTTATTTTCGAATGATTAAGAAAAAAAAAATGATAACTAATTAATAATTTACAAAGAAATATATTAAAGTTGGTTAGTATTAAAAAAGATGGAGAGTGATTGAGAGAAAGAGAGGACGGTGGGTAGGTAGAGAAAAAGAGAGTGACGGAGGTGGTGATAGTGGGTAGCACGTAGAGCTTACCACGGTTCAGTTAAACCGTCGGTTTTGTCCGTGGTTTAACCGTAACCGGAACCGGATTGGCCAAACCGGAACTGAAAATCGAAACCGAAACCGAAACCAATACCATCGGTTTGGAAACCGGTGGTTCCGGTTTCGGTTTCGGTTTCGGTTTCGGTTTGGGAGCATCCCAAACCGTCTGAAACCGACGGTTTCACCGCCCAAAACCGACGGTTTATTAAAAAAAATTCAACTAATCAAACGCTGCCACGTGGCAGCGTCTTTTTTTTAAAAAGTGACCGTTTACTTTTGACCAATTAAAAATAAATAACCAATCAGATGCTGCCATGTGGCAGCGTCATTTTAAAAATTCCAACTGTTCTGACATAATTCAAAAATATATATATATGCCACCAATCAGACATTGCCACGTGGCAGCGTCTGATAAAATGGTGACTGTTCTGACCGGTGCAAAAAATAAAAAATAAAAAATAAATTATCCACCAATCACACGTTGCCACGTAGCAGCGTGTAAAAAATAATTGACCGTTCTGAATTTCTGACTGGGCAACTGCCACATTTTTTTTTTCACCCCTTTATTTCTCTTATTTGCATAATCACCCTTCTCAACTATACTATAAATAACCCCCCATATTTCATTATTCTTCACACCACTCTCATTCTCTCAATTTCTCTCAACTCCTCTCAATCTCAATTCTCAAATTCTCAATTCTCTCTACAATTTTATTTAATTCTTTTTTTTTTTTTTTTGACTACAACAAACATAAAGAACAGTAAAACCATTTTATTTAATTCTCATTCATATATAAATTATTTCTTATATTTTTTACTATCTACTATTTTTTCAATCATCAAATTGATTTACAATATTTATTTCAACAATACAATTTGTTATATATATATATATATATTTTTCCAACAATATAATTTTCTCTCTCATATATATATATATATTCAAAAATATATATTTTTTCAATCATCTTTTTTTTTTTTACTCTATATTTTATTATTTATATTTATTTTTTACTTTTTTTTTTGAATAATATTTTTTACTTGCTTACTCTATATTTTTTACTCATATTTTTCACCTCTCAATCTCAATTCTCAAATTCTCAATTCTCTCTACAATTTTATTTAATTCTCATTCATATATAAATTATTTCTTATATTTTTACTATCTACTATTTTTTCAATCATCAAATTGATTTACAATATTTATTTCAACAATATAATTTTTTCTATATATATATTTTTCCAACAATATAATTTTTTCTCTCGTGTATATATATATATTTTTTTTTTCAAAAATATATTTTTCTTCAATCATCTTTTTTTTTTTACTCTATATTTTATTATTTATATTTATTTTTTACTTGCTTACTCTATATTTTTTACTTATATTTTTCAATGGCAAGTGGGGGAGATAGTTCAAGAAATGTGAACAAAGGAAAGAGTCCAATGCGAAACTTGTTGGAAGATATTGGTGATGCTGTCAGTTACGACGATTTGAATTTTCACCAATTCCTTCAAGATCGGTTTGGATTCGATCCCCCTTCTACTCCTAATCCTCCTTTAACAATTCCCGAGTTCGACCACGCTCAAAATACCCCCCATGAAAATCTATCTAATTCTAACCCCACAGCCTCTTCGGATGAATTTTTTGCAGGTGAAGGTGAAGAAGAAAAACCAATGAAGTCCAAACTCTTCAAAGTGCATATGAAGAAAACTAAGTTAGATAATGGTTTCCAAATCCAGTGCAATCACTGTGGCAAAAAATATAAGGTTGGAAGAAACTTCGAATATGGCACGTTCTGGACCCATATCAAAAAAAATCACCCATCTGAATACACGGTAGCGAGTAACCAATCCCAAATCTCCAGGTACGCAACCCCTTCTAATCAATTATTTCATTACACGACTGAAAACAATAGAGAACAATTAGCATTAATGGTTGCAACTGAACACTTACCTTTTGGTTTTGGTGAGAAAGTAGATTTTATTAATTATTGTCAAAATGCATTAAATCCTGCAATGCAACGTGTTCCTAGATCCACTCTCACACGTACACTAAATGACATTTACAAAAAAGAAAAAAACAAATTGAAAACATTTTTTTTCTGAATTTCAAGGTCGCGTTTCCGTATGTGCCGACATATGAAGCGACAATTTTGGTAGTCATTCATATTTGGGTGTCACATGTCATTATATGGACAATAACCGGGACATGTAAAAAAGAATTCTTGCATTTCGTGTTTTTGATGACTCGCATTTAGCTCAAAATATTTTTAAACTCCTTAAAATCATTTTTCAAGAGTATAATATCCTAAACAAAATTTTTGCTATTGGCTTTGATAATGCTGCAAGCAATACTGCATCTATTCCTATGTTACAAGATTTGTGCAAACCCTATTTTGGGGGTAAATTATTTCATCAACGTTGTGCATGTCATGTTTTAAATTTATATGTTCAAGCTGGATTAGCAGAGCTTTCTACTTTTATTAGACCAATTAGAGATAATATTAACTATATCTGGAGGCATAACAAAATATATAAACAATAGTTAAAATATTGCTCTATGAATAATATGCGTCCCAAAAAATTTTCTCGAGATATTTCCACTCGTTGGAATTCAACTTATAAGTTGCTTTGTAAAAGTGTTGAATATAAGGAACTATTAGTTTCTTTTATTACTTATAATGTTCCTTCAATTTCTCTTCAATTGAACCATTGGGATGTATGTATAAAAATTATTGAATTGTTACGTGTTTTTAATGATGATACCGTTGCTTTATTTGGTGTTTACTATCCCACTACTCATTCATTTCTTATTCAATGTGTTAATATTGTTGGTGCATTCAATGATTGTGATGTTGATGCTCAATTGAGTCCATGTGTTGATGCCATGAGGAGAAAATGGTTACAGTATTATGGGCAGATTCCAAATATTTACTTGCTTGCGTCGTGTTTAGATCCACACTTTAAATTTGAATATTTGCAGGTTTATTTAGCTAGTTATTACAAATGTTTAGATTTAGAAGTTGATGTTCTTCAGTATTGTGATTCTGTTAAGAAATTGCTTTATGAATTATACAATGAATATCTTAGAATATATGGTCCGTCTTTGAATGTGCCGGTTTCACAACCCCAACCCACATCTGATGGTACTAGTAATTCTGAAAAATTTCAATTAAGGGGTTTAGGGGATCGACTGTTTTCCGAAAGAACCAAAAAATTACGAACATCTTCTTCATCCTCAACAGAATCCGAGGTTGACCGGTATTTACAAGACACTCATAAATTTAATGATGACGAATTTAGTATCCAGACTTGGTGGAAGAGTCATCAACAAGATTATCCAATTTTGGCAATTATTGCCAAACAAATTCTTGGAAAGCCGGTTTCTACAGTTGCTGTGGAACAAGAATTTAGTGCAGGTGGAAATATTTTGGACCCAAGACGATCATCTATGTGTCCACAATCACTTGAAATCCAAGCGTGTGTTGATGATTGGACAAAGGCCAAATATAGACAACAAAAACTTCAGCCGGAGATAGTGAACGACTTCTTCGAAGATGAACAAACGACGGGAACGGAAGACAGTGAATAGATTCCGTTCCAACATCCAACCTCCAACACCGAGCAACTAATTAAAGGTAAAAGAACTACGTAGCCTTTGATTCCTCTACATTTATGGATGATACGTAGGCAGCTTAATTATGGTAAAACATTAAGTGCAAGGCCGGTATTTTTTTTATTTTTTATTTTTTTTAATTTTAACTTTATTACATTGTAATATTGTATATTTGAATTCAAGCCCTCAAGGCCGATTTCTAATTTTATTTTATTTTTTGTGAAATTGTAAAGTTGTATTTATTAATAAATGTCAATTTCTTTTTTTCTAAACATTGTGAACTACTTAAATACTTCAATGGAAAATGTTTGTAAATATATTGATTGGGATTTAGGAAAAAAACAATTGAAAAAAATAAAAAATGGTTGTAAATGTATTTTCATTTAATAATTTGTTCATTGGAATTATGATTGGGAAGAATTAATATTGATTGGGATTTGGGAAAAAAAATTGAAAAAAATAAAAAATGGTTGTAAATGTATTTTTATTTAATAATTTGTTCATTGGAATTATGATTGGGAAGAATTAATATTGATTGGGATTTGAAAAAAAAATTGAAAAAAGAAAAGAAAAAATGGTTGTAAATGTATTTTTATTTAATAATTTGTTCATTGGAAATTGGAATTATGATTGGGAAGAAATAAAATATTGATTATTTGATTGGGATTTGAAAAGAAAAAGAAAAAAAAAACTGGAACCGGACCAAACAGGAACCGGAACCGGAACCAGACCAAATCGGAACCGGAACCGGAACCGCCAAACCGGCGGTTTGAAACCGGTTTTTCCGGTTTCGGTTTTAGGTGGCCTAAAAGTCGAAACCGGCGGTTTGGAACCGAAACCGGAACCAAACCGAACCGGTGCCACCATTAGTAGCACGTACACCTGCTATCATTTGTTTTTTATTTATTTATTTATTATTTTTTTTTTTACAACACATCAATGACACTTTTGTAAATAAATTGAAATCCTCTTAAATTTACTGTTTATGTGAACAATTCAATTTCATTTTGAGTTTTATGGGGGTGTATTGGATTGAGATTTTAATAGACAATTTTTGGGTGGTAGGATTTTATGGATTTTTTGGATTTTAAAGACAATTAGGATTATATGGACTAGACTTTTAGGATTTTGGAATTTTTTAAAAAAGAGTCTATGGACTTTATTTATAGACTATTAGGATTATCTAGACTTTATTTATAGACTATTATGATTATCTAGACTTTATTTATAGATTATTAGGATTATTTAGATTTTTTTTATTTTTTATTTTTTATTTTTATGGGCCTATAAATTTGCTAGCTAACACACATACCCAAGTTGAGAAACCCAAAATAGGTAGTGTACATAAACAAATACAAAGGAGCTGGCATAGGTGATTGTTCTTCTGAGTTTAATAAATAAGAAGTTAAACTCTAAAAAACAAATACCACAATAATGTTACTATGTTAGACTTCAACTTATAGGTGATAAAGTTTTTTTCTTTGGGCGATAAAGTCTTTATTTATTTATTTTTATTTATTTTTTTATTTTTTTACCATTCATCTTGACTGTTTTGTTTTTATATTATAAATTATTTTGCTTAAATAACTAAATATTATTCAAAAATATTTTTGACGTTGTTTATCTTCTTCTTCACTCATTTCATGATCATTCATTTCTTCATCCTTTAAATCATTACCTCTATACATCCTGTGCAAAAGAAAAATGGAATCCATTAATATATCAAACCAATATAACTAGCTCAACTAAATTGTAGAAAATTCTAAATAACATTCATATCAGCAAAAGTATAAGGTAAAATAAATTATCAAAGCAGATCGAGGACTTAAACCTGTTAGTATAATATAATTAAATGCTAAAAAAGAATAAACGTAAAAAGAAAACAGCCTTAGCATGAATGTGTATAAGTATCACAACAAGAAAAGTAATAATAATAATTTTTTTTTTATTATATCAGAAAAAAAAATGGAAACTATAAATTCCAGATAGTAGTTTTTAATTATAAAATCGTATATTCGAACTGAAACTCAAACTTAAAAAATCCAAATTAACTGAAACAAACTTTCAAAAAACATTATGCTGCCAACTTCAAGTTAAAGAGTATCCAAGCTGATCTTTCTTCTGGTGTCATCTTAAAAAAACATATCATTCTTTGTTTTAGTGTTAAGCAACTCGACAGCCCTGAAACGAGTAGTGTCATCCAAATCTGGTATATCCTTTAAAGCATCCCATATTATAGTCCCTTTCTCAATCTCTCTGTCTCTCTCTCTTTTCTCCATCAGATTGTAGATCCTTTCGAAATTGGTAGAAATTGAATCAATGCCTATAGATAGATTATCTAGAACTCTTGCATGATTATTGGTCCCGTTATAGCCTGAACTCCCTTCATACTCAGATCTGCTTTGTTTTCTTTGGCCTGTCTTTTCTTTATTAAACATTGAGCCTAAAAGGGCCTCAAATTGAGAAGATGGTTGGAGGGGTGATTGAGTTTAGAAGGACTCGTCAAATGTTTTATTTTGTGGTGCTATGAAAGTATTGTTGGTAGCATAATATGGAAACTTTTCCATCCCATAAATTGTATTTTCTTCATTTTCTAATATACTTATATAAGTATCATCAGCACCTAATGCCATTGAGTCATTCCCAGTAGCAGTTTCAACCCTAACAACTAGCTGTAAATCGTCATAATCAACACTACATTCTGTCCGAAGTTTCTTGTGGCTTGGGTGGGACTAGAAAAGAAAACATACATCTTGTTAATAATTAATATATCAGCCATACATAAAATGTTATAGTAACTACATGGTGCCAAAATTATTGAAAATCATGAACTTAGCTCACCTTCAAGTATTCTTCCCATACTTCATCACCAGCCGTGACTTTCTTTCCAATTGGGTCCCAACCAAAACCGGAGTTGTTACGCATCAACTCATTAATCTTGTTATATTGATTCTTGAACCATTTCATTCGGCTCAAGTATTTTTGAAAACCTAGTTTTCGCATTAAGACGAGGAAGTATGAAGTTTTCTACATTCAGCTTGCTTAAAGATCCATTCGCATCACGCAACCCATTTTTCATAGCTTCAGCCAACAACCTCAACACAAATTGCTATCATCCATGGTCTACTATTGATAGGTATCAGTTTTCCCTTTTCCTTTGCCATTTTCATTTTGTGAATCCCCAATTTCCATCTCAACTAGTACTACAATAAACAAAATCCAAAATAACTACATTATCTATGGATTAGATAGCTAAATTATCTATGGAATTTACGATGTTTTCCAATACTTCTATAACAAACCAATCACAAACCACATATATTTCTACACATAAATTCCAAATACAATCACAAACCACAAACCAAAAAAAAAAAAAAAAAAAAATCTATAAATTAATAAACAAACAGTTTCAAAAAATTAAAAAAATTAAAAAAAAAAAAAAAAAAAACTTACATATTGTGAGTTGTGACTTTGAAGATGATAAGCTCAAAATCAACCAAGTAGTTAGCGATAAAAAAAGCTGGTGATAGAGGACCTATACTTTTTTTTTTTTTGGATATAGAAAAAAAATGGTTATGTTTGAAAATATAATTTTTTAAATAATTGATCAAATATAATTACTTCTATTCAAATTAACAAATAATAATAAATAATCAAACGTAATTATAAAATAAATAATAAATAGGAGAAACTAAAAATTAACAACCTGAAACTCCGCCCAAACCTATGCAAATCACGTGTAACATGTTCAAGATTTCAAGTGCTAAACATATTTACAAGGGAAAAAAAGGTAAACCTAAAAAGATAAATCAGCTATTGGTGTTAAAATATATAATCACAGACTTTTATTTGAATGACTTTTATTGGTATATATATATATTCAAAAGTTTGTGATTTTAATTGAACGTATTAGCAACAACAAAACACGAAAATCAACATACAAAGCAGAAGCAAACCAGCTACGTACACGGGCACACGAGAAAAAGATTACCTGAATCGGGTCTGTTGTTAGGGTTTCTTCACAACCTTGTTGCTATTTTCTGAAAAGTCTTGAGTAAGCATAAAAAATCTGATGTGAAAAGTTAAGACAATTTTGGGTATTGGTATTTATATTTATCACTAAAAAGTTTAGATAATCCATATTGTCATGAAATCCTATAAATCTGAATCTCAATCCAATTATACCACAAGATATTATGGACTTTTTAAAAAAATCTTAAAAGTCTGGATCCAATACCACAAGATATTATAGACTTTTTAAAAAAATCTTAATAGTCTAGATCTAATACCACAAGATATTAATGATTTTTAAAAAAAATATTAAAAGTCCTAATCGAATACCACCAGACTTATCTAACATATTAAAAAGTCTCAATCCAATACCACCAGACTTTTATTTCCTAAAATTGTCTATTAAAATCCCAATCCGATACACCCTCCTTAGTATATAATAATATAATTGTGAATTTAAATATTGTCACATACATGCATCTCTCATCGTAATACATAGGTAACTTTTAAACAGGGGAGTAGGGGAGCAATGAACGTGAAGCCTAACTCACAATTCTTTGAGCCCAAAACATTTTCAAAACTTTTGGGCCGCAATTTAACATAGCAGTCTAGCAGCTTATCACAATCGACTTTCAAGATATGGGCTTCGGGTCCGTTGCACTTTGCATTATTCTTTTTTCAATTCTTTTTATACCGAGTTCTTTACTTCTTTGTGATATTTTGATAAAGGAGCATAAACCCAATATCTTTAGTCTCGTTGAGAGATTATACAGCTTTCTCTGTATCGTCTCTCGGCAGTTTGGCAGCAGCTTTTGGTGAAGACAATGGTGATTACTAACTTCAATGGAACTGGTGTTGGATTAGGTATGTCCATCAAAATTTCTTATAATAATTCAGCATATAGCTGTTCATTATAATTGGGTCATTTGTTGAATTGTTTATTATTTTTTTAATGTTATCTGAATCAAATTTTCGATTTGTCGCTATTATTTTTTTTTTCCAGGTTTTGGTGTCGGTTGCGGATTTGGTGTAGGATGGGGTTTTGGAGGTCTGTTCTTATCATTCAACTTTCTTTTATGTTTTCAATATGCAATTGGCTGCTTGCTCCAGTATTTTTGGATTGTATAGTGTTAATTGTTTTTATTTGAGAATTCAGCATTAAGTTCAAAGAAGAAGTAATATATACTGTATTGTGATCATTCAAATAATTGGATGTTGTGGCTTTAACACTAGTTTAGTAGGAGAGAAAGGAAAGAAGTGGGAGTTGTGAAAGCGAAGTATAAGGGAAGAAAACATTAGTTTGGTAGGAGTGAAAATACTAAAGGAGCACGAGGTGTGAAGGGGAAGTGAAAGGGAAGAAAGGAAGGAGACTTGTCTTCCTTCCATATGTTTGCTCGACAGAATTAAAGGATCATAAGGAGTAAAACTTATTGTCCCAACCAAGAAATCGTAGTTTCTAATCCATTTGAGGGCACCTACTTGAGATATTATATCCCATGAGTTCTCCGACTACCAAGGTCATAGTCCCCGACTGCCCTTTCTAATTTAGAGGTGTAAGGAATAAGAAAGAAGGAGATTTTAACTTGTTACTTTTTGGTATCCTTCAAGAAAGCTAGGGAGTAGAAGTCATTTCTGTTAACTTGATCATTATATTGTTATATGATAGAGTTTTATATCTTCTTTCATATTTATGATATTTATCTAGAATAAGGTTAAAATAATGACAAAAATACCAAATGAGTGTTTCTTTTCTGTCATTTATGGAAGGCCGAGGTTTGTGGGGTTGGAATTTGGAGGTATTGAAAATACTCTCTCTTCCTGGGTTCCTCCCTTCTCATAACTTCATTCCATCCAAGAAGAGGAAAGTCTTCCCTTTATCCTTTCCTTTCCTACTTTATGAAGTGTAAATTATCACAAACTGTTTGCTGTTTAAATCAGTTACAGCATTTTAGTTTTAGTAGGTCTTTTACCCTGCATAGTATGCAGGACAAAGCCAACATAAAAAACAAAGTTGCCTCCATGGAAATCGTTAACTATTTGATTTTTCCATCAAATTTAAGAAAGTGGTGGTACTGGTTATCGTCATGTTTATGTGACATGAAAAATGGACTGCCAATTCCTTAAGTTGACAAATATTTTGATTATAATGCTGTGTTGATTTGGGAGTTATGACTCTTGAACCTAGCAGTGTATTGTTTACCAAGTCATTCAATAAACTCACACTACACTTTGTCTACTAATCATCTCTACTGTGAGGTGACATGGGGAATTTGTTCATCTAATTAGTATAGTTGATTTCTTTCCTCTTTACTTGTTTAAGTCTTTCTAATATTGAGAACGGAGTTTGAGAACAACCCTTTTACAAATTTGGTCAGATAGGGAAAGTAACAAATTTAGCTGATATAATGCTTAGAACTTTGTAGGTGATGATGCCTTTCTTAGACGAAATGGTCAATCTAAGTTATATGAATTTAGGTAGAGATTTGAAAGGTGCTCCCTCTCTACCCAATCTCTCTTATTTCTGGGCTCTCGGTACTGGAAATAAAGTCAAGCTTAACTCTGAGAGTCAACTCTACAAGAAATTGAGGTCCTTGTTATTGGATGTTAGGGACTTCTAGGTACTTATAAACTAAAGAAAAGCCATATCTCCTTGGTGGCAATTCGAAAGGGAACTGAATGAAATGGAAGGATTGATTTTTGTTGACGAGTTAGAAGTAGGAGAGAATGATATTCTTGCTCACTCCATTGGATGCTTTATTTTGGTTTTTGGGAAGAATAATAGCAGGGTAGAAGTATATGAGGCCCTTTCCAATAATGTATCTTGATGCTTTGTTAATGGGTCAGGATTCTTTATATCTTACTCATGAAGGGGTTCTGCTGGTGGGCAATTGATGTTTGGCATAGGCATGATCCAACAATTTTGGAGTTATAACACTTTGAAGAGAAATCCCATGACTCTTGTCCATTAAGTTGGCAAAATAAGGACAACCTTCTACATCTTGTTATGTGCTTTGTTCAATTCACTGAAATGATGTATGGCAACTCAAATGAATTGCATAATATCTGATGAAATGTATTTGATGGTTGTGGTTTCTTTTATAACCTGAACCTTGTTAAAGACTTACAATATGTTCATATTTCTGAATCAAGCTTCACATTTGCTAATTTATAATGCATCTCTCCGCAGGCATGCCATTAAACATTTTGGGACTTGGTGCAGGTATTATAGACCGACTTTACGTAGAGAAAATTCATTGATCTTACTTTTCTATATTTAATTGTGCTTATCGCATCAACCTATGGGTGAGTCATTCACATTTGAATATGGTTTTGAAGGTGGGGGCTGTGGGGTTGGATTAGGTATTGGTTGGGGATTTGGCACTGCCTTTGGTAGTCAGTATCGCTCATCAAGGGTCACATTCCAGGGCTCAGAAATTGACAGTAAGGATCAAAGTGATGGGAGGGAGTTGAAAAATATACCTGAAAGCAGCGAGAAAGTTCGTGCTTCACATTAGCTTCCCAACCCAAGTATGATTCCACATAGAGCAAGCCAAGAGAGCACGTTGGGGATCTTTAGGTTTCAGAAATGTCTAATGAATAGGTAAAACACTGTCAACCCATTAATTTGTTTTGGCTTATAAAATTCTGTTATTCTTGTAAAAAACAAGGATGGTTTGATACATAAGTCAGCCTTTGAGGTCCATAAGCAAGCTGATGTTTATTGGAACCCTTCTATTTCTAATAAAAAATTTCTTGTTTTTTATTTTATTTTCTACAAAAGAAGAATGTTATGTCTAAGAAGTGCCCATTTTTTTCAAGCCCAATGTTATGTAATACTAGTGAACTTGTATGTTATAAATTATAATTTTAATCAACAGAGAAAGACCAAATCATCTTTATAATGCTTTTGATTTTTTTTATAAATTCTTTATTGGAAGTATTAGGTGGATTGATGACAAATGGTTTATATTTCCCTTTTATTCATTGCCTCACATAAAATCCCATTACACCAAAAGCAAAGCTAACATGTCTGCAACTATGCTTCTCACAAGAAACTTTGGTGTATGTTTGGTATGGCTTTTGATGTTTTTTAATGCTAGAAGCTATTTTGAAGTTTTTTTTAGTTGTTTGGTAAAACTCAAAACAGTTTTTTTTAATATATGAATTGTTTTAATAACCCTTTATAAAAGTCATTTATGTCTATTTGAAGAAGTCTAAAATTTGGATTTTTCCAAAAAGTTTTTTTTTGAGTATTTTTAATACATATGAATTGTCTTAACTACCCTTTATAAATTTTAGATATTTTAGTTTTGTAATTTATACAATCAAAATCCTTTTTTGTTAGAAGGTTTACCCATTAGAAGCGCTACTACAAAAAGAGACAAGGATCCTCTGTCGAGCTTCTTCTCTGCTGAGCTTTAAATGATCAATTGACAAGTGTCTTTTAAAATAACGTGTGGTTAGAATTTACTCTTATTATTTGTCCCTCTAACTAAAACCAATACTACATCGTTTTATAAGTCCATACACCAAACCCTTAAAAAAAAAATGAAATTTATCGGTCTGTATTTTTTTTTTTAAACCATATCATCTTCATCTTCTTCCCACTCCACCAATGGATGAAATAAATCTATATTTCTTCTCTTCTATCTTCGAATCTCGAATAACCCAAACAAACTACCTCTCCTCCTAAAATATATTTGGGTTATGATTTCATAAATAAATAAATAAATTTTGGAGCCTTCGTTCCAAATTGTCCTATTGTGTGTATTCCATTTTTTTTTTTGGGTGTGGAAAAGATCTGTTCACCTAGATCTCTCTCTCTCTCTAAATCACAATAAATCTCTATTTCTTCTTCTCTAAGGGAATTCTTTTGGGTTCTGATTTTACATGTTGATTTTATAAGTTTTTTTCTTCTTCTATAAAATGAATATAATGTCTAAATCATACAATAGATTGATCATAAAATGTTTGAGTTTTGACTTGGGAAATTCTAGGAGTGAAAGTGGGTAGGGACCAGTTTTAAAGTGGTGAAAAACCTGGTTTTCAACCCAGCGAGAAGAATTGAAGTCCAAATCGAAAAATGGAACTTGAATCAACCCACAAACCCTTATAATTAAAATTTTGTAATAGGATTTTATGGATTTTCAAAAGCTTAAATTTGTAGGAACCTTTTTTATTTTTTATTTTTTGGGGATTAAATGAATTTTGTTATAAAACGCCAAAAAGGTGTAGTTGGGTATGAAAAATTGGGAATAAAATGATAAGAATTAGGGCCTGTCCTGCCGGCTGTTTTCAGCCTGTTTTCCAAAAATGATTTCGAATTCACGTCCTATAACCTTTTTTCATTTTATTTTCAAAATTCAAAAACAAAATGAAAAACAAAACCAGTGTTAAAATTGGAAATTTTGAAAAACAAGAAAACAAAAAAAACTTGTTTTTCATGAATTTGTTTTTGTTTTTCATATGTAGTGGGTCCCATATCATTAATATATATTTTATTTTAATAAAAATTATTTTTTATTATTATTTTTTTTCTCTTGAACCAGACCCCATCAGCCATTTTTATCTTCTCTCTCCTCTTTCATCTTCTTCTTCTTTCTCTTCTTCTTCTTCTTCTTCTTCTTCTTCTTCTTCTGCCGCTCGCCGCTGCTACTGCCGCCGGTCGTCGCTCGCTGCTGCTGCTGCCGCCAGTCGTCGCTCGCCGCAGGTGCTGCCGTTTTCTTCTTCTTCTTCTTCTTCCTCTTCCTCCTCCGCTCGCCGCCGTCTTCTTCTTCTTCTTCCTCTTCCTCCTCCACTCGCCGTCGATCTGCTACCTCTCGCCGCCGATCGCCGCTTGCCATCGCCGATCTGGTCTTCTTCTTCTTCTTCTTCTCCTTCCTCTTTCTTCAACTGGTAAGTTTTGTTGAAATTATTAATTACGTTAAAAAAAAAATTTGGTTAATTATTTAATCAATTTGTATATAATTGTTATAATATTAAACAAATGGTAAAAATTGATATTTCAATTTTCGAAAGTTTTCGGCTATCCTACTAGACGCGTTTTTTCCGTTTTTATTTTCAAAATACGGAATCCAGTAAATGCTACCAGACGCGTATTCAGAATTCAAAAATGAAACCAAAAACACTGTTTTCATTTTCATTTTTCATTTCGAAAAACAAAAACAGAAAACGGCTTGCAGGACGACCCCTTAATCTTGGCCATCCAATTTTAATAAGGACATTAGTTAATTGATCCTTTAAAGCTCAACACAGCTCGACAAAGAATGAACTCAGAAGAGAATTCTAGTCCCACAAAAAAATCTACTTGAAACTCTACTTGAAAAGCCATACCAAACAGATCCTTAGTTCTTTAATCAAATGGGCCCATTAAAAGTAATCAAATGGATCACATTGCTGATTTAGGTTTGGATTAGTTTAATATTTGTTAAGATAGACTGGTCGGGTCTGATAATGGCATATTGATAAATATATAAACATAGATTTAAACTAGTGTCCAAAATCACTTGCGTTTAAGAAGAGTAGATGTAGAAACGTGTCATTTTTGGATAAAGAGACGATAACAGCCTACACTTTCCATATAAATCCACGACAGCTTGGTTTTTTTTAAGTATATCATAACCATCGGTAGAACAATCGGTAGAACAATCGGTCATCGGTGGCCGGTGGGTGTGTCATTCTTATCAACCTATAAATTTCTCCATATAAAATTTGAATCTCTGTTGTCTTCGAAATTTGACTGTTAGCTTCCTCACCCAACTTTTAATAACAATAATCATCATCTTTTGCTCTTCCTTCTTCTGCAATGGCGATGAGCTGGTGGTGGGCTGGTGCTATTGGCGCTGCTAAGGCAACTCCGAAACTCTGATCCTCTTACGTTCAATTTGTTTTTCTTATTCATAATTGACGATCCTGATTAACGTTTTTTTATTTTTATTTTTCGATTTTGCAGAAGAAATTCGAGGAAGATGAACAGCCACGAAACTACGAGAGCGTGGCTCTCATAGTGGGTGTGACCGGAATCGTCGGCAACAGCTTAGCGGAGATTTTACCGCTACCCGATACGCCCGGTGGTCCGTGGAAGGTCTACGGAGTAGCACGACGGCCCAGACCCAACTGGAATTCGGACCATCAAGTGGAATACGTCCAGTGCGACATATCCGACCCGACTGATACCCAATCCAAGCTCTCGCCGCTAAACGATGTGACCCACATCTTCTACGTGAGTTGGGCCAACAGATCCACCGAAGCCGAGAATTGCGAAATTAATGGTGCTATGTTCCGTAACGTCCTCGAATCCGTGATCCCAAATGCGCCAAATCTCCGTCACGTCTGTCTCCAAACGGGAACAAAACATTACATGGGTCCATTCGAAGCTTTTGGCAAGATCCAATCTCATGATCCACCTTTCACGGAAGATATGCCCAGATTAGACGCACCCAATTTCTATTACGCACAGGAAGATATATTGTTCGAAGCAGTTGAGAAAAAAGAGGGCTTGACTTGGTCCGTACACCGCCCTGATACAATATTTGGATTTTCACCGTATAGCTTGATGAATATGGTGGGTACACTTTGTGTATACGCAGCTGTGTGTAAACACCAAGGAATTCCATTGAAATTTCCTGGGACTAAAGCTGCTTGGGAGTGCTACTCGATTGCTTCGGATGCTGATCTAATTGCAGAGCATCAGATATGGTCTGCAGTGGATGAGTATGCGAAAAATGAAGCGTTTAATTGCAACAATGGAGATGTGTTCAAGTGGAAGCAGTTTTGGAAGGTGTTGGCGGAGCAATTTGGGATTGAGGAATATGGGTTTGAAGAGGAGGGTGAGAGAGTGAAGTTGGAAGAGTTCATGAAAGACAAACAAGGTGTTTGGGAGGAGATTGTGAGAGCGAATCAGTTGCAGCCAACCAAGTTGAATGAGGTTGGTGTTTGGTGGTTTGTGGATCTTGTGTTGAGTGGGGAGTCTAAATTGGTTAGCATGAACAAGAGCAAAGAGCATGGTTTCTTGGGTTTTAGGAATTCAAGAAACTCTTTTGTGTCTTGGATTGATAAGGTCAAAGCTCACAAAATTGTGCCTTGAAGTGTTGGGGAACTAGTTGTGTTTTGATCAGTGTTGTGGTGGTGGTGATTGTAATCTGTATGGAATGCATATTCCTGTTTTTTGTTGTTGAAAAATAAGCCATCAAACAGTTGGTTGCCTATTTGTGTTTTCGTTCAAGTTTTATTGGTCAATTGATTATATTTTTAGAATTCAATGTTCTTCAAAGATTCAAGTTAGAAATAAAATGATCCACATGGAGTTTTTGCCAAAAAAATTGAACAAAACCTTCAAACAGTTTGCACAAGTTGTGTCCGGGTTTTGTTGCATAGTTGCAAACCATGCACCATAAGGAGAATCCTTGTAGAAACATCAATTCTTAGATAAAACCTCATTAGGGCACTCTTGAGAGAGTGACCCAAAAAAACACAGCCGACAACATCAATGAAAACTCTTTTATGACATGTATTTTCCAAAACAGTCACTAGATAGATGCCTCTAAATCAATCTCTTCAAAATCACCACTTTGCTTGCTTAGAAACACCCCTATTTCCTTAGTCGTGCAAGTGAGTGGAACTGGATCATTATGATTTATGCAACTGCACCCAGAAATCCCACCCATTTGAACTTCATTTTTGAAAAATTTCCAAACCCATAAGGAGCTTCTAAAACCAACAAAGATTTGTCAAAACTCCGTGGACAAAAAAGATTTAAAAGACAATGAAATCAAAACAACCAACCTGGCATATTACAGCTTTTTCTTACGAGATTGAGCTTCATCGCAATCAAACAAAGCGCATCTTCATGGCATCAATAGATTTAAGGAACTATCTTGTAACTTTTCAGCTTATCAATCCAAGTAATGAAGGAATTCTTGGAATTCCTGAAACCCAAGAATCCATGTTCCTTACTCTTATTCATACAAAGCAACGCATTCTCCGCAGTCAACACCACATCAGCAAACCACCACTGACCAACCTCCTCCAATTTGGTGGGCTGCAACTCGTTCTCTCTCACAATTTCTTCCCACACAGCTTCTTTATCTTTCATGATTTCCTCCAACCTCACTCTCTCACCTTCCACAAAACCATAATTTTCTATCCCAAATTGTTCAGCCAACACCTTCCATAATTGCTTCCACTTGAATACATCTCCATTGACGCAATTAAAAGCTTCGTTTCTAGCATAAGGATCCACCGCTGCCCAAATTTGTTGTTCCGCTATCAAATCTGCATCCGAAGCAACCGAGTAACACTCCCAAGCTCCTTCGGTCCCAGGAAATTTCAAAGAATGACCTTCATGTTTACAAATTGCTGCGTAAACACAGAGTGTGCCCATTATGTTCATCAAGCTATACGGAGAAAATCAGAATATCAATTGTGGTCGATGCACGGACCATGTCAAGCTCTCTGTTTTTTCAACTTCTTCAAACAATATCTCCTCTTGAGTATAATAAAAGATAGGGACGTTTAATCTGGGTAAATCCTCCGTGAAAGGCGTATCATGAAGCCAGATCTTCCTGCCAAAAGAATTGAAAGGACCCATATAATGTTTTGCACCAGTTTGGAGGCAGATATGGCGGAGATTAGGTTCTTTTGTGATTAGAGCACGAAGCACGTTGAGGAGCATCGCGCCGTTGATCTCGCAGCTCTCGGCTTCAGTGGATCGACTAGCCCACGTGACGTAGAAGATGTGGGTGACATCTGTGAGCGATGAGAGCTTGGATTGGGTCTCGTTCGGGTCGGATACGTCGCATTGAATGTATTCGATAAAGTGGTCGGAGTTCCAGTCGGGTTTGGGCCGTCGAGCCACTCCGTAGAGCTTCCATGGACCACCAGGCGTATCAGATAGTTGCAAAATCTCGGCAAGGCTGTTACCAACGATTCCGGTGACTCCTACTATCAGTCCAACGCTTTGATAATTACGCGGCTCTTCATGATCTTCTTCGAATTTCTTCTGCAAAATAGAAATTTAAAATCAACAATTGGAATTTGCAACTGTATAGTCTATCTATACGTAAATGGATCGAAAGACAAGAGAGTTGATCTGACTCTGGTAGCACTAATAGCACCAGCCCACCGCCAGCTCATTTTTTTTTTGGGTTAGATTTGGGAATTCGACGTTGATGCTAAAAAGAGCTGCATTTGGAAAATTTGATGAAAACTTTGGTTCAAACTTACATAGAGAAAATATGCAAATGACTAGAGCGTTGACCTCTCTCAGTATTAATTCATGTCTTCAAAAACCAAGCACCGGATAAAGTGTGAGTGCCGCTTTCACCGGTGGAAGAAAATCTTAGTGCACCGGGTATATGGACCGAGTGTTGTACCCGATTACTCATATAGTTACACCTTGACATGTGTTAGCTTTTTTGTTTGATTTTTATATTTTTTCATCATCATTTTATTCCTTTCTCTTTCATCCCATCAAATTTATTATTATTATTTTAACTGACACATGTGAAGGTGTTAACATCTGAGTGGTCGGATATAACACTCAGCACATACACCCGTGTAATGAAGATTTTCTCTCACGGTTGGACATATTGTTTAACAAAATTTATATTCAATAATGTAATTTCACGTTCGACATTGCACATTTTACAAGCATGATCGAAAGGTGTTGTGAGAGCAGAAATAGTTTTTCAAATAATAATTTCCAAAATCAATTAAGAAAAGTAGAGTGATGTTTTTTGGAGTAATTGCACAAACCTCCCTTAATTTTAAGCCTAATTTCAGTTAAAATAATGTTAAATAGATCTTTTGGTTAAAATTACACAAACCTCCCCTAGCATTGGTTGACTTCCGTTAAACTTAATGTTTGACCAAAATTTTAGAGTAAAATAACTTTAATGCCCCTATTTGTATTATTTTAAAACCTAAAATAAATAATCAAATAAATATTATATAACAAAATCAATTTTAATAAAAATAATGACGATAATGTTATTATTTTTTTAAGATATTCATAGCCCATTTTCAGAGATATATTATATAATATATAATAAAAATGTTGAGGATAATGTGCAATTAACCCAAAAAAAATAATAACAACATTTTTATTATATATTATATAATATATCTCTGAAATGGTGATGAATATCTAAAAAAATAACAACATTATCATTATTATTTTTAATAAAATTTTAAAATTTTATTATATGATATTTATTTTAGGTTATAAAATAATACAAATACGGGCATTAAAGTCATTTTATCCTAAAAGTTTGGTCAAAGTTAATTTTAATGGAAGTCAACTAGTACTGGGCGAGGTTTGTGTAATTTTAAGCAAAAGGTCCATTTAGTTGCAATTAGGCTTAAAATGAGGGGAGGTTTGTGCAATAACTCCATGTTTTTTAATTGTTAAAATCTGAAAGTGTTTGTTAGGGCGCGTTCGGTAATGTTTCTGAGAAGCGTTTTTTGTTTTTCGAGTTGTAAAAACAGTGAGAACCTGTTCGGTGGAACATTTCCAAAAACAAAATTCAAAAACAGAAAGAACAGTTTTCACTTTTAATGAACAAAAAAGTGAGAACATTGAGAACACCAATTTATAGTTCTCAGTATTCTTGTTCTCGTTATTCTTAACACAAAAAAAAAAAAAAAAAAAAAAAAAAAAATTTACTCAAAAAAAATAATCCAAAATCCAGCACTGCCACCATCCAGTACAAATCCAAAATCCAAAAAAAATGAATAAATAAAAAAAAAGAATCTTGTTGAGATCAAATCTGCATCCATACTAGATCCATCTTTTGGATCTTCATGAACAACCCATCATTGCCACCATCACCAAGACCCAAATCGAAACCATCATCTTCCAACATTACTCAACAAACAAACCCACATCGAAACCAAACCCATATATCGAAGACTCTCACCGCCGGCCGCTGGATGAAATAGAGATAGATGAGGAGAGAGAGAGAGAGATCGACGGTGGGAGGAGCTGGTTTGGTTGGGTTCGATCTCCTCAACCGGAGAAGATTGGCGCATCGTAGGGTGGTGGCACCGATTGAGATAGATGGTGGCTTCAGTCGGCACATTGATTGATAGATTTTCTTACCCAAAAAAAAAAAGGAGTGTTTGGTAGCAGAGAAACTTCAAGGACGAAGAGAAACTTCAAGAAGAGGAGAAAAAGCAAAGTAAAGTTGTTGAATATCTTTTATTAGTTTTAATATTTAATTATTTTAATATTACTTTTTACTTATTTTTAATATTAATCAATATTGAAAATGATTTTAAAAATATTCTACCAGACACGTTTTTTATGTTTTGATTCTTCGAATATCGTTTTCAACTATTGCTACCAGACGTGTTTTCGAATCCGAAAAATCCAAAAATCAAATTTTCGAAAACAAATGAAAACGAGAATATAAAAAACGAAAAACAAAAACGTTACCAAACGGCCCTATAATCACTTGATTGTTATTGTTATCTTTTTTCTTTTCTTTTTTAATCAATATTCCGAAAAAAGAAATAGTGGACACATGTCTAGCATAAATGAGTGAAGATGACAAAACAATTTTCTTCCTTTCAAAAAACTTTAACTATTTAGTTCTAATTAAAATTAACAACGGCATTTACTTTTTTTTATTTTTTTTTATTTTTTATTTTTTATTACAGTTACCGCCAGGGTACTTTTCATATTTTTTATATAAAAAGAATATAATATATTTCTTGATGCACAAAAATAAAAAAAATATATTTTTTAATTATGGATACACTTAAATGCAATTATATATATATATATATATATGCAATTGTAAGCATAAAATGGTTCTCAAAAATAAAAAAAGAAGAAGGCAAATACGTATATTAGTTAAGGAAAGAGTTATTACTACACTGGTCATGACTCTCATGACTCATAGTCATATGACATGATAATGAAGAAAACATTAATTTAAAAATAGAAATTATATATTCTTTTTAAGCAAATTGCAGCAAACCTCCCAATGTTTGACCTTTGACAACCATAAACAATTTTATACTTAATTAACAATGACCTCACATATTGTTAGTTAAAATAAAGTCAAATTTAACAAAGATAAGAGTATTTTTATCATTTTTATCATTTTTTATTTATGGGATATTATCACTAAAGTCCCTACTTTTTCATGAATTGTCACATTTTTAAACATTTTTGCCATATTAGTCACTTTAGTCTCTTGTAATGCTATACATCCCACCTATAATCCCACAATTTTCATCCCAACACATGTGGCAGCTGATGTATCATTTGATGAGATAATCCAACCATTTCCATCCCAACACATGTGGTAGTTGAATTGTCATTTGATGAGCGGATACACATTAATTGTTGTGTGGATACATAGATAAGTAAAATAAATTATAATTAATGTGTATCCACTCATCAAATGACACATCAGCTGCCACATGTGTTGGATGAAAATTGTGGGATTATAGGTGAGATGTTTAACATTACTCTTTTTCAAAATACATCACTTTAATCCATTTAACCAAACAACTAACGGTCAACTATAACAGAATGTGTAAAAATACAATTTTACCTTTTATTTTTTATTTTTTATTTTAGTCCCTCTAGTTTCAATAATAGCTGGTTAACCCCTGAAAAAAAAATTAAATTGCCTCCAATAGAAATTGAACCTTCATCCTAGGTTGAAAGCCACAAGCTTTAACCAGCTGAGCTGCTTCAACACATTGTGGAAGGTCTGTTGATTTAAATGTATATATAGTTATATAATTTGTTTAAACTAATTTAAATATGTTTATATAATTTAAAATAAAATAAAATTTAATAATAATAAATAAAAACATATTTATGAAAATGAAAATAACAAAACAAAATGAAACCTAAAAAATCCAGAAAATCAAAGCCCGTAAATTTTTTTCTTTCTTTCTTTTTTCGGAATTTTTTCCTTTTCAAAAAATATATTATTTCAATTTGATAAAAAAAAAACCCCCAGAAAATCAAATCCCATAAGTTGTAAATTTCCTCTTCTTCTTTTTTTTTTCCCTTTTTTTCCTTTTGTTTTGTTATTTTCTTTTTCATTTTTATAAATATGTTTTTATATATTATTATTATTATGAGTTTATTTTAAATTATATAAATATGATTTTATTTTTTTATTTTTTTGTTGTTGATTTTTTTCCCTTTTCAATTTATGGGATTTGATTTTCTGGGTTTTTTATTATTTATTTTTTTAATTTTTTTTAATTTTTTTTTTATCAAATTGAAATAATATATTTTTTGAAAAGGAAAAAATCCAAAAATTGAAAAGCAAAAAATCCAAAAAAAGAAAGAAAGAAAAAAGTTTACAGGCTTTGATTTTCTGGGGTTTATTTTGTTTTTTTATTTTATTTTCTTTTTCATTTTCATAAATATGTTTTTATATATTATTATTAAATATGAGTTTATTTTAAATTATATAAATAGATTTAAATTATTTTAAACAAATTATATAACTATATATACATTTAAATCAACAAACCTTCAACAATAAGTTAGAGTAGCTCAGCTAGTTAAAGCTTGTGGCTTTTAACCCTTAAGGTTAAAGGTTCGATTTTTATTGGAGGCATTTTAATTTTTTTCAGGGGTTAACCAACTATTATTGAAACTAGAAAGACTAAAAGAAAAAAAATTAAAAAATAACAATAAAGTGTAAAATTATATTTTTACACATTCCGTTATAGTTGACTGCTAGTTTTTTGGTTAAATAGACTAAAGTGGTGTATTTTGAAAAAATAAGAGACTTTAGTGATAATACCCCTTTATTTATTAAAAAAAAAAGAAAAAAAAAAAAGAAAGGCAGATTTCAAGTTTTTTCAAGTTTTTTTTTTTTTTTTTCTCAAGTTTTACTAACATGGTAGAAAAAAAAAAAAAAAAAAAAAACTGAAGAAAATGTTGTTGGATTGGATTTAGGTGAGTTACACTTTTTATTTTTTATTTTTGAAAAATCTAAAAAGCTTGAATCTGAAGAAAAATCTAGAGATACATCAATGGAATGAGAAAATGTAGTTAGATTAGATTTAGATGAGCTAAATTTTTTTATTTAGTTTTCATATACTTATATATTTTTAAAATTAGAATTTTTTTATTAATGAACATTTTGGTATTTGTAGCGCCCAAATTTAGTCAATGGTTAAATTTGATCAACTTTGACTAACATTAGATGAGGTCATTATCAATTAATGATAAAGTTGTTTTTAGTTGTGAAGACCAAACCTCGTGAGGATGGCTGCAATTTGCTCATTCTTTTATTATCTTTGAATAGATTTCCCTACCAGAGTTCTTCTGGTGGTGGAGAAAGAACTAGTCACGTGGCTGAATAATAGTCGGTGGTTCTGTTGGAAGATTTTTTTTTTTTTTTTTTTCCTTCATTTTTTTGAAAACAATTGTCAGATTTGTTACGACCCGCAAGACATTGGTTGCTTCATTAGGCCAACCTACTATTGAATTGAGATTGGCATTGAGAATCTGAGATTGCTAGATTGAGAGCTTTAGACAATGAAATCAAAGTAAACAACAACTTAAGATAACACAACTTACAAGCGAGATTGAGATTTATTTATTTATCATCTCTTCTTCATCATTATTCGCAATTAAAAACAGAGCACATTTTCATGGAACATTGACAGGATCATCACTCGATCAAGGTACAATCTTGTAACTTTTCATCTTATCAATCCAAGTAATGAATGAATTCTTGGAATTCCTGAAACCCAAAAATCCATGCTCCTTGCTCTTATTCATACTATCCATCACACCGTTCAGACTCAACAACAAATCCGAAAACCACCAAGCACCAACCTCATCAAGTTTCGTCGGCTGCAACTTATTCTCTCTCACAATCTCTTCCCACACAGCTTCTTTGCCTTTCATAATTTCCTCCAACTTCACTCTCTCACCACCCTCTTCCAACCCATAACTCTCTATGTCAAATTGCTCTGCCAACACCTTCCACAAATGCTTCCACTTGAACACATCTCCATTGCTGCAATTAAACGCTTCGTTTTTCGCATAAGGATCCACCGTCGCCCAGATTTGTTGTTCCGCTATCAAATCTGCATCCGAAACAACCATGTGACACTCCCAAGCACCTTTTGTCCCTGGAAATTTCAAAGGAACACCTTCGTGTTTACAAATGGCTGCGTATACACAAAGTGTGCCTATGATATTCATCAAACTATAAGGTGAAAATCCGAAAATTGGTTGTGGTCGATGCACGGACCACGTCAAGCCTTCTTTTTTTTCAACCTCTTCGAACAATATATCCTCTTGAGTGTAGTAAAAATTAGGGACGTTTAATCTCGGTAAATCCTCTGTGAAAGGTGTGTCGTGAGGCTGGATTTTGCCTAATGACTCGAAAGGACCACCGTAGTGTTTGGCACCAGTTTGGAGGCAGATGTGACGGAGATTAGGCGCGTTTGGGATCACGGCACGGAGCACATTGCGGAGCATCGCGCCGTTGATCTCACAGTTCTCGGCTTCAGTGGGTCGATTGGCCCAAGTGACGTAGAAGATTTCGGTGACATCTGTGAGCACTGAGAGCTTGGATTGTGTCTCGTTAGGGTCGGATACGTTGCATTGAATGTATTCCACCAAGTGGTCGGAGTTCCAGTCGGGCTTCGGCCGTCGAGCCACTCCGTAGAGCTTCCATGGGCCACCAGGCGTATCGGATAGTGGCAAAATCTCGGCAAGGCTGTTACCGACGATTCCGGTGACTCCTATTATCAGTCCCACGCTCTGATAGCTACGCGGCTGTTCATCATCTTCGAATTTCTTCTGCAAAACGTAGAAAACAAAGAAAGAAAACTAACAAATTGAACATATATTTATAAAGGGATTGTCAGGTGCAGGATTCCCGAATGGAATTGTTGATTACTACCGGTACTTATTGGATTGCTATCGATACCTAATGGATTGCCGTTGATAGCAATCGATAATTCCGTACAGAAAATCCTATACACGGTAATTCATATATATTTATATACAACTTTATACTTGAATGGATGGAGAGAGAGAGGTGGTTTTTTTACCCTTGCAGCGCCTATAGCACCAGCCCACCACCAGCTCATTATTTTTTTGTTAAATCTTGGAATTCAACAGTTGGTTTTGAATTTTTATACGAGCTCTATAATTTTGATGAAAATTGAAAAGTGTATATATATATATATACGGTTTAATCATGTAATGGTTTTGTCAATTCTGCTTCAACTTAAAAGGGAAAATATCCCGTGGCAGTGGGTGGAGCACAAATTTATTTTTTGAAAGGGCCAATACATTAAAACAGACAGGGGCTGATAGTGATCCATAAATATATGATTTACACTAATGTTTTATGAGTGGTGTTATTAACAATCCACCAAATATCTTTCTATACTCCAATTTTTTTTTAATTATTATATGACAATTTTATCCTAATTAAAATTACTAAAAAGGTCAAATAAATTATAAATAAACTACAAAACAATTTGGCTAGTATCCAATATTATTATTATTATCTTAATGAGTTTTACAAAGCTAAGACATTTTTTTTTTCTATATTTTAAAGTTTTATTTGAATTTGAATTGATGTGGATGATTTACAACTAGAAACAAACATTTTTTTTTTCTTTTCTAAAATATTGAGTTTTATAGATTTTTGTGTGCAAACAAACAATAAGAAAAATACAATTGCAGATTTTTTTTTTCTTAATTGTTGATTCTTAATTTTTTTTTATTTTTAAAAAAAACAGTTAAACGAAGAAAATAAAATTTGAGAGCAGTCATAACATCAGAACAAGACCAGACAAAGTCATTGAGTCTTGAGAGAGAAAGAGATAACAATAGTTTTCCTTATACGTAAAGTCTTTTTTTATTTGAAGATTTAGAGAAATTGTGTGTGATGAGAGAGAAAGAGATAACAATAGTTTTCCTTATACGTAAAGTCTTTTTTTATTTGAAGATTTAGAGAAATTGTGTGTGATGAACTTGTGTGGGCTGGATAAGAGACACCATTTATGGTATTCAACGAAAAATAATATATAATTTTGATATAAAGTGATTTTTTTTTTAAATCAGGTTTTTAACACACTTTTTTTTTTTTTTTTTAATTGGGATTAAAAAGTAAAGGGATAATTTTGGAATAAAATGGAGTGTTTTAAGAATTTTTTAAAATTTAAGTTTTTAGTGTGGAGTGTATTTAGAAAAGGAGTACGAAAAGATAAAATTGGATTGTAAGGAGAAACTCTCATGCTTTATTAAAACTTCTTATTACAAAAATATCTTGGAATAAAAAGACCAATAAGGACAACTAAAATCAATTAAAAATAAATCAGACGATAACTTAAGTAATTGAACCATAGGCAACAGGGGTGTAGTTCAGTTGGTAGATGAACGAGCTTAGAGCTTGGGTAAATGACTTTCAAGTTAACGGCTCTAATCCTACCAATGGTAAAAGTTTGCAGATTTGAGTTTTTTGTTTCTCGGGAAAGTGAATCCCATGGGAATCACATTACCCTCTTTGGGGGTAATGTGAATCTCACCCCAACAGGTGGGTTTCAGATGCCCCTTCATCTAATTCCATTGTGGGACCCACGCTTATTTTTTCTTATATTTTCTCACTCCCCAAACACAATCCAACTTTCTTCAATCAAATTCCACAAACAAAAACCAAAAATTAATTCCGAAAACCCAAATCAATTCCGATAATCCAAATAAAATGCTATTAATCCAAACTTTTCATTCAATCAAAACCACATCAATTTCAAAAACAAAACAAAAAAACTCAAAAATGGTCAAAGTAATGTGTTCATTCTCTCTGTGATGGAGCAGATTTAGAGGCGAAGGCGGACGACGAAGATCAAGAACCACGACGACGACGTGGAGGCGGAGTAAGAGGCCGGCCGAAGATCAAGCACCATCTATGCCTCACTGTGATGGAGCAGATATGGGTTTCTTTGGAATGGAGATTGAGCAGATCAAGCACCATCCATCGACGAGCATCGATGATGATAACAATGAAGATCCCAGCTGGACGGAGGTGACGACGACGACAAACAAGAACCCGACCGGAGGCGACGATGACGACGACGATCTAAGAGAAAGACAAATAGAGAGAGATGGAAAGAGATGAAAGGATTTGGGTTTTGAAATAAAATTGCAGTTGGACTGGGTTTTGAAATATATTAAGTTGTGTTTTGAAAGGATCTGGGTTTTGATATATTAAGTTGGAAAGAAAAATAAAGATATGGGTTTTATGTTGGTTTTGATATATTAATTGTAGTTCGATTTTTTTTTTTTTTTTTAAGGTTTTAATAAATAAATAAATTCCCATGTACAACCAAATATTACCCCATACCAAACAGCCCCATATATATATATATATATGTGTATAGGTGGTCGATCTACAATCGATGTGGATCGGGTTGGATTGCGTCAGGCCCAAAGCAACTTGGATTGAATCGTCAATCGGGAATTGTCACTCGACAAGCTTTCAAGAAATATCGGTTGTTCAACTTGGCGTAGTTATCTTCTTCGACAAACCTGCAAAGAAAATCTACAAAAAACAAGAACAATAATGGAAAGAAAATAAAACAAGGAAATTGGGGTTGGATTCTTAGCCTTAGATATGCTTGGGCTGAGCAATAGTATAATGACTGTAAAAATCAAATTCCGGTGGCCGGGATTTCCAGTGCATAATTTTAATACGCTTTAGTAAGCTTTTTTTTCAATCCCCTTTTCTGTGTAAAATGCTTTGCTTTTTATAGGCGGCTACAGGTTAACGTTCATCAGATAATGATCTGATTATGGGCGTGATTCTTGGAGAGATTCTCTCCCCAAGAATCTTGTTCTTTTAAACTTCTCAACTGTTGGTTGACTTGGTCTTCAAACGACCAGATCGCACAGCTGCTTCTCCTGTTGGATTAATCCAGTTAAATGGGGCCCAAGTAAGACGAGACTAGGCTTTGCATTTTGGGCCTATGGGCCATTTTTGGCTACCACAGTTTGTCCCCCACTCTATAAAGAGTTTTCAGCGAAGTAGATAGTGATTTCCATAGAGTCGACCGTTGTCGAAGGCACAAACTTGAGTCGACTTGATCAATGGCTAGTCAATGTAATATCAGGTTCTAGATGTCGTTCGGCGAATCTTACAATGATGTTGGCTTAAGGAAAGGTCAAATTGAAAAGACGCCTTTGTTTCAATACCTTAGGATGACGTCATACGCATTTAATTCAGGCGTGCTCATTTTGTTCAAGATAGAGTACTTTCAAATTTCAAACCTTAAAACCATCATTACAGATGGTTATTCAGGTTACCTTGGTTAAGTGGTAACTAGTGCGGCATTGACATGTAGCAAGTGTGGTTAAGAATTGGTTTATAAGTAAACCGTTCCCTTTCCCTAAGTCACTTTTACAGTGAGCCTCCAAAGAAGCAAACTTTTCCTCTCCTTTCTTTTCAAGTATTGTCTACGGATTCTCCTGGATTTCTCAGAAGCTTCAGAAAATTCTTCTTCAAGGTTAGTTAAGATTTCACTTTTGTTTTTCTTTTCTGCTTTCCTGCATGAAACTTACTTTCTAGATTTTATTTCAAGTTTATAAGAAATAGGCGTAATGTGAAGATTTACCTAGAGTTTAAGTTCTGGATTTGTATTTGTTGTTCTTCATTGTTCTTGACATATCATCTTACTGCATTCTGGTTATCTGTTGTTTGATCTGCTTGCTATAATTGATTGTTCACATAACTTGATTGTTTACGTAACGCGACCGTCGAACGGATACACATTTAGGATGGTAGAGACTGTAGGGTTAGGTTGGCTTCCAAGATTTGATTCGTTTTCATTGAAAAACCCTAGGTTTTGATTCTAGAAACCCTAGGTTGTGATTTAGGTTGTGATTGTAGCGCATTAGTTTCTGACTTGTGCATTTTTTTTTTTTGCATTTGTTCGCTTTAGGAAGCATCTGTTGTGTTTTTGGCTCATCAAAACCCAAAGTTAAGGCTTAAAGAGGAATCCTATTTGGATTAGGAGAAAATAAAGTGTGCACATAATTTCCTATTGGGATTAGGAAATTATATTTTCTCAAGAATCCCAAATCAACTAGGATTAGGAAATAAGTTAGCTTTTCTTATTCTAAGAGGATTTAGGAGTCTTATTCTAACAAGGAATGTAACCCAAGTCCTATATCTATAAATAGGGCTATTGGGAGCTTATTTTTGACACAGAAAAAACAGTAAGCATACAAGGGGTAGAGAGCAAGAGTGATAGAGAGGTTCTAGCAAGGTTTTGGGGAATTAGCTAAGGGGTTTCAATAAGTATCTTGTAACCAAGCGTTTTTCTTCATAGTGCTAGTGATTTCTCAAGAGAGATCACACGAGGACGTAGGTAAAGTTAGCCGAACCTCGGTAAATTCTTGTGTTGTGTGTGTGACATGTTTTCTTTATTGTTCATATTTTATTCTGCATATTCGCATATCATCATTCTATAAGTTTATCATCGTAGTCTATCGAGAAAACATGATCAATAAAGGAGTTTAAACCAACAAATTGGTATCAGAGACATGGGATAAGCTCGAGAAAGTTTACAGGGGTAAAACTTTATCCAACAAACTTTTCTTGAAAGATGAACTTCTTAATCTTCGTATGGAAGAAGGTGGAAATCTGCAAGATCATTTGAGCAGATTTCAGAATTGTGTTGCCAATTTATTAAAGGTGGATGTGAAGTATGATGATGATGACAAGACGCTGTTACTATTGAGATCTCTACCGTCTTCGTTCAAGCACTTTAGGACCACAATCATGTTTGGTAAGGAAAGTCTAAAGCTGGATGAGGTTATGGAAGCTATCCAATCTTATGTCAAGATGGATGAAAATACCAAAGGCTCTCAAACACATGGTTTGTATGCCAAAGGCAAAGAGAGGGGTCGATCTCAGAGCAGGCATGATAAATCTGGCAATAGGGGTAGATCAAAATCTAAGGGAAAAGAAAAAGAGAACAAGGGTTGCTTTACATGTGGTGCTACTGACCACTGGAAAAAGAATTGCAAGATATGGCAAGAAAGGAAAGCGAAGGCGATGGCAAGGAATTCAAGTTCAGCCAGTGTGGTTACTTCGGATGAAAGTGACGGAGAACTCCTTGCGGTAACATCGAGCTCCAATGCTTTCCAACATTGGATTTTGGATACCGGTTGTTCATTCCATATGTGTGCTAACAAAGAATGGTTTGACACATATGAGGAAAAGAGACGTGGAGAAGTTTTGATGGGAGATGATTCACCGTGCAAGATCCAAGGTATTGGATCAGTGAAAATCAGAATGCATGACGGAATTGTTAGGGTACTGGATAAGGTCAGACATGTTCCTAAACTAAAGAAGAATTTGATATCTTTGGGCACTTTAGACAAAGCCGGTTACAAGTATTGTTCTGAAGGAGGGGTACTCAAGGTTATCAAAGGGTTATTGGTCATGATGAGAGGTGATATTCAGCCTAACACTTTATATAAGCTTCGGGGAACTACAATAGTACGTGGAGTGATGACACGTCGTTGAGGTGTATCAAAAGATTTGAATTTCACATTCAACCTCGCAAATGCACGAGTCAAGAGACTAGTATAGCGTGCAAGCAAGGGTATCGTTCCGCAGGGAGGTGGAATCCGCCAACTATCGCTAGCTTAGCTTATTTGGAAAATACGAATTTAGGTGTGTGTGTGTGCATTAAATGTAAATATTGCAATGAAAATATAATTTATATACAAAAGTATTTACAAAGATAGTATGAATGTGAGAGATGTGGCATATAAACGGTTACACTAAGTAAGTGACTCAACCATAGCAATCACAAAATTTCATACAAACATGCATTGTCAATATTGAAAGCCGTGCTCACTTAATCTTCGCCAATATTCTCTCTCAAGCAACAAAGGCTATACTCATATGCACCAACAACCTATCAACGGATGGTTACCTAAGCTACACACGAGTTCATTAAGAACTATGAGACACATATAGCGGCTTTACATGCAAAAGCCTCACGTATCTCTACCTTACCCTGCATGTAGTGACCAATCTACTCATGCACGTTGCGTGCTTCACCTCTCGGTTCTTCACACAACAACCAAGGTTCATTCAAGTGGTGGCTAACCACTCAAAAGCATTAAGCACTTCAAATGACCACTCAACCATCAACAAACATATTTAACAAAAGAGGCAACAATGCTAGATTTACATCAAACCCTAATGAATGGAAGTACACATCAAAGATGAGACAAAAACACAATGAAAGAAATACAAAATAGATAGAAAGGAGACCCCATCCGTAACCGGGAATCGAACACCGGGTTTCTCGGTTGTCAATCCAATATGTACTCACCACTATACTATTACGGCGATCTCCAATCTCATGAATGCTCAACTCTCTCATAGAGAAAGCTCTCTCCTTATCTCTCAAATCTCCCTAAGATGGATGGCTAAAAATGGGACAAGCTCACCAAACAACAATGTGCAAATAGTTGATTGTTATCATTAAGAACATTCAATTCAAGTTAAGGGTTCATTCTCTTGATTAAGGAATTCACCAAAATCAATTCATCACCCAACCCAAGCCATGGGATGAGCAATTGTGCCTTAATAAAAAGACTCATTAAGCACAAGAATATAGAACCCAAGCCTAATCTAGCATGTGAATGCATAATCAACCAAACTTTTCCCACTCTTTGGAGCTAATACTCAAACACTCAAATCATTCTAAACATGGTATTTTGGCTCACTCATCAACATACAAACAATCATGGGAAGCTAAATTACACTACTCCTAATTTAAATTACTCTACTCCTAATCCCATTCATGCATACATATCGATTTTTACCATCCATACATATGAATATCATAATAAGAGGGAAAATTATGGATTTGGCAAAGAGTAGAACAAAACCCAAAGAATTTAAGAAACATTCATACATATATTGCACAAGTGTAGGTTTACAAAATTCCCAAATTGGTGATTACATCCAAGAAAACAAGAAATACAAAAAGAAATGAGTTTAAAGGAGACAACCCTTGAAGACAACTTCTCCAAGCTCTCCTTGATTTCCTAGCTCGTTTTTGGTCTAAAGACCACTCCATTCTTCTTGTAATCTACTTCTAGATGGGTGGATGTAGTGTAAAAAGGGTGGTGGAGATGTATGGTGAGCTCCCATGGAGGAAAATCCTCCATAGGAGCTTGAAGCTCTCACTTATTTGGGGAAGAAGATGGAGGAGGAAGAAGAAAGGAGTGAGGTTCGTTTTTGGGGTGTGGGAGGTGTAGAAGTTGTGGTTTTAGACCCCAAATGGGGGTATTTAAAGAGTTGGGAGGTTAGGGCATGAATGGGGAGTGAAAGGACAAGATTGCCCTTCAAAATTGGCCAAAATACGCGAAACTGGTGCCCAGGGCGCTGGTGGTCAAGCGCTGGTCATCCAGCGCACAACCAGCGGCGACTTTATGCTATATTTGTGCTGGTGGTCCGGCGCAGCTTTTCAGTCTCGCGCACCATTACGAAAATGGCCATAACTTTCTCTAGAAATATCAGAATTGCGATCCGTAAAAACCATTGGAAAGTAGACAGCCGGGGCTTTCCGAAAATAGGTAGCATGACACCTAGTTCGATCTGAGATGGGATATGACCCCCGAAATGTAGGTGTACTGCACAAGCCCTTTTCCATTTCAGCCCTTTTAACTTCCAAAACTCATCAATTAAGCTCAAATACCTTAATTATGGCAAATAACCTACACAAAGCTCACAAAACACATTAAATACAAAAATACGCTCGAAAACGAGTACAAACGATAGGAAATGGGGACCTCAAATAGGTGTAAATACGGTCCAGTCATGGAGCAGCAGTATCTGTAGAGAAGGACGAGACTGAGCTTTGGCATTGTAGGCTAGGGCACATGAGTCAAAGAGGGATGCAAGAACTACACAAGAAAAATCAGCTGAAAGGTGTTAGTTTCTGCAAACTGAAATTCTGCAAGTATTGCACTCTCGGGAAGCAAACAAAGATGTCATTTAAGATTGCAGATAGTGAGAAAAGAAGCAAAGAGCCGTTATACTATATTCATACAGACGTATGGGGTCCTGCACCAACTAGGTATAAGGGAGGATCAAGGTATTTTGTTACTTTTTTAGATGATTTTTCGAGAAAAGTATGGGTTTACTTTATGAGGGAGAAATCCGAAGTTTTCACTAAGTTTAAAGAGTGGAAAGCTGAAGTAGAAAATCAAACGGGCAGAAAAATCAGATATCTGAGAAGCGACAATGGAGGTGAATATAGAGACAACAAGTTCTTACAGTTCTGCAGGGAAGAAGGCATCATAAGGCATTTTACAGTGAAGAAGACTCCTCAACAAAACGGGGCAACAGAGAGGATGAATAGAACTCTCATGGAAAGAGAGAGAAGCATGTGGTTTCATGCAGGATTACCCGACATGTTTTGGGCAGAAGCGGTTAATCACGCTTGCTACTTGGTTAACCGATCACCCTCAAGGGTTCTGTATTATAAGTGTGCAGAAGAGGTATGGTCTAGAAAACCTGTTGATTATTCCGATTTAAGAGTTTTTGGTTGCAGTGCATATGCTCATATTCCGAGTGATGAAAGAACCAAACTCAAGCCAAAGTTACTCGAGTGCATTTTCATTGGTTTTGAAAAAGGAGTGAAGGGCTACAAGTTATGGGATTTTGTCAACAAGAAGAAGGTTTTAAGTAGAGATGTCGTGTTCGACGAGAAGACTATGCCCCTAAATAAAATCAAGACAACTGAGGAGAAGCAAACTGATGTTGTAGAAGAAGCAACCGAATTTCCTCTAACCAAATGGGTCATGGAAGAAGATCCAGCTCAGGTGGAGCATGAGCAAGTGGATCATGACGAAGGGATTAATGAGGAAATAGTAGAGCAATAACAACAGTCACAAGTACAGGCTCAGGTGGAGCTATCACCGTTGCAGGAACAAGACTCCCTAGTTCCTCAACAACCTGAGCAATAGTTTCAGAGAAGCATAGCACTGGATAAACCCAAGCGAGAACGCAAGAAACCGGAAAAGTATGGGTTTGATCAAGACGAAGTTAATTATGCTTTAAATGTTAGTCAAGGCGATCCAACCACATATCAAGAAGCTATAGCAAGTGACGATCGGGAAAGTTGGATAGTTGCTATGTCAGAAGAGATGCAATCTCTTGATAAGAACTCTGTTTGGGAGCTAGTTTCTAAACCAAAAGATCGAAAGATAGTTGGCTGTAAATGGGTGTTTAGAAAGAAAGAAGGGACACATGAAGGTGATGCCGTGAGATACAAGGCTCGGTTAGTGGCAAAAGGGTATTTACAAAAGGAAGGAGTTGATTATGATGAGATATTCTCTCTAGTGGTTAAGCATACTTCAATCAGATTGCTATTATCAATAGCAGCTCAGCAGGATATGGAGATAGAACAGATGGACGTTAAGACCGCGTTTCTCCATGGTGATCTAGAAGAAGTCATTTACATGGCTCAACCGGAAGGATATGTCGAAACAGGGAAAGAAAATCTGGTTTGTAGGTTAAAAAAGTCTCTTTATGGGCTAAAGCAATCTCCAAGGCAGTGGTACAAGCGTTTCGACTCATACATGCTGAAAATCAATTTTAGAAGATGCTTAAAGGATTGTTGTGTTTACTACCATGTGTTCGAAGATGGTATGATTATACTATTGCTACTTTATGTAGATGACATGTTGATTGCATGTCAAGATATGTCTAGAATTCATAAATTAAAGATGCAACTTAATAAAGAATTCGACATGAAGGATCTAGGGGCTGCACAAAAAATCCTTGGAATGCAAATTAGAAGGGACAGAGTAGCGGGAAAAATCTGGTTGTCTCAAGCAAAATACATTCAAAATATTTTGAAGCGATTCAACATGACTGAAGCAAAGCCCATGACTACTCCGTTGGCAGCGCACTATCGGTTGAGTGCGTTGCAATGTCCGACTACAGAAAAAGAGTTGGAAGAGATGAGCAAAGTGCCTTATGCAAGCGTAGTAGGATGTCTAATGTACACGATGGTTTGCACAAGACCTGACCTAGCACAAGCATTAAGTGTTGTTTCGAGGTATATGGCGAATCCAAGAAAGGAGCATTGGTCTGCAGTTAAATGGATTCTGCGTTACTTGAAAGGTACAAAGAGTCTAGGAATCTTGTTTGAAAAACAAGGGAAAGAAGCATGTGTGCTGGGTTATGTAGATGCTGACTATGCAGGGGACTTGGATAAAAGAAGATCTACTATAGGTTATGTTTTCACTAGTGGTGGTGGGCCGATTAGTTGGAGGGCTACTCTACAATCAATTACAGCATTATCCACTACTGAAGCTGAGTATATTGCGCTTGCGGAAGCTGGAAAGGAAGCAGGTTGGCTTAATGGTTTAGCAAGAGAGTTCGGAATTACTCAAGGTTCCATGGTGATTAGATGTGACATCCAAAGTGTTATTTACTTAGCAAAGAATCAAGTGTTTCATGGAAGATCGAAGCATATTGAGGCTCGTTATCACCGAATTAGGGACTGGGTAGAATCGAAGGAAGTTACACTGGAGAAGGTTCATACAGAGAAGAATGCATCAGATTACTTGACTAAACCGGTAACAACTGAGAAGTTCAAGTTTTGCTTGAACTCACTTAATCTTATTACATGCTGAGGATTGGGTGGAGCACCTCCTCACTTGAGGTGCATTAAGGCAAGAAGAAGTTTGCCAAGGTGAAGGTTCTTGAAGCTTTCCAGAGTTGTTTCAAGAAGGTTCGAAGACGTTCTGGGGTACAGCAGTCATTTCTTGGTTTTTGACTACCAAGGTGGAGATTGTTGTGTTTTTGGCTCATCAAAACCCAAAGTTAAGGCTTAAAGAGGAATCCTATTTGGATTAGGAGAAAATAAAGTGTGCACATAATTTTCTATTGGGATTAGGAAATTATATTTTCTCAAGAATCCCAAATCAACTAGGATTAGGAAATAAGTTAGCTTTTCTTATTCTAAGAGGATTTAGGAGTCTTATTCTAACAAGGAATGTAACCCAAGTCCTATATCTATAAATAGGGCTATTGGGAGCTTATTTTTGACACAGAAAAAACAGTAAGCATACAAGGGGTAGAGAGCAAGAGTGATAGAGAGGTTCTAGCAAGGTTTTGGGGAATTAGCTAAGGGGTTTCAATAAGTATCTTGTAACCATGCGTTTTTCTTCATAGTGCTAGTGATTTCTCAAGAGAGATCACATGAGGACGTAGGCAAAGTTAGCCGAACCTCGGTAAATTCTTGTGTTGTGTGTGTGACATGTTTTCTTTATTGTTCATATTTTATTCCGCATATTCGCATATCATCATTCTATAAGTTTATCATCGTAGTCTATCGAGAAAACACGATCAATAAGGGAGTTTAAATCAACAGCATCATGTCGAACAACGACACAATCTCTGACCCAAAATTTGTTTGGACTCCGAGCGAGGGGGAAGATAGTGTTGATGGAGTCGATAGCGGGATGATAGATGTAGATCAACAAGTTACAATAGAGGATCCGTCGAATGTCGTTGCTGTAAATGCAAAGGGCATACTTGAACAAGGTGGCGTACGTGCTATTGCAACGATAGTCGACCATCCTGAATATGTAGATGTAGAAGAAGCTACTACTTTCGGTCAACCATTAGGTATTCTTAACGAAAATCCAGCCAGTCTGGTTACGGAGGAGAATCTATGTAGTTTGAGGGAGATTTATGGTATCCTTGATAGTGTCGAGCTACGCGCACCTAGGGAAGATGAGCGTGCAGACTGGGATATACCAGGGTGGACATGTTTTTACGAGTACACCCTTCGATTAGGGTTTAGATTTTCTGTTCCACAATTAGTGCGACGAATGCTGTTATACTACGACATTGCTCCTAGCCAATTGATGCCGAACACTTGGAGAATATTGTTGAGTCTGGGTGTTCTTAGCGAAAGATATGATGTGAGGTTTGGGATAGGGTGCCTCATCCACAATTACTACTTGAAGGAGCATATAAGCGACCAAGGTCGTTATATGTTGGTGCCTAGGAGTAAGGAGCACCAAATCATCATCGATACGACAACGAACGAACGACCGACATTGGAAGGACACTTAATTTTTTACTAGAGGTCCTCCGATTGATGGTCCATGGGGGGAGACAAAATACCAATATCGTCGAACTTGGAATAAGTTTGGTGAGTGTCGCTCGCCTATTATCATTTCTTGTTTTTGTTTTTACCCGAAATTACTCTTCCTGATGTTCAGCTCCTTTTGTAGAAATAAAAGGTGTAGAGAGTAAACTGTCGTGCACCATTGATCCCGGGCGTACTGAGACTATGCTAGGTATTCCTGAAAGGGAAAGAAGTTGTAGAATGCTGCTCATAGAAGGTAAACTTAGGCCTAGCCGGTTATGGAGATGGTCGACTTTAAATAGGTCGCGAGAGCCCTATCCTTGTGTGAGGGACTTTGTGTCGTATGTATGGATTAGGAGAAGTTTCGAAATTCTTCAATATCAAATGAAATTCTTGTCGCCTGTATCTGACAATGAATGTCATTTCGCAGTGACATCGATGGCGAGTGCAAAGCTGAACATTCCGAACGAAGTTGAGGCTTTGAAGCATTTCAGGATTGATCTGGCCAGGAAGAGAGCTACTGCCAAAAAGAAGCATATAGCCGACAAGTTAAAGGAAGGCACTTCTGTGTCATCCGAACATGTATATACTTCATCCCCTGAACGGTCTCCTACAAAGAAAAGGCAGAGGAAAGACTTGACTGTCAACAAGGGGAAAATGGTCAAATCGAGCTCAATGAAGCAGGCCATTGCCTCTGAGCCTAATTAGCCAACAGTGCCCTCTTCTGGGCTATCGTCTTTTACTGAGCCGACTGCTTTTTTGAAGAAGTCGGCTGAGTATATTCTTTCAGCAGATGAAATTTTTTTGATGACAAATAAGACGGAAGAAGTGTTCGACACGACAGTCCTCTCAACTTTCCAGGTGAGTTGTTGTATTTGATCTCCTTTGGATTTAAGAATATAATAGTCCCTTATACGAATTCTCCCTGTTTTGTAGGCTCTGCAGGCACAACTGCAATTACATGATGGGTACAAGGTAGTCAATGACAAGTGTGGGAAGCAAAGAAAAACGATCGATGTTTTGAAAATGGAAAAGGCGAGGGTAGACAAGACTGTTGAGGAGGTTGAACGCAAGAACTTAACTCTTGAAAAAGAGCTAATGGAAGTGAAAATAGAAAGGGACTGACAAGCTCAGGAGTTGACCGAGGCTCGTGCGGCCGTTGAAGAGCAGCAGCGTCTCGTTGCTGATTTGAAGGAACAATTGTCGTCGATTGCATCTGCCGCAATCTGCAAGGTGAATGTGGAGCTATACCAAGATTATTTCTCTGGTGGCCATACCAAGTGGGATAATGTCGTGATGCAGGAGATGATCGACACTTGTGAAGAGATGAAAAGGCTGGAGGAGTCCTCGCCTGGAGATGAGCAATCACTTGGTGAAGATGCAACCCTCGACAACATCAAAGAGATGAATGTTGCCCTTGTCGATCCACCTATTGCAAATCCATTCAATGTCGATCCATCTGTCGACCCACCTGTCAACTGATACATTTGACTTTTATTTTTAAACTTCTGTAATCATGGATGATTTGGCCGTTTCGGCCATTTAATATTTTGTTATGGATGATTATGATTGATCGTATCGACCTTTACACGTTTTCGATAATTTTGCTTTTGAGATTTGATTTGATTTAATGTGGAAACAACACGACCATCATATAATCGGGTTTACACAAGAGAGTATCTGAATGAGCTTGTAAACTTATGTTCATACGTAAGTTGGTCGACACGATCGTATAAAATTTTCTTATCATTAAAAACATGGTCGATATATTTATTGAACACTCGCGTACATGAGTTCGGTCGACAATTTTATATAGGATAATCGCGTACATGCGTTCAGTCGACAATTTTAATAGGATAATCGTGTACATACGTTCGGTCGACAATTTTAATAGGATAATCATGTACATGTGTTCGGTCGATAATTTTACATAGGATAATTGCGTACATGCGTTCAGTCGACAATTTTACATAGGATAATCACGTATTTACGTTCAATCGATAATTTTACATAGGATAATCGTGTACATGCGTTCAGTCGACAACTTTACATTGGAAAATCGCGTACATGCGTTTGGCTGACAATTTCTCACTTTCGTCTAGTGTTGACAATTTTACAAAGGACAATCACGTACATGCGTTCAGTCGACAACTTTACATTGGAAAATCGCGTACATGCGTTTGGTTGACAATTTCTCACTTTCATCTAGTGCTGTCCCCCCGACTCTCAGCGTTTGTTTGTCAAATAAGAATGTTGGGAGTAGGTATTTATTTCGTAGATGTCGGAGTACAACCTGCCAATCCTGTAGTAGCAATATAATGTGTCGAAGTCGACGGAAGAATAGAGATAAATTTTTGTGAGCTCAGTTTTCAACTTGACTTAAGTTTTTTCATCATTGCTCTTCAGTCATTTTGTTAGTATAAAAAGATGTACAAATGAAAATTAATAATAAAAAATGATAAGTCTAGAAATGATGCTGTTTTAGATGTAAGGCGTTCCAGCTGTTGAGTAGTTCATGACCGTCGAGCCTCTACAATTTGTATGCTCTTCGACCTACGACTTCTGTTATCTGATAAGGTCCTTCCCAAGTTGGCCCCAACTTTCCTACTCCTTCTTCTCTAGTGTTTTGGAAAACGTTTCGCAGCACCCAATCGTTTACTTTGAATGCTCTGATTCGCACATTCTTGTTGTAATGTCATGCAACCTGTTGCTGATACGACTGTACTCTCAAAGCAGCCCGATCACGTTGTTCATCCAAGTGGTCTAATTCGAAGGCGAGCTCAAGGCTATTTTGGACCTCTTTTGGATCTTCGCTTCGTATTGTTGCGAGTCGTGTCTCGATAGGGATTACTGCTTCTGATCCATAGACAATGGAGAAAGGAGTTTCTCTTGTCGACTGTCAAGGAGTAGTTCGATACGACCAAACAATCTCTGGGAGCTTTTCGACCCATTCACTTTTTTCGGCTTCTAGTCGCTTCTTTAGTGTGTTGATTATGATTTTGTTTGTTGACTCTGCCTGTCCATTGACTTGTGGGTAACGTGGAGTCGAAAAGCTCAGTTTTATCTCATACTTGTCTCATAAATTTTTGAAGTCAAATGAAATAAACTGGGATCCGTTGTCGGTCACTATTTCTTGTGGAACCCCGAACCTGTAAATAATACATTTCCACACAAAATTGCGTACCTCAATGTCGCGTACCTGAGGTAAAGCTTCGACTTCTACCCATTTTGTGAAGTAGTCTGTCATTACTAACATGTAGACGACGCCTCCAGGTGCAGCTGTGAGCTTTCCTACAATGTCTATCCCTCATTTCATAAAAGGCCAAGGAGTCGAAATTGAGTTCAACATACCAGGGGGAAGGTGAGACATAGGTGCAAATCTTTGACACTTGTCGCATGACTTCACATGATTCTGAGAGTCGGAGCGCATTGTCAGCCAGTAGTATCTTGCAGTAATGGCTCCGTTCGACAAACTTTGAGCTCCAGAGTGGTTCCCACATTCTTCATAGTGTAGACTTTTGAGAACGTCGTATGCTTCTCATGGAGTCACGCACCTCAAGTAGGGTCCTATAAAAGATTTTTTATATAGCTTACCATATATGATACAGAATTTTGGGCCTTTACTTTGATTTTCCTCGCCTCAGTTCTGTCCCCAAGTAGGATGTCGGCTCGTAGATAATCCAGTAGTGGGTCCATCCAATTTCTTCCGTTGTCGACTGGGGCAATTATTTCGGCTTCTTGGATGGTTGGTGATGTAAGATGTATGACTGGAATTGATTTTGATGCATTGGTCGCTATTGACCCCAAGTACGCTAGTGCATCCGCTTGGGAATTCTCCGACCTTGGTACTTGTTGTATAGTAAATTCATCGAACGTCGACTGAAGCTGTTTGGCCTTGGCTAAGTAGGCGGTCATGCTTTGATCCCTTGCTTCATATGATCTGTTAATTTGTCAGACGACCAGTTGTGAGTCGCTGAACACTTGAATGTTTTTGATGTTCAAGTCTTTGGCAAGGTCGAGTCCAGCAATTAATGCTTCATATTCTGCTTCCTTATTTGTTGCACAGAATTCACAATGAACTGATTGCTCTAGTATGTCTCCATGAGGAGATTTGAGCACCAAACCTAGCCCACTACCTCTTATGTTGCTTGAACCATCGACCAACAAGGACCATTTTTCGCTCGATGTTGTCTCCGCAAGAGCTATTAATTCCTTTTTAGCCTGTAAATTCTCGTTAGGGGTAAAATCTGAAACAAAATCAGCTAATACCTGTGATTTTAAAGCCGTTCACAGGTGAAAGTTGATTTCGTATTCACTCAATTCGACAGCCCATTTCGTCAATCGACCTAAAAGTTCAGGTTAATGTTTTTAAGAAGGTAAGTAGTTAATACCTTAATGGAGTGGCATTGGAAGTATGACCTTAATTTGCGGGCTGTAATGACAAGAGCTAAGGCCAGCTTTTCCAATTGACTATATCTTGACTCTGCGTCAAGCAATGATTTGCTCACGTAATACACGGGGTGTTGTATGTTGTTTTCTTCCATCACCAATACGGCACTGATAGCTGTATTTGATACTGCCAGGTACACGAGTAGCGTTTCGTTGTCCTTTGGTTTCAATAACAGTGGTGGTGAAGTCAAGTATTCCTTCAAATCTTTCAATGCTCTCTCGCACTCGTCGTTCCACTCGAAAGCTTTGTTTTTCCTCAAGGTGTTGAAGAATGGATGGCATCGTTCGGACGACTTGGAGATAAACCTGTTCAGTGCTGCTACACGACCAGTGAGCTTCTGTACGTCCTTGAAGCATCTGGGCGACTCGATTCTTCGTATTGACTGGATCTGGTCTGGATTGGCTTCGACGCCTCTTTGAGTGAACAGGTATCCTATGAACTTTCCTGACAACACACCAAAAGAGCATTTAGTAGGGTTAAGTTTCATACCATATTTATCGAGGATGTCGAACGACTGTCTCAAGTGGTCGATGAGTTGTTGAGCTACCAATGACTTGACTAGCATGTCGTCGATGTACACCTCTATTGTCGATCCGAGCATTTTGGCGAACATTTTATTCACTAGTCGCTGGTAGGTGGCACCTGCATTTTTCAAACCAAACGACATTACTTTGTAACAAAAGGTACTTTGCTCTGTTACAAAGGTGGTTTTCTCCTGGTTGTTTGGATGTATCAGGATCTGGTTGTAGCCGGAGTAGGCATCCATGAAACTGAGTAGTTCGTGCCCGGCTGTAGCATCGACAAGCATGCCGATGTACGGTAGAGGGAATGAATCCTTTGGACACGCTTTGTTGAGATCTGTAAAGTCGATGCATACCCGCCACTTGTCGTTTTTCTTTTTTACTACAACGACATTTGCCAGCCAGTCCGGATATTTAACTTCTTTTATTGAACCGATGTTGATCAGCTTGTGGATCTCTTCGTTGATGATTTTGTTCCTTTATGGAGCGAATTTCCACCGTTTTTATTTTATTGGTTGGTAATTAAGGTCGACCTGTAACTGATGAACAATTACCTCAGGATCGTTGCCGACCATGTCTGAATGCGACCATGCAAAACTGCCCTGTCGTTCCCTTAGGAATTCGACCAATTGCTCTCGGGTTTCTTTGGGTAATCTAGATCCGATAAAAACCTTACGATCTGGTCAACTTGGGTCGATCGACAATTTATCAAGCTCTTGTATCTTTGGGGTACTTGGAGTCGACTCGACCTTGGAGCTCTGTAATTGCTATAATGATTCCTTTTTCTTTTTCATGGCATTTTGGTAGCATTCTCTGGCTGCCCTTTGTTTTTCTTTAATCTCGCGGATTCCCCACCTTGTTGGGAACTTTATCATCTGATGGTAAGTTGAAGGGATCGCCTTCATTTCTTGAATCCATGGTCTTCCTAAGATTGCGTTGTATGGCGACTGACAGTTGAGTACTAGGAAGTTGACATAGAGATTTACTCCTTCAGCATAAATGGGTAGTACGATTTTGCCCAACATACTTTTTTGCTCCTCACTGAAGCCTGTCAACATAGTCGTCTGACGGCTAAGCTTGGATTCATCGACCTGCATTTCTCTCAGGGAACTGTTAAACAAGATATATGAACTACCATTATCAATCAAAATTATTTTTGTTAAACAGTTGACAATATGTAATGAAATAACAAGTGCGTCATGATGAGGAGAAAACAAATATGATTTGTCTATGGATTTGAAGATGACGGTTTCGTCGTAGGTCGGTAGATGCTCTCGACTAGGTTGAATTTCCGCGTTCAACACTTGCCGCATGTGCCTCTTTACTCCTGAGTAGCTGACACCACTCACTTTGGAACCCCCTGCGATAAAATTTATTACTCTGTCTTGTCGAGGTGGTCCTGGTGGGCTGTCGTTTGTGTTGGTCACCCCTTTGTCGTTTCATCTTGCCAGGGTTTGTTTCCCCCTTTTCGTTAGAAATTCCTGCAGATGCCCTTGTTTTAAGAGTTCTGCAACTTCAAACTTAAGGGCGACACAGTCTTCAGTGCGATGGTTGTGATCTTCATGGAACTCGCATCTAAGCTTTGCATCTTGATATTCTATAGGTGCATTCATTTTCCGTGGCCATTTGATCATCTTTCCCATTTCCATCATAATTGCTACAAGGTCGACTGGCTCGATACTTAGGTTGTACTCTGGTACTTCGACTCGCTGTCAGCTGGTTCTTGGGTATTCTCGCCTGTACGGTCGACTGTCGCTTGAACCTTCACCATGTTGTCTTGTGGTTCGTCTTTCACTCGTCGAGTAAGGTTCTACTCTTCTATCGTTCGACCTTCTATCCACTCGGTCATTTTTGCGATTTGTATTACTGTTGATTTTGCCTATGTAGTTGGCTTCATCTTCTTCCCACTTTATTTGGGCCCATGCTTTGGCCAATACACCTTCCATCGTCCTGCATGGATATTTGGTGAGTTCTTTATAGAGATCAAAGTCAAACCTGAGGCCTTTTCTAAAGGCATATATGGCGGTCGCTTGATTGCAATGTGGGATTTGTACTTTTTCTCTATTGAAGCGCCCGACATAGGTTCTGAGATTTTCACTATGCCTCTGCGTTATTGTGTACAAGTCGTTCGACTGTTTCTCCAGTTTGCGATTACTTGCAAATTGCTCCACGAAGGTATCTGTAAGCTGCACAAAGGAGTTAATTGAATTGTTAGGTAAATTGGTGTACCATTGTAAAGCTGGGCCATTGAGGCTGGACCCGAAGGCTTTGCACATGCATGCTTCTCGTAGGTCGTGTGGAATCGCTGCAGTGAACATTCTCTGCTTGTATTGCGCTATATGGTCATCCGGATCGGTTGTTCCCTCATATTGCTTCATATTTGGGAAGCTTAACTTTTTGAGCATCTCAACAAGTGCTATCGCATCGACAAAAGGCGAGTCGGCAAAGCTGTTCGCATTACTTCTTTTAATTGGAGCTGGAACACCTGGAATCCTTTGTATAAGGGCTTCTATCTCTGTAAACCTGCGAGAAAATTCCAAATTAGCAATGGTAGAAGAGTCTGGTCCAGATTTTACCAATCCTGGTGTCGACTGGAGCGACATGGGTGTCCCTAGGACGTTCTTAGGTTGCCTGCCCATAACCAGATCTTGCTCGTTTTCATTTTGGACAGGCAAGTTATTGAGGTCGATGTCGACTCGAGCAGTCTAGGGTGTCTGTTGGGTCTGCCCGACATTAAGATTTACGTCTGGGATTCCTGGTCCTGTTGGAGCGACCGGAGCTGTTCGATTGATTTCTTGTTCAACGTTTGGGATCGGAATTGGGCGCTCCACGTCTTCACTGTCGGGTACTGCGCCGTCGATCATAGCTCGTAGTTCATCGTTAGTTACCCGGATTGCAGCGTTTTCAGCTTCTAACGCTTGTAATTTTTCTACATTTGCTGCCGTCTGAGCGACCAACACAGCGATCTGTTCCTCGACGATCGAGATGACTCCTTCCCCAGACATCATTGTTATTCATTTGAAAGCTTCGATTGAATGGCTTATAAAGTTGTTATGGGCCCCACAATGGGTGCCAAACTGTAGGTGGTTGATCTACAATCAATGTGGATCGAGTCGGATTGCGTCAGGCCCAAAGTAACTTGGATTGAATCGTCAATCGGGAATTGTCACTCGACAAGCTTTCAAGAAATATCGGTCGTTTGACTTGGAGTAGTTATCTTCCTCGACAAACTTGCAAAGAAAATTTGCAAAAAACAAGAAAAATAATGGAAAGAAAATAAAACAAGGAAATTTGGGTTGGATTCTTAGCCTTAGGTATGCTTGGGCTGAGCAATAGTATAATGACAGTAAAAATCAAATTCCGGTGGCCAGGATTTCCAGTGCAGAATTTCAATACGCTTTAGTAAGCTTTTTTTTCAATCCCCTTTTATGTGTAAAATGCTTTGCTTTTTATAGACGGCTACAGGTTAACGTTCATCAGATAATGATCTGATTATGGGTGTGATTCTTAGAGAGATTCTCTCCCTAAGAATCTCGTTCATTTAAAGTTCTCAACTGCTGATTGACTTGGTCTTCAAACGACCAGATCACACAGCTGCTTCTCCTGTTGGATCAATCCAGTTAAATGGGGCCCAAGTAAGACGAGATTGGGCTTTGCATTTTGGGTCTATGGGCCATTTTTGGCTACCACAATATATATATCGTCAACCAATGAATTAAAAATAAATCAAAATAATATCTACAATAATTAACCCACAGAGAAAATTATATTGAAAATGTCATATTTCTAATTCAATTTTTTTATTCTCTCTATTTGCTTTGCTTTCTTGTCCTCTCTGTTTTGCTTTTATTTCTTATGTTCTCACTTCTTTGTTTTTCGGTGGCCAATTCACTTGATTGATCCTAGACATTTGATCGGTCTTTTTTCATTAATTATTCTTGCTTCCTAGTGTTCTCTGCGTTTTTCTTGTGTTCTATATTTCGCTTAGACTTTTCAAAAATCTTGAAAAAAAGCAAGTGAAAGAAAGGTATAGATACCTGTTGTTCTTGAAAGAAAAAAAAAACAAGTGAAGGAAAAGTACATATACCTGTTGTTCATAATCTTGAAGAAAAAAAAAACACAACTGAAAGAAAGGTACATATACCTATTGTTCATAATGACTGAAATTGCTATTTCCATTGCATCAGAGATTGCTAAATACTTGGTTGCTCCCATAAAACATTCATTCATATATTTGTGGAACTACAAGGTCAACTTGGAGAATCCGGAGAGTTTGATAGGTGCTTATGACAATGATCATGTTTTAAATTTTATTAATGGGTGAATTTGTAAACATGGTTTGTTAATCATATTTCCCACCCAAACAAAAATTAGGGATGTCAATTGGTGAAATGAGATGGATATTAGTTTCATCCCAATTCTTTAATGGGGGCTTTGCAAAAGTGTCCACTTCCAAGTTTGAAAGAGCAAAACTGTCCCTTCATTGTTTTCCTTGCAAAACTGTCTGTTACTGAAGTTTACTTTACATAAAATGTCCCCTGTTGGACTAAACTACCCTTCCCTCTTAAAAGGGGTTGTAATGTCATAACTACTCTTAAACATTTCACTTTCCCACAATTACCCTTCTCTTCCCTTCCCTCCCTTCCCTTTCTTTCAACGACCCCTATTCAATTCCCTCCCCCATTTTCGAACATATCCTGACCCGACCACAGTCCTCCATCTCCATCTTCTTCTTTTCCTTCTTCCTTCCCCATCTTCAGTTCTCCTCATCTTCAGTCCTCCCCATCTTTATATTCCTCATATTCTGAAATTGGTTCTGAACTGTTTTCAACTTCACAGGCGATGGGGAAAACCATTTAGAAACCCTAAAAACAGAGAGATAGAAAGAGACAAAGGCGACGAGGACGATGAGGGATAATGAGTTTGTCTCTCCAGTCTTCAAAAGTTTGCAATTGTGTTTGGGTTTCTCTCGAGTGTGAGTCATGGCAGAGATAGATCGAAGGCAAGGGTACCTAAGATGTGGGTTATAAATCGAAGGCAAGGAAACCCGTTGAGAAAGGAACGATTGGCTTCTTCTCAAGGTTTGAATCGTCAAATGAACCCATCTGCTGCAGGTTAGTGTTTCTTTTAATCTGTGCATTGGAATCTATGAAAGACGATTCTTTGTTTATTATGCTCCCTAATTGTTGTTGGTGTTGTCTTTTGTTGGATAGAGAAATTGCTTGATTGTGATGAGTATTTAGTTGTGATGAATGGGTGTGTGGGATGTGTGGAGTGTTTAATGAATGGGTGCATGTATTTTGGGGTTGATAAGTCTGTCTATTTCTTGAAATGTCTTCATCATATGGTCTGAAATTTGTTCTAGAGATTTCAGAATGCCAAATTGAGGAAGTGTTGTTGGTGTGTGGCATTTGTTGAAGTTCTGGTAGTTGTGTGGCATTTTTTGTTGTTTTGTTTTCTATGTCATTTAGTGAAGTGCTGCTGCTGTGTGGCGTTATTTTGTTGGGATTGATAACTCTTTCTAAGGCATGAAACCCTTGTGCAGGGCTTGAAAATACTTTAAAAGGGCTTGAAATAGTTTTACAGGGCTTTAAATCCTTTTACAGGGCTTTAAAAATAATTGTCCATGGTTAGAAAGGCAATTGTTGTTTGTATAATTAGAGGTAAATGTCTTCATTAAATGTTCTAGATGTCTTCAATATAGGTTCTGAAATTTGTTCTAGATTTGTTCAGTATAGGTTATGAAATTTGTTATAGATTTTCCTAATGTCATTTTGTTATATTTCTTCATTTTCATATCTTGATTACTTTAACAACATTTATAGGGTCTATGGATACGCTGGATGGGTTCATAGTGCACTGCGATAGACATTTGATTGATGACGAAGTGCTGGGTCCAATTTCCTTTGCATGTCATGACAACAACTATAGTAAATTGTTGGAAACAGTATGTCACCGGATTGGTGTTAGTAACGATAGATTCCGGATAAACTTAAGTTCAGAGCTTTTAACGCCGAAAGGGAGCTGTACATTATCCATTTTGAGCGACAGTGATGTATCCTGTTTGCTTTCTCATAATCGATCCTCGTGAATTGAAATTAAGGTCGAAGTCGTAGAAAAACTTGTACCGCCGAAGGCAACTGAAAGTGTATTTCAAACTCCGATGAAGTCCAGTATGCCTAAACCCGTCGGTATTTCAGAATCCCCAATCAGTACTCCACATTTCCCATCAGTGAGTGGTAGCAATCAGTCGTTTGGGCCAGTTGACAACCAACCAACCCCCAGATTTACATCTGCCGAGAAAGATGAGGGGACTCCAGGTTCGACTACCAAGCATCCAAAGGCTGAGGTGGATGATTGTGATAGTTCTAAAACCTCTGATACAGAGGATGAGCATGAGTCTAGCAGTGACGCGGAATCGTCAGCGGACTGCAAGAAAGCTAAAATAAATGGAGCAACTAACAGTTCTACTCCCTTTATGACGACACGTTGGACAATACCGGGGTCAGAACTGTACTCAATTCAGCCTGTTAGATCAAAAGAATTGTTTGAAGACAAAGGAGACTTTAGTGAAATATACAAAGGATAGATGTTCAAGGACAAGAAAACCTTGAAAGGGTTCTAGGGTTCAATGCAATGCAAAAGAGGTTTGATTACAGGGTTCGATAATCGAATCATACATGATTCGTTGCAATATGTAAAAAGAGAGATTGTAAATGGGTTTTTAGGGTAGGGAAGTCGAGAAATGGGACGTATTGGAATGTGAAGTCCGTTGGCTCTGAGCACACATGTGGTGATAATGAAAACTACAACGTAGATTTTCACCGTGTAAGTTCCCATGTAATAAGGCAATTGTTTGCAAAATAGCCTGCCGATCCAGGACACAACCTCCGTCCTAAAGATATAATGACTGACATGAAGGATAAGCACGGCATAAACCTGACATACAACAAAGCATACAGGTTTAAGGACCGTGCTTTAGAAAGTGTTTTCGGTGATCCGTGGGAGTCATTTAAAATGTTGCCCGCATACTTTCACATGTTGGAAAAATCTAATCTGGTGACGAAAACCAAGATTTTAACCGATAGGAAAAACCGGTTCAAATATGGATTCATGGCATTTGGGGCTTGTATAGAGGGATTCAATACAGTTATTAGGCCTGTTATTGCCATCGATGCTACCCACTTGAAGTCCAAGACCAGTGGTGTTTTGTTAGTTGCGGTATGCAAGGATGGTAATGAGATGATATACCCGTTGGCATTTGGGTTTGCTAATTCCGAGTGCTCAAAGTCGTGGACATGGTTCTTGAAGCAACTTCACGACGTGATCTTGCATCCTGCACTTGTGATGATAGTTTCGGATCGACACACGGGTATCTCTAATGGCATGAGAGCAATATTCCCCAATGCAGCACATGGGGTTTGTGCATACCACTTGGCCAAAAATCTAAAACAACATTGTAGGAAGCGAGGTGACGTGATTAGTCTTTACTATCATGCTACATATTCCTACCTTGTTGATGATTTTAACCGTTCAATGGCTTCGTTGAAATCCATTCATCCTAAGGTTTATGATGAGCTCATTGAGGTAGGGATACATAAGTTTTCACGTGTCCATAGCCCCAGGAAGAGGTATCATATGATGACCACCAACATTGCAGAGTCAATGAATTCAGCTCTACTTGCAATCCGGAAGTTGCCTATCACATTTATTGCCGAATTTATCAGAGATTTGTTGCAACGTTGGTTCCACGATCGTCGAATTAATGCAAGAGAAACACCCACATTCTTGACTACTGATGCGGACCAACACATCAAAGATAGGGTATTAGCATCGCAACGGTGTGTGGTTCACCCCATTGACTTCAATAGGTTCAAGGTACAAGACGAATGGAAGGGAGCCATTATGGACTTGGAACAACGTTCATGCTCATGCCATGAATGAGACCTAGATGAGCTACCGTGTATACATGCCATGGTTGTTGCAACGTATGGTTACATAATGTTTATTTACATTTTTAATAACAATTATAATCCAAGAATTTCTATTTGTTATTAATTTTTTATTATTTGTGTGTTTTGTATCAGGCTTGAAGGTATGCCCATCAACTCATTATGTTTCGACTTTTTCACAACCGGATGGCTGAAACAGGCATATGACATGTCTGTGAACCCTGTTCCAGAACCTGAAGCATGGGACATTGGTGATGATGTTCGTAATCGCGTTGTCTTGCCATGGAAAAAAAAGCGATTAACAGGAAGACCAAAGAAAAATCGAATGCCTTATGTTGGGGAGAAACGAAAGCAACAAACGTGTGGGAATTGTGGCCATAAAGGACACAATAAAAAAAGTTGCTCGAACCATCATGTAGCACAGGGAAACCATCAAAAAAACCATGTGCTTGTAGCGTGTGCAAGAAAGAAGGACATAACAAACTTACATGACCAGATAGGGATAACCTACCCGACCCCAGTTTGGCACCCCACCTCAGCTCGGATGACACTGACACAGACGAAAAAGACGTTGATTTTTAGGTATGGGTGACTCATCCTTTCCTTCTAATAGTTGTTTAAAAAATAAAATATTTGACAGATAGCAGTTGCTTACGCTTTTGCTGTTGCATACACATATACCTTCATTGTAGGTTGAAATTCAGGACTGCAAGGAAGTTATTGTTGTGCTGATGGTGCAGTCGTACAATATTTACAATATTTTAGGTGATGTTGTTTATGTTGTTACAACTATTTTTAAGTTGAAAAATAGGAGCCCCCAGCCCAGCATGTGTTTACAATTGTTTTTCACTTGTTGTGTTGATGTATGATAATGGAATAATTGTGTATTTAGGAATATTTGTTATGGCCTTGCTTTGTGATGGAATAATACAATCTTATAGTTTCTAGTATATATTGTGGTATATTGTTCGTTGTAGTATATATTGCCCTTGACATTATTGAGCCCAGGAAATTTTTTGTCTGTTTCGTGCAAGACAGGGCTTCAATTTATATATCATTATTATTTTCATAAGCCCTGAACTAACAAATGTCAAGCCCGTTACATAACATTGATGTGTGAAGCCTAGGAAATTTGTTGTCTGTTTCAGGCATAACAGGGCTTCAAATTCTTTATTTATATTTCCATAAGCCCTGACCTATGTATGTCAAGCCCTGGAAGAACATTGATTTGTTAAGGACTGGAAGAACATTGATTTGTTAAGGCTTACGGGCCGAGAATTACATTAAACTCAAATTTAATGTAAGTAACTACTATTTTAAATCCAAAAGAATTGATTTCTGAAATTAAATTAAATTAAATTAAAGACATATTAATGGTGTCTTTTCCATTTCAAAAACAGGAGAATCGGTGCATTGGGTAGTGAACAGGCATCCAGATGCAATTATGCAACAGACTTTTACAATTACCAAAACGTTCATGACTGGTTACCGTTGTGACTTTTCATTCATGGTGAACGTTTGCATCCCATTATAAAAACCTTGTCCCTGTTACATATTATTTTCACAGTTCATTTATATTTGTTCATTTTTTTTTTTTTTCATACAATGGCAGCAAACAATATCGGAAATCATGTTGTCAGGCAAATTCGTGAGACAGACAGGCTGTAAGCAATCTTTGAATGTCTGAAGCAACGAATTGCAAATGCAGAGAACACTATCCGTGATGAGCGAGCAAATGTTGGACGCTTGACTGTTGACAATGCAGTTTTGATGGGAAAAGTTGAAAACCTGGAAGCAGAAATAATCAATTTACATGTTCAGATGGAGGCAAGAGACAATGAACTTAACGGTCTATACATTCTTGTCGAAAAACTACAGAAGAAGATGTTGGACTTCAATATTCCACCATCTCCCTAGAGAAAAGCCTTATCATTCCGTTCACAGACCCTACAGTTTGCTACCCTTGTTATGCTATGTTTGTGTTAATTTTCTGCTGTGTTAATTAATTATTTTTCAATTATGAATGAAGACAATATTTCCCTATTTCAATTATGTTTGCGTTTTAAGTTTGTGTTAATTATTTCTGCCCTAAAGTTTGCTGCCCATGCATTTCCGTTACACAATATATCTCTAATATCTACACAGAAGGCAATATACATAACAATCCACCAGAAACACCCTAAAAGTTATCTTTTATTCATATAAAAAAAAGGCACAGAAGGCAATATACATAACAATCAACCAGAAACACCATTTCACATACCATTTCACATAAATTTACCCACTGTTATTCCAATAACAAACACAACAATTAGGTATAGTGGAAATGGAAGGAAATTTCTTTGGGTTTGTACGGGTTCGTTGTCTTCTGTTGTAGCAGGAGTATGAATACAAAGTTCACGCTAAACGGCACGGCTTCGGAGAGCTTGATATGCTTCATCAAGCGTACTAAATTTCTGGTAAGATGCACCCTTGAATCCATCAATTTGATCATGACATTTGGCCATGAGTTGACGACACCGGTTTTCCTCCCTTTGAAAACGACATACACCGATTTCTTCGCCATTTCAAACAACACACTGTATGACACTTTAATAAACAAATAACCAACAAACGAAAATATCAGATTTTTAATAATGGCAAAACAACAAAGTAAATCTTTCGATAACAGAAAACATTCGACAACACAAACATTAAAAGAAATCTAAGGTAGAAAGAAAACCAGTTATGGTTAATCGGAGGGACCAATACAAAACACAAACATTAAACATTAAACACAAACACTTCAATGCACTATTAATAGGGCATAGAAGTCTTCCAGAAGAAATCGGAGGTAGAAGCTATACTTGCTTGTAACTTCGATTTCTTCCGAAAACCTCCATGCCCATTGACAAAATTCACATTTTGTGCAAAATCAACTTGTGGCCGTGTGCGGTGGTCGACAGTTGTGGTGTAGAAGATGAAGGATGGAGATGGGTAGAAGTTGGGTACAAGATGAAGATCTAATGAAGATCTAATGACGATGAAGATCTGAAAAAAAAATGATGATGTGGGAATGGGATCAATAAATATCGTCCCGGAACCATAAATAACCCCATGGAGATGTGGGATCCAGCTGTGGTCCACTTTCAGTTAGTGGGATCCAGCTGTGGACCATAGACTTCCTTTCAATGCACTGAATATGAAGCCCAGAAACAATATATTTGAAGCCCTGTATCCGGAACTGAAGCCCAGAATCATTGTACAGGGATTAGATGGTATACTTTTTTATTTAATTTTAATTTTTGGACAATTTTGATATTTTTTCCTTCCATATGGAATTAGTTACACAACATGTGGCAACCCCCTAGAACTTTGACACCACAAAAAAACCATATATAGTAAGGGAGGCCTTAGTGGTACACTATGTAATGGTATAATAGTGCAAATGTCACACATTGTTTTACTAGGGTTAGAAGTGTTACTAAGTAATTGTAATGGAGTTGGTAACGGGATATTTTTATGACCGTCCGATTCTCCCGAAAAAACTCTATAAAGTTGTCCACCTACGTTCCATCAAATTCGGACCGTCTTGATCGGGAAAAATACAACGGGACCCACATCATCGGATGCATAAACAAAATACATTCAAGCTCTAGCGTAATTTGTGAAGCCCAGATATTAAATAATGGACTACTGGCAGACAGCTGGGTCAATAGTTGTGCTGAATGTTGAATAGGTGGGCTGAAGCCCAGATGAAGCCCGAATAACTGGTAGGATAAAAGCCCACCCATTGAATTAACCCATAACCGTTTTAGTGGGATCCAGCTGTGGACCACAAACTTCCTTTCAATGCACTGAATATGAAGCCCATAAACAATACATTTGAAGCCCTATATCCGGAACTGAAGCCTAGAATCATTGTACAGGGCTTAGATGGTATACTTTTTTATTTAATTTTAATTTTTGGACAATTTTGATATTTTTTCCTTCCATATGGAATTAGTTACACAACATGTGGTAACACCCTAGATCTTCGACAGTACTGAAAAACGAAATCTAGTAAGGGAGGCCTTAGTGGTACACTATGTAATGGTATAATAGTGCAAATGTCACACATTGTTTTACTAGGGTTAGAAGTATTACTAAGTAATTGTAATGGAGTTGGTAACGGGATATTTTTGTGACCGTCCGATTCTCCCTAAAAAAATCTATAAATTTGTCGACAAACGTTCCATCAAATTCGGACCGTCTCGATCGGGAAGAAAACGACTGGACCCACATCATCGGATGCATAAACAAAATACATTCAAGCCCTGGTGTAATTTGTGAAGCCCAGATATTAAATAATGGACTACTGGCATACTGGCATACAGTCATACAGCTGTGGTCCACCATGGATTCCCTTCCTTTAAAGGCATAGTATATGATTCCAAGATTGAATATAGGTGAAACCCTGGAATTGGAATTGAAGCCCAGGAAGGAAATATTGCATTTAATTTCAATTTTATCCTCGGTTATGCTATCAATCAATTTCATTTCTAATTTCATTTCATTAAACTCGCCATTGGAAGGATTATTCAAAACAAATCGAGTCAACAAGAAATCGTGGCTTTAAAAAAACAAATCTATCCATTTCATTCAGAACACAGAAAATAAAAGACAGCCAACCAGAAATAAATGCTTATAAACCAACAACAACAAACCAACACAACCAAAGCAAAACACTAATATAACAACTGTCAAAATGTCCCAATTTCAGCATAATTGACTGCAGTCAATGACCATTACGGTCTTGGATGTCAAGCCGGTGATGGAACCGATATTGTCAACGGCCTTCAAGACGTCAAATCCTTGGACCACCTCACCGAAGATGACTTGCTTGCGATCGAGCCACTCGGTCTTAGCGGTACAGATGAAGAACTGGGACCTGTTGCCTGTTTTGCCAGTTTTGGCCATTGACAGGATACCGGGACCGATGTGCTTCTTCACGAAGTTCTCGTCAGCAAAACTAGGGCCGTATATCGATTCACCACCGGTTCCATTTCCGCGAATGATGTCTCCTCCATGGACCATGTACCCGGGTATCACGCGGTGAAAGGTTGAACCCTTGTAGTGGAGTGCTTTCCCAAACGTGTCGATACCCTTCTCTCCGGTACTAAGAGCCCGAAAGTTCTCCGCTATTATCGAGGTGTTGTCTGCGAAGAGTTCCATCACAATTCTACCCGCAGGGTGGCCATCAATGCTTAGGTCAAAGAACACTCTGGAGTTCGCCATAACAGTAAATTTGATAAATAGAGAAAAACGAAAGGGGGAGGAATTGAGGAGGAACCGAAGAATGGGAACCAAAGGCGAGGCCCCTTTTCTTTACTTAGTTGGGTTGGGGTTCATCATTTCAAATGTCATGTGGGTTGGCTTTGTTATTCTCTTATTGTTTATCGGGTTTATAATGCAAAGGGCCCAGCCCCAATAATAAATCGATTCATGTGATTTCCTATTTTTGTGATAATGTATGATGACTTAATTAATTAATTAAACTTAAATTAATTAATTAATTAAACTTAAATTAATTAATTAATTAAACTTAAATTAATTAATTAATTAATTAAACTTAAATTAATTGATTCATCAATAAATAATAAATATCATTATAATTAAATAATTAAATAATTAAGTGTATCATAACCAACATCATAGGATGGCAGCTTCACACTAGGTATGATAATGAAGAACTGTACTAAACCTGGGCTGCCAATCCACAATTGCAACATATACATTCTTCTTCTTTTTCTCTACAATATAGTATCCTGGGATGAATGAACACGAATTTCACCAATTTACCAATTTCAAAAATCAAAAGTGCACATCTACCAATTTCACCACCTAAAAAAATCGAAAGTGCACATCTACCAATTTCACCTACGGCTGAATGGGGTTTACAATCTCGTCATTAACGAAAACGTCAATTGACATTGCCTTCTTGATGCTTGGTATATTCTTTGGTCCAAATTCATCAATCCACGGTAAAGAAACTCCGGATAGTACTAATTCGGCGAACTTTAACATGAAAACACCGCAGCTGAAACTGCACCATATGAAAATAACGGTAAGATAATGACGATTACATGTAAAAACCACCAAGTTATATAGCAATGTAAATTAACTACCCATCGCCCTGTTGAGGAATTATGAGTGGATCCACGTTTTCGGCAATGAATGGAGTTGTGGGCATAGATAAGTTCAATTCTTCGTAATAATTTGATGCCTTCAAGATCAAGATGGAGGGTAACAAATATAGTAATGCTCGGATTTCCCCTATTTGATTGTTCCTTCGTTGTCTTCCCTATCAGGAATCAAACATCCTCACTTTTCCTTCTTTTAAAAACACTTCACAAATAACCCAGTGGTCACCGACGTTGCAAGGAATCAAAACCTGCAAGGAATGTACAGGAATTTCAAGCCCTGTAAAGCAATTTCAAGCCCTAGAAATGGGAATACAAGCCCTGCCAATGGGAATTCAAGCCCTGGCAGAGGGAGTGAAACATAACATACCAAATCCACCGAATCCATATTCATGCAAAACATACAAACTTACCGAATTCATCTTCCACCACGGTTCATTGTAAAGCAGATCATGACCCCGGACGTAATGTAAAAAATCATTGTCAAGGTGGAAATCCAATGGAATGAACTCGGGGTAATCTTCCCAAACTTCTTTTTTTTTCGCACACTGCTGGTGGAGAAGGACCTTTCTTCTTCTTTTTCACACATTGTTGTATAACTTCTTTGTCTGATCTATCTTCCTCAGCCTTTTCGGCCTCCTCTTGTCTTATCCTATCTTTCTTTTCAAACTCTTGTAGCTGCCTTTGGGTTCGTATCTTCAGCACTATTTTCTTCCACTGAATGTTCAAATTGAGCTGTGTAAAAAAAAAAAACCAACCATCTTAAGCAAATACATATTCCATAATCCAAGAATAAAAGTGAACTTACGAAAAACGCTGGAGAGACCAATCCTATATCCTGCCGGTAGTTAAACTGTAATCCCAAATGCTTCTCCCAAAGCACATCGAAGTAGCTGTCTATATGCTACAATTACATGTATCGACGGAGAATTAGAAAACAAGTGTGCATGTTAACAATATAATAACAAAATTGAACACTATAAAAGAAGTTACCGTGTTTGAAATCCATTTGTTAGTGTTAATGAAGGCCTTCAACTCGGAACGCGTCATGTCTTTTATGGGGTGCCCGGTATATATTCTGTTCGTTGTCAACGAGATTTTTATATTATGGCATAACAAATCACAACTACATAAATTGAACTAGCTTAGGTTAATGGAGGATAGGAAAAGAGCATTACCTAACTTCATTTTTGCCCTTCAAAAATGTCGTGAACTCTTTGGAATGCTGATTTTCTTCTCCCTTCTTCTTCGTTTCCGGCATGGGGTCAACATACGGGGTCAGGAGGAACCTTGACCACCTTTAGCCCATTTCCTTGTCGTCATTCTTGTAAACCATTAAAGGGCCAGCAGATTCATCCCATATAACACTAGGCATACTGGTTGGAAGCACACTAACCAGGTGCACATTCGGGGATGGGAAATCATCCACACAAATTGGCTTTTTAGCAACATCTGCATTGTCTCCTTCAGACTTCTTACCAACTACCTCAACTTCAACAACACTATCAACCTCTTCCTTCTCAACAACACTATCAACGTCGTCCTTCTCAACAACACTTTCAACCTCTGCCTTCTCATTTATGCTTTTATCCTCAGCCTTCTCAATTTTGCTCTTATCCTCGGCCTTCTCAACGCCACTATCACCCTTGGCCTTCTCAACAACATTCTTATCTTCGACCTTCTCAACAACACTATCAATATCAGTCTCAACACTTGCCTCTCTATCAACCTCAAGATCCTTCAGATCATTCTCAACACCTGGCAGTCTGTCACCCTTCTGATCAACTTCATCATCATGAATGTCATTCACAAAATGTACCTTCTCATCCAACCTATTGCTGTCATCCTACAATGAGAACAATATATTTTAAGGACTTCCCTGGCGAAGGACTCTTATTATATAATAAATGTTAGAGTAAACTAACAAATAATTGAAGCTTACCCTATCAAAACCTTTGTCCTTCATTTCTCTTGATTTTTTCGGTGAAGATGTATCTCCAACCTTGTTTTGTTTTGCAATGTTTGCAATTTCTTCTGCTATCCAATGCTTCATCCTCCCCTCGCTTTATTTTATTTGCTGTGTAATCAGATTTTCCATACATGTATACAATTCAGGAATTGTATATGAAACCGATGTCTTCAATTTTGACTGCAAATCCAATTCAAAATCCAAAATAATTATTACATCATGCAAAAGAACTTAGTAAAATAACTTAGGATAATAAAACTTATGTATATTATGAATTTTTGTCTTCGGAGTTTCTACATCTCCATGGAAGAGCCGCTTCTTAGACGCTGGTTGATCTGAGTTTTTAGATTAGAGAGTCTTGGTTTGCTGAATGGAAGCAGCACCCTCTTCCATTGCATCTGCACGGTCCTCCACATCATCATGATCATGGTCCTCCCTTGCCACATCATCCAACATCAAAGATTTGTAGTAAGCATTTGACTTTTCATGATCATAAACCTTCCATGGGAACAATTCCATCTGCATGTATAGTGCACAAAACATTGAGGTTAATTAATATTTTCAAACAGAAACTCAATAGCAGGCAAAGGGTTTTCAAGCCCTAGAAAGGAATTTCAAGCCCTGGAAAGGAATTTCAAGCCCTATTAACTAATTTCAAGCCCTAGTCACGAATTTCAAGCTCTGACTAAGATCTTTCAAGCCCTGAAAATCATTTTCAAGCCCCCCCCTACAACCCACTATAATATTCAAGCACCCATTCATAATAAGAAAGTGTACCCTATAACCCACTATAATAAAGATTTCAAAATGACCTTCATAGACAATTCATAGAGTAATATTACTACATAACCCCAAAATCTAATGTAGCACATAAATCAAGCAAAATAGGCAAGACATCAAAATACAACTAGACACCAAATGGTAAAATACATACCATTGTACTGAAAAAGGATTCAACTTTTAGAACCCTTGTATTGAAATTCCAATTCTTAAATCTTGGGAACCCTGTTCCTTTATGTATCCCAATTTTACCTTCAAAACGGGTAATCTGTTCAACAGCCCAAACCTAAACAATTAAGAAAAAAATCTTATAAAAATAAATCCATAACAGAAATCCTAGCATAAGGTTGATTTACACATTCATTTATTGACAATACCTGAAATGCTAGCAGAAATCCATAACAGTGGAATGTGAAATACTTCGCCTCATCATGGCTCTGCTCATTGTCCAACTCCACCTGCTCACTATCATTCTATGTTTCTTCTTCTCCATCTTCTACTTTAGTTTGCCTCTTCCTCTTCTTCGGCTTCTTCTTCTTCGGCTTCTTCTTCTTCTTCTTCTCCTCTTCCTTCTTTTTCTTTTTCTTATTCTCTTCTTTCTTCTTTTTATTATTCTTTTCCTCATTCTCTCTTTTCTTCTAGCCATCACCTCCTCTCAATCTATCAAGGTGTTTATTGGCTGCATTCTTCAGCCACCACAATGTGACATCAAAAAGGTAAGATCCCCAACAAAAACTCTCAAAAGCATTGATGTCTTCTACTAAAGAAAACAGCCAACAAGGTATGGCTGTCTATGCTTCATCGATCCCGAAGAATTGGGACACCATTAATAGGTATCCCATCTTCAACGCATCATCACCAGCTGCAGGCTCCATCGACCAGTTGAAGGTTGCCTCCAACAGTTCCATAGATGGCCTTTCATCATTGAAATATCGTCTGAAGATAGATTGCTCACCGACTTCTTTCTTTTCTTTGAACCCTTCGGGGAGTGTGCTCATGTTGAGGCCACTACACAAGCAAAATTCTTCTCTCCCAAACCTAGCCTCCTTTTGCCCCAAACCGAACCAAATCTCATCCTCCTTTGAATTCGGACGAATGAGCTGTCTTTTCAACATATTGTAGATTAGCATCCCGTGCACTTTAATCGGCTGTACCATTTCCAAATACTGCCCAAAAGGGCCTTCCTTAAATCTATCCACCACGCCGCAACGTGTCAACACTAACTCTAGCTCTTGAAGAAATTTTTTTTTGTTGTGCGAGTTTATTCTCGCGTGTACCCAGCTTCTGTGGTCTAGATTCCTCCATTTTTTTTTGAAATGATCAGCTGGCATCTGGTATAAAACAAAAAAACAAAATTAATTAAAAAACAAAATGGGATTTCAAGCCCCACAATGGGATTTCAAGCCCTGATTTGATAAACAATGAAATGAAATGGACATCCCCACCACTATACATGATAGATACGATATACTCAGCATGTGAACACAAAAAAAGACATAAAAAGGCACGAAAAAAATCTACCAATTACAAAATCATCACAAAAACCATTAACAACTAAAATACTACACTTCACAATCGTTTACAGGGCTTGAAATCCCTTTGTCAGGGCTTAATATTCAGCCAAATGGGGCCACATTTCAAAACTTGAATTAACAAAATACAACACTTCATAACATAACATCACAAAAACCATTAACAACTAAAATACTACACTTCACAATCGTTTACAGGGCTTGAAATCCCTTTGTCAGAGCTTCATATTCAGACAAATGGGGCCACATTTCAAAACTTGAATTAACAAAATCCAACACTTCATAACATAACATCACAAAAACCATTAACAACTACAATACTACGCTTCATAATCGTTTACAGAGCTTGAAATCCCTTTGTTAGGGCTTCATATTCAGACAAATGAGGCCACATTTCAAAACTTCAATTAACAAAAAACTAAACAAAAGCACTTGTTCCCCTCCATTGCATGAACCCCTAGCAAGATAACTACTCATTTCTCAAACAAATACTTATAACTTAATAACACATCATCCATGCACAGTCAAACACAGATGCAAACATAAATATCAGAGGTTAAAACGACAGAAGGCAATGAGAATACAAATGAATACCTTTACTTATGAGTTGCGACAAAGCTGTTCGACTGGCTGTTCTTCTTCTTCGGGGCTGGGTCTCGGTATTCGACTGACTGTTCTTCTTCTTCAAGAAATTTTCTTCTCAAACCTGGTTTGTTGTTGTTCTTCTTCTCCTCTCTCGCTCGCTACTTCTTCTATTCGATGCCTTCTTCAATTCTTCTTCTCTCTCGTTCTCTTTTGGAGTTCTTGATTTGGGTGATGGATTTCAATTTCACACTACCACCTCTCTGGTTTTCAATTTAAATATGTTAGGGCAAATGCGTAATCACGCTTAATGGGGTTGGGGTTTTAGGGCAATTTGGGAATTTCCTCTTTAAAAGTTTTAACTGTTTAAAATCTCACTTAAGGGTATTTTTGGAATTTCATGTTCCCAAGGGGACACAAATGCAAGAAAAACAATATGGAGACTTTTTTGCTATTTCAAACTTGAAAGTGGACATTTTCTGTCATTTCCACTTCTTTAATTAACCCCTTTCTCGTTCTCATCTCCATTCTAACCTCTTTCCCATTCTCATCCCATCCCTATTTGGGGGAAATGGGGATGGGGAAATTAGGGAGAGTTATCTCATCCCTCACTTTTCCCTCAATCAATGATATCATATATTTTACTCCGTTCTCTTGTTTGATTATATTTGACTTAAAATTTAAAATGTCTATAATTAAATGTATTAAAATTTACCCGTTTAAACTTCAATTCAAATAAAAATTACATAAAACAAATTATACTAATACATATATATATATATATATAAAGTTTATGACTATTAATTATATCCGGCGTTAATATGGGACTATAGGGAATGGGTACTTATTTTTAAAAAAAATTATTTATAAAAAAAAAAAGTTCGAGGAAAATGGTGAAAATGGGGATAGATTTTTCAGATTTTTTACTACCTATATATAACTCAAAAGACAGGATGATTCATTAGTCCAACCTATTATGAATTGAGATTGGCATTGAGAATTTGAGATTGCTAGATTGAGATTATATCATTAGACAATGAAATCAAAGTAAACAACAACTTACAAGCGAGATTGAGACTTATTTATTTATCATCTCTTCTTCATCATTAGTCGCAATTAAAAACAGAGCACATTTTCATGGAACATTGGCAGGATCATCACTCGATCAAGGTACAATCTTGTAACTTCTCATCTTATCGATCCAAGTAATGAATGAATTCTTGGAATTCCTGAAACCCAAAAATCCATGCTCCTTGCTCTTATTCATACTATCCATCACATCCTCCACATTCAACATCATATCAGCAAACCACCACACACCAACCTCATCAAGTTTCGTCGGCTGCAATTTATTCTCTCTCACAATCTCTTCCCACACAGCTTCTTTGCCTTTCATAATTTCCTCCAATTTCACAATCTCACCACCCTCTTCCAACCCATAACTCTCTATATCAAATTGCTCTGCCAACACCTTCCACAAGTGCTTCCACTTGAACACATCTCCGTTGCTGATGTTGAACGCTTCGTTTTTCGCGTAAGGATCCACCGTCGCCCAGATTTGTTGTTCCGCTATCAAATCTGCATCCGAAGCCATCGTGTAACACTCCCAAGAACCTTTTGTCCCTGGAAATTTCAAAGGAACACCTTCGTGTTTACAGATGGTTGCGTACACACAGAGTGTGCCTATTATATTCATCAAACTATAAGGTGAAAATCCGAAAATTAGTTGCGGTCGATGTACGGACCAAGTCAAGCCCTCTTTTTTTTCAACTTCTTCGAACAATATATCCTCTTGAGTGTAGTAAAAATTGGGGACGTTTAATCTCGGTAAATCCTCCGTGAACGGCGTATCGTGAGGCTGTACTTTGCCGAACGGCTCGAAAGGACCGACGTAGTGTTTTCCACCGGTTTGGAGACATATGTGACGGAGATTAGGCGCGTTTGGGATCACGGCGCGGAGGACATTGCGGAGCATCGCGCCGTTGATTTCACAGTTCTCGGCTTCAGTGGATCGATTGGCCCACGTGACGTAGAAGATGTCGGTGACATCTGTGAGAACTGAGAGCTTGGATTGTGTCTGGTTCGGGTCGGATACGTCGCATTGGATGTATTCGACCAAGTGGTCGGAGTTCCAATCGGGTTTGGGCCGTCGAGCCACTCCGTACAGCTTCCATGGACCACCAGGCGTATCGGATAGAGGCAAAATCTCGGCTAGGCTGTTGCCGACGATTCCGGTGACTCCTATTATCAGTCCCACGCTCTGATAGGTACTTGGCTGTCCATCGTCATCGAATTTCTTCTGCAAAACGTAGAAAATTCAAAGTTAACAGATTGATCATAAATTTATATACAACTTTATACTTGAATGGGAGGAGAGACAAAGAAAGCTGTGGTCTTACCTTAGCAGCGCCGATAGCACCAGCCCACCACCAGCTCATTTTTTGTTAGATCTGGGAATTCAACTGTTGGTTTTGAATTTTGATACGAGCTCTATAATTTTGATGAAAAGTATATACGGTTCAATGGATCAAATGAGAATGGTTTTGCCAATTCTGCTTCAACTTTGTAAGGGAAAATATATATACTGTCAAAATCAAAATGCAAATAAGCAATGACGTTTAGAGCTACGAAAAAATCTTTATATATATATACCAAGATTTTTTTCCAGGTAATAAAGAAAGGAGAGAAAGAGAAAGAAGGAGAAGAAAAATATCGTTGATAGGTAAACTTTTTTATAGATAAACTTTTTATTTTGCCCAACCCCATTGCTTACCAAAATAAAGGATTAGACTATTTTTAGTCTACACCAAACACACCGGAAACATATAATTAATCCAATCCAATCCAATCCAATCAAATGTCTTAAAAATAATCCAATTCTATCCCGCGTACCAAACACACCCTATATAATGAAATGTGAATATGTGATGTTCTGTTCTTGTTATATGAAGAAACTCAATCTCAATTGTCATCCTGGTGGGCGTATTCTTTGAGTTTGAGTTTGACAAGAGATCCAAGTGGTAAATTAACTTAAGAAAATTCCTGAAATATGTATATATTAAATCCATTTGTGATAATTCACTATTTATACTTATTAGACATTACATTTTAAATCTTAACAATATTATTTTTTTAAAATTAGTCCTACATGACAAATTAATTCGGTTGATATATGATAAGTAATATAGATCATCATAATGTAATGTATTTGTTTGTCAAGTTGTTGAATGATAAATTTGTTATTTAATCATATTAAACATATGCATGTTACTTTCAAAAAAAAAAAAAAAGCATATGCATGTTTAATATTACCTAGTCTCGCATTAAGAGTTATATAAGATAGAAATTAACTGCTACAAGCACAATTTAAAAAAAAAAAAATTGAAATCCATTTTAGTCCCTCTAGTCTGACCTATTACACAAACTGGTCCTCCGATTTTCAGTGTTGTCTCATTTAGTCCTTCTATCACGATTTCCGTTGAAAAAGAGAACGCTGACAGGGACAAAGGGTCAAATGACCTTGTTGCCCTTGATTTTTGTTTTAAAAAAAGAATATATATATAATAAAAAAACAATTAAAAAATTGATTTAATAAATTAAAAAATTAAAAAAGGATTTGGTGGATCCATATTGGATCTACCTACTACAAAATAATAATAATAAAATTAGAAAATATATATATATATATATAATAAAAAAACAATTAAAAAATTGATTTAATAAATTAAAAAATTAAAAAAGGATTTGGTGGATCCGTATTGGATCTACCTACTACAAAATAATAATAATAAAATTAGAAAAATATATATATATATATCTATAATAAAAAAACAATTAAAAATTTGATTTAATAAATTAAAAAATTAAAAAAGGATTTGGTGGATCCATATTGGATCTACCTACTACAAAATAATAATAATAAAATTAGAAAAAAAAAAATTCAAACTTTGATCTATGGTGGAGATCCAGATTGGATCTCCACCATCCATCTCTGGATCTTCACCAAAGGACAAAGGACAAAGAACAAATTATTTTAAAGTTCAAACTTTAAATTCTATCACCAAATGACATTCAAGCAAATTAACCCAGTATCCAAAAACCAAAACCAAACACCCAAACCCAGAACACTATACCACCACACAAAACTAGAATCTAACCACCACCACCACCACACCTAGACCCAAAACTTGACCACCATTATCACCACCAAAAAACCTAGACTCAGAAACAAAATTCAACATAAGATTTTTTACTTTTTCTTCATGATGAACAGACTCACAGACCATCCATTTAAAAATGAAAAATTACGCGAAATTAAATAAGAGATCTGGAAAATTTCTAGATCTAAAACAAATTCATCTCAAATACAACACCAACAAACCAAATCCATCTCCAAACCCCACACTCACTCAACCACCACCACACCCAGAAATCGCATCCAAACGCCATACTCATTCAACCCCCAATGAAACCACCATCAGAAATCACCACCGAAACCAACCGGACTACCACCACTTCACTAGTAAGCGTGATGACGGTCAAAAGCACAACGTCGGCTCGAACAAGCTCTCGACGACGAAGAAGAAATGAACTGGCCAGCATGAACCAAACCTCTCTCTTCTTCTTCTTCTTCTTCTTCTTTGATCGGATCAGCGCTGGTTGGGTTCGATTGATGGTAGGGTGGTTTCTAGGTTCGAATGGGTTTGGGTGTGAGTTTCTGGGATTTGTTGAATGTTGATTGTTAATGAAGGTGGTGTAGATTTTCTAGAAAACTGAAGAATTGAATTTTTGTTTTTATTTTTGGTGATAGTTGTTGAATTGGAGTTTTAATAGTTTGGTGGTATTTGCGAGTTAGGGTTTGGTGATTGATATATGGATGGTGGTGTGTTGATGATTATGGTGAAGAGATGGAGATAGGTTTTCAATTCTAGATCTTATGTTGTTAAAAAATAATAAATAAAAAAAATAAATAAATAAAAAAAGGTTTTCTATTCTAGATCTTATTGATGTGTAAAATCGTGTTATAAAAACCTAACTCGTAAGTGCACGAATCGTGAGATAAGTACAGCGACAAGTAGGGATCGTTCCCACGAGGAAAAGTGATTTATCGACTAAAACTAATTCTAATTAAAGCTAAGCAAGTAACAGTAACCAAGAGATTTGAGATTGATTGATTGATTTGAGATTAAAACTATATTAAACTAAGAAAGCAGTTAACAAGAATATGTGAATGTGATCAAGAGGTGATAGGACTAGGTCATCAATGATCCCCAACTACATTTACTCAATGCTTTGAATTGACTTTCACAAAGAATGTTAATCAAGTTAAGGGTTCGTTCTTAAATTATGTATAATTAGTGATATGTGGTCCTGGAATAAATCAAATACTCTCTACTGCAGTCAATAGCAAACCCTGCATATAAACTATAACCTAAAACCCACAAAGCACACAATCAAGTATTCTCAATCACAGTCATTAGCAAAACCTGCATAAAAACTACGATTGAGAACCCATTAAGCACGAGAACAAGAGAACCAAAGATAATGTGCAATACCCTGCAACGATAAATTCATTCATTCAATTGAATATTGGTTAAGAATGGTGAGACCCACACATATCTCAACCTTAACATATAAACCCTAGATTCAAGACTAGCACTAACCATGCATAGACAAGAAGAAATCACAAATTGAATGAATCAAAACTTGAATTACGAAAATATAGTCAATTCTAACAAAGAGTATTCATAGAGGTTCACATTGAATCCCTAGTATGGATTTAGTTACACATAGTTGAAATAAAAAGAAGAGAGAAGTAATTGATAGAACCCATGGAAATAGTAGACACTCCTCCAATCTCTGATGCTGAAAATCTTCTCCTTCGTCTTCAAATCTTCTATATGTAAGATGAAAGAAAGTTTGTTGAGTGATTTAAGCTATGAATTATGGCTGACGAACTGTCTCCCGACGAACCCTCTCTGAATAGAAAAACCCCTCTATTTATATCTCCTCGGGCTTCAGTGGAGAAACCTATTAAAACGCGAAGTCTTTGGCCGGACCGCTGCCTGACCGCTGCCACTTTGGCAGCGGTGTGGCAGCGGTTTTCCATAATTTGGGAACGCTGCCACTTTGGCAGCGGTTAGGGGGCGCTTTGCACAGCAGTCTCCTCTGTCCAATAAACGCTGCGACGCCTCTCTCTGAAAATAGCAGCGGGGTGAGAGCGCTTTTTGATCAACTTCCGAAAGGATCCTAGACTTCTTCAAAATGACACTTTTTATACGAAATTCTTCAAATAACTCAATCTGATCCAATAACCTGAAAACACTCAAACACACCCATTAAAGTGCTAAAAGGCTCAAGTAGCAAGCAATTGATTGGAGGAATGGGGATCAAAAATATATACAATAAATGACCGATCACTTATGTTGTTAAAAAATAAAAAAAAATAAAATAAATAAAAAAATAAAAAAACTTCCACATCAAGTTTAATTAATTTTTTTTGTTTTCCAGATCAAGTTTAATAGAGAGGAGAGAGAGAGGAGAGAGAACGGCGTGATAAGATTTTTTTTAATGTTTATTTTTTAATTAAATTAATTAATAATTACTTTTAATTAGATTTTTACATTTGTTACGTAAGTTACCATTTTATCCTCACAACATTGACGAAATCTTTAAAATCGCTAACGGAATTGGACGGCAGGGACCAAAATACAGATTTTTAAAAACTAGAGGGACCTGTCAATATAATACTGAAAACCGATGACCAGTTTGTGTAATAGGTCAAACTAGAGGGATTAAAATGGATTTCACCCTTTAAAATTTTAAATAAACATCACTTAGGGTTGCACACTAGGAAAATGGGGATGCATATAGGTCCCCCATCCCCATCCCCACTTCCCAGACCCTTTCCCATCCCCACCCATTTCCCCATTTAAGGAAAATGGGGATGGGGAATTTTGGGGGGAGGTATCTCCATCCCCAACCCTAATTCCTCATTTTCCACGTTTCCCCATTTGATTAAAAATAACAAATTAAAAAAAAAAATTCCATTACTTAGTTAGGGTTTCAAAGAATTTTTTTAAAAAAAATATATATATATAATATTAATATATTTATATATGTTTTGGGGAAAATGGGGAAATGGGGATGAGGAAGAGTCTCCCCATCCCCATATCCCCATTTCAATTTGGGGATAAAAATCATCCCCATCCCAACCCATTTCCCCATTTTTTTCTCAAAAAAATTTCCCCAAATAGGGATGGGGTCATGGGGATTTGAGGATCCAAGGGATAATGTGCAACCCTACGGTGTCACTACAAGGAATGGGTCTTCTCAAACTTAGTAATTTATAGACAAATGTTAAATTCGAACCCCACATGTGATTTTATAAACAAATGTGAAATTGGAGCCCCGGATATGAATGAGAAATAATAATGAAATGTTGTCGCCATAAATTTCTCTTTAATTGCTTCATTAGTCCAACCTATTATGAATTGAGATTGGCATTGAGAATCCGAGATTGCTAGATTGAGAATGGATCATTAGACAATGAAATCAAAGTAAACAACAACTTAAGATAAGATAACACAACTTACAAGCGAGATTGAAATAAACTCATTGCTAGAGATTTATAGTTAGGGAAAAGATAGTTCCACCGCCCCTTCTGTTCACTATATTAGAAAGGTGAGGACATGGTTTCCCAAAAATTGCCGGTATGCCCCCTAAAATGAAAATAATATAAAAACACCCCCTTATTTTTGCTTTTTCTTCACAGTTCTGAACTTTGACATTTTTTTGCTGGTGAATTGACCAAAATGCCCTCCTGTGCCTTTTAAAAAACAAAATACACGTGATGCAACCACTTGCAGTTTGTAAATAGACCAAAATGCCCTCTAAATATAAAATCACTATTTTACCCTTTAATTACTGTTGCCCTCAACGGTTATATGCATACAGTCCTCATCTATATAAACCTGCATATATATATATATATATTCCACATTCATCAACCATTCACAACACATTTTCTTCACCCATTCCACTGGATTCACACACATTTGAAACACTATTGACACAACTCCATTCCTACATTCTTTTTTAAACACACAATAAACCATTCCACAAATTTCTGCACCCTTATTCACACACATCTGAAACACAAAATCATACATTTCTAACACCATTCACGCAGCTCCTATGGAAGGAAGTTCAAACACGATAAGCGAAGAAAGCAACATCAATGGTGGTGTTGTGATATTCAAAAACAAATTATGCAGATGTGGTATGAAGGCTGGGGTTAGAATCTTAGAGTCAAGTCAAAATCCAGGTAAGTTATTTTTTTCTGTGAAAAAAGGCAATGCAATTTTTTTAAATGGTGGCAGCTAGATGAAACAAAATTTATGGGAAGTTTGCAATCTCATGAAGAACGCAATAGAAATTCTACAGAAATTGGATTGCTAAATGTGAGGATGCATATACTGGAATCAAGTATAAATGGATCCATGCAAAACCTGGAAAGAAGTTTAAATCAGAGAATGTAAAACCTAGAGGGGAATTACGGATACAAGTTTCAATCAGAGATGATAATGCTTACTAATATGATACTCTTTGGTCTCTCCATATATATATATATATATGAGTTTTATGTTAGTTTGATTAATATGTAATGCACTTGACCTATGTAATATAAATTATCCTTTATCAAAAAATTTCAGTTGCATACATAATGCAAACTTGAGCACAAAAGCACTATAAATTGCAGGAAATGCTTGATAATAAAGATGCTCACATAACCATTCATCAAAAGTACCAAACGTTTACTACAAGTACCATAATACTAACAGTACCATAATACTAACAGTTCATAATTGTTCACCTAGCAGTACCATAATACCATCATAAGGACAGTTCACAGTTGCTACAAACACTAATAGTAGCTACAAAAATACTGCATGCAACATTAACAATAACAGTGGAATACAAAAATAGTACTTGCAACATTAACACAATAACACTAACAGTTAAGTTACTGAGTCAGCTGGGATTTTTCTTGAGTTTGAGTTTGAACTTCTGTGGGCTGTGAGGAACCAACATCTGCCTTTCCTTTTTGTGCCCTCTGTCTCTGTATAATAATAACCTCAAATCAGAATTCTATCAATTTAATCAATCAAGCATGCAATAAAAGAGTGTGGGTCAGTACTAGAGATGCACATTTTTCCCCGGGGCCCCAATTCCTCGCATCCTTATCCCCATTTGGGGATTTTATTTTGGAAAAAAAATGGGGAAATAAGGAGGGATGGGGATGAAAATCATCCCCAAATTGAAATGGGGATGGGGATGGGGATGGGGATGGTGGGGAGGTGATCGAACCAAAATTGGTATGATTTTGGCCCTCACTTCCTTCTCTTTTTGCTTGATTCTTGGGCATTATTTTGTGATTTAATGGTGTTTATTAAGTATTTTCAGGTATTTATAAAGTTGAGGGGCATTGTAGTAATTTGGAGAAATTAGGGGCAAAAGTATAACAATTGACGAAAGATTGAAGATATTGTGATTATATGAGAGATTAGGGGAGCATTGTGTAATTAACCAAGCAAAGCATGCAAGTAGGCGCCACGTCAATTAAAGACACGGTGCGTTTTGTATGTGGATGGGCCTCTGAGTGAGCCCCAATCCATTCCTAAATGCACCCCGAGTGAGACAAATCAATCAAAGGCCAAGAGCACCCCAACCTTCTTCTAATTACACCCACGTGCAGCAAGCCCACACCTATTGCCCAAATCATTAAGTCCAACCTGCATGCACCCCTACCTATTCTAAATACGCCCCACATTAGACATAACAAACATTGCTGCACACACCCCTTATGCTGTCTAAATGCACCCCAATCAAGTCATAGTAGCAGCGGCTGTGCGCACCCCATGCACTCGCTAAGCGTCCCCCATCTTCACCAAACTTCATCTTCTTCCTCTCACCTGATCACCATTGTTGCAGCCGAAACCCTAACTTCCTACCGTCCATGTTTTCCGGCCTATTCTCGGCTAATTTCTGCTTCAAATCAACGGCGGGGTCCACGCATGTTCGTTTGTCATCTTCTCTTCCCTTCAATCGCCACCGTGCGCAGCCGTGGATGTCGCCATCACCGTCGCCCTCTGCCATTCACGAACCCATTGATATTGGTTCAATTAATTATCGCAGTTTGCATTGAGTTTGTCGCCATGGCGACAGGGAGTCAATTTCACACCTGATTGCGTCGCAATTTGGTCGCCATTTGAAGCAAAACCGCGAGCCTCACTATCTCTTTTCTGATTGGTGGGTTTTTGAGGGAAAATTACAAGAAGGCCCCCTAGAGGGGCTAAAGTAGAAATTTGACAAATAGAGGGGATGTTTTGGTAATTAGCCATCTGTGACCTAATTCAAAAATACTATAAATTCATCCCTCTTTTCAATTTTGAAAATTAAGTCTTACCAAGCCTATTCAAGCCTATTCTCTCCTACCAATCTCCCTTTCCTCCATTAATCATCTCCCAAATTCCTCCATTTTCTATCCTTGAACTTATCTTTTCCATCCAAAACCTCACACCAAATCTTGATTACTCCCCTAGACCATTCCTTCCCTACCATTTTCTCCATCACAAATCCTTTGTCACTCACCATAAGCCATCCACCTATCTAGACACATCCTCCTCTTCCATTCTTTGCATCTAGGAGCATCAAAGGAGAACAAGGATCAAGCACTAAAGAAGGTGGCCTAAGGGTGATTTCCTTACCATTTACTTGTTTCTATTTGATTGCTACTATGTGTAATTAAACCCCTAATCTAGGGGATTGATTTGATAAACATTTGGTTGTGGGTTTTTGCTTAAGCTTTGTAATGAATCTCTATATGTGTTCTATTTATTAATTCATTAGATTCTATTCATTATGTGATTGACTTGTATACCCACTTGTTAATTACAATCTTGTTTAGAATAACATGTTATATAATCACTCTTGGATTGACACACTTGAGTGATTAAGAACCCAATAAATAGGATAGATTAGTGGAGGGTATATCAACCACATTAATCTAAACCTAAATTGGTTAACATGTAGAGATTGGTCCTTAAAGTGGCTTAAAAAGCAATACCCATACCTACTTGCTAATCAATCAATTCCCTAGCATCAACATTAATTGTTTATATCCATTTTTCTTATCAAGATTGTGAGTCTTCTATTTTTCATATCACCATATTTTTAGTTAGGTTAATTTTGCATGTATGTTTGATGGTTTGACAAACCATACACTTATTCATCATTTATGATTTATTTTATTGTTTATAGATTAGCTAATTAAATCAACTTATTTCTCTAATTCCCTGTGGAACGAATTCTAAGCTTACCACAATACTCATTTTCAAAACTTAAAATATATTGCGTAATGATTCATTTTATAACATTCTTTTGGTAATTCGCAATTTGATAACGACACAAAAAGCGAGTCATCAGGAGGTCCCCCATCCCCATTTCTCCATTTCCCCCAAACATATATAAATATAATTATAATATATATTTTTAATTTATTTTTTTATTCTTTGAAAACCCTAACTCCCTAAGTATATATACACATTTTATATAAAATGCACTAATTAATTTTATTTTGTATTTATAATTGAATGTTTGTTCTTTTAGTTTAATTTGTAGTTTTTAGTCAAATGGAAAAATGGGGGAACGGGAGAAACGGGGAAAGGGGAAAATGGGGAAAAATGGGGAAAATGGGGAATTGGAAATGAGGATGGATATAGGTCCCCCCAAAATTCCCCATCCCCATTTTCCCCAAATGAGGAAATTAGGGGGGGGGTATGGGGGAAGGGTCTGGGAAGTGGGGATGGGAATGGGGATGAGGGGACCTATATCCATCTCTATTCCCCAAATGTGCATCTCTAGTCAGTACAAACCTTAGTGGGAGGCTGTGAAGAAGTGGCAGCGTGTTGTGATTGTGAAGAGGGGACACTAACATTAGTCTCTGTTGTGTTTGGCACCTTGTTTTTCTATTAAAAAAAATATATATAGATATATATTAAAAGAAAATAAACACCATTTCAAAAAAAAAAATGAATAAAAAACTGACAACCAACACTTTTAGTTACCTTGGTGACCTTGGTGGTACCAGATGTCTTCTCACTTTTGCATGACCTTGAGTTATGTCCAGGCAGCTTACAATTTCCACACACAACCGTTCCAGTCTTGGCTACCTTTAGTTTCTCACTTGATTCCCTCTTCCTTACAAGCTTTGGCCTGCTTGGTAACCTTTTCATTGGTGGTGCATCAACATGTGCTGTATCAAGATCAACCCATACATACAAGTCTAGAATATGATGGATCATAGAACTGTAGGTTCTTAGGTAGGCAGGCTTGGACAACATTAGGTCAATAAATCTAGCTAAGTTTTCCTCATCACCATCAACTCAAAAATGGTGTCTAATCCTTGCCAATGCATGACTGCATGGCACCCCACTAACTTGCCATTGGCCACACTCACAAGTTTTTTTAGATAAGTTGGTAGTGTATGCCCTACCTACACCTAACATCTCATATTTTTCCCCCACCTGAATGTAGGGTCTTGAGGATTCTACTCTCCTCACTGTTTTCTAAAATCTTCTTGTTAACAGATGGTGGTATATCAGTTGTCCATGTGTTGCACTCTTCTTTCCGTAATTGGAATCTACTCATCACTAGTCTTCTAATGAATTCCATCAACTGTAAATAGGTCCTAGGCCTAAAATCCTTGAGCATGTTATTGAAAGCTTCTGTCATATTGTTAGTCATACCCTCACATTTGATTGAAGCATCAAATGCATGCCTAGACCAGTGACAATGTTCTATTTCAGCTAGGTATTTCATTGCCTTAGGATTTATACTACCTACCTCTGCCAAAAGCTTCTTAAACTCAAACCTATTAGCTGTCTTAACTGCTTTCCAGTATAGGTTCTTCAATTTTTGTCCACCATATGAGACCTTGAAATTTGCATAAATATGTTTTGAACAATATTTGATTAAAAATATATATATATTTCAGTGCATATATATGGGTTTGACCATTTAGTTTGTGTATCTAATTACCATTTCAGATATGGTAACAATCTTATTAGATGATATGGTAACAAATATAATGCTTAATTAGTGGGTATGTAATATTGGTTAATTAAATAATTATTGAAAGAGAAAAAAGAACATATAAAACATATATATTATATAGAGTTTGCATAAACTTATATTTGTTCTCATTGTATGTACATATATCCATTCAAACTTTTTACCTTTTTAAAAAGTTATTTTAATAATAATTTTACTTGAAACTTGTTATTCCTCTAATTATTTTTTAGTTTTTAATCTTTAATGCCTGATTTTTTTTAAAAAAAAAAAATTGATTCATGTAATTAAATATAAATTTTAGTATTTGTTATAATTTTCTGAAAATATATAAAACAGTGCATTTATATATATATATATAACAACAATATTTATGTGCATATAAAATAGTGCAATACATAAAAACAATGCATATCAAACAATGCATATATATATAGATATTTCAGTGCATATATACATATATATCAAACAGTTCATATATAAAATAGTATACCTAATGCTTGCACGTGGCTATTGCATCTTCAAAGCACCAATGACCCCTTTCTGCATGTCACTCATGAAACAAATTGGCTTCTCATCAAGGTACCTCAGGAAAATCCTCAAATGCCGCAGAAACCAAGACCAGCTTAGAAATGTTTCTCCTTCACAGATGCAGTAAGCTAGTGGGTACAAGCCACTGTTTGCATCTAGTGCAATTGCTGATACCAGGACTCCTCCATATGGACCTTTCAAATGACACCCATCGATGCCAATGAATGGCCTGCATCCCTCCAAAAAACCCTTCCTCTGTGCATCAAAGCTCACAAACATCCTTTGGAAGGTTGATGTCTTCTCCAGAAGGTGAATGTAAGCTACTGAACCAGGGTTGCATTGCTGCACCATTACTGCATATGCCCTAAGATGCTTAAAACATTCCTCATGCTCTTTAAGCAGCACTTCTACTACACTCTTTTTGGCCTTGTACAGTCTCTGAGTATCCATTACAACATTGAATTGATCTCTCAATAGATCCGAGAGCACACCTGCTTGGATTCCAGGATTATTCTTCACAAGAGCTTGGAACTTCCTAGTTATCCACTTAGATCTTGCCTCTTTACTTTTGTAAATCCTATGACAAGTATGCTCACTCTTGTAGGTCTTCACTTGCATTGTTTTATCATCACCAATATTAGAAGCATGAATCCTCCATGGACAACCCTTGGTCATACATGCCCATGTTAGCCTATTTTTATCATACTTAATTTTGTTCAAGTTAAACCCCTCCTGAATAGCAAAATCAATCAACAATGACCTTAAGGTGTAAACACTGTCATGTGTCTGTCCTACCTCAAACCTTATTGGACATCCTACCAGCTGCTTAAATGGGTTGCTCTTTACCACCCTAGCTAATTTATCATCAGAAACCTTATCACCTGAGTCACTACAATATTCATCATCACTCTTCGATTGGTACCCTTCAAATAAATCCTCAAAATCATCTGTATCCTCACACACTTCCTCAGGAACCTCGAGTACCATAGCTAGTGCATTTAGACCAGAAGACTCATCATCACCAGCCCTTATTCTAGGGGACTCATCATCACCTAACTTAACCTGATCTTCATTATCACCCTCATAATGAAGATCACCTTTATTATCACTAAACAAATCTTGCTCAAAACCACTAAAAGCTACTTCTAGGATGTCACCCATGAACCTAGAGGGTGTGCTAGAAGAGGCCTCTAAATCTGCTGGAGCTGGGATATAAGGTCTCTTTTCTATTTCAAACATTATTTGAGTTTGCTTATGTTCAGTAAACAACTTAAACACTTCTAAGATATTATTGTCACTACACACGTCCTTCTTCTCACTTGACCAAGGCAATTTAACCCAGACTGAGTAATCATCTTTAGGCACTTGGTCACTACCAGTTTGTTTTTTAGACAAAGTATGCAACAAAACTATCATACTAATGTGGTTAGCATCATAAGTACCAAGCTCAACCACCTTAGTATCGATAGTAACATATATTTCAAAAATATCCAGACCCATATTAACTGTGAACAAAATACATATATACATATATCAGTACTTTAACATATATACATATATCATAACTTTAACATATATACATAAATATCAGACATATCAAACATGAATATATACATATAATATTAGAACTTTAACATATATGCATAAATATCAGACATATTAGACATATCAGACATGAATTTATACATATAATATCATAACTTTAACATATGTACATAAATATCTGACATATCAGACATGAATATATACATCAATATCAAAACTTTATCATATGTTACGTAATCGAAAATATATACATAAATATCAAAAAACATTAACATAAATTACACAAAAGCAAAGCAACTAACTTGATTACACCATATAAAACTCTGATTACACCATATTTCATGTATAATTGCCATCAACAAGTCAATTGCACCATCGATTTGACAGGTGACAACTACAAACGCAAAAACCCCAAATTTTTTTACATAGAAACCCTAAATCATGGACGATAAACAAAACAAATCCTGTCAAATGCAACCATGCATGCAAATTCATGTATAACAACAATAAACTCTTCCCTTACACCATAAATGTTACAAATAGAAACTACAATCAACTACAAACAAAAAACCCCAAATTTTTGGATATAGAAACCCTAACTTGTGGACGATAAACAAAAAAAACTTTGTCAACTGCAACCATGCATGCAAAATCATCATACAATCAGTGAAAATAAAACTAGGTTGAATATACAAACCTTTGCTTCAAAACGAAATAGATTGTGTCTTTGAATCTATGTGCTTTCAAAAACCCCTCTTCTGTAATCGAACAAACACTAACCTATGTCTAAATCGATCAATGACACAACAAAATCTAGTTTTTTTTTTTTTTTTTTTTTTTTTTTTTTAGGATTTGGTGATGGTAGGTTTGATTTTGGCGTGAAGGTTTGGGAGATAGTGGCTGTTGTATAGACCAAAAGTGAGAACTCAACTAAGAACACTATGGAAGCTTCATTTGGGACCACCAAATTTTGTTGTTTAATAGATATCAGATGGGTGGAGGAGACATGGCATCATCCCCTTCACTCATTTGTTTTTTTTTTTTTTTAATTTTTTTTTATTCTTAATTATAAATATCAAATGACTTTAATAACCCTCAGTCCAAATTAGATTCCCATTTCCTTGGGAAGTTTATGAATTTGCCCCCCAACAGTAACGGTCAACTCTGACTTTGGCTAATTTTCCTGTCATAAGGGGGTGTTTGTTAAATAAGTATGTTCTGGGGGGGGGCGGGGGGGTCAACTTTCTAAAGTTGAGAAACACTGTCCTCGTCTTTCTAATATAGTGAACAGTTGGGGGGGAAATGATAATATCCCATATAGTTATATAATTTGTTTAAGATAATTTAAATATGTTTATATAATTTAAAATAAACTCATATTTAATAATAATATATAAAAACAGATTTATGAAAAACAAAAAGAAAATAAGAAAACAAAAGGAAAAAAATTCAAAAAAAAAGGATATTTTTTTTCTTTTCTTTTTTTTTTTTTTTGAATTTTTTTCTCTTTTCAATTTATGGGCTTTGATTTTCTTGGTTTTTTTATTATCAAATTGAAATAATATATTTTTTGAAAAAAAAAATTCAAAAAAAAAAAGCAAAAAATTTACAGGCTTTGATTTTCTGGATTTCCTTTTGTTTTCATATTTTATTTTTCTCTTTCATAAATCTGTTTTGATATATTATTATTAAATATGAGTTTATTTTAAATTATATATATGAGTTTATTTTAAATTATATAAACATATTTAAATTATTTTAAACAAATTATATAACTATATATATACATTTAAATCAACAAATTTTTAACAATTAGTTGGAGTAACAAGTTGGTTAGAGTTTGTGTCTTTTAACCACAAGACGAAGGTTCAATCCTCGATAGAGGTGTTTTAATATTATTAATTAACGGTCAAAGAGATTTTGGATGGAAAACTTGACAGATGGGGTAAAATGACCAATATTTTGGGTTTCAGGGGGTTGACTGACCATTATTGAACTAAAAGGACCAGTTTATCTAATATGGCAAACCTCAGGGGGGAAATGATAATTTCCCTAAAAAATAATCAAATCCTATCTCACACACCAAATGCACCCTATATAATGAAATGTGAATATGCGATGTTCTATTCTTGTTTTTTTTTTTTTTTTTTTTGATAAAGGACAACACATTACACCAACGAACACCCAACCGGATTGAAATCCAGCCATAAACTCTCCTGAACAGAGGAGAAGGCAAACAAAGCGAGATTATGTGCCAAGGAAGTCCCTGAAAAAGGGGTGGCTTGGCACTTACATATTCCCACTTCTACGAACAAAGCCAAAATGTCTTTGACAATCAAACTACAATCCCCAAAGGAGGGGGACTTGCTTAAAATCATAGATACAGCCGCTGACAAGGGAGATTCCACCAGAGAGACTGAGAAGCCATAGAATTTTGCCATTAAGAGCCCCTCCCGGATTGCCAAAAGATGACCTAGAGCAGAAGGAAAAGAACCCAACCTCTGACTAGACCGAGCAAGCAGAACCTTACCTTTTGAATCCCTGATTGCCACCCCTAAACCACACTTCCCAGAGCTAGGACGCCTGATCAAGTCTGTATTGAGCTTTAGCTGGCCCGGGGGAGGGGCTAACTAGGGAAGGGGGGGACTAGCATGGGGGGAAAAAGAAGAGGGGGACAAGGCTGCACTAGTATTCTTGAATTCAGCCAGCATGTCCAAAGCCCTTGACACCACCAACTCCGGCACCTTCACCTGACCGTAGTTAATCCAAGCATTACGATTCTCCCAAATGGCCCATAAAACCTTGCAAGCCTTCTCAAAATCTTCTACTGGGATCTGGTCTGCCAACACTCGTAACAATTCCATGACAAGGAGAAGCTTCAAACTTGCAAGGACCTGCCAAAAACTGGTGTGGCTCCAGGCCTTTTTTGCAGCCTTACAACCAAATAAGGAGTGCCCAGCAGTCTCCATAGTTGAAGAGCATCTGTTACAAGCAGGGGAGGCCACAATCTTTCTCTTCCAAAGATTATCCAACAAAGGGAGAGCATTCAAACAAAGGTGCCAAACAAAGATTCTGACTTTTGGAGGAATGTTAAGCTTCCATATCAAATTCCACCACTTACTCATTTTGGACATATTAGAACACAAATCCTGAACCCTTTCCTTGAGAGCCAACCGATACCCACTTTTCACCGTATATTCGCCTTTCTTCTCGTAATGCCAACACCAGGAGTCTTTACCCCCTCCTCGGTTGACAGGAATTGCCAGAACTGCTTCTTTGTCAACAGGCAACAGCAATTGATTGATTTTGGCCACATTCCACCCTAATTGCCTCCTATCCATCAGATCAGGGACTGAAACATTAATACTAGGGTCATAAGTTACCGGCATAAAGGAGCTAGGGCGAGGGATCCACTTATCTTTGAAAACCCTAAGGCTGTTGCCATCCCCCACTAACCACCACAACCCCTTCATTAACAAATCTCTGCCCCACAGAAGGCTCCTCCACAAATGAGAACACCCCACCTTGGCCGAAGAAGAAGCAAAATCCAGATAAGGGAAATATTTGGCTTTAAGAACCTGCGAGGCTAGAGAATCCGGAGCCGAAATGATCCTCCAAGCCTGTTTGGCTAAAAAAGCCTGATTGAAGAGGGAGATATCCTTGAAACCCAAGCCACCCCTGCTTTTTGGAAGACAAAGATTCTTCCAGCTAATCCAACTAACTTTCCTCTTCCATTCCTTTGAACCCCACCAAAACTTGGAGGACATAGCATTGAGATCGTTGCATAGACCCGACGGAAGTTTGAACATGCTCATATAGTAGGTTGGAATGGCTTGCACCACAGCCTTTATGAGAACCTCTTTACCACCGTAAGAGAAGAGATTGCCATTCCAACTCCTTAACTTTTTCGAAACTCTCTCCTTAACATCATTAAACACCTTTCTTTTGTTTCTTCCAACTATCGAGGGAAGGCCAAGATAACTGTCTTGGGCATTACCTCCCTAATCTCCAAAATACTCATAATCTCTGACTTGATCGAAGGCAACACCTTCGAACTAAAGGTGATTTTGGACTTGCTCAAATTGATTTTCTGTCCAGAACCTTTTTCATAGATGTCAAGGATCTCCCGAATACTGAAACTGCTTTCCCTTGAGGCTTTATAGAAAAGAATACTGTCATCTGCGAATATAAGGTGACTAATTAGAGGGCTGCCTCTAATACATCTGGTGCCCAAAACCCTGCCATTCCTCTCTGAATCTGAAATCAAACCTGAAAAGACCTCCGCGCAAAGGAGAAAAAGATAAGGAGACAGAGGGCACCCCTGCCTAAGCCCCCACGAAGGGGAAACAGAGCACACAGACTTACCCTTAAGAAGAATAGAAAGGGAGGAGGTCGAGATACACTCCAACACCAAGCGGTTCCACCTATCAGGAAACCCTATCTTCTTCATTACTGTAGAAATAAAATTCCATTCAACTCGGTCATAAGCTTTGCTCATGTCGAGTTTAACAGCCATTTGGCCCTTCTTTTCCAATTTCTTTTTCCCTAGGGAATGAAGAGTTTCGAAAGCTATTAACACATTATCCAAAATAAGTCTTCCCGGAACAAAGGCAAATTGGTTCGGAGAGATAATGTTCGGGAGAATCACCTTCAGCCTAGAAGTCATCGCCTTATTAACGATTTTATAGATAACACTACAAAGAGAAATGGGCTTAAAATCCTTTATCTCTTCTGGTCGGTTCACTTTAGGGACAAGCACAACATTTGTCTGGTTGAAGTCCCTGACCGAGGCTTCTCGGTTCAGAACACTCAGGCAGACTCTAGTCGCATCTACCCCAACCACATTCCACGCTTTCTGGAAGAAAAGAGCATGGAAACCATCCGGCCCTAGGGCTTAGATCGAAAACAGCTGCTTTAACCTCCTTCGTAGTGAACCGATAATTAAGGTCCTCCCTTTCCCTATCGGACAGCCTAGTTTTAATGGCCATTGAAGCATTCCGGCAATGAAAATCAGACGGGCAGGAAGAAGAGAACAGATCAGAGAAGAAAGTTTTGACCATTTTGGCTAGGCCTTCCTATGAAAATTGCTTATTCCCATTATTCGAATCCAACAGACAAAAAACATGATTTTTCTTTTTCCAGATTGACGTACGATTATGGAAGTACTTTGTGTTACAGTCACCCACTTGAAGCCACTCAGCTCTGGATCGATGTTTCCAATAAACTTCCTCTCGATCTAACAGACCTTCCAAAATCTTCTCCTGACTCTTAATCTCCCACATGACTCCCGGTTTTCCACTCTTCCTGTACAGAACCTTAATCTCCCTATTCTTCCCATCAATTTGTTTTTTAAGATAACCAAACCGTCTGAAGCTCTAAGAACTCAGCTTTGACGCACACTTGGACAGTCTCTCCTTTAGGTTTATAACTGGATCAGCATAACTTATCTCCTTCCACGCTGAACTAATTGTAGTACTATAGTCTTCTTCCTTTCACCAGAAAGATTCAAACCTGAAGCTTCTACAAATTCCTCTTTGATTTGGGCTCGCCCCTACACAACTCAGGAGAATCGGCCTATGATCAGAGGTATTAAAACCCAAATTAGAAACAATAGAGTTTTCAAAGTAATCCCGCCACAGGTTGTTAGCCAGATACCTATCCAATCTTTCCTGAATATTGTTCTTATTGTCCCTTTTGTTGTTCCAAGTGAGCCGCGGACCCGTAAAACCAAAGTCAAAAAGATTACAATCGTCCACTACCTAGCGGAAACTAATTATACCAGAAACAGACCTAATAAAACCACCCACTTTATCCAACATACACAGAAGTTCGTTGAAATCCCCTCCACACAACCAAGGAAGATCATCAATGTCCTTGAGACGTCTCAATAAATCCAACGAAACCCACCTATTACCCAAATTAGGTTCCCTGTAGAAACCCGAGAATCTTCACCTAAAACCATCTTCCATTCTCACCCGCTCATCAATATGACCAGAAGAGAACGAAAGAATACTCACCTCCACACTCTCTTTCCATAGTAACATGAGACCCCACTATTGCCTCTGCTGTCCACACAAAAACTGCCTGTAAACCCCAATAAGTTGCTGAAATTACCCTTTCTAACACCTTTATACTTTGTTTCCGATAAGAACACTATGTCTGGGGAATGCTTTTTGAGCAACATTCGCAAGGCCGCGAACGCGAGGGGATTCCCCATACCCCGCACGTTCCAACAAAGGCCTATCATTGTTGCCAACGGGCCTACTCAACAGGCTCCACCGATACTAAATTGTTCTGACACTGAAATGAAACTTTCCCTCTCTTTGCGTCTTTTTTCTCTTCTTCTAGTAAATCGAAAATCACCTTTCTCTTACAAACTTGTCCTTCGACCCCTGACATTGACTGCTCAGTATTCACTTGTTTTATAGACGAACTAAAAGGAGAGGACTTTATCTTCTGGAGACTCTTCCCTTTCCTACTACCTTTCACCATACTTATAGAATTAGGGGGGAATTCGATTTTTTAACCTCTTTTCGAAATCTTGCTCCCTGAAAATAATCTTTGAAGAGGACTGGATATCTTCCCAGCAATATAATGTTGTTGACCTTCACGGGCAGATCTTTTCCATTTCCTTCCTGCTTTCTTTTTTGGAGTGGAATGTAGGTTTGGAAAATCTGTCTGCATTTGCTGAAGTAAAGATTCTCTAGATGAGCCCTGACCAATTTTAACCGAACTAGCTTCTTCGATAGAAGTCAGAGGAAATTCATTATCCAGAGCCCGTTTTTTCAAAACCTGGTCCGAATTAGAGTCACAGCACACGAGGCCCATTTCACTAGGGCTATCAGTAGGCCCCTTCTCCAGCCCATCAACACACATCTCTTCAATTGTTAGAGGCCTACCTTGTCTTATTTTGTCTAGGGTTTCCTGTTGATTCACCTTCAGTGTCTTGTTTGTCGCCGCTGATATGCTCACTGAACTTTCTGTAACTGCCCTAGAACCTTGCTTGAAATTGACTGATCCATTCCCATCTTCCTCACGCAACATCTCCTGAGATCTACTCTTATCCGAAGAACTACCATATGCTTGAGAGCTATTCTTTGGCTTCCATTTCTCCGCATTTTGAGCCTCCAACCATTACCCAAATCTTGTTGGGGTACCTTCTAAAGCTTGCTTTCTTGCCTCTTCATCTTGGCATTCCAGCATTACATGACCAATTCTACCACAGGCATAACAGAAGTCCGGTAACCTTTCATATCTCAGGCCAACCGTTGTTATCTCCTCCGTCTTGCCCAGTTTAAGTCGAAGCCATCTCTTTAGAGGTTTCGAGATATCCACCCTAACCTTGACTCTCATATACTTTCCCCAGCACTCCCTTGATTCTGCAGGGATCTCCACAACTTCCCCTAGCTGCTCTGCCATCCACTTCGCAGTTCTTCGATTCATACATAGAATAGGTATGTCATGAATCTGTATCCAGAAATCAGCTTTATTGAACCTCAAATTTGAGATACATCCTGCTCTTATAGGTTTTTCCAGAACTATTAAGTTTTTCCCAAAGTGCCATGGACCTCTCTGCCATACTCTGTTCCGATCCTCCTTCTTCAGAAAGTAAAACATAAAAATGTTTTCCCCTACTGTTTCCACTTCAACTTGACCAAAAGGGAGCCAGATCTGTTCTATTAGCCCCTTAAAAGCTTCTCTGTTAACCTTTTTCCATGATAACACTTTCCCAACCAGACATTTATCTATGTCTTCAATACCTTCTATTCCAACCTCTTCTGACATTTCCAGAATCACACCATCCTCTTCTGCTAGAGATAAACTTTCATACAACTTGACTATATCTGATTCATTCATTCTTAACAAAAACCAAAACAAGATAAAACCCACAGATCTACGCACCACAGAACTCTCCTTCAGGAAAAAAGAAGACAAACTACCAGTTAGACTCAACTAAATTCACACTTTGCTCTCAGAGAGAGAAAAAGAAGAGAGACATTGACAGACAAACCATCTCCTACTCTGGTTGGTTATGTTCTATTCTTGTTATATGAAGAAGGTCAATCTCAATTGTCATCTTGGAGGGCGAATTCTTTGAGTTTGAGTTTGACAAGAGATCCGAGTGGTAAATTAACTTAAGAAAATTCCTGAAATATGTATATATTAAATCCATTTGTGATAATTCACTATTTATACTTATTAGACATTACATTTTAAATCTTAACATTTTTATAAAAAAAAAAAAAATCAGTCCTATATGACAAATTAATTCAGTTGATATATGATAAGTGATATAGATCATCATAATGTAACGTACTTGTTTGTCAATACATTAAAACAAACATGGTGCTGATATTGGTCCATAAATATGATTTACACACTGATGTTTTATTCAAATTTCTTATTACAAAAATATCTTGGAATAAATAGACCAACAAGGACAACTAAAATCAATTGAACCACAACCGGCAGGGGCGTAGTTTAGGTGGTAGATGGATGAGCTTGGGGCTTAGACAAATAACTTCCAAGTCAGCGGCTCGAATCCTACAAATATCAAAAGCTTAAAAAACATACATGGTAAATATATAGATACCGTTTACAATAATTAACCCACAGTTCTCCATCACAGAGAAATTTATATTGAAAATATCATATTTCCAATTCATTTTTTTTTTCTCTCTATTTGCTTTGCTATCTTGTCCTCTCTATTTTGCTTTTAGTGGTGGCCAGTCACTTGATTGATCCTAGACATTTGATCGGTCTTTTTTCATTAATTATTTTTGCTTCCTTGTGTTCTCTGTGTTTTTCTTGTGTTCTATGTTTGGCTTAGATTTTAACCTTTACTTTTCAAAAATCTTGAAAAAAAAGCAAGTGAAAGAAAGGTACTATACCTGTTGTTTATAATCTTAAAAAAAATTAAAAAATAATAAATAATAAAAACAAGTGAAAGAAAGGTACATATACCTGTTGTTCATAATGACTGAAATTGCTATTCTGCTTCATCAGAGATTGCTAAATAATTGGTTGCTCCCATAAAACATTCATTCATATATTTGTGGAACTACAAGCTCAACTTGGAGAATCCGGAGAGTTTGATAGGTGCTTATGGCAATGATCATGTTTTAAATTTTATTAATGGGTGAATTTGTAAGCAGGGTGTGTTAATCATATTTCCCACCCAAACAAAAATTAGGGATGTCAATTAGTGAAATGAGATGGATATTAGTTTCGTCCCAATTCTTTAATTAACCCCTTTCTCGTTCTCATCTCCATTCTAACCTCTTTCTCATCCTCATCCCATCCCTATTTGGGGAAAATAGGGATGGGGGAATCAGGGAGAGTTATCTCATCCCTCACCGTTTCCCTCAATCAATGATATCGTATATTTTCCTCCGTTTCTCTTGTTTGATTATGTTTGGCTTAAAATTTAAAATGTTTATAATCAAATGTATTAAAATTTACCCGTTTAGTCGTTTAGACTTTAAATTCAAATAAAAATTACATAAAAACAAATTATACTAAAAATATATATAAAGTTTAGGATATCCAGCATTAAAATGGGATTAGTCCAACCCATTTTAATATATATAAAGTTTAGGATATACCTATCCCCATTACATTTCATCCCCATCTACATTTGGGGAGTATTTTTCAGAATTTTTACGACCTATAACACAAAAGACAGAGGATGATTCATTAGTCCAACCTATTATGAATTGAGATTGGCTTTGAGAATCTGAGATTGCTAGATTGAGATTAGATCTTTAGACAATGAAATCAAAGTAAACAACAACTTAAGATAACACAACTTACAAGCGAGATTGAGATTTTATTTATTTATCATCTCTTCTTCATCATTAGTCGCAATTAAAAACAGAGCATATTTTCATGGAACTTTGGCAGGATCATCACTCGATCAAGGTACAATCTTGTAACTTCTCATCTTATCAATCCAAGTAATGAATGAATTCTTGGAATTCCTGAAACCCAGAAATCCATGTTCTTTACTCTTATTCATACTATCCAACGCACCCTCCACATTCAACATCGTATCAGCAAACCACCAAACACCAACCTCATCAAGTTTCGTCGGCTGCAACTTATTCTCTCTCACAATCTCTTCCCACACAGCTTCTTTGCCTTTCATAATTTCCTCCAATTTCACAATCTCACCACCCTCTTCCAACCCATAACTCTCTATATCAAATTGCTCTGCCAACACCTTCCACAAGTGCTTCCACTTGAACACATCTCCGTTGCTGATGTTAAACGCTTCGTTTTTCGCGTAAGGGTCCACTGTCGCCCAAATATGCTGTTCCGCTATCAAATCTGCATCCGAAGCCATCGTGTAACACTCCCAAGAACCTTTTGTCCCTGGAAATTTCAAAGGAACACCTTCGTGTTTACAAATGGCTGCGTAAACACAGAGTGTGCCTATTATATTCATCAAACTATAAGGTGAAAATCCGAAAATTAGTTGCGGTCGATGTACGGACCAAGTCAAGCCCTCTTTTTTTTCAACTTCTTCGAACAATATATCCTCTTGAGTGTAGTAAAAATTGGGGACGTTTAATCTCGGTAAATCCTCCGTGAACGGCGTATCGTGAGGCTGGACTTTGCCGAACGACTCGAAAGGACCAACGTAGTGTTTTACACCGGTTTGGAGACATATGTGACGGAGATTAGGCGCGTTTGGGATCACGGCGCGGAGGACATTGCGGAGCATCGTGCCGTTGATTTCACAGTTCTCGGCTTCAGTGGATCGATTGGCCCACGTGACGTAGAAGATATCGGTGACATCTGTGAGAACTGAGAGCTTGGATTGTGTCTGGTTCGGGTCGGATACGTCACATTGGATGTATTCGACCAAGTGGTCGGAGTTCCAATCGGGTTTGGGCCGTCGAGCCACTCCGTAGAGCTTCCATGGACCACCAGGCGTATCGGATAGAGGCAAAATCTCGGCTAGGCTGTTGCCGACGATTCCGGTGACTCCAATTATCAGTCCCACGCTCTGATAGGTGCTTGGCTGTCCATCGTCGTCGAATTTCTTCTGCAAAACGTAGAAAATTCAAAATTAACAGATTGATCATAAATTTACATACAACTTTATACTTGAATGGATGGAGAGACAAAGAAAGCTATGGTCTTACCTTAGCAGCGCCGATAGCACCTGCCCACCACCAGCTCATTTTTGTTAGATTTGGGAATTCAACTGCTGGTTTTGAATTTAGTTACGAGCTCTATAATTTTGATGAAAAGTATATATGGTTCAATGAATCAATCGTATAATGGTTCTGCCAATTCTGCTTCAACTTTATAAGGAAAAATATCAACCGTCAAAATCAAAATGCAACACGCAATGACGTTTTTAGAGCTACGAAAAAATCTTGGTGCGGAAAATCTAAAGTCCATTTTTGCTCACCCCTTTTCAAGGGGTAAGCATTACCCCATCTTAAACACATGACATATATTTATGGAGGGGTAAAATTGTCTAATAATTCCACTTTTGCTCACCTCTTTTCAAAGGGTAAGCATTACCCAATCTTAAACACATGACATATGTTTATGGAGGGGTAAAATTGTCTAATAATTTACTCATTTATGGACACATGTCATCCATTTAAGAGGGGATAATGTTTACCTCCCTTGAAGGGAGTAAATAAAAGTGTTCTCGAAAATCTTAGTTTATATATATAATACTTCTCTAATTAGGATTGTCCTAATTTTATAAGTTTATGACGTCCAATTATAGCCACATATTTACCGTGGACCCACAATCATATATTAACAAATACACACACCAAATATGAATATGTGGCTTTGGTTAGACATCATTAACTTATAATTTCATAACGTCCTTACTAGAGCAAATCAGTTCGTCCTGAAAATAAATATATTAGGACGAAGAATGTAGACCACTAGATTTACATACTTTGACTCAAAGTGTATGCACTTGTCAAAACTTCTCCATAATCCGTGGTCCACAATTCTTCGTCATGATATATTTATTGTCAGGACAAACTGACAATAGATAGACTGCTTACTGGAGAACCACCATATATATATGTATATATATTCTTTCTACTGTCAGTTCGTCCTAATATAAAATATATCATGACGAAGAATGTGAACCATAGATTATGAAGAAGTTTTGACAAGTGCATAAACTTTGAGTCAAAGTATGTAAATATAATGGTCCACATTCTTCGTCCTGATATATTTTATATCATGACGAACTGACAATAGAAAAATTATATATATATATATATAATGAAGTTCTCCCATCAAATCGTCCTGAAATTACAATTTCTGGACAACCAACCATAACTATATGTTTTAATAAAAGATTGATTTGTTTTTAACAAACATTTGAACTTATTAAAACATGTGGATATGGTTGATCGTCCTTAAATTATATATATAATTTCAGGATAACCTGATGGGAGAACCCCCCCTCTATATATATTACTTTAAAGTGGACGATCCCTTACTCTAATTTCGGTAAAGACATTGATGAAATTATATTTATTTTTATGAATTTTGATGAACTATTTTTTTGAATTTTCCTATATTTCTCTCATTTTTCGGATGCATTCATATTTAACAAAATCAGGATAAATAGTTTTAGAGTTTGAAAAATTCCTAAATTTTATTCGCAGGTAGATTTCATTAAATTTATCGTCTACGAAAAAATTCAGATCAAAATTCATAAAAATCGATGTGATTTCATAAAGATTTTTACCGAATATATATATATATATATTGGTAATAAAGAAATGAGAGAAAGAAATAGGAGGAGAGAGAAGTGTTGAGATTCAATTTTTTTGTTCAGCTGACAAAGAAAGCAGAGAATGAGAAGGAAGAAGAGAAATATCGTTGATAGGTGGATGTGGACTGGTTTTGATTAGACTATTTCTAGTCCAATCTTATGTTGCATTAAACACGGAAAACATTATAATTAATTGAGTCCAATCCAATCCAATAACTTAAAAATAATCAAATCATATCTCACACACCAAATGCACCCTATATAATGAAATGTGAATATGTGTTGTTCTGCTCTTGTTATATGAAGAAGCTCAATCTCAATTGTCATCTTGGAGGGCGAATTCTTTGAATTTGACAAGAGATCCGATTGGTAAATTAACTTAAGAAAATTCCCGAAATATGTATATATTAAATCCATCTGTGATAATTCACTATTTATACTTATTAGACATTACATTTTAAATCCTAACAATTTTTTTTTAAAAAAAATTCAGTCCTATATGACAAATTAATTCAGTTGATATATGATAAGTGATATAGATCATCATAATGTAATGTATTTGTTTGTCAAGATGTTGAATGATAAATTTGTTATTTAATCATATTAAACATATACATGTTTAATATTACTTTGTCCCGGATTAATAGATATTGTCAAAAAATATATATTTCTGATCATACCCCCAACTCAAGATATCATTAAAAAAATATATATTAAACATATACATGTTTAATATGACCATACCCCCAACACAAGATATCAATTTATTATGTATATGATGCCAAAAAAAAAAAAAAAATGGTCGGATCAAGAGTTTTATAAGGTAGAGATTAACCGTTACAAACACAATTCAAAAAATAACCGTCATTACACAGAATGTGTCTTCTCAGACTTACTTATTTTATAGGCAAATGTTAAATTCGAACCCCATACGTGATTTTATAAACAAATGTGGAATTGGAACCCTAGATATGAATAAGAAATAATAATGAAATGTTGTCGCCATAAATTTCTCTTGATTGAGATTTGCTGAATGAATAGAACCGGGGTATCGTCCACATACAAAAAGCTTGTTGGCATTTTTACTCCTCATATTCAACCAGATAGCAATATGCAAATTGTACACGATATAATATGAATATATAATTATCTCATTCATGTTTCTTTTATATATATATTTAAAAATAAAAAAAAATCGGAATGAAATTTAGAATTTGAGGGTTTTCTCCTGATCTCCTATTGTGCTATATGCCTGTATATGTTATTAAGGGCAATTAAATCATCTAAGGACCCTTTTGTAAAATCAATTTCATCCAAGGATACATTTGCAATTCAACTCCTCCAAAAAGGGTTTTCTCTTTCTTAAAATCCCTATGAGTAATACTTCATTTTCTGTTCGTCTTGGTCATCCATTCTTTCGTTTAAAATCCCAATTTAACTTGTTCGATACTTTTACAATAATAAAAGTATATATATTTTTTAATTATTAGAAATATGACTAGAATATATAACATCAATGTGTAGATATGAATGACAGCACATCAACCTTGGAAGAATGTTTAAAGGAAAATATTTTTCAAAATAAAATGTTGGATGACATGACATGTTGAAACATGTTACGACATTATTGACAAAAAGTCAATATATAGAGTCAAGCTATTGAAAAGTTGGGCCGCAGTCTAATTTTGTCTACATTTGAATATGAGTGTAATTTACCTAACATTCTACTGAGAAAATAAGAAATAGTTAGATTGACAACTTCTTTGTGTAAATTTATATCACATCTCATGATTAACATATATAATAATTAAGATTTGTGTGTCACATCATTTACAAAAAAATAAAAATTAAATCTAACAATATATATACTTATTACGTCATTATATTAAAAATCAAGTTTTTAGGGATTTGAATTTTCTTAATTAGAAGTTTAGGTAGAGCTAGGTGAGAATATTGTTGACATCATTATTAATTTAACTAAAGATTATGTTAATTTAAGTTAACACCTATATAAAAATAAAATTTAGGTTAACACAAATTGCTCATAAAATTTGTATAGACTGTTTTCACAAAAAATTAGTGTTAACATACATCTCTATGGCATATGCTATGAAAGGATCATACTAGCTACGAGCACTTAAGAAAAAAAAGGCTTACATCACAAGGTTAGCTCGATGATAAAGCCCTTCGAGTCTGTCCTCCATCACTCCTCCATGGAGATTTTATATAGAGTTTCCCATGCTCTTTTTGTTTTGTTCTTCGATGTTTAAATATTATATATTGTCATGTGATCAACCACAAAACCAACTTGTATTTGCATGCAGAACCAGAACGCAAGCAAATGATCGACTGTTGTAATTAATATATAATTCAAAATCATCGTACCATATTAATCATAATTCCAAAACTAGCTTCTAGCTAGCTAGTTCTATACTTAGAGATCCATACATATACATATATAATTGGCTTACATTGATCGAGCAACGTCAGCTTTCTTTCCTCTTCTTGCCTTTTCCAGTTCTCTCCTATTCCCTCTCTTTACATGCAATATAGGTTCTTCAATAATAGTGGACAGGCCTGACAAAGACAAAAAGTTATCATTGAGACAATTGTACTATATGTTGAATATATTACACCAAAAAGTTTGATTAATTTTTGCACGCCATAAAGAAATTAACTAAGTGAAAACCCTTTTGAATTTTTGAAGATCTATAGTTACTTTGTATTTGAAAATATCAAAATATATCTTACTTACTTGATATGAGACTTTTCTTCTCTATTATCATCCTCATCAATTCATCGTACCGTTGGTCATCTTTGTTACTCTTACGGTCACCACACGATTCTTGTACTTTATCCACCTCTTGACTGCTGCTTGAAAACTTTGACCTTGCATTGGCAAAAAGCCACGTGGAATCCATATGTTTGCTGATCATACGTGTAGCATAGTACGGGATCTTCACACGTTTGTTTGTATCCGATCTTACACAGCCATTGATGAACATTATGCAGTCCATCAAGCTCTCTTTTGCCAACCCTTTCATGTCATAAGCCTGCGATCTTCTCCATAAGCTTTTAACGTGAGAGTTTGCTGTCGAGAGACAAAGAGCTCGGGTCGAGTCTCTAATGGCAGCATCTGGGTCTCGAAGCAACAAGTGACACTGAGCTCGATTGCTGTACACAACCATTCTTTCTTTCTTCAGCTTTAATGGGCAAATCTCTAACGCTTCTGTATATTTGACCACAGCTTCTTCAGCATCTCCTAACAAAAACAGATTTTTCGCTTCTTGTTTTATCAAACCAACCAAAACCCTTCTCTCTTCAACTTTTTCTTCAGACATCATTTTCTCTCTCTTTCTTCTATCTACTTTAAGTTCCCAAGCTTCTTCAATTGCTTTTTCAAACTTCTTGTTCTTAAATTTCAGTTTGGTTCTTTGTTTATTATGATCTAAAAGGAGAGCTCTAGTGATTGATTCACCTAAATTTGGTCTACTATCTATAAGACTATCTAATTCAACCAAATCAACAAGAAATAAAGTGACAGTTTCGATGATTTTGTACCTCGTATCTGGGTCTTTGAGAAGCAATAGAAGACAATCAATTCCCATGTACTGCCAATCATCAGAAGATCTAGAGAGATTACAGAGATTCTCTATAACCACTTCACATTCAGCAATATTTTTTCTTCCAATTTGACTGTAACACAAGATTCTAATGAGTCCGATCCCAGCTGGAGATTTTTGATGATTCACCAAACCACCCCACATTGTACACAAATCAATCAAAAAGTCTTGCTTGCAAATGAGATTCAAAGACCTTTCTTTACAAGCAAAGCAATTTAGTAGATACAGAGACCAACACTGAAGTTGACTGGCCCACTCTTCAGCCTTCCTGTTCTCCATTTCTAAACCTTCTAATACACTACCTCTTGTGAGCAAGTCACTGTGATATTTCAACCGCTTAGTCTTCTCTTTGACCCCAACAAAATTAACATACACAACATCGAGACAAGTAGAAGCTAATTGCATGGCTAATTTGACAACCTCTTCTTCATAAACCGCTACTGCTTCAAATGTTCTCTCGTAGCTTGCAAGGTGACCGAGTGCTCTAACCGCAACTCTTTGCTCTACCCAACTCATTTTTCCTCTCAAAAGCTCCATTAATGGAGGTATTACACCTGAATCCACTGCTTTCTCCGCACACTCGACCTTTTTCATGGTGTAAGAGCCAATAACATGAGCTGCATAATATGGGATGTAAATGTTTTGATGCCTAACGAGCCAATTATCTCTACTGTTGACACCTTTGTAGATCAAACTCGCCATGCAATTGAAGATCCCTAGAGATGGGAATTTTGGATCGTTTGGTTGAGTCATGGCTATATTCCATAGACCACTCAGGACCAAAACATGTTCATGGTCATCTCTGAGAGGCATTTCTTTGAAAATTTTTGCAATTTTAACACTTCTAAGAGAAGTGTCTGGCTCTTTCATGGTGCAAAAGAAACAGCAAGGATTGGGGCAAGTTTGATCATTAGAGGTGGAAATCTTCTTCTCCTTTTTCTTCAGAGTGTACTCCATGGTGACAAAGTTTAATTTGAGTGATTTTAGGGTTTTGCTTGACTTAATTGGCCAGTTTGAGTGATATGAAGATTCAAAGTAATGTATTTGTGAGTGGTACTTAGCGGCGCTTTAAAAGTTACTATAAATAATAATATTAAAGTTTAAAAGTATTTTCCATATTTGAATATAGAGTGATGTGTCTTTTTTTTTTTTTACTAAGGTTGGTTAGGTTTCATCGATTTTCACTGGAGAGTGAAATTGATATGATGCCAATTCTGACAGAAATTGTACTTTGCTGCATAATTTGATGAGCTTTTGAAGAGCAAACATTAGTCACGAGACCATAAACTCATAAAGTGATGCATTCTTTTCTGTCACACATTAGAATAAAAGTGATTGGTTAACATATTCATGACCATATATTTATTTACCCTATTCTATGTATAATTATGTCATATTGTTTTCTTGCCCTAAGCTTTTCTCCTTTGTGCAATTGTGCTTGACAAGTGCTTCCCACACCTGAAAGCAAAGTGGTCCTCACAAGTCACCATTGGTCATATATATATTCTCTAGCTAGCTAGGGTTTTATTATTAGAGTCCTTAAAAATTAGACCCCCCCTTCGTTCTGGAAAGTGCTTTTCCAGATTACTTTTTCTCACTCTTCTTCTAACAGTCAAACACTACCTATATTTGCTGTATTTTTGTCTTATGTGACAAAGGACCATATCTTCGAATTCTCCAAATTAAAATACCACAAATAAACCCATGTTAGACCAAATTTCCAGATTTCCTGTGCACATTTTGTCATGATGTTGTCTAGAATCTAGAATTTCAATTATATATCTCTTCTTAATTCCTTATCAACAACTCTTACTCCCACTCTCCCAGTATGTTACTCATCAAAACCTAACTTAACTACAATGGCCTATTTCATCTATGGCCATGGAAGGAAAATCTCATTCTTTTTCCCGGGTGGATACCCGGACTCTCTAAACCCTGGTACCCAGCCAGGACCCAGGTTCTTGCCATCCCTAACATTAATGTTTTTGCACAACAACAAAAGAATCTTCCCTACATCGAATGTATATTGAAAGAAAGGAAAATCCCTACATCGAATGTATATTATAATTATATATTTAAATTATCAAGAACAGGGGATTCCACATTTGAAACCTGTTGTAAATATTTTGCATGTCGGATGAAATTAGCAAAGGTTTCTGCTGTCTTATACAACTTTTCTAGTAGAATGAAGAGAGAATATATGTTTAAACATTGAAACTTTAACTAGTCTGCAATACTCTGATCATATTCTTCCACTTAAAATTAGTTAATGATATAATTAATTTGGATTCATCAGATGAGGACTGAGGAGGGACCACATCTTGAATATGCATGGGGGGCACTTGTTAATTTCTTCATTAACAGAAGCTCACAGTGCGATTGTGGTCCCTTCACATTCCACAGCTTCTGTTTTTAAAAAAATAATATTAACACCGTAGACAGCAAAAGCTCAGAACATACAAATGTTATAGATTAATATTGGATTAAAAACTGTATAATTAGTACAAATGTTTGAAGGTCTCAAGTATATGCGGCTAATATATATAAGTTGGCAAGCACGAAAAGCTGGTTTAAAGGTTTCTAATCTGTCTTTAATTACAAGAGATTAAAATTCAGTTCTAATTATGTGTGGTTTAGTTTCTGATCATGGGATTTATTTTTTTGTATTATTCATTGATCGTACAATCCGCGTGGAAAATAATTTCTAAGGTCATGATGATGAAGACTAGATACGCAATCCAATCACACAGAACTATGTGTGTGTTTCTATGTGAAGAAAGAAAATTAAAGATGATCCGCTATACCATTCAAACTCAATGGTTGAAAAAGCTAGCTAGGCCGTGTAGGGCTTGGCTGCAGCCGCATGCACGAGGACATGTAACAGGAGAAGATTAATATATATTTCTAAACCCTAACTATTTTAAAGTTATAAACTTATAATGCTAGCTTGTACTTGGACTTTTATACATGCAAGCAATGAATTCTGCTATATATGCAGAAGAAACATTCCAGATTCTTCACAATCAAGATTATCAGTAAAGCTGCAGTTTGCTGAGTGCTTAATTGGTAAGAAATCCACAATGGTGATCAAATTTCTGTAAGAAAGAATTCATTTACTGTTAAAGTACTAATTCTGTAGGGAAATTGCAATACTAACCTTATAAAACTATTGAAATCTGTTTTTTTTTTAGCCACATGCAATATAGTTATAATGTTTTTATCCGCATGAAAAATTCAATGACTGAACTGCCCTCGTATAAAAATCTAACCCGTCAGTAAGGGGCGGAACTATGGAGTCCGGGGGGCCATGGGCCCCCTTTGGGCACTGAAAAAAAAATTAATAGTTAAATTTTTTTTTTTTGTAAACTTACAATTGAATCCCATTAATTTTAAGTTTTTTATAATTTGACCCCTAACTTCACACTCCAAGTTCCGCCCCTACCTGTCATTGTGCAAACTAGAAATTGTCAAGAATAGAGAAACCCGACCCGTTTCTAGAGAGAGGAGAGAGTTTCTAGAGAAAAAGAATAAGATCTAAAGAATAGAGGGAGAGGATAGAGAAAAGAAGATTCACCAATGTAAAATGGACCCTAATTCCTGTTGGTCCAACGTTGAAAAGTTGTGTCAAGAGATGCTTTCATAATTATTTGATTGTGGGATTAAATGAAATTTTTATGATGCTATTCCATTTGTTATACATTATTCAAAAATCAAAGGAGTAATTGTACAAACATCCCCTAAGTTTAGGTCTAATTACACACATATGGACTTTTTACCAAATAATACATAAACATCCCATACCGTCAATTGACTTCCATCCAAACTAACTGTTGACCATATTTTTAGTATTAAAAGTCCAAAATACCCTTAATTACTTATTTATATTTATTTTTCCCCTTAAAGTAAAATAAATTATATAAAAATGCAAATAAAAAACTTTTAATTATATTTTTTTCAAACAAATTTTAAAAGATAAAAATATATAAAACAAAAAAATTTAGGCTTTAAAAAAATTAGAAAAAAGAATAAAGGAAATTTTTTAAGAAAAGAAATGAAGAATAGATCTCAAATGCCCTATTGCTGGGACTTGGAACCACAGTCATGCAAAACAAAACTAGATTTTAAGTTTTTGACATTAAAATACAATCATTATTGATGATTGAAAATTGAATATAATTATGGTTTGTTGGCATATGAATCATCAACAATGATTGTATTTTAATATTAAACTTAAAATTGAGTTTTGTTTTTCATGATTGTGGATCCAAGTCCTAGTAATAACGTATTTGAGATCGACTTGTTCTCCATTTCTTGTCTTAAAAATTTTCTTTTATTCTTTTTTTCTAATTTTTTTTAAAGTCTAAATTTTTTGTTTTATGTTTGAAAAAAAATATAATTAAAAGTTTTTTATTTGCATTTTTATATAATTTATTTTATTTTAAGGGGAACAAAATAAAGTATAAATAAGTAACTAAGGGTATTTTGGACTTTTAATAATAAAAATATGGTCAACGGTTAGTTTGGATGGAAATCAACTAACGGTAGAGGATGTTTGTGTAATATTTGAAAAAAAAATCCGTATACATGTAATTAGACCTAAACTCGGGGACATTTGTGCAATTACTCCAAAATCAAAATAAATACAAATATAAAAATACAATGGGATGTTCTAAATTCTAATACAACTTACAAAACCATCATTTTAGCACTAATTTTTTTTATTTTATTTTTGAAATTATATGACAAGTCACGTTCAAAAAAAATAAAATAAAATAAAAATTAGAAGACAAGTCGTCTTACCTTTGTATGATATGAAGAAGCACAAGACTTGCTCTTTCTCTGAAAGGAGTAACCAAATTTAATAATTAGACTGCAGTACATGTATAGTTTTTTTTCTCTCAAATAGCCTGCCTAATTGCCCAAACACTAATAATTTTCCTCTCGCAGGCCGGTGGTACTTGTTCTACTTTTCTAGATTAGTCATTAGTCGCTTATCCAAATTCATCATTAATGATTTTTCATCTATCAAATCCCTTCTACTTCGCATGTCCTGTAAAAGTTGATTGTCTAGGAGGATATGATCAAAAGTATAGACTTTTCTAACCATAGGATAGGAAACCGTTCTGCATCAACACCAGATAAAGATATTTGGTAATCAAATAATTAATGCTGCAAACCGGAACCACAATTAATAAGTTTTCAATTTTGTCAACAAAGAACCTACATTGCAAGTTATCTGGTTGTAATTCTGCTTCCAACAAACTGCCAACCTCTGGATTTCATAACTTGTAATTCAAGCATTTTTTTTCCTATCCACCGGTCTTTGTAAATAGGACTTGTGTGGGTCGTCGAGTGGCCTACAAGCCTGGAAATGTATTTTTAATGTATTCTAAGAATTCAGTTGCTATTGTCTGATGGTGTATTGCATCCAATTAACAAAGCTAGCTCAAATTTGTCTTTTCTATCATGGAATTTAATGCAAGAAAATTGAATACATCCTCACAAAAACAGATTCTACAAAGATTGTAAATGACAGATTCTACCGTAGCAAGCATAGAAAATCAAAATAAGAAACCAAATTGATACTCGGATATTAGCGTTTTACGACACTATGCAACGAAGGTAAATGGAAAAACAAACCTCTGTTAGCTATTAGATTTCCTAACTTTCTCTGTTATCTACTACGGTGTTTACCCAAGCCCTGGCTCCATTCCAATATGGATTCTCCACAATTTGATTGTGCTGTATTTACAAATTCAAAGAGACATTGATTGATCGAATGCCAAAAATTGAAAACAACTAAAGCTCCTACCTTACAAGTTCATCTTCTAAAAATCTAAATTCTAAACTGGACACCTAGCCTGGCCTACTTGTGTGAGACAGTTTGCCACAGGCGGCAAGCCTTCTTGTCTAAACATTTGGCCTCCAACTGATATTGTTGACACCAATGTCATTGGACTTCTCTAATGTGGCAAGTTTGGCTTGGTACGCTGCAGCAGCTACGGCACTCTTTACCCTTTGGCCTTGAGTGTATTCGCTAGCTTCACTCACTGAACTAAATCTTAGTTCTGCAGGTGGAATAAAACAGTCCATCGATAGGCCAGGGACATTGAAGGCCACTTCCTCGATTGCCCAAGCTTCTTCCATCCTAGTCCTCGTATGACTCATTGCGGTATCTCCAAATCTGAAAAGGGTCACTATAGAACGACCTGAATGAGCGATCATAATTCCCTCAACAGGCCTGTAATCATCTAGGAATGAGTTGATTGTGGTCTCCCAGTAGACAGCATCTCCTCCATTGTTCTGGATTCGGGTCAAATGGGAGTCTTCCAAGTGCACAAGAAGCCCTGTTTTCTGGCTAAAATAACCAAATAAAACATGCCTTATGATCTCAGCTGGTCCTTCACTCCTGGCCTTCAGTGTTGCAGGATCCGCGCATAACTTAAGGATAAAACAATCCTCTCCGTTGATCTTCTTCTCCCCAATGCATCTTGCATTAGTAAACATGCTTGCAGTGGTTCTTGGGTCAAGACCCTGATAAAAATTAAGTTTTAAATGTTTAGTGACATAATGGTAACACAAAAAGAAACAGCAAATGAGTGATGACAAGCAGCTTCTTCACCTGAAGGGCACGGCGCAGAGGTCTAACAGGACCTTTTGCAGCATGCGCACCAAGCCAAGGTGTGTGCCTCCACACAAGCTTCCCGTTGCAGCCAGCACGAACCTTGCTGCCACCAAGCGCAAGCTCCACATACCACATATCTGGATTCATCTGCCAGAGCACAAACCCGCCTGACTCCGCGCCTTTGGAGGAATTCCGGTTCCTTGTAACCTTGTTACCCTTCTCAAACTCGGAAGCTATCATCGTCACCCTTCCCATGGCATAAGCATTGTGGACAGAGTTTTGAAGCTTCTGCCCACCTGATGCTGCTGTGTACTGCTGCAATATGTACTGAGCAGATGATGATTCCTGCAACCAAAAAACCCACAATCATCACATTTAGCTAAGTTCCTTCAATTGAAATCAACTTTTTTTTCTTTTCTCTTCTCTTCAGGATTATAAGGAAAAATAAAATAAAATGCATCTACAACCACAAATCCCGATTTCAATTTCTGCAGAGGCAATACAATTATAAAAATGCAAAGTTGAAATTCAACTGTCATTACAATCTGTGAACAAGAGTTTTATCAAACAATAAACAGGGAATCGATTTAATTATCAGCATGCTTGAAAACAAATAAAATTATCTTCATAAAATAAAAATAAAAATAATTAAACTACCAACATGCAAGAGCAAAAAAGATTAAAAAAAAAAAAATCGAAAACACAGCAAAAGAGAAGAGAACTGACAATTGGAGTATCTTTGATGCTAAGATGAGGCAAAGGCTCGGCAGTGGTAACATGCACTGGTGCTAACGGAGCACCCAAGACTCCAAGCAGCAACCTCAGATCCGACCGTTTACAAGCAGAGCCGGAAACTGACGGAGCTCTCGCTAGCTGTCCCATCCACTGGGCCCACTTTCCCTCCATCCTCGATTCTCCTCCGCCATCCGCTCCATCTGGATCGGGTCCTTCATTCAACGGCGACAACGCCTCCACCACCGGCCTCATACTCCCGGATCTCACTATCAACGGCTCCGGTTGCGCCACGTGGTGGTGGTTGTTACTCCTACCTCTTCTTCTCCTCAGTAAACTCGACATCGGCGACGCGCTTCTTGCCGGACTTTTCGCCCTCGACCTCGCTGGAGATAAACCTCTGACCACCTCCTCTTTCAAAGCCGAAAAGAACCCTTGTTTCCTCTCCATTTTACAACAAAAAAGGAAAAGCTAACTGCAATAGAGAGACAGACAGAGAGAGAGAGAGAGAGAGACAGAGACTGAGAATAGAAAAACGGTTAATGAAGAATGGCGATTATGGTAAGCAAATTGGGTATTATCTTCTCATAAATGGTAGTGATGGTAAACAATTGAACTGGCGTTGCAGCGAGACAAAACAAACTATGGACTGGACTGGTGCAGAGCAGGATTGGTGGCTGCTCGTTGCATTCTATATTTCTGCAATTTATTTGCTTTTTATTTCTCTGATTTTTTTTTTTTTAGCTACCACCAAAAGCTTTCGAGCTACTGACAAGTGACCAACATTTTTTTTTCTAACTTACGGAAAACGAAACGGCGTGTGACCCTTATCACATAAATTAAACGCTACTGTTTTAGTAGTTAAAGCACCGTTACCAACGGTCAGTTTACAATTAGGGTTAACAGCACCCGTGCCCCTAAACTATTAGCGAATTTGTAAGTTGCTCCCTCACCTTTTTTTTTGGACAATTTACCCCTGAATTCTCTGCATTTGACAAAACATGATTGTAGATACCCTCTCAAACATGCGTTCAGGGGTCAATGGACATAACTGTTTTCCCAAATTAAGAGAGTTCAGGGGGTACATTGCCCAGAAAAAAAAGGTGAGGGGACAACTTGCAAATTTGTTAATAGTTCAAGGGTCACTAGTGCTATTAACCCTTACAATTAATTTAATCTTTTATTTTAGTTTATAGTTTGAGATTATTAGTAATAATCAGCATACTAAGCATGCGGGAACCCACGAATAATTTTTGAAGTAGCTGATTTGTTGATGCAGAGTTTAATAAATTCTTGTTGTAATCCTTCTCCTTTTCAGTTTTATGCTTCTAGGGTGTGATGTCAATTTCATCCAACTCCCAAATCACATGAGGTTGCAATGTCCATATCTTTATCAACCATATGGAATTACAATTTATTTGTTATCTTAGAAGATTTTTATTTTTTTGAAAGCTAACATCAGACGGGTTAAAGGTCTGCCAGGAGCTATAAAGATCAAGCATTACATGCGAAGTCTGGATATCGACTCTCATAATTTATCCACGACGTTGAAGTGGAAGGGGATTGCACATACCAATTAAGAGTAAATGTGCAGCAATGGGATCCTTTAGTTTCACAGATTTGACCAAGCAAACAATGCAGGACTTTTGTGTAAAAAGATATATAGTTGAAACAGACAATACACAAAATGAGTAGCTATAACTTTTCTTTTTGTAAACGTATAGCTAAATGGGGGGTTGGGATAGCTATCATGCTTGACCAACACTTCTCCTCAATTCCATCGCCAATCACGGGAACCTGTTTTGTTTTTCTTTTTCTACTTTTCTTTGTTTCTATTTTCTTTCACATTTGTCATTTGGGTTGGCTTGGCTAGCTTTTTTATTTGTTTATTTATTTTTATTATTTTTAATTTTATGATTAATTTAGTGAAGATATTGATAAGGAACATGTCTCATGATTTCAGCAACCACAGCCACAAAGGCAAAAGCAAACCACTCAATTTGTTGAAGAAGCCAAACTTAATTCGTATATAAAATAAATCATTTGCAATGATGTGTACAAAATTCTCTACTTAATTAACCACTAAATTGTGAAATTAATATCACCCTTTGTATAGCTAAGAGAATAAAGGGTTATTTATATATAATAAAATTAAGGTGCCTAAGTAAAAACGTCTTTGGTGTTATTATCCATTTAGCAGTGTTACGTTTTTTTTTTTACTGATCGCACTTCATCAACGGTTCATAATTTTTGAGAAATTAAAATTTATAAGTTCTGAACTATAATTATTTTCAAATCATACTTATCAATTGACGAAATGGAGTTGGTTTAGTGATATACACCACGAGCTTGTGGGTTCGACTCCTCCTCTTTTTTTTAAAAAAAAAAATCGAATATATATATATAATTTATGTTTTGAGTACGTATATGTGACATATTTCAAATGATAAATAATGCATTTAAGAAGTAAGAACATTTTCTTTCGTTAACATGTGTTTCATAACCTTTAATTAATCAAGAAAAATATAAATATATATATAGTAGCATCACTGTACATTTCATGTCTATTAAGATTTCAATTTTATTGATTTTGAATAAAACAAAACTCTCAAAAAACTAAAAGAATTGGTGAATTTTGTCGCAATCATATATACATATAAAAAATATAATAACATAATCCTTAATTAGTTAATTTATAATTTTATATACAGCAGCGTGAGTATCGCTATTCGCTAAAGTAGTGGAAGACCAAAAATATCAACATATCATAGTCCACAGATGGGTCAATCAAATAGGCAAAGTCAAGTCAAATTCTCTCAAAAATAGATGGGACATGGGTATCCATCCAAGTGTCCAACACATATGTTCCGATGCATAAACAAACATCTCGAGATGTTAATACTTTGGTTTTTAAAACCAACCAACTAGTCATGGTCATAAAAAAACGCTTGTTTTATTTAACAATATCTTAGATTTAAATCGTCAAACACATGTGGTGTGCATGTATTAATATATACATATATATATATACGGTTCCGTTTACAATGGTCATAAAAAAACGCTCGTTTTATTTAACAATATCTTAGATTTAAATCGTCAAACACATGTGGTGTGCATGTATTAATATATACATATATATACGGTTCCGTTTACATATGTGTACACTAACGTAATTACTAATACATATGGATCAATGATTATTATATATATATATATATAAAATCTCATTTATATCAATGCGCACCGATGTAATTACTAATGTATGTGAACCACTAATTATAAAGAAGTTTTAACAAGTACATACACTTTAAGTCAAAGTATATAAATATAATGATTTACATCTAACGCAGTGATATACACTGATGAAGTTATATCAGTGCACCTAACTTGAAATTTTTTATATACATAGAACATTTATATATAAAATTTTCTATTATCAGTTCATCCTGACAATAAATATATCAGGACGAATAATGTGGACCACTAGATTTGCATACTTTGACTCAAAGTGTATGCATTTGTCAAAAATTCTCTATAATCTATGGTCCACATTTTTCGTCCTGATATATTTATTGTCAGGACAAACTGACAATATAAAGACTATTTATATATATATATATATATATATCTATAAATTTTCAAATCAACACTGATATAACTTTAAAAGAATATTAAATATGAGCCACTAGTTTTACATGTTTTGATTCAAGTGTGTATGCACTTGTCAAAACTTCTCCATAATGAGTGGCTCACATTCAATATCATCATGAAGTTATATCAGTACATACTGACCAGATCAGGACTATATATATAAATATATAGTTTTAAGGAAAAAATATTATTAATGTCTTTCATACATCAGGAGTATTTAATAATATGTTCTTTCTTATGGGTTACCCTAATGGGTTTCCCGGAGATGAGAAAAATTATTGACTATATATATATATATATATATAATTTTTCTACTCTCAGTTCAAACAAATATAAAATAGGGATAATATCGTTTTAGTCTCTATGGTTTGCCATATTATCCATTTTAGTCCCCGTCGTTTCAGCTTTCACCACTTTAGTCCAAACATTTTCAATTAATTCCTCTTCTAATCCCTACCGTCCAATTCCGTCAGGAATTTTGAAACTGACGTTAATAGAGCAAGGGTAAAATGGTAAAATCATCCCTACCCTTCCAAAATGTTATATAAGAAGGGCAAAACTGTAACTTCATTTAAATTAAAATTTGATAAAAAAAATTTAAAAAAAACAAACGGTTTTTTTATTTATTTTAAATATTAATACCCTTCCTTATTTTAAGAGAAATTTATTGTACAAAATGTTTTGATATTTACTTCCTTATAATAAATATTTAATTTGTTTAAAAATAACAAAAATTTAACTTTTGATTCCACCAAATCCAAAAAAATATAATAATAATAAAATAAAATAAAATAAATCATTTACAAAAACCACCGTTTCCTAATCCAAATTAAAAACCATTAAAAATAACAATAATAATACTTCAAGAAAAAATATAACAATAATAATAAAATAAAATAAAAACCCTAACTTAAAACCAAATCTGAAATCTCATCTCTCTTCAATAGTTCAATGTCTTCATCATCTTCTCCAACACACCCAAACCCCAACCACCACTCAAATCGGCATCCGATCTAGAAGCCAAGGAGAATGCGGCCGCCACATCTTCTCTCTCTTTCTTTCCATCTCGTTATCTCTCCATCTCTCATTCATCTTCTCTCTCTCCCATTCGTCAACAAGATCGAGCGTCGATCTCCTTTGTTGAGAGGAGATTGACGCTAGTTATGGTGATTTCTGGTGGGGAGGTTGATGGTGGTGGTCATGTGAGTGTGGATTTGGATTTTGTGAAGCTTTGAATTTGGGTTTGTGTTATAAAGTTTGTTTTTTTTTTTTTTTCAATTTCGATTATTTTTCTTATTTTTTGGTGATGGTGGTTTTTGTATGTTGGGTTTGGGGTGGTCGCCGGCAAGGATTTAAGGCCGATCTCCTTGATCAACACTGGTGGGGTGGTTTGTGTTGGCTGTGGTTTTGGTAGTTGGGTTTGGGTTTGTGGTGGCTATTGATGGGGTGGTTGGATTTGAGGTTAGAGTTTGGTGATTGAGATCGATGGTGGTGGTGGATTTTGGAGTTTTAGTTAATCTGGAACACTTCTATGGTTTTTTTTTTTAATTAATCTTCATTTTATGGAGCACACAAAATTTGGTTTTAGATTCTGGGGTTTTCTGGCTTTATTGGTTTTTTTTTTCCTTCTTGAAAGGATTTGATGGAATTAATTAATTTTTTTTTTTTTTTTGGGATTTGATTGAAGAAATTTGGTTTTAGGGTTTGGTGAATGGAGATGGATGGTGGTGTGGTTGTGGGCTGATGATGGTGATGGTCGATGGTGGATGATGTTGAATATGTAATGACTGAATTTTTGAATATGTGATGGTCGATGAAGATGATGATGGTGGGTTTTTAATTTTTTGGTTTTGATCGAAAAAATATGGATTGATGAGATGATGATGGGGTTTGGTTTCTGGGTTTGGATGAAGAAGATTGATGAGATGGATGAATCTGGGTTTGGTTTCTGGGTTTGGATGAATCAATTGATTTTTTTTAATATTAATTTTTTTTTTAATAAATCAATATTTTAATTGTATCATAAATAATCAGGGGCATTAAGGTCTTTTAACTGGTATCAGAAATAATCAGGGGCAGTAGGGTCATTTGACCCTCTGTCACTGTTAGAAACCATTTTATCAACGGAAAATGTAACAGAATGACTAAAGTGGTGAAAGCTGGAACGACATGGACTAAAATGGATAATATGGCAAACCATAGGGACTAAAACGATATTATCCCTATAAAATATATCAGTTCATTGTATGTGTGTCATTGGATTTAAAAGATGATTTGACAAGTATATGTAGTCAAATCAAAACATTTAAATCCAATGATCCACATGCAAAAAACTGATATCAGTTCGAACTGACAATAGAAAAATTATATATATATATACACTAATTTTCAAATCAGCACCCTCCCTCTCATTATATTATTATCAGCACTTTTTAATAAAAGTCATTAGATTTTAAAGATGCTTTGACAAGTGCATGCAGTCGAGTTAAAGCATTTAAATCCAATGACTTTCATTAGAATGTGCTGATAGTAATACAATGATGGGATACTTACTTGAAAATTATTGTGTATATATATATATATTCACTTGTATAGATCATGAATTTTTTAAAAGTTTTTTATCATTTGTAGGATTCGAGTCACTGATCTGAGAGTCATTTATTCAAACTCTAAGCTTGTCTATCTACCAGCTGAGCTACGCCTTTAGGAGCCGACAATATTTTAATTAAAACTATCGATAATTACCTTCTTGCCCTACCATATTTAACCAGCGTTGCAATTTCATATGATACATTGATACGACACAGTTGGTGAGCAGCATATGAGTTAGAAGATACAATCTCAGCCATCAGATATCTCCACCGTAGCAATGATCATCTGATTTGATCTCATTCGAAATGCAAGAAGACAAACCATGCTTTGGGCAGTGGGGCCCTTACCCTTCCTTCTTTTTTAACACCTTTACCTTGGACCTTGATGTGTGTGGGTCCTTTAATTATCTTTAACATTGGTTCATGGGCCGTCTTTGTCTTCCTGCCTCTCTTTGGAGGATAGGACTTAGGAGACCACCACTCCTGTTTGAATTAGTTATGATCCTAATTTTTAAGAAAATATTTCAATATTATTTATATTAAACTCTATATTATCTGAATTAATTAATTTATCAATAAATACTACACAATTCAAAATATTATTCTAAAAATCAATTAAAAACAAATGATTTATTTTTGTTACACTATTCACCTCACCACAACATATTTTATATGGTAAAAACAAATCATTTATTATATAAATTAATTTCTAGATTAATTTTCTAGAATTATATAGTATTTTTTTTTTTCTAAGTTTATTATTGAATCTACGACCTCAACATGTAGGTGTAAGAACTTTACAACCGAATCATCCCAACTTTTGTAATAATTAATTTGATTGAATTTTGAATAATTTTAATTTATAAATACTTGAAAAGATTGGTAAAACAGGATATATGTTGGTTTAGAGATTAGAAATTAGATAGAAGTCGGAAACGATAATTGACTTGGAGGGATTAAATTAGGTAGGGTGGTGGGACGTAATATGGATTTGGTTGGCAATAATTAGGACTAATTGTTGGTCCAACCCTTTACTTTGTCGGCTGATTTTGGAATAAAGTCACCAAATTACTTCTATCGCTTTGAATACTAAATGCACCAAAAAAGTTGAACTTTTATAGACTTACCAAATCCTAATTAATTTAGGTATGCTTTCAATTTCTTCTCCCTTTCCTAATCATGTGGATTTTTGTTTTCATGGCGGTACTGGACATCAATATGGGTTATGAGGAACTAGTGTTACCGTTAAAAAAATTAAAATCATATTAATATTAAAGATTGAAGAAAATTGAAAATATAAAACAAATAAGTGACTCTATGTACCATTAAAAATGTAGAATCTAAGTCATCGATAAACATAAACAGGTATGGTGTCAATATCTTTTGCAATTAAGTATTCTAATGGCTCATAACTTTAGCACCCACTTATTTTAATCATGCAAGTCGGCGATTAATGCTTTTTGGATCATAATTCAAGTTAATTGTAGGACAAAAATAGTACACGGGGTTGCAAATTTGCAATCAAGCTTTCTCCTATATTTTTTTAATAATTTTTGTTGGTATTCTTCCAAGACTATTGTCTTCTTCTGGGCCTGGCCCATGATTTTAAAATATATTGAGGATTTTTATTATTTTGTCATAGTTTTTTTATTTAAAAACCATAATATTATATTTATATGCCCTACTAGGCTACTAGCTAGGAAGAGAGAGTACAATTTTATTGTTTTCTTATAGATGGCATAGCATAATAAAAATTTAAAGGATTAATTTAAAGATCAACTAAGGGCAGCCCAATTGAAGTATTGAATTCAAGTAATTGGTCAGCTAATTGCATTCGTGTGAAATACAAAAAAGCTGACTCTGGGCTTGGGTTTTGATTAATGTTGAATTGAGGCCTCTAACAGGATCTGTATGATCTTGACAAACAAACACAGCCTTAGTTTTTTCACAAATGTAAAATTGAGGCCCAGTTGCTACTCCACTCAAGTTTTCATTACTAAATTGCCTCACATGATTTTTTTTATTTTTTTTATTTTAAATATTACAATAATTCGGGGTTTTATAGGGGAGGTGGGAGAGACTTGAACTCATAACCTTGTGGTGTGGTCATGTAAGTGTGATGAGTTTTACTACCGGACCAATCTCATCTTATCTTGCCTCACATGATTTTTTTTTTTTTTTTTTTTTTTGAGAACTATTACAATAATTCGGGGTTTTATAGGTGAGAGACTCGAACACATAACCCCGTGGTGTGGTTGTGTAGGTGTGATGAGTTTTATTACTGGGCCAATCTCATCTTGTCTTGCCTCACATGATTTTTTTGTTTTTTGTTTTGTTTTGCTCAAGGTAGACTTGGAGAAAAACCTCCATAGTTATATCATGTCATTTGTATTTGAGTATTTCATTATAATTAAAATTTATAATTTTGTAAAATATTTATATATTAATTTTCTTGAAACGACATGTATGATTGACAAACTGAAGTTTTTTATTTTTATTATTATTTTAATTTGAATTTAATGAATAGATTTTGTAAGCTCAAAGCCTTACTAATTACTATGCTTGGCTCCTTATTAATTATCCAACTTTTCAAGTCGGAATGGACTTATTATTAAGCTGAAATTTTAGCACAAATTGAGGCAGCATCAGCATGGTACAATAATATTACAAATGACTTGATTATCAATTATTTATTAAATTACAATACCCCACTATAAGTAAAATAATTAATTAAGGTTTTTTTTTTTTTTTTCTTTCTAATATTTCGAATGTATGTACTAATTACATTTATAGAGATCGGATGAATGATTTTATCAATTTTTCTTTTATGAACACACACCGTATCAAAGTTAGGTTAATTACATTTATAAGTGTAGTGATCGTATAGATTATTAATTTATTATACTCAAACTGTGTGTTCTTGAGAAAAAAATTAATGATTTTGTGTTAGTTAGGACATTCATTTGGGAAGGGAATGAGTAAGACAAGACGATAAAGCTATGATATATATATATATATATATATATATGCACCACATTTGCTTTACAGCTGCCAATTGCCATTTGTGTGTGTGTGTGGTGAGGTGGGGAATGGGGATATATTTCTTCATTTCTTAGTATGTGCTACCTTCTAATCACGTAAAAAATGGGCCAAAATATTAGCTGGTTTACACTTTGCTTATTCGGGAAAACCCTAACATGCCTATTTAATTCAATACATCGATCCTTGATTGATGATTCGATGGTTTAAATCCTACGCTGAGCTTGGTCCCAACTTTTCTATAAATGCCCATCTATATGGTCATTGATCAACTTCAAATAAAAGTGGTTTAGAATTTCTATTTTGATAGATGATAGATCCGTATAGCGTATAGACGGAATTATGTAAAGTTAACTACGAGTTACGACTAATAGGTGGTGTACAGGTTTTTTTTTTTTTTTTCATATAGAAATTAGGGATGTCGATGAGTCAAATAAGACCCATGCTATTTACTTGTATATATTTTCATCCTCTTTTTTGAGGATTCTTTTTATTGGAACCGCCGGGATTTCAGGCATCCATAGTAGAGGCATCACTCTAACATGGACACACAATAGCATCTTCTTGTTAATAATTAATCAACTCAATCAAAAGCGGAGGCAAATGGTGGACACACGTTATGCGATTCTAAGTGGGGATTCATATTCTTATCGGTATAGGATTCTCCATTCACTTTAATTTAGTCTGATTGTGTTGCATTCACATGTCTTTTTTTCTTTTACTTTTTACATTTATCTCACAAATCGGATCATGTGCTACACTTCTATTGATGGGGTCAATATTTTAGGTACTGACCGGTCATTATTCTTATAATTATTCATTACCTACACAGCACATGGAAAAATGTGTGCAAACGCGTAGTAGCTGGTGGCCAACACCCATCTGAATTTGTTTGCTTTTATATGTAGAACACGAATTTCTTTAAATGGAGTAGTTTTCGTAATGGATTCAAATCTCCTATCAAAAAATAGCGTCCCAATTTGCGTCTAACCAACCAAATTAAGCTATGTGGACATAAATCATTTACATCAATTTTTTTTTAAACATAAACACATGGCCTAATTTGATTGGTTAAACACAAATTGGGATACCATTTTTTGATGGGTGATTTGAATCCTTTTGTAACGCTATCTCATTTTAAAGTTTAATTTCACGTAATTCGGATGAACCAAGTTGCAAAAATTAGGAATCATATATGTAATAGTAAATCTATCTTATATTACATGCTTCATGCATGTATATATATAATTTTTATTTTGTAAGTTAAACAATCATGCATACAGCATATACAAATTAATCAGTTGTTATTAACTAATGGAAACTATATATCATAATAAAATATCAAACATATTGTATTTTACTGTGATTCCGTACGAAAAAAAAAAAAAAGCGCATGGAATCATACAACTGTATGTTAAGTTCTTTATATCTCATTTGAGAATAAGAAACATGTAATGAAACATAAATAGAGAGAAGCTACCATGCATAGGAATGTATGATGCATCTTTTGCAAATGGCATTTCAAAATCTAAGAGAAAAAATGCATCATGCATTTTGATTCACTCTTGGTTTTTTTTTTTTTTTTTTTCGTGAAAGATGGTTTGTAATATATAGCAAGCAAAGCATGTAGATGTTTCTTCGCATTTTACAAGCAATAAGTTGAACCCTGTATAAGACTAGTGCAGAGCTGGTCATGAGATTTTGGGGGTCTGAGACGGATTATAAAAATGAGGTCCTCAATCATCTATGTATATTTACTTTTAAAAAAAAAATTCTCAAGCAAATAGTAAATACTTATAAAAATCAATATGATAACTAAAAATCAAGACTGCAACATAATAAAATAGTAAATAAAAAGTCAACGAAATAAAATTTTTATAATTACATCAAATAATGTATCACTTAAACATTACCCTCACAATTTTAGAAGTACAAGTTCTAATTAAGTATTATAATTATGTTTCTTTCAAGAACTCTAGAATTGATTTCAAATTATTATTATTATTTTTTTTTCCGAATGTCTTATAGATTGAGATTTGATATGTGGTTAAGTATTATAATTGTATTTCTTTGGTGGGCCTTTAAAAAAAAAACATATATATAAACGGTAGGCCTCCAGACTTTTATGTGGTTAGAATCGTTAGATACATATAGACTGTTTTATTTTATTTTTTTAGAAAATAAATAAATAAATAACAGTATATAGACCTCTAAACTTATTTAAAAACCGAATACATAAAGTTTATTTTTAATCTAAAATTTTGGATCCCTAAAAAATGGGGACTTTAGGCTGTCGGCTCGTGGACCTATGCCCAGGGCCGGCCCTGGACTAGTGCAACATGGTCCCACTTAATTTTCGCTTCTTTGTCATTCCATTGAAGCAAGCTACAGAGATTCATGAATCAACATATTCATTGTATTCATTTTGTTTTGGAAAATAAAGAAAAGTTTTTCTATATTTTGATATCTTGATGACAAGTCACGCATTTTTGGTGCCAAAAGACAAGGCCGGCCATCCTCCTTTGCGGCACCGCGTTCATGCAAAAGGGATGGCCTGATTCTTCTCCACTCTTCTTCTCAACTTTTTCTGTTTTCTCTACATTAATTCCGGAGACTTCTTTTCCTTTTTCTTTTTTTTTTTCTTTTTTAATTTTATTTTATAAGGGAAAAAAAAAAAAAAAAAAACAATATCTCTCGAGATTTTCATTTTTCTTGTAATATTAATTACCCATTAAACCATATACTTAATTATAAGAGTGATTGTTATTGTAGACATATACATATAACTTGATATATATATATTTTGTGAAGAGGGCTTTGATTTGATGTGTAGACCTTGTCACGCTTGTTGTCAACCAGATTTCAAAGAAGCTTTCTATGATTTTACAGTTGTTGAGGGTCTTCTCTAATCGCGATTTGTGATTTATCAAATGTAGGATCATAATATGCATCATTATTAGTTCATGCTATTACTCATCTAAATTGGCTTAATCAGACTCCAATTTTCAATAATTTTTATATGGGGTTCGAGTCTAACTATATATATATATATTTTATAAATACGTGTATAAATATTGTATTATAAGTATGGAGATATTTCCCGATGTAAATATTTAAACATTTGATCTTCACAGGTTTCGATAAATTAAAAAAATAAACTTAATTTCCCATCTTAAATTGAAATTACCAAGGAATGGCCACTCAATTTAAATAATTATTATTTCCTAGACCTGAAAAAAATCGGACAAATGAAAGATCATCAAAGCTATAACTTAATTTCAAAGTCTCCTTGCTTAGAAGGTAAAAGCCTCCCCGTTTTCATTGCTTCACATCACTGCATGCTTTACAGGTTAAAAAAAATGGAAGCTTCAAAGTAACCTCCACCATCCGTATATTAAAGACAAATTAAAGCTCACGTTAGAGCTTAGAAAATATAAACTCTATACAAGTACTTGAAGTTACAGTCCGTGAAGGGTGTGGTCAAATAAAGTTTAATGATCATGGCACCACCATTAGAGTACTCCATTAATACAGACAAAAAAATTAATTAAAATAAGCTACTGGTAATTAATTAATTAATTAATTGGTATATATATATATAGCAGTAGACAGTACGTAGTGTTAATATATATGGAATTAATTGCCTTTGAGTTACTCCAAAGCTTGAGAGCCATAATATTCCAGTTCCAGATGATTCCTCCCCAGCTCCACCAAAGCCCACATGACAGTCTGTAAATCGAATTTGGTATTTACTTTATTTTATTTTTCATAATTCATAATTCATATGATCATCAAAAACTTTTCTAGCTAACCTTTCACCTACTCCTTTTTCTTCCTATAAATAACACCACCCTGCACTCTTCTCTTTTGCATTACAAGTTTACAACTCCCTTATACAATCTCTTTTAACTTAAATATTATTTTTAAAGTAGTTTATAATTTACACAGTGAGAAAATGAAGCTCGTTTTCTTTACATTCCTTCTTGTTTCTCTTGTCCTCACGTCTTCTTTCTTTGAGGTCTCAAAGGCTGATTCAGGTTTGGTCGATCTCGTACTTCTTTTGAGTGGCTAGCTTTTTGTATATCTTTCAGTTTGTTCTAGGTTTTGTATTGATTTGGGTTACATTTTGATTTGAACACTTGCAGCTTTCTGCGACTCAAAGTGCAAAGTAAGGTGCTCGAAAGCAGGAGTGTATGACAGGTGCTTGAAGTACTGTGGGATCTGCTGTGAGAAGTGCAATTGTGTTCCATCTGGGACTTATGGACACAAGGACGAGTGCCCTTGCTACGCGGACATGAAGAACTCCAAGGGCAAACCAAAGTGCCCTTAAAATTTCTAATCTCTTTAAATGAATATCAATGATCAAGAGTCTACTTAATTGTGGACTTAAGAAAGTCATGGTCGACCCATCAAAGTTTATGGTTAATTCATTCCTGTCACACTTATTTAAATATATATATATATTAGTTTAAATAGGCTTATTGGGGATACTAGAGGGAATAAAATGGGGTCCTTTTGTATGACTATAAATGAGTGTGGTTTGTCTATTAATATGTTTTATGATCTTGTTCATGGTTATGCTTACTGTATCTTAATTATTCTTGTATTAAGATTTAAGGTTAATAATATATATAATTACTATCTTCCTTTCTCTCTATTTCATTTGTAAATGGAGGAAGAAAATATAACCCCTCTCTCTCTCTATATATATATATTATAATTAGGATCGGATATTTTCATCATTTGACAATTGCTCATGATAGGTGCAATACATTGGGCATACACCCATTGGTTAGAGTGCATGTAAGATTTTCTCCCTTTTGAGATGGCAAAGCGACAAAGCCAAAGATACTAAGATTATGAACCACGTCATTCCCTCAACAATAAATAGTATGACACTAGTAAATCCCGATCTCTTTAAACAAGGCTCTAATATCTTCAAAGAATAAATATTTCTTCAAAGAATAAATATTTCCATACAAAGCATCCACTTCACTGTTAACCTCAATTGCTTCGCCAAAAGGCTTATAACTCGCCAATCTTTGTTGGTAAGTAAAACGATCCTCAATAGGTTTTGAATGAACCCAATCATTTTCTTAATTACACGTTTGGTGCTTCAAATTTCTAGGTTACCTAGATGCTCCCCTATAGTCCCTCGGATTTGATAATGCATTTAGAACAGACCCAAACACAAAAATATACTGTTTATATATAACACCTACGAGCTACGACAATGTAGATGTTAGAGCATCTCCAAAAGACTCTTCAAATAAGATATATCTAAAAATCAGATGAGCCACATCAGCGTATATGCCTCCAAGAGACTCTTCAAATGAGATTCTTCAAATAAGATTTTGCTTCTCACTCTTCAATATTGAAGAGCAACTTCTCCCTCTTCAATTATTATTATATTATTTTTTATATCACATCATCATTAATATTTAACATTTATATCCTTGATCTTTTTAATTAAATTCAATTAATATATAATAAGTTTTAATTTAAAAATTATATCATTATAAAAATTATACCACTAGAAAGGTCTCATGTAAATCTTTAAAACGAGGCTAATATTGAATATTTAATAATAACATATTAATAACATATAAATTTATTATTTCTAACTTAAAAAAATAGAGGGCAATTAGATTTTTTGGTGGGAATGGGGAAATCTGAGCACTTTCATTAAAATAATATAAACTTGTTTCTAATTGAAGAGTCTTTTGGAATAGCTTTTCTTTTTTCACTCCTCAAATTGCCACATAGGTAAGCAAATAGACATTTGAAGAGTATAAATAGAAGAGTCTTTTGGGGATGCTCTTAGTGTCTTGAAGATTATGATCAAGCTTAAATAATGAGGGCGATGCATTAATTTAATTATCTGGTTTAATTTCTGCTTTTCCTCAGACAATAAATTGTTAGCCAGTTATAATGCATGTACGTACGTCACACTTATTTATCGATCAACTCGTTAATTAATTATAATGAGTTGACTGACTGATATTATGTGGCATATCACGTGGCAGTGTGCAATGTAATTAACAATGAACACTGCTTGGGTGCTGACCGGTCAGCACCAAGCATACTGACCAACCAATGGTTGGTTGCTACGTAACCAAAAATAAGGAGAAAATGGTAAAAAGTGAAAGAGTTTTAAGTACATTTTTGTTCACCCCCCTCCCAAACACATAACACGTGTCCATGGAGAGGTAAAATTGTTTAAAACATAACATGGTTTGGACAAATTTACCTCATCCATGGACACATGTCATATTTTTGAGAGGGGGGGTGAGCTTGAAGGGGGGTGAGCTTGAAGGGGAGTGAGCAAAAATAAACTCAAGAGTTTTGAATACATGACAACACTCTATTGGATGATCGGTATGGCTAGGTGCTGACTGGTCAGCACCCAAGCTATTTCCATTAACAATTTAACATGGAGTACTTTTGTGTGTCTTCTTGTGGTCCCCTGTTATGTTCATTATGAGAGCCACCTGATGCTCAACACGTGAGCACTGCTATAATTCACCGCAATAGTTTTAATGGATTTCACTCCACTTTTAGAATCCGGCCATGGGCCACAACCGTTTTATAATGAAAACCAACGGTGTAGAATGATCCATTCAGTTCTTAGATTGATTATTGAAACAGGAAATTTGTCAAAGCAAATATCATTCTCACAACCGAAGGACACAAAAAATCCAATATAGAATCAAGAATGGTCCAGAGTACTGCGCAAAAGGTCAATCAATTGTGTCTCCTTTAGTGACACTTGGGACCCCATTGGTAGCATGATTTCTGTGGGATGGGACTAGAAAGAACAGAAAGCAATTGGGAAAAATCTGCTAAAATAAACCATACATAGAGTTCCCTACTTCTTCCTACATGATTTACCTCCAAAGTGGTGCACTGTCATTCAAGTGTAAACATCAGCCACTATATGACCCTGGGCAAACATTATAAAAAGCGATAACAGGATAAGTGCACGTGTGTGTGCCCAACCCACTCATAACATATCACGTGAGATGTTTATAATGTATCATCCAATCGGTACCCCATTATATTCATCTTCTATACTCATTTTCTGTGAATTGTAACATGTTTTGAGTGGGGTGGGTGCATATGCAGTAATGCAGGTTCAACGTAGGAGATTTGAATGCGTTAAAAGGGATTCACAGTAGAAATATGAAAGGAAATAAACTATAATTGGCCTGTTATTTGACCTACTATACATAAGCGTTCCAAGTGATACAGACACAATGAGCAGTTTGTTATCTCTTACTCCATTTTTTGTTTTGTTTTTCTTTTTGATTGTATAATGACAGAGAGATTGCTGATTTCATCTCCCTCTAAAAAACCATTTTCTACATGCCAGCATACATAATCAGTTTGAGTGAGAAGTATAACTATGAACCGAAATCATCAAATACCAGATCAAAGCTTTAAGATTGAAGTGGCTGTAGCTCTTGCTCAGGAACACCGGCACCAACAGGCTTTGTACGATTTAAACTCTTCTCGTCTCTTTCTCCAAAATGACCATACCCCAATAATCGAAACAGTGAGAAGAACAGTAAAAACTATTCCAAGCGCGACTGCCACTATGTGTTGTCGCCACCATGTCCTGAAACGCTCAAGAAACAAAATATAAAAGAAAAAAATGAGATGCAGAAAAGATTACAACAAATTTACATAAGGAAATTGATTCAATATGAGGTAAAAAGAAACAACATCAACTACGGTTGAAAGAATGCCAGCACAGCAGATCAAAGAGAAAAACAAAAATCTGAAATGCGTGCAATTAGTAGACCTTTCCTTATTTCTTTTCTCTTCCTCTAATAGACAACTCACTCTAAAGATAATTCTTCATTTCCTACATTTCTACAATCATTAGCATAAATAGAAGAAAGAACCTAATCAACTCTGACATTAAACTTATTATTATTACAAGGATTTCTAGGATAAATATGGGTGAAGACTACCTCAAGCATCACATTTCCATGGTGCCAGTTCCCTTTTTTCTGCAGGGATGGGAAACAGTGTACAGTCTAACCAGTCAGTAACATAGTCACACCCAAGTCTTTCACCTAATCAAGACCATCCCACCACCATTCTTTGCAATCTACTCCACTTACACTCCTCATTAGCCCAACATGTTCCCAACTAGCATTCCCTACAAGAGTTGGGACTCTACATAATGCATACACATCACGTACAAAAGTTCCCTTTGTGTCACAATTCTGGCATTACCAATGCAGTAGTATTAGAAATGCCATTGGCAGAATCAGCCGGAAAGATGCCCCATTTAACAAAGTAATTACTTCCTTTGGAAGAGAGGTTCAGCAAATGCACCTGGAAACCAAACATTAAATATAAGTGGCAGACAAATTAAGTTGATTCAGGAATTTCCAATGAAAAGGGATGCTTGGCAATAAATACTGCTGGGTGATAAAACGGAAGTACGGAACTGTACCATTACTGTCTAACATAGTAAGCATCATAAACAGTTAAATAGTAGCCTCACACAGTATTTCGTTACAACTAACACTAAGTCAAGCAAAATAATGCAGTACCTGTGAATCATGAATTTCCAACTCGTGTGCAATGAAAGCTGCAAGTTCAGTAAAGTTGGGCCTAACGTCCGAGTTGTTCATACTAATTGACATGTCAAATGTTATGAATCCGATTTGAAATGCACCTATGCATCACATTAAAGGAATCAATATTATCACTTTCAAAAGTAAAAAAAAAAATAAAAAAATCAATATTATCGGAGAACCTGTAACTGAGCAATGATTTATGTAAAAAAATCAACATTATTATAGATTGGATTTTAGAAGAAATGTTGATCTCTCATAGTCATCAAATTCATGAAAAATGATATAAGGACCCAGTACCCTACGAATGCAGAATATAAGTAAAAAAGAAAAGCTACTGTGCAGGACAGTAGATGATATTAAGGGATATGATAACCAGAGAACAGAGATGTGTACGCTGATTAAACAAGTTTACTCATTCTCACAACACTTCTAAATGTACAAGAACCTGCTTTATCCTCAACAATATCTTAAATCAACAATTGCCAATCCCCAGAAAGGGGTGAATAAAAGAAAATCCTAGCAAAACTATCTTCATTTGTCATAACAAGACTTAAACAAACAAATTTTATTCAATTTTTGCACATGATTTATTAACGCACAACAATAGCAGCATAAGACATTTATGCCTAAAGTTCAGAAAATATGTATGTTTGAATTGTAACCATAGTTTGTCACTTCGAAAAGAAAATCTTAGTTAACTATCTTCATTTGTCATAACAAGATTTAAACAAAAAAAATTTTATTCAATTTTAGCACATGATTCACTAGTGCACATCAATAGCAGCATAACATTTATACCTAAAGTTCAGGCGATAGGTATATTTAAATTGTAACCACAGTTTGTCACTTTGATGCATTTTGCAATAAAACAAGCATAAAAAGCATTATGAATAAGTGATATTCCTGCCAGTATGCCTAAGATTATATTTAGGAGCCGTAGTTGAATTTGTAAAGCATCATCAAGGCACCCAACATGGTTAAAAGCAACCTACCTGAAAGAACATTCGAAGGCAACACATCTGGAGATAATGTAGGAGATGTCACAAGGAAGTTCACCACTGTAAGGATAAGTAACACCACCTTAACGATAAGAAATAGGGTTTAGCTCTCCTCCCAAGAGATAAGAAACTAAGAGATAATCACAGAGATTAAGTTTTTAAGTCTGAATAATAATCAAACTACATTACAATCCGAAAATAGGGTATTTAAACTTGGAACAACCCTCCAAGCATAGGAAACACGAGAGAAATAAAAGTCTAGCCTTGGAACATCTCTCCGAGCATGGGAAAGAAAATAAAACAACTTCCAAAAAGCAAATACAACTTCCAACGGCACAACAAAAGAGAAAGACTAGATTCATTGCTTTTAATTAACTATATGGCTAATAGAAATATTAAAACAAATAGTGGGCTGGTCAAAGACTAATTTTTGGGCCTTAAGTACTTTATGGACCATTAACCCAAAATGGGTTGGTGTAACTTCATTGGACTCCATAATGCTTTTGCAGGCTGAATTCACATTCGGCTTGGGCTGCTCAAGTGCATCACACTACGGGTAACTAGAGGCGATGGTGCTGGAGCTGCAGTCTCCTCGATAGTTCAGAACAATTAGTTTTCCAAAAGCCAATCTTACCATGCTCCCGATCATATGTCACAAGGGTATTACGGAAAACAATTCCTGTCTCAAATAAACAACAATTAGAAAAAATATATATATCCGGTGCATCTGTGCACACGTATTGAAGGAAAAGAGATTTATATTTCCTTCTTGGGGGCAAAGGAAGGTGGATTTAAGTTTACATGCTCGAGTAGTTAAATAACGGTTCTCAAAAATTTGATAAGAAAAATGATGTATCCCAAAGAAAGCCTTCGGGAGGATGGGGTGGGTGAGTGGGGACTGGGGGGAGTTGTTGAGTTCAGCAAACTATGTAACATACCTCCTAATAAAGTACTTGGATCATCGTTTTCAAAAATTCCCAGGCAATAAGCTCCACTAACCTTTATATGCTATAAAGCATGTCATTAAGAAAAAGGTAAGTGAGTGAGAGAGAGATGTATCTTAATTATATTTATAAAAGAAAAAAGCAATCGACAACAATGACAAATGAAGTGAAGATATCTTCAAATGACTCAGTTAGATTAATTAACAATTGAAGGTAGACATTTATCGCCAAGAGAAATAATAACAATAAATTACCTGGAACAAATAGTTCTCTGGGGATAATAATATCTTCTGTCCATTGCTGAATACCATGTCAACCTCTGGAAATTTTTTTGATAGCTTAATGACATCCCTAAATCACATTACCATAAACCACTTGTCACGCAATTATTAAACAGAAAGCCAAAAAAAAAAAAAAAAAACTCTTTAATAAAGGCGACACCTTCCAGCACCAGAAAAACAGATATCTACATATTGTGGGTCAGGACCTTGGATCCGTTTCAAAGAAGGAATTGCCTTTATGATCTGCATTTATAAACAAAAAGGTAACCATGAATCTCTGATCTAACAAACATACACAGCTCCAAATAAATCAAGACTAATTAAAACAAAGTTCAGCACAAACACAGATTGGTATACTAACAATATTATTAGAGAAAAGTGAGACATCGACAGCAACATAATTATGTCAGACTTTAAGTTACATTGGCTGCAACAAGAGCATCAAAGTGGGAATCTTCAGTTGACAGACGATGCCTGTGTTCTGGTTTTCATGATGTGCCAGTAGCATCAAACAATAGTTCACCAACAGTACAAAACCGTAAGAGTAGAAGTTAAACCCAAAGAATCAAATTTTTTGTCCAATATTTTGACCTTATTCAAGGCCAAGTTTTATAGCTATAACTCTATAAGTCTATTAAAAGGACCCAAACCAAAAAATAAAAATAACTTAAGATAAGATAAACACCCAATGTCTGGAAAAAATTTGGATCAAAAGGATTTTACTATCAACCCAACAAGAGACTGCCAGTAGTAATATATAGGATAAATACATTTGATGAAAAGCTTCATTCAGTAACTTGTTCCTTCCTTAGATAAACATACATGACATTATAAAAGAAGAAATTCAATCTAAGATCATTTTTGAAAATACGAACTAGATTTTGAAGCAGAATAAAGTATTATATGATGAAACTCAAAGCCAAGAAATCTTACAGCATCCTTAAATGCAGCAAAAGCTTGTCGTGGAAGGTAAGCATACGTTGTTCCACTGTCCAATATAGTTCCATGTCTTTCGTCAAAGATCTTTGGGTTTAACTTCAATGGAGTCCCAGCTACATGTATTTCCTTAAGCTCAATATTGTAATAAGGACTGTTGCCACCCAAAAACCACAGTGAATGTGTGAGATCCACTAGATGAATTCCCATAAAAATGGATTGATAATAATATGATAAGAAAGCATCTTACCTGCGGTAAGGATCTGAACTGGAGAATACCATATCAGGTGGAGGAGTGATGGCACCAAGAACCATAGCACCTCCACCCACATCCATCCCACCATAACATAACGAAAATGAGTTACTAATAACACCCTTGTCAACAAGTTGATCCACAATACTTATCGTATCACGACCCAAACCCATTATGCCATCAGCACGCTGGGTGTAAAGACGACCAGTTTCCACATTTTCACAGCCGAAAACAGCACGCTGAGGCACTAGTTCACTTTCATTTCCAAAAGAAACAATGTCCTCCCCAAGCACTCCACTGCTAGAGCTCCTCTCAGCATAGAATCTATCATAAATGCAAAGCTTTCTATCACTGTCACAGGTACAATTGGGATTGCATTTTAACGATTGATAGGTGCTAGACATTCCTGGCTGGAACCTCGGATCCTTCATAACAATAAAACATTAGCTCTCAATCAGGAGACTCGATATACACATCCATATAAGACCTCTTTGACAGAATTTTTTCTTTACAAATTCTACAATAAATCCCCTACTCTTAACTTGATTTCATTGATATATAAGCGAAAAGGACAGACAAAAAACGAAATTCATCCAGCATTAATCCAAAATTAGAATTTTCCTATAAACACAATAGGGTTCAATATTTAATTTATTGAAGTAAATAATAATAAAAATCAATTAAACGATAAAAATCAAAAGGTGAAGTGTAGAAATGACACGAAACCTGATGGTTGCCACACTGTTGACAATTGGAGCAAGGAACATAAGTGACATCACTCCCAGTATCCACAATAAGAGCGAATTGCTGAGGAGGCGTCCCAATAAATAGCCGTGTCGTATAGTACCTGCAACAATCAACAATTCTCAAATTCATTACAAAACAATTAACATATACAAACAGATAATTAAGTCGACGCAAATGAATTAAAAAAAACAGACCCACCCGTTGGATAGGAGATCGTCGTAGAGGCGCATGTGACCGTTGCGTTTTTCGGGTCGCTTGGATTGCTGGTGGTGCCAGCGGCGATCATCTGCCTGCCGGTGCAGTGTAGAGTCAGGTGATGAGAGATGCAAAGGTAGAATCAGCGGCCGTTGATCATTTTTTACAGGTGAGGAATTGACGGAGATGAGATTGATTCCGACGAAGAAGAAGAAGAAGCAGAAGAGGAGGGAAGACATGGTGGTCAACGCGAGCATAGAGTCTTCCGTCTCCGTCTCTCTTCTTTAAAAGGAAAGGCATAAGAAGAATAGAAGAATAGTAGGTATACCTTAATTTCAGAGTCTCCTTGCTTAGAAGAATAGAAGGTAAAAGCCTCCCCGTTTTCATTGCTTCACATCACTGCTTTACAGGTTCAAAAAAATGGAAGCTTCAAAGTAATTAACCTCCACCATCCGTATATTAAAGACAAATTAAAGCTCACGTTAGAGCTTAAAAAATATAAACTCTATGCAAGTACTTGAAGTTACAGTCCGTGAAGGGTGGTCAAATAAAGTTAATGACCGCCATTAGAGTCCATTAATACAGACAAAAAATTAATTGGAGCAGTAGACAGTACGTAGAGTTAGCATATATGGAATTAATTGCCTTTGAGTTGCTCCAAAGCTTGAGAGCCATAATATTCCAGTTCCAGATGATTCCTCCCCAGCTCCACCAAAGCCCACATGACAGTCTGTAAATCGAATTTGGTATTTACTTTTTATTTTATTTTCATAATTCATAATTCATATGATCATCAAACACTTTTCTAGCTAACCTTTCACCTACTCTTTTTTCTTCCTATAAATAACACCACCCCACACTCTTTTCTTTTGGATTACAAGTTTACAACTCCCTAACATAATCTCTTTTAACTTATATAATATTTTTAAGTAGTTTATAATTTACACAGTGAGAAAATGAAGCTCGTTTTCTTTACATTCATTCTTGTTTCTCTTGTCCTCACTTCTTCTTTCTTTGAGGTCTCAGAGGCTGATTCAGGTTTGGTCGATCTTGTACTTCTTTTGAGTGGCTAGCTTTTTGTATATCTTTCAGTTTGTTCTAGGTTTTGTATTGATTTGGGTTACATTTTGATTTGAACACTTGCAGCTTTCTGCGACTCAAAGTGCAAAGTAAGGTGCTCGAAAGCAGGAGTTTACGACAGGTGCTTGAAGTACTGTGGGATCTGCTGTGAGAACTGAGAAGTGCAATTGTGTTCCATCTGGGACTTATGGACACAAGGACGAGTGCCCTTGCTACGCGGACATGAAGAACTCCAAGGGCAAACCAAAGTGCCCTTAAAATTTCTTATCTCTTTAAATGAATATCAATGATCAAGAGTCTACTTAATTGTGGACTTAAGAAAGTCATGGTCGACCCATCAAAGTTTATGGTTAATTCATTCCTGTCACACTTATTTAAATATATATATATATTAGTTTAAATAGGCTTATTGGGGATACTAGAGGGAATAAAATGGGGTCCTTTTGTATGACTATAAATGAGTGTGGTTTGTCTATTAATATGTTTTATGATCTTGTTCATGGTTCTGCTTACTGTATCTTAATTATTCTTGTATTAAGATTTAAGGTTAATAATATATATAATTACTATCTTCGTTTCTCTCTATTTCATTTGTAAATGGAGGAAGAAAATATAACCCCTCTCTCTCTCTCTATATATATATAGATTATAATTAGGATCGGATATTTTCATCATTTAACAATTGCTCATGATGGGTGCATTACACTGGGCATGCATCCATCGGTTAGGGTGCATGCAAGATTTTCTCCCTTTTGAGAGAGCAAAGCGCCATAGCCAAAGATACTAAGATTATGAACCACGTCATTCCCTCAACAAGAAATGGTATGACACTTGTAAATCCCGATCTTTATAAACAAGACTCTAATAACTTCAAAGAATAAATATTTTCCATACAAAGCATCCACTTCACTGTAAACTTCAATTGCTTCGCCAAAAGGCTAATAACTCCCCAATCTTTGTTGGTAAGTTAAACTATCCTCAATAGGTTTTGAATGAACCCAATCATTTTCTTAACTACACATGTTTCGAGCTTCAAATTTCTAGGCTACCTCTAGATGCTCCCCTATATTCCCTCGGATTCGATAATGCATTTAGAACAGACCCAAACACAAAAATATACTGTTTATATATAACACCTACGAGCTACGACAATGTAGATGTTAGTGTCTTCAAGATTGTGATCAAGGAATCAAGCTAAATGAGAGCGATGCATTAATTTAATTATCTGGTTTGATTTCTGCTTTTCTTCGGACAATAAATTGTTAGCCAGTTATAATGCATGTACGTACGTTACACTTATTTATCAATTAACTCGTTAATTAATTATAATGAGTTGACTGATTGATATTATGCGGCATATCACGTGGCAGTGTACAATGTAATTAACAATGAACACTGCTTGGGTGCTGTCCTGTCCGGTCAGCACCTATCATACCGACTAATCAATGGTTGATTGCTATGTAACCCAAAGTAATGAGTAAATGATAAAAAGTGAAAGAGTTTTGACCATGTGACAACACTCATTAGATGATCAGTATAACTGGTGCTGACCGGTTAGCATGCAAGCTTTTTCCATTAACAATTTAACATGGAGTACTTTTGTTTGTCTTCTCGTGGTCCCCTGTCATGTTCTTTATGAGAGCCACCTGATGCTCGACACGTGAGCACTGCTATAATTCACCGCAATAGTTTTAATGGATTTCACTCCACTTTCAGAATCCGGCCATCAACCACAACCATTTTATAAGGAAAACCAACGGTGTAAAATGATCCATTCAGTTCTTAGATTGATTATTGAAACAGGAAATTTGTCAACGCAATTCTCAAAACCGAAGGACACAAAAAATCCAATATAGAATCAAGAATGGTCCAGAGTACTGCGCAAAAGGTCAATCAAATATAATGCCACTCCACCTCCATAATGTTTATTAAATATTATGCACAATTGTGTCTCCTTTAGTGACACTTGGGACCCCATTGGTAGCATGATTTCTGTGGGATGGGACTAGAAAGAACAGAAAGCAATTGGGAAAAATCTGCTAAAATAAACCATACATAGAGTTCCCTACTTCTTCCTACATGATTTGCCTCCAAATTAAGTGGTGCACTGTCATTCACGTGTAAACATCAGCCACTAAATGACCCTGGGCAAACATTATAAAATGCGATAACAGGATAAGTGCACGTGTGTACCCAACCCACTCATAACATATCACGTGAGATGTTTATAATGTGTCATCCAATCAGTACCCATTATATTCATCTTCTATACTCATCTTCTGTGAATTGTAACATGTGTTGAGTGGGGTGGGTGTATATGCACTAATGCAGGTTCAACGCAAGAAATTTGAATGCGTTAAAAGGGATTCACAGTAGAAATTTGAAAGGAAATAAACTATAATTGGCCTGTTATTTGACCTTCAATTGATTGACCTACTATACATAAGTGTTCCAAGTGATACAGACACAATGAGCAGTTTGTTATCTTTTTCTCCATTTTTTGTTTTCTTTTTCTTTTTGATTGTATAATGACAGAGAGATTGCTGATTTCATCTCCCTCTAAAAAAACCATTTTCTACACGCCAGCATACATAATCAGTTTTGAGTGAGAAGTATAAATAACTATGAACCGAAATCATCAAATACCAGATCAAAGCTTTAAGATTGAAGTGACTGTAGCTCTTGCTCAGGAACAGCGGCACCAACAGGCTTGTACGATTTAAACTCTTCTCGTCTCTTTCTCCAAAATGACCATACCCCAATAATTGAAACAGTGAGAAGAACAGTAAAAACTATTCCAAACGCAACTGCCACTATGTGTTGTCGCCACCATGTCCTGAAACGCTCAAGAAACAAAATGCAAAAAAAAAAAAAAAATGAGATGAAGAAAAGATTACAACAAATTTACATAAGGAAATTGATTAAATATGAGGTAAAAAGAAACAACATCAACTACTGTTGAAAGAATGCCAGCACAGCAGATCAAAGAGAGAAACAAAAATCTGAAATGCGTGCAATTAGTAGACCTTTCCTTATTTCTTTTCTCTTCCTCTAATAGACAACTCACTCAAAAGATAATTCTTGATTTCCTACATTTCTACAATCATTAGCATAAAATAGAAGAAAGAACCTAATCAACTCTGACATTAAACTTATTATTATTATTACAAGGGTTTCTAGGATAAATATGGGTGAAGACTACCTCAAGCATCACACTTCCATGGTGCCAGTTCCCTTTTTTCTGCAGGGATGGGAAACAGTGTACAGTCTAACCAGTCACTAACATAGTCACACCCTAGTCTTTCACCTAATCAAGACCATCCAACCACCATTCTTTGCAATCTACTCCACTTACACTCCTCATTAGCCCAACATGTTCCCAACTAACATCCCCTACAAGAGTTGGGACTCAACACAATGCATACACATCACGTACAAAAGTTCCCTTTTTTTGATAGACTTTCTTCTTTTGATTTCAAACGTATTCAAGTGAAAATCCCTCACAAACTTCCACACACTAACACCCATTAAATGCAAATTCAGCAACAAAGAAGACCAGATATGATCTCTTGCCATCCCTAGGAAAAATGAAAAAGTAAAGAAAGAATCCATTCATTGGCACATATGACATATATATATGTCAATGAACTTCAATTCATCCCAGACGTCAAAGCTACTACTTGTAAATTACATTTTAAGCCAGCCTGAGTAAATAACTAAGACAGTGGCTTTGAGCAAGATTTTTGGCAATACTCATCTCAACTAAGTTATTAGTCAAGAATTTTCTTTTGATACCCCCTAACGCTTCAAAAAATATTTAATTCCAGTGATAAAGGACTGCTGAAATGAAAAGAAATAGATAAAGTAAAAAGTTCTTCTTTGAGAAAAGGAAAACATACTGCTGCTTATTTTGAGGCTCAACATTCCATCTGAGCAACTGATATCTCCCAAATTTCTCAGGAAACTGCATATGATGTTCCCTTAAGTGCAGAATTATGTTCTACAGACAGCAATTATAAAATAAGCCTTCAGTCAAAAGAATAGTGAACTATTAAATCAATAAATGGAAAAGGATAAAATTACATATACAAATACTTTGTGTCACAATTCTGGCATTACCAATGCAGTAGTATTAGAAATGCCATTGGCAGAATCAGCTGGAAAGATGCCCCATTTAACAAAGTAATTACTTCCTTTGGAAGAGGTGTTCAGCAAATGCACCTGGAAACCAAACATTAAATATAAGTGGCAGACAAATTAAGTTGATTCAGGAATTTCCAATGAAAAGGGATGCTTGGCAATAAATATTGCTGGGTGATAAAACGGAAGTACGGAACTGTACCATTACTGTCTAATGGAGTAAGCATCATAAACAGTTAAATAGTAGCCTCACACAGTATTTCGTTACAACTAACACTAAGTCAAGCAAAATAATGCAGTACCTGTGAATCATGAATTTCCAACTCATGTGCAATGAAAGCTGCAAGTTCAGTAAAGTTGGGCCTAACGTCCGAGTTGTTCATACTAATTGACATGTCAAATGTTATGAATCCGATTTGAAATGCACCTATGCATCACATTAAAGGAATCAATATTATCACTTTCAAAAGAAAAAAAAAAAAAAGGAATCAATATTATCGGAGAACCTGTAACTGAGCAATGATTTATGTAAAAAAATCAACATTATTATAGATTGGATTTTAGAAGAAATGTTGATCTCTCATAGTCATAAAATTCATGAAAAATGATATAAGGACCCAGTACCCTACGAATGCAAAATATAAGTAATAAAGAAAAGCTACTGTGCAGGACAGTAGATGATATTAAAGGATATGATAATCAGAGAACAGAGATGTGTACGCTGATTAGACAAGTTTACTCATTCTCACAATAGTTCTAAATGTACAAGAACCTGCTTTATCCTCAACAATATCTTAAATCAACAATTGCCAATCCCCAGAAAGGGGTGAATAAAAGAAAATCCTAGCAAAACTATCTTCATTTGTCATAACAAGATTTAAACAAACAAATTTTATTCAATTTTTGCACATGATTTATTAAGGCACAACAATAGCAGCATAAGACATTTATGCCTAAAGTTCAGACAATATGTATATTTGAATTGTAACCATAGTTTGTCACTTCAAAAAGAAAATCTTAGTAAAACTATCTTCATTTGTCATAACAAGATTTAAACAAACAAATTTTATTCAATTTTAGCACATGATTCACTAGGGCACAACAATAGCAGCATATCATTTATGCCTAAAGTTCAGGCGATAGGAATATTTGAATTGTAACCACAGTTTGTCAATTTGATGCATTTTGAAATAAAACAAGCATAAAAAGCATTATCAAGGCAATAAGTGATATCCCTGCCAGTATGCCTAAGATTATATTTAGGAGCCGTATTTGAATTTGTAAAGCATCATCAAGGCACCCAACATGGTTAAAAGTCAACCTACCTGGAAGAACATTCGAAGGCAACACATCTGGAGATAATGTAGGAGATGTTTCTACATTTGTATACCCACTACGGTTAACCAGAGGCGATGGAGCTGGAGCACTGGGAACCTGCAGTCTCCTCGATAGTTCAGAACAATTAGTTTTCCAAAAGCCAATCTTACCATCCTCCCGATCATATGTCACAAGGGTATTACGGACAACAATTCCTGTCTCAAATAAACAATAATTAGAAAAAATATATATCTGGTGCATCTGTGCACACGTATTGGAGGAAAAGAGATTTATATTTCCTTCTTGGGGGCAAGGGAAGGTGGATTTAAGTTTACATGCTCAAGTAGTTAAATAACGGTTCTCAAAACTTTGATAAGAAATATGATGTATCCCAAAGAAAGCCTTTGGGAGGATGGGGTGGGTGAGTGGGGACTGGGGGGAGTTGTTGAGTTCAGCAAACTATGTAACATACCTCCTAATAAAGTACTTGGATCTGCGTTTTCGAAAATTCCCAGGCAATAAGCTCCACTAACCTTTATATGCTATAAAGCATGTCATGAAGAAAAAGTTGAGTGAGAGAGAGAAGATGTATCTTAATTATACTTAAAAAAGAAAAAATCAATTGACAACAATGACAAATGAAGTGAAGATATCTTCAAATGACTCAATTAGATTAATTAACAATTGAGGGTAGACATTTATCGTCAAGAGAAATAATAACAGTAAATTACCCGGAACAAATAGTTCTCTGGGGATAATAATATCTTCTGTCCATTGCTGAATACCATGCCAACCTCTGGAAATTTTTTTGATAGCTCAATGACATCCCTAAATCACATTACCATAAACCACTTGTCACGTAATTAATAAACAAAAAGCAAAAAAAAAAAAAAAAACCTCTTTAATAAAGGCAACACCTTCCAGCACCAGAAAAACAGATATCTTCATAATTTGGGTCAGGACCATGGATCCGTTTCAAAGAAGGAACTGCCTTTATGATCTGCATTTACAAACAAAAAGGTAACCATGAATCTCTAATCTAACAAGCATACACAGCTCCAAATAAATCAAGACTAAGTAAAACAAAGTTCAGCACAAACACAGAATGGTATACTAACAATATTATTAGAGAAAAGTGAGACATCGACAGCAACATAATTATGTCAGACTTTAAGTTACAGTGGCTGCAACAAGGGCATCAAAGTGGGAATCTTCTGTTGACAGACGCTAATTATGGTTTCAATGTAATATAAACATGATGCCTGTGTTCTGGTTTTCATGATGTGCCAGTAGCATCAAACAATAGTTCACCAACAGTACAAAACCGTAAGAGTAGAAGTTAAACCCAAAGAATCAAATTTGTTGTCCAATATTTTGACCTTATTCAAGTCCAAGTTATATAGCTATAACTCTATAAGTCTATTAAAAGGACACAGCTTAATACCCAAACCAAAAAATAAAAATAACATAAGATAAGATAAACACCCAATGTCCGGAAAAAATTTGGATCAAAAGGATTTTACTATCAACCCAACAAGAGACTGCCAGTAGGAATATATAGGATAAATACATTTGACATTAATAAGAACCGGTGTTTTAAGCAGAAAAGTTTAAATTGAAGTATAATTGAGTGGCAATAGTGTCAATACTAATCAATGGAATAATTCCACAAGAAGTTGAGAAGTGATAAAGCAAACTCTAAAAAGAAGATATCAACAAAATTTGTAGATCTAGATGTGTGAAACATGTGCCTTTGCACTGTTTCTGACATCAATGCAATATCTATATTATATTAGTATGATGTTTCCCTAATTTCTTTTCTTCAACTAATTTCATTCAATTTATAGCAACTAAATCAGTCATTGCCAATCAATCAAGAACATGTCATATTACCAGGAAGCATACTCATTCAGGCTTTAGACATGAAATAAATAAATTTGATGAAAGGCTTCATTCAGTAACCTATTCCTTCCTTAGATAAACATACATGACACTATAAAAGAAGAAATTCAATCTAAGATCATTTTTGAAAATACGAACTAGATTTTGAAGCAGAATAAAGTATTATATGATGAAACTCAAAGCCAAGAAATCTTACAGCATCCTTAAATGCAGCAAAAGCTTGTCGTGGAAGGTAAGCATATGTTGTTCCACTGTCCAATACAGTTCCATGTCTTTCGTCAAAGATCTTTGGGTTTAACTTCAATGGAGTCCCAGCTACATGTATTTCCTTAAGCTCAATATTGTAATAAGGACTGTTGCCACCCAAAAACTACAGTGAATGTGTGAGATCCACTAGATGAATTCCCATAAAAATGGATCAATAATAATATGATAAGAAAGCATCTTACCTGCGGTAAGGATCTGAACTGGAGAATACCATATCAGGTGGAGGAGTGATGGCACCAAGAACCATAGCACCTCCACCCACATCCATCCCACCATAACATAATGAAAATGAGTTACTAATAACACCCTTGTCAACAAGTTGATCCACAATACTTATCGTACCACGACCCAAACCCATTATGCCATCAGCACGCTGGGTGTAAAGATCACCAGTTTCCACATTTTCACAGCCGAAAACAGCACGCTGAGGCACTAGTTCACTTTCATTGCCAAAAGAAACAATGTCCTCCCCAAGCACTCCACTGCTAGAGCTCATCTCAGCATAGCGTCTATCATAAACGCAAAGCTTTCTATCACTGTCACAGGTACAATCGGGATTGCATTTTAACGATTGATAGGTGCTAGACATTCCTGGCTGGAACCTCGGATCCTTCATAACAATAAAACATTAGCTCTCAATCAGGAGACTCGATATACACATCCATATAAGACCTCTTTGACAGAATCTTTTCTTTACAAATTCTTACAATAAATCCCCTACTCTTAACTTGATTTCATTGATATATAAGCGAAAAGGACAGACACAAAAAACGAAATTCATCTGTTAGGTATTTGCAGTGATTTAGCATCTTAATTGCTATTTTATATTTGGTAACTTGGTATTTGATTTTGCTTTAATGAGAATAATTGAGAGACATTAGTGGAGCAAGTCAAGGTAGTGATTTTAGGAACCCAGACTCTATTTAGAGAAATGATTCTGATGTGAATGGGTAGGTAATTTTCTTGGCAAAAGCTTAATACGGAGGTTTCCCCACAGAAGTGGGAATTTTTCTTGTCTTTTTGTTATTCCTCTTCCCTGTTTCTTATCATCATCCAGCATTAATCCAAAATTAGAATTTTTCCTATAAACACGATAGTGTTCATTATTTAATTTATTGAAGTAAATAATAATAAAAATCAATTAAACGATAATCAAAAGGTGAAGTGTAGAAATGACACGAAACCTGATGGTTGCCACACTGTTGACAATTGAAGCAAGGAACGTAAGTGACAGTACTCCCAGTATCCACAATAAGAGCGAATTGCTGAGGAGGCGTCCCAATAAATAGCCGTGTCGTATAGTACCTGCAAAAATCAACAATTCTCAAATTCATTACAAAACAATTAACATATACATACAGATAATTAAGTCGACGCAAATGAATTTAAAAAAACAAACCCACCCGTTGGATAGGAGATCGTCGTAGAGGCGCATGTGAGCGTTGGGTTTTTCGGGTCGCTTGGATTGCTGGAGGTGCCGGCGGCGATCATCTGCCTGCCGGTGCACGGTAGAGTCAGGTGATGAGAGATGCAAAGGTAGAATCAGCGGCCTTCGATCATTTTTTACGGGTGAGGAATTGACGGTGATGAGATTGATTCCGACGAAGAAGAAGAAGAAGCAGAAGAGGAGGGAAGACATGGTGGTCAACGCGAGCATAGAGTCTTCCGTCTCCGTCTCTCTTCTTTAAAAGGAAAGGTATAACCGTATAAGAAGAGAGATGACATCTTTATCCGAAGTCAATTTTTTTTTTTTTTTTTTTTCCAATTGAATTTGAGAGGATTTTACAGGCATTTGTTGTTGTGCAATGAGAGGATGCCACGTCATAGATCGAATTACTAAAGTCAACGAAAAACACTTCACCAAATCCGTTTTAACTGACGATCGACCGTTAAGATGTGGTAGACATTAATCTAATAATCTTCACTACTAATATTTATTCAACCATTTAAAATGTGAAATTGTTAATGGATTCTTTAATTTAATCTTAAACTTCATAATTAATCTTCATCTACTCATATTTAATCAACCATTTACCACTGGAATTGTAAACGGATTATTTTGAATCCTACACTTTAGTAATCAATGGTTATATTTGATCCACTTTAACTATTGATTAGAAAGGATTTTTTTTTTTTTTAATACAAATTGTATATTTGTATTTAATCCATTTAAATCCAATATTGAACAAATAAAAATAGATTAAAACATATATGAAATTAGATTATCCAGTTGCATCTCAAAAAAGTAATTTATCTCATTTGCAATATATCATAATGAACACCATCGTAACGTCATTAGTTGAGATATAAATAAGATATAAAGATAGGACACCAAACATTACTAGTATCATAATCCAATCCAATATAAGATATAAATGCTACTTTATATATAGCGAATAGCGATAGACTTGAACCTAAAATATTATCAGGTTGAATGAACGTTCTTCGTAACCAAGCCACATTGGGTGGTTGTAATGTCAATTCAAGTTTTGGTGGCCAAAAATAATGCCAGAGATGTAACATCAAACTATATAGCTCATTATAAGAACGTTGAATAATCCCCTTCCATTGTCCTTCTCCGACAACTATAATGACAATGACTTGCAAATTATAATGCACATTGAAAATTTTCTGATTATAATGTGAAGATGTAAAGTACCATCAGTGCAACCAAAATTCACATCATAACAATTACACCTCTTTTAGGGCTCTTGGTTTTATCAGTAGCATGAAGAGAAAAATAAATCGAAATTCACCAGAAAAGGGCATGAAGAACCTAAAAAAAAAATAATCGACGACTTTTACAGTAAATATATATACTATACAAGTCTATAACAACCAACAGTGGAGATACCTGGGAATTTACAGTTTAAAAACATATTATACGGTTACTGTATCATCATCCCTTCAAGTGAATTTTACATAAAATTCATATTGCAGACAGATTTATAAACTGCTTTCTTAATTTTCCGGTTCAACAGCAAAAATCCCTCATAATATCAACCGAGTGACAAACAAAATGACAACAACTACAAACACAGACAATAATCCTATAATGTATCAGTTGTATCTCAAAGTGAAACATATGAAGATCTTGGGTTGTCAAAAAAAATTTAAGTAGATCTTCCATTCACTTGTCTTTCATCTATATATTATGTTGCTTGTTCTTTTCGAACCAAGCAACCACCTTTCTGCCATAAATGTTGTTGCGCATCACTTGAAAATTTATCTTTACCAGATTGACCAAGGCGTCAAAGAGAAGGCCCTGCTCTTGCAACAAAGGGTAAACAACACACCACAAGAAAATTAATCAGAGTCTGATCAAAATCTCGGACATTATTGATAATATTCTAGTGAAAATAGTTGAAGAAGACTACAGAATGTGCACGGAACGTAATGAAAACCAAAATGGACAAAGTCTAGGGAGGTGGGCCATAACGTGTTTTAATTAAGTTTCAACCAGTTTGAATTTAGACAAATCCAATTTGCCAAACCAAGGACCAACTTTTGCGTCCACGTTATTTGCTTGAGTCTCAGGGCCAAACCTAGTTATTATCAGGCTCTCTTAACTACATCTAACAGAATTCGGACAAAAATAGGAGTTTGTAAATCATCTAACCTTTGATACTGACAAAGCAGACTGTATAACATAATTTCCATATGGATCCACAATTAGCCTGGAAGCATTTGGACTTTTAAGCAATTCCATAACAATTCTCATAGACTCCTGTTCTCCTGATAGCTTCAAGCACTTCTCCACGACATTACTACCATACTTGTTGCAGGAGAGAGATGCATAATGCCCTTCAAGTTGTCTCAGAAGATTAATGGTTATTTGTGGCACCTTCATTTCCAGTAAATGTTGCACCACATAGTTGCTAGATGAAAAACCAATTGTAGAAACATATCAAGTTCAGAACAGAATGAGGCAAGAAGTAAACCACAGATGAGTTTCGGAAATACAAGCATAAGGGTTCAGAATAACAAACCCGTAATGGTCATCCGCTAGATGCAGGGCGTTTGCTATTATCTCAGCCACCAGACGCTCTCTTGGTTCCCCCTTAGAATATTGAACACAATGTTGAAGCACACAACACCCGCTTTTATCCGTGGCAATTCCATAACAATTATTTGCCAACTCATTTAAAAGATACTGCCAAAAGTAATCTAGTGTCAGGAATTTCATAAGCCAGAATCAGTCCTTGTTTTGGTTTCAGAAAACGATATATACATGAATTCACGTGAAGTATCTGCCGATAAATTGTACCAAATGTTTATTTAACCATAAAGCATTTGGTTTTAGATTAAAAGAAGCTAAGAAAGATAGGGAAACACAAAACTAGATGAACAAGCAATAATAATGGTAATTGAGGGTGAACAATTAGAATCGAAATTTTCAAGAACTTGAGGATAACAATGCATCACAGCTTATAAGACTGAGCAACAATCTCACCATAAACTCTTTGAATGTCAACCGTTTTGATTATTAGGCTACAATTTTCTCAACCTACACCACTAGAACATATTTTACTTGAGTCCGAACAGTAAGCACACAATTCAAAGAGATCTTTTCAGTATGAGTAAGATCTTTTGATGTATAACAAGTTAACCAATTCTATGGAGCTTGGATTCAAATGAACTATACTAAAAACGCATAATGCATGATAATTCTACCATCCACTCAAAGAAGAGTGAAGAATATCATCTCGTTAATATAAGATGATCATTTACATTTTGCAGTTCATGATGGTTTGTCTTGATAAAAGTACAACTCTTTGGCATATATTATAACTTTTATGAAGGAAGAAGTTCTCTACTCACACGGACAGAGACCACCTTATGATTAAAATTTGCGCTGATGAAATGAGAACCAATTGACTAAAAATTGGATTTAAGTAGTACATAAGATCCAACACTAGACTCCTGCAAATATCTAATGCCAGTTATAAGTATCAAGAAGCTACCAAGACATAAAATTTGGCATATCTCAAGAGCAAATCTCAATATTTTTTATCTCTAGAAAATATATGAATTATAATTTGGCTACTATTAAAATCATTCTTGGCTGAATTCCATAATCCTTGAAAGTGAAATTATTATAATTCAATGGACAAAGAAAACTCAACATGAGCTCACTTCAAAATGAAGGGTAAATGAAAACTACAACAGATTACAAAGAGATCATGATTATCCACACAATATAACCGAACATTACCTTGTTGTCTTCATCAGAGAAATATTTCAAGCAATGCTGGATCACATGATGACCATTCATGTCCTTAGTTAACGCGACTGCACCAGTGCTGAGAGCTGCTGTAACCAAGGAAATTTGTTGAGGGGTGGTAAGATTCTCCAATAATCTCTGCACAGCACGAGTCCTGCACAATAAAAAAGAGCCAACGTTACCAAAATTATGTCAAAGCCAAGACAACACTTTAGTCGATGAAGAATTCATATAAACATGTAGGGACAAAACATACCCATGCATGTCAAGACATATTCTAACAAGTTGAAAATTATTCTTTGTCAGCATTAAGAGAATATGAGTCCTCTGTTCATCACTACAGACCTCTACAAGCTTTTGTAGAACATAATTCCCAAAAGGGTCAACCATCAATTCACACACATGATCAATCAACTCCAAGAAAATCATATCAAGTTCTTCCTTCGTTGTATTGGTCATATTCTTTTGCAAGAAACGACACCCGGTGTGATCCTTGGCAAGAGCCAAGAAATTACCCCTCCAATCTTGCAAAGACAAGCCATCAAGTGGCTCTTGCAACAACTGAGGCCTCGACAGACTAGACCTCATAACATTCTGCTTCTTAGACACCACGCCATTGAAGAACCCCTTTCGATTCGAAGCTGCCGGGGTGGTATTCAAGTATCGATTGTTGATTAGTTCTCTATTTCCAGAATCACACAAAAACCCATTTTGGTTTAAACTTGTTCTACTAAAAGTATTTGATGTTGAATAAAAACCAGGCACGAAATCATTCGAAGAACAACAACCAGGAGAACCTTGATGATGTATTTGTTCAGTTTCCTGCAAAGCGAATGGACTACAACCAACCTCCCGATAATCATAAAAAACAGAAGCATTATCAAGACCCGAATACTTGTTCAGGCCATTAACACTAAGACGAGAAAAAGCAGATTCTAGGGTTTCACCATTTTCAAGGCGTGGATGGACTGGATGGTGAAGAGGGTTTTGCAGGGATGATTGATCATGTAAATGGGTATACGCCGGAGCTGCAAAAATGCGATTCATTTCATCGGAAAACTGACTACTGGAAGATCGGTAACGGTGGTGAGGGATGGCCATCAATAACAAAAAAAAAAAAAAAAAGTTAATCAGAGAATGAGAGTGAATAAGATTTAAGGGTTTTTTGTTGGTTTTATATAAGGGTTTTAATAGGGTATTTATAAAAATAAATGGTTGAGATTTAATTTGAAATAAAATAAAATGAAATTGGTATCGAAATTGGGTATATTTGGTATTTGGTTAATTTGAAGTTTTGAACAAAAATGGAAAACAGAGAGTCATAGATAGGGTGTGAGACTGTCGAGAGACGGTGAGCAAAGTTGCAGTTTTGCATGCAATTTATAGAAAAACTTGTTAGAGAGATGAAAATTGAAAGTGAGAGAGAAAACACATTATGTCTACGTGGTGCATGTCTGTCACCTAGAAAAGTGTTTCTACTTGGAACCAAACCAATAGTTGAAGAGATTTCTTACTTTTGTCATGTCAATGGGTCCCAGTTAAAGAATCACCAACATGAATTCGAACCGTGTAATGTGATTTGTTTTTAATAAAAAAAAGTTTCTGATGTGATCTTCTTTAACTTTTAATTCTATGTTATAATATCAACGGACCGTATTGTTCGGTCCTTGTAAATAACCTGTAACAATTCTTTTTTGGTTGGAGTCTTTAAAAAAAAAAATTTCGTCATTAAAATTTCACTTGACTTGACTTGATGGTTGGAGCCTTCGAAAAGAAGTTTTATTGAAGATGTAGTTTTAATGTACATGAAGAAGTACACAAATTCGGTTTTACATAAAGACATCAACTTACAACGTTAAGCATCCTAATTGAGGTTCTAATCTTAAAATTCTAGAAGATTCAATATCAAGTAATGAATACATTACCATCAAAAGGAATTTCAACACGCTTGAGTAGATTAATGAATACATTGATACTTGATGGTTACAACAAGTTTTCAACACGCCTGTGCCTATGCGGTTGAATTGAAAATTCCATTTAATTTCTAAGAGAAAATACAGTTTCGTTGCAAATAAGGAATCACTTTCAAAGCAACGAAGATCCAGGTGAATTTCTCTGTGGGCTCAATTTTCAAAAAAGTCGCATTCCGTTGACTCCTTTATACACATTGACTTGAAACAACTTTTCTACCAAGTATTCCAATTCCTTTTTACTAATCTCACATTGTTTGGTTATGTGCACTGTCCTCGAAATTTACTTGAGCATTGACGTGTAACTTGTAAAGTATGAAAAGATCTTTTATTATACAAATGGCCTCTTGCCGATGTGGTGACCACCATGGTTCAATGTCCGACATTGTATGTATATATATATTATTTTATTATCCCACTTTTAGTGTAGACGTTTTCTCCCCATTTGTGGGAGCAGTAGTTCAGACTGTACTAATAAAGTCTAATTCTCGTAGAGATGTAGAACTTAAAAATAATAAAAAAGTAAAAAATAATAAAATAAATAAAAATAAATTTTTTTTTTTTGGTTTGCTACAAACGTTACCGTTTCAACCACAATTTTTTGGCTAGCATTTCAAGTTTTCAACCAATTCATTTTCAAAATCCCTTACACCTCTGCTTCAAAATAAAATAAATAAAAAATAAAAACCCCAACTCCATATTCTTCTTCTGCGTTTCTTCTTCGTGAACCAGATAAACTCCTTCTCTATCAATCAAGCTCCATCTCTTCTTCTGCGTTTCTTCTCATTAACCGGATTCTCAATTCAAACTCCATCTCTTCTTCTACGTTTCTTCTCAGAACCAGATTCTTCTGCGTTCCTTCCTCTTGTTTTCTTCTTCTGCGTTTTTTCCTCTGGATTTTGATGAGGGTGCCAACGGTGATTGTTAAAAATTACTAATCTATCAGTGAATTGTTTTTTATTTTTATTGATGTTTAATATGTAGTTATGTCTAAACTCCAAACAACCAATTTGTTACTTTGCGAAAAAGAAATTCAGGAAATATATTTTCTATTGTTGGATACTTGGATTTATATACTTATTAGCTGAGGATTTTGGGATTTTTAGAATTAAGTTGTGTTGAAATGATGGCGTTGAATTGTTTTAAAAAAAATGATGTTGCTATCACTTTCAATAAGTTCAATTATATTTCCATGGCAAGTATGTATGATTTTAGAATCCTTGATCTATCGAAAACTTTAATCAGTGAGTTACCATCCATCCCTTCAAGTCTCACTGAACTCAAGTTGATTGGTTGTTCTGAGCTTCAAAAATTGCCATGCACTACTTCACTCAAAAACCTCGAGTTACTTGATGTTTCTAATTCTTTCCAAATTGACGGAAATTGAAGACAAATCCTTTCAACATCTGAAATACCTTCAGTATGTCAACCTCTCTAACACAAAAGTTGTAAATTTACCATCCCTTTCCAACCTCAAAAACTTGCGCAAGCTCTTGCTAAAAGATTTTTCATTGTTAAAAAATCTGCCAGATTTGGAAGGACTTACTGGACTTGAGGTGCTTGACATCTCAGGTTGTGAGAATTTGGACAAGTTGCCCAACTTGAATGCCTTTAAAAAGCTTGAGGTTCTTGATCTCTCAGGTTGTAGTGCGTTGAAGGTTGAAGGAAATGTGTCCTTTGAGGACATGTCTCGTCTAAGGAAACTCAGCCTCGATCGATGTGGTGGTATGAACTTGAGTGAAATTGCAGCTAAATCCTTGGAGTGTATTACTCATCTTCAAATTCTCTGGAATCACAAACGATTTGTCATCAATCTCCAAGCTCACTAACCTCACCAATCTTAGTCAACTTTCGTTGAAAGATTGTCCAGGCTTAAAAATATTGCCTTTGGAAGCTCTTTCAAAACTTGAGGTACTGGATCTTTCTGGAACAGCTGATACATCATGATGTTTTTTAGAATTTTTAGAATTTGCCATCATGATGTTTTTTAAAAGATGATGGGATTTTTAGAATGAAGCAAGTAAGAAAGAAAAAAAAAATGCAAATTAGGCTGCCGTTTGAAGCAAATAAAAAGGCAAATAAAAAGTGGAAAAAAAAATGAAATCTTAACCATTCAGATGAGTGTGTGCCACATGTCTCCGGATCATTAAAAGCTTAGGAAAAGCTTAGTTTATGGGAAGATCCAAATCCTATAACCATACCACAAAGTTATTGGTTCAAGGTCTCCCAAACCCGAATCTAGTTTTATTTTTGAATATTAAAAATTGATAAGAGATTTGAAAAATGAGTCTCGTACTCGTACCCATAATCTCAATAAAAATAAATAAAACATAAAGAAAAAGAATAATCTCATTTCGGTTGCGCACATAAAAAAAAATAAAAAAATTTAAAACAAACTTATAAAGGTACCACCTACATTGTATAAGCTCGAAGCACATTGTCGAGCCCAATGAACATCACTCACAACGAAACAACCTCCGACGGTGGTATCACGTTTTTATGCTAAAATCATTGCTTCAATTTTAAATAGTTTTCCGGAAATACCATTTTAAAGTTGATACAAAAAGTGATTCTTCTCTGAAGGTTTGTGCTCAAAAGACCAAAAGGAAACGAAAATCTCACAAAAAGACGGAGCCAGTTGGTCAGTATTTTCCATGAAAACACAAATTACAAAAGTTCACTTCTTTGTATTCAATAGTCCCTCTCAATGACAGTTTAACTATGATACATTCAAAAGCTATTACATCAAAGATTATAACTAACCAGTTATCTTAATTCTAATTTTCAACAGTTCCAAAATCTATCAAGATGGAATTGCATTTTGTCATGCAGTTTATGAATGAACAAGATTTTGTGTACGGTCCACTATGCCCTGTGCAAAATGGTTCAGTGAAAGCTGACTGCTTTCAATTGTATGAATTTGTATAACCATCACCTGATTAAGTAAGCATGATGGTTAGAGATAACCATCGTTAAAGGATTGCTATACTTTGGAAACAGCTTATCCGCGATCTTCATGCTCTATATGGCAGGATTTAATCAATTGCAGTATGTTTCCAAATTTTTGTCAAGTTTTTCTTGTTTACTCAATTGCCGCTGTATGCAAACCTCTTCGACAGTTCTATACTGAACCAAGTAGAAGGAAGGGCATCGCCTCTTGCTATTAGATAAACAATAAATGCTACATATGCTGCAGTGCCGGTGCAGACCAGAAATCCAAACAGTAGTCCTCTAACTTCAGAAACAAAGAAATCCAGCAATAGATAACCATTGATCACTATTACCAGGGCAGCCACAGTCCATGCCAGCCTCTAAAAAATCATTAATTAAATAATTCAAAACCATATCACAACATATCAAGCAAATCATATGAAGATATCATTCAAGAAACACGACCATCAAATCTAATATATCACTTTTATGCAATGAAACAAATAACCCGAGTTATTCTCCTGAGATTCCAAAATTGAAGATAATCTCTTTATGACCGATGCTATTGCTCTTAAACAAGCCACAATTGCAAAAAGCCATACCCTAATTGGATCAGTAAACAGTAATACAGAACCACCCCAATCTATAAAAACAAAATGAGAAAATCTAATTCTAAACCATCAAACACAACCCACACAAACTTGCATGAACAGAGAACTGTCATCCAAAATTTCTATAAAGTGACAGATACAACCTTGTGATGAAAGGAGTGTGAATATAATTATATATCATAGCTCCATTTCTAACCAGTCCACGGGCCTAGAAAGTCATTACCAAGCCCAAAACATGAGCACAAGTCCACTGATATTTGTATGTAATGAAAATAAATGTTTAACAAAACTATACAAAGGATTGATGTAAACTTAGGGGAGAAACCAATTTAAGTCCAACATTTCATAAAATTCAGTTCCATAATCATAAAAAGTAATATGACTTAATCAAGCAAGTGGTTAAGCAAGTTAACAGAAAGATAAAACCGATAGTAAATTATAGTTTAAAATGTCCTGAATCTCCTAATGTTCTCTTTGATACTGAAATTTTGTCCAAAGTTTAAATTGAATTCCTAGGTATAGAATTATTGAAGATCAATTTAAATTAGCACTGCTGCTGATAATTCCTAATAAATCTCACAATTACTCAAATAAAGTAAGATTATGTGTCTTAAATAGCATAATAGAGAAGTTCACAACTTACCTCAACAATAGGCCCAATCCTGAAGACTCCCATGACCTGCTCCTTGGATACCAAGGTAAGAAGAGGGATAAGTGCAAAGGGAATTTGTATCGACTGAAGCACATTAAGCCATCCATTTAAAATATCCAACGATGCTTCAGTTTTGTGAAATACAAGAGCTACAATTATAGTAGGCACAATAGCACAACTCCTTGTGATCAAAGCTCTCATCCATTTCTTCAAACGGAGATTGAGAAAACCTCCCATGATAAATTGCCCAGCATATGTTCCAGTTATTGTACTACTTTGTCCAGCTGCCAATAACCCAATACCCCAGATGTAAAGAATCGGGAGAAATCCCCCTCCATACTTATCCCGTAGATACTGCCCTGCATTAACTAGTCCTATTGTATTGGCTTGCTCAGTACCATAAAATCCCTTGGCGAAAATAGTTGTTACAAACAAGTTGATCACAAAGGAGATTAAAAGGGCAACTGATGACTCAATTGAGTAATAGTTTAGTGCTTCTTGAACCCGGCCTTTCTTACTGGGATCAATATTCCTTGATTGTACCAAAGCAGAATGCAAAAATACGTTGTGAGGCATAATGACGCAACCCACAACTCCCACAGCCTGCCTAATTGTTTTTGAGCTGAGCCTTGGAACCAAAATACCTACAAAATGTATCCTAACGAATTATGATTTACAGCTAAGGGGAGGGCAAATGATGATAGCTTAAAGGAAAAAAAAAAAAAAAAAAAAAAAAAAAAAAAAAAAAAACAGAACAATCAGCTTTAATGTCAAATAAATTTCTTACCCAATAAAAGTTCTTTTCCACTGGGTTGAGTGTCACCAAACATCCAGGCAAACGATATAGCCATAGCTGAAATTAGAACCGCAAAAACAGCTTCTAATTTCCTTACTCCATAATTCTCTAGAAATAAGAATATGAAACTGTTCACACAAGAGAGAAGTAAGAAAGAAACCCAAGTTAACAGAATGTAAAACCATTTTCCACATAGCATGGGGTAGTACAAGTAGGAGATATCAATAATCACAAATGAAACGACCCCAAGTGCATCTACAGATCCAAGCACTCAGAAGCCATATATATCCATCAAGAATCAAACTGGCAACAAAAGCACTGATGAAGAACTATTTAATTCAAACATGCAAAACTACAAAGTGAAAAATCTAACAATTAGCATAGACTGTATTCATTGTACAACATCTAAACAGTACAAAGTTAGAAAATTTTAACCAATGGAAAAATCAACTTCTTCAACGGAAGCTAAATCCAGCAGCAATAATGAACTTCTTTACATGAAAGAATATAAAAATTCAAGAGACTAGAATCCTAAATAATAGTAATAATAATAATAATAATTACCTTTAAACCTCACGTAAACACTGTCTAAAATATCAAAACGACATAATACAATTCAGATTTCATAACCAAACAAAAAAAAAAAAAAAAAACACTTACCAATCTGAAGCAGTGATGACAACGCCGGCCCACAGAGGCAACACACCATTACTCAAAATTTGAATAGCAATAGCACTCCCAATAACCTCTTGAATATCGGCTCCGATCAATGCCACCTCAGCCATGAACCAGAGCACCAACCGGGCCCAATTCGGATACTCCTCTCTACAGAGCTCCGCCAAGTGCTTGCCAGTGGCCACACCGATTCGCGCCGACAACAATTGAATCAACAGGCCCATGATCGTGGCCCACATTAACAACCAGAGAAGCGAGTACCCGGCTATCGCTCCTGATTGAAGATCTCCCTCCAGATTCCCTGGATCCAGAAACGCTATGCACATTAAAAATCCCGGACCAGTGAATAGCCACAGCTTTTTCCACGAGAAAGGCGGCACGCAGTCGACGTCGGAGGAGTCCAAATCGCCGACTAGAATTTTATCTCGCGCATCGAATGCGGTCTCTTCGTCGTCCGATGACGACGGCAGGAGGCGGTTCGCTTCGTCGTCTTTGGACTCGTTATCCTCTCGCGGTTCGGCGGAGTTCATGGTTTCTATGACGAAATATTATGTCGCTGTTGACGGAATATTCGAACGCAACGCAAGTCAAACTGGCTTTGTACTGTATGTCAATTTATTTTAGAGAGGCACAGTAGAGAGAGAGAAAGAGGCCTTACCTCTCCAGATTGATGATTCTGTATTTCTATTTCTGTCTGTGTGAAGAAGACTCGTGACTTTACGAAGCTCGATTTATAATTTTTCTCCAATAAAATGAGCTTCGTAGCTAGTTGTTGCAATCGGATGCCTCTTACAATTGGAGATTGACACGTACATTATTGTTTGGTTATTTCGTCTTTTTAACAACATTAGGACATCTATGAATATTGATATAAAGCAATAAAAGAAAGCACCACAAGAGCACATCCCCTTTTGGGTGTGTTTGGAATGTCGTTTTCAAGTATAGTTCGTATAGCAGATATTCTACTAATAAAACTTTTATTTAGAAGAGCTTTTAAGAAAAAAAATATATATGCTTTTTGGCTGTATAAATTATAAAAAGTTGTTAATATTGTATTTTTAAAAATAGTTGTATTTTAAAATATCTAAAATTTATAAAGGGTGGTTGAGGCAATTCATATGTTTTTTTTTTTTAAAAAAAAAAAAAAAAAAAAAAACCTTTCTGGAAAAACCCAAATCTTGGGCTTCTCCTAGTAAATATAAAATAACTTTTATAAAGGATGGTTGAAACAAGTATATTAAAAAGGCCATTTTGATTTTTGCCAATCAACATAAAAACACCTCAAAACACAGTTTCTAGCATTAAAAAGCACATTTAGCCTTTACAAAAGCTATACCGAACATACACTTAGTAGAAATGACAATGTATCTCCCTTCCACGCCTGTTGTGATAGGCTTGTGGTGATGGGTCTGAGTCACCCGATACATATTTTATATGTATGTATGTATGAGGAGTTTTCTCATAGTTTATAGAAATACTTATCTAAACCGTACATATATTATCTTATCTTAATATAATTTTTGTTTTAAATAATGTTTTTGTGTCGACTTTAGACAAACAAAATAATAATAATAATAATTTAAATCTACATCCCTAATGGAAGTGAAGAAGATTGTTCAACCACTTAAATGAAAGAGATTGCAATCAAATTAAGAGTAAATAAAGTAAGTGATAAATTGTTGATTGTTTGTCAGTGACAAATGACAATCACTCACCAGTCATTTCCAAATAAATTACTTAAAAAGACGAAAACAAATAAATGGAGTGGGACACCATGTTCTTGCCATCAAATTAATGCAAAGTTTATATCATTTGCATTTTCCCTTTAAAGTAAGGATCAAAATCCTCTTCTTGATTTGTTTTTTCAAACAGTTGGCGTATTGTAAGCACGTGGAATTTTGTGTATAGAGTGTGGTTAATTTATGATAACAAAACACAAAGTTTTGGCCTAAAATTGATAAATGATGTGAAATGAAACCAAACACTTGTACGAATACGAGTTTTTCTCTGATAAGCACGTAACTTTAAGAATCTTTATAATAATCCTTATAAATTATAATTGTATTATAAAGATTCTTAAAGTTACGTGCCTACTAGAGAAAAACCAGTAAGGCGGTAAAAATGTACAATCCAAACTAAAGAACAAACAGCTTGCATGCATGATGCGTCATCTACCAACTTTTTCTTTCTTTCTTTTTTCTATCTTTTGCTTTGTTAATTTGTGGATAAAAGCTTAAACATATATAATTGAATCGAATTGTTGATTTGGTTACGATTCTTATCTCATCCGTAGCAAATGAGTTTACATGCACGTCTCATTATTAGAACTATTACAAAGGATAGATTGGAAACAATTTGAGATATATGCATGGGATCGATGCCTTTAGACATGAAAAAGCATGTTGACTGCAAGAAGAATGAAGAATGAAGAATGACCACCATTCTTTTCGTTACGGGTTCTAAGACAAGCCATGTGTCACACTAAAAGAATTCATAAATGGGACGAACTATTCGATGAGCAGAAACAAACAGCAGTACTGCCATTATTGCCACTGAAATTTTATATATGAGCTGTTTTGTTTGTAAGATATTGAATATATATACAAAGGCAGCTTCTCGTTGTTCCTTTCAAAGATAACAATGATGATTGATGGGCATATATATATATATATATCTCTCTCTCTCTCCAAGTATTGGTCGATAAAATTGAGTGGTTAGTGGTATATTGTGCCACAACATGATGAAGATTTATTGATGTTTCCGTCTTGAATGATTTTTTTAAATACCATCTTTCGATAGAGATTTATCGTACATCTCCGGCGACGTCTCTGGAATGGGTAATTGGGTACAGAGTTTGAGATAGGATATTTTATCTCATCTTTTTTAACATTTAAAATAATATTTATTCTTTTAAGATATTTAAATTTATATATTAATGTGTTAACATAATAGAATAAGGGTAATATTAAACCAATTTAAATTTATAACTTAATTTTTTTGATTTCAATCTCTCAACCATTAATCAGATTAATTAAGTGCACATAAACACATTACACATTAATGGTTGTGATGTTAAAATAAAATAAAAAAATTAAATTAGAAATTTATATTAGTTTAGTTTGATATTTTATTTATTTATTTTTAGAAGAACAAACATATAAATTAAGTCAGCGGTTCGAATCCTACCAATGGTAAAAAACTTTAAAAAAATACTTGATCTAAATAGATGGATAGATAAATATTGTAAAAAAAAAAAATTAACAAAAAAACATATACTTTTTAAAAAGATATTTAATACAAACTACATAAGATAATTAATACAAACTAAAAAAAAAAACAAACAAACAAACAAACAAACAAATAACTCGATTACTAATAACAAAGAAGAAAGAAGAATTGCACCATTTTGACAAAATGAGGTTTGTGAAGTGATAAACGACTAAACGTCTCATAAGTATATCAAGAGGTTGTGGGTTGAGTCCTCCTTTTTCCTAAAAATTCGAATTGATGTAGCAAGAAGAACAAAACAAAAGAATCAGTAAAACTTGTAAAAGGACTGACCCGAGGAAGAGGACACAACATTTATTTGCATCGGTTTTTAAGATTTAAGTGTCCGGTTGGGAGAGCTTGTCTACTTAAAAAACTCTCACAAACGTACTCTAAGTCTCCAAAAACAAAAAGTTTTGACGGATCCGAAGAATTATGCTAATTTGGAAATTTAAAATCTAATCCGATTCATTAAATTTTGAAATTTAAAATTCAATCTAATCTGATTTCAGAATATAATAACCAATAAAATTCAATCCAATCAAATTAATTCTAATTATATTGTATTAGATCGGATCCTGTACACCTCTTAGTAGAGCAAAGCTTACATCAAGGGAGAGAGGAGACATTGCTTACCATCTCAATCTTTATTGCTATGCATCTCCTCATAAAACACTTATCAAACAAAATCCGTAACCTCCAGCCCACCAAGTCCTTTTCCTTCTCTACCTTCTCAAGAAACCAATTCACATAAAACTCTCCGAGATATCAAATCAAATGTACCCTTTTAAGCATTAAAACGATCATTATCAAATCAGTTTATTATTATTATTATTATTGGAAAAAAAAACTCCTTTAGAGTAAATCAAATTTTAAGCTTTTTCTAAGAATTTTTTTTCCGTATTTTTCTAATAAACAAATTGACTTAAATGCGATTATAATATTTCACTGTTTTTTTCCTTAAGAAATATTATTTTATTCATTTTTTATATTTCATCACTATAAAAAGCTCTTTTATAATTATAGTTCTACTAATTTAAAGGCACTTTTTTTTTTTATTAAATATCAATCATCAAAGAGATTTTTATTAGAAATTATGAGTAAAAACTCTGCTCACTAAAAGATCTATTCTCAAAACCTGAGAAGTTATTCTAAAATACCAAGGAGAAAAGGAAGCAAATTTTTATTTTATTTTATAACCTTTTCATTTATCCTATTGATTTTTTTATAATTTTTTTTTTTTTTTTTACCTGATACGTGCCTAGCTATGAGTCGTCATATCAGTGAGCAACGGGGATTTTCTCCTTCCAAATATTCGAAAGTTGAAAAACAGTCGAGAGAAAGATTGGATTATTACTCATAAAAATAGTGATATTTTTGTAATAAAGTTATGAAGAAGAACTTGTGGCATTTATCAGTGACAATTTCGTAATAAAATTAAAAATAAATGACTCATGTCATGCTCACAACAAACTAGCATACGTTATCTTTTCTTCTTCAATAGCCTTTACATGAGCACATTAAGCTTTGCTTGTATCGGCTATACCACAAGACAGAAAGAGACAGAGAGAGGCTTCTAATTAGTACATCAATGGAGACCTTGCTTATCTTCTCAATCTTTATTGCTCTGTATCTCATCACAAAACACTTGTTAAACAAAATCCGAAACCTGCCACCAAGTCCATTTCCTTCACTACCCATAATCGGCCACCTCCGCTACCTTCTCAAGAAACCAATTCACATAACTCTCACCGAGATATCAAAACGAAAAGGTCCCGTAGTCATCTTCCAATTCGGGTTCCGTCGGGTGCTTGTGGTCTCGTCACCATCAGCCGCCGAATAATATTTCACCAAAAACGATATTGTATTCGCCAACCGTCCTCACATGCTCATTGGAAAACACTTTGGCTACAACTACACAAGCCTAGCTTGGTCTTCCTACGGTGACCATTGGAGGAACCTAAGACGAATAGCGTCCTTGGAAATGCTGTCCTCTACTCGCCTTCAAATGTTATCCGGTCTTCGTTTCGATGAAGTGAGATCATTGGTCCACCGGATCTTTCATAATCAAAATCAATCAGTTAACATGAGGACAGAGACTATGAATGTTATGATGAGTATGATAGCTGGGAAGAGATATTACGGCGAGAACGTGGCGGATTTGGAGGAAGCGAAGAGGTTTAAAGAGATCTGTGCTAAGACTTTTAAATTGGGTGGCACGACAAACATAGGAGATTACTTTCCATGGTTTAAATCAAAGGAGCTCGAGATGGATTGTTAGAGTGTCAACGAAAGAGAAATGAGTTCATGCAGGGATTGGTAGACCAACATCGAAGTAGAATTGCTAAAGAGAAGACAAAGACTTTGATTGAAGTTTTGCTTGCGTTGCAAGAAACAGATCCTGAGTAATTACACTAATGATGTCATCAGTGGCCTGATGCTAGTAAGAACCATGTTCCCATTTATAATTGTACATTGGAAATTTGATCAATCAAGCTTATAGAAATTGAAGCTAATTAATACGCATAATTTTTACAGGTTTTGTTATTAGCTGGAACATACACTACAATGAACGCTATGGAATGGGCAGTTTCACTTTTGCTCAATCACCCAGGAGAATTGAAGAAGGCCCAGAAAGAAATAGACAACAGCATTGGACATAGCCGTCTGATTGAAGAATCTGATCTGACCAAACTTCCACTCCTCGGTAACATAATAAACGAGACTCTACGCTTGTACCCGCCGGTACCGTTAGTAGGACCTCATGACTCGTCAGATGAATGTACAATATAGGGCTTCCGGATTCCACGTGGTACGACCTTGTTAGTTAACAGGTTTGGGTGGATCCGGGAGAGTTCAAACCGGAGAGGTTTGGAAACGGAGTAAAAGGGACCCGAGACGGGTTCGGGTTGATTCCATTCGGGTCGGGTAGATGAGGGTGTTCTGGAGAAGCACTGGCGTTGAGAATGGTTGGATTGGGATTAGGAGCAATGATTCAGTGCTTTGATTGGAATAGTATTGGTGAAGAGACGGACATGAGAGAAGGAACCGGAATGACAATGCCCAAAGCTCACCAAATTCAAGCCTCGCCAAATCATGGTTGACTTTCTCTCTCAAATTTTAGTCCATTTTGTCGAGACTAGGTCGGTCCAATGATATACTCTAACACCAACATCGCATGATTATAGGTTCAAGTCCTCCCATTTCTCAAACCCCGAATTAATATAATACTTATAAAATAAAATTTGATCCAATTTGGGACTCGTGTAATTCATTAATCTTGAGTTATTTTAGAATCTATTTTTACTCACCCCCTTCAAGAGGGGTAAGCATTATCCCCCTCCCAAATAAATGATATGTGTCTATGGAGGAGTAAAATACCCCCCTCTCAAACAAATGACATATGTCTATAGAGGGGTAAAATTGTCTAAAATTATAATAGGTTTTGGACAAATTTAACCCCTTCATGGACACATATCATATTTTTAGGAGGAAAGTAATGCTCACACCCCTTCAAAAAGGGTGAGTAAAAGTAAACTTTTTTTTTTTTTGGTAATTCAAATAATTAATATCTCGATAATAATAGAGGTGTTTGAGTGGTAAATGGTAATTAAGCTTACTGTGGACTGTGAAGGAGTGGACACGTCTGTTTTTTTTGAACCATCTAGAATTACATGTGAAGGCCAAAAGAATTGTCGGTAGAGTGTAGACCGTGCGATCCATGATGGTCTGATTGATGAATAAATTGTGTGTTATTTTTTAAATAACGGTATTAATATATATATATATATATATATTTATGCACTAAGCATATATAATAAGAATCCAAAATTTTATTAGTATATAATTCACATTTATTCTATTATTACATTTATATCCAATTTTAAATATATTGAAAGAATAATTATTTTTATAATTATAGAACCTGACAATTTGGGTTCACACTTCACAGGCTGAGTTGAAACGCAAAAAACTTCAAATAAGTAACTGATTTGAAGAACGAGAAGAAAACGTAGAGAGAAACCGACAGAAAAAAGGAAAAAAAAAAAAAAAACCATAAATTTTTTTAAAAAAAAAAAAAAAACAAAAAAAAAGGATATGAAAAAATTTCTAAAAAATAATTCCTAGATCGAGACTTTAGAGGGTGATGCCTTTGATCCAAATCTATTACTAGCTTTTTTCTTTTTCTTTTTTAAATAAAAAAAAAATTAAATGAGATATGAGACTTGTAGTTTTGAATCTTGATCGAGACATGCGGTTGAGACTTTGTATCAACTAGCTAGTACTAGAATAGTAGCATTATTTGATATAAATAATTTTTTAAGATATGATTGGTACTTAGGAACATGGACAGATTTTTTAAAGCACGTTTTCTATCTTTTTGTGTATGTGTTTTTTTTAATTTTTTTAATAAATTTTTGTTATATGGAATCTGCAACTTTTTTTTTATTAATTAAATTTTAATTTAAAAAGATAAAATGAAGAGATAGTGGTATACCATTCACACAAATACCATGAGGTTATGGGTTCGACCATACCCTTCAAGCGTTGAGACCATTATCAAATCAAAAATGTAAATAACTCATCTTCCTCTCTTGGAAACAAATAGGTGGATACCAAGACCATCTACTTTTCTGCCTTTTTCTCCTTCCTTTCTGGGCACAAACGCCACTGTTGACAAGCTATTTTCTTCTTCTGGAGGGTGGAATGTTGAGCTGATTAAAGGAGCTTTTTGCGAGGAGGACACTGCTGCAATTTTGAGTATTCTCATTGGTCAAGGCCGTGTAAAAGACTCTCTCCAATGGCATTATGAGCAGAAAGGTTCTTATGCTACTAATAGTGGCTATCAGGTGGGTTGTTCTATTAGGTCAGATATTGGCTCTTCATCTTCTGGTTCATTTTCTATTTTGTCCTTGTCTTGTTGGAAATCTCTATGGAAGCTTCATATCCCTTCTAAGATTATTCTTTTTGTGTGGAAGGCTTGCAACAATATGCTTCCTTCTAATGATGTCCTGGCTCAGCGGAAATCCTTGTTAACAGGCTATGTCCCATTTGTAAATGTAAGAATGAAACTATTCTTCATAGCCTTTGGAGATGCAGCAATTTGAAAATGGTTCATGCTTTCTGGTATCACAAGCTGTCAAGTATCCATAAAAACAAAATCCACTTTTTTGAATTTATTCTTGATTGCTTCGTGAGGCTAAAAGAGGAGGAGTTGAGTTTGCATTGTGTGTGTTTATGGAAAATTTGGTCACTTCGTAATACTGAGGTTCATGACCCTTCCTCTAAAATTGATGTTGAAGTGGTGGAATGGTCTCATTGTTATGTTGAAGGATTTCATAGTGTTCGTGCTGCTAGAGTTAGGCTGCCTGCTGTGTCCGTTTTTAGGAATCCAATTTGGATTCCACCTGATCTAGGCTTGTATAAGGTTAACGGTGATGCAGCTATCAATGTGGCTGGTTGTTTAGTGGGTTTTGGGATTGTAATTCGAAATTCTGATGGTCTGGTTATGGCTGCTAGCTCTCAAAAAATTGCAGCTTCTTTTTCTCCTCAAGTAGCGGAAGCAGAGGCCATTCGTAGGGGTCTGGAGTTCACAATAGATACTGGTTTATTTCCTTGTATGCTTGATTCAGACGCTAAAGTTGTTGTGGATTGGATAAACATGCAAATCCTCTTTGTTCTGAGATTGGGATTGTCATTTTAGACATTCAGAATTTGTTGTTGCATGATCATTGTGTTTCTATTAATTTTGTTCTTAGAAAGGCTAATCTAGTAGCCCATGTTTTAGCTAAAAATGGTCTCTCATGTGTTGAGGACATGTTTTGGCTAGAAGAATCCTCTCCTTGTGTTGATGCTTTTATTTTGGCTGAGTGCTGTTCTGATATGTAAGAATAATAAATAAATAAAAAAAACAAGGGGCACTTTTTTTTTTTTTTTAGTTTTTTTTTTTTTTTTAGGGGGGGTTGAATTGCACAAACATCCCTTGATGTTCGATGAAATTGCACAAATATGACAGTTTTGACTATATACACTCAAACTTCCCTCAACATTGAAAATTGTTACACAAACATCTCCTGCCGTTAGATGGATCCGTTAGTCAATGGTCAAAAGTGTAAAAAGCCTAAAATACCATTTATTTTTAGTTTAATTAAACTAAAAAAAATTAAAAAATAAGATAAAAAAAATTTAGATAACATGAATGTATCTTAAATCTAAAACCTGGAAAAAAAGAATTCATCTTTACAAATAAATAAATAAAAAATTTAAACAAATTTTAAATTTTAAATTTATTTAAAATCAAGGGAGAATTGCACAAACAATATATGTTTTTTTAAGATGATTTTTTTTTTCCAGCTTTATGATTTAAGATACAATCATATTATATAAAAGATTTTTTAATATTTTTTAATCTTATTTTTTAATTTTTAATTTTGTTTAAAATAAAATATATAATATTTTAAACTGTTTACACATTTGATCATTGACTAACGGATACATTTAATAGTAGGGGATGTTTGTGCAACAATTTTCAAATTTTGAGAGAAGTTTGTGTGTATATGGTTAAAACTTACTGTTCAATTTTTTGTTGAGTTCTGTTCTGCAAAATTGGAATATCATATGTTGGGATTGTCCGATTATTCCCTCTTTTTTTTTTTAAGCATATCATTGAGGTTTCAAGTCTCAAGTTTCAAAAATTACCGTAAATGCGATTGTGATAATTTAGAAATTTTACTACATTTTTCCTTAAGAAATATTATTTTATTCATTTTTATATTTTATCGCTACAAAAAGCTCTTTTATAGTTTTGCTCCATTGTCAGTGGTATATTAAAAATAAATAAAAGTACTTTTAATTAAATACAAACCATTAGAAAGCTTTTTATTAAAGAAGTCATTAACAACACGACTAATAACAAAAACCCAAGAAGAACAAAACAAAATAATCAGAAAAACCTATAAAATGACTGACCCGATTTGGCTATTTACCTTGGGTGCTTGGGTGAAGGACACAAGATTTATCTTGTAGTTAATGTTTATCGTATATTTGCATCGGGATTCGAAGATTCCAAGTCTCGACATATTAAAATATTTGTATGCATTGGCTGCATGTAGTTTATAGTTTTCCCTTCCAAATAATCAAAAGTTGAAATAATCAAAAGTTGAAAGAAGACAAAAGCAGATTACTCAGAAAAATAGTAACATTTTTGTAGTTAAGTAAAGAAGATAGAGTCACAATTTCGTAATAAAATTAGAAACAAATGACACAGGTAGTGCTCACAACAAACTAGTATCCATTTTCCTCTCTTCTTCAAAAGAGCAAAGCTTTTGCAGGTATCGAGATAGCCTTCCAAGTACATCAATGGAGACATTACTTGCTTTCTTAATCTTTGTTGCTCTGTATCTCCTCACAAAACACTTGTTAAATAAAATCCGTAACCTCCCACCAAGTCCTTTTCCTTCACTACCCATCATCGGCCACCTACTCTACCTTCTCAAGAAACCAATTCATAAAACTCTCGCCGAGATATCGAAGCGAAAAGGTCCCGTAGTCCTCTTCCAATTCGGGTCCCGCCGGGTGCTCGTGGTCTCATCACCATCAGCAGCCGAAGAATGTTTCACCAAAAACGACATTGTTTTTGCCAACCGCCCTCACATGCTCATTGGAAAACACTTGGGCTACAACTACACAAGCCTAGCTTGGGCTCCCTATGGCGACCACTGGAGGAACCTCAGACGAATAGCGTCCCTCGAGATATTGTCCTCTACTCGCCTTCAAATGTTATCCGGTCTTCGTTTCGATGAAGTCAGATCGTTGGTCCGCAGGCTCTTTCGTAATCAAAATCAATTAGTTGACTTGAGGACAGAGTTCTTTGAGCTGACTATGAATGTCATGATGAGGATGATAGCTGGGAAGAGATATTACGGCGAGAACATGGCGGATTTGGAGGAAGCGAAGAGGTTTAAAGAGATCCGTGCTGAGACTTTTAAATTGGTTAGCACGACAAGCATAGGAGATTACTTGCCATGGTTTAAATCAAAGGAGCTTGAGAAGGGATTCTTAGAGTGTCAGCGAAAGAGAGATGAGTTCATGCAGGGATTGGTAGACCAACATCGAAGTAGAATTGCTAAAGAGAAGACAAAGACTTTGATTGAAGTTTTGCTTGCGTTGCAAGAAACTGATCCTGAGTATTACACTGACGGTACCATCAGAAGCCTCATGCTTGTAAGATCCATGTTCACCATTGTATTGGAAATTTGATCAATTAAGCTTGTAGAAATTTAAGCTAATTAATATGCATAATTTTTACAGGTTCTGTTATTAGCTGGAACAGACACTACAATTAACGCAATGGAATGGGCGGTTTCACTTTTGCTCAACCACCCAGAAGAACTAAAGAAGGCCCAGAGAGAAATAGATAACAGCGTTGGACATAGCCGCCTGATTGAAGAATCTGATCTGGCCCAACTTCCACACCTCGGTAACATCATAAACGAGACTCTGCGCTTGTACCCACCGGTACCATTACTAATACCTCATGAATCATCAGAAGAATGTACGGTACAGGGTTTCCGAATTCCACGTGGCACGACCTTGTTAGTTAACTGTTGGGCCATACAAAATGATCCGAAGGTTTGGGTGGATCCGAGAGAGTTCAAACCGGAGAGGTTTGGAGGAGGAGGAAAAGGGGCCGGAGATGGGTTTGGGTTTGTTCCATTCGGGTCGGGTAGGAGAGGGTGTCCTGGAGAAGGACTGGCGTTGAGAATGGTTGGATTGGGATTAGGAGCAATGATTCAGTGCTTTGATTGGAATAGAATTGGTGATGAGATGGTGGACATGAGAGAAGGGATCGGAATTACGATGCCCAAGACTCACCCTTTGGTGGCCACATTCAAGCCTCGCCCAATCATGCTTAATTTTCTCTCCCAAATTTGAGCCATTTTGGGACTAGTGTAATGTAATATATTCATGAATCATTGGTGATATGAGATGAGGTTGGTACCTTTACCTATATCGTAAAGTCGTGGGTTCGATTTTATCATCTCTTTCAAAAACCATGAATTATTGTAATAATTCAAAAAAAAAAAAAAAAAAAATCAGTATATTTTGAATTGATATTTTAGTGTTGTCACGTTGAACACAAAATTCCAGTTAATCTAACAAATCCCCAATATTCTTAGTAATTCCCTATTGTAAACCATCTTATGTCCGTACTATCTAAGTTTTATTAAAATTGAATGAATTTCATCCAGGGGTGTCAAGAAAAATAAAATACATCTGGATAAAAAATCTGAAACAAATTCGGATATGAAAATTACTGTTCTTATTTTTCATATTCCCAAGAAGATTAATTAACCAAGCATATATGGTTGTCACTTATCAGTATTAAGTTAATTTTAGAATGTTTCAAAATCTGAATTATTGACTAATATACAATTCTTCATGTTAAATGAAACTACATTATTGTGCATTAATGCAGAGAATACATGTACGAATTAAAACTTGCTCAAAAAAATGAAAATACAAAACAGTTATCCGAAAAAGCTCATGTTGACTTTTGAGACAACACTAGACCGATCTTGTCACTCTCCATTTTTGTTCTATGCTCCTCTATCAAATCCTGCATAAATCTGTCTCTCTTCTTCCCTAAACCGTCAGTCTCTTCTCCACTCCTCCGAACCCAACCCACTTCAACACGGGCAAAAAATCAACTATATTCGACGCACCACCTAAGTCCTAACCGAAACGTTTCGGTCACCATCTCTTGAATCCTCTTTGCCTCATCATTATAATTAATTTCCAGTATTGAAGCTTATGGAAGAAGAGAACTTGAGAGAGAAAATAGAAATTCTCTTTCAATGAATAATCTGTTACAAGGCTATATAAATACAATGAGTACAGCTGTAAGACTTCTAGAAGAACAGCTCAACACCTAACAACCTTCTAATTACTTACTATATACGTACAATCCTAATACTCCCCCTCTAGATGGATTGTGAATGTTATGAACAGCCATCTTGGAAAGAAGTGGAAACAACAAAGTAGAAGGTAAAGCTTTAGTAAACACATCCGCAAGTTGATGTTGAGATCATCCGCAAGGTGATGTTGAGATCGAATGGGAAGAAGCTTGACAAACCCTTCTTGAACCTTATCTCGCACAAAATGACAATCAATCTCAATGTGTTTAGTGCGTTCATGGAAGATAGGATTAGAAGCAATATGTATAGCAGCTTGGTTATCACAAAAGAGAAGAGCAGGACCATCCATATTGATATTGAAACTCTGTAGAAGTTGGTGAATCCAAATTAATTCACTAGCGGTAGAAGCAAGGGCTCTATATTCTGCTTCAGCAGAGGAACGAGACACGGTAGTTTGCTTTTTAGCCTTCCATGATACGAGTGAGTCACCAAGAAAGACACAAAAACCTGTAACAGATTTTCTAGAGTCCAAACAAGAACCCCAATCAGCATCGGCAAAAGCCTTGAGTTGAAGGGAAGAGGTGGAAGAGAAAAGTAGTCCTTGACTAGGAGTTCCCTTGATATATTGTAAGAGATGATGAGCAGCATCCAAATGAGGTTAACGAGGTTGAGAAAGAAACTGGCTAAGTTTGTGCACAGTAAAAGTGATGTCTGGCCGAGAGATTGTGAGATATAACAACCTTCCAATAAGCCTCTTTTACATAGTAGCATCATCCAACAAATCTCCTTCAAAAGAACTTAGTCTCAACTTAGGATCCATGGGCAAAGCAACGGGTTTGCATGCCAAAAAACCAGTATCTTCAAGTAATTGAAGAGTATAATGACGTTGGGAGAGGTAAATACCTTTAGAAGACTTGGAAATCTCAAGACCAAGAAAGTATTTTAAGCTCCCAAGGTCTTTGAGCTTAAACTGTCCATGAAGAAACTGTTTCAAGGAATCAATCACTTGAGAATTAGGACCAGTTATGATGATGTCATCGACATATACAAGAAGAGCAACAAAATTGGAACCAACACCTTTGGTAAACAAGGAATAATCAGATTTGGATTGAGTGAAACCAAACTGAACCAAAGCATGAAAGAACTTAGAAAACCATTGCCGAGATGCCTGTTTTAAGCCATAAATGGACTTATTCAGCCTACAAACAAGTTTCTCCCCCTGTGGTGAACACTCCCCCTTACTCCTATATCCAAGAGGAAGATCCATGTATACTTCCTCAAATAAATCTCCATTGAGAAAGGCATTATTCACATCAAGTTGAACTAACTGCCACTGTTGACTAGCTGCAAGAGCAAGTAAAACCTTCACAGTTACTAGCTTGGCAACAGGAGAAAAGGTTTCAAGAAAATCAAGCCCCTCTTGTTGAGTGTACCCTTTTGCAACTAAACGAGCCTTGTGCCTTTCCACAGTACCATCAGATTTATATTTGATCTTATAAATCCACTTACATCCAATAGAATGTTTCCCTTTAGGCAAACCAGTGACTATCCAAGTGTTATTGTCTTCCATAGCAGTTAATTCAACAGCCATAGCATCTCTCCATTGAGGAAACATAACAGCTTGGTGATAGAATTGTGGCTCATAATGAGAAGAGACAGTCAAGAGAAAGTGTTTGTGAGATGGAGAAAGAGAATCATAAGAAATGAATTGAGATAAAGGATAAGGATTAGTGTAAGTTGGTAAAGATTGATGAGACAGCAAGTGACAATGATATTCTCTAAGACAAGAAGGAGGTTTATGCACTCTAGTGGACATCCTAGTATTATGCAAAACAGGAGATGAATCATGAGAAATTTCATCAGGCATGTGTAGATCCTGAGGTAAAGTAGATTGATCAGGATTTGAAGAAATTTGAGTATCAAATTCCTGAGAAACAAGCTGATCATGTAGAACAGGAACATGAGCTGATGGAAAATGAGGTGAAGCATCATTAGTACTAAGATGTAACACCAAATCTGGGAAGGGATCCACCAAACCATCAACAAGAGTAACATGATTAAAAGGAAAATATTTCTCATGAAAAACAACATCTCTAGAGATAAAAATCTGTTGTGTGACAATATCACAGCTTATACCATTTCATACCAGGAGGATACCCAAGGAAGACACAAGCTCTAGCACGAGGTTCAAACTTAGTCCTGTGTGCAGCTAAAGTAGAGGCAAAGGCCAAGCAACCAAAAACTCGAAATGAAGAATAATTCACAGTGGCTTTGTATAACAAATTGAAGGGAGTTTTATGTTGCAACAAGGGTGAAGGAGTTCGATTGATCAAGAAAACTGCAGTCGAAACACATTCACTCCAAAACTTGAGAGGTACCCGAGACTGAAAATATAATGCTCTAGCAACATTAAGCAAATGTTGATGTTTTCTCTCCACAACAGAGTTCTGCTCTGGTCTCTCAACACATGAATATTGATGAAGAACCCCCTTAGATTGAAAAAATTTTGTAAAAGCCAACTCAGGAGCATTGTCTGATCTAAATTGCTTAATAGAAGCTTGAAACTGATTTTCTACCATAGCAAAGAACTTAGGAATAATAGACTGCACATCAGATTTATTCTTCATCAAAAATATCCATGTAAATCGAGTACAATCATCCACAAAAGCAAGGAAATATTTGTGTCCTGAATGAGAAGTAAGATGATATGGCCCTCAAACATCACAATGAACTAAATCAAAGGGTAACTTGGAAAGATGATTATGAGAAACAAAATACAATCTTCTTTGTTTAGCTAAAGGACATACACAACATGGTTTATCTGAAATACTAGCAGAAGACAAGTCTAATTGAGTTTTCAAACTCTCCAATCTCTTAGAGGACAAATGACCAAGTCTATTATGCCACAATTGAAAAGAAACACTATTAACAATTGTATCTTTATTATGCAGAGAAAAAGTACTGTCTAAAACATACAGATCCTCCAATCTTTTACCCTTGCCAATCATCCTCTTGTTGCTGTGATCCTGAACAAGGCAGCAATCAGAAAAGAAACTAACTGTAAGTGATGAGTCCTTAGCAAGAGCACTGACAGATAGAAGATTAAACTTGAATTGAGGCAGAAACAGCACATCCCTAAGAACCAGTTCATCATTCAGTTTAACAGTCCCGGCAAAGAACACTTGAATTCGAGCATGATTAGGCAAGGTGACAAAGGCATTCTGAATAGGATGAACAGCAGTAAATGAAGGAGCATAAGAGCAAATATGACTTGTTGCACCAGAATCCACAATCCAAATCTCAGGAGAAGAAAGAATTGGATTTAAAGAAACTGAAAAACATATACCTGTAGCATAAGAGGTAGAAGGATTCTCAGTAACAGAAGACGCCTTGGTAGAAGTAGTCAAGTGGTTAGATAGCATTGACATAAGCTGTTGATATTGATTGGCATTGAGCATCTGAACAAAATTATTGACACTGCCCTTCTGTCCACTAGAAGTATGATCAGTAACTTGATTAGCAACAACTTGAGTTTGTGAAGAAAAACCTTGATTCCCTTGATTGTTCTTCTGCCTTGGTTTATATCCAGGCGGATAGCCGTGTAGCTTATAACATCTGTCAATAGTATGACCAAGTAATTTACAATGAGTGCAATAAGGCCTTTCTTTCTTTTGTCCTTTAAAACCTCCAGATTGATCAGTATTATTCCAAGCATTATCACTCTTAGCAACAAAAGCCATGGTATTAGCAGAATCAACACCAGAACTAGAATGTTGTCCAACTGATCTCTGATGTTCTTCTTGAGAAACAAGAGCAAAAACTTTGTTTATTGGAGGTAAAGGATCCATGAGAAGCAATTGACCACGAACTTGAGCATAAGAATCTTGTAACCCCATGAGAAAAGACATGACATGCTCCATCTGATAATGGTTACTAAGATTTTTAACTCCACCACAAGTGCATTTTCCACAAGTACAAACTGGTCTGTAGTTACTTAATTCTTCCCAAATGGTTTTGAGTTTAGTGAAATAGACACTAACAGTACTTTGTCTCTGAACATGATTCATCAATTCTCTCCTTAACTGAAAAATCCTAGGTCCATTCCTTTGTTGAAATCTCTCCGTAAGATCATTCCAAATCTCAGTTGCAGAATCAGAAAAAATGATGCTAGTAGATATATCTTTTGACACAGAATTGAGAATCCAAGAGATTACAACATTATTGTTTCTGATCCAAGAATTAAGGAGATTAAGATCAGTACCTTCTGGTTTCGGAATGGATCCGTCAATGAATCCAAGCTTGTTCTTCACAGACAAAGCAATTAGCATCGCTCTGCTCCAGGATGCATAATTCTCTCCTGTCAGAGGTTGCGAAACCAGTACAAGACCTGGACTATCAGAATGATGAAGAAAATAGGGACTAGATGCATCATCAATGGCGGACTTGCTCATCGCGATGCTAGGAGCACTCGATCTAGCCGATTCGACTGGATTTACAGAGGTCATTGAAATTGAGCAAAGATCAGACAACGATCACAACGAATCGTGAAGAAAAAGACCAAAAAAAAAAAAAAAAAAAATTCAACAACGGAGGCAACGAGAGCTTCAATGCTCTGATACCATATTGAAGCTTATGGAAGAAGAGAACTTGAGAGAGAAAATAGAAATTCTCTTTCAATGAATAATCTGTTACAAGGCTATATAAATACAATGAGTACAGCTGTAAGACTTCTAGAAGAACAGCTCAACACCTAACAACCTTCTAATTACTTACTATATACGTACAATCCTAATATCCAGCATCGTTGTCAGTAACCACCATATGGGACCTCCAAGGACGAGATTCTCCTCAGGTTTCTCCAATGGTCCCCATATGGGACCCATGAGAGGCTGGTGTAGTTACTATCCAAGTATTTTCCAGTGATGCCGGTTCGCAAAAACGAGAGCCGAATTTGAGGAAAAGTAAGGGGCTGTATTTGGAGGAGATTTTGGAGAGAGATGGATGGAGGGGTTTCTGGAAGAGGTATAGATGGCCTATTATTGTTAGAGTTGAGAAAGGGCTTGTTGGGAGATTTTTGATCTTTTTTATCAAGTGATTTGTTAGCATGTACAGAGCTACGGAGAGAAGAAAGTGCAAGATCATCATGATGGTGCCGGACTGTGAGTTCTCTACCTTGTATGTGCAAGTTTGTCACAATGCAATGTTTATTGTACCATATGATAAGTTACACCCACTTTTTGAAATATATACTTTATTATTCTAATCCAAATCAAAATCAATTTCCTCATTGTTTATGTACTAGAGGTTTTATGTTCAAATTTCAAAAACGATTTAGAAAATTGAATAACAACATGACTGACATATATAAATTTCCAAAGCATTACAACATTTTGTGACAAATACCATGCTCTTAGATCATATTTGCGAAAGAAGCTTGATCATAGTTGGACGTGGGTGATATTTGGCTTGCAAAGGCTGAGCCTTGGGCATGGTGAGTCCAGTCCCCTCCCTCATATCCACTGTGTCTTCACCAACTCTCTCCCATTCAAAACATTGAATTAGTGAACCCAAAGCCAACCCTACCATTCGCATAGCCAAGCTCTCACCTGGACAGCTTCTTCTTCCTGACCCAAAAGGCACCAACTTGAACCCATCTCTTGTTCCTTCAAAACCTTCAAATCTCTCGGGCTTGAACTTTCTGGGCTCCTCCCAATTTTTGGGATCATTTTGTATGGCCCACATGTTCACCAGTAGCATTGTGCCGCGTGGTATGTGATACCCTCCAATTTTACTGTCTTCTGATGACTCATGTGGTACCAATAAAGGTCCTGCTGGATACAATCGTAGTGTCTCGTTTATAATACAACGAAGATATGGAAGTTTAGCTAGATCAAATTCGTCAATAAGGTGATCAGATCCTATTTGATTATCGATTTCAACTTGTGCTTTTTTCAGAATATTTGGATTGTTTAGTAGAAGAGACATTGCCCATTCCATTGTTCCAGCTGAAGTATCGGTTCCGGCTATTAGCAAAACCTGTTCAAAGATGAGGTATTAGGATTAATATATCAAAAAATAAACTTTGGAATAGTTCATTTGATAAAGTGTCGGGTTATATTCTGTTAAGATTTATGCAACATTTAACCATTTATTTACTCTATAATTTTAGATTTAAAATAAGTAAAATATTGTTTTGTTATATCTACATCAATTAAATATTAAATGATAGATATAGTATCACTCCAATTATTACATATATCAATAAAAAAATAATAAAAAACACTCCAATTATTACAAAAAGACAATAATTTTTTAAAAAATATATTACAAAAAGACATCTCTTAAAAAGTTAAATTAATCAATGCCACAAACAGTCACAATATGGGGAAAATCCTTTGGTCATCATTGTGCGCAGCACACTGCAAGCACCCATACCTTGAAGATAAATTACGTGGCAAGAAAATCATATGTACATATGTCATATGGGTTCCTTTATCACTTTCAAACTAAAAGAAAAATGTTTCATTTCTCTAGATTTTATTATTTTTGAAGAACTTAAATTTCTCTAAATTTGATCATTAAATCAATGTATTCATAAAAACACATTTATAGACATTCCAATATATTTTTTGATGAATAATAAAAAAAAACATGTAAAATAACAAGTTCAATTAAAATGTTACCAGCATAAGGCTTCTGATACTTTCATCGGTATAGTACTCAGGCTCCAATTTTTGTAAAGACAACATCACTTGAATCATATTCTTCTTGTTTCCTGATCCATCCACATAATTTTCATTCTGCTTGTCACTGATCTCCATTCTTCTTCTATACTCTTCCACCAAATTCTGCATAAATCTCTCTCTCTTTTGTTGTAGAATCATCAACCTCTTCTCCAATCCTCCAAAACCAACCCATCTCAGTAACGGCAAAAAGTCTCCGATATTTGATGCACCACCATGTCGAAACGTTTCGATCACTATCTCCCGAAAAACCTTTGCTTCCTGATCAATTTCGGCCGCCACTTGTTCACCGTAGTACCTCTTCCCAGCTATCATTCTCATCATCACGTTTAAAGTCAACTCGAAGAATACAGATTGCATCTCCACCGTCTGATTTTGATGATCATGTTGATAGAGTCTGCGTACTACTGATCTGATCTCGTCCATGCGTACAAAAGAAAGTGTTTGGAGCCGGTTGTTGGATAAGATCTCAAGAGATGAGATTTTCCTGAGGTTTCTCCAATGGTCCCCGTACGGTGCCCATGTCAGGCTGGTGTAGTTGTAGCCCAAGTGTTTTCCGGCTAACAGATGAGGTCGGTTGGCGAAAACTATGTCGTTTTTGGTAAAACATTCTTCGGCTGCGGACGGGGAAGTCACGAGGAGGACATTACGAGAGCCGAATTTGAGGAGAAGTATGGGGCCGTATTTGGAGGAGATTTTGGAGAGAGATCGATGAAGGGGTTTCTTGAAGAGGTAGAGATGGCCTATTATTGGTAGAGTTGGGAAAGGGCTTGGTGGCAGATTTCTTATCTTCTTTATCAAATGATCTGTTAGTATGTAAAGAGCTACGAAGAGAACTAAGTGCAAGAACATGATGACTTCAAGTTTCAGATAACTCAAATAGTGTGAGCGGTGGTGGTGGTGGTCTTCAAGTTATATATATTGTTATAATATATGTGACTTTTACGACATGTGTAATACACACAAATATCACACAAATATCTCCTTTAATATCTCCTATAATATCATATAATATCTCTCTATAATATCTTCCATAAATATCTCTCCATTTGCGTGTGATGTAATCGATTATGTTGGTGGTGTTGCTTTTGCTCACTGTATATTATATCATCTCTCTCTCTTGTAAACGGGGTTCCAAGCATAAATAAAATGAAGCACATATTTCTTTGATCTTGTCTCTCTCGCCTGATCTCTCTCATCTCATTTTCTTATCTCTTTTATTTCTTTGTTATTTATTATTCTTTGATTCACAACACGTTATCAGTATGATTGTATGTAAATAAAAAGGATTCATAATGGGTGATTTAATTGTATCCCAATATTCTGGATCTATATATATATTTCGTATATAAGATGGCTTTGCCGTCAACGGAACATATATATAGTCCTGAATTTATTCTTTTTACATCTCAATATTTTGGATATGTATATATTTCCATGTACAAGATGGTTTATGCCGTCAACGGAACATATATATATAGTTCTGGATTTATTCATTTATTCTCCTTAAATCTCAATATTCTGGATCTATATATATTTCATATATAAGATGGTTTTGCCGTCAACGGAACATATATATAGTCCTGAATTTATTATCTTTAAATCTCAATATTCTGGATCTATTTATAGTTCCGTATATAAGATGGCTTATGCCGTCAACGGATCATCTATACATAATTCTGAAATTTTTTTTTTTATGCACATGGCAGGTGAGCTCAGCCTCCTAGAATTGTTTTTACAGGACATATATATCATTCTGGAACTATTCATTTTTCACAATATATGATATTGGTTAGACTGACAAACCAGAACTTAAAGTTTCTGGAATTATGATATTTAAGTCGGTACGGTTTTGAAAATCGATGAAAAACTGGAATTCTGGATCCAGTGTTATATTCATTAATGCCATATGGCATGGTATTGAAAACCGTGAGAACCTAGAATTCTGGATCCAATGTTATATTCATGAATGACATAATCCATTATTTGGAACCTGGGGTTCCAAATCCACTCAGAATCTAAAGTTTTCTAGATTATAATTATATATGAACTTACAGTTCATAGTTGAATCGGAAGTTCGAAAAATCATTATGATCCATGATTTTATTTTATCTCATCTCATATATATATAAAGTGATACGTTTACATATCATTCATTTGAGAAAAATGATTTACACATCCAACAGGATGTTGTGAGTATCGTAATGTAAAAGGGATTTAAGATCCTAAACGTATAATGAAATTGGAAATAATATTTTATCCATTTCATTCACATCCAACAACATGCTGTGAGTTTCATAAATGAGATTTAAGATCCTAACGTATAATGAAACTGGATGTAATATTTTATCCATTTCATTCAAGTTTGAAGCTTCTGGAGAGCAAAATTCAGAGTTGCTGAAAAAAAAAAGGAGAATTCTGAGATCAGTAGTCTACTTGACAGTAGATGAACTTGATGAACATGTGAATGTGATGGGTGTTGGATAATCATATCATCTGATCTAGTATCACCAAACCTCGATTTGAGTTTGCTTCTGGGTTGGTGGGTTTTCAACCCATACCCATCGCCCCTCGGGTCAACGCCACCCCTTCGGTGAGCTTCAACGGTTTTTTGCACCAGCCTAGTGCATTTTATGGTGACAATTAATGATCATCGGTCATGACCCACGATCTGGTCTAGATTGATCACAGAGCTCGTTTTTGCTCTAGGCCACTTTTGGAGAATTCGGTATTTTTCATGAACTATTTTGTAATTATTTTGGGCCATTTTGTAATTTTGATAAAATTTTGGATCAATTTATAATTATCAAAATTTATTGGTCTAGCTTGTAATTTTTAAAGAGTTTTAGGGTTGATTTACAATTAATAAAAAATTTGAGGGGCCTTTCCGTAATTTTACAAAATCAAGGGTAGTTTTATAATTTCTCTTTAAAATAAAAATAATAAAATAATAAAAATATATTTATTTTTTTTTAAAAAAAAAGGGTGATTATTATCATTTCACATGAGATATAAAATGACATTACAAAAAATGTCCATAAAATTTATAGAATGAAAAATATATGTCTTGCCGAAAGTGCAACGACTCATATAATTCTACAGAGTCAGAAATATTTTATGAATTCGACTTTGCTGAGAGCAAATGTTATTAATGTATTAGGTCCAACGGATCTGATAGAAATCTCTGGAAGAACCATGATATTGTTATCAAACAATACTAAATTATGTATCAGGTCCAATGGATCTGATAGAAAGCTCTGGAAGAGCCACGATGTTGTTATCAAACAATTCTCAATTATGTATCAATGGTACTTGATATTATTCAAAGAACAACATAAAGAAATATGCTTAGTTCAAGGGCATTTAACGTTAATACCAGATAAAATCTGGCGGATCTGATGGATCTGATTAAAGGCTCTAGAAGAGCCACAATCTTATTACCAGATGGTATTCAATTGTGTATCAATGATACTTTATATCATTCAAGCAGAATATAAAGAAATCTGTTTAGATCAAAGACATATAACTTTATTAATGTCATACTGAAATCATTAATAATAAGAATGTTGAATATCTATGCGTGATTCAAGCCAGAAGTTGATTATAGAAAAGCTGTGTTCTTTATCATCCGGATTATATTGTTGATCAAAAAATGGATGTATGTGGATATATTCATCCACCAAATAAAACCATATCATTCTAAAGTTGGTTTTGAATCCCTATCATTCAAAAGGATATATGTGGACATATTCATCCAACAAAAGAACCCTTTCATTATTTTATGGTTCTAGTTGATGTATCTATGAGATGATCACATGTTTGTGTGTTATCAAACATCTCTAGTTGAGATAGATGTTCAACATCCAATTAGAGGAATCACTTATCAAACGTTTCCAGGTAATTACGATAACTTTATTATTTCGATTCAATTACCTATTTCTATATGGGACGTTCTATTACATGCTGATACATTCATCTATAATCACTACTTATCATCATTATTTATCATTACAACTTATAATTGGTCATTGACTTGCTCACGTTTTTAAGATATTTGATTGTGTAGTATATCTTTTCATTTCATCTCTGGCATGATCTAAGATAAGAATTCTATATCATTAAGAGATTAATATTAATTTTAATTAATCTTCTATTAGATCATTAAACTTTTGAGAGTTTATATTTTTACGCACAATCTGTATATTATTATATTGATTAATTTTCAAATGTAAAGTTTCTCCAAAAAGAATAAATAAAAAGTTACTCTTATATAAAATAGAGATATCAGCTCGGTTCTCTATATATAAATGTGTCTCATTTCAATATTTGTATCACTCAAATACGAAAGATAATTGATCATCAGATAATTATTAATTTGTTACTTAATATATTAAAGGTAACAAGATTTATAAGTTGTCATCTCATAAACCCTGCCCAGGTGATTGTTCCTAAAGAACGATCCGAGTAAAAAGTAACAAATAAATCATCTGATACATATTATAATTCATAAGCTTATGAATCTTTTTGAAAGGTATTATTATCAGGATCCTAATGTAAGCAAAACTCGAGTTATAAATAAATCCACTTTCTCTAAATCAACTCTGTAAGAGTTTGACATATTTAATGAGACACAAGTCTATGAAAAGACTAAATTCACTGTAATGGAAGAAATCTCAACAAAGATATAAGTATATTGAAATCGAGAAAATTTCTATACAAGTCTATGAAATGACTATATCTATTGAAATTGAAGAAATCTCAACAGAGATACAAGTATATTGAAATTGAGAAAATTTCTATACGAGTCTATGAAATGACTAAATCCATTGAAATGGAAAGAAATCTCAACAGAGATACAACTATATTGAAATTAAGAAAAGTTCTATAAAATCCATATAGTGACTAAATCCATTGAAATAGAAGAAATCTCAACAGAGATTCAAATATATTGAAATTGAGAAAATTTCTATAAATCATATAAGAGAAATGTGGAATCATAAAGAAACAATCATTGATGATGTATTTTTATACACAGTAGCGCTACTAAAATTATAAACGATAATTATGATATTCATAATATCAATAATTGTATACAAAAGACATGATTAGCCTAAGTGAAAAGAAGCAATTCAAGAAGAATTGACTTAATATGCCAAACATAAAGTATTTAGACCAATAGTACTCCAGACACCTGGAGATGTCAAACTAGTTGGATACTAATGGGTCTTTAGACGGAAAACATAATGAGAAAAACGAGATCGTGAGATATGAGGCACGACTCGTAGTACAAGATTTCTTACAGAAACTTGGTATTCAATAATGACAAATACAATTACTTTTCGAATTTTTGATAAATTTGGCTGCCTTTACAAGGCTCGAAACACGCCCTCTAGACGTAGTAATCATTTATCTATATGATTCACTCAATGCAGATATTTATAATCCTGGAAGGATTTAAAATGCTAGAAGCATGTAAATCGAGATCTCGTAATCTGTATTTAATGAACAAATAAAACAAAAATCCTTATATGGATTAAGAACAATCTTGACAGATATGGTATAAACGTCTCAGTGAATATATGATAAAATAAGGGTATAATAATTATATTATATACCCAAGTGTCTTCGCAAAGAAATCAGAATCCAAATTTACTATATTCACAACATATTTTGATGATATGAATTTAATTGGAGCTCTTAGAGAGGTCTTGAAAACTCTTGAATTTTTGATAAATGAGTTTAAAAATGAAAGACATGGGAAAGAAAATATTATCTCGACCTGAAGGTCGATCATAGATCAAATGGAATGTTTGTCCATCAATCAGAATATGTTGAAAAGATTCTAAAAAGATTATATATGGATATTACTCTATAAAGCAAGTCTTTGCTTATACTACCTCCAATCATTTATGATGTTATTTCATTTCATGGAATAAACATCTCTATACCTCAGTTTAGCAATCTAGAAGATTGTTTTAAAAGAGCTTTTATCAGGGGGAGCGTTCCATCAGGGGTAGCATATCAAATGAAGTATATTAATCATGTTGGGGGAATATGTGCATTGTACTCTTTTCCCTTTCAATCAGGTTTTTCGTCCCATTGGGTTTTCCTAATAAGGTTTTTAATAATGCAATTCTCTAAGCACACCCAAAAATCATTTGGTCCACAAAATCATTATAAATATTATATTGATTCAATATATCATCGTATATATGTTATCTTGATCAAAAATATCATTGTAAATATTACTTTGATTTTGCTAATCATCGTATATATATTACCTTGATCCAAAAGATCATCATAAATATTACTTTGATCCGACAGATCAATGGATATATTTGCTCAGGTTTTTATCTCACTGGGTTTTTCCTAGCAAAGTATAAATATGAGAAATGTTTTGAAGAAAACATTAACTATTAACATATTTGCATTGTACTCTTTTTCCCTTTGATCAGGTTTTGTCCCACTGGGTTTTCCTGACGAGGTTTTTAATGAGACAATCAAGATGAGCAAAGTTTTGAGCGGACATATGTGCACTATACTCTTTTTCCCTTCGATCAAGTTTTGTCCCACTGGATTTTCCTGACAAGGTTTTTAACGAGATAGTTTTAAGAACATCCAGCATCACAAGATCTAGGAGATCATTGTATATATTTTACTTAGGTTTTATCCTATTGAGTTTTTCCCTAGAAGATTAATACATGTGGTATAAATCTAAGGGAGAGTGTTATAATATATGTGGCTTTTACCACATGTGTAATACACACAAATATCACACAAATATCTCCCCATAATATCTCCTTTAATATCTCCCATAATATCATATAATTTCTCCCCATAATATCTTCCATAAATATCTCTCCATTTTCTCTCCATTTGCTTGTGATGTAATCAATAATGTGTAAGTTGGTGGTGTTGCTTTTGCTCACTATATATATGCGCTCTCTCTCTTGTAAATGGGGTTCCAAGCATAAATAAAATGAAGCACATATTTCTTTGATCTTGTCTCTCTCGCCTGATCTCTCTCATCTCATTTTCTTATCTCTTTTATTTCTTTGTTATTTATTATTCTTTGATTCACAACATATATATATATATATATAACAGCAAAGTTTTATTGAAGAGCCAAGTGATAATGCCTATTTCTACACTTAGTGTAGCACCGTTTCCTATTCTTTTGCATCCGTTTTCCGGGTAAAAAACCAAGTATTTAACCTTTAAAAGAAGCTTGTGCAGGTTCATAGGATTCTAAGGGCTTTATTTGAGAAGAAGGCAGAATTGGGGGGCAAAAAGGGCATTTGAAGTCCATTTGAAGGACAGGCGCCCTACAGAAGCGCCCTACGTAGGGCGCCCTACGTAGGGAAACACGATTGAAGCATGGCGCCCTACGTACAGCACCCACAAGGGCGCCCATAAGATCAGAAAAGTGGCGCCCTACAGGCGCCCTACAGAAGCGCCCTACGTAGGGAAACAAGATTGAAGCATGGCGCCCTACGTACAGCACCTACAAGGGCGCCCTCAACATCAGAGAAATGGCGCCCTACAAGCGCCCTACGTAGGGCGCCCACAGTGCCACATCACTCTTTTTACTCGATTTTTGTGCCCTAATTCCACACACTATATATTCTTCCCTTCAGCTCATTTCTAAAGACCTCTACCACGACCCTTGAAGTTCCAAACACCCAATTTTCACTTCAAACCTCCCAAGAACACATTTTTAACCCAATTCCTTCACCAAATCACTCAACTCTTCCATCAATCCACCATCTAAACACAAATCCCTCTTCACCACTTCATTCTTTCACATCCATCTACCATAAAAATCCCATCTTGGAGCTAAAGGAGTCAAGGAGAGAAGAAGCCAAGTACATCCAAGCAAGAGGGGAGGAGATCTTCATCATAGTTTCTTCTAATCCTTTCTCTCTTTGTTTTTACTTGTTCTTAATCATGACTTGTACTCATTTCATATATTTTGTAGTCTTTACTTGTAATATGAACTAAATCCATCTTGGCTAAGGCCAAGATGAGACCTTTTCCATGAATTGATAGTAAAGGCCACCTTTTTATCTTCATTGCTTGTGTTATGTATGTGCATTTCAATTGCTTAATGCTTCTAGGTGTCTAGCTAACACTTGGTTGATGTTTGGTTGTTGTGTGAAGTACCGAGAGGAGAAGCACACAACGTGCTCGACGAAATGCCCGATACAAGTCTAGTAAGATAGAAATATGCGATGCTAGCTTGTAGGATTCCATTTGTGTGCCATTATGCTTAATGAATTTGTGTGTAGTTCGGATAACCATTGAGAAATATGTTATTGGTGCATATGAATGTTGTCTTTATCACTTGAGAGAGGTTAAAGACTAATTAAGGGCATACGAATCTACATAATCACTTGCATACTTTACTTATATGGTGTGCCTAAAATTGTTAAGGATTGGATAGGTGGAGTCTTGGTCTTAGTCTAATTTCTCATACATATTACAATCACTTGCTTGTGTTTGGTTTAGCGTTGTTTGCTTACATTGTCTTGTTTTATTAATTGCATTAGTGGTAGTCTAATCTAGTTAATTTGAGTAGTGTAATTTCATTATCAAAAATTGGCTTGTCTAAATAGTAACCAAATCAATCAATTGTGGTAATCGATTTCATCAATCCTCGTGGGACGAATTCTATTCACCATTGTACTACTCTTTCGGCTCCGTACTATTGCGGATGCTCATATAAGAGTGGTCACCAAGCAAGGCAACAACAACACAAACAAAGAGATAAAGGGCCAGTAGGAACCAACACCTGACCAAAAACCAAAATCAACAAAGTAGACCAGAGCAGACACCTGACCACAAAACAGGACAACAACAAAAGAAAAACAGAGCAGCGATACCCGCTCTACTAGACCCCAACTTCACCAAGAAACCCAACAGATCTAGCCCAGAATCAAACTTGAGTTTAGCCCCTCTAGCAACTCAGTCTGCCAACTCTTTAACAATACCATTGAAAATGCAACCACGAATTATATTGTTTATATAAAAAAAGACAGACCACTCTTCAAGTTATATAAAAAAAGATATTATTATTGAGTTATGATAATATTTTTTTTAGAACAATGTTTACTATCCAAAATATTATTTAATTTTGTTTTTATTCGTACCAAGCTGATTTGTAGAATTATATTGATTATAAGGTAACATATTAAATTTTTGGACCGTATAATATTTTGGATTCTCTACTGATCTGATCTTTTTTCTGACTTCACATAATTTCATGACACATAAACATTGCAAGGGATATTATTATTTTCCCCCATAAGGTATACCCTATTATTAAGAGGAGGATAGAGTTTGGGCCTATTGGCCTTTTTCCCCCTAAAATCAAAGTAACGTTAAAATAAAAAATAAAAAATAAAAAAATAAAAATAAAACTTTTGGCACCTTTTCCATTCCATTTGAACGTTGATTGTTAAATTAAAAGGGCATTAACGTCATTTACCTTGTGGAGGCAGAACTTGAAGGTTATATCAGACAATTATTAATTATATTAAATAATATAACTAATTAAAATAAAAACAAGTGGAGGGGGTGATGCCACCTCATTGTTTCACCTACCAAACTTTAACTTTTCTCCCTATATATATTTGTTATGGTCCCAAAGAAAATATCAAAGACAAACAACCAAAACCCTCGTTGACAATTCTTCTCACAATCCATTTCGCGCCAAAACCAACCCATACAATCACCTATAACCTCTTAAAAACTTTGATTTCTTGACTGTAGTAGTGTTTTCTTTAGGGTTAGTTTAGTTATAGTGTTAGTAGTGTTAAAGGGTTGTCGAAAGCAAGAAGATTTGAGAAGTAAACCGGTTGTTTTGGTTGTAAAGGTATATTCAAACTTCTATTTCTTGTCTTTGCTTATTCTATGAGAATTTGGATGTATGGTTGTGTTTTGATGTGTTCGTTTTTGTTTAACTTTACTAATTAGGGTTTCTATGTTATGAAATTTGGGGGGTTTTGGTTTGGTGTTGCTGCATGTCAAATTGATGGTGTAATTGATGTTTTGGTGGTTGTCAAACATGAAAAACGTTAAAAAAAAATTTTTGTTAATATGTTGTTTTGGTTATGTTCTCAGTAATTTAGGGTTTGGTTGCAATTGATTGTTATGATTTAAAAGTTTTTTTAAAAAAAATTTTGCATGAAAGGTTTATCAAATTTTATTTTTAATTATTGCTTTTGATACGTATGATTCATTGCATGGTATGTGTTGTTTTGATGTTTATGTTTTGTTTCACTGATTACTTGATGATTAACATTAAAAAGGTTAAATATGAGGGTGAATTGTTGTTTTGGTTTTGTTTTCGGTAAATTAGGGTTTTGGTGATTGATTTTTATTCTTGATGTTTGACAGTGTTTAAATTGAGGATATATTCAAAATATATGTCACTATAGACAATAGGGTTGTAGAAATTGGTACATGTGATGCTAAGCACATAAGTATGATAGTCCTCTTGCATACTTTATCTGAAATAGAAACTGGTAGGTAGGAGGTGCCTACTGATGAGTACCATGTGTGAGTTTATTTGCCTTGGTCAGTTGAGAAGAAGGAGGTGACTAGTGATAGTGAGATTTTATAAGTGTTTAGGAGCTTTAGCAAGCACAAAGAAACAAAAATTATGTTTGAAATAGAAAAGATGCCATATATCATAGTTGCACCTGCAGCCTCATCTTCTGACATTCCCAACCCACAACCTAGGTTCATGACAGACCTGAATAATGTCGATTTTAGTGGTTTTCAAGAAAATATTTTTTATTCTGATGGAAATAATGATGATGTTAGAGAGAATAAGCATGTTGATTTTGGGTTAGGTGATCAGATTGATGTAGTGGGTTTAGGTGTTGATTTTGGTGCTGAAACGGATGAAATGGGTGGGGTTCCTGGTTTGAGTGAATTAGCAGTGATACCTAAGGTTCCTGAATCTATGAGTGAGATGCCAGATGAAATTGATAATGATTTGTTTGAAGGTTACCAATCCAACAGTGAAGATGAGTTCTTTAGTGACTTTGATGATGAAAGAGGTGATTCTAAAATTGTAACAATGATGAAGAGAAACTCTTTCAAGCAACTTGTAGGTGGTCTAATTAGATTTGAGTTAGGGCAGACACATGACAGTGGGTATACATTGAGGGGGTTGTTGACAGATTATGCAATTCATGAGGGTTTTAATTTCAAGAAGATAAAAAATGATAAGAATAGGCTCACTTGAGCATGCCCTGCTGAAAATTGTCCATGGAGACTGCATGCTTCCATTGTTGGTGATGATACAACTATGCAAGTGAAGACTTACAACAATAACCATACCTGTCATTGAATTTATAAAAGTCAAGAAGCTAGGGGAAAGTGGATTGCAAGTAAGTTTGAGGTTCTTGTCAAGAACAATCCTAGAATTCATTGTGGGGTGATCACTGATCTGTTGAGAGATCAATTCAATGTCACTGTTGATTCTCAGAGGTTGTACAAGGCAAAAAGGAGGGCCATGGAGGTGCTGCTTAAAGAGCATATAGAGTGTTTTTGCCATTTAAGGGGGTATGCAGTGATGGTGCAACAATGCAACCCTGGTTTAGCTGCCTATATTCATCTTCAGACAGACACCATCATCTTCCAAAGGCTTTTTGTTTGTTTTGAAGCTTAGAAGATTGGATTTTTAGAGGCTTGTAGGCCTTTCATTGACATTAATGGATGCCATTTGAAAGGGCCTTATGGAGGAGTTCTTCTTTCAGCTGTTACGTTAGATACAAACTCTGGATTGTACCCTCTAGCTTACTACATTTGTGAAAAGTGAAACATTACTAAGTTGGTCTTGGTTTTTACGGTAGTTGCGTTGTTTCTTGAAGTACCCAAAAGATAGACCTATCTGCTTCATGAGTGACAGGCAGAAGGGTGTAATTGGGGCTTTGAAGATGTATTGACCAAAGGCAAGCGTCAGGTATTAATTTCAATAACTTGCTGTAATTATATATATATATATATATTTTTAAAAAAATTCATTTATTAATTTCACTGCTTCATGTTTAACACAGGTTCTATGCAAGGCATATTTATGTCAATTTCAATAAACAATACAGTGGACAAAAGATGAGGAAGCTTTTCTAAAAAGCTAGTAAAACTGGTGACAAGCATGAGTTTAAAAAGTGTTTGCAAGATATAGGTAGTATAAACCTTGAAGATATGGCTTATTTGGCTGCCATTAAACCTTGTCACTGGTCAAGGCATGCATTTAACAACTCAATCAAATGTGACCACGTGACTAACAATATGACAGAAGCTTTCAATAGCATAAAGATTGTAGGTCTAGGAATTATTTAGGCTTGATGGAGCACTTAAGAAGAATGGTGATGAGTAGGTTTCAACTAAGGAAAGAATAGTGCAGCAGATGGGGTGATGGCATACCACCAGCAGTGAACAAGAAGATTAAGGAAAATAGTGTGGAGTGTGGAGTGTGGAGTTCTTTGAACTTTGCATTCAGGTCAATGGAAGTATGAGATGTTGGGTCTGAATAGGGCATACACTGCCAACTTGAAAGATAAAACATGCAAGTGTGGCCAATGGTAGGTTAGTGGGGTGCCATGCTGTCACGTATTGGTTGGTATTAGACACCATTTTGGTGTTAATGGTAATTAGAACAGCTTAGAAGATTTTATTGACCCTGCATTGTCCAAGGCTGCTTATCTTAGAACTTATAACTACATGATCCATCTCATTCCAGATTTTTGTGTATGGGGTGATCATGTAGGTGTAGGAACCTAAGGTTACAGATTGCGCAGCGGAAGGGTTTTAAAATTTTTTTATGCAATCATCAAGTAAACCTAATGGTACAGTAATAATCGAAAACAACAAAAAAGGTGAAACGATTTCATACCAGCATTGGAGGCTCCTTCTCTTTAATACGATCTGCTCCCTGATTTGAACCGCAAGATCTTCCTGGCTATCACCCGGGAATGGTAACGGCATGTGGTCACCTTACGGTACTCAGGAACAAGGAAGATGAAAAGACACACGAAAGCAACACCTTGCTATAGTGAAGTCGGCCACTTTAATATTAAAAAAAAAAAAAAAAAAAATTGTTCTTTGTTAGCCGCACCCCTGTTGCGTCTTTTTTTTTTTTTTTGGTTAATTGTGTACTGATTAAAATAACATATATCATATATATATATATATATATATTAAAATAAACTAATTAATTAAATCTTTTAAGATATCTGATATCTTTAAAGATATTAATTAATATTAATTTATTTGATTTGATTTGAATTCAAACTCTTTTAAATTCAAATTTAAATATTTAATTTAATGAAAATAAAATAATCAAATTATCTTATATTCATTCAAAATTAAATATCAATCAACACCCTCCATCTAATGATTAATTACACAATTAAATAATCTAATTATTTAATTAACATAATCATTAATATTCATTAATTAAATAATCTCATTATTCAATTAATTCCCGAATAGAAACATGTCACTTTCGTAAAACAATTAATTGGACAATCCAATTAATTAACCGTGACCCTTGTTACCTAAATCGATCGGGCTAGCAAGGGGACCTAATGGACCCACAGTATTTTGAGCTCCAATAATTTTTAAAAATAATTAATTAAACTATTTAATTAATATTTCATAATTATTAACTTCGGTGTTATTCCACTAAAAACCTTAAGCTGCACTCTCTTAACTGTAGACGTTTTACACAAACCAATAACTCTTGGTGTCCATCGACATAGCTATTACATATGGTATGATCCTCTACAAGTAGTTTATAATTAGAGCTGGGTCATAATGTCTGTTATACCCTTCTAATTATATATTTCTGTTAAGTACAATTGATTCTCTAATGAACAATAAATTCTACATTCCTTATGGAATTAGGAGAGCGCTCATATTGTTCAAGCCCCGAATCAACATTTAAGGGAACTACCATCTACTTATCGCAAGAAGGAGTGGATTCCACTATTGTGTACAAACCTTCCCAGCCACAAGCCAAACCGCGATCCCAACATATGGAGCATATTGATCGGGAATGCAAATCTGATCTCACATATGGTATATCAAAAACTACGATCTAACCTGAAGGAGTCGATAAGACACTCAGGATTAAGATCACCCATATATAGTCATCATATGTTGATATATATGAATCTCATCTTGTAACGGATCTTGGTGAGAGATTCATATAGATCATGGTTTCGGAAATAAGTCTCGAAAATTAAAAAAAAAAAAAAAAAAGTTTCGGAAAGAACAAAATAAGTCTCGGGTTTTTTTCCTTGAATCTGAGACTTATTTTCTATAAAAAAAAAAAAAAAAAAAATCAAATCCAATTCTTTGTTTTTTCTAATGAGACTTATTACCATTTATATATATATATATATATATATTCTTCTCCATCGAAAAGACCTCCATTGGAGATTTTGTAAAAAAAAAAAAAAAAAAAAAACATAGAAGAGGAAGAAAGAGAGAGAAAATTAAAAAGTAAAAAAAGAAAGTGAAAGAATAAATAGGTACATTTTGGTTTCACCACATACTTTGGTGCTATATAAACAAGAATTATTAATGTGGTGACAGTTTCAAAAGTCAAGTTGGATTTGGTGCTGTATATCAGTATTATCTCAATATGCCGTACCCTTGGATGAAATTTGCGAAAGAAGCTTGATCATTGTTGGACGGGGGCGATATTTGGCTTGCAAAGGTTGTGCTTTGGATAAGGTGAGACCAGACCCCTCCGTCATATCCACTATCTCTTCACCAACCCTCTCCCATTCAAAACATTGAATTAATGAGCCCAAAGCCAAGCCAACCATTCGCATAGCCAAACTCTCACCTGGACAGCTTCTTCTTCCTGACCCAAAAGGCACCAACTTGAACCCATCTCTTGTTCCTTCAAAACCTTCAAATCTCTCAGGCTTGAACTTTCTGGGCTCCTCCCAATTTTTGGGATCATTTTGTATGGCCCACATGTTCACCAATAGCATTGTGCCGCGTGGTATGTGATACCCTCCAATTTTACAGTCTTCTGATGACTCATGTGGTACCAATAAAGGTCCTACGGGATACAATCGTAGCGTCTCTTTTATAATACAATGAAGATATGGAAGTTTAGCTAGATCGATTTCGTTGATAAGGTGATCAGATCCTATTTGATTGTCGATTTCAGCTTGTGCTTTTTTCAGAATATCTGGATTGTTTAGTAGAAGAGACATTGCCCATTCCATTGTCCCAGATGAAGTATCAGTTCCAGCTATTAGCAAAACCTGTTCAAGACAACGGATTAGTATTAATATACCGAATAATTTTTTTTTTAATTTTTTTTTTTTTGAGAAATATACCGAATAATTTTTTTGATGATAGAAAAACTAGGAATCAGATGCAAAGCCAATTTTCTTAAATTTTGGACCCGTTGACTATGAAAAATGACTGCTTGATCGAGACTTGACTTACCTTGGAGTAAGTCAAGCCACATACTAAACTTTTAAAAATAAATGTATAAAACGAAAAAGAAAATCTTAAAAAATTCAATCGCTTTTTTACCTTTAAAAATATTGGACTTTAGGTCTCTAAGGGCTCGTTTAGCATACTGTATTAAATTGTACTATATTATTTTTATATAATCTTATGTTCAATGATACTTTATTATTTTGTTTTATGCTGTATTAATTAATACAACCTCTCTTCGGTATTAGGCTAATTAAAATGTATTAGTTAATACAATACAAAACAAATCAAACATTATACTGTATTATTCTAATGAATAATACTATACAAACTAAATAATTAACCAAAATGATGTGCAAGTGAATTATCTTTACCACACAAATCATGGGATAATGTGATTAATAAATAAACCCCTTACCACATAATTTGGGCTGGTTTTGTCTAGCATTAGCGTGTTTGATTCTAATATATTATAAACCCATAATACAATACAATACAATATATACGAACAAACATGGCCTAGATTATATTCAACTAAGTTTTTTTCATTATTTTTGTTTTTTAAAATAAAACTACTTGTATTAAACGGAGAAGCAAAACAAACAGGCTTGGAATCAAGCCAACAACAATCCTCCTTAGAGGTAAAGGCTAAAAGCAGCAAGAGTATGTGCCACAACATTCCTACTCCTAGGAATAGCTTGACAATTAACAACTCCAACTTCTTCAAACATGGCCTTAATATCATTCACAATTGAACCAGCATCACTCCATTGAAAGTAATCAACATTAAGACCTGATGCAACATTAATAGCATATACTCCCACCCATTTGACCACCAAATTTAGCCTCCTGGCCAATAAAAGCCCCTCTCTAAGCGCTAAAAGTTCACCCAACTCAGCAGAAAAAGAACCCATAACTAGTTTAGACAAAGCAGCCACCACATCTTAGGGCCGTTTCTAACTTCATAAAGGTCTAGGGTGAAATTCTAAAATGAGTCCCTTATTAATTTTAATAGTTTTTTTTTTAATATATATATATATAAACTATTAAAATGGAATGGAATGGCTTACGCACGCACAGACTCACCAGGGAAGGAATGGCTTTGTTACGAGCTTGCCACACAAAAATTTTGGCTTTAGGAGGGATATTTAAATTCCAAAGGAATTTCCACCGCTTCCAATCAGGACAAGAAGCAGAACTCTTCTCCTCATATTTATCCTCCAAAGCCACTCTATAGTCTATAATCATTTTTAGCCCTCTCTTGTCATAAATCATAATGCCACGTAAGACTATCCATACCCCTTCTCACGATTAAGTTTTATTTACTCTATATAATTGTAGAATTAAAATAAGTAAAAGATTATGTGACTTTAATTATTATATCTACATCAATTAAATTTTATGGTAGATATAATAACTCCAATTATTACAAAAAGAAGTATTTTAAACTGTTAAATATATTAAGATGAGATACACCTAAAATTGTGGGTTCGATTCTTACTCCTCTTCAAACCCCAAATTATTATAATATTTCAAAAAAAAAAAAAAAAACAGTTAAATTAATTTAATCATGGCCACTTACACAAATCACAACTTGGAGGAAAAAATGTTTAATTTCTTTTGCTTATTTATTTATTTTATTTTTTTGAAGAAATTAAATTCTAGAGATTTGATTATTAAATCAATGTATTCATAAAACCACATTTATAAACAATCCTATATATATATATTGTTGAATAATAGATATATAAAATCTAAGAAAATGTAAAATAACGAGTAAAAATGTTACCAGCATAAGGCTTCCGATACTTTCATCGGTATAGTACTCAGGCTCCAATTTTTGCAAAGACAACATCACTTGAATCAGATTCTTCTTGTTTCCTGATCCATCCACGTAATTTTCACTCTGCTTGTCACTGATCTCCATTCCTCTTCTACACTCTTCCACCAAATTCTGCATAAATATCTCTCTCTTTTGTTGTAGAATCATCAACCTCTTCTCCAATCCTCCAAAACCAACCCATCTCAGTAACGGCAAAAAGTCTCCGATATTTGATGCACCAGCAAGTTGAAGCGTTTCGATCACTATCTCCTGAAAAATCTTTGCTTCCTGATCAATTTCCGCCACGTTTTCACCGTAGTACCTCTTCCCAGCTATCATTCTCATCATCACGTTTAAAGTCAACTCGAAGAATACAGACTGCATCTTCACCGTCTGATTTTGATGATCATGTTGATAGAGTCTGCGTACTACTGATCTGATCTCGTCCATGCGTACAAAAGATAGTGTTTGGAGACGGTTGTTAGATAAGATCTCAATAGATGAGATTTTCCTGTGGTTTCTCCAATGGTCCCCGTACGGTGCCCATATCATGCTGGTGTAGTTGTAGCCTAAGTGTTTTCCAGCTAACAGTTGAGGTCGGTTGGCGAAAATGATATCGTTTTTGGTGAAACATTCTTCGGCTGCGGACGGGGAAGTCACGATGAGGACATTACGAGAGCCGAATTTTAGGAGAAGTATGGGGCCGTATTTGGAGGAGATTTTGGAGAGAGATCGATGAAGGGGTTTCTTGAAGAGGTAGAGATGGCCTATTATTGGTAGAGTTGGGAAAGGGCTTGGTGGCAGATTTCTTATCTTCTTTATCAAATGATCTGTTAGTATGTAAAGAGCTACGAAGAGAACTAAGTGCAAGAACATGTTGACTTCAAGTTTCAGATAACTCAAATAGTGTGAGTGGTGGTGGTGGTGCTCTTCAAGTTATATATATATATTAACAAAAAGAGGATATTCCAACATCCAATAACAGAAATATCTCACTTATGAAGATATTTTTAGAATAATGTTCACCGTCCAAAATATTATTAAATTTAATTTTTTATTGGTACCAAGCTGATTTGTAGAATTATATTGACTATAAGGTTACGTAATAAATTTTTTGACAGTACAGCATTTTTTTTTTTTTACATTATCTACTAATACAGAAGTATGATTCGAGCCGCTAATACGAGAGTCATTTACCTAAATTCCAAATTTGTCCATCAGTTGGTGACAGTACAACATTAGTTGTATAGAGATGGTATCCAAATGGGACAAGTTAATGTGAATATCCACAAAAGATTTAAGTATCCAAATGGGACAAGTTGGTGGATTTTTTTTTACAATAATGCTACTTTGTCCAAATCTGCATTACTATAATATATTCATTTAAATTGTATTAAATTTGCATGATTTAAATGAATGAGTTATAGTGATGACACATCATTTCGGCATCATATTTGGACGGAAAACTACAGTTAAGGAAACCTCACTTTTTACCTCATTTAGGTGTATTAGGGTTTTAAGTCATTCTCTTTTTAGAAATATATCAAATTAGTACCTCGACCAAAAAATACATGGTCAATGTTAATAAAAATATGGGTTTGCCCTTTAAAATTAATTTGAAAAAAAAATAATAATAATAATTTATCTCCACCCTCCATCTCAAAGATGGGCGGTGGAGATCAAATAAAATTTAAAAAATTGAAAATTGAAGTCCAAAATAAAAACGAAAACTGAAAAAAAAAATCAAAAAATATATAAAAAAATTCATAAAATTAAAAATCGATGGAGATCCAATCCGGTGAGATTAACCAAATCCACGGAGATCTTTAGTTAAAGTGTATTAAGTGAGTTAAAAAAAATATTCAATGATCTCTTCTGTCCTAGCGGAGGAAATTTAGAATCCAGATCTCTTCATAATGTCTTCCATATTTTTACAATCTGTTCGATCTCCTCGAAAATACGGAGGAAATCGAACCGGAGGTAGAAGATGGGAGCACTATTTTTTTGATTTTATATTTTGGGTTTATGTTGATTTGAAGGGATTGAATTCATTCATTCTCTTTTTTTTCTTTTTTGTTGCATTTTTTTTTTTTTTTTTGGATAATTGAACTAGATAACTGAGATCTAGTGATTTAAAAAAAAAAATTGAAAAGAAAATTTATTTATTTTTAAAAAACTACAGTCATTAGTTATATAATAATTTATTATTATTATTTTTTTTAAAACAACAAGCTCTATAGAGCTTTTTTATTAATAAAAAAAAAAAAAAAGACACGCATACCCTAAAACACGCTAATCTAAAAAGGTACGCAGGCCTTAAAAAAAATGAACTTAATTAAGCATTCAGCGAAATCATTTACTTCTGTCTCATCATGTGCGGCCCAATTGGTGACAATACGTGAAACTGTAGAACTTCTCTTACTCACTTAAGACTTAGAACTAGATAAAATCTTAAAAGTTGGGTTCACTTTTCTTTTTGATTTGGCACAGGATCTACTAGACCATGATTAGAATTTGAAGTGTTAATATCTTGGTCTTCTAATATATGCTCTAAATTAATCTTTCCTTTTTTATCTCCTGAAACCTCATCCAAAACTTGCTAATCAAAATTCCGGAAGTTTGAAATCTATTGTCAAGAATCACTCTGTTATTAATGCAAATATTCTTTAGAGAACATTGAAGATTCTCATTATTATCTTCTAGATTTAAATTCTTGGTATACAAATCATTGGAGATATTAACATTAATTCCCACATCTTGATTAGGAAATTGTTCAGCTGCTTGAATTTGAATTGGAGAAAAACTCTCAATTAGATCCTGATCTTCCGCAAGTGCATTAGATGTGCCGGTTGTAACTGAAAATTGCACTTCACAGATTGGGTCAATTTCTTGAGACCCAAATTTATCAACTTCAAAATTGGTCGTTGTTTCCCGATTCACTTCATGAGTATCAATCACATTTAATTCAAATAAATGTGGAGATAATTGGATGCTGCCATTTTTGTCTTCCACATTAATTACAGGATTTTTTTTATTTCTTTTTAATGTTAGTTTTCATTTATTTTTCTTATCCAGCTAGTTCATTCATCTATTTTTATTTTATTTTAGATCAATTATTCATCTAATTTCACACTATTGCATAAAATAAAAAAAATTTGAAGTACACTGTTGCATAATTATTTATTTTCATTACATCATTATTTTACACAATATGCAGATTAAATGAGCTAGTTTTTTTTTTAAAACAATTAAATGGGCTAGTTAACCTGATCGAAATCGGAACTAAGATCTAAATCACTATCTAACCCAAATTTGAAGTGATGTTTGTAAAAAAATTGTATTTACAAATTAATATTATATAATAAAAAAATTATATTTACAAAATTAATATTATATATAAAATGTGAAATGTCACCAAACATTAAAAGATGATTAAAAGTACCGTTTTACCCTTAAACCAGTTAACTTTAACTAACGTTTGATTAATTGAAGGACCAACTTAATGTATTTTAAGTGGCTTCCATATATGCTTTGGATTTTCAATCAATTGTATCGCTAGATGCATGACTGGCAGGAAAAAATGTGCAAAATGTGCAAAATGCATGACTACCACATCGACCTTTTCAACGTGCAAAATGTGTTGTGGATGGGAACGTCTCAGTGCCTCAGTGATCTTATCACCACCATCTGGGACAGCCTAACCAGTTGTGGAATGTCAATTTCCACTATCAATTAAAGTCTTTGCCTTTCATGTATCGATTGCACTCTCTAGAAACCTTTAAGGCACACATGGCCTCTTGCCAATGTGGTTGGACGCTCTTTAGCACCACCACGGTTCAATGCCATGGTGTGTGTGCATATATTGTATATATATTATTTGTCCCACCTTGGCCTCTAAATCCCAAGTGTGGGTTGCTCTCTCCTGGTTCTTGGAGCATTTCTCTCTCTAGTTGTGAGAGTAGCTGTATTCCACCTGTATCCTCTCCTCGATAGTGGGAGTAATATTCTGAGTTGTGCTTATAGAGCCTATTCTCACCGGTTCCGATAGTGGTTATACATAAAAAAATAATTAAATAATTAAATAAATAAAAATAAAAAACCTTTAAGGCATGCATAAATGAACTTGGACTTGGCCACACACTAGTGTCTCGTAGCACAACTTGGACTGTTTTCGGCACCGTCTAGTTGCAAATTTTGACTTCAGTTTCGATTTAATGTGGCACCGGCCAGGAACGGGGCTGGTGGGTGCAACCGAAAGGTCTCTTTCGTTATTTTTGAGAACTCAAGAATGTTAGCAATATCAAACTTTTGTACACTGATGTATCGTACATCTTCTATTTGATTCATATTATATGATATGTGAATATATATTTTTTTGATATGGTATGATATGTGATTTAACTAGTTATATAATCATACAATTTGATACATGGATTAAATGGATGATACATGATATATCAAATGTATTCTAAACTTTGTCGTTTTCTTTTCGATAACAGTTGGGTAGGGCAAAATTAATTAGAATATGGTAAGCGAATCGAAAGCATATAAAGGAAATCATAATGCGAGTCTTAATTGGTTGTGAATTTTGGTTGGGAAATGAATGCAAACCTAACACAAAAGAAAGCAGTAGAGCAATAATATAGTAGATTAGTTGGTAGTCTGTTAATTAATGTTCTGGATTGTGAATTGCTTTTGGTTCTGGTTCCACAACAAAATTCATGCTAAAAATCAAAATATCTAACGAATTTTCTAAAATAATTATATGGTAAAAATACTTTAGCAATATAATGACGAGACAAGTCACCAACTCACAAGTCTACCTGTACGGCTTTACGTTTCACTTTTGTTTTATTTTATTATTATTATTATTATTATTATTATTATTATTTATTACTTACATATATGTTCACGTGTGATTTGGCCCTTGCAATCTTGCATGCATGGTCACGTGTGATTTGGCCCTTGCAATCTTGCATGCATGGTCACGTGTGATTTTGCCCTTGCAATCTTGCAATCTTGCATGCATGGTCACATGTGATTTGAATGGTTCATATATAAAGGGGTAATATTCATTTAGTCAATTAGTCACTATGTTTTTTTTTTTTTTTTTTTTTTTTTTTTAAATATCTATTTTTTACTCACTTATTCATTTTTTATTGGATTGGTCCTTATGTTTTCAAAAACCATTCAATTTCGTCATTATGTGAATCAACCGTTAGTCAAATTAAACAGTTATAAGGACATTTTTGTCTTTAAACAATGATTTAACATTGAAGCTTCGACTCGAAGAGAACACAACCTAGATCCAACTTGTTTTTTTAAGGTTTATATATATACAGTCTTTCTATTGTCAATTCGTCCTGACAATAAATATATTAGGATTAGGACGAAGAATGTGGACCACAAATTATGGAGAAGTTTTGACAAGTGGTGCATACACTTTGAGTCAAAGTATGTAAATCTAGTGGTCCACATTCTTCGTGATAATAGAAAATCTGTATATATATAAGATTAATTGTCACTGGACCCCCCTAAATTATACGCGAATTTGCAAACTGCCCCCTGAATGTTTTTTTTAGGCGTTAAACCCCTCAAATTTTTTGAAATTGACAGAAATGGACGGAATAGGGAAGGAACTCTTATTCCGTCTGTTGACCCTGACACGTGTGATGCACATGTGAAGCCATAAAGGGCATTTTAGTCATTTCGTGACTACTAATAATTAAAAAGCAAAAAAAAATATTTAAAATAATAATTTTTTTAATTAAAATCTAGTCCCCATTAACATTAAAAAAATAAAATCTGGTCTATAAAAATTAACACTAAATTAACATTAATGTAAATCTGGTCCATAAATATTAAAATTAACACTAACCCTAATCAAATAAATACAAAAATTAAATATTAACATTGTCTTCTTGTTCAACCCCACGAACACATGAGATCTTCATCAATTTCTTCATCCCAATCGCAAACAGCATCAACTCCATCTTCATCTTCAACCTCACCGCTAACCTCATCTCTAACAAAAAAAGATGGATCACCACCGTCCATCTCAAAGATGAACGGTGGAGGTATCTCCTTTTTAATCCATCCCAGTTCATCATCATCCTCACTGATCTCAAACAACAACACTAACAACCCTAATCACCAATCTCAAACAACACTGATAAAAAAATCCATCCCGGTTCCTCATCATCATCCTAGTTTATACGAATTTCTTTTCTCTTACGGAACCAAAAAAATCGAAACACAAAATCGAACAAAATCAAAACCATCACACCAGACTCGCAAAACAAAATCGAACAAAATCAAGATCAAACCCATACAAAATCACACCAGAAAATAAATTTGTACAAAATCAAAATCAAACCTTGACACCTCAGTGTCAACCACCACCATCTAACAAACCCAAGTTGTTGAACCAGATTATGTACGAATTTTGAAATCATAGATCCATTTTGTGATCCACGCGACTCAGAGAATCATCCGTGGTTAGAGTCGTGGTTTGAAGAAGAAGAAGAATAAACCAGATTCTTTGTTTGTCATCACCGCTGAACCGTAAACCCCAATCCGCTGAGTTTGGTGGTGGCTAGGTTGAAGAAGAAGAATAAACCAGATTTTGGGACTGGGTTTGGGACGGTGGGAGACGGCAGTGCCGGTGGTAGTCCTTTAAGTTTGGGACTGGGTTTGTGTTTGGGACTAGCTGGTACGTGACCGACAAACTGCGTCGTACAAGCTCATCTTCTGCTCACACTCCAACGATTTCGATTTTGATTCCATTCTTGTCTCTCGACCTTGCTTTGGTCTCTCCATTCTTATACCATTTTTGTGTTTTCTAATTCCATGCTTCTTCTTCTACAATGCACACTCGAATTCAATTTCCAATTTTACCTATAATCGATTTTGTGTTTATAATATTATAATGGTGATGAAGATTTCGAAGTTTAATTTTTGGGTTTGTGTTTGATTGAGTTTTTGCTTATTTTTATGGTGATAATTTGGTGGAGATTGAGGATAGTGATGAAGATTTTGGAGATTAATTTATGGGTTTGTGTTTGGAGATTAATTTTGGAGATTGATGATGGTGATGAAGATTTTGGAGATTATTATTTTTTAATTATTTTTTATTTTTTAATTAGTAGTAGTCTTGAAATGACTAAAATGCCTTTAGTGGCTTCACATGTGCAGCACACGTGTCAGAGTCAATAGAAGGAATAAGGATTCTGTCCATTTCTACCAATTTCAAACAATTCAAAGGGTTTAACGTCTAAAAAAAACACATTCAGGTGGCAGTTTGCAAATTCGTGTATAATTCAGGGAGGTCCTATGACAATTAGTCTTATATATATATATATATACCTTAAAAAAGCAAGTTAGATCTAGGTTGTGTTCTCTTCGAGTCAAAGCTTCAATGTTGGATCTGGGTTCACCTGATGTAAAGAGTCAAGTCTCCGAGTTCTAGCTCACCTGGTTGCTTCTGAGTTGAACTGAGGTGACCCGAGTTAAGTTTGTCAACTCATTTGTTGGATGAGAGGTTGTACATTGTTTATTTTGTATGTAGATTTGAGTAACTGTGAAGCATATCTGTGGGTTCTTAGTGTTTTTTTTTTCTTTTAAAGGTCACATTTTTAATTATTTTTTATAATTTGGTTGAGAATTTGTGATGTGGGTTTCTTGGAGTGTGATTTTTAGATTTGATTGTGTTGATCTGAGTTATTCATTTTGGCTAGGGAGGTTTCTGGGTTCGATGAAGCTGGTTGGACCGCGGCAGCGGAAGAGCTGGGTTGCTCGGCGATCGATTTGAGTCGGTGGTGGGTTTCAGTGACGGTTTTGATCACCAGAAGGAGACTCATCTGGATCTCCATTGATGAAAGGCGGGTTGTGGTGTTGATGATTAGATGATGGTTTTGATGATGATTTGATATGGTACAATCGACAAGGGAGTGTGCCTGAGGAGTTTGGGGTTTTAGAGTTTCTAAATGAAATCAATCCAGAGAACAACAATTTGAGTGGTAGAGTCCCATTTTCTTCCAAGTTTACTTCAAAAGTTGGAGCAAAATTGAAGTTGAAGACAACCCAGATTTGTGTATTGATGATGGACTCACCACTAATGGGAGCTTGGGGCAATTAAAGCTCTGCAGAGCACCAGATTTTCCAATTACAATGTTGATCAATGGGGTTTCTTCTTCTTCAACGATGTTTCTATCTTCTCTACTGCATAGTTTTGTTGGGGTTTTAATTGTCTCAGTACTTGTTTGGTTGAACTTTCTACTATCTAAAAAAAATCTACAAACATCTATTTGAATTTTTTAGAGTTGTTTGGTTGGGCTTTTGAGATTGTTTATTTTAAATTGAGTAGAGGCTGGTAGGGTTTAAAACTCTACTTTACAAGAGCTCATGAGGAGGTACTTCTCAACTACCAACCAAACAATTATAATTTATTTTTTTCAAAAACTCTATTTATAATAGATCAACTGTAAGTAGATTTTTTATCAATAGAGGTTTTTCAAAAGCCCAACCAAACAAGCTTTTAGCTGGGTAATTTTCTTATGATTGATAAACATTGATTTAGTTGATAGAAACAAACAGTTTATACTGACTTGGATTTGAGATTTTTGGTGATTTTAAAAGTTTTAAAAGGGTATGGGAAAATATGTAATTATGGTTTTTTTTTTTTTTTTGGGTTAATAGCACCAAATCACCAATGCCCACTGAACCTATAGAGTGGTTGCATAGTGTCCCATAAACTTTTTTTCCTGGCATTAAACACCCTAAACTTTCATTTCTTGACAAAAGCTGACATAAGGGAAACGGATGTTAAGGGAAAATTACACTTACACACCTTGATTATATGAATAATTGCATTAAAACTAAAATTATATATATATAATAATAACACAAACACACTCTTTGACTTATTGATTAATGTCCAAAAAATTAAAAAATATTAATAATTTATTTAAATAAATAATAATAATAATAATATATGGGTATTTTTGTCTTTAAATTAAAGACATGCCATGTGTCACAAAAATAGAAATAAAAAATATATATATAATTAAAAATTTAAGAAAATAAAAAATTCCAAAAAATGGTGGAAATAAAAATGGTGGAGATCCTTCATCTTCTTCATCAAAATTCCAGAAACCATTCCTTCAAAAAAAAAAAAAAATCCAAATACATTGAACACCAGATCCATTAATTCATTAGATTTAAAAATTAAAATTAAAATTAAAAAAAAAATCCTTCACTATCATCAATTTTCCAGAACACAAAGAACACCCACCAAAACACACCATTATCATCAATTTTCCAGAAATCATCACCATCTCCAACCATCTACACCCAATCTACAAAACCACAAACCCAATTTTTTTTTTTCCGATTTACCAACCTTTCTCCATATCAACCTTTCTCCATGATTCTTTTTTTCAATTTCTCAACACTAGGCAGATATAAAATGAGTCCTGCAAAAAATTCATGTTCAATAAAAATGCAATTTTGTTCAATAATAACATAGTTACTGGAAGTCGCCCAGCAATTGCATTTTGTTCAACACTACGTGGAAGCAAGGAGGCTGGACGAGATCTGGTCAGAGTGGTGAAGTGCATAACCGAAACTGGAACTGGTGTGGTGAAGTGTGATCAGAGGTCGACGATGGGATTGAGCTAACGGTGGCCGGATCGAACTGGGTTGTAGAGGTTTGGGATCAAACTGACGATGGCGGGTCTTGCTGGCGACAAGTTCTTGGTTGGGGTGGAGCAGCGGCTGCTAGGGATTGAAGTTGTTCGTGCTTATTTTTTTTATTTTATTTTTAGATGGTTGGTTTTAGGGGTGGTGGTTGTGTTTGGGTTAGGGTTTGAGTTTGGGTTTTGTTGTGTTTGATATTCGACGATGGTGGGTTGGATTTGAGGGTGTAGATGGTTGGAGATGGTGATGATTTCTGGAAAATTGATGATGATGGTGTGTTTTGGTGGAATTGATGGTTGAAGGTGATGATGATGAAAAGTTGTTTTGGTGGAATTGATCAATTGATGGTTGAAGGTGATAATGATGAAAGGTTGATGATGACGATGATGATTTTATTTTATTTTTGAAAAAAAAAATATTAAAATTTTAAAATACTGATTTTAATCAATTTTGTAAATTTTGTTCTAAAAAAATTGATTTTATTTTTTATTTTTTTATTATTATAAATAGATCTCCACTGTTCACCTCAGAGTTGGACAATGGAGATTTAAAACATTTTTCTTTTTGTATTATTTTTTTCTTATTATAAAAATATTTTTTTCCATATTTTTTTCTCTTTTTTTTTTCATTTTTTGTATATTAATATTATTATATATTATTTTTTATTTTCTTGGACATTAGTCAGTAGGTCAAAGGGTATGTTCGTGTTATTATTATATTTTTCCAGTTTTAATGCAATTATGCATATAATAAGGGGGACTTAGTGTAATTTGTCATGACAAAAAAATAGATGACATTACAATTCCGTCAGCTTTTGTAAATTTATGGAAGTTCAGGGGTTTTAATGCCAAGAAAAAAAGTTTATGAGGCACTATGCAACCGGGCTATAAGTTTAGGGGGCATTGGTGCTATTAACCCTTATTTTTTCAGGGACAAGTGCATATATATATATATATATATTTTTCAGGGACAATATGGGAAAATATTTTTCTAGGACATTTTTTTTTTTTTCCTTTGATTTGATCATCACCATCCATATTTGAGCTGGATGGTGAAGATCCATCTAGCAATTTTTTTTATAAATTATTTGTAATTGTCAAATTTTTAAAAGGCATGATGGTACTTTTAGGCCATGGAACGGAGGCTATGGGCAAATTAGTCATTTAACATTTTCTGTGACGGTTGACCGTCAAAATCCTAGTCAGAAGGACGAAATTGAGTGTTTTTTGAAACAATAATGCTATATATCTCACCTATAATCCCACAATTTTCATCCCAACACACATGACAGTTGAAATGTCATTTGGTGAGTAGACAAACATTAATTGGTGAGTGAATACATAAGTAAGAGAGATAAGTATCAATTAATATGTGTCTACTCAGGGCCAGCCCATTGGGCCAGCAAACCCAGCAAAATGCTGGGGCCCCCAACTGATCTAATTTTCTTCTTCTTCTTTGGGGCCTCATGATCCAATTTTCTTCTTCTTCTTCTTCTTCTTTGGGGCCCAATTCTAAACATTTTCTACTTTCATTTATTTAGTTTTCTTTTAGGCCCAATAAACTAATTCATTTAATTAAAAAAACTTTAAAGGCCCAATATTATGAGACCATTAGACATCAGAGATGCACATTTTTCCCCGGGGCCCCAATTCCCCACCTCCCCATCCCCATTTGGGGATTTTTTTTTTTTGGGAAAAATAAGGAAATGGGGAGGGATGGGGATGAAAATCATCCCCAAATTGAAATGGGGATGAGGATGGGGATGGGGGCCCCATTTCCCCATTTTCCCCACAATTATATTAAAATAGGGATGGGCATTTCCCCCAAACATATATAAATATAATTATAATATATTTTTTTAATTTTTTTTTTTAATTCTTTGAAAACCCTAACTCCCTAAGTATATATATACACATTTTATATAAAATGCACTAATTAATTTTATTTTGTATTTATAATGGAATGTTTGTTTTTTTAGTCAAATGGAGAAATGGGGGAACGGAGAAAATGGGGAATTGGGGATGGGGATGGATATAGGTCCCCCCAAAATTCCACATCCCCATTTTCCCCAAATGGGGAAACGGGGGGGTATGGGGGAAGGGTCTGGGAAGTGTGGATGGGGATGGGGATGGGGGGACGGGGATGGGGGGACCTATATCCATCCTCATTCCCCAAACGTGCATCTCTAGACATTACTACACTATTAATATATATATATATATATATATAACCTGCTAAACAAATTGCACCTTCACTCTGCGTCTCTGCTCTCTCTTTTCTTCTCTCTGCCTTTCTCTTTTCTTCTTGAAGGCTGAAGCTGTTGGCCTGTTGCCGTTTGATTGTTTGAAGAATCAAAGATATAATTTTTGTTTTCAATTAATTTCTACATATTGATTTTGACACATCTCCTAATTATTTATTTTATTTACAAATTAGTAAATTACAATTTACAATAGTATTAGTATCCATTAATTTTAGGCTTTAGTGGCTTTAGTGATCTCAATTATCCTAGGTTCTTGACTTCTTTTATACAAATTAATAACCTGTTATTAATTTTTTTTTGTTAATAATAATAATTTTATATAGGGCCCTGATTTTTGTTAATGTCATAAAATCGCTCGGGCCCCAAAATGTCTAAAGACGGCCCTGTGTCTACTCACCAAGTGACACCTCAGTTGCCATGTATGTTGGGATGGAAATTGTGGGATTGTAGGTGAGATGAAAACATATGTTATGGTCCAATCCAATGAAAAATGAATAAGTGTATAAAAAATATATATTTCAAAATATATATATATATATAGGAATTAAATGAATAATACCCCATATATAAATGCGTGCATAGTTGCTATCATCGGCCGAACCAGATGTGAATTGAAATAAATGAATGCATGTTGACGGTATACATTGTAATTTTAAAACAGTGTCAGTACACCTAAGTGAGGTAAAAAGTGAGATTTCCATAAAAGATAAGTACCATACTGTAATTCTTTAAATTTGGACAAAGTAATGTTACTCTGTCTCTTTTGCAATGATCCTCTGTTTATTAACATTTTATACCTGAAGACCTAAAAGATCGAGGCTTCAAGATATATATTGATCATTGGGAACTGACCAACCCAAGCACAAACAAGAATTATTCAAAGCTGAGAAAGGAGGTTCAACATGACTGGGCGTGGCCTACACATTGCTAACAATGGTTTAGCTTTAGGCATAGTAAGCCCAGTGCCTTCACTCATGTCCACCATCTCTTCACCCACTCTCTTCCAATCAAAGCATTGAATTACTGATCCCAAAGCCAACCCAACCATCTTCATTGCCAATCCCTCCCCAGGACACCCTCTTCTTCCTGCTCCAAATGGCAATAACTTGTACTCATTGTCCCTTTCACCTTCCATCATTTCTTTGAACCTCTCTGGCTTGAATTTTGAGGGCTCTTCCCATAACTTAGGATCATTTTGTATGGCCCACATGTTCACCAATAACATCGTGCCACGGGGGACTTTGTAACCTCCTATAGTGCACTCCTCTGATGACTCATGTGGTGCTAGTACTGGATCAGCTGGGTACATCCTGAGTGTCTCTTTGATGATTCCTTGGAGATATGGAAGTTTGGAGAGATCAGATTCCTCAATTAGTCTGTTTTGCCCAATAATGATGTCGATTTCTAATTGAGCATGTAAAAGAGTCTTAGGACTGTTTAGTAAATTCGATAGTGCCCACTCCATAGTTCCAGCTGAAGTGTCACTCCCTGCTGATAACATGACCTGGAAACAATATCAAGCAGATATTGATTCATTTGTGCATTGAGAAATTAAGTTATAAGATGGATAGAGAGATGAAGAGAGAGGGTCGTTTAATTACTTGCATCATGCCTCTGATAATGTCATCTGTGTAGTATTCAGGCTCGGTTTCTTGCAGCGATAATAGCACATCGATCATAGTCCTACTCTGGTCTTTAGAAGCAGAATCAATCCTGATTTGTCTATGTTCATCAATCAAATCCTGCATGAACTTGTCTCGCTTCCCCTGCAATGTCACTAGCTTTGTTTCAGTTTTGTCCAACCCAGCCCACTTCAAAACTGGCAAAAAATCACCAATGTTTGTAGCCCCACTCAAGCGAAAGGTCTCTGTCACGATTTCTTTGAAATTTTTTGCTTCCTCCAATTCTGAAATATTGTCTCCGTAATATCGTTTCCCAGCAATCATCCTCATCATGACATCTAGTGTCAGCTCGAAAAACATGGATTTCATGTCCACGATCTGACATTGATCATCACCAGGTCCACCACCCTTCGACCCTCGAAATAGCCTTTGACACAATAACCTGACCTCATCAACACGGATGTTATAGAACATGCGTAGGCGATTAGATGACAGGATTTCAAGGGAAGCTATGCGCCTCAAGTTGCGCCAATGGTGACCATATGAGGCCCAAACTAGGGAAGTGTAGTTATAACCAAGGTATTTTCCCGCAAGAAGGCGAGGGCGATTGGCAAAAATGATGTCTTTTTCAGTGAAGCATTCCTCTGCCGCTGATGGGGAAGATAAGAGAAGGACAGGACGAGAACCAAACCTGAGGAATACAATCGGACCATATTGGTTGGATAGTTTGGCCAGAGTACGATGAAGTGGTTTCTTTAAGAGATAGAGGTGGCCTATAATGGGTAGCGAAAGAGCAGGGCTCGGTGGGAGGTTTCTGTTAACTCCAAGGAAGTATTTGGCAAGGTAATATAAGAAAGTAAATACAAGGAGGCACTGCCAGAATGAAGTCTCCATGGAGAATTTTGATGACACCAACTAACTGTGAACTGATTCCATCAACAATATAATTTATTTATAAGCGGAGAGAGAGAGAGAGAGAGAGAGAGAGAGAGAGAGAGAGAATTTTTAGTTTGTTCAGTTGATTGATTCTTATTGTGCATTCACATGTTTGTCCGCTTTGAGAAAAATGTAATTTTCCGACTTGTGAATCCATCCAAATCACATACGGACAAGCTGCAGATCATTCAAATTAATAACCCCAAGAGGGTATCAAATATGTGACCTTCTCTATGTTTGTCTCTGTATTAAGTATTTGTATCTTTCATTAATTGATGAATTTGTCGAACTATTGTGGTTTTTGATTTACTAGTGCTCTTTTTTATGATCAAAATGGTCCAATGATTTTTGAAGTTCTAGAATTTGTAGAACAGAAAGCAGAAGAGCTTAGTAGTGTCGTGACAGTATGCAAAGAAATGGCATCATATCATGCTTAGCCGCTCGACAACAAGTAACAATTTCTGTGGAAGCGAAGTGACTGAAAATTAATTTAGAAAATGTAAAGCACAATGAGCAATTTACAATATTCTCTGAGAACAAACTGGTGACAAAGATGAACAAACCAGTTTCATGAATACATTTCTCAAGTAGTAAACATCTCTGATTATAGAAACTTTAGCTTACTCTTTTGCTGTCAAGATAAATAATTTATGTGGTACATTAAAAAGCTAAGCTGTGGATTCAAGTGAAAATGAAGGTCTCATCCTCTCCAGGGAAAAAAAAAATCCTAACTATCTCTGCAAACCTCAAATTTCTTCTCAAACGCAATCACACAAAATTCCGATCACATTTCTAAGAGGTAAACAGTCTTCTCACTTTGTGAACAAGCCTCCTACATATTGGGCACATCTTGCTTTCCCCCTCCATAATCCTGCAAAATAAATCCTGAATTTGATAAAATCTCGGACAAAATTTGTATAAATAGAGAACATATATGTATGAGGTTTTTACCTTTTAGCACAGTCGTGGCAGGTTGCGCAATGGCCACATGGAACGAAAAAGCAGTTGCGTTGATCATCATAACAAATTACACATAATTTGGCATCATACAAATCCTCTGAAGAACAAGATGATCCTGTATCACCATCATCTTCTTCATTTGTGCCATACGTGAACCGGACTGCCTTGTCAGGTATTATAGGATCAGTCTCAGTTGCTTCCCTTGGTTGGGGTGGATCAATTATGGTAGTACTCTCACCATCACATGCTCCAAGGTATTTCAATGCCAGAAAAATAACAATGACAATGAATCCTACAAACAACAATACACTATCAGCCTATGATATTGTCAAAAGATAGAAGCATCAACCAACAAAAGTTTTTTTTGGTTGTCTGGTGGTATATCATACCTAAAACCGAAATGTAAGTAATCACACGCGCCATGAACGATAGCTCAATGTACCATCCATCCATATCCCCCTGCAGTTAAGTTATTGATTAAGCTGAGTCTCTAGGGAAGTTGTTGATTAGTCCAATAAATTAAGGGGTTTGAAATAATGGAGGTCTTACATTGTTAGGAGTAGTTAGAATGACATATTGAGTGTTGGGAAACATGAGTCTGAGACGGCATGATCCCTTTGATGTTGAGCACATGTTCTTCGCTTTTGTTAGATCGTATATTTTCGATGTAACGTTTACATTCATTCTCAATATTACGCTTCTAGGATTCATGTTAATCACACCAAAAAAATACCTATCATCTTCCTCTATTGTGTATTCAGCAGCTTCACCTGAAATAATATAACATTATGATTTAAAAAAATTAGAATATTAGTGGTAAGTTGTAATTCTCCATTCTCTACCTATCGATTCTTATCGATATATTTGAATGCTACGTCTTACAATCAACAAAGCGCCTGTAGCTCAGTGGATAGAGCGTCTGTTTCCTAAGCAGAAGGTCATAGGTTCGACCCCTATCTGGCGCGATTTATTTTCTTAAAAAATTTTATTCTAAAAAAAAAAGGAGAAATTTTTTATAAAATAAAATAAAATAAACCAGTACCGTTGATTGGCTCAGTGGGAGTTTGAGAATCAGAGGAACTTGTCGGCTTCGGCAGCAAAGTCTCAAATTTTCTCTCCCCTGAAGAATTTTTTTTTACATTTGTCATATAATAAATTCTAATTAAGTTCCAAGTCATATGGACTCAATGAGACAATTTTTTTTTTTTTTTTGTTAAAAATGTTAATAAACCACACAAACCTTTAATTATAATCCACTGGAGTTGCTTTAATCTGCTAGCCTGATTTTCCCATCCCATTTGAATTCTGGAACCTTTGTTCAACCACAAAGAAAATCCCTGAAAACATTCACCAAAACTTCAAAATTTAAAATAATTCTTCCAACTGTTGGGGAGGCAATGAATAAGCCGTAAATTTTATAGGAATTTTGAATTATTTTTGAAAATTTTATATATATATAAAGTTGGAAATGTTACCTTGCGACTGTAAGATCGAACAACCAGAAAATTAGACACATTCCAATTTGTTTCTTCACTCAATTGAGGCTTCTCAGAGAAGCCATAAAGAAAAACCCCTTTGTTGTCATCGTCTCTGACTTCAACTTGCTCCACAAAAACAGAACTTGCTGTCATCAATCTTGATGAACTGGGTCCAAGCACCATCCGGAAATCCCCATAATACCCATATCGTAGACTCACAGAAACTGCAAAAAGAAAAATAAAATAAAATATAAAATTCTCGTTTCAGATAGATTGATCAATTCAAGAGAAAATGTAACAAAAGATGCAAAATTACATGCCACATATCCATAGAGTCAAAGGAGGAATCAAGCGTGCCCAAGTCTCCCGCCACCGCGGAGGATGGCTACTGAGAGAAGGAGGAGCCAAGACTGGCCTGAACATGGCTTCTACTATTATGAGATTGAGTGAAACGATTGTTGAAGAAGAATTTGAAGATGGGAAAATTCTGGAGAGATGACTAGTAGGTCTGGGTTGAGACGTTGAGTGATACCATAAAATTCACATCCAACTAACAATTTGTCTACTTCTAGAAGTCATTGGCGGGGTATTGAATGTTTTTGTAGAACGTTAGGTGACACTGGTCTTTCAACGATTGAAAGCTATAGGCTATAACCTAACAGGCCCAACTCAAAATATAAATCTAGGCCCAGATGGTTTCACAACAACATTTGAGTGAATCTGGGCCTGATATTTGAAGCCCGAGGCCGAGAGTCCAGGATCCGGGATAATAATGAAGATCAACAAGAGGAACATTTCAGTTTCACTTGCAAAGCTGCCTTGTGCCCTCACAACTCACAAGTCACAAATTCACAAAGAAGATTCCTTTTGGAGGTAGTTTGGTTCTGCAAAGCTTAATAAGCATGAAAGTTTCAACCAGATCCTATTACCGATTTTATTATTATTATTATTTGAATCTTTTGATTCATGGTCTGTCCCCTTCTTCTAACGCCTAATGTTATAACAAAAAATGAACACTTCAAAGTACTTTTTACTTTCCGGTTGAAGACCTCCTTTCCTTGTTTTTAAGGGAATTATTTATAAAGTTTATGTGTGTGTTGCGTGTATGTGCGTTGTACGTATTATTATGTATTATGTCCTTTGAGTGTGTATATTCTGCTGAATGTGGTCAAATATGGGTCCAATACCTATGATTGAACAGGATCACAAAATCATAACGTAAGTGGTGGAGCCCTATGTTTGAACAGGATCAAAGAATCTCAATGAAAGTGGCAGAGTCCTACATTTGAACATGATCAAGTATGAGCGAGGAGCTGTGACATCTCTGCCTTGAGAAAACAAGGTTCAAGAGAAGAGGGTGTCAAATGTGACAAGGAGTGAGCAGAATTAGAAAACCAAAAACAAGTGACTCATAGCATTTGATAGCTTCCATGGCATCAACCTCCCCTGATGCCCAAGCTGTTTACAAAATACAAACAAGTATGTTTGTTCCGATAAATATGTTCCTATAATTTTACTCACAAAATACAATCAAATATGTCTGGACTCAAGAGGCAATTGGGAAAAAAATTAATAAAATCAGATTAATTGTGTAAAATAATGACCGTGGGTATGACAGGTGAGGTTGTAGTGGTTGCGGTGGATCCAAGTGGTGGATCAGTTATGGGTGCAGTATTAGGCGGTGGAGTGGGGCACAAAGGTGGATGTAATTCGGTGGATGTGGGCTGATCGGGACAGGCCAGCTGTGGAGGGAAAGGTTGAGCAGGGGAGGACACGGGGATGTGGATTGTATCATGTGGAGTTGTTTCAAGTGGAAGATGAGAAGAGATATTGGTGGCATCATGGACCAGCTGTTGATCGGATCTGACCCCAGGTGGAGTTGACGGAAACCAGGCAGAAAAATTGGGAGGAATGTGGGAAGACACATGGGTGACATCGTGGGTGAACGGAAATTCCGTTTCGACAAAAATCACATGACGGGAAACGTAGACTCTATTGGTGAGGCGATCTAGACATAGAAACGCATTATGGTCGGTGGAGTAACCTACAAAGACACAAGGTTTCGAGCGGGGTTGAAGTTTGTGGGAGATATATGGCCGTAGCCAAGGGTAGCAAAGACAACCAAATACACGGAGCTTCCGGTAGTTTGGGTCTCTGGCAAAGAGGAGATGATATGGGGAGTGATTGTTGAGAACCGGGGTGGGCATGCGATTTATCAGATAAACCGCTGCTCGAAAGGCTAAAGACCAGTATTTGACAGGTACCGACGCATGGTGAAGCAGGGTTAGAGCCGTTTCCACCACATGCCTATGTTTACGTTCAGCTGTGCCTACGTGCTCAGGTGTGTGAGGAGGAGATTTAAGATGTTGAATTCCCATATTATTCAGCTCAATGCCAAGTGCATGAGCTTCCCCACTACCATCTGAATACACCGTTTTAATTTTGGTATTAAAAAAATTCTCGACTAATGTTTTAAACCTCTTAAAGACGTGGGGAACCTCAGATTTGTGTTTAAGTGGGTATAGCCAAGTGTACTTAGAGAAGTAGTCTACAAAGATAACATAGTAACGAAAATTATCAAAAGATGAGATATGAGCTGGACCCCAAACGTCAGTAAATAAAATTTCGAATGGTTTATTACTGGTCAGAGATGATTTACCAAATGGTAATCTATGACTTTTATTACAATGGCAAGCAGAACATGAAGAAAATGAAGACCTAGACTTGGTAACTGGAAGATTGTGAGACTGGATAAGCCGTTGAAGAGCTTGTGCGGAAGGATGGCCTAGACGACAGTGCCACTCATGCTGAGAGGTGACCGGGTTGACAGACGCGGAGTGTAAGCAGACTTTAGACGTTGGTTGACGCAGGTGACTGGACGATGGCCAGACATAAAGATTTTCTTTATTCTGGCCGCGGACCAAGGATGCCCCTGTGGTCAGATCCTTCACAAGAAAATGGTCAGGGAAAAATTCAATCGATGCATGATTATGAGTACAGAATTGAGATACAGAGACTAGATTGTGGGAAATTTTTGGGGAACACAACACATGTTTCAGGCGAAAAGATTGATCAGAATTATGCAATAATGTAGAGCCAATATGAGTGATAGGAATTGATTTACCGTCACCAAGTATAATATCCTCTGGACCACCATATTCAGAGTGGAGCGACAGATTTTGAAGATCCGAAGTCATGTGGTGGGAGGCCCCTGAGTCAAGTATCCAATTGTTGGCGTTGCGAGAGCTAGATTGATCAGATGTCATGTGGTTAGCCTGAGGCCAAGTTGGAGCTGTTGGATTATATCGGGAGCGGCAAGTGCGGGCTGTGTGCCCAAATTTGTCACAAAGTTGACATATGGGACGAGATGAGCCTTGAGAATTAGGAGGACGCCACTGTTGACTTTGGTGAGCTGCATGAGGTTGATTGTGAGTTCGGTAGTTGTTGTGGTGAGTGGAATTGGTGCCACGGTTATTGCTTGAGTGCTGTCCAGATGGTGATGAATAACTTGAGGAATTTTGTGAGCCAAATTGGTGGTGTTGGCCGGTAGGAGAAGAAGAATTGCCATGCTGTCCACGGCCTCGACGATTGAATGATCTTTGATTGAATTGGGCAGTAATTTGTGTGCCGGATTTCTTAGAATCTTCCCGGCGAAGGTATGCTTCATGGTCTAGTAATTTGTCATACAATTCTTCAAAGGAGATTGGTGTATCTCGGGCACGAACGGCTGAAGCAAGAGGCATGTAGGCCGAACTTAATCCATTCAATGTGTGTATTACGAGTGCACCGTCATCAACTGAATGACCAATCAATTCAAGGTTATCAATGATGGATTTGATTCCCAGCATATAATCCGCTACGGATTTGTCTTCCAGGCTGACATTCGTTAAGGAGTCAAGAAGGCCAAGTTTGCGAGTATTGGACCGGTTTGCATATGTAGCTTCAAGTTTCGACCATGCTTGAGCAGAGGTGGTGGATCGAGTGACAATAGATTGAGCTGCACCCAGACAGGAGACTTGTATGGCATGAAGTAGAAGGCGATCTTGGCGAAGCCAAATCTGACGAGCAGGATTGGTAGCGACTTGGTCAGGTTCTTGACCATTGGTGGTGTCAGTTGAGACTGAGATAGAGACAGAGGGACACGGCGTGGTGCCGTCAAGATATCCCATGAGATCATAACCAAAGAGTAGATTTTCGAATTGAGATTTCCATGCAGCATAATTATCACCTTTCGATAACTTGATAGGGACTTGAGTAGAGTTGATAGCAATGAGAGACGGAGACTGATAGGTGTTATTATTTGTTGTTCCTGTTAGAGTAACCTGAGGGGCAGAGGTAGAGGAGGAGGCAACGGTTGGGTTGGAAGTAGTCATATTGATTTACGGCTGTGTGCAGATTTAGAGAACAGAAATATGATAGAAGAAAAGAAAATTTAGAGTTGTAGGATCTTAAGCTAATTCTTTAGCTGTGCTCTGATACCATAATAAAATCAGATTAATTGTGTAAAATAATGACCTTGACGTTGCATTGATAGATGGTGCTACTTATACAAATTACAGTAGAGTTTGCGTGAATGTAAAATTGATACAGCTAAGATATAAAGTCCTAAATATACACATACAACTAAGATATAAAGTCCTAATTATACACGGTAACAGCTGTTGTTAGTTCTAGTTGTTATCATGTGAATCTCTATCTCTAATAAAAATATGTTAAAAGTGAGTTCATATTTGTAATTTAATTTGGTGTAATTAGTTCAGGATAATAAGTTATTTTAGTGAGACATTTCTAAAAGATCATAAGTTGTTTTATATAACAAAATTTTCACCATCTATAAGACATGCTTGACCTTCTCAATTTTCAATTAATTAGAAAATATATATATTTATCCTTTATAATTTCATAGAATTCTCAAGTCCTTATTTTAAGGGATTGATAAGGGTATCGATGTCACGTAATTACCTCCACATCAATTCAACTGAAATAGGTAATACACACGGATAAGAGGATCAATGCGTTTTTTTTTTCCCTTTATTTCTATTAATTTATACATGGATAACTATAATAATGAATGAAAAATATATATATATCAATAGAAACAATTATTTAATTAATTTATATATGTTATGATTAATATGTCCAATTAATGTTTTTTTTTTTCTTTCTCTCTATTCATTTTATATATCGATAATTATAATAATATCATCAATGATAATGAAAAAAATCAAAAGAAAAAAATATTTAATTAATTTTTATATTTTAATGAAAATTTTAGTTGATGTTGCATTATTTATCATCTGAACATGGATTTTTCTATATGTAATCAATTAATCATAGCTCCTTGTTTCTTTCGGTGCGGGTAATCCTTCATACCCGGTTGAGCATACAGATAAGGCCCGGTCCAGAGTCCAGACCATTTGATATTTTAGGCTGATAAAGGTGTCAAAACGAGTCAGGCCCGTATTGTATTTCCTTTTGGCCCAACTGGACTTGCTGACCAGGTCGGGCCAGACTTTGAATATTTTGTTGGATTCTGAAATTTCTCTTGTGATGGCTACATTAATACTAGTTTAATTTTTCCCTTACGAATATTTCAAAATTAATCTTCTATAAAAATATTGAGCCTCTTGGGGCATATCTCAGCCGATAGATGGACGAGTTTGGGGTTTGGGTAAATGACTCCCAAGTCAACGGTTCGAATCCTACCAATGACAAAAGCTTCAAAAAAATACTTGGTTTAGATAGGTGAATAGATAGATACCATAAATATATATATATATATATGTGTGTTTAACCACGTCCATACATAGTAGTTTTTATGTTTTCAATCGCATTTCAAAAATAAAAAAATCGATGTGCATCATAAAAAATAATAAGGATTATGTTGTCGATGTCACCCAAAAAAGTCATGGTTAGGGTAGGGGTGGCAACGGGTCAAGTTTTGTCAAACCCAAACCCATGAAACTTTTTTTTTATTTTTTATTTTTATAGTATTTATCTATCCACATATTTATATCATATTTTTTAAAAAAGTTTTTTTACTATCGGTGCCTTAAGCTCGACCATCTATCGCCTGCGCTAGTCCATTTTTATAGTTGAATCTGATAATGAACTCGAATAATTTCATGGGTTTGAGTTTCAACCCTTTTGTTTTGATGAAACCCCGAATCTGCCCATGAACCCACGAAATTATTTGGGTTCAAGTATTGATCAACGAACCTGTGAACCCAAAACGACTTCGTGTTTTAATGTGGAACAAGTCTAAATAGTTACCCATGGAGTTTAGTTGCATCACTGCTTTTCTGACAATTACACATAAACTGCTCTCTCTCTATTTGCTCCTCCTATTTGACTTGGTTGCAGTTTTTGAAATAGCCTCCCATGTTAATTAGTCAATATATCCTTCACAAAAGTTCATCAAGCTCATGAAATTAAGATACCAGAAAAGACCACCTCTATACTTTTGCTCAATCTTATTGAAATTTCTGTTGAGACTAGTAGAAATGTCTTATAATTCTGTTGTGTACTTGCTATGTTTAGTCTTTTTTCTGTCCTCTCATTGTTCATTCTGTTTTGTGAATACAGCTGATCTAAGCATTGTAACTGATATGGAAGCATTGCTTTCATTTAAATCTCTGGTAAGCACTGACCCTTCCGATCTTCTTTTTTCGTGGAACAACAGCAACTCCAATCCCTGTAATTGGACTGGTGTTTACTGTGATGAAGTTGCACAAAGAGTCACTCGTCTTGATTTGTCAGGCTTCCGATTGGCAGGTTATATAAGCCCGTATATCGGCAATCTTTCGTTCCTTGGCTTTCTTCAACTGCAAGAAAACCACTTAACAGGAATCATTCCTGATCAAATTGGTGATCTTTCTAGTTTAGTGGCTTTGAATTTGAGCTCTAATAGCATCAGAGGTACAATACCATTAAACATAACCTTGTGCTTAAATCTCAGGATCCTTGACTTGACAGGAAATAAAATCTCAGGAGCAATTCCTGAAGGACTCAACCATCTGTTGAATCTTGAGAGTCTGAAATTAGGTCAAAACCAACTCTCAGGTAAGATTCCAACATCCATTTCAAACCTCACCTCTCTCCTTACTCTAAATCTAGCCACCAATGAACTTGTTGGTATGATTCCTGGCGATTTGGGTCGTCTTCAAAATCTAAGATTTCTTGATCTTAGCATCAATCATCTCACAGGCACTGTGCCTCTTTCTTTGTACAACATTTCTTCTTTGATCTACTTTGCTGTAGCTTCAAATCAACTCTGGGGTGAAATACCAAGTGATGTTGGAGAAAAGCTCCCAAATCTTCTGAACTTCAATTTCTGCATTAACAATTTCACTGGTTCAATTCCAGGCTCTCTGCATAATTTGACCAACATACAAAGCATTCGTTTGGCACATAACGATTTAAGTGGATCAGTGCCGCCAGGACTAGAAAACCTCGTAGAATTACTTATGTATAATGTTGGGTTCAATCAGATTTTAAGTTCGGGTAATGAGGGCCTCGAGTTCATAACTTCTTTGACAAACAATACTCGTCTTCGTTTCCTTGCCATTGGTGACAATCTTCTGGAAGGTGTAATTCCAGACTCCATTGGCAATCTCTCCAATTATCTCACAAATTTGTACATGGGAGGGAATTACATTTATGGAAGAATACCTGCCTCAATCAGTCATCTTAACAGCTTGGCTTTGCTAAACTTGAGCTATAATTACCTTTCCGGTGATATTCCTCCAGAAATTGGCCAGCTTGTGGAGATGCAAGAGTTGTATTTGGCTGCAAATAAGATCACTGGAAGCATCCCCAACTCCCTTGGTAATCTCCGAAAACTGAGTGTCATCGATTTATCTGCTAATAATCTAGTTGGAAGAATACCTACAACATTTGTTGGCTTTCAGAAACTGCTCTGGATGGATCTATCTGACAATAGGCTCAATGCGAGCATACCAAAAGAAGTTTTCAGCCTCTCCAGTTTGACTACTCTTTTGAATCTCTCCAATAACTTACTAAGTGGACCATTGCCTCAAGAAATAGAGGCACTGGAAAGTGTTGTTGTTATTGACCTCTCGAACAATAACTTGCGCGGAAGCATTCCTTATGTAATTGGAAATTGCAGGAGTTTGGAGGAATTATTTATGGCAAATAATACGTTCTCAGGCTTCATACCAGATACTGTAGGAAAACTGAAGGGCTTGGCCATTCTTGACCTCTCCTTGAACCAACTTTCGGGAACAATACCGAGGAGTCTCCAAAACCTGCATGCCCTGCAATTGTTGAACCTCTCTTTCAATAACCTGGAAGGCCTTGTTCCCACTGAAGGGATTTTTAAAAATCTTTCCAGAGCTAATGTCGAAGGAAACTCGAAACTTTGCTTGAATCTTCCATGTGATGGTAAAGGAGGTAACAAGAGACGTTCTACTTCAGTTTACATTTTTGTCCCAATCACCATTGCAATTGTTGTATGCTCATTACTTGGATTGTCATTATGTGTTATGAAAAAAAAATCAAAAATCCTGCCAACACCAGGTACGGCAAAAACCATGCCAACATCAGGTTTGCTTAAAGTGCAGCATAGAACAATTTCTTATGATGAACTTCGTGTAGCAACTGGGACTTTTAGCCCGAAAAACCTGATTGGGAGTGGGAGTTTTGGGTCAGTTTACAAGGGCTGTCTCAGAGACGGGACTGCAGTGGCTGTTAAGGTGCTTGACATGGATAGAGATAGATCCTGGAATAGTTTTTCTGCAGAATGTGAGGCTTTGAAGAATGTGAGGCACCGAAACATTGTTAAATTGATCACATCATGCTCAAGTATAGATCACAAGGGTGTGGAATTTCTTGCTCTTGTTTACGAGTTCACGAGTAACGGGAGCTTGGATGACTGGATTGACAGAAGGAGAAGGCACTCAACAGGAGAGCCATTTGGTTTTATGGAAAGACTGAATGTTGCAATTGATGTTGCATCAGCTGTGGACTACTTGCACCATGACTGCAAAAATCCTGTGGTACACTGTGATTTAAAACCAAGTAATGTGCTTTTGCATTATAACATGACAGCAAAAGTTGGGGATTTTGGATTGGCCAGATTTTTGATTGACAGAGCTGGTGGAGTAGAATCAATTACATGTACTAATGGCCTCAAGGGTTCTATAGGTTATATACCTCCAGGTTAGCAATTGTACATGTGAATTGAAATTAACATTATTGATGATAATTTGATTGACAGTTTGATGAATATATTGCAGAATATGGTCAGGGAGTGAAACCATCAACATCTGGAGATGCATACAGCTATGGAGTGATGTTGTTAGAGCTATTCACGGGGAAGAGCCCAACCAGTCAGGATTTTAATGGAGAAATGAACTTGATTAAATGGGTCCAATCTGCTTTTCCTACAAATACAGAACAAGTACTAGACACAGAGATCTTACAACCTTTGATGTGCCAAAAAATGTCCATAAACCCAGGAAAACAACTTGAATGTTTGATCTCTGCTATTGGTGTTGGGCTATCTTGCACTGTTGATTCTCAGGTTGAGAGGATTAGCATGAGAGAAGCTCTTCATAAGCTGAAAATGGTCAGAGACACCCTTGTCAAACCAACTCTTATTAGTTTGTAATTTGACTGTGAGCATGGTTGGCTACTTGGCTCACTTGAGTTCCTGTGTGTTGTTGTAATTTTTTTTGTCTTATAATATGTTTAACGTGTAATGTAATCTTGATGAGTTCCAGAAAAAATGGTGATTATATTAATAAAAAAAGATAGTAGTACAAAAGAGTGAGAGAAAATTTAATATAATTTAAGTGTAAGTAAAGGCGGAAAATAATCCGCCTATGATTTTAGTCAAATGCCCTAAACTTATGAAAATTTAAAAAAATATTGAAATAATGAAAATTTTTTAAAAAAATTGAAATCCCTCGGATGCCTTTATTTGTCGTTTGAATCAGATAACAAATTTGCCAAACTAGATTTAAAAGGTTTATTAAAGTCACACTCAAAAAAAAGTTTATTAAAGTCAACTTCCCTCCTTATCAGTGATAGATTGATTTTTGTCACCAGGACTCATTGGCCTAGTGGGAGGAGACATAGAAAAAAATAATAATAACAAAAAAAAAAAGATTGATTTTTGTCTTCTTCTTTTTTTCTTATAATATCTCGTTATCTGGACTAGTTATTTTTTCTTTTAAACTTTTGCCATGATAGATTGATTTTTCTCATTTTTGTTTTATAACTTGATCAAATTTATGATTTTAGTGAGTTAAAACTCAATTTCATAACTCTAATCGCACATTGAATGAATGAATCAGGTTTAGCCGAATCTGATTGTTTCGATTTGAATCTGAAACCGTAAAATTGGATTATATCTATTTGTAATAGTTGTTAGGAAATATCAATTTTGTCATTTATTTTTTTTTTGTTTATAACTTGATCAAGCGTGTTATTAGTCGAATTAAAATTTTGTTTCTCAACTGCATGCTAATTGGTCAAACCCAAATTTTAGTGAATTCAGTCATTTGGTTTGAATCTAAAACTGTCAAAACCATGAAATTGAGTTATATTTGTAATAATTGATATCAATTATTCATTTTATCATTTTTACTAATTATAACTTGATTAAATATGTGTAGAGTTAAACCCATTTTTGTAACTCGACCATACGCTGACTAACCAAACCCAAGTTTCGATGAATCTAGTCATTTTAGTTTGAAACCAAAACCTTGAAAATTGGGTTACATTTGTAATAACTTTTAATAGTTATTGATTTTATCAGTTTAGTTGTTTATAACTTATAAAACTTGTGTTTTTAGTAGATTACAAACTAAATTTCACAACCTAACTGTTGATTAATTAAAAAAAGAGATGCTCTAAAGAACGCTTGTAACTCTAATAGACCTGAGTCCTGGAGAGTGATTGCTGGCCTTGAGGAACGTTTGAACGAAGCACTGAATACAAAGGAACGATACTGGAAACAAAGAGTGCGTGTGGACTGATTGAAGGAGGGTGATCGAAATACTAGCTTTTTCCACTCAAAAGCTTCGGCGAGGAGAGCTCGTTACAGAATCAATGGTCTTCTGGATGATAGTGGCAATTGGAAACAGACAAAAGCAGATGTTGAAGGAGAAATTGGTCAGTATTTTTCTACTATTTACCTCTCTATCTATCCAAGCCAATATGATCTAGAGACTGTGTTGAATGGGATCGAGCCAAATCTGGATCCTCATATCTCTCATTTTCTGGATGCCAAGTTTACTGGGGATGAGATTCGTAGGGCAGTTTTTGAGATGAAACCGTTGAAGGCGCTAGGAAAGGATGGACTCCTTGCTTTTTTCTACCAAAAATTTTGGGAGTCTATAGGGGCTAGTGTGACTACTGCTTGTTTAAGGGTGCTGAATAAAGGTGACTCTTTTGATGGAATGAATGATACTATGATTACTTTGATCCCAAGAGTGGTGAACCAGAGTGGGTGTCCAATTTTCGGCCCATAAGTCTCTGCAATGTCCTATATAAAATTATCACTAAAACCATCAACAACAAATTACGTAATGCTCTCGGTGGGGTGATTGCTGAAAATCAGTGTGCCTTCATTCCCGGTAGGTTCATTTCAAATAATACTATTGTGGGTTTCGAGTGTCTTCACAGGCTAAAACAGAGAAAAAGAAAAAGGGGATTCATGGCAATCAAATTGAATATGTCGAAAGCTTACGATAAGGTTGAGTAGGTGTTTATTGAAAAAATGATGAAGAAGTTGGGTTTTTCTAATACCTGGATTGATTTGATTATGAGATGTGTTAGTTCTGTTAAGTACTCATTTATGCTCAATGGTGAAGTGTGTGGTAATATTCATCCAACTAGAGGGTTAAGTCAAGGGGACCCTCTGTCCCCGTACCTGTTCTTAATCTTCGCTGAAGGGTTGTCACAATTAATTAATACTGCTCAATTTAAAGGGGGGTTGATGGGTTTCAAGTGTAGTAGAGGGGGTCCCCCAATATCACACTTATTCTTCGTTGATGATAGCATCATTTTTGCCAAGGCGAACAAGTCAAATTGTAGAAGTGTTAGGAGGATCCTTGATGACTACGCTAGAGCTTCGGGTCAGAAGGTGAACTTCAATAAATCGACTTTGTGTACCAGCCCTTCCATCTCGATTCAGGAGGGAGATAGATTAGCTGAAATTGTTGGAGTAAATAGAGTTGAGTGTCATGGAAAGTACCTGGGGCTACTCTGTTTCATTGGTAGAAGTAAGAAAAAGCTCTTCTCAAGTATCATGGATCGAATTTGAAATATTAAAGGATGGGGGGAAAAACTGTTATCAATGGGAGGTAAAGAAATTCTCATCAGAGCTGTAATTCAAGCTGTCCCAAATTATGTCATATCTCTCTTCCGCCTCCCAAAAAGTCTGATATCGGAGATTAATAGATTATATGCTCGGTTTTGGTGGGGCAGTTCGAAAAACAAGAAAAGGATGCATTGGTGCATGTGGGCTCGTATGTGTAGGCCTAAGATCAATGAGGTTTGGGATTTCGAGATATAGAAACGTTTAATAGGGCGTTGTTAGCCGAACAGTGTTGGAGAATCCTAAAAAACCCAGATTCCTTGGCTACCAGAGTTTTAAAGGGGTGTTACTTTAGGGATGGCAATTTTTTGAAAGCTACTAAAAAGCCTACAGCTTCATATGTCTGGAATAGTTTAATGTGGGGGAAAGGAGTCTTGGATGAAGCTTTAAGATGGAGAGTCGGTCATGGGAGATCTATAAGCATCTACAATGATAAATGGGTGCCAAGACCATCAACTTTCAAAATTATCTCCTCTCTTGTGCTTGGTGATAATGTTATTGTTGATTGCCTGTTATCAGCATATGGGGATGGGATTTACAATGTTTGAAGCAAAACTTCTTACAGGTCGATGTTGACATTATCCTCCAAATTCCAATTGGTGCAGGAAGCACTGAGGACATTCTTATTTGGCACTATGATGATAGCGGTCGATACACGGTCAAGAGTGGATACATGGTGGGACCTTTGGAGAGTGTGGTTTCATCAAAATTCCATCCTTCATGGGTCCATAAATCAGCTTCACGAGGACATTGTTGAGTGGAGTAAATGTTATATTGCTGATTACAGTGCTAGCAGTCCTAATGGTAGTAAGAATAAGGGTAGGGGGGCTGAGGTAAAAAAATTAGGAGACCTCCTGACGTTGGCATGTACAAGGTTAATTGTGATGCAGCTATGGACACAATTGAGGGGTGTATTGGCATTGGGGCTGTCATTCGGGATGCTATGGGTTAGGTCCTGGCTTCATGTGCTTAAGTGATTGAGGCTCGTTTTGATGCTAAGGCTGTGGAGTTGATTACGATTGAAATAAGTATTAATTTTAGCATCGACTGTGGGATTGCCCGTGTGTGTTCGAATCGAATGTTGCCGTGGTGGTCAAATGGGTTAATGAACGAAGTCATCTCAATTTTGATACAAGTGTTATTCTTGCTGATATTATCAAGCTGTTGGATGGTCTAAATGATGTGAAGCTGTGCTATGTCCCGAGATTAGCTAATGAAGCAGCACATGGCCTTGCAAAATTTGCCCAGAGATGTGATGACGACAGGTACTGGATGGAGGAATTTCCTAATTGTATCAATGATATCATAGCTAAAGAGGCCACTGTCTTGGCTTAATTTTAGGAGCCTCGGTTCCTTTTGTTTGTTGTTATGTTTCTTTTCTGGTTTGTTGTTTTGTTCCTGTTGTTTCAAAATAATAATAATAATAATAATAATAATAACATAATTCAAGTTCCAATGAATATAATTAGTTTGGTTTGAAATTGCTGAAACCACAAAAATTAGATTCTTTTGTATTAACTGCTATAAATCATTGATTTCATCATGTTTGATGTTTTATAACTCAACCAAACTTTTGTTTTTAGTTGAGTTAAATCACAGTCTCGTAACTTAACGATATGCTCACTGATCGAACCTAAGTTTCATGGAATTCGATCATTTTGGTTTGAAACTAGATTCATCAAAATTGTTAAAATTGAGTTCTTTTTATAACAAACTGTTAAGGGTAAATACATTGACCTCTCATGAGGTTTGTCATAAATACACTTAGAGAACAAATATACATTTATATACTTAGACTTTTCATACTTTTAGAATTGAACTAATAAAAAGATCAAACTTCCCTTATTTATTAAAATTTAAAAATGAAGATGATATTTAAAAAAAAAATAAAAAAATAGTAAAAGCCAGTAGAAACAAGCTATTGTTATAAAATTTAAAAACATTAAATATAAATTAATTTAAAATGAATATAATTTTAAAAAAATTTAAAAATTATTCATTTTAACAATAGTATAGAAAATTAAATTTATAAATAAAGATAATTTCATTTTTTTTTTCATTGAAAGTATTATATTTAATTAATTTAATGTAATTTTTTAAAAATATATAGATCAACTTTAAGGATAGTGGAGACTTTTTTGTCCAGGCGACGACGGCAGCTGTTAGATCGGCCGATCCTCTTGGTTCCGGCCAGATCTGGTGTGATTCGGCGTGAGTAGTCTTGATCGGTGGTCTTGAAGCTCGTCCGACCCCGTCCTCTTAGTCGGGACACCGCCGGCAACTTCGGCATCCTCCTTCACTGATCTTGGTGTTTGGCTTGGTCGGTTTTTGCTTTGCGGTGACGGGCTTCGGAACTGGTGGGGGTTTGATTGGTATGGTGGTTTGGGGTTTCGATCCGGCATCACCGACGTCTCTGCTTGGTTGGCGGCGTCCTGGTGGGTCTTCTCCGACGGCATGGTCTCTCCTCCGGATCGGTTTCAGCTCGTTTGTTGTGATTTCAGTTAGTTTGGTTTTATGTTTTGGTTGTAATCTCACGTTTGTGTGGGCGTTTTTCTCCCGTTGTGGGACTCTGTTCTGGGCTTGTGCTCAAATAGTTTTATTTGTGGAGTCCTAGTTATGGTTGTAACCTTGCCCTGGATCTGGTTTTCCAGGTTTTCAGGTGCCCTTTCCATAAAAAAAAAAAAAAAAAAGGATAGTGGAGACCTAAGTAGATAAATGCATGCGTTTTCTCAAATTGTATTTATGCAAAAATTGAGGGGAGGTGAGTGTATTTACCCCTAATTGTTAATAATGATTTAAGTCAAATCTTGACAGATCAGAAATTCATAAAACAATCTACTCCCGCCCAACAAGAGATACCGGGAATTAAATGGTTTGATGTAACCCAAAACCAAAAACCAAAAAGTCAAAAACCAAAATTCACTTTGCTTTTGGCATTCAAATAAAAAAAGAAACAAAAAACAAAGCGCCGAAACTCTAATTTTCAAAAGCAAAGAAATGGCGCTTACAGTCTTTCCTCCCTCCTCGACTCCTTCTATTTCACTTATCACACACTACATATTCCTCCTCCCTCTCCATCTCTCAACGCCTCAAACAATCTCTTCTCTCTCTCTCTCTCTTCCAAACCAAACTAGATTTTCCGGCTAAGAGTGAGTGAGATTTTACACTACAATGGCCGACCAAGAGAACTGTGCGAGGCTCACTCGCGCCGCCAAGAAGAGGGCTGCGTCGGTTGCCGCATTAGGAAATGCGGAGGATCAGCCTCTCACCAAGAAGCGAGTTGTCTTGGGGGAGCTCCCCAACTTGTCGAATGCAGTCGTCGTTCCGGTGACTAAGAGTCTGAAAGCTGAGCCTCAGAAGCCCAAAGGTAAAGCCAAGGCCAAACCGAAAGTCAAGAGGGCTTTGGAGCCAAAGAAGAAGACGACGACTGCGAACAAGAAGGAGGATGTTGAAGCCAAGGTCGATGACGACTTCGCACCAGACGATCCGCAGATGTGCGAGCCGTACGTGACAGACATTTACGACTACCTTCGCAATATGGAGGTAAACTATTGATTAATTCTATGTTTCATTGCTTCGATTTTATTTGATTTACGAAATGATGAATAAATTTAGGGTTTTAGGTTTAGTGTATAAACGACCGGTGTTAGGGTTTGTAGCTTAGATTTGGCATTTTATATTGATACAATGATACTGGGATCAAAGTTGGAGATTTTTCTGATCTGGGTTTGATTCTATCTTGATTTTGGCATTAATGGATTGTTTTGAATTTGATATTGAGTACTGGTATATTGGATTTGGACAATTTTTTGATGGAAATTGGAATTAGACTGTTTGGATGGCCTTATAATTAAACCGGTGATGCTTCGATATTCAGGTGGAACCAAAGAGAAGACCTTTACCTGATTACATCGAGAAGGTCCAGAAGGATATAAGTGCAAACATGCGAGGGATTCTGGTGGATTGGTTAGTTGAAGTTTCTGAGGAATACAAGCTTCTTTCGGACTCTTTATATCTCACCATTTCCTATATCGATAGATTCCTCTCTTTGAATGTCATCAATAGGCAGAAACTTCAACTGCTTGGCGTTTCTTCAATGCTTATTGCCTCGTAAGCATCCTAGCTTCTTTAATGTTTCCCATTTTTCTATCTTTTTACCTTTATCGTTACTTATATTCATTTTCTTTGTTATTGTAATAAGTAGAAAGTATGAAGAAATCAACCCTCCAAATGTAGAAGATTTTTGCTACATAACAGATAATACATACACTAAACAAGAGGTAATTTTTTTTTATAAAAAAATTTCATTATATATTTTTTTTATAAATAGTTATCTATGAGTTGTAACTAATTATGTGTATGGGTTGATGTGAAGATGGTGAAGATGGAGGCTGATATACTCAAATCCCTGAAGTTTGAAATGGGCAATCCCACAACAAAGACATTTTTAAGGTAAGAAAACTTGTACCTTTTCTTGTTGATCATATTAGCCAAATTTTCATGCTTCTTGGAGCTGATTATTGTTATTCTTACTTTGTTGGGTGCAGGCGATTAAGCAGGGTAGCACAAGAGGATTACAAAGTGAGTGAAACCCTCTCTCTTTCGTTATTTTATAGATATGCTGAAGGTATGAGTATATTTATTGACTGTTTTATTCTTTGTGTTTTCTACAGACTTCCAGTTTGCAGCTAGAGTTCCTTGGCTACTATCTTGCAGAGTTGAGCTTATTAGATTATAGTTGTGTGAAATTCTTGCCTTCTCTGGTGGCTGCATCTGTTATATATCTAGCAAGATTCATAACACGACCAAAAGTGAATCCTTGGGTAAGAAGTTGATTTTGTATAAGATTTGAAGACTATTTTGATTTATTATTATTCTTATTCTTATCATGTAGAACAATTGTGAACCTATTTATTTATGTTCTGCAGAATCCTACCTTGCAACAATACTCTGGATATAAAGCATCTGATATAAAAGAGTGTGTTCTTATCATACATGACTTGTATTTGAGTAGAAGAGGAGGTGCTTTGCAAGCTGTAAGAGAAAAATACAATCAGCATAAGGTACATATTCTGAATAGTGTATTTGTGGTCATAATGTGGTCATATTTGTTAAATGGAAGCTTATATGTGATATTACTTGCTGGAAACAGTTCAAATGCGTTGCAAACTTGCCTTCTTCACCAGAAATACCTGTGTCTTACTTTGAAGATGTCAAAGAACTAAAGTTAGATTGATAATCAGCAAAGAGATTTGGTTTTGTTGGAAAGGATTGACAGTGATGCAAATGAGTGTTGTAGCCCAGAAGATTGGCTTTTCATTAGCTTTTGCTAATCTCTATTTACAGAATGGAGGCATTCCTTATTTAATTGGAAATTGCAAGAGTTTGGAAGAATTATTTATGGCAAATAATATGTTCTCAGGCTCCATACCAGAAAATGTAAAAGTGAAGGGCTTGACCTTTCCTTGAACCAACTTTCGGGCACCATACCAAGCAGTCTCCAAAGCCTTCAATTGTTGAACCTCTCTTTCCATAACCTGGAAGGCCCTGTTCCCATTGAATGGATTTTTGAAAATCTTTCCAGATTTAACGTCGAAGGAAACTCGGAGCTTTGCTTGTGATGATAAAGGAGGTAACAAGAGACGTTCTACTTCAGTTTACATTTTTGTCCCAATCGCCATTGCAATTGCTGTATGCCAACAACAGGTTTGCTAAGAGCACTGCAGCATAAAACAATTTCATATGATGAACTTCATGTAGCAACTGGGACTTTTAGCCAAAAAAACTTGATTGGGAATGGGAGTTTTGGGTCAGTTAACAAAGGATGTCCCTGAGAAGAGACTGGTGGCAGTTAAGGTGCTTGACATGCAGAGAGATAGATCTTGGAATAATTTTTCTGTGGAATGGAGGCTTTGAGGAACGTGAGGCACCGGAATCTTGTTAAATTGATCACATCATGCTCAAACATAGACTGTAAGGGTGTGGAATGAACTTAATTAAATGGGACCAATCTGCTTTTCCTACACATACAGAACAAGTACTAGACACAGAGCTCCTACTGCCATTGATGTGCCAAACCATGTCCATAAACCCAGAAAAACAACTTGAATGTTTGATCTCTGTTATCGGTGTTGGGCTAGCTTGCACTGTTGATTCTCAGGGTTGGCGGATTAGCATGAGAGAAGCTCTTCATAAGCAGAAATTGGCTAAATAAACCCTAGTCAAACCAACTCTTAATTTGTAATTTGACTGTAAGCATGGTTGCTCACTGAATTCCTGTGTTATTGTATTGTTTTTTTTTTTTTTTTTGTTTTGTTATATGTTGACGTGTAATCTTGATCAGTTGCAGAAAACTGTTGATTATATTAATAAAATAACAGTACCAAAGGAGTGAGAAAATTTGGTGTAAAAAAAAGTGAAAAGAATCCGTCTATGATTTTAGTCGAATGCCCAAAAAAGTGAAAATTTCAAAAATTTAGACATTGAAATTTTGAAATCCCACCTATTCTTTAAAATAAAGCGGGTCAGCCCAAAGGCTTCCCTCTCTTATTTGTCGTTTGAACCGGATAACTTTGTTTTTGCCGAACAACCTTATTAACAGGTTTATTAAAGTAGACTCCCCTTCCTAATCGGTGATCAATTGATTTTTGTCATTTCTGTTGGTTATAACCTGATCAAATCTGTGTTTTTAATGAGTTGAAACTCATTTTTGTAACTCCAATAGCATGATGAATGACCGAACTCAAGCTTTTGTGAATCCGAATGTTTTTGTTTGAAAATTGAAATTGAAGTCGCTGAAACCATAAAATTAGATTATATTTGTAATTGTTGTAGGATGTATCGATTTTATCATTTCTTGTTGTTTTGGGTTGATTAAACTTGTGTTTTTAGTTGAGTTTAAACTCAATTTGGCAACCTAACTAAATTCCGATTTATCGAACCCAAGTTTCAGTGAATTCAATCTTGAAACAGAAGCTGCCGAAACTACCGAAATTATGTTCTATTTGTAATAAATGTGCACAAATTTTTGATTTTGTCATTATAACTTAATCAAAATCGTGTTTTTAATTGAGTTAAAACTCAGTTTCGTAACCTAACCATACATCGACTCATTGAACCCATTTTTCGACGAATCTAGTCATTTCGGTTTGAAACCCAAATCATTGAAATTGTGCTCTATTTGAAACAACTATTATGAATGATTGACTCTGTCATTTTTATTGAATTTGATATATTTGTGTTTTTAGTCACATTAAACTTAGTTTTGCAACTTAATCGTACATTGACAGAGCAAACCCAAGTTTGGACGAATCGAGTTTGAAATTGAAACCACGAAAATTGGGACATTTTTTATTTTTTTTTATTTTTTGCCTTACACACACATAAGTAAAAATAAAAAGTTTGGACATAGGTGAAATGGGCGAGATGTGCTTCCACGGAAAGTGTTGAAACATTTTTTCCGATGGTTGACACATGAGAGACATGCCAATGTAATTGAATTTAGAGAAATGCTTCGATACTCATATGTCATGTTATTTTCATCTTTCATGTCAAACGATATAATTTGATTAGGTTTGTCGTATATATCAGGTGTAATGAAGCATTCCTTATTGCTTATAGCTTGTTTAAACTTGTGTTTTTAGTCGAGTTAAAACTCAGTTTATTGATCTAAATGAAGTGAATTGTAAAAAAAAAATAAAGAATATAAAAAACAGAAAAAAGTAAAATTTATAACAGTTAAAAACAAGTAGTTGCATCTTACAGGTTAAAAGTGGAATTTCCTTTGTAAAAAATAAAATAAAATGGAAAAACTGTCAAAACCTGACGCGGATTAGAATTTCATAAAACAAATAGTCTCCCGCCCAACAAGAGATACCGGGAATTAATTGGTTTGACGTAAACCCAAAAATCCCAAATCCAAAAAACCAAAAAACCAAAAAATCACTTGATTCAAATAAAGAAGGAAAACAAAACACAAAGCGCCGAAACTCTAATTTTCAAAAGCAAAGAAATGGCGCTTACACTCTTCCCTCCTTCTCTTTCACTTATATCACACACTACATATTCCTCCTCCTCTCTCTCTCTCCATCTCTCAACATCTCAAACAATTTCTCTTCTCTCTCTCTTCCAAACCAAACTCATTGTTATTTCCGGTGAAGAGTGAGTGAGATCTTACACTACAATGGCCGACAAAGAGAACTGTGTGAGGCTCACCCGCGCCGCTAAGAAGAGGGCTGCTTCCGTTGCCGCATTAGGAAACGCGGAGGATCAGCCTTTCACTAAGAAGCGAGTTGTCTTGGGGGAGCTCCCCAACTTGTCGAATGCTGTCGTCGTTCCGGCGAATAAGAGTCTGAAAGCCGAGCCTCAGAGGCCCAAAGGTAAAGCCAATGCCAAACCCAAAGTCAAGAGAGCCTTGGAACAGAAGAAGACGACGACTGCGAACAAGAGGGAGGATGTTGAAGCCAAGGTCGATGACGACTTCGCACCAGACGATCCGCAGATGTGCGAGCCGTACGTGACGGACATTTACGATTACCTTCGCAATATGGAGGTAAACTATTGATTAATCTGATATTCTACATTTCATTTTACAAGATGATGAATAAATTTAGGGTTTTAGGTTTAGCGATCTAATGAGACTGGTATTAGGGTTTGTAGCTTAGATTTGGCATTATATATTCATACAGGGCTCAAAGTAGAAGTTTTTTCTGATCTGGGTTTGATTCAATCTTGAAATTGAAATTAATGGGTGGTTTTTAATTTGATATTGAGTACTGGTATATGGGATTTGGTCGGTTTGTTAAATGGAAATTGAAATTAGACTGTTTGGATGACCTTATAATAAAACCGGTGATGCCTCGATATTCAGGTGGAACCAAAGAGAAGACCTTTACCCGATTACATCGAGAAGGTTCAGAAGGATATAAGTGCAAACATGCGAGGGATTCTGGTGGATTGGTTAGTCGAAGTTTCTGAGGAATACAAGCTTCTTTCGGACTCTTTATATCTCACCATTTCCTATATCGATAGATTCCTCTCTTCAAATGTCATCAATAGGCAGAAACTTCAACTGCTTGGTGTTTCTTCAATGCTTATTGCCTCGTAAGCTTCCCAGCTTCTTTAATGTTTCCATTTTTCTATCTGTTTACCTTTCTGGTTACTTATACTCATTTTCTTTTTTATTGTAATAAGTAGAAAGTATGAAGAAATCACCCCTCCAAATATAGAAGATTTTTGCTACATAACAGATAATACATACACAAAACAAGAGGTATTTTTTTTTTCCCTTTTCATTATTATTATTATTATTATTATTATTATTTAAACATATTTATCTGAGTTGTAACTAAAAAATGTATATGGGTTAATATGAAGATGGTGAAGATGGAGGCTGATATACTCAAATCCCTGAAGTTTGAAATGGGCAATCCCACAACAAAGACATTTTTAAGGTAAAAAAACTTATTCCTTTCGTTGTTGGTCCTAATTAGCCAAATTTTCATGCTTCTTGGAGCTGATTATTGTTATTCTTACTTTGTTGGGTGCAGGCGATTAAGCAGGGTCGCACAAGAGGATTACAAAGTGAGTGAAACCCTCTCTCTTTCGTTATTTTATAGATATGCTGAAGGTATGAGTATATTTATTGACTGTTTTATTCTGTGTGTTTTCTACAGACTTCAAGTTTGCAGCTAGAGTTCCTTGGCTGCTATCTTGCAGAGTTGAGCTTATTAGATTATAGTTGTGTGAAATTCTTGCCTTCTCTGGTGGCTGCATCCGTTATATATCTAGCAAGATTCATAACACGACCAAAAGTGAATCCTTGGGTAAGAAGCTGATTTTGTATAAGATTTGAAGACTGTTTTGACTTGTTATTATTCTTGTTCATATCATATAGAACTATTGTGAATTTATTTATTTATGTTCTGCAGAATCCTACTTTGCAACAATACTCTGGATATAAAGCATCTGATATAAAAGAGTGTGTTCTTATCATACATGACTTGTATTTGAGTAGAAGAGGAGGTGCTTTGCAAGCTGTAAGAGAAAAGTACAAGCAGCATAAGGTACATATTCTGATAAGTGTATTCGTAGTCATAATGTGGTCATATTTATTTAACAGGAAGCTTATATGTGATATTACTTTCTGGAAACAGTTCAAATGCGTTGCAAACTTGCCTTCTTCACCAGAAATACCTATGTCTTACTTTGAAGATGTCAAAGAACTAAAGTTGGATTTATAATCAGCAAAGAGATTTGGTTTTGTCAGAAAAGATTGACACCTATGCAAATGAGTATTTTAACCATAGAAGATTGGCTTTTCTTTGGCTTTTTGCTAATCTCTATTTACACAATGGATCTTGGAACTAATTGCTTGCCATGAAATGATTTGGTGACACTCCCACTAACACTACTCATCTGATGCTTGGAGACTTGTATGAAGTGTGTGTATGGAATATGGATGATGGCATTAACACAAGGAGCTACTAACAGTGACTTTGGAAGATTGCTTTCTGATATGGGTATTTTAAAGGGGATTGAGAGTTCTTGAGGAATGGTGGTGGGCTATGATGACAGATACAATGCAGTTTGATTTTACACTTGTACTTGCTCTTTATTTTGGGATGTTAAATGTCACTTGTTAATCCATAAATTTGAATGATGTAAATGCTCATGTTCATAAATCAATATTTCTATGAGGAAACATCATATATTCAATTTTTTGATCAATCATTCAGGTGGCTGATTTGTTTTGCTTCCAGTTGAGGGGACTCTTTTATTTCTGTACTATGCTCTTAAAGATCTAATGGCAAATTAAAAAATTATAACACTGATAACATAGGCATTGCATAACACTTGTATTCATAAGGGATATTGAACATAATGACACATTCATGGACTAAAGATGGAGATTCAAGTCTATCTTAAGCGACTCTGATTGTTGCTTAGGATATTCTGAGGCCTTGTGAAAACTTCCTGGCCAGTTGAATCTTATGTCTTTGGGCAGCCATGGCAGCTGATTGCCCATATTGACATCTTTGAATCTTGGAACCATAAGCCTTGAGTCCCTGCTTGGTTTGTGGACAAGGGAATGAAGCTGAACACCAAGTGACTGGATCACTGGCTTATTCACAGGCAAATCCACCATTGTAATCAGTTTCTCCGATTGGTACCTTCGAAGTGCTCCCCTCTCCCTTTTGTGTGCATTCTGGTGACCACCAAGTGCTTGTGAACTATAGAACTTTCTCTTGCAGAAGTTGCATGAGAAGATCTTGCAAGCAGAGTTTAATAGAAAACCCTGGTCTGCAGCCACTAGATCTTCAGTCCTACCAAGTGTTAAGTTCAACCACTCTTTTGAACATCCCTCAATATTTCCAGAGTAATTATTATCTAGTATATTGCTATTCCGGTTGCAATCTGACATTTTTGCTGCTTCTTCGCTGGGGTATATAATCTCCACAACCTGACAATTTGATAGGATAGTATGGAGTTGAAAATTTGGAAGCACCTTGGAGAAGAGATATTTGGATGAAGAAGGCACAAATTCAGAGGATATGCTTATTGAGGTAAGTGAAGAGGATGGTGGTATGATTTTTTTGCCAGGGGCATTTGCTTGTCATGCCCACTACTGTTTATCTTTGTCAAAATTTAACATGCATAATCTGTATCCCTTTGTTGAACTTATATTATTCCATTTGAAGGAACTCATATTTTGAATTGGCAACCCAACGACAATCCATCATAGTCATATCATGACCTTAAAATTATGAGAATTTGCCTGCCATCATTATTGTCACTTTCCCAGAAGTTTGGTGAAAAATTCCCATTGGTGGATAATGTGAATATGGTAGTTCCAAAATGCCATCAACACAGCATTTGTCGGCATTCCCCATTAAACTCACTGTTAAAAGCAACAGTCTCCTCCCTAGTCCCTCCTATGTCCAAAAACAAAAAAAAAGAAGACAAAATTAGTGGCTTTTCCTTCAAATATATCAGCGAGAGATTGTTCCTGTTATTTTAGATCAGTTTCACATAATAGTTTGATGAGACCTGGTATTCACATAGAATGTATAATTTGTTTTATATTACTCATTCTTCTGTAACATATTTGATGTATTGACATCTGCTGCTTTTTGTTAGACTTGTCTTTTTGCTATAAGGTTTGATTGCTTTAACGAATAACATATAATTAACATTTCGGTTGCTGTCAAGTGGAGCATTGGCCTTCTTGCTCTTAGCTCTAATGGGGCAATATGTTGTTAAATAGAACAAGTACATTTTGTTTCCAGGAATACATATATGTAGTCAAGCAGAATCTGGCTGTATTATTATGTTACTATGCAAAAATGAGGAAACAGAATCTTGATGTATCAGCGTGTTAGGTTTTTGGCTTATTTTCCCAAGTGAACCAGATGTTAACCAAACGAGACTCATCAACTGATGAGAAACTTCCTAGAGGCGTGGGAAACGTTTGGAAATCGGAGATGGTGTTTAAGGGAGGCTTGAAGACTGAAGAACTATGATTTGATTGCGATCAAGACGAGGTGCACAAACCGCGGCACAAGGAGATGTGGATTCCAGCATGTTTAGTGCAGTTTAACCGTGGTGCATGGACCACGGTCTTATAAGCAATCAATCCCAGTGAAGTAACTCCGGTAAGGGCACGGGTGGCCAACCGCGGCTTATCGTAAATATGTGTAAAATGGGAAATCTTATGCGGAAAAGGAAAAGGAAATGGAAAAAGATTTGTCTTTGTGCGGAACAGAAAAGTCTTATTCGTAAAGGAGAAAGACTTGCGTGGAATAGAAAGTCATGTGCGTGAAGAAAATGTTTATTTGTAGGATTCAAACTTCTCTAGAACTCTAGTAACATCAGAGAGTGGATGGATCCGTAGAGTGAGACCCCAGGGATGTTTGGGGCGAGACTCGGGAGGAGATCCATGTGAATATCTGGGAGGGATTTAGGGAATATCTGGGGATCTAGAGGAGAGATTCTGGGGAGATATTTAGGGGAGATCTAGGGAATATTCGGGGGTGTACTCGGGGGAGGACTCGGTGAACGTTGTGAGTTGGGAGTCAGGATTTTAAGCTTGGTTGTGAGCTTGAGGGCTCGGTAAGGCTCGGTTGTTTGGGGTTTGGCGTTAGAGAGAGAATCCTGAAGTGTGTGGTTTTACAAATTTACTACATAGCTGATTATTTCTATGTCGTCTTGACGGTCTGTGATTTTTCCCTTGATTTAGGGTTTCCACATATATCTTGTGTTTGTGTGATTGATTTATTTTCTCTCATCTTATTTTTCTACCGGTAGACATTATTTGCTATGTGTGATTATTAGACATATCACTTCTGCATTTATCGGTTTAATTCCCAACACGGTGGAGCTTCGTGATTGGTGATGAGAATAGATATCATATGACCATGACTCAATTGGGTGGTGGATTGACCATGACTAAAACCAGAAAATCATCTCATTCATTCAAATGGAGCCTTGTCACTGCCCAATCCATTATTTAGTGGAAGCTGATGATTAAGATAGGATGTGGTCCTGTGGACGATGGATCGCTAACCGCATTTTAACAATGAATCTAGAACCATTTTTGGAACATTTTCATGTGCTCCAACCGTGGCCAAGTTTTTCTTTCTCACTGTCACTCAATTGCTTTTAATTTTATTGGACTATGAGAATGTCCATCATGGATAAAATTAATTTATGTCGTTGAATTCAGGTTTTTTTCAATGTATTGGGTTGAGTACTTCTGCGACAACAGTGGTTACTGGTTCAAGCACTATGTTAGGAAATAAGTCCTAAAACAGACCCATTTCCTGATTGTTGTCAAATAAAAAATAAAAATAAAAAAATAAAAAATAAAAATAAAAATGGAAAATTGATGTTGGACGAAATCAACATTCTCCACATCAGTATGATATTATCTGTTTTGGGACTAAGGGGGGTGTATTCAATTAGGATTTCGAAAAAATTTTAATAACTTTTTTTAAGTGAATGACTTTTGCAGATTTTATGGAGTTTTATAGACTTTACAAGATTATGAAAAACTTTCATAGACTTTTATTTAAAACATTTTCATAGACTTTCATTTTAAAAGACTTTCGTAGACTTTCATTTTAAAAGACTTTTATAGACATTTATAGACTTTCATTGACTTCTAAATATAATGTATAAATTTTTTTAGCAAAATTATATATATTTATCATGTCAATAAAAATAATTTTTCAAATGAATAAAAAAAAACCAACGTTAATTAAACTTGATAAAAGCATTAATGTCTATATATGTGATTTTAAAATTTTATTTTGCATTATAAAGATATTTTGCTCCCTTTTTTTTTTTTTTATAAATAATTAGTCAAAATTTTATTTGTTTTTTATAATTAGTTAAAATATTATAATTTTTCTTTAAAATAAATGTAGCAAACCGACAATAATATTAACGTTTACATGTTTTTACGAAAGTATGACAATGAGTATAAAAAATCAACCAAAAGTTCATTTAAGTTACTAAAAATAAAACATAAAAACCGCACATAATTGTTGAATAAGATCAATGCCTAAAAGTGGGTAGTTTGATATTGATCATAATTACATGGAGTCACACTCATACGCGACTTTGATTATGGCTTATTGGCATGGTTAAGTAGTGGTTTTTGTCTTTTATTATTTTTATTTTACATAAATGAAGTTCATTTGATTTGTTTCGGTATTGTTTAAAAGTCTTTTAAAATCCTAATTGAATACACCCTCCTAAACGTCTAAACTCGCACAAATTTACTCTTAGGTCTCTATCGAAAAGGCCTCAAACCAATGAAGGTTATTTCCATACTTATATATCTAAGATCATCCCCATGTCTAATCAATGTGGGACTTTGGTTGCACACCCAATATAGGTCAGCTGTTTTACTAACTGGTCTGATTCACTAACTTGATTCCTGAAGTTGGATATTCATTCTTCTTCTAAATCAAAAATATCATAGCATCCACTTGAAATTAATTTGTAATTTCTGGATTATCTTTGAATTAATTAATTTACTTGTCCATACATTTCAGGGACCAATGATTCACATTCAGGTGCATATTAGACCATCTGTCTATTTTTTTTTTTTCTTGGTGGAATTGTGGGGTTGTTAAAGACACAGAGCATGGTTCGTCTGCAATTTAATATTGCTACTTTTTGATCACCCATGTTTGATGTTTTTGGTGATTCTGTCTAAAAATATTATTTCAGATGTTCTACTTTTAGCATCCATTCAAATTTTGTTTAATCATCTACAGAAAAATACATAAAAACACATACAATAATAATGACCACCTTTGTTTTTGCTCTAATTGCAATCCAAGAAATAACAAATCCTGGTTACATTGTGACAGAAATACTGTAGAATATTCCTGGAAATAAATAAATAAATAAATTATAGGACCGTCAGTTTGATTAGGTTACGCATGATTTGACTACTCAAAACGTGTACTTTAAGCAAAGATTGTTTATCGGGCAAAAAAGATTGTTTATATCTTAAATGATTCTTTGCATAGTACACTGTTATATAAAAAGCTTTTTTTACATGAAGAAGAAAAGTTCTTGGAAGAATAATAACACTCACCGGTCACCACTGATAACTGGTTCAGAATTCAGAATTCAGATACAGATAAACTCAAAAACCATTTTACTCTTTTTTAGGTATAATAAAATCAGTCTTTATATGATATTTTTCTGATCTCTGTATAGTGAAGTAGCTACTACAAAGAGAAAACTTGACTACTTTCCCAACCGGACAAACAATGCCAAGACAAAACAAAGAAAAGCAAAACAAAAAAAAGAGAAAAGAAAAAAGCACAAGAGCCAAGATATGTATACACTAATCACTATATATGCTTTAAAATTGGAGTTAGAGTGAGTGATTGTGACCCTTATTTTAGGGACTAGAAAGAAAGCCTGAAACTAGAAAAGCAAAAAATGGCATGGAAAAAGTTCCATCGTGAGTTGTGTCCCTTGTTTGCAGGGCCATATACTCATTAACATTACATTGCCTTTTTCTCTTTCATTTTCCAAACAAAGACATAGCTTTCCTCTGCAACTGCCTTTCTCATCTCTCTCTCTCTACTTGGTCCCCTGAAAATGAATTTCATTTCACTTCTTTGAAGAACAAGAAGTGCTTTTTCTCTCTGAATTTTTAAGCAAGCCAGAGCACCATGCAGTATCATGAGAGCTTCCTGCAAGTGGGTTTGTTGCAGAAATTAACTGTGGTGGTTTTGCTTTTATTGTTAGTCTCTGCGGCAGAGAAGGAAGCTGAGACAGTAGTGTTTGGCTTGAACAGCAATCCAACAACTACCCAAATGCGAGTAAAGTCAGAAAACAAGAACCAGAAGCAGCAGCAACAACAACAACAACAACGACGTTTGTTGAGGCACTCGTTTGATGCGTACTTTTCAAGTAAGAGGAAAGTTCCAAATGCCTCAGACCCGCTTCACAATCGTTGAATACACTTCTTGTGTTATTACTTCTTCTCTGTTTAGAGACAATTTAAACTAGACTGTTAAATGTGAAAAGAAGACCTTTTGAGCTTCATACAGTGGATATACTCTTCTAATTAGTATTATTAATCTGCGCATTTTTGTCAACCATGGTGGGGTTTATTGGGGTTGCTTTTCTCTCTACTCGTGAATTGCATCCATCCATGATCCATCTTTTACGATTTTTTTGCCGGTCCTTTAAGGACTTTAAAATATCGATATTCTGTGTACTACTTCTTTCCACGCCTTCTATATGTAAATTGTTGAATATATATTGAGTGATAGAGAAACTTGGTATTAAATTCCTGTCTTGTCTTTTTCTGTTCATGTTTTGGCTTGTTTTTCCACAGTATTGTTGTTCACTGGATTGAAATTTTGATAGTGAAAACTTATTGTGAGGTTGTGGTTTTATTTATTTTTGTCCTCTTTCTTTTTGAATTTTGATAGGTAAACATTGACTTGTATAAATTTACAATTCCACCAAGAAACCATCATATTAATGGTTTCATTACTTGCTTTTCAAATTCATCAATAATTAAGGAACAAGGAAATTTTCATAGGAGACTAAGAAGTCACCGGAGAGTGAAGAATTTGAATTCTCTATGGATCTGATCTTTTTTCTGACCCATCTTAATCTTTTGACATATAAGTATTGTAGGGAATATGTGGTTAAGATGTAATTGGTTTAACAACCAATCATACACTTTTAAAAGGTCGGGAAAAAGATCTGATTAGTAGATTTCCCTGTGGTTAAGATGTAATTGGTTCAACAACCAATCATATACTTTTTAAAAGTCGGGAAAAAGATCAGATTAGTAGAGGATCTAAATCCACCTGTGAAACGATAAATTTGAATATATGTATATTTAAAAAAAGTTGGATAGATGATGAAAGACCTGGAGATGTGGCTGACATTACGCAAAGGCAATAAGTTGGATAGATAATATATTGGCAGTTTGGCACGGACTAGTCTGCATCGAGAATCAAATTCAGGAGCATGGTTTGACCGTTGACACGTGTACGAACATCATTAGATAACACACAGCTGCCAAAGCCCAACGCAACCCACCATCCAATCCATCCATCACCATAAGATTCTATTTCAAATGGGCCTCATCATCATCATTTCCATCGATATCCTAATATGTAATACCACATCTACCCGCACTACAAATTTGCCAAACAGCTTCCCAAGTGGTCCATATTTACTCTTGAGTCCTACCATATGTTTGAAATGTTTAATATACCGTAGCCACGTGATTCATCGGTGACTCGAACTTAGGATATTAGTAAATACTTAGCGGATGGATATTAGTAAATACTTAAAGGATTGGTTCGAGTGGAGAAAAAAAAGGACTGAACTTAATTTTTTTTTTATTTTTTTTTTTGTAGAGATATCCATTTTCTTGGGGAAACGGATAAGATATACTAATATAGTGGCGTTTTGATACTGTAAAACGGTAAAAAAAGAACTTAAGGAATCCATCCGAAATAAAAAAAAATTGAAAAAATGGATTTATGTCCAACGGATCACACTTACCAAGAAAAAACATTTTGTTTTGGTTTGACCCATAATCACATATGAAATAACGAATTGTATAAATTGAAGGGGTAATTACCCCGGTGACCATCGACTTTTGCCACCACTATCAAAATGGCCACCGAATGGAGAATTGGTTTAGAAATGACCATTTTTGACAAACAATGTTACACTAATGATCATTCCGTTATAACACCGTTAACTTTGTCTAAGAATGTTACACTAATGGTCATCAATTTGTTCAGTTGGTATCAAAATGACTATTATAACCATTTTTCTCCAAAATTACTCTAGTGACCATCCATTTGGTCAATTGGTATCAAAATGGCCATTATAATTGTTCAACTTTTTCTAGAACATTTGTATTGACCATCCATTTAGTTAATTGGTATCAAAGCAATTATTATATGTACAACTATATTCTGTTAGAAAAAACAAAAAACATTGTCAATTTCAGTTCAGCTTAAAAAGAAAAAAGAAAAAAAACAATAATGTCTTTTGTTAAGGTTGGTAGTTATTTTAGGTACCATGAAAATTGGTTGTCAAACTTTTGTGTGGTTTTGAATATGGTACAATCGGGTATGGTTTTTGAACAGTTTTCAGATTAAAAGGAACAAGTTAGTATACTTGTGCAGTTTGACAAGTAGTATTTGATGTGTATGAGACTTAAATTATATTAAATCAAATGAATTTTTCATTTTCTCTATTGAATGATTTTTTTTTAATGATTGCTTACTCTATTTTTCTAACAGAATATAGTTGTACATATAATGATTGCTTTGATACCAATTAATCAAATGGATGGTCAATACAAATGTTCTAGAAAAAGTTGGACAATTATAATGACCATTTTGATACCAATTGACCAAATGGATGGCCACTAGAGTAATTTTGAAGAAAAATGATTATAATGGTCATTTTGATACCAAGTGAACAAATTGATGGCTATTAGTGTAATATTCTTAGACAAAGTTAACGGTGTTATAACAGAATGCCTATTAGTGTAACATTGTTTGCTAAAAATGGCAATTTCTAAACCAATTCCCCATCCGGTGGCCATTTTGATAGTGGTGGTAAAAGTTGATGGCCACTAGGATAATTACCCCTAAATTGAATTTAGGATATTACTAAATTGATTGAGCGTTGGTTATCCGTTGCAAGAGACAAACTTTTTTTAACACACCCATGAGATTTGTCAGTATTTTATGCAGAATTTAAGAAAAGAACTTAGAAAAAATTGTAATTATATGCTATTAACAAAATCAATTAAAGAGTTTTAATACGTATGCATAGTAAATCTATCCAAAATTCCAACCATATAGTCCACATATACAACGATACAATATAATAACTGTGTGTTTGATATAACTTTTATAATTACTAAAAGTGTTTTTTTAATCTTAAGCTTGTATTTGTAGCTTTTTCTTCTTGTAGGGAGTATCTTTGGTTGGACTTTAGTTCCTTGCATTGCTGCTTTACTTTGTAATGTTCTCGGCCTTTCTTTTATATAAAAAACAAAATAAAAAAAAATAATATTAAAAGCTATTTTGATGGTTTTTTGTTGTTGTTTAACAAAATTAAAGAAGTGCCTTTTTTAATATTAAGAAGTTATTTTGGGATAAACCCAAAATTTAAGGGGTTGTCCTGTAAACGTTTTTTAGTTGTTGTTTTTCAAAAAGAAAAATAAAAATAAAAACAGTATTTTTGGTTTTAGTTTTGAAATCCGAAAACTTGTTTGATAGCATATATTGAAATTTGTATTTTAAAAATGAAAACGGGAAAAACGCGTCTGGTAAACTAACTGAAAACTATCGAAAATTGAAATATCAATTTTTACATTTTGCTTAATATTATAACAATTGTAAACAAATTGATTAAATAATTAACCAATAAATTTTTTGTAATGTAATTTATAAATTAAACAAATTTTTTTTTTTTTTTTTTTTTTTTTTAACATCATTCATTGAAATCAGATTCCGATTTACTCCACTGTAATATTACTAGATGAATGCATAGATTTAATGGCAAATTGGATGAGTTTATCCATGACCATGAGAAATCACATAACAAAAATTAAAGCCCAAAAGCTCATTAATTTAATTTTTGTTAAATTAAACAAAAGTTAACACAAAAATTGATCCAGAATCCAGAATCCAGATCAGCTGAGGAGGAGGAAGAAGAAAAAAAAGAAGACCAGTTGAAGACCAGATCGGCGGCGAGGAGGAGGAATAGATTGGCGAAGAAGAAGAAGAAAAACGGCCATGGAGGAGCAGATCGAAGAAGAAGAAGAAGAACAATGATGTTGAAATCTTCGAAGAAGGAGAAGAAAAAGTTTTTTTATAAAAATCTGCGTTTTTTTTTTTTTTTTTTTTTTGAAATTTTAAAAAGAAAGAAGGAAGAAGAAGAAGATGGAAGAAGACCGGTGGATAAAAAAAAGTTTTATTAAAATAAAATATATGTTAATGATATGTGGCCCACTGATTTAATGATATGAGACCCACTTGATATGGAAAACAAAAACAAATTCAAAAATTATTTTTAAATTTTCCACTTTTAATATTGGTTTTGTTTTTCATTTTGTTTATATATTTTGAAAATAAAATGAAAAACGGTTACTGAACACGAAATCAAAATCATTTTTGGAAAACAAAAACGAAAACAGACTAAAAAACGCCTATAGGACAAGCCTCTCTCAAAAAGCTCTTTTTGAGCTTTTAAAAAAGAGATAAATAGTCTCAGTTACCCTTCATAAACTTTATATATATCACTGTATATCATTATATTACAAATACTTTGTTAATGTATAATTTTATACTTTTTAACAACCAAAGCTCTTTCAGAAATATTTTTCCAAACAATCTACTAATTTAAAAATGTTTTTTTTTTTTAAGTGGATATCAAACAACATAAACTTTTTATTAAAAGCTCTAGTTGATAAATATCTCAGAAACTCGATTTGAGAAGCTATCCCAAACACACCCTTAATAAAAAATAACAATTATATGCATATATGAAATCTATCCAAAATTCCAACCACATGGCCCACATATATGACAATAAGATACAATAAGTCAAACAGATTAACGCGTTACTCCTCTGTAAATACTACATAAATTACACATTACAGATTTGTTTGTTCATCAACTAAACTAAATAAATAAATAAAAAAAATAAAAAAAAAATCCGCCATGGAAAACCTGTACTGTTACCTTGTATTGACGATCTTGTTCATTTTTTTCGCAATCAAGCTCGTATTCACTCGAAACCGAAACTTACCACCAACTCCTCCGTTTGCTCTTCCGATAATTGGCCATCTCCACCTCATCAAGAAGCCTCTCTACCTAGCTCTCGAGTCTCTATTGTCACAACACGGTCCGATACTCTATCTCCGGTTCGGTTCTCGGCCAGTTCTCGTTCTATCTTCACCGTCAGCCGTCGAAGAATGCTTCACCAAAAACGACATAACATTCGCAAACCGGCCTAAGTCCATGGCAGGTGACCATTTCACTTACAATTATACTTCTTTCGTGTGGGCCCCTTACGGTCACCTCTGGCGGAGCCTCCGTCGCTTCACTGTCGTCGAGCTATTCTCTTCCAACGCTATCCACAAGTCTTCTTCCGCTCTCAAAACCGAAGTCCGCCACCACCTCCTCCGCCGAGTGTTTAGAAACTCGACAAGCAATGGCAAAGTGGACTTGAAGAATCTGTTCTCTCTCCTAATGATCAATTTCATGATGAGGATAGTTGCCGGAAGGCCTGGTACGGAAGACGAGGCGGCGGAGTCGGAAATTGAAAAGAAATTCTTAGCGGAATTCAAGGAGGTATTTTACCCTAGCTTGTCGATGAATGTGTGCGATTTCTTCCCAATCTTGCGATTGATTGGTTACAAAGGCATAGAGAAGAAATTTGTGAAGTTGCAGAAGCTTAGAGATGAATATCTGGAGAAAATTATCGATGGAATTCGTTCGAAGAAAACCACTTGTAGCATGGATGGTGGGGAAAAGAAGATCATGTCATTGGTTGAAAATCTATTGTCTCTACAACAATCTGAGCCTGAATTTTACACGGAAGTTGTCATCAAAGGCATGGTAATGGTAAGTATCGATTTATTTATCTGTTTTACTTTATTTGGCAACCAGAAGATTCAAACTTGGGTCAAGTGTTTGTTTATGAATTTAACATTCATAAACTCAAATGTGTCAATAATCACGCAGTATATACTATATAGTTTGATAGTTTCCATGAAAATAAAATGGAATACATGATAATTTTATCCTAATTAAAATTACTAAAATGGATAAAAACAAATTCTAAGCACTTTCTAGAAACCATTAGTGAAACAAATGATGTTAAAAAAAAAAAAAAAGACACACCAATGATGCCGATGACAAATCATATTCTTATCAAATATATCCAATGATGCCGATGACATATTAAAACAATGTGTATCATACTACATTTAGTGAAGATGGAAATTAAATGGCTGGCCTTGTTTGAATTTTCTGAAATTAACTTTCTTTGCAACTTGTTCTGCTCTACCCTTGCATATAATAAACACAACACCCTCTCTAGCACATATCATTTTCTACTGTTGGGGGCTGGATATCATGCACAATTTATCAAGTTCTTGCAAAATAAGGAATAATTTATTTTCATTTTCTTAAATTATGTTTTTAGGATTGAGTGTTTTTAAAAAATAAAAAGGATAATTTTGGAAAAAATTGAAGCCTCTTTAGGAAATGAATGTGTAAAAATAAAATTGGATTGTAAGGAGAAAATCTCTTTAGGATATTTCGGTCAAAGTATCAATATTTACTTTCCTAGCCTTGAGCAGAAGTTACCTCTTCAATTGCTCTTTTACTGTCTGTCAAAGTATCAATGGAACTTTGAGATAGCTTTGTGTTCATGTTTTAAAAGCATACACAGTCAGTTGTCATGTTATGCGGCTGATAGAGACTACTCTTATATTTTTGCGTTGATTTGTAAGACAGTGATAGTTAATATATATATTTTTTCTAAATTAGAGCAAATTATGCTGCAGATGATGTTTGTTGCTGGAGTAGAAACAACATCAATTACCTTAGAATGGGCAATGTCACTCCTATTGAATCATCCAGAGGAAATGCAGAAGGTGAAAGCAGAAATTGACAGTCATGTTAGACAGGGGTGCTTACTAGATGAATCGGATCTTGTCAAGCTTCCATACCTTCGTTGTGTCATAAGTGAGGCACTTAGATTATATCCTCCGGCACCACTTCTGTTACCTCATTATTCAACAGAAGACTGCATAGTGGGGGGATACAACATACCACGAGGGACAATGTTAGTGGTGAATGCTTGGGCAATGCACAGAGATCCCAAAGTGTGGGAGGAGCCCACCAAGTTTAAACCTGAAAGATTTGAAGAAAAATTGAGTGAACGAGAGGGATTCAAGTTTATTCCTTTTGGTATGGGGAGGAGAACTTGTCCAGGCGCTGCAATGGCCATTCGTACAGTTTCTTTGGTTTTAGGTTCACTCATACAATGCTTTGAGTGGGAAAAGATTGGGCAGGAGGTGGACATGAGCCAAACTTTTGGACTATCTCTATCCAAGACTAAACCTTTGGTGGCTGTTTGCAGTCCGCGTCAAAGCATGGTTGAACTACTCTCGCAACTTTAGATCCAGTTGGAGTAAAATAATGTAAAGAGGCCCAAAGCTTCTGGGCTTATAGGCCAATTTACATTTGAATACCAATGCTCTTCACTTGGGCAGACTTCTAATTACAACATCTGATTTCAAGTTTTTAAATAGTAGTGTTAATTTTGTGATTTTGTGATAATTGATATGCTCTTATGTATAATGTTAAATATGTTATTATTACTTTATTGTTATCTTTGTATAATTTCAATAATCTTGTTATTTAAATGTGTTATGTTTTTGTATAAGTTTATATGAGTGCAATTATTATTAATAGTATAGATCAATCTCTTTTAGAACTAGCTATAAATAGTAAAGAAAGTTTAACTTCTTTAAAGAATAGACAGTTAGAAATTATCGAAGAAATAGATCAAAAACTTAAAGTCCAGTATTATCATTTTGACCAATTTTACCTTAAAACTAGAGAAATATATCCGTATTTTGAAAAAGATCCTTTAGATTTAGAAACTATAAAATTAAACTGTAAAAGAATAATAAAAGAAATAGAAAAAGCATTAGGTGAAATTAGTCAAGCATCTACATCAACCAGTCAAATCAACTAGATTAAATGAACAAAGACCTTCCAGTAGATCAACAAATAGAGTATATAACTGAACGACTAGATTCCTGTAGACTTCATATAAGAAATTTAGGGAATAATCTTAAAGAAGTTGAAACAGACCAAGAGAAACGTAGATTAAGAGGTAGAATAGCAAGAGCAAAAGCTGCAGAAAATCGTTGGAAAGAAATATTAGGAATTGTTAGTGAAGAAACAGAAAGTTTTAGTCAACCAAAAAGAAGAAAATTAGAATAGAACTTTTTAAATGCAATATTTGAATAATTGTTTCCTTAATATTTACTTTTTTGGATCATTAGAACAGTTTTATGAAAACTTAATAAGATTAAATTTTGGTGAAGCAGAGTTAATTGTTAATTACTTATTAATAAGAAATAGACAACCACTTAGAGAAACACTTATCTTAGAAAAATTAGTTTTAGCAAGAAGAAATCTCATAAGATTAATAGATATAAATATTAAAAAGTTTAAAGCAGACACTAGAAGAATTTTACCCTACATATAAACTTTAAGAGACTAGAATATCTTGATCTTGAAATAGCAGGATTGAGAAAGATAAAGCTAAGTTTACAAAATAATATAAAAATTAGTTGTAACATCGAACATTTAGAAAATCAATATAAACACATACCCCACACTAGTAATAGTCAACAAAACTTTATTGTAGATTTATTAATTAATTTAGGACAAAACCTAGAAGAAAATATAGACAAGACTAATAAAAATATTACTGATCTAGCTAGCTTTTTTGAAAATAGTAAAATAAATACTTTAAGAAAAAATCTAGATTATATAAAAGAAATATTAGGAGAATTTAATAGTACAATAAAAAGATTCCCCAATAAAAAGGAAATATTAGAATTAACTAATTTAATAGAACAAAAAACTCCTAAACCGGTAGAATTAGAAATAAGAAGTTTAGTTAAAAGCCTTAGTTTAGAAATAGAAAATATAAAACAGACCCAGCAAGAATTAAGAACTCAGATAAAAAGACTCACTGAATGAACAATTTAGATAAAGTACTTAAAGAATTAACAGCAGAAACCCCTAATAATTTACCAGTAGGTATAAGTGATAAAGTTTTTAACTTAGAAAGTAATACAGTCACTCAAGGACAGTGTAATACAATAATAAAGCTACTAGTCAAAGCTTTAGAAAGAATTGAAGAATTAGAAAATAAAATTGTGCAAAAAGATTTTGATCAAGAATATATAGCTCGGTTAAATAAAAGAATAGAAGTAATAGAGAAAAAGCAAGAGACACAGTCTCCTCATAACCAACCAAAAGTAGAAATTAAAGATATTTTAGAACCAAAAGTAAATCTCTTTAACAAAAATGGAACTAGTAAGAACCTCTAGTACAAGAATACCAGTAACCAGTAGAGTTAGAAACATTTTAAATTATGGTAATAAAGGAAAGGAAATAATAGAAAAAACAGAAGATTTAATCTAAGAAGAAGATGTTAATAAAATGCTTGAAGTAGGATTTAAACAAGTTAAGAAAAAGAATCTATATCGAGAAGGATTATTAGATAGCTTTAAAAGCAGTTTGTATGTTTACAAAGATGAATTTACAATAGGAGTAGTAAACAATAGAGAAGAAATTACATTAATAAGCCCTCAAAGTGCCAAAGAAATAATGAAGAATGGCTATTCAGCTATACATTTAGGAGTAGTAATCATTGGAGTATTAAGCCAAACTAGAGCCGGATTAGATACTAAAGCCCATCTATATCTTTATGATGAAAGGTTCAATGATCATGAACAAGCTCAACTAGCAACAGCTGAAGTAGATCTTAGGAATAAAGTAGCAGTAGTAGGATGTCTCCCTGACATAGACATAGACATAAAAGAATTCTGTAGTAAGATAAAATTAAGCATACAAACAAAAGGATTTAATATAGATGCTGAATATAAAAATTTAAGATTAAAGATATTTGTTTTAGGAAGATGTTATAATAAATATCATAAAAAGTTTAAATTTATTAATAAAAGCATAGTTGAACATTTTCATAGTAAATATGTACAAATGCAAGTTCCTAAAAGATTAAGTATTAGTGAATTACAAGGATTAGAATGGAAATTACCTGAATTAGAAACTCAATTATTAGAAGTACCAGAAACCAGTAAAATCTACACTAATAATAAAGATGAAACTTTTCAAAAATTTAGTAATTATAAAAAGCATGGTAATGTAGTAATAACAGAAGATGATTCTGAAGATGAAATTAATATGTTAAGATTCGAGCAGAACATAGACAAAGTCAAAACTTTAAGTGATAATAGAGAACAAATAATAGATTTAGTTTTTAGTAACCCATATAATTATCTAAAAGAAGAAATATTCGAAGAACTTTGTAATAATATAGAATTAGAAGACCAAGATGTTGATAAAATATTAATAGAAGAATTAAATTTTGAAAATCTAAAATTAGATTTACAGAATGTAGCTTATATAGAAGAAGAAATATTTGTAGGAGAAGAAGACAAACCTAAAACTCTAGAAACAGGTAGTGGAAGTGGAATAAAAATTCCAGATACAGAAGGTTTTCCTAAACCTAGAATAGATGAATATTTAGAAAATAGAGGAATAAAAGACACTAAAGAACAATATAGAGATATTAAAGACACAGAAAGAGTTTATAGAGCCAAAACTAAATTAGAAAGCTGGAGAAAAGAACCAGAAGCAAAAGATATATTAATTTTAAGTTTACAAGGACATAGGCCAAGTGAATGGAAACATATATTTAGCAAATGGGAAGGAAATTTAATTAGACATTCTATGGAAGCATTAAGTAATATAGTAGATTATAAGTACAAGCTAGTTTATTTAGAAAGCACATTAGGATATAATGAAAAATAGATTTATTTAGGATGGAGAGAACATATGAAAAAAGACGAAACAAAACAAAACAAAAAGAATTAGATGAATTTGAAATAAATATAACAGTATTAAGTTTTATAGATGCAATTAGAAAATGCATTTTAGGATCCTCAATGGAGGAAGTAGATGATGTTCAAAAGCAAATTAGAGCCATAAGAAGCTTAGAACAATTAAAAATATGTGATTTACATTATTTTGATTATTATGTAGACCTTTTTTTATAAATATTGGAGTCAAATAGGACGACCTTATGACGAAGATTTATTAATGAAGTTTGTAACAAAATTACCTGGAAAGATAGGAGAAAAACTTTATAAAGATTTAACTGAATGGTTTAAAAGTAGGAAAGAAGAAGGTTTATTTTGGCAAATTTCTTTATTACCTGCAGTAGAATTTATTAGACAAAGAATTAGAGATTTGTGTGATGAAGAAAAGCTTAGGAGACAAGCTCAAACACAGTTCAGTAGAATGTGTATAGATTTGTATGAAGTACCTACGTTAGGTTGTGAAAAGACTAGAAAATATAAAAATAAATATAATAAGTTTCACAAAGATAAAGAGAAAATAAAGAAATATAAAAAGTACAATAATAACAAGTACAAAAAACCCTACAAAAGAAAATTTTACAATTACGAAAACAATAAACATAAAGTACAAAAAGCCTTTAAAAAAGGAAAAAGAATATTTAAAAAGAAAAGTCATAAAGATTGTAAATGCTATTTATGTGGAAAAATATGTCATATAAAGCCTAATTGCCCTGAAGCTAAGAATAATAAAGTTAATATTATAGAAATAGAAGATTATTTAGAGGACTTAGAAGAAGTCTTTAATATGGAAGATTTATTAGATGAAGACACTATATTCATATTAGATGAAGAAGATATATTATTATTAGATGAAGAAAATGATTCTAGTTCAGAATTAGAATCTGAAGATAATTTTGAAGATAACTCATCAGTCGAGGAAGATAGTATTAATATTTTAGAAGAAATAAGTTCTTTTCTAGGAAAGAATTGTAAAGGTTGTAGTAAAGAATTTTATAAAGGATATAAAAAAGAAGAATCATATTATTGTAATAAATGCATAGAAAAAGAAGAAGTAAATAGAGCAGGAAGTGAACTTATATTAATAGATGTAGAAATTCTTTATAAATCCAAAAGAATCTGTACCAAAGCCATGATAGATACAGGTGCTAATAAAAGTATTATACATGAAAGTTTAGCCCCAGAAGAATTTAGAACTAAATTAGGAACAGATATAGGATTAAGACAATTTAATGGATCGTTATTACAAATAACTGAATGTATAATTAATATACCAATTAGAATTAATGGAGAGGTACATAATTTACCCCAGACCTTAATAACAAAGCAAATGAGTAGTTATAAGTTTATTTTATGACTTAATTTTATTCTAGGAAATAATGGAAGCATGTTAATAACACCAAGCGGAGTAAATTTCTTTAAAAAATCCACCTTTATACAACCAAAGCTAGAAACCAGTAATCTCCCTTATATAAAGAAAGTAAGCAATATAGAAAAACCAATAGATTTAGAATATTTCGATTCTTTACTAGAAGACTCAATAGTAAATTTAGAATTAGAACCTGAACAAGTTTTAAGCTATGAAGAAATAGATGAATATCTAATGGAAAGTTATACTGAAGATATTTGTGTAATTTCTAAAAAAGATTATAACCAAGAAAATACAGAAGAAAATAGTTGGCCCATAGATATAAAGAATAAAATAAAAGCATTAGAAAAGACAAAAATTATTGGTGATAACCCTTTAAATAAAAACTCTACAGAAGTATACAAGTTAGAAATAATAAATCCTGATATCACTATAATAACCCAAGATTTAGCCTATAGTTTAGAAGATAGAAAAGAATGTAAAATGCATGTTGAAGAACTTTTAGAATTAGGAGTAATAAGAGAAAGCACTAGTAGACATAGGAGCCCAGCTTTTATTGTCAGCAACCATAGTGAACAAAAAAGAGGAAAAAGTAGAATGGTAATTAACTACAAAAGATTAAACGATAATACTCTAAGAAATAGTTATAAACTCCCCAATAAAGATGAATTAGTAAATTGTATTCAAAAAGCAACATGGTTTTCTAAATTTGATTGTAAAAGCGGCTTTTGGCAGATTAAGCTAGATGAAGAATCTATTCCTTGGACATCTTTTAGTTGTTCTGAAGGACATTTTGAATGGCTTGTAATGCAATTTGGATTAAAAAATGCACCTCAAGTGTTTCAGGCTAGAATGGATAGGATATTTAAGAAATTTTCCAGTTTTTGTATAGTATATATAGATGATATTCTTGTCTTTAGTAATAATAGATATGTTCATACATCTCATGTTCATAAAATACTTGATTTATGTAAAGAAAATAATATCATTCTTTCTAAAAAGAAAATTGAACTTTTTAAAAATAAAATAGATTTTTTAGGACTTAAAATAGATAAAGGAAAAATAGAGCTTCAACCTCATATAACTACAAAAATTTTAAGTTTTCCTAATAAACTAGAAGAAACTAAAGAATTACAAAATTTTTTAGGATTATTAAATTATGGTAGAAAATTCATCCCTAACCTAAGTACCTTAGTTAGACCACTCTATAATAAGCTTAGTAAAAATGGTCAAAGGTATTTTAATAATGAAGATGTAAAATTAATACAAAAGATAAAAGAAATAGTAAAAAATCTAGGACCTATAGCTCTCCCTATTGATAGTTATTATAAAATAATCCAAACAGATGCTAGTAGCAAAGGGTGGGCTGGAATTCTTATTCAAAAACCTAATAAAGGAAGTCCAAAAGATTTAGAAGAAATAGCAATGTATTCTAGTGGTCAGTTCTCAGAACCTGAGAGTAGAAAGTCAAGTACTGAATTAGAACTATTAGGAATAATAAATACTTTGAATAATTTTCATATATATATATACATAATGAATCATTTACTATTAGAACAGATTGTAATAATATTGTAGAATTTTACAAAAAAGTACAAAAGAAAAATTTTGAAAAGAAAAATTCATTTATAAGTAAAAGACGGATAAGTTTTTTAGAAACATTAATTGGTAGAGGATACAAAGCAGAATTAGAACATATTAGTGGAAAAAATAATACTATAGCTGATATATTATCTAGACTAATAAATATTTAATTTTTGAATGCAGGCAAAAATGGCTAGCAGTTCAAAGAATGTTCAGAAAAGCCTTAGTTTCTCAGCTCAAAGCGGTAGTATAAAAAAGCTTAGTATATGACCTTTTACTATTAGTCATAGTCCAGGAGTCCCTTTTCAGCCATTAAATCAAATAAAAGATAAGCTTACTGAACCTCAACAAGCTTTACTTAATAATATATGGTTTTTTAGAAATGATAACAAAGGTTTTTTAAACCCTTTAAATGTTTTGAGTCAGTTTTTTTGTAGAAAATAATAAGTTTTCTTGTTATGTAGTTTATAGAGGAAGAAAAATTGGAATTTATTCAACATGGCAAGAGACTGCTATGTATGTTGAAGATTTTCCAAATCCTTGTTTTAAAGGTTTTTATTCTTTAGAAGAAGCTAACAAGTCATTAAATATGTTTTTACAAAATCAAGATGGTTTTGAACCAATTTTAGAATTTAATGGTCTTATGTATGATAGAAATCAAGTTATTAGTTTCATGAACCATTTCAAAAAAGTGAATGAAGCTAATCATAGAATTACTGAAGAATTAGAAAGTTGTAAAAAGACAATGCATGATCTTTTAGAAAAACTCCAAGCTGAAAATACGGTACTAAAGCAAAAGCTAGATGAAGCTGAATAGTTAGCAAAGCAAATTCATCAGCTTAGTAGAGAAAGCCAAAAGAATAATAAAGAAGAAGATGAGGTGGCAAATTCTGTAGAAACGCCCCTTGATATTATAAATATTACCCTAATGAGGGATCAAGCAAAAAATCTTTACAAAGCAGTAGAAAAGCTTCCTACAGATATAAAGCAAAGTATTTTTGGGATAGCCCAAAATATACATTTAAAACGTTTTATAAAAATTCAAAAGTTCCTTGCAGTAGGTGTAGGATTACCTGAAGGTATGACTACATGGCTACAAGAGAAAAAGATCAATAATAAAGTTATATTTAAGTTTGTTTCTGTACAAATAAATTTAAATGTTTTACCTTTAGAATTTGAAATCCCAGATTTTGCTGAAAAAGTAGGTATTGAAGAACTTTTTAGTTATGGCATTGTTGATGGCATTCATGCCACAAATATTTTAAAAATCTCCTTTCTTCCTGAAAAACTTCAACAATCAATCAGGATGTTTGGAGGAAAGCACGGGTTTTGCCTTGACATTGATTCTGTCCCATGTGAATGGATTGTCAACCAACCTTACAGGATGACAAACTATTTACCAGCTTATCACTTTATTGTGATAGTGCCATACAATTTTCCTGTTGAATTTATACGAGATGATTATCCTCATGACTATGATCAAGATGACATATGTCCTGAGTATCTTCAAAGATACAGAGCACAAAAATATTATACTTGTGTAAATTCATCTAGGCCAAAGCTAATTGGGCAGACTCCTCACATGTCCATCTTTGTAAGGAGCCACGATGTCATGATGAAGTACCCAATTCCATGGATTTTTCTTAGCCCAGAAACAGATGATTATTTGAGCGAAATCCAGGAAGCAGAACAAGATAGATTAAGAGAATTTCTCACTGAAGAAGAAATAGATGAGCAATTTGATGACGAAGCCTACCACAATCTAGACACCTAAAGATTGTCGGTAGAAAAAGACAAAAGCAGTAAAAAGATAAGATCGTCAGCAAAGAAGATAAGAAGATAAGAAGATAAGATCGACAATGAAGATAGTACCAACAGAAGAAGTCAGAGATATGAAGATAAGAGTGTCAGTTAAGAGTGTCAGAAGAAGATAAGATTGTCAGTTAAGAGTATCAGAAGAAGAAAGACAGAGATAAGACTGTCAGATAAAGTAAAAAATGTATATTTTACTATTAACTTTATCGGCCACTTGTTTTGGCCTTTTCTTTTCACATTTTTGTATAAATAAGTTAGAGCTCTCATTTGTAAAAACACACGAGAAAATCTAGAGCACTCAAAATTTTTCACTTTCTCTTACTTGTAATTTTCCAACAACCCTCTTTAGCTATCAATAAAGTTGTGAATATTTTCAAAAGTAAGATCTTTCAACTTGTTTTTACTTTTTATTTTTAAGTTTTTATTTTCTTGTTTTAAACACTAGGAAGTCTAGCCAGGTTAACGAAAGCATAAGATGAATAATAAATTTCTAGAGTAACTCGGTCCTTATAGAGATTTTGAAAAACCTGTTTGCAACCTTAGAGTAACTTTTTCTATAAAAAGTACCTAGTAGAGATCCTGTTTTTATGAAAACAAAATTTTAATGTTTTCTGGAAAAACTCCTTGGTGGTCTGTGTGGGTAAGTTCTGTTTGATAGGCAATAACAGACTTTAGGAGCATTTTGAAAACTCGTTTTGTTTGAATTTAAACCATGGGAGCTTGAAAGGCCTGTTAAAGTTATTCTACAAATCTTGCACCCCGTTTTTCAAGTTTGGTACATGAAGATGGTAAATGATAGGATTTACCATTTTGGTCTGCAACATATGCTAGAATTTAGAAGTCATGTTGTCTTTTTTTCTCTAATCATATAAAGACACGTATTTCTTTATTGGGAAAATTGCACAAACTTACCCTAACGTTTCCATTATGGTATAATATTCAACTAATGCATTTAATTGCACAAACAACTCCTTCTGTTAGTCAACTCCGGTTAAAGATAACCATTGACCATTATTTTTTTTGAAAGCCCAAAATTGCCCCTACACTTTATTACAAAAAAATCTTAATTGCCCTTTATTTAAAATATTATATACTTTAAATTATTAGAATATAAAAAATAAATACTAAACATAATCCTTTTCAAATAAAAAAAATTCAAAAATAATATATTAAAAACAAAACAATTTAGGAAAACGTTATTTTGAAAAAATACAATTTAATAATATTTTAAAAAAAAACAAAAAAAAAACGTTATTTTGAGAAAATATAATTTAAAATTATACAAGTCTAATATGAATAGTGATAACCTGTTACATATTTTTGAAATTTAAAACATATTTTTTATTTATTTAAAAAGGATTATGTTTAGTATTTATTTATTAATTTTTTTGAATCAAAATATAATGCGTAATTTATATTGAGTCAAATTATTTTGTCTTATAGAGATGAACATTGAACAAATTTTCGGTATTACTGTATTTTATTATGACAAATGATTATATTTTTATTTCAAACTTTTGATGATTTTATTTATATTTGTGTTTAAAATACTAATCATACTCCTTTTTAAATAAAAAAAAATCAAAAATAATATAATAAAAACAAAAAAAAAAAAAAATTCAAAAATATATAACACATTACCACTATTCATATTGGACTTGCATAATTTTAAATTATATTTTCTCAAAATAACATTTTTTTTGTTTTGTTTTTAATATATTATTAAATTGTATTTTCTCAAAATAACGTTTTCTTAAATTGTTTTGTTTTTAATATATTATTTTTGATTTTTTTTTTATTTAAAAAGGATTATGCTTAATGTTTATTTTTTATATTCTAATAATTTAAAGTAGATAATGTTTTAAACAAAGGGCTTAAGATTTTTTTTGTAATAAAGTACAGGGACAATTTTGGGCTTTAAAAAAAAATCGTGGTCAATGGTTATCTTTAACCGACGTTGACTAATAGGAGGGGTTGTTTGTGCAATTAAAGACATTAGTTGAATATTATGCCATAATGGGAAACATTAGGGTAAGTTTGTACAATTTTCCCTTTATTTATTTATTTTTGTCCTCTTTCTTTTTTAATTTCGATAGGTAAACATTGACTTGTATAAATTTACAATTCCACCAAGAAACCATCATATTAATGGTTTCATTACTTGCTTTTCAAACTCATCAATAATTAAGGAACAAGAAAATTTTCATAGGAGACTAAGAAGTCACTGGAGAGTGAAGAATTTGAATCCTCTACTGATCTGATTTTTTTTCTGACCTCATTTAATCTTAGGGTAAATTGCACTGAACCCCTTGAGGTTTAAACAAGTTACATTTAGATGGAAAAGTTTTGTTATTATACACTAACACCCCCAAAACTTAAATTTGAATTTTAAAATGCCTAAAATGCCCATAGTTATATTATTTTATACTTTATTTTTTTTTTTAACCTTTTAACTAAAAACTTTATAAACTTTAATAAAATAAAAAAATTAAATAAAAGATATGATTCATTAAATAAATAAATAGTTTTTTAAAAAAATAAATAAATAGTTTAAAACATTAAATAATTAAATATATAAAAATAAATAAATAATTATTTTAAAAAATGAAATAAAAAAATAGTTTTAAAATTAAATAAATAAATAGTTTTAAGAAATCAAATAAATAAATATTTTAAATAAATAAATAAATGAAAAAATTGAAAACATTTTTTTTTTAACGATATCCATTAATATGGACAAGAAAGACTCTAAATATCCAAACTTTTATGGTAAGGATGATGGTGAGAGAAAGTTCAAGGTTCCCAACATAAAATGAAGTGGTTGAAGAAGGCAAGAAGACTCTCAGTGTTGGGAACCTTGAAACTTCTCTCACCATCATCCTTACCGTAAAAGTTTGGATATTTAGAGCTTTTTTTGTCTCTATTAATGGATATCCATAAAAAAAAAATTAATGTTTTTAATTTTTTTCATTTATTTATTTATTTATTAAACCCTTTATTTATTTAATTTTTTAAAACTATTTATTTATTTAATTTTTTTAAAACTATTTATTTATTTTATTTTTAAAAAATATTTATTTATTTTATTTTTAAAAGTATTTATTTATTTATTTATTTTAAACTATTAATTTATTTAATTTTTTAAAACTATTTATTTATTTAATGAATCATATCTTTTTTTATTTTATTTTATTTTATTTTATTAAATTTTATAAAGTTTTTGGTTAAAAGTAAAAAAAAAAAGAGTATAAAATAATATAACTAGGGGCATTTTAGGCACTTTCAAAGTCAAATTTAAGTTCTAGGGGTGTTAGTGTATAATAACAAAACTTTTCCATCTAAGTGTAACTTGTCCAAACCTCAAAGGGTTCAGTGTAATTTACCCTTAATCTTATGACACATAAGTATTGCATAGAATATGTGGTTAAGATGTAATTGGTTCAACAACCAATCATATACTTTTAAAAGGTCGAGAAAAATACCAGATCAGTAGAGGATCTAAATCCATAGGAGAAACAATAAATTTGAATATATATATTATTTTTCGTTATTTTTTTTTCAAAAAAAAAATTAAACATGTAATTTTTTTTTATAAAAAAAGTTGGATAGATGATGAAAGACCTGGAGATGTGGCTGACATTACGCAAAGGCAATGGGTTGGATAGATAATAGGGTGAAATTCATTTTAGTCCCTCTAGTTTGACCTAATAGTCAAACTGGTCCCCCGGTTTTCAGCTTTATCTTGACAGGTCCCGCTAGTTTCCAAAAATCCGTATTTCAGTCCCTGCCGTCCAATTCCGTTAGGGTTTGTAAAGATTCCGTCCAAGTGGTGAGGGTAAAATCGTAACTTACGTAATAAATATAAAAATATGATTATTTTAAAAAATAATTATTAATTAATTTAATTAAAAAATAAACATTAAAAATAAAAATAAAATCTTATCCTCTCTCTCTCCCTTCTTTTCCACGATCTGTATCTGTTTCTCTCCCTTTTACTCTCTCTCTCTCTCTCTCATCTCCTCATCTCTTCATCTTCAACATCAAACAACAAATACCAAACCACCTTCAACGCCACCGCCACCGCCACCGCCACCAACCGCCAATTAGGGCAACCAATCAATTGCAATTGTGACCATCGACGAATTGCTGAGGAAGAGATGGAATCGACGGCGACAGGCGACAATTGCTACGGCACCGGGCAGACAGGCGGCATCCGCCAGACTCCGGCGACACCACGACCCAGACGACAGTGCGATCGTGAAGAGGAGACAAGCGATCAGTTTTTTTTTTTTTTGTTGATTTGAAGGTCGCAATTGAGGGTTTCATTCCTGAAAAAAAAAAAAAAATTGTGTATTATGTGGAAAAATGTATTAGGGTTTTGTTATTTTAAAAGTTAATTTGGTTGATTTTGATTTGAATTTTGTTTTGGTTGATTTTGAGATTTGTTTTTGGATTTTTTTTTTTATTTCGTGAACTTGATGCGAATGTATTATGTGGAAAAATGTATTAGGGTTTTGTTATTTTAAAAGTTAATTTGGTTGATTTTGATTTGAATTTTGTTTTGGTTGATTTTGAGATTTGTTTTTGGATTTTTCTATTTTTTTTTTATTTCGTGAACTTGATGCGAATCGGTTGTGGGTGAATTTGTTGTTAATTTGATGTTTTGAAGATGATGATGTTTGAAGATCTTGGATGTATGTAAAATCTGGAAATTTTGTTTATCTCGTCAAAAAAAATAAATTTGTATATTATGGTCTGGTTATTGGTTGGTGTGGTGATGGTTACAGTGGTGGTGGTGATTTAGGGCCCGTCTTGTAAACCGTTTTTTGTTTTTGTTTTTTAAAAAGAAAAATGAAAATGAAAATGAAAATGAAAACAGTGTTTTTGGTTTTGTTTTTAAATTCCGAATACGCGTCTGGTAGCATTTACTGGAATCCGTATTTTGAAAATAAAAATGGAAAAAACGCGTCCGGTAGGATAACCAAAACTATTGAAAATTAAAATATCAATTTTTACTTTTTGTTTAATATTATAATAGTTATAAATAAACTGATTTAATAATAAACCAATAAATAAAATGAAGAAGAAAAAGAAGAAGAACTCGAAGACCAGAAGAAGGTCGTCGGAGGCGAGTGGAGTAGATCGGCGGCGGTAGCCGCAAACCAGAAGAAGAAAGAAGAAGAAAGGAAGGCCGAAAACCAGAAGAAGAAAGGAAGAAGAAAGGCAGCGGCCGTCGGAGGTGATGGATCGACGACGGCTACGATCGGAGAAGGAAGGAAGAAGAAGAAAGGAAGAAGAAGAAAGAAAGAAGAAGAAGATGGGTGGCGGGAGCCATGGATGAAAGAAGGAAGAAGATGAGTTGAGGAAGAAGAAGATAAGGTCTGGTGGGTGGTGGGTGAGAAAAAAGAAAGAAAAAAAATTTTAAATGACATGGGACCTACTTAATTAATGACATGGACCCACTTAAATGAAAAAAAAAAAAAACAAATACACGAAAAACAATTTATTTTTTTTGTTTTTCAAAATTTCCACTTTTAACACTGATTTTGTTTTTCATTTTGTTTTTGTATTTTGAAAATAAAATGAAAAACGGTTTACAGGACGCGAATTCGAAATCATTTTTGGAAAACAAAAATGAAAACAGGCTGAAAACATGCTGCAGGACAGCCCCTTAGGGTCTGAGTCTGGTGATTTCAGGCCGTGGTGGCGATTCAGGTGGTGGCGACTGGTGGTGGTGATGATGAAATATATTTATTATTTTTTATCGTTATTAATTAGAAATAATCAGGGGCATTAGGGTCTTTAAATTTAAATTTAATTAGTTTTATTTAGTTAATTATTATTATTATTTTTATTATTTTGTTAATTAGTTTTATATTTTTTTTAGAACAAAAATCAGGGGCAGCAGGGTCATTTGACCCTCTGTCATGTCAGATTTAACTTTTTTAACGGAAACCCTAACAGAAGGACCAAACGAGACAATTCTCAAAATCGTTGGACCAGTTTGACTATTAGGTCAAACTAGATGGACTAAAATGAATTGCACCCTAGATAATATATTGGCACGGACTAGTCTGCATCGAGAATCAAATTCAGGAGCATGGTTTGACCGTTGACACGTGTACGAACATCGATTAGATAACACACAGCTGCCAAAGCCCAACACAACCCACCATCCAATCCATCCATCACCAAAAGATTCTATTTCAAATGGGCCTCATCATCATCATTTCCATCGATATCCTAATAAGTAATACCACATCTACCCTCACTACAAATTTGCCAAACAGCTTCCAAAATGGTCCATATTTACTCCTAAACCATATGTTTGAAATGTTTAATATACCGTAGCCATGTGATTCATCGGTGACTCGAACTTATTGTTGGGGAAAGTGCCCTAAGAACAAGTGTTGTTAATCTTTTGCTGAATTAATAATTAGAATAACATTCTATCATATATTTGTGTGCATTTAATGTTATTAATATTGTATTAATAACATAAAATTCCATGATTATTAAATGTAATATTAAACATAGTATATAAGTTGTTATATACATGAGGATTATGTTTAATATAATAATCTTAATTGTCTGTAATTGATAATTAAAGTTGAGATCTTTAATTAATTAAAATTACTAGTATGGTTCATTCCCATTAAGAATGGAACAGTTTTATCCGAACTGTTGATGTGGTGACATTAGAATGAAGGTACTTTGTATAATAAGATTATACAAGACATGGACGCGATAAATTGGAATCTTTAATAATCTCCGTCTTGAAATAAAGTATTCCCTTTTATCAATCAGATGGTCATATATGGAACGATCTTAATCCTGAGTATTTAACAGACTCCTACTTATAGAGTTGTGTCTTTTGACTTACTCGGTATGGTTTGCTCTAATTACCAAACCTAAAAACCTTGTATCTTGGAGACATGATGATATATTTAGCTGGGAATGATAATATACAAGATGGAATCCATTCCCTCTCAATTAAAGTAGACAAACAGTTCTCTTGAGTAAATGATTCTGGTCTTGAACAATGGAGCGCTCAATTTATGATAAGATCATAAATAATTGTTTATTAGAGAATCACGGGCACTCAAGGATAAAGACGTAATTGAGAGGTCAACGGATTTGAACCTAGCTCATATTACGAACTGTTAATGGAGGATTGATCTATATGTAATGATTATATCAATGGACTGTTCGATTCCTATTCGAGTAATTAATTCTATAATGACAAGAGTGCAGTTCCAGTTTTTTAGTAGAATAAATCTGGAATTAATAAATCTAATATTTAAGTAAAGAGTTTAATTAAATATTGAAGATTTATTGGAGCTTGAAATTATAGGTCCATGTGTCCCCATACCATCTCTATAGTACTGTATTGAACATTAAGGTATACTGAGGCTTAGTGATTAATTTGGAATTAATCATCTATACATAAAGAAGTTTATGTATTGTTTTATTTATTAAATAATGTTTGATTATTTAATTATATGTATTAAATAATGTTTGATTATTTAATTATATGTATAAAATAATATTTTGATTATTTAATTATATGTATTAAATAATGTTTGATTATTTAATTATATGTATTAAATAATGTTTGATTATTTAATTATATGTATAAAATAATATTTTGATTATTTAATTATATATATATATGTTTTAATAATTGGGGTGGGATGTATTATTGTTACTTTTAGTCATGAATGGGGTGGGTGGAAATCAAGTACCCTTGCTTTTTTCAACTAGTGTTTTTTCTTTTGTTTTGTTTTTTCTTTCATCATTGCATTTAAAGCATAGTGGAATTCTAGCTCCTATTCTATGATTCTTTACACCACCCACCCTAGTACTATGATAGTGGAAAAATACTACACCACCCAATATATATATATATATAGCTCTCTCTCTCACTCTCTCAAGAATGGAAGAAGCATTAAAAGAAAATATTTATTTTTGAGTTGATTCATATATTTTGAGCTTCATGAAAACAAGACAAGAAGAGTTCTTGTTTTGAGAAACACTAGTACTATGATAGTGGAAAAATACTACACCACCCAATATATATATATATATAGCTCTCTCTCTCACTCTCTCAAGAATGGAAGAAGCATAAAAAGAAAATATTTATTTTTGAGTTGATTCATATATTTTGAGCTTCATGAAAACAAGACAAGAAGAGTTCTTGTTTTGAGAAACACTAGTTCTAAACAAGAGAGTGATAACAAAAGAGAAAAATTATTTTTAAGGTCTAAGCCTCTAAAAATATTGTGAGATAGTCTCTCAATATTTTTCTAGTTGTCTCAAGTGTTGAGTACACAACTAGTACAGAAATTCAAGAGTTGAATTTTTCTGTTCAATACCGAGACGCCCACTCGTCGGTTCTTTGGTGTTGGAGATTCAGTGTGGAAGAACTTGGTTCGAGGGAATCACGAAGATTCTACAGTGGAGGAACTCGATTCGAGCGAATCACGGAAAGTCTACAAGGGTAACTATTTCCTTCCTTATTATTTATAGTTAAATATTAGAATCAATATAATCACAACGATCCGGCTAAAACGTTTTTGTTGAAATTTAAAAAGAAACCGGGCCCACCGCACTTCCGCTGCGCGGATACCGGTTCCGGTTCCGGTTCACGGAACCAACACTTATGATATTAGAGCATTCCCAATAGACCAGAATTGGGAGGTACCTCCTTAACTATATTTAGGGAGCCTCAATCGGAAAGTGTTCCAATAGGCTCACTATCTCGCTCCCTATTTTTAATTCCGGCCAAAGTTTCCTTAAATCTAGGGAGCCAAGACATCCTCCTTATTTTTTTAATCCTCTCTCCTCAAATGAAATAGATGGTGAGGATGAGTCCACATCACTCTTACTCAATGGTTCAAATTCATTCTTTCTATTTTTTATTTAATCCAAATTCTTTTTATTTAAATTCAAATAATTCTTCTTTTTTGCCTACAATTTTACTGTCTCTAACAGCTAGCCATAGCTTAATTTTTTTATTTTTTTTTTTACCAAAATTGCAACAGCTAAATTCATTTTATTTCTTTGTATTGTATTATATTTATATATATATAAAAAAAAACTTAAATTAATTTTTAATGAATGAAGTGATTAATTCTCTATAGTTGCAATTTGATATTAAATATGAAAAATAAATAAATAATAATAAAAATAATAATAGGGAGCCATTTTTAGGGAGGTTTGTTGGAGTCTTCAATCCTTATATGACTCCCTATTCGTAAATAGTACAATCGACTCCCTAAATCTAAGGAAAAAAAATAGGAAGCCTTGCTGGGGATGCTCTAGTAAATACTTAGTGGATTTATATTAGTAAATACTTAGCTGATTGGTCCGAGTGGAGAAAAAAAAGGATTGAACTCTATACATATATATTTTTTATTTTATTTTATTTTATTTTTCTTGGGGAAACGGATAAGATATACCAACATAGTGGCATTTTGATACCTTTAGAAACAGTAAAAAAGAACTTAAGGAATCCACCATGGAATCAAAAAATTTGAAAATATGGATTTATGTCTAACGGATCACACTTATCAAGAAAAATCATTTTTTTTTGGCTCGATCCGTAGTCACATATGAAATAGTGAATGGTATAAACTGAATTTAGGATATTACTAAATTGATTGCCGTTGCAAGAGACAAACTTTTTTTAACACACCCATGAGATTTGTCAGTATTTTATGCAGAATTTAAGAAAAGAACTTTGAAAAATTTGTAATTATATGCTATTAACAAAATCAATTAAAGAGTTTCAATACGTATGCATAGTAAATCTATCCAAAATTCCAACCATATGGTCCATATATACAAAGATAAATAACTGTGTGTTAGGTAGAGCTTTTCTATTGTATATTGGTGGATTTCCACGTCATTATGTAAGTATCCAAGGAAATATGTGGCGAGTTTTTGATGCACATCATCAACACACTTTACAAGTGTTGAATTTAGAATTAATTGATATTTGTTTATATTATCATATTCGGTGCAAATTAGCTATAAAAAAACGCCATTATCTTTTGTAATGGTTTGAATTATCTTTTGTAATGGTTTGGTTAATGAATATATTTTTGAGATACACTTTTTGATACTCTAATGTATCTGGTCTCATTTTTCATCTAATCTTTCTCTCGTCTCTCTCAATTCTTGTCTATGTTTCTTTGTTTATTCATCTCTTTCATCTCACTTCTTCTATTTTATTTTATAATTTATAACACGTTATCAGCATGATACTGTTATTTCCAGAACCTGAAGTTTTGAATCCATTACTACTAGAACCTGAAGTTCCTAAATTTATTACTAGAATCTGAGGTTCTGAATTTATTATTGCTAGAGTCTGAAGTTTCCAGATTTTTATTTATTAATACCAGAACCTGTAGTTCTGGATTTACTTTCTCGCATTTTTCTTTTACGCAATTTACTTTACTGCATTTTATTTACTTTTACGCGATTTACTTTCTCGCATTTATTTATTTATACGCTTTTATGAGATTGGCTATGCCAACCTACCAGAACCTGTAGTTCTGAATTTACTTTTTCGCATTTATTATTACGCATTTTACTTTACGTAATTTTTATTTAAACAATTTGGTTATACATCAAGAACCTGAAGTTTATGGATTTATTTATCATTACCGGAACCTGAAGCTTCTGGATTTATTTATTTACAAATATTTCTTTATATATCTTAAGATTTAAATTCCTCGGATTTTTATCAGACTAGAAGTTTTGACTCCGATTGTGATTTTCGGATAACCAGAAGTTGTAATAATATCAAAGCTTGCAAATTTGAAATTGGCTGCACTAGAAGTGTTTGGGGAAAACTATGATCTGAAAGCCCAACACCTAACGGTCACAGAACCAGAAGTTCTATGGCAAGAACTAAAAGACCGATTTGATAACCAACCTGATATTGCATTACTAAATGCCAGGTATCAGTAGGCAACATATACGCTTTCAAGATTATAGATCAGTCTCTGGATACAATTATGCTTTATTCAAAATCATTACACAGCTAAAATTGTGTGGTCATGATGTTATCTCGAATCATCAATAACAAAGGCAATAACAATTCTACTCCCTTTTCATTTTATCTCATGATATCTCATATTATTTTTCCTCTCTTTCATTTTTTCTCTCGCTTTGTCTTATTTTACACAAGCAGTAACTATTTCTCCCTTTCATCTATCTCATATTATTACTTATCTCCTTGTTCATTTATCTTAGTTATTACTTTATCTGCTATTTTAATTTCATTATAACATGCATTTTATTAATTTTATGCAATTTATATATCTGAGTATGCCAACTAACCAGAACCTGAAATTCCTGGATTTGTATAAATTATGTGTTACGCCTAACTAGGTCAATCGTTAAGTTTCTGAAATTTAAACCAAGCTCGGCTAGACCGACTAACCAGAATATGAAGTTTATGGATTTATCATTATAATATTTAAGTTGGCACGGTTTTACAAACCGATTAGAATCTGAAGTTCTAAATTTTAAATTTCAGTAAAAATATGGAATTCTGGATTCATTACTATGTACATGAATGTCATACTTGGGACCTGAAATTCCAAAATTCGAATTCTATATAGAACCTAAAGTTCTAATTTTGAATACGAAGTATTGAATCTGAACTTGAAGTTCTTAAGTTTTGAACATGAAGTTCTAATCAGACTTGAAGCTCTGAATTCAATTTAAATTGTGATATTAAAACTTTTATGTCGAGGTTTATTAGAACCAGAAATTCTAAAGTGGATCAAGTTACAATTCTTTCATATAGAAAGTCAATTTGTAATTTCTATTTAGAACCTGAAGTTTTCTGAATTTTATGAACCTGCAGTTCACGGTCGAACCGGAAGTTCGAAAAATCAATATGATTCATGATTTTGTTTTATGAAGTGATATATTTTCATATCTATATGTTTATATTTTTGATCATTTTGTCTAATATGCACTTTATTTTTCTTTGTGAAAAAATATGTTTTTAAACGATATGTTGAGTGATATTGAAAAGCAAGATACAAGAGATATGTATCTAGCCAATAGTACAACGACACATACGATTCTGTGAAATAATTTAACCCTGCTTAAGGCAAATGTTAATACAATATCAGGTCCAGCAGATCTGATAGAATGCTTCGGTAGAGCCATGATATTGTTACCAAACGATACTAAAATATGTATCAGTGATGCTTTATATTCAAGTAGATCCAAAAAAAATCCACTTAGTTTCAAAGATATACGGTGTAATGGATATCACATAAAAATTATAAGTGATGAGAATATTGGGTATATGTGCATTACTTCTCATAATTCAGGCCAGAAGCTCATTATGGAAAAGCTGTGTGGTTTATCATCTGGATTATATTATACTCTTGTAAGAGGTGTAGAAATTTATGCAGTTATGAACCAGAAGTTCTCAGATCTAAAAATATTTATGCTTTCGCATGATCGTCTTGGTCACCCGAAAATTCTCATGGGCATCCACTAAAGAACCAGAAGATTATTTTATCCCATGAAAATTTATGTACTGCATGTTCACAAGGGAAATTGATAATAAAACCATCACATTCTAAAGTTGGCTTTGAATCCCCATCATTCTTACAAAGAATTCAAGGGGACATATGTGGACCTATTCATCCACCAGTGGACCATTCCGCTATTTTATGGTCCTAGTTGACGCATCCAGTATATGGTCACACATTTGCTTATTATAAACACGCAATGTTGCTTTTGTAAGATTACTCGCACAGATTATTAGGCTTCAGGCACATTTTCCCGATCATCCGATCAAATTAATCCACCTTGATAATTCTGGTGAATTTACTTCCAAGATATTTGATGAATATTGCAGATCAGCTGGGATTGATGTTGAACATCCAGTTCCACATGTTCATAATCAAAATGGATTAGCAGAATCACTTATCAAGCATCTCCAGGTAATTGTGAGAACTTTATTATTTTGATACAATTACCAATTTCTATATGGAGACATTCTATTCATCTCTGATCCACTGCTTATCATTATTAATTACCATTACAACTTGTAATTGGTCATAGACATACTCATTTTTAAGATAATTGATCATCAGATAATTATTAATCAGTTACTTGATATATTAAAAGTGACAAAATTTTATAAGTTGCTATCTCATAAACCTCGGTCGGGTGATTGTTCCTGAAAAACGATCTAAGTAAAATACAACAAATAAATCATCTGATGCATATCATAAGTTTGTAAACCTTTTATTTCGAAATATATTGTTCCCAGAAGAGGAAAATAAATTATCATGATCCTAACGTAAACAAGGCTCGAGTTATAAATACATCCACTTTCTCTAAATCAACTCTATAAGAGTTATACCCTGTTTGATTTTTCCACTTAATACTTAATGGCAATTAACGTGCTCTATTTAGTTATTTTTTGTTTTTTTTGTTTTTTTAAGTGATAAAATCACTTAAAGAATCCCTAAAACCACTTGTTTAGAAAAGTGAAAATTTTTCAATTTTCACTTAATAGAAATCCACTGGAATTTAATGCAATTTTTTTACTTCCAAAACTATCCTCACCAATCTAACTTATTTTCAATTTTATCTTCTGTTAAAACGCTGTTCATATTAGTATATTTTTTTCTTCTGATCATAAACAATTATAGCATCACAAACAATTATAGTATCACAAAACCTAGTTGCTTCAAAACTCAAACAACCAGATAATGGTTTTCCTAGCATATTCCGGATTCCAGTAAGGAATAATTTTTTTTTCTTTTTTCATAATTTGATAATCCGTTTCAATAATTATTTTAGTGTTTGATTGCATCTCTTTTACTTGTTCTGAAAATTATATGGGTTTGTTTTAGACCCAAGCAAATTAATAATTAGAGAATGGTTTTCATGGTGATTTTGTTATGAATTTTTTTGGTGGGTTTGAGATGTTAATTTTAATTAATAGGCAAAAAAAAAAAAAAAAAAAAAAAGCTATGTATATAGTAGACTACTTATTACTATATATTTGAATTGGCCTTAAAACAAGAGAATTCCAATTCATTTGTACATGTGTATATACTGTATATGTGAACTGGGCTTAAAGTGTAACATCATTTTTTTTTTTTATTACACTTGTTATTTATGCCGGTTTGTTCTTATACTTACATAGTTCCATTGTAATCAATTCTTTAACATAACTAAATTACGATTATGTTAGGGATCTTATATCAAAATTTTTAATACATTTAGATTTTAGTGTCACTCAAGAAATATAAAAACAAAAGGGAGAGGAGAAATAATTGATGTTCAACTTGCTATACATCTGTTTTACTTATTTTGAAAATTAGTGTTACAAATGTCAGGTAATTTTCATATAATCGATAAGGTGGTATTGACACTTTCATATATATATATATATATATATATAAAGATGAGTGAGGAAATAGAGAGAAATAGTACCAAATTGGATTGGTTTTGTGGTAATATCACCAACTTAATAAGTTTTGTAGAAGTAACACCAAAGTATGTGATCTGCCCAAATTGCCCCTCACTTATTATTTCTTCCTCTTTTTTTTTTTTTTTTTTCAAAAAACTCCATTGATCCATCAATGGAGGTCGGACAGACCTCAAATGGAGGTCGAATGGAGGGCGAAAGACCTCCATTGGAGTTGAAATGACCTCGACCTCCATTTGTGGTCAATGAAGAAGAAGATTAAAATAAAAATCTGGAAATAAGTCTCGGATATTTGAAAATAAGTCTCGGGTATTTGGAAATAAGTCTTGGGTAGGTCACCCGAGACTTATCCGAGACTTATTTCAAGCTATTTCCAGCTACCCAATACTTATTTCAACTACCTGAGACTTATTTCAAAATACCCGAGACTTATTTCTATATTTTTTTTTTAATTTCCTTTTTCATCGACCACCAATGGAGGTCGAGGTCATTTCGACTCCAATGGAGGTCTTTCGTCCTCCATTCGACCTCCATTGATGGATCAATGGAGGTTTTTGAAAAAACAAGAGAGGAAGAAAGAGAGAGATAAAGAGAGATTATGGACAATTTTGGCAGATCACCTTAATTGGTGTTATTTCTTCAAAACTTATTAAGTGGGTGACTTTTCCATAAATGGCTTTGGAAAGAGTGCTAGAAATTTTAAGGATTCTATAAAGATTACAATACTTAAAGTGTGTAAATGAGATTTCACTAAAATAAAAAATAAAAATTCATATAAAATTTTAAATTATTTATATAAATTTAAAATATTATTAATAACTAAATAATTTTATTTTACAATTATTAAATTACTTGTTATAGTTATCCTTAATATATTAAAATGTAAATATATAACAAATAATAGTTATAAGGGTATAGATGTAAAAGTATTAATTTCCAGATATTTGTAACTTAAAAAAACAAACGACTTATTACTGTTATTCAGTTTTCAATGGAAAAAAACAAACATGTTTTTCATTTTTCAGTTTTCAGTCACTATTCAGTCTTCAGTAGCATTCATCACTGTTCAGTTTTCAGATAAAAAATCAAATGGGGCCTTAGATATACCTAAAGAGACATAAAGTCCCTGAAGTGACTAAATCTATTGAAATGAAAAAATTCTCGACAGAGATTCAAGTATATTAAAATTGAGAAAATTTCTATAAATCATACATGAGAAATGTGGAATAGTAAAGAAATAATCATCAGTGATACATTTTCAAATACAGTAGCTACTGAAATAATGATTATGAAACTCATAGTATCGATGATTGTAGACAAAGGCATAATTGGCCTAAATGAAAAGAAGCAATTCAAGAAGAATTGACTTCATAAGCTAAACATATAGTATTTAGACCAATAGTTCTCCAGACACTTGAAGATGTCAAAGTAGTTGGATACAAAAAGGTCTTTATACGGAAACGTAATGAGAAAAACGAGATCGTAAGATATGAGGCACGACTCGTAGTACAAGGTTTCTCACAGAAACTTAGTATTCAACAGTGATGAATACGATTACGTTCCGAATTTTTGATAAATTTGACTGTCTTTAAAAGGCTTGAAATACGCCTTCTAAACTTAGTAATCATTTATCTATATGATTCACTCAATGCAGATATTTATAATCATAGAAGAATTTAAAATGCCAGAAGTATGTAAACCGAGATCTCGTAATTTGTATTTGATAAACCTACAAAAATCCTGATGTAGATTAAAAACAATCTGGACGGATGTGGTGTAACTGTCTTAGTAAATATCTGATGAAATAAGGGTATAATAATTATATTATATGCCCATGTGTTTTCATAAAGAAATCAGAATCTGGATTTGCTATTATAGCCGTTTACGTTAATGATATGAATTTGATTGGAACTTCTGGAGAGCTCCTGAAAACTGCTGAATATTTGAAAAGGGAATTTGAAATGAAAGACATGGGAAAGACAAAATATTGTCTCGGTTTGGAGATTGAACATAAATCAAACGGAATATTTATCTATCAATCAGCATATGTTGAAAAGATTCTGAAAAGATTCCATATGGATAATGCTCACCCATTAAATACCCCTATGATTGTTAGAACCATTGATCCAAAGAAAGATCCATTCCAACCACTTGAAGATGGTGAAAAGATACTTGGTCCTGAAGTATCATATCTTAATACAATTGGTGCTTTATTTTATCTGGCTCAATGTACTAGACTAGATATTGCATTTTCAGTAAATTTGTTTGCTAGATTTAGTTCAACACCAACTCGAAGACATTGAAATGTGATTAGACATTTTTTTCGTTATCTTTGTGGAACGAGATATTTATGATTATATTATTCAAAATCTAACAATTTTTCAGGTTTACTTGGTTATGCTGATGCCGTGTATCTATCTGATCCCCACAAAGCTCGTTCACAAACATGATATGTTTTTACCTATAATGGCACAACAATCTCCTGGCGCTCCACAAAGCAAACTAGTGTTTCTACATCATCTAATCATTCTGAGATCCTTGCACTTCATGAAGCAAGCCGAGAATGCGTGTGGCTAATGTCAGTTATTTATCATATTCAAAATATATGTGGATTTTTCACTATCTATAGGAATGCCAATATTAATATTTGAAGATATTATGGCTTGTATTGCTCAAATAAGAGAAGAATATATCAAAGGAGATAGAACCAAACATAATCTGGCAAATCTGTTTACCAAAGCATTGCTTACATCAATTTTTGAAAAACTGGTATATAGAATTGGCATGCGTCGGCTTTGAAAATTACAGGATTGATATTGAAGTTTCATCCAGGGGGAGCGTTCAATCAGGGGGAGCAAAATTTTAAATTAACATATGTGTACTGTACTCTTTTTCCTTCTATCGGATTTTGTCCCATTGAGTTTTACCGGAAAGGTTTTAATGAGGCAGTTCTGAACACATCCACACCTCTTGATCCAAAAGATCATTGAATATATTTTTTGCTAAGGTTTTTGTCCCACTGGGTTTTTCCTAGCAAACTAAGATACAAATGATGAAAATCCAATAGGGGAGTATTGTATATTGGTGGATTTCCACATGTCATTATGCATGTATCCAAGAAAATGTGTGGTGAGTTTTTGATGCACATCATCAACACACTTTACAAGTGTTGAATTTAGAATTAATTGATATTTGTTTATGTTATTATATTCGGTGCAAATTGGCTATAAAAAAACGCCATTATCTTTTGTAATGGTTTGGTTAATGAATATATTTTTGAGATAAACTTTTTGATACTCTAATGTATCTGGTCTCATTCTTCATCTAATCTTTCTCTCGTCTCTCTCAATTTTCGTCTATGTTTCTTTGTTTATTCATCTCTTTCACCTCACTTCTTCTATTTTATTTTATAATTACAACAGTTTTTTTAATATTAAAAGCTATTTTGATGGTATTTTCGTTGTTGTTTAACAAAATTAAAGAAGTGCCATTTTTACTATGCATACGTATTGACTAGTTTCAATACATATGCATAGTAAATCTATCCAAAATTCCAACCATATGGTCCATATATACAAAGATACCTTTCAAAAAAAAATATATATATATATATATATATACAAAGATAAGATATAATAACTGTGTGTTAGGTAGAGCTTTTCTAATGATGTTTTTTTAATATTAAAAGCTATTTTGATGGTTTTTTTGTTGTTGTTTAACAAAATTAAAGAAGTGCCCTTTTTAATATTAAGAAGCTATTTTAGGTTTTTTTTTTTTTTTTTTTTTTTTTTTTTTTTTTTTTTTTTTTTTTGGGATAAACCCAAAATTTAAGGGGCCGTCCTTAAGCGCTTTTCAGTTGTTGTTTTCGAAAAGAAAAATGAAAATGAAAACAGTTTTTTTGGTTTCAGTTTCAGTTTCGAAATCCGAAAACGAGTTTGATATCATATACTGAAATCTGTATTTTAAAAATGAAAACGGGAAAAACGCGTCTGGTAGGCTAACTGAAAACTATCGAAAATTAAAATATCAATTTTTACATTTTGCTTAATATTATAACAATCGTAAACAAATTGATTAAATAATTAACCAATAATTTTTTTTGTAATGTAATTTATAAATTAAACAATTTTTTTTTTTTTTTTTAACATCATTCATTGAAATCAAATTCCGATTTACTCCACTGTAATATTACTAGATGAACGCATAGATTTAATGGCAAATTGGATGAGTTTATCCATGACCATGAGAAGTCACATAACAAAAATTAAAGCCCCGGAACTAATTAACTTATTTTTTGTTAAATTAAATAAAAGTTAACGCAAAAATTGATCCATAATCCAGATCAACTGAGGAGGAGGAAGAAGAAGAAGACCAGCTGAAGACCAGATTGGCGGCGAGGAGGAGGAAGAGATCGGCGAAGAAGAAGAAGAGAAGAAGAGAAGAAGAAGAAAAAGAATGGCCATGGAAGAGCAGATCGAAGAAGAAGAAGAACAGTGATGTCGAAATCTTCGATGAAGGAGAAGAAAAAGTTTATAAAAAAAAAACCTGTGTTTTTTTTTTTTTTTTCAATTTGAAGAAGAAAGAAGAAAGAAGGAAGAAGGAAGAAGAAGAAGAGTGGAGAAGACGAAGAAGATGAAAGAAGGCTGGTGGATAAAAAAAAGTTTTATTAAAATAAAATATATGTCAATGACGTATGGCCCACTGATTTAATGATATGAGACCCACTTCATATGGAAAACAAAAACAAATTCTAGAAAAACATTTTTTTTTTTCAAAATTTCCACTTAACATTGGTTTTATTTTTGCATTTAAAAAAAAAATGAAAAACGGTTACTGAATATGAATTCAAAATCATTTTTGAAAAACAAAAACGAAAACAAGTTGAGAAACGCCTGTATGACAAGCCCTAAGCTTCTCTCAAGAAGCTCTTTTTGAGCTTTTTAAAAAGAGGTAAATAGTCTCAATTACCGTTCATAAACTTTATATATTTCACAATATATCATTATATTACAAAATACTTTGTTAATGTACATTTTTATACTTTTTAACAACAAAAGTTATTTTAGAAATATCTTTCCAAACAATCTACTAACTTAAAAACTTTTTTTTTTTTTTTTTTTTAAGTGAATACCAAACAACATATGACTTTTATTAGAAGCTCTAGTTGAAAAAGATCCACTTCATAAGCTCGATTTGAGAAGCTATCCCAAACACAGCTTAAGGAAAGATAACAATTATATGCATATATGAAATCTATCCAAAATTCCAAGCATATGGTCCACATATATGACGACAAGATACAACAAGTCAAATAGATTAACTAAACTAAATTACTCCTCTGTACATACTACATAAATTACACATTACAGATTTGTTTGTTCATCAACTAACTAAAAAAAAAATCCGCCATGGAAAACCTATACTGTTACCTTGTATTGACGATCTTGTTCATTTTCTTCGCAATCAAGCTCGTCTTCACTCGAAACCGAAACTTACCACCAACTCCTCCGTTTTCTCTTCCAATAATTGGCCATCTCTACCTCATCAAGAAGCCTCTCTACCTAGCTCTCGAGTCTCTACTGTCACAACACGGTCCAATACTATATCTCCGGTTCGGTTCTCGGCCGGTTCTCGTTCTTTCTTCACCGTACGCCGTCGAAGAATGCTTCACCAAGAACGACATAACATTCGCAAACCGGCCTAAGTCCATGGCCGGTGATCATTTCACTTACGATTATACTGCTTACGTGTGGGCCCCTTACGGTCAACGCTGGCGGAGCCTCCGTCGCTTCACTGTCGTCGAACTATTCTCTTCCAACGCTATCCACAAGTCTTCTTCCGCTCTGCAAACCGAAGTCCGCCACCACCTCCTCCGCCGAGTGTTTAGAAACTCGACAAGCGATGGCAAAGTGAATTTGAAGAATCTGTTCTCTCTTCTAATGATCAATTTCACGATGAGGATGGTTGCCGGAAGTCCTGGTACGGAAGACGAGGCGGCGGAGTCGGAAATTGAAAAGAAATTCTTAGCGGAATTCAAGGAGGTATTTTACCCTAGCTTGTCGATGAATGTGTGCGATTTCTTCCCAATCTTGCGATTGATTGGTTACAAAGGCATAGAGAAGAAATTTGTAAAGTTGCAGAAGCTTAGAGATGAATATCTGGAGAAAATTATCGATGGAATTCGTTCGAAGAAAAACACTAGTAGCATGGATGGTGGGGAAAAGAAGATCATGTCATTGGTTGAAAATCTATTGTCTCTACAGCAATCTGAGCCTGAATTTTACACGGACGATGTCATCAAAAGCATCATAGTGGTAAGTATCGATTTATTAAAATAGAGTATTGGCCCCAAAAATATTGAAAATATCTGGATATTTCGATTTAGGATATTTCGGTCAAATATCAATATTTACTTTCCTAGCCTTGAGCAGAAGTTACCTCTTCAATTGCTCTTTTACTGTCTAAATTTTTGCATCCATGGCTCACTTATTCATATTATCAACTTATTTAGATCATCAACTTTGAACCGCTGCTGCAAGCTTCTTATGACTGAAGGGGAAAATATTTCAGTGACACATTATTATGTTAAACCTGATTTCAAAATAATCCCAAATTTAAGATCTTTTCTAAATCTAGTTGTCATCTGAGTGAGGCTGCTTGAAATTATTGCATCAATGGAACTTTGAGATAGCTTTGAGATAGTCAGTTGTCATGTTATGCGGCTGATATAGACTACCCTTGTATTTTTGCGTTGATTTGTAAGACAGTGATAGTTAATATATATATTTTTTCTAAATTAGAGCAAATTATGCTGCAGATAATGTTTGTTGCTGGAGTAGAAACAACATCAATTACCTTAGAATGGGCAATGTCACTCCTATTGAATCATCCAGAGGCAATGCAGAAGGTGAAAGCAGAAATTGACAGTCATGTTGGACAGGGGTGCTTACTAGATGAATCGGATCTTGTCAAGCTTCCATACCTTCGTTGTGTCATAAATGAGACACTTAGATTATATCCTCCGGCACCACTTCTGTTACCTCATTATTCAACAGAAGACTGCATATTGGGGGGATACAACATACCACGAGGGACAATGTTAGTGGTGAATGCTTGGGCAATGCACAGAGATCCCAAAATGTGGGAGGAGCCCACCAAGTTTAAACCTGAAAGATTTGAAGAAAATTTGAGTGACCGAGAGGGATTCAAGTTTATTCCTTTTGGTATGGGGAGGAGAACTTGTCCAGGCGCTGCAATGGCCATTCGTACAGTTTCTTTGGTTTTAGGTTCACTCATACAATGCTTTGAGTGGGAAAAGATTGGGCAGGAGGTGGACATGAGCCAAACTTTTGGACTATCTCTATCCAAGACTAAACCTTTGGTGGCTGTTTGCAGTCCGCGTCAAAGCATGGTTGAACTACTCTCGCAACTTTAGATCCAATTGGAGTAAAATAATGTAAAGAGGCCGAAAGCTTCTGGGCTTATAGGCCAATTTACATTTGAATTTAGAAGTTAGTAGCTTAGCATTAGAATACCAGTGCTCTTCACTTGGGCAGTAAGAGAGAGCCTGCAATATGTACTACATGAAGATGGTAAATGCTAGGATTTACCATTTTGGCCCGCAACATATGCTAGAATTTATAAGTTATATTAACGACACGTATTTCTTTATTAATTTTTTTTTTTGTTATGACTTGTCAAAAGTACAATGCAGCAAAATGCGATACAGGAGATGTAAATGAGTTTCACCAACATCTCCAAGATACCTTACATCGTCTATTGCAGTCTCAGCACAAAGATCAACTAATGGGGGTGCTTTTTGCTTAGTTAAGAAAGGCATGCCTATGTTTCTCTTCTCGGGTTTGTTCATCATCTTTTGTTTTCCGGGTCCGACTGATACAAAAGAATATGCATCAAAACACATAATCACAACCATTGATAAACTAAACTCATATCCACTAACTTACAAATGAACTCAGTAAAGAACAAGCTCAACCATAATTAATTCAATAATTGTTTTTGAACTAACGTGGAAGCTTTGGCAAAATAAATTAACTTTACTTCTAATTCATCGCAATTATCAGAAAGAAAATCTCTTAAAAAAGAAAGTTACGGATCAATAATATGGAACAAATGAAAGTTAAAGAGAAATTTGAATTTATCAACAATATAATACAACTACATGATCAACAGCAGATACTCATGGGTGTTTCGAGCATGAAAAACTTAAGAATTTATCATTTATAAAATTAGGTGTGAATAACTTAAGAGAGTTTATAAATAAATTGTATTAATATGAAAATATTCATTCAAATAAGAGTACTATTAGCATTAAGATGAATGTTTAATTTTAATGGATAGTATCATTTCCCCCCTATATTATGCTCTATTAGTAAATTTTCCCATTGTATTTTGCTTATTAGTCATTCTTCCCCCTGACAGTAAACTTATTTGTCAATTATCCTCTTCACGTTAGTTTTTCCGTTAAAATACCCAGTTGACCGTTATCTTGTTGTTGACTTAAAGGGTAACATGGTAACTTTAGCAAATAAAATAAATGAAAATTGATATGAGAGGGCAAAAAAGTAAATTAGGTATAAAATTTTAAGATCAAAGTTAAATAAACAATAACAAAAAATATTAAAATATTATAACATCCACAACATAATCATCACTCAAATACAAATTCCATCACTCTCAATCCATCAATACCTATCATATCAGCACACAAATAAAAGCAAAAGCCAAAAAAAAATAAAAATAATGATAAATAATAAAGTAATAAAAGAAAAATCATTGATGTAAGAAAATAAGAGCAATAATGGAGTAGAGCAGCGAAGAGCAACACCAGAAAACGTCATTGGGAAACGCAGCGAGGATTTAAAATTAAAATCAGACTTAATTTTAGTTAGGGTACGAATATTGACACCCATAAATATGATAAGTACACATATATTTATAAGTATATTCATGTCTAAAATTTAATTAAAACATTACTATAAACACTCATCTTAATGTAGCTTGAATTGTAAAAATAAGAGACAGTTGTTTTATACCATTAAAGACCGGGTTTGGGCGAAATTGAAAGGATGGCAGGGGAAATTATTGTCTACTGCAGGGAAAGAGGTTTTGCTTAAAGCGGTGATTCAATCGATTCCTACTTATACCATGAGTTTGTTCCGGCTTCCTAAGAATTTTATCCAGGATCTTCACCGTCTCTGCAATCGGTTTTGGTGGGGTAGTTCAGACGAGCGAACGAAGATCCATTGGTGTAGTTGGAAACGTATGTGTTGTCCGAAGGAGATGGGGGGTTTGGGCTTCCGTGATTTAGAGATGTTTAACCGTGCCTTGCTCGCGAAGCAATGTTGGAGGATTATAAAGAATCCGGAGTCTCTTGCTGGGAGAGTATTGAAAAGCTGTTATTTTGCAGATTCCCATTCTCTACTGGATGCTAATCCTAAGTTCAAGGGCTCCCTTATTTGGCAAGGCATTCTGTGGGGCCGTGGCATTATTGAGTTGGGTTCGAGGTGGAGGATTGGTAGCGGAAGGAATGTCAGAATTTACCATGATAGATGGATTCCTAGGCCTACAACTTTCAAGGTGTTGTCTCCGGTAAGGCTCCCTGAAATGGCTACGGTGGATTATCTGAAGTCAGTTTCTGGCGCCTGGAATATTGAGTTAATTCAGAGATGTTTTCTGGCTGATGATGTGGATTTTATTTTGTCCATTCCCTCTTCTGACTCTTCTGTGTCTGACTCCCTTTTATGGCATTTTGAGGCGAGTGGTTCTTATTCTGTGAGGAGTGGGTACAGACTGCTTTGTTCAAGTGCTGTTCACTCGGGTCCTTCTGGCTTGAATGGTAATTTGTCTTGGTGGAGAGCTTTATGGCGTCTTAGGATCCCTTCTAAGGTAAAAATCTTCTTGTGGCGGGTTGGTAATCAGTGGCTCCCTACTATGGTTTCCCTCGCGAATCGTGGGGTTTCTACTGATGGTCTTTGTCCTCGGTGTAAGCATCATCTGGAGTCTACGTATCATGCGTTGTGGGGATGTAAGGCTCTCTCTAGGGTGAAAGGTGATTGTCAGTTTTTGCAGCTTCCAAAAGTCCCTAAGTGTGTGCATTTTCTTGATTTTTTGGCTTTGTGTTTGAGTAGCCTGGGGTCTGAGAAGATGGAGCTGCTTGGTATCATTTTTTGGAGGATTTGGTTCGTCAGGAATCAGCTGATTCATAATGGGTCTGTTCCTTTATTTGTGGATGCGGTTAGGTGGGCTTCGAATTTTTTATCGGAGTGGAAGCAGGTTCAGTTTGGTGAGGGTCCAAGGCCGTCTCCAAAGGCTGCGTTTTACTCTTCTTGGAGGCCTCCTGATGTAGGATTTTGGAAGATTAATACAGATGCTGCTACAAAATATTCGGACAGGGTGATTGGTATTGGGGCTATTATCCGTGACGCGAACGGTATGGTTAAGGCTGCTGAGGCTGTTAAATTTAGGGCGATGTTTTCTCCTTTAGTGGCTGAGGCTATTGCTGTTAAGTGTGGCATTCTGAGGGCTGTGGAGTTGGGCTTGTTTCCTTTCCAGATTGAGTCTGATTCCCTGCAGGTGGTCCAATTGATTCGTAGTGGGGATACCTCCTATGGTGACGTTGGCCCTGTGATCAGTGAGATTGTTCTCTGTCTGAAGGATCTTCCCTCTTGGTCGGTGAGTTTTGTTCCTCGAAGTGTTAATTTTGCTGCTCATTCTTTAGCTAAATCGGCTCTTTTTGCGTAGTTGGGTGGATTGCTGCCCTCCCTGTGTGGTGAGGCACATCCATACTAATTTTTCCTCTTAGTGTTTCTGCCTGTTTATGGCTTTCAAAAAAAAAAAAAAAAAAACACCCATCTTAATGTCAATAGTTTCCTTATTTAAATGAATATTTTAATTTCAATATAATTTATTTATAAACCCTCATAAATTATTAACACACTTAATTTTATAAATTATAAATTATAAATTCTATTGGGCTATAGGAAAAAAAATAAAAAAGGTCACATTGATTATCTATTTTATAAGTTCTGATTATTTGGAAAAAAAAAAATCAATGAGTTTAAAATTATTTCTTTTGTAATATAAAAATGCTACAATACAAACATTCCTGCATACACGTACAACTGGTGTTAATTCTTCATTTTGATCATCCAAATCTCTGTTGTGATAATCATTAATGAAAATCTATGTTGTGATAATTCTTCATTTTCACATGGCAGGCAAGTATTTTCAGCCACAATCGAAAGCATTGAGGTCAACAAAAGAGAGTATGGCCAGAATTCCAAGTCTATGCAGGGCTTTCTCTGAATTTTCTCCTCAAAGATGTGGTGTAAATGGCCAAACCCATTTGACACGCAAGTAGGATAGAGAATTATTTATTTATTTTTTTTATTTTAAATATATTACAACCCATTTGACATGCAAGTAGGATAGTTCGGGGTAGGTTTAGGGAGGGAGAGAGAATCGAACCCGTAAGAAGATAGAGCGTACTTAAAATGGTTGGAGCACCTTGCGAAGTAGAAAAAACAAAATAAAAAGAAAATGTCATGATTTTGATAGTTTTCTGATAAGTACTTGACAAGATATTTATTCTGGCAAGATGTGTGTGGAGGAAATTAAAGTGCACATATATAACATGTTTATGGAAATTTAAAATAATAAGAATATTATCCAACCGTCTCAAACTAGATTTTTTAAAACTGGCAAGGTGTTTTTAATTCTAAACTATAAATAACCAAGAAATCTATCTCATTAACTGCCAAATGTTGATTGTCCACGGTCTGGTATTTTTTGTGTACAATTTTTGGTATTTTTTATTTTATTTTAATAAAGTGATATAGTTAAAGATATAGTTAAAGATATGAATGTAATTAATTGGTGTAAATATCATTTTGTTTATTTTTAATTAAACTAATTTGTTCTTATTAGTAAATTCCTATTGGGATATTTTTGTAATTAATTTTTTTATTAAAATATGGGTGTGCTTATCATATTTATGAGTGTCAATATCGGCTCCCTTTTAGTTATATATATATATATATATATTTATTTATTTATGAGAGAACCAAAAGCAGTCATTTGAAATATTAAACTTTCGTTAGTAATCATTTTTTTTATAAAAAATGTCAACGTTTGTCTGTAAATTACAATAGTACCCCTGAAATTAGTTTTTTATTTATTTATTTTCTTCTTCTTCTAAATCTCAAACTTGAAATCATGATTAAAATAAAATGTGAAATTTGAAATCAGGACTAAAATGAAATATGAAACTTGAAATTATGTCCAATTTCCCTTCTTCCCCAAATTTCCAAATCAGTTTTTTTTTTTTTTTTTTTTTTTTTTTTGGTAGATCATATCGCCCACTGAGGCGCGGAGGGGGAGCTCCAATGGCCATGCAGCCCAGGCGAAACACGGCGCACGACGCCAAGCAGCGCTGTCCTCTTGGTTCGCGAAGACGACATCACACTACGCATGGCGCATGACGGGGAGAGAGAGATCAATGACAGTGCACGGTGCATGTCGAAGAGAGAGAGATCGACGACAGTGCACGCTCAGGCGATGTCAGCGGTGCACGTGTCACGATTTGGTTTGGACGGGTAGAGAGAGCAGAGTAGAGCAAAGCAGAGGAGAGAGAGAGAAATAAAAGAGAGAAAAAGAGAGAGAGAGAGAGTGTGTGTGTGTGTTTTAGGGATGGTTTTTATATGGGGGCATTCAAGTAATTTTATAAAAATGTGATTATTAACAAGTAAAATTTCGTTTGTGGTTACAAACAAAATTTGTATGTTGTATGTGGTCATTTTTAGCAATTCCTACTATATTTATCCTTTAAAAAATCTCTCTTTCTCTCTCTCTCTCTCTCTCTCTCCCCTTTTGATATCTCCTATCTCTATCTCTCTTCTTCATCCCGCCGCTGGTGAGAAGCATTGATCTCTTCCGTTGAGAGGAGATCGGCTCTCTTATTTCTCTCACGCTTCTTTCTCCCTCCCAAGTCTCTCTCTTCTTTCTCCCCCGATTTGAGCCAATCTGGTTGGTTGTCGGCGATGATTCAAGCGCCAATCTCCTCTATTGAGAATTGATCGATGCTGGTGATGGTCGTTACTGGTTAGGGTGGTTGCTGGTGGTGGTGGTGGTTGAATTCGGGGATTTGTTTTTTTAGCCATTAACGGTGTGGATGGTATGGTGTTGATTCTTGGAGATTGATTATGGTTTCGGCAAGGACACGAGGTGGGTTTGGCGGGGTTCAGGTTTGTGGTGATTGGTTTGTTTGGATTTGGGGAAGAACATAGTTTTTTTTCTTTGGATCTCCACTGTTTTTCCTTTTGATCCAGTTGGTGGTGTTGAATCTTGACATGTGATAGTTGGTGTTGTTGATGATAATGTCCTGGGCTAGTTGTTATTGTTGATGATGATTGTGTTAAAGTTCATAGTTTTAATTTTTGGGTTTGGTGTTGTTCTGATGATGGTGATGACTGATGACTTGCTGAATTTTATTTTATTTTTGCCTTTTTTATTTTCTAATTATCTCTACCGTCCATATCTAAGATGGACGATGGTTATCTTTCCTCAACGATAGTTACATCAAAGGGTAGAAAAATATTTTCAAATCAAGGAATCAACTGTGTTGTTTTTCAAGGGCAAAATAGTCCTTTCCATTGACTGCTGTTTGTCAGAGTTATAGATTTTAACAGAAAAGCTAACATAAGGGGTAATTGGCGAATATGTTTATTGTCAAGGGGAAAATGGCTAATAAGCAAAATAGGGGGGTGGGGGTGGGGGTGGGGGGAAGATTTACTAATAGGGCATAATATAGGGAGAAAATGATACTATCCCTAATTTTAAATTTTAAATATAAATGTACTAATAAATATGAGTTTGTTTATTTTATTTACGGATGTGAATATCCGCACCTAAATATTAACCATGTTAAAAAAGAAAAAGAAACAAAAAGAAAAAGCGGTCCACTTATTGAGTATGCTCTTACTCCTTTGTACATACTACATAAATTACACGTAACAGATTTGTTTGTTCATCAACTAAACTAAAAAAAAAATCCGCCATGGAAAACCTGTACTGTTACCTTGTATTGACGATCTTGTTCATTTTCTTCGCAATCAAGCTCGTCTTCACTCGAAACCGAAACTTACCACCAACTCCTCCGTTTACTCTTCCGATAATTGGCCATCTCCACCTCATCAAGAAGCCTCCCCACCTAGCTCTCGAGTCTCTATTGTTACAACACGGTCCAATACTCTATCTCCGGTTCGGTTCTCGGCCGGTTCTCGTTATTTCTTCACCGTCTGCCATCGAAGAATGCTTCACCAAGAACGACATAACATTCGCAAACCGGCCTAAGTCAATGGCCAGTGACCATTTCACTTACAATTATACTGCTTACGTGTGGGCCCCTTACGGTCAACTCTGGCGGAGCCTCCGTCGCTTCACTGTCGTCGAGCTATTCTCTTCCAACGCTATCCACAAGTCTTCTTCCGCTCTCCAAACCGAAGTCCGCCACCTCCTCCTCCGCCGAGTGTTTAGAAACTCGACAAGCGATGGCAAAGTGGACTTGAAGAATCTGTTCTCTCTCCTAATGATCAACTTCATGATGAGGATAGTTGCCGGAAGTCCTGGTACGGAAGACGGGGTGGCGGAGTCGGAAATTGAAAAGAAATTCTTAGCGGAATTCAAGGAGATATTTTACCCTGGCTTGTCGACGAATGTGTGCGATTTCTTCCCAATCTTGCGATTGATTGGTTACAAAGGCATAGAGAAGAAATTTGTAATGTCGCAGAAGCTTAGAGATGAATATCTGGAGAAAATTATCAATGGAATTCGTTCGAAGAAAAACACTTGTAGCATGGGTGGTGGGGAAAAGAAGATCATGTCATTGGTTGAAAATCTATTGTCTCTACAAGAATCTGAGCCTGAATTTTACACGGACGATGTCATCAAAAGCATGATACTGGTAAGTATCGATTTGTTTATCTGTTTTTCTTTATTTTGGCAACCAAAAGATTCAAACTTGGGTCAAGTGTTTGCAATACACTTGAATTATATTAAATAGTGTTTGTTTATGAATTTAATGTTCATAAACTCAAATGTGTCAATAATCACGCAGTATATACTATATAGTTTGATAGTTTCCATGGAAAAAAAAATGGAATATGAAAATATCTTGTACTGTCTAAATTTTTGCATCCATGGCTCACTTATTCCTATTATCAACTTATTATGTTAAACCTGATTTCGCTATCCCAAATTTAATATCTTTTCTAAATTTATTTGTCATCTGATACAAAGGAGCAAATTTTGTATGAATTTGAGGCTGCTTGAAATTATTGCATTAATGGAACTTTGAGATAGCTTTGTGTTTATGTTTTAAAAGCATACACAGTCGGTTGTCCTGTTATGCCGCTGATATAGACTACTCTCTTATATTTTTGCTGTTGATTTGTGGACAGTGACAGTTCATATATTTTTTTTCTAAATTAGAGCAAATTATGCTGCAGACAATGTTTGTTGCTGGAGTAGAAACAACATCAATTACTTTAGAATGGGCAATGTTACTGCTATCGAATCATCCAGAGGCAATGCAGAAGGTGAAAGCAGAAATTGACAGTCATGTTGGACAGGGGTGCTTACTAGATGAATCAGATCTTGTCAAGCTTCCATACCTTCGTTGTGTCATAAATGAGACACTTAGATTATATCCTCCGGCACCACTTCTGTTACCTCATTATTCAACAGAAGACTGCATAGTGGGGGGATACAACATACCACGAGGGACAATGTTAGTGGTTAATGCTTGGGCGATGCACAGAGATCCCAAAGTGTGGGAGGAGCCCACCAAGTTTAAACCTGAAAGGTTTGAAGAAAATTTGAGCGACCGAGAGGGATTCAAGTTTATTCCTTTTGGTATGGGGAGGAGAACTTGTCCAGGCGCTGCAATGGCCATTCGTACAGTTTCTTTGGTTTTAGGTTCACTCATACAGTGCTTTGAGTGGGAAAAGATTGGGCAGGAGGTGGAAATGAGCCAAACTTTTGGACTACCTCCATCCAAGTCTAAACCTTTGGTGGCTGTTTGCAGTCCGCGTCAAAGCATGGTTGAACTACTCTCGCAACTTTAGATCCAGTTGGAGTAAAATAATGTAAAGAGGCCAAAAGCTTCTTGCTCTTAACTAGGGGTCATTTCTATTGAACATGATCTGATGTGCTCCATACTCTTCTGCAATAAAATTTCTTCTATATTAATTACTTGTATTTATTTTCCTGTTACCTAAGTTGGCATTTTTCTATTTTTTGTTGTTACTTTTTTGTGATTTGAATATTAACAGATCTAAAGCGTGAATGGATACTTGAAGAAGTTGGATAAAATGCCAGACCTGATTTGTGGTTCAATCTCTCTAAATAGCAAGAGCTCATGCATATCTGATAAATTATCAACTACGTTCAGGTACCAATACTTCAGTTCCATAAATGTTTAGAAGAGTAACAGTTAACGAAATCATTTTAATTGATCCAATGCCATTAGTTTGGGTGATGGCTCCAATTTCCATTTGTAGTGTGAGTCTATTGATTGCGTTGTTATCAATTACACTTGAAGTCATGTTCCAAACAAACCTATATCCACAGATTAGTTTCTACGGGACCAATGTCATCAGACGAATGCACAATGTTATTCGTGAATGTGTGAGCCTTGCACTGGGAAGATCCTGATATGTTCAAGCCTAAGAGTGAAAGCATTGCCCTGGTGCAGGTTTGGCGATGAGGCTGATGGCTTTGTCACTGGGGATTTTGATTCAGTTCATTGACTGGGAAAAGAACAAGGAAGATATCAAGGATGCTGAAATGAACAAGGCAGAGGACAAGTCCATGGAGATCATATTTCGACCTCATGAAGAGTCAGGCTATCAGGTCTTTGAATAATCTGTATGGGAACCATCTTCTATGGTTACTGAATCAAAAGTCTTTAGCATACAACAGCCATACAAGTCAAAAAAAGTATAGTTCGCAGTTGCAATTTGGACTTATGCTAAAAAAATGGCAGAATGCTTTGGTAATGGTGGTGACAAAGCTGTCTAGTTCATCTGGAAGGTCTACGAACTTCTAGATATCCGAATGTCAAAACTAGAGATTTTTGCTTCTGTTTAGTGGGAAAAGTTCAATGAAAAGTTGAAGACATAAGCATGCCACCAGGGGTGTCGATAAAACAAAGGTTGGTACAGTGAGATAATGAGATTACGATAAACTTATCTTCATATCATATAATATTGATAAGAAATGATTTTGGATCACTACCGAATACAATTTTTTTTACCCTTTTATGATACAGACTTGAAAAGTAGCTTTATAATTTCTGTTTTGCCGTCTTCTTTTTCATATAAATTTAATAAGGTATCATATGTGAGACAAACATTAGAAAGAATTTAGCTTTGATAGAGTGTGGCTACCAAAGCTTTGCATCTAGAAACTGTATCCTTCTCACCTGGTGACAAAAGGTCCTAGTTCAGACATCAACTGATACTTGGGATCTCCGCTTGTCTCTGCATAACTTTCTTGCACATGAGCTAGCATGAGTATGACTATCATCAAAACACTTTGGAAAAATCCGAAGATGGAATCTTATTTAAATATTCAGTCTATGCTAATTTTGTTCACTATATAAAACCCATTGTGTTCTTTGTAATGAACACATGCAAGGCGAAACAACAAGCGAGTAAGTGTTTGCCATGGATGCTCTGCACTACCTTGGTCTATTGGTCTCAGTCCTTTTCATAGTCTACCAATTCACCTCAAATAGAAGGAATCAACACAAAAACCTGCCTCCGAGTCCTCCCGGTGTTCCTATAATAGGTCATTTCCATCTCCTAAAAAATCCCATTCACCAAGCTCTCAGCAATCTTTCCAACAAGTATGGTCCTATATTTCTTCTCCGCTTAGGTTCACGCCCAACACTTGTACTGTCCTCTCGTTCAGCCATTGAAGAATGCTTCCCGAACAATGATATCATCTTTTCCAATAGGCCAATCTTGCCATCTAGAAAACCTTTAGACTACGACCGTAATACTCTAGGAGCTCCCTATGGCAACAATTGGCGCAACATTCGCCGTTTCTCTGTTATTGAAATTTTCTCAGCAAGACGTCTCCAAATGTCTTCAGAGATTCGCATAGAAGAAATTAGATTCATGGTCAAGCACTTGTACACAAATTCCTTTAAAGGGGTTAGAAAAGTTGACATGAAATCATTTTTTTACACAATAGCTTTTAATATCGTAATGAGGATGGTTGCAGGTAAGAGGTGCTTTGAAGATGATGAATTGGACTTAGAAATAACCAAAGGCAAGTTGGATGATCTTGTAGAGATGTTTGCTCCTCATGTGACCGTGGCTTTGGGCGATTACTTTCCATTCCTGAGGTGGTTGACATATTACGGTGAGGAGCGGAGGCTGCTTAAAATACACAAAAGGAAAGATGAATTCATTCAGGCCCTGCTTGATGCTCATCAAAATACTACTGGTTCATTCACTTTAGTTGACGATCGCAAGACTAGCCAAACTATTATTGATGTTATGCTGAAGTTGAAAGAATCTGAACCTGAATTCTACACAACTTATGCGATTAAAGGAATGATACAGGTAATGTCCAAAAGAAACACTCCATTTGTTTGTTGAAAGAGTTATAGAGATGGTAATTAGTATTTCATTGATTGAGCATTTAAATTAACCAATTTTGCTTTAGGCAATGCTAATAGCAGGGACACACACCACAGCGACCACAATGCACATGGTTGTTTCACGTCTGATATCACATCCAGATGTCTTACAAAATGCAAGGGACGAGATTGACAACCATGTCGGAAACTCAAGGCTAATAAACGATACAGATCTTACTAAACTTCCATACCTTCATTGTATTATCAATGAAACACTTAGATTAAGTCCTGGGGGAGTTCTACCAGCACGCGAGTCCTCGGAGGACTGCACAGTAGGAGGATACCACATCCCACGAGGAACACAGTTGTTGGTGAACATAATGGCCGTGCATAGAGACCCTGAATTGTGGAAAGAACCCGATAGGTTCATGCCTGAGCGGTTCCTAGAGAGTGAAGAAGGAAAGGAGAGGTTTAAATACATTGCATTTGGTATAGGTAGAAGGAATTGCCCTGGTGAAGGCTTGGGCATGAGGGTCATGGCATTGTCACTTGGTACACTGATACAGTGCTTTGACTGGGAAGAGGCTACGGACGAGAGCCAAGGTCCGTTGAAAACCAACCTGAACAAGCCAAAGAAGGGGCCTCTTGAGATTGTATTTCGACCTCGTGAAGCACTCACTCAGGTGCTTGCTCAGCTTTGATTTGGAGTGTGTACTTCTGATGAAAAGTTTCTGTTTCACATAGCCTTCTGTTTTGTCGATTTTATGTTTTTTTTTTTCTTCGTGTTGATTAATAAAACATATATGAAAAGATGCTTTATAATTCCAAAACTAGACAAAGCTGTCTAGTCCATCTAGAAGGTCTACGAACTTGTAGATATCTGAATGTCAAAACTAGAGATTTTTGCTTATGTTTTATGGGAAAAGATCAATGGAAGACATAAGCATGCCATCAGGGGTGACGATTAAACGATGGTCGGTACAGTCAGATAATAAAATTATGACTCGAAACTTATCTTCATGTCATATAATATTGATAAGAAATGATTTTGGATCTTCATGATTTTTTTTACCCGTTTATGATGCAGACGTGAAAAGGAGCTTTATAATTTCTGTTTTGCTGTCTTCCTTTTCATATGAATTTAATAAGGTTTGTGAGATAAACATTACAAAAAAAAATTAGCTAGTGGCTACCAAAGCTTTGTAAATCTTTAATGAGACGGTCTTATTGCCATTTGGTGTGACCGTCTCAATGAGATTGTATCATTTATCTCAAGAACATAAATATATATTATTAAACTATAATTTGGTCACCATTTATTTCGATAACATAAATATATATTACTAAACTATAATTTGGTACATTTTTATTAGACGGTCTCATCAAATGGCAATGAGACCGTACCATTAAAGATTTTCTCCTAGAATCTGTATCCTTCTCGCCTGGTGACAAAAGGTCCTACTTCAGATATCAACTTATACGAAGATGGAATCTTATTTAAATGTTCAGTCTATGGTAATTTTGTTCACTATATAAAACCCATCGGGTTCTTTGTAATGAACATGCGAGGTGAAAGTGAAACAACAAGCGAGTTAAGTGTTTGCCATGGATGCTCTGCACTACCTTGGTCTATTGGTCTCTGTCCTTCTCATAATCTACCAATTTACTGCAAATAGAAGGAATCAACACAAAAACCTGCCTCCGAGCCCTCCCGGTGTTCCTATAATAGGTCATTTCCATCTCTTAAAAAATCCCATTAACCAAGTTCTCAGCAATCTCTCCAACAAATATGGTCCTATATTTCTTCTCCGCTTAGGTTCACACCCAACACTTGTACTCTCCTCTCGCGCAGCCATTGAAGAATGCTTCCCAAACAATGATATCATCTTTTCCAATAGGCCAGTCTTGCCATCTAGAAAACCTTTAGAGTACAACGATAATACTCTAGGAGCTCCCTATGGCAACCATTGGCGCAACATGCGCCGTTTTGCTATCATTGAAATTTTCTCATCAAGACGTGTCCAAATGTCTTCAGAGATTCGCATAGAAGAAATTAGATTCATAGTCAAGCACTTGTACACAAATTCCTTTAAAGGGGTTAGAAAAGTTGATGTGAAATCCTTTTTTTACGCAATATCTTTTAATATCGTAATGAGGATGGTTGCAGGTAAGAGGTACTTTGAAGATGATGTATTGGACTTAGAAATAACCAAAGGCAAGGTGGATGATCTTTTAGAGATGTTTGATCCTATAGCGACCGTGGCTTTGGGCGACTACTTTCCATTCCTGAGGTGGTTGACATATTACGGTGAGGAGAGGAGGCTGCTTAAAGAACACAAAAGGAAGGATGAATTCATTCAGGCCCTGATTGATGCGCAACAAAATACTACTAGTTCATTCACTTCAGTTGACGATCGCAAGACTAGCCAAACTATTATTGGTGTTATGCTGAAGTTGAAAGAATCTGAACCTGAATTCTGCACCAATAATTTGATTAAAGGAATCATGCAGGTATTGTCCAAAAGAAACACTCTATTTGTTGGTTGAAAGAGTTATAGAGATGGTAATTGGTATTTCATTGATTAAACATTTAAATTAACCAATTTTGCTTTAGGCAATGCTAATAGCAGGGACACATTCCACAGCGACCACAATGCAATTGGTTGTTCCACAGCTGATATCACATCCAGATGTCTTACAAAATGTGAGGGATGAGATTGACAACCATGTCGGACACTCAAGGCTAATAAATGATACAGATCTTACTGAACTTCCATACCTTCATTGTGTTATCTATGAAACATTTAGATTAAGTCCTGTGGGAATTCTACCACCACGTGAGTCCTCGGAAGACTGCACGGTAGGAGGATACCACATCCCACGAGGAACACAGTTGCTCGTGAACACAATGGCTGTGCATAGAGACCCTGAATTGTGGAAAGAACCCGATAGGTTCAAGCCTGAGAGGTTCCTAGAGAGTGAAGAAGGAAAGGAGAGGTTTAGATTCCTTGTGTTTGGTATAGGTAGAAGGATATGCCCTGGTGAAGTCATGGGCATGAGAGTCATTGCATTGTCCATTGGGACTCTGATACAGTGCTTTGATTGGGAAGAGGCTACAGACGAGAGCCAAGGTCAGTCGAAAACCAACCTGAACAAGCCAAAGAAGAGGCCTCTTGAGATTGTATTTCGACCTCGTGAAGCACTCACTAAGGTGCTTGCTCAGCTTTGATTTGAAGAGTGCACTTCTGATGAAAAGTTTCTGTTTCACATAGCCTTCTGTTTTGTTGATTTTATGTTTTTTTTCCTTTGTGTAATTGTGTGGTTGATTATGTATTTCGTATGCTTAGTTATGGGACTTGTGAGGTTAATAAAACACGTATGTTTATCTTCATTATGTTTAGCATTATAAATCTGTTGGGCAATTGATCCTATATGACTCAGTTATGCTTAATTGCCGCCTACAGGTGTGCCTTGTGTACACCGCAAAGCCCTTCAAAATAAGGAAATCATCAAAATACTAGTTTACTGGTTTGCAGCCCGCAAGTATGGTAAATTTGCAGCCCGCAAGATGTGCAGGCATCGTAAATTATGAAGGGAGATTACGACAACAATATTATGTGGTGGATTGGAATGCAGAGAAAAGATAAATTGGGGGAAAAGTTGTTTCAAAAAAAAAAAAAAGTTTGGGAAAAGTGAATGCTGGAAGAATAAATTACAGAAGAGAGTTTTTTAAAAGTAAGGGAGTTAAAATGAAGGTGAGATGAATTGGCAAGAACTGTGGAGATTAAGAGCAACTCCAACGTTGCGCCAACATGGTGCAAAATCCAATTTCCCAAAAAAATTTGGTGCAGCGATGAACAACTAATTAATTTCCAGCATATTTTATCTGCAAAGAGGAACATATCATATTAATTAATTTATGTTTCGAAGTACTTTCAAGTGGAAATCCAACGAAATGCAGCTGAAATTATTCATAAATTCAATCCAAATTAAATAAAAACAACTACAAACCCGATAACTTATCACCATTTGTACCCCTCCAAACTCTCTACTAGTCATCAAATAGAATTTTGACAACTGGGTTTCTAAAAATAATGAATTAACAGCTGATATATTATATAGATGATGATGTTTGTAAATAACAGTTGATTGAGATTTGTATTTAAAAGTTGGATAAAGACTTTCATAAATAGTATCGCCACTCAATATCAACATATATTTAAGAAAACAATATATTATATATTTTAAGGGTAACAATATATTATAGTTGATGCTTACTCCTTCAATTTTCTAATTTTGGACTCTTTGTTGTTGTTGCTTTTTATGACATCTTTGTTTTTATTTTTATTTTTATTTTTAATGGAGTCTAACGTTGACATTGATTTGGATTCATCAACAACTTTAGGGGGTGTATTGGATTGAGATTTTAATAGACAATTTTGAGGTGTAAGGATTTTATGGATTTGTAAGACTATTAGGATTATTAGGATTGTTAGGATTACACTTTTAGGATTATTATGATTATATGGACTAGACTTTTAGGATTCTGAAAGAGTCTTTGGACTTTATTTATAGACTATTAGGATTATCTAGACTTTATTTCAAGACTTTATGGACTTTTAAAAATATAGACTTTCAAGAGTTGATTGTAATATTCAATTTTCTCTTCAAGTTCTAGTGCTCTATAATCTTGTTGAGGGCAGTCACTGAATAATAAAAATTGAATGAGAAACATGTATAAGCTATGAAGATAAGTAATAAAATTTTAAAATTCCACCAACCAACACATAACCTTCGGCTGGTTCATATAGTGTAGAAAATGTCACCATATGAAATAAATATAATAACCAACAACTCATCCCCCACTATCTCACTAGAAATGATATGAAACAAGGAAAAAAAAAAATAGCTTGAACATTGAAGTATTTCCGTTTGGCTTGTTGGACTTCATTAATTCATATGTTATCAAACTCCAATATTCACTGTTCTTTAATCTTTTTTTTCTTTCTCTAGTGGTGTGTACAGTGTACGTCCCCCTTTCATGTTAGTGATAGATGATTCAAGTCCGATGAGATGAGTTGATATATAGACTATAGACTATGAATGCATTGGTTAAATTTAGAGGGTCGGGGCATGACAAGATTTTTTTTTTTAATATAAATGTAAATAACAAAAAAAAAAAAAAATGATATATAAGAAAATAATTAGTGATTGCTCTTGATAGGTTTCAGCATACCCTTCTGTTATCGGATTTTTTTTTATAAAAAAACATGTATCTAAATTTTATAGAAGCATGGTTTTATACGAGATCCATATCTTTTTAACTCGCTCAGGCAATAAATCAATAGAAATGGTGACCATCTTCTTTTGTCTTTGAACTCAATCTACACAAATGACAATATTATTAGTAATGGACTAGCTCTTTTTATGAAGTGTATATATATATATATGTATATATATAATCAACTTCCTCTTTATGGAAATCTAGTGGTGGTGGTGGTGGGATTATGAAAATCTAGCATAAAACTATTTTTAACTCACAGAGGCATTTTATCAGTCATTTGGTACTCGACTTTTAAGTGTAGTTTTATCCTGTCTTTTACATGTTTGGCCGCCACATTTTATTTTATTTTATTTTTAAAGTCAAAGTATATTCAATAATAATCAAGGCAAAAGCTAGAGCCAACAACCAATAAAAGCGACTACAATCACATAGCCCCAAAAGAAAAGCAAAAACCAAAAAACACAAAAACAAAGCAAATAGTAAAAACCAAGAAAGAAAAAAAACCCACAACAGGAGGACAACAAAACAAAGACTATAACAAGACAAAACAGAGGAAACAACAGGTAGCAAAAGCAACCACCGAAAGTATACCAATACACCCACCAAATATTTGAAATCAAATAAAAAGTCTGAAAAGTATTGAGGGAGAGGGCAAATTTTTTTTTTTTTTTTTTTTTTTTTTTTTTTTTTTGTTGTTGTTGTTGTTGTTGTTGTTGTTGTTGTTGTTGTTGAAAAAGAGTGCTAGAAGCCCAGAACAGAAACAAAGAAAGGAAAACAACTAAAAACTAGAACACACTCTAGCAAAAGCAATCCCATTAGAATTGTCCCTCAAACAATCAGAAACCGGGGTGGGAGAACAGAGGGCAATACAATTTTGGGTTCAAGCTATTTATACATATCACTAAAAAATATGAAAAATCCATTTTGTCATGAAATCCTAAGAATCTTGATCTCAATCCAATACCAGTAGACAGGACGTCTCCAGGCATTTCGGGCCCCAAGCCATTTCATAATATTAACAAAAATCGGGGCCCCATATACCAAATACAACGTAATCCACATAAATTAAAACAAAAAATATTTATTTGACTTGTTTCAACTTTCAAATAGGTAATCTAATATTCATTTGGATTGTGGGCCCTTAATGAACAGTTTTTTTTTTTTTTTTAATTATGTAGTTAATAGAATAATTGGGCCCCAAATTTTACAAAGGAAAAAAAAAAAAACATGTGAGATTGGGCCTTTTTAAACACAAATAGATTGGACTTAATTTTAAAAAACCAAAAAAATAAGTAAATTGAACTAGATTTTAAAAACTTTTGAGATTGGGCCATTTGGGGGCCCCAGCAAACTGCTGGGTTTGCTGCCCCCATGGGCCGGCCCTGCCAGTAGACAATTTGCTGTCTTTTGAAAGTCTAGATCTAATATCACAAGACAATATTGGCTTTTTAAAAAAATCTTAAGAGTCTAGATCCAATACCACAAGACAATATAAACTTTTTTAAAAAATCTTAAAAGTCTTGATCGAATACTACCTGACTTATCTAACTTGTTAAAAAGTCTCAATCCAATAACATCAAACTTTTACTTCCTCAAATTGTCTAATAAAATCTTGAACCAATACACCCCCCTTAATTTTTATATATTTAAGAAAACAATATATTATAGTTGATGCTTACTCCTTCAATTTTCTAATTTTAGACTCTTTGTTGTTAACGTTGTTGCTTTTTATGATATCGTTTTTTTATTTTTTTTTTTATTTTTTTTATTAATGGAGTCAGAATGTTAACATTGATTTGGATTAATGATATGAATAACCTGTCTTAGGTTTGTATTGTTAGCGATTAAACATCGATGACAAACACAAGCACATGCTCAGATACCAGTCGTTGGGAATTGAACTGATGAATGCAAAAATGACATTCACACATAACAAATAACGTCTACTATCTGAAAAATTAGGATGAGAGAAAATAAACCAATCACACACAAAACACAAGATGTACGTGGAAACTCTCAATCAGGGAAAAAAATTACGGGTAGAGAAATAATTCACTACGTAGTATATTTGTACAACCACACTCCAAGATTCTCTTTCTCACAACCCAAACCACAAACAACTGAGCCTTACCGAGCCCCCAAGCTCACCATCGAGCTTACATCTTAGCTCTCAGCTCACAACTCTCATCGGGTCCTCCTCCAAGTAAACCCCCTGAAAACCCTCTAGGTCTCCCCTGAATATCACCCATAGATCTCTCCTCTAGATCCCCAGATATTCCCTTAATCCCTCTCCAGGTATTCTCATGGGGTCTCCCCCCGGATCTACCCACTCTCTGATGTTAATGGTGTTTCTTTTTGCTCCACACTTAATAAACAAATATTACATGTTTTTATACTAGAGTACTAGGGAAGTTTAAGACCAACAAGGAAACCTTCTCCTACATGTACAAGTCTTCCTGATCCACGCAAAGTTCTACTCCTTTACGCTTAAGACTTTCCTCTTCAGCACAAAGAGAAACTCTTTTCCTTTTTCACAGAAGATTTCTTGTTCCGCACGATTTCTTGTTTCACATCATGCAACTTTCGTCATTATCGCGGTTTGGGCAGCGGTCTGCAGCCCGTGCCCTGAACCGCAAAATACCTCTGGAGAAAACCGCTTAGAAAACCGCGGTCTACGTCTCTTGCCTCTGCTGCGTTCTACATCGCGCTGAACCCACTGGAATCGACCGCTCCCTATACCGCGGTCCATACACCTTGCCTCGGCTGCGGTCTACACCACGTTATGCCTCGATTTCTTTTTTCCGGCTAATCTTCAGGCTTCCAAATCTTCCCTAAATATGAACACCTACTTCCACACGTTACCCATTTCTTCAAAAAGTTTCCTCTTTCTCATCGTTTGAGTTCCGTTTGGTTAACATTGGGTTCACTTGGGAATCAAGTCAAAACCTAACATGTATTCCTTCTCTATCTAAGACGTAAAGGATTCCAGCTTCTTTACAATTTCTGCCTTGCTCAATGATTGCTTGGAGAAAATATTCTCTCTTTTCCTTCGTGTTTTATTAGTCTTTACACTGTGTTCTGAAAATAATTTCTCATCAAGCTCTCCTCCATCCCTCCTCAGGCTAGTATTGTATAATTAAATTCTGCAATATTACTTTTGCTTGTTCAGAAAATGTCAATGACGTGAACTATCTGTTTTTAGTTTTGTAAACAGATGCACATCGCTGTTTCCCTTTCCTATAAAAAGTTCAGGGTCGTAAGCTATAAAAGAAAGGTAAATAAACAAATTGAAAATAAGAAACATGCACATTCAAATTTTGAGTACGATAACAAAAAAATTAGAAGGCATCTTTCTTTGACAAAACTAACTAAACTTTATTATAATTCTTTGTTTTTTGTTTTTTTTTTTCTCTCCATAAATGTTTCCTATAATTAGCATGTTAGCTTCGACATACTTGAGCCACAGACACATCCGTTAGCTTTCACCTAGAACTTTTGGACTTCAAGCCCATCTTGTAAACTTCATGCACCACAACACGTTCATTATTCGAAAGGTTTTCTTCAAATTTATACACTACATACAACATCAAAAGATTAACAAATAATCTAAGAATTTTCAATAACTTATAGGAAGTTATATATTTGTATGAATAAATGGAGCAACCAAACACTATAAACATTAAAAACGTATTGAATATGAGAAATAAAATGCTAGTACTAAATTTTTTGAAATTCTGGGAGGGATACCAAAAGAGAGTGATATAATTAGAGCCATATTTAAAGATAAGTTGAACATTACTTTCAAACCGATAGATATTAATCTACAGATGTATAATGATACTTATTTTCTGAATCAATTAAAAATTCTTGGTTATTGCTATGCATTAATTAATTTCTACATAATATTTAGGTGTCCAATGGGAGAGTCTCCATCTCAATTGCCAATGAAAAGTCATATGGGTTTACTTAAATTCATCTTCATTAATATACAATAATGCTACTTAATTTGTCCAAATTTGGTGTCCAAATCTAATGTTCAAATGATGTGGCAACACTATAATCTATTCATTTAAATTGTTTTAAATTTGCATGATTTAAATGAATGAATTAGAGTCTTACCACATAATTTAGGCACCAGATTTGGACATTAAATTTGGGTAGAGTAGCATTACTCTATAATATATTATATATCTTCATATATTAAATTAGAGGAATGTCAAAGAATTTTATATATTTATTAATATTCTTCAATTTTAAGTATGAATAGAGCAATAATGCTTGTATGATTGATGATGATTATATTAATATATATATATATATATATATATTTGAACAGCAAAATTTATTCATCGAACCTGAAGGTCGGAAAATAGATAGAAAACACAAAACCGAGCAGAAAAACAAAGAAGCAAACATAGAGCCAAGCAAAACAAAACAACACACAAAAGCAAGACAACTATGCTTAAGAGCAACAACGCTGAAGCAAAACTAACTACCAAAGACTTAACAGAGACAACAGCCTTCTCAACTACATATAAGAAAGCCAGGCAACAAAAGCAAAACAGAGCAAAGCAGCCAGAGGAACCAGAGAAAGCAAAACTGAATCAATGCACCTCCCAAATCACTCTATCTCCCATTGAAGCCCCCCCTTTTAGCTAGCAATTCGGCAAAGGAGTTGCTGGCCCTAGAGTTGAAAAAGAAACTAACCTTTGTCATCATCTTTCCCTCTAGCAATTCGGTCCGCCAACTCTTCTTCAACACCACTAAAATTGCAACCTCGAGCCCACTTTGAGTCTTCATCCTATGGATTTACCTTCTATTGGAAGGACACGGAGGATCAACAATTTCCCCCACCTTCTCCTTCCGAAAAAGAGGTTCCAAATCCCCAAGATCAACATAAAAATCAATAGCATCAACCCCCCATTGGACTCAAACCGGACCCTAACAAACCTCTACCCTTTTCAAAATTAATATAAACCACTTGATCACCTGAAACCACCACTCCTCCGCTTGGTCCATCATTAGAACCAAAGACCGTAATACTCTTACCATATGTCTTCTTACTCTCATCATCCTCCAAAGAAGTCACTCTATTAATAGGCTTAATAACACTGCTCCTTAACTTGCTCACCCTACCTTTAGCAAAACCCTTACCACTTTTCCCAACACAAGAACTAAATGACCCAGCCTTACCACCCAAAACAGCCTTATCACCTAAAAACGCCCCCTCACCACTTTCGGATAACCCACCAACATAAGCCTTGGTACTAACACCTCTACCACTACTAGCTTTTACCACCCTATATGAAGACTTGAAGTGGGGCTTGAGGTTGCAATTTCAGTGGTGTTGAAGAAGAGTTGGCGGACCGAATTGCTAGAGGGAAAGATGATGACAAAGGTTAGTTTCTTTTTCAACTCCAGGGCCAGCAACTCCTTTGCCGAATTGCTAGCTAAAAATGGGGCTTCAATGGGAGATAGAGTGATTTGGTAGGTGCATTGATTCAGTTTTACTTTCTCTGGTTCCTCTGGCTGCTTTGCTCTAACACCCCTACCACTACTAGCTTTCGGATAACCCACCAACATAAGCCTTGGTACTAACATCCCTACTAGTACTAGCTTTTACCACATGATTATATTAATATTAATAAGAATTTATGATCAAAGATTCTCCACAGCAACACGTGGCGCCTTGAGGTTTCAAAGTGAATGAAGTAATAGTGCATGTATGATTGATGATGATGATTATATTTATGATGAAAGCTTTCATAGTGACATGTGGCGTCTTGAGATTTATGTGACAACTCAAGGCTATCTTGTTTTAGAAGATTTTAGAGCATTCTAGAGATTTCAAGGATAAACATAAGTCAAATTACCATACAGTGACATATGTTCATATTCTTTAAGGAATATGCTTGGCATCTTTATAGTAGCCATATGATCAAATGCCACTTGTACAGATCTCTACCATTCAATTGTATATGTTGTTTCTATAAATACGGGAGGTCTCCATTTGACAAACCATTTAGAGCTTACTTAGATGTAATTTTTATCTTGCTAAGATCTAAGATCGCAAGGTTCAAACTTTCAAAAGCTTGACTTGTGACACAAGACTAGTTAGCCAAACTAATATTGATGTTTTGCGAAGCTGCAAGAATTTGAGCCAGAGTTTTACACAAATGATGTGAGTAAAAGTATTTTACAGGTATTTTTTTTTATTAAAAAAAATAAAATACTTTTGTCTATTTGAGTATAGAGTCAATTTTCTATCAAAATCAATTAAAAAGTAAAATTGGAGATGATAACTAAAATTTTGGTTGGAAATTTCATATAAATCCCTAAGTTTTCAATAAATATCACATTCTTATATATCTTTGTCATATTAGCACTTTTGATCTTTAATGTTTTTTTTTTTTGTTTTTGTTTTTTTTGTTTTTTGTTTTTGAAAGTGATCTTTAATTTTTCAAAACAATATCACTCTAATTCCTCGGTCTTAATTGAATGTATAAACTATAAAGTATATTTTTGCATCTTTTTTTTTTATGCATTATATTTTTGCTTTTGTTACAAATCAATTTAGTTATAAGGTCGATTTTGCCCTCAAGGTTAATAAATTTTACACCTTTAGATGGACTGTCTAAAATACCCTTTTATACAATGTCAATTACCAATTCATCCTCAAATATTTTTTAGTCATTATTACAAAAATCATAAAAATATCACACATAAAGAGAAAAAAAAAAAGATTGAAAATTTTAAAACAAAAGCCTTTAAAATTAACATTAAAAAATAAAAGTATAAACATATAGAATTAAAAAAATAAAAGAAAATGAAATCTTGTTTTCAAACTAAATAAATAATATTTCAAAAAAAAAAAAAAAAAAACTAAATCAATAAGAAAGCCTAGATATGATACAAACATGTGCTAATTGAAACCATGAATCTGGTTTCTTATATATATATATATATATACTGTATATATATATGTGGTATGTGTATATATATTTTCTCTTTTTATCAATTGGTTTCTTTTAAATATTTGACTTTCTCCTTGTAATTTTTTCTTTTCTAATAATACAAAATTTATTTTCTCTTTTTATCAATTGGTTTCTTTTATATATTTGACTTTTCATAATTCTCCTTGTAATTTTTTCTTTTCTAATAATACAAATTTTATTTTCTCTTTTTATCAATTGGTTTCTTTTATATATTTGACTTTTCATAATTCTCCTTGTAATTTTCTCTTTTCTAATAATAAATATTTTATTTTATTGTGTTTATATATATATATATATATTTAAAAGATAAAAATCTATATTGTATTCGTATAACATAAAAAAACATCCTTACTCACGTGTCAGTTGGAAAATTTATAATTTAATTTTTGTTGTCTTCCTTTTATATGAAATAACATTGGATAAATACAAAAAAATAAATCTTATTTAAATATTCAGTCTATGGTAGTAGATTGAATATTTAAATCTCAATAAGAAGATACCTTATTTAAATATTTTGTGTATGGTAATAGACTGATCATTTAAATCCCACTAAGAAGACACCTTATTTAAATAAGAAGATCATTTTGGGCCTTTGGCAGAGAATCCAATCCATTGTTAATATTATTCGCTGTATAAAACTCTTTTATTTTTATTTTTTATTTAATGAACATGCAGATCAAGCGAGGAAGTGTTCACCATGGATGCTCTGCACTACCTTGGTCTATCTGTGTCTATTCTTCTCATCATCATCTACAAATTCACCTCAAATGGAAGGATTCAACACAAAAAATTGCCTCCAAGCCCTCCAAGTGTTCCTATAATAGGCCATTTCCATCTCTTAATCAAAACTCCCATACACCAAGCTATCACCAATTTCTCCAACAAGTATGGTCCTATATTTCTTCTCCGCTTAGGTTCACGCTCAACACTTGTACTCTCCTCTCGCGCAGCCATTGAAGAATGCTTCCCGAAGAATGATATCATCTTCTCCAATAGGCCACTCTTTCCCTCTAGAAAGATTTCAGAGTACAACCATACCATAACAGCTCCCTATGGTGACCTTTGGCGATTGTGGCGCCGTTTCGCTATCATTGAAATTTTCTCAAAAAGACGTCTTAAAATGTCTTCAGAAATTCGCGCTGAAGAAGTCAGATTCGTGGTCAAGTACTTGTACTACAAAAATTCCTTTAAAGGGGTTACAAAAGTTGATGTGAAATCCATTTTTTACAAGTTGACTTTTAATATGGTGATGAAGATGGTTGCAGGGAAGAGGTGCTTTGAATATGAAGAATTGGAGGACTCAGAAAAAACCAAAGGCAAATTGGATTTTCTTTTAGAGATGTTTAGTCCTTTACTGAATGTGGCTTTGGGTGACTATTTTCCATTCTTGAGGTGGTTGACATATTATGGTGAGGAGAGGAGGCTGCTTAAAATGCACAAAAGGAAGGATGCATTCATTCAGGCCCTGCTTGATGCTCATCAAAATACTACTAGTTCATTGACTTCAGTTGACGATCGCAAGACTAGTCAAACTATTATTGGTGTTATGCTGAAGTTGAAAGAATCTGAACCTGAATTCTACACCAATGACTTGATTAAAGGAATCATACAGGTATTGTCTAAAAGAAACTCTTTGTCTATCTGTAATTATTAGAATTTCTTTGAGCGTTTTAAATTAATGTACCATTGGTGCTTTAGGTGATGTTATTAGCTGGAACATACAGCACATCGACTACAATGGATTGGGTTATTTCGCGGCTGATATCACATCCGGATGTCTTAAAAAATGCAAGGGACGAGATTGACAACCATGTTGGAAGCTCGAGGCTAATAAACGATACTGATCTTGCTAAACTTCCATACCTTCATTGTATCATCACCGAAACACTTAGATTAAGTCAATCGGGAATTCTAGAATTACGCGAGTCCTCAGAGGATTGCACGGTGGGAGGATACCACATCCCACGAGGCACACAGTTGTTGGTGGACGGAAGGCACATACATAGGGACCCCGAATTATGGACAGAACCCGAAAGGTTCAAGCCAGAGCGGTTCTTAGAGAGTGAAGAAGAAAAGGGGATGTTTAAATTCATTTTATTTGGTATAGGTAGAAGAATATGCCCTGGGCAAGACATGGCCATGAGAATCATTGCTTTGTCTCTTGGGACATTGATACAGTGCTTTGACTGGGAAGAGGCTAGGTATGAGAGCCAAGAAGGTCCTTTGAAAACCAACCTGAACAAGCCAGAGAAGATTAGGTCTCTTGAGATTGTATTTCGACCTCGCGAAGTACTTACAGAGGTGCTTGCACAGCTTTGATTTGGAGTGCGCACATGTTCTGAAAATTAAGTTTCTGTCCATGTTTTTATCTGATGCCTATATAATATATTAATAAATGGCATTTTCCAAAGATGTTATGCTATTACTAAACCGATAGAATCATCAAAGGAATTGTTTGTGGTGGTGATTTCTAAAGATTTATGACTGTGTTTGGTTTTGAATTCTGAACATAATTATTCATATATAGATAGAGCATTTTCGTTATAATCATGCACTGGATATACTTATCGGTTATCAGTTTAATTTGCCATATTGAAGTCTCTCAATTCTGCATTTCTTACTGCAAATGATTCCAAAACATGTTCAAGCTGAATGAATTATATGTTTTAACATATTGAAGAAGTGTGGTAGACACAAGATGAAATCATCATAGAAAATTTCATATATAAATGATCAAAAGGTCAGTTCGATATTGGTGAACACAAGGGGGGCCGTGCATAGAGACCCTGAATTGTGGACAGAACCAGATAGGTTCAAGCGTGAGCGGTTCCTAGAGAGTGAAGAAGAAAAGGAGAGGTTTAAATACATTGCATTTGGTATAGTCGTATAGGTAGAAGGATATGCCTTGGTGAGGCTTCGGCATGAGGGTCATGGCATTGTGTTGCGGTGCACAAAGAATGAGAATTTTTGGCTCGTTATGAACACTCTAAGAATAATTGACATTGGCTGGATTTAGACTTTATAGAAACTACTGCACGTGCTGTTTATTTTATTTGTTTTTAGTTTATTTAATATGTAGGGTATTTTGGTATTTTCTTCTCACGCTTATTTAATATGTTCTATAAGATTTTGGAGTACGGAGAGATTTCAAGGATAAGCATAAGTCAAAGTACCATATATGATCAGTGATAAATTTCTATAATCTTTAAGGAATATGTTTGACATCTTTATAATAGTATAAAATCAAAAGTCATGTGTACATATCTCTATCATTCAATTGTATATGTTATAACTATAAATACGGGAGGTCTCCATTTGACAAACCGTTTAGAGTTGGGTGTAATTTTTATCTAAGATCACAAAGTTCAAGCTTTCAAAAACTAGACCTGTGACACAAGACTAGCCGAACGGATATTTGATGTTTTGCTGAAGTTGCAAGAATTTGAGCTAGAGTTTTACACAAATGATGTGATTAAAAGAATTTTATAGGTCATTTACAAAAACTATACTTTTGTCTATTTGTTCGTAGAGTCAATTTCCCATCAAAATCAATTTTAAAGTAAAAAAGAGATGGTAACTAAAGTTTTGGTTGAAAATTTCACATAAATCTCTAATTTTTCAAGAAATATCATATTCCTAAATATCTTTGTCATATTAGCACTTTTGATCGTTAATATTTCAAAACAATATCATTCTAATTCCCGAGTCTTAATTGAATGTATAAAAGTATAGTTTTGCTTTTGTTACAAATCAATTTTTATTTTTATTTTATGAAACAATCTCAAATAAATAAATAAAGTAAGCTATACGCCTATAACTTTGATTTTGCCCTCAAGGTTAATAAATGGGAGATTCTCCTTACAATCCACAAATTATCTATTTACACTCCAATTTTTTTTTATTTTTTTTTAATTAATGACAATTTTAACCTAAATTAAAATTACTAAAAAAGACAAAAAAAAAAAATTATTAAATTTTTTTTTATCTCTCCTAAATCATTATATTAAATATTACTTATTAAACTCTCTCTCCTATATTTGTTATTACCATATTAAACACTCTCTACTAATCAATCTCTCTATTTTTTTTCTGATCAATCTCTGATTAATAGTTAAAGGAAAAAAAAAAAAAACTTATGAATATTTTAGTTTTTTAATAACAGTAATACAATAGAACCCCTGTAAATTAATCTTCTATAAATTAATATCCTCTCTAAATTAATAAAAAATCCCGGTCCCGACTCGGGCCAGTGTAAAAAATTAATAAACCCCTTTATCATAATAATTAATAATTTATTTTTGAAACCCAGTGTAAAATTTCGGTCCCGACTGTCGTATAAATTAATAATTCCATAAAAGTATAAAATATATTACATAATAATCAAAAACTATAAAAGTACTTCAAGATGCTAGTTTGCACAAGGTTACACCATGTTTGATATTTTTGACTTCATTCTTCATCTTTTGACTGTCCTATTGTTATAACAAAGAAGATAGGAAAGAGAGAATTTTTAGAAGCTGTTAGGAATAGATTTTTTAGGTATATCTTGAGATCTCTCTTGTGATATACAACCAAATAATAAGCCTCACTATTTATATGGTGAGTATACTTAGTCTCAAAGTAATCACATTTCTAAAAGGAATTGAAAATTTTCTTAATAAATCTTTCCTAAACAAGGAATCCTAAAAAAAAAAAAAAAAAAAAGGAAATTTCCCTAAAGAAGAAAAATGACTAAACAAGGGATCCTGAAAAGGATCCTTCACTAAACAAGAAAACGACTTCCACATATTTTCTAAGACAAAATAACACTTTACAATGTAAAACCCTTCAAATTAATACTCAAGGGTAGGTCCCAAAAATATTAATTTAGAGAGGTTCTACTATATATATATATATATATATATTAAAAAGTCAAATTTTTTTTAAAAAAAAAAAAAAAAAGATATATGAAAGTTTGAACTATTGCAACTAGATTCGATTAAACTCAAAATTCTAAGACTAACGAAAGAATTAAAATTCTATAGGCAATCACATACATGTATGAGTAACAAAAAACATTTTCATATTTTGATTTTTTTTTTTGAAAAAAAAAAAGTATTTTTTTAAAAAATATATATATACATACATATGGTTCCTAAAAATCAAATTTATTAGTAAGTTTTTTTTTTTTTTTTTTCTTAACTGTTAGTTTTGATTGAGAAAGAATGAAGATATAAAATTAGAGATATGTATTGAAGGAGAGAGGGTTTAATATGATAATTAAAAATTTAGGAGAGAGTATTTAATACGTAATAATTAATCTAATGATTTAGGATAGATAATTTCTTTTTTTTAATAATTTAATTCAAAAAAAATAAAAATGATAATCATGTAACAAAATGAGGTGTCTTTAGAATTTTTTAAAATTTAAATTTTGAGAATGGAGTATTTTTAGAAAAGAAGTCTAAAAAGAAAAAATTGGATTGTCAAAAAAAGTTCTCTTAATAAATTTTACATCGTTACATGGACCGTCCAAAATACCCTTTTATACAATGTGAATTACCGATTTATCCTTAATTATATTTGTAATCATAAAAATATCACACAGAAAGATAAAAAGATTGAAAACTTCAAAACCTTTAAAATTAACATTAAAAAATTATAAATATTAATTAAGAAATTAAATGAAAATGAAATCTTTTTTTAAAACAATAAAGAAAGAAAGCATAGATATCATGCAAACATGTGCTAATTGAAACCATGAATCTGGTTTCTTCTACATATGGAAATGTGTACATATATTTTCTCTTTTTATCGATTGGTTTCTCTATATTTGCCTGTTGGCTTTTCATCAGTCTCATTGTAATTTTCTCCTTTTCTAATTATATATATTTTATTATATAATATATGTATTGTACGTGTATAACATAAAAAAAAATCCCTAAATACAAGGAGAAATCTTATTTAAATATCCGTCTATGGTAATAAATTGAATATTTAAATCTCATCCATTGATTACGGATTTCTTACTATATCCGTTGTGGACAGCACTAAGATAAACTAGTCAAAGAATCCTAATCCATGGGTTCATATTAAAAAGGATTTGGATTCCCTCCCATCTTACATTGTCCTTGGTTTTGGTTAAGAGTAATGCTATTTTACCAAAATTTGTTGCTTAAATCTGGTGCACTTGGCAACACTCTAATCCATTCATTTAAATATAATACAATTTAAATGAATGGATTAGAGTGTTACCATATCATTTGGATATCATATTTAGGCAAAGTAACATTGGAGGATGTAAAAACCATCATCCAATGGAGTGTCAAATGATGTGCCAAATTTGGCATATGTTTTATTGTGTGTCAAATTTATCACATAATATATATATATAGTATATGCCAAATTTGACACAGCAATAAATGCTTATTTTTTAAATTATAAAAATACAATTATATATATATTAAATGAAATAATAAATGTATTAATGGAACTTTGTATTGAAGCATTAATAAAAATAATGAATGCATTAATGATAAGTGTTTACTTTTATAATTTTAATTAATAAAATAATAAAAATAGTATTTTAAATAGAATTGTGCTTTATAACACAATGCTAAATTGATGTACCAAATATAGTATTTTACTCTTTTTTTATGCCAAATTTGGTATTGACATTGGTATATGCATTGAAGATGATCTAACAAAATCTGTATACATGATAAAAAGAAGGATGTATTTATACGTGCTTTACTTGATGCTTTTCAAAATATTTGTTCATTGATCGAGATAATATGGGTATTGATCCATTTGTAATGAAGAGACAAATTTTACCCGATTGAAATTTTTGGAGTCGAAACAATGATGAGATACATAGGTGATCAAAGAAAAAAAAAAACCACAGAAGAGAGAGAAAGAATAAAATTACAACAGTTATTTTGGATTAAGTTTGTATTTGATGATGGAAAGTCAATCTTCAAATTTGATTATTGAAAAGGCAATTTGATTATTGATAACTGCTATTACTAAATTTTAGTGACTTTGTTGGGCAATGTTTTTTTAGATAAATAATTTAATTTTAATTACTTTCCTACTTTTAAGGATATCATTGAAGATGCTCTGAGGAGATGATCCTAATAAAAAAAATATCCCTAAATACAAAGAATAAATCTTATTTAAATATCTATCTACGGTAATAGATTGAATATTTAAATCTCACCCATCGATTACCTATCTCATACTATATATATCCATTGTGGACAGCATTGAGATTAGCCGGTTAGAGAATCCTAATCCATGGGTTCATATTTTCAGGGCGAAATAACAAGCAAGGAAGTATAGTGTTTACCATGGATGCTCTGCACTACCTTGGTCTATTGGTCTCTATCCTTCTCATAATCAGCTACACACTCAACTCAAATAGAAGGATTCAAATCATTCAACAAAAAACTTTTTTCCAAGCCCTCCAAGTGTTCCTATAATAGGCCATTTCCATCTCTTAATCAAAACTTCCATACACCCAGGGCCGGCCCACGAGGGCAGTAAACCTAGCAAAATGCTGGGGTCCCCAAAAAGTCCAATATACTTTTTCATCTTTTATAAAATTAAGGCTCCCAAATAGTTCAAACTACTTCTTCATGTTTTATAAAATTGGGGGCCTCAGATCTAATATATTCAAGTTTAAGAAAGCCCAATCTCAAACTTTTCTTTACTTTTTTTTTTTTTTTTTAATAAGGCTCAATTATCTATATCTAGTTCAATTTAATAAAAATAAATATCAAAGCCCAATTGAATTATAATACATCAGACTTAGTTTGACATCATCTGAGTCAAAATTGTTTGAGTCCAATTGATTTTTTTTTCTTTTGAAAGAGAGTCCAATTGCTAACCTTTCTTTACTAACCTAGTTTGACATTGTCTGAGTCAAAATCGCCGCCCTCTCTCTTCATCGACTAGCCTTCTTTCCCATTTTGATTTGCTTCCAGAAAGGTGCTTGTCTTATCTCTCAATGTTTCCTTTTATTTTATTTTTGAAAACAATTCACCATTTTTTGTAATTTACAAAATCAATTGCTTTTATCTTTAAACTTTTAAAGTAACTGTTGAATTTAGTTGAAATTGGATTTGACACTATTTTTTTGGTTTTCTTTGTAATGTTGAGTTTTTATGTTAGTGATAATAATTTTATATAGGGTCTTGATTTTTATTAATATCATAAAATCGCTCTAGCTTCAAAATATTTGGAGACGGCCCTGCATACACCAAGCTCTCACCAATTTCTCCAACGAGCATGGTCCTATATTTCTTCTTCGCTTAGGTTCACGCCCAACACTTGTACTCTCCTCTCGCGTAGCCATTGAAGAATGCTTCCCGAAGAACGACATCATCTTCTCCAATAGGCCACTATTGCCATCTAGAAAAATTTTAGAGTACAACCATACCATAACAGCTCCCTATAGTGACCGTTGGCGATTGTGGCGCCATTTCTCTGTCATTGAAATTTTTTTAGAAAGACGTCTTCAAATGTCTTAATAAATTCGCGCTGAAGAAGTCAGATTCGTGGTCAAGTACTTGCACTACAAAAATTCCTTTAAAGGGGTTACAAAAGTTGATGTGAAAACATTATTTTCCTTGTCGGCTTTTAATATGGCGACGAAGATGGTTGCAGGGAAGAGGTGCTTTGAATATGAGGAATTATTGGAGGACTCAGAAACAACCAAAGGCAAGTTGGATGATCTTGTAGAGATGTTTAGTCCTTTATTGACTGTGTCTTAATTGGGTGACTATTTTCCATTCTTGTGGTGGTTGACATATGAGGGTGAGGAGAGGAGGCTGCTTAAAATACACAAAAGGAAGGATGAATTCATGCAGGCTCTGATTGATAATGCTCATGATCAAAATAATAGTTCATCGACTTCTGTTAATGGTCAGAAGACTAGCCAAACTATTATTGATGTTATGCTGAAGTTGCGAGAAACTGAGCCTGAAATCTACACAGATGATTTGATTAAAGGAACCATGCAGGTATTGTCTTAAAGAAACACAATATTAATTAGAATTTCTTTTAACGTTTAAAATTAACCATTGGTGCTTTAGATGATGCTAATAGCAGGGACTGAGGGACACACACCACAGTGACCACAATGGAATGGGTTGTTTCGCGGCTAATATCACATCCAGATGTCTTCCAAAATGCAAGGGACGAGATTGACAATCAAGTTAGAAGCTCGAGGCTAATAAATGATACTGATCTTGCTAAACTTCCATACCCTCATTGCATTATTAGTAGTGAAACAATTAGATTAAGTCCTGGGGGAATTCTAGAAATGCGCGAGTCCTCTGAGGATTGTACGGTGGGAGGATACCACATCCCACGAGGCACACTATTGTTGGTGGACGGAAGGCATGTGCATAGGGACCCCGAATTATGGACAGAACCAGATAGGTTCAAGCCTGAGCGGTTCCTTGAGAGCGAAGAAGAAAAGGGCCGGGATGCTTAAATTCATTACATTTGGTATAGGTAGAAGAAAATGCCCTGGGGTAGGCTAGGCCATGAGAATCATGGCTTTGTCTATTGGGCCATTGATACAGTGCTTTGACTTGGAAGAGGCTAGGTATGAGAGCCGAGGTCCATTGAAAACCAACATGAACAAGCCAGATAAGATCGCTCAGGTCTCTTGAGATTGTATTTCGACCTCGTGAAGCACTTAATGAGGTGCTTGCACAACTTTGATTTGGTGTGTGCCCATGTTTTTATCTGATGCCTAATATATTAATAAAGATTTGTGACTGTTTGGTTTTGAATTCGATCTGAACATAATTCCAATCACTTATTCATAAATCGATCATTTTCATTAGTAAATGATTTCAAAACATGTCAAGCTGAAAAAATTATATGATTTGCCATATTGAAGAATTGTGGTAAACACATTTTTAGTGGCAGAAATCAGCACTGCATTGTCCACACTGGCATTGGTTTTTTTTTTTTTTTTTTTTGGGTGCCCAACTTGGGTGTCCCACAGGTGGCCTCTTCAATCTTCACTGATATATTTTATTGGTCAATTTTATCTCCCAAACGGCGCACTCATTGATAATGGTGACAAAACCATCTAATTTTCCATCACTTACCTGTCAATAAGCAGTGATTCTCTAGAAGGCCGTAACAATTTTTGGATCTTCAATCATCCTAGTAACAAGACAAAAGGAAGGGTCTGCGCATATATATATATATATATATATATATAGAATGAGCTTGTTTTAGGTGAATTAATTAAACTTATCTAAATAGCCACCCTTCCTTGGAAAGGCATAGCCGTACAACCATTCATGGATCGACATATTGTTGCGAGTGAAAGCGACATGCATCTGTGTTATTATTATTTTTTTTTTTTGAAAATATATAGGACAATATGGAAGCATAACATGCCACAGGGGTGACGACAAAACAAAGGCATATATAGTTAGCTTGGAATTTTTAATATCGATAATTTTGATATAAAATGATTTTTGGATGGTGACTCGAACATCAAATATTAATTGGCAGATTGATTGAAACTGACTTCAAATTATAAAAGTTTTAAGCTAGATAGTGAGTGACCACTAAAGTTTATAAAGGTCATCTTGTTAATTGTAATGAACATATGCAAGTGGAGATAAGAGAAAGTTGTGTCACCATGGATGCTCTGTACTATCTCGGATTATTAGTCTCTATTCTTATTATTGTCTACCAGTTCACGGTACAAAGAAGGATTAATCAACACAAAAACTTGCCTCCTAGTCCTCCCAGACTTCCTATAATAGGCCATTTCCATCTCTTGAAAAGGCCCCTACACGAAGCTCTAAGCAATCTCTCCAAAAAATATGGTCCTATATTTCTTCTGCAATTGGGTTCACGCCCAATACTTGTACTCTCCTCTCATGCAGCCATTGAAGAATGCTTCTCAATCAACGATATCATCTTCGCTAATCGTCCAATCTTGCCTTCTAGAAGGATTTCACAGTACAATTATACTACTTTGGGAGCTCCCTATGGCCACCATTGGCGCAACCTTCGAAGGTTCATTGCCCTAGAAATTTTCTCAGCAAAACGTCTCCAAATGTCTTCGGAAATTCGTGCTGAAGAAGTCAAATTCATGATCAAGCACTTGTACAAACGAAGCCTTGAAGGGGTCTGGAAAGTCGATGTGAAATCATTTTTTTACATGCTGGATTTTAATATTATGATGAAGATTGTCGCAGGTAAGAAGTGTTTCGAAGAGGAGGAGCTAGACTTAGACAAAATTACAAAAGGCAAGTTGGTTGATCTGGAGCAGATCTTTGGTCCTTCTGTGAACATGGCTTTGGGTGATTATTTTCCATACTTGAGATGGTTGACTTACTATGGTGTTGAGAAGCAGCAGATAAAAATTCACAAAAAGAGAGATGCTTTCATTCAGGCTCTGCTTGATACACATCGAAATAATAATAGTTCAAGTGGAGAGACTAGTCGACCCATTATTGATGTTCTGCTGAATCTACAGGAAAGTGAACCTGAATTCTACACTAACGATGTTGTCAAAGGAATTATTCAAGCAATGTTGATAGCAGGAACACATACCACAGTGATCACATTAGATTCGGTTGTTTCACAGCTCATTGCGCATCCAGAGGCCTTCAAAAAAGCAAGGGACGAGATTAACAATCAGGTTGGAGACTCAAGGCTACTAAATGATGCTGATCTAGCTAAACTTGCATACCTTCACGGTACCATCAGTGAAACACTTCGATTAGGTCTTGTGAAAATTCTACCAGCACATGAGTCCTCGGAGGATTGCACGGTAGGAGGCTACCACATTCCAAAGGGGACACAGTTGTTGGTGAACGCTTGGGCTGTTCATAGTGACCCAGAGTTGTGGATAGAACCTGATAGATTCAAGCCTGAGAGGTTCCTACAGAGTGAAGTACAAGAAAAGGGAGGGTGTAAATTCATTTCATTTGGTTTGGGCAGAAGGGTATGCCCTGGAGAAGGCTTAGGGATGAGAGTCATGGCATTGTCACTTGGGACACTGATACAGTGTTTTGACTGGGAAGAGGTTAAAGAAGATCAGAGCCAAGCTCCTGTTAAAACCAACCCGAAAAAGGCAGAGGAAAGGCATGTGAAGATCATATTTCGACCTCGTGAAGCACTTGATAAGGTGCTTGCTCAGCTTTGATGTGCGAAGATCTGCTATGTTTCAGTTTCTTATGAATACTTCATTTTCTTTTCTTTTTTTGGTGTTTGATGATAGCTAAGATGTTTCTGCATGTATTACATATGCTTGGTTATGTTCTTCACTTGAACGGTGAATGTGATGTGTATATGATTTTCGTTATCCATATAAACTCTTTGATGATTTTCTTATGCATAAAAAGGTAGCTGATATGAAAATGATTTTGGAGCTCAATCTGATTGTTTATATGCTGATTGCCGACTACACCAATGAAATCATCATGGTTCATGGTTGTAAGTGAAATTTATGCTCTCTTTTTTTTTGGCGTCAATTCATAACTAATCAAAAATTTTATTGTTTTTATCAATATGTACCCACTTTAGACAAAATTGCCCCTGAACCCATTTGATTTTCAAAAATTGTTTTTCCCTAGTCAGCGATCATTGACCTGAGAAAGTGAGAAAGAAATGGTGAGAGAGAGAAAGAGAAAGTGGGAGAGAGGCCATCGACGAGGCCACTTTCAACGGCTCTCGATGCCGCCGCTGCAATCCTCTCCAATACCGACTCTCCAGTTTACAACCCGCCGTTTCATCTGCAAGTGCGGTTTCACGAGGTCCATTCACGGATTTTGTCTTCAGGTGTTGTTCCAGGATATGAATTATTATTATTATTATTATTATTATTTTTATTATTATTATTTTTATATATAAATTTTTTTATTGAATGAATTTGAAAGTCATTTGTGGTGATTCTGATCTTATTTGGTGAAATGAATAGATAGTAACTAATTATGACACCATATAAATGGAGATTAAAATAGAAAAAACAACTTGCCACTCTAAGGAATCCACCTAAGGGATAAGTAGGGGTTTGGTTCGGTTCATAGCTTATATTTGTTTTAAACCGATTTGAAATTTGAAAACCGAATTGAATTCGGTTCGGTTTTGGTTTTGGACATACAAAACTGAACTGAACCGAACCGAATAAACCGAATTGTTTTAATTAATTATTTTGTAAGGTTCAATTTTATTATAGACTATTTGTTGATGATGTTTTATTTTGGACTACGTTATGTACTACATTTTTTTACTTCTATTTTATAGAAGTTATGAAGATTTAATATTTTGATTGAGTATATAGACTGAATATGATTGAAATTTTAGATTTGGATTGAAAATTAAGTTGTATTTTGTTTAAATTATTTTTTACATATTACGTTTTCTAAAAAAAGTTTAAGCCTAAATGTCAAAAATGCAACTTAAAGGCTCAAAAAATTAAAAAACCTTCAAAGCCCAATAGGTCCAAAACCGAATTGAACCGTACTGAACCAAACCGAGATAAAGGTGTTCGGTTCAATTCGGTTTTTAGGTTCAAACGAATCAAACTGATTCACATTTTCAAAAACCGAATATATGTTGATTCAATACGGTTTTGGCCAAAACCGAACCGAACTGAACCGAACCATGCCCACCCCTAGAGATAAGAGCTGGAAAGATAGGAGGAATATACTCTTCACTAAATTAATATTAGAATAAATTCTCACAATTTTTGGATGCTTTATTTCATATGGGAGAAGGGGTTTATATAGTGTCATGGAACATCCTTCCACGGATAGGTTACATGTATTTATTCATTAATAAGCATCAATGTAAATAAAAGCATTGAACTAACTTGAATTAAATGAGATAAATGCATTATGCGTTGATTGAAATAAACCATGTGCTTGTTGTATTAATTGAAGGAGTTAAGTTTCGGTGTCAAATCATTTGTGGTGCTTCTCTTGCATTCGATAACAATTTGCCAAATATGTTAAGCAAGTGCATTGAGCAGAATTCTAAATCGGTTTGTAATGGCTAGTGGCTACCGTACAGCTCATATATTAAATAGGGTGAAATCCAATTTAGTCCCTCTAGTTTGACCAATTACACAAATTGGTCCCCCGGTTTTCAACTTTATCTTGACAAGTCCCGCTAGTTTCCAAAAATACGTATTTCAGTCCCTGTCGTCCAATTTCGTTAAGGTTTCTCAGAATTATGTCAAGTCAACGAGGGTAAAAGGGTAAAACAACATTAGAGGTTCTAGAATCTTATATATATATATATATATATTTTAAAGACAATCAGATAAAAGAAGGCACCAAGCAAGGCAAAACAACACACAACAAAAAGACAGAGAGAGGCCCCGCACAATAAGAAAACACCACACACCCTGAAACATCTAGGAAAAACCACAACCACATAAAAGCAAAAAACAGAGACTGCCAGAGAAGGCTAAACCAAATAGAAAAACGACTCAAGACACACTCCACCAAAGCTTATCAACACCTGGCACCGAACCTTTCTTGGCTAAAGTATCCGCAAAAGAATTTGACGATCTTAGACGAAACTCCACCGTGGCCAACTCAAATTGGACCAGCCAACTATGAATGTCCCCAATGATCTGCTCATGACTGTTATTCACAGAGATATTACCTGAAACCCAACTAACCGCTATCTTAGAATCACTAATAACAGTGAGAGACCTATAAGCCAAATCAGGCCTCGATCCGAACAGCTCACACACTCTCAAAATCACCATAAGTTCTGCCACAATAAAATCTTGTATACCAACAAAAGAAAAGAAGACACAAAGAATCTTAACCATATGATCACGTAAAACTCCCCCTATACCAGTATGACCAGGAGATCCTGTCACCAACCCATCAACATTAAAATAAAGAGGGTTTACCATTGGAGGAGACCATTTCTCCAACCCTTGGACTTTCTTCTTAGGAGGCTCCGAGCAACATTCCACAATGTTCAAGAGAATATGTGTAATAGGAACAGACGAACCACTTCCGAAATGTTTGAACCACCAGCCCAATCTAAATCTCACAATGTCCTCAGATCTTCTGAAATTCGGTTGATCATTCCTAAAAACCTTATGATTCCTTGCTTCCCATATGGTCCAAACAATAGCATAAAACAGCGTCCTCTAAGCTCTAACAGAATACTTCCAAGGACAAAGATTATTCCATCCTTTCTACCAATCAACAATGGAACGGGAAGGACAACAAAAGATACCCCACCATCTCATACAACTCAACCACAACCTCCAGGACCAATCATAACGAAGGAAAAGGTGGTCTATAGTTTCCACATTGTCAACACAGAAAAGACAATGCATATCTATACCAGGCTACACCCCAAGCCGATTTAGAACCTCCTTAATGAGAACTCTACCATGGATAAGCTGCAAAACAAAAAGTTCAATCTTAGGAGGGCAAAAACCTAACCAAATATTTCTAAACACCGGCTCCTCCTCCACAACCCCAACCCCAACCCCAACCCCAACCTCCAAACATCTCCTGAATGATTTAACCGAAAACTGACTAGAAGTCTCATATTTTCAAACCATTGAATCATTTGCATTATCCATAACCTTAATATTCGAAAGACACCCTAAAACGCATCTCCATTGACCGATTTCCCAATCAAACAAATTCCTTCTAAAATTGATCTCTCATTTCCACTCAATCCCGTCCCTGTAACCAAACTCCCTAACACATCCAGCTTTTTTAACTGTAAGCATAAAGATCCTTGGAAAAGCCTCCATAAGAGACGAACCATCCAGCCTCAAATCCTTCCAAAAATTGGCTCTCTTACCACTTTCCATAGACACATACAACCCCTTATGTAAAATCTGATTTGTAGTAGAATCAGATAAGAGAAGATAACCTATCGATTTCGTAAACGCCGAACTTTTATCACCACAAGACCAATTCCATCGAATAACCTTCCTCTCAACATCGTATTTTACACTTAAGACCCTCTTCCATAAAGATTCATCTTCCACGCCAAATCTCCAAACCCATTTGGCCATTAAGGCCTTATTCGAACTAAGAATCGAACCAATTCCCAAGCCACCATTACCTTTGCTTTTACAAAGTAGATCCCATTTCAAGCAATGAATCTTCTTTTTACCACTTCCATCTCCTCAAAAAAAATTCCTTTGAAGTCTTTCAATTTTTTGAGCTATACCCACCTGAACTCTAAAAACAGATAAGAAATACATAGGAATAATGGTATTTTACAAATTAATTTAAAAAAATATATATTTATTATTTAATTTAATAAATAATAAATATTAATTAATAAGGAGATCCAAAGCCTCCAAAAAAAAATTAAAAATGATCTGGTGCAGATCCATAAAACACCACCATTACCAATAATGTCATCACTACCACCATCGATGTCATCACTACCACCATCGATGTCATCACATGGCTTGTGTAAAGATCAAGCACAACCAACTAAATCTTCTCCAGAAATCGGATAAAACACCATTAGCCAAACACAAACTAAAGCTTCAACCACTAGAAACACAAACTGAATCAAGCCACCAAACACCAAAATCTTTATCATCATAAATCTCAAAATAAGAACACAAACCCAATCACCAAACACCAAACCCTAGCCACCACCCTAAGCCATCGGCGCCCGATCTCCTTCGAAACTGTCAACCACCCTTGAACCAATCGAACCCAACCACCCATACCCACACCCAAACCGAATCAAACCCAAAAATCACCCACACCCAAACCCAATCGAACCCCTCTACCCACATCGTCAATCGAACCCATCCATTGATGGAAGAAGAAGAAGAAGAAGAAAAGAGAGAGAGATGGGTTTGGTTCTTGTCAAAGTTCGTTTCTTCTTTGTCATCGAGTGCTTGTTCATGCCAGCGTCATTGTCGTCACGTTTACTCATGAAGTGGTAGTGGTCCGATTTGTTTCAATGGCGATTTCTGATGGTTTCAATGGATGTTTCTGGGTTGTTTTTTATTTTATTTCTTTATTTTTATTTTTTATCTATGATTTGGGTTTGGTTTTGGCCTTCAATGAAAGAGATGAGATTCGGTTCACAACCATCAACATCATCACCAAAGGAGAAAGAATAGTGGTGGTGGCTGTGTAATCTGGTGAAGTGGTGGCGATTTCTGATGGTTTCAAGCAATCGAGAGAGAGAGAGAGAAAGAGAGAGAGAGGAAAAAGAATGGTGTGGGTGGTGTTTCGATAGGCTAGGGTGTGGTGTTTGGGCGGCGGCGGTGGCTAGGGTTAGGGTTTGGTGAGTTGTGGTGTGTTGAAAAGGATGAAGAAGATGAAGAAGAAGAGAAAAAGAGAGCGCGGTAGGAGATAGAGGGAGAAAAAGAATGCAGATTAGTTTTTGTTTAGATTTTTAATTATTTATTTTATTTTAAAATTATTTTTAATTTAATTATAGATGGCCATTTAGGTCTTTCAATTCATTTCAATAGTTATAAAGGGCAGAAGGGTCATTTGACCCTTTGACCCTGTCAGATTCCACTCTTCTAACGAAAATCTTAACAGAAGCACTTAACGAGGTAATGCTGAAAACCGAGGGATTAGTTTGTGTAATAGGTCAAACCAATTTGTGTACTAAAGGGACTAAAATGGATTTCACCCTATTAATATGATCATATTTTTTTACAAAAGTGTGTGAAAGTTTATGATATTGACTTTTCCCTTTGTTGGTCAGATTCAAAAATCAAAACCATACACAACTTCCTATGAATCTCCCATTTGTAAATTTAATAAATATTTTTTTTTTCTTGTTGATATTGGTGTTCTTGTTGTTGCCTTGTTTTTTGATGTGCATTAATACAAGATGGTTATGTATTCTGAGGCCCTGTTTTCCGTGTTTGTATTTTCATAGTTGTCAAGACAACTGAAACTAGCACTCCTTGTTTTGTACCATATGTTCCTCACTTGTTAGTGATACTTAGATGTGGCTAATATTACAAATATACTAGCAAATGATCTGATGCAGTAATTATGGGCACTTAGTCCTAGTGGGCATTTATTTAAGTGTCTTGTAACTTGAAATTTGCTAGAAAAATGCAAGAGCCTTTGACTAGAATATGAAAGGTTGTTTAGTTTAATTATCTTGAAAAGTGATGATGTAATGGAAAATTGGAAGAGAGTATAGTTAAGTTTAATTTGATTATGTTTCATAATCTTTTGGAGTTGAGTGATTCCTATTGTATATCAAGCAATCGGCTTGGTCATGTTGAGTGATTCCGCGATTACAACGTGAGTGATTCTGTTGCATTGTATCTACAAATTTCCTAAGCCATTCGTTTCTTAAACTTTCCCTGCATCAATTTTGGTATCATAGCTGGTAATTCTTTTCTTGTTTGCTTCTGGTTTGGTATATCCTGTCTTTATTGTGGCAGTTCCTCTGTCTCAATATTATTTTTTTTATTTTATTTGGAAAGACATGGCCATAAGAAGAAGAGCGAACCGTGGACGACGGTCTGTTGCTGTAGATGAAGTTGGCTGCCGAGACGAAATCGAAGAACTGCGACAATCAAATAGAGACTTGCACCAGATGTTGGAAGAACTTCTTCAACGTCTTCCTACACCAGAAAATAGACCTGTCAACAATGAAGAACTTGAAGGAGATTATTTTGATGACAATTTTTACCAATTAGAGCCTGCTTGGGATGAATATGAACAAGATGATTCAAGTGAATCTACTAAGAAGATTGAAATTGATAAACTGCAGTAATTGGTATTTCGTGATGGAACCACATCAATATCAACTCTGATAAATCTAGATGAACCACCTATATTTGATGAGGAGACTTCGAAGAACAACAAGAAAATAATTCAATTTTTACTGATTTTTTATATGATTCTTATATCCATTGTAAAACCAAGATATTACCAACATTTTTATGGCTATGGAAACTAATGAATGATGCATATGTATCATCGTATTGGTGTGATTGGATGGACATCAATAAGAGGGCTGGAAAATTTAGGGTTCGTCATCTTTTGCACTCATGGATCAGACTACAAGGTAATATAATTGGCAATCTTCTTCAAGGGAGAATGATTGACGGCACGTCGTTGCGGTGTCGGTCAAAAGATAAACAATTAAGTTCGATCTCGCTAGCGCATGAGTCACATAGACTAGCACAGCGGCAAGTGAGGGTATCGTTCCACAGGGAGGTGGGATCCGTCGACCGTCACCTGTTCTACCTATTATTACAACACGCCGAGAGAACTCGTGTGTTGTGGGTGCAGAAAAGTGTAAATAATGCTATAAATATACAAATGACATAAACTAATATTTACAGAGATGTCATGAAATGTGGTTACACTAAGGAAATGACTTAACCGTAGCAATCCACCTAATTAAGTGCTAGACTCACTTAGTCCCTCAAATGTGCAAATATATCATAGGCTCATGTCCCCTGAATTGATCTCTAATCTCTCTCGAGTCTTAGAAATCACATCCACACAATGCATGAATTCATTGAATACTTTAGGACACACAAACGAGCTCTGTACGCCAGCCTAGTTATCTCTCAACTGTCTGGTCATATACAATGGTTATTTCGTTGAGCATGTAATGCGCAACCGCGTAGGCCATACTATAGCCAATAATTCATTCACAATGGCTAACCAAATATGGGATGGCAACCAAGTAAAAGCATTAAGAATACGAGATACTCATACAACACGTATGTTATATGCTCGTGTCCCCTTAATTAATCTTTAATCTCTCTCGATGTCTTAGAGATTACATCCATATATAAATGCTTGGAATCATTAAGGACTGTGGGACACACACATGAGCTCTACACGCCAGTCTAGTGATCTCTTAATTTTTTGGTCAAATGTAGAAGATATCACACTGGGCATATGGTGTAGCGGAAGCTATACGAGAACAAAAACCTGTAAAACAAAAATAGAAGACGGCCTACTGAAAATAATTAACTCCGCGCATGAAGGATTATTTTCAGGCTTCAAGAACTTCAAACTTCGCAAAGAATGATGTAATTGGATAAAGAGAAACTATCTTTGAAATTTAATTAATCAAAAAGTTCCTAACAAATATAATTCTAACAACTTAAATAGAAACGGAAATAAGTTAACTTCCACAAGGAGTCAACTTCTGAAATTGATGCAGAAAAGAAATCCTAACTAAGAAAGGAAAACAAAACCAAAATAAACAAAACTACTAAAAGACTTTGAATCCTGAAAGGTCCAGGACTCTCTCGCCAGCTCAAGGGAAACAGCCACATCACTTTAGTTTGTCCAGGTCCCCTCTTCTTCCAATCGACACACCCCCTTCCTACAGTCCATGCATTCCAAGTAATCCAACGCCTAAGATGCTGCTGCATCATCCTCCCCAGGCAAAAGAAACGTCGACCTCGACATACAATCCTCATCCGTCGTAGAACCATCAGCAAAATAAGGGACCAAATGCTTTATATTAAACACATCAGCCGTACGTATATGACTTGGAAGGAGCAAACGATAAGCATTTGGGTTGATTTTCTCAAGCACCTCTAATGGTCCAATTTTCTTTGTAGCAAGCTTATTGTATTCGTCAACGGGAAAACGATCCTTCGTAAGAACAGCCCACACTAAGTCACCAACCTCGAACTCCACATTCCGTCTTTTTCGATCAGCCGCAAGTTTGTATTTTGAAGTTAACTGCAGCAAATTATCATGGACCAGCTTGTGTGTGTCCTGTAGTTTATTAACGAACTCCTCTGCCTTTCCATGAATGCGTGCTTTGCTTGGTAACGGCAACAAGTCGAGAGGTCCGCGAGGGACTGATGAGTACATTGCCTGAAATGGATTAAACCCTGTGCTGCGGTTCACCGCGTGATTATGTGCAAATTCCGCCTGGCTAAGTTTCTGATCCCACGAACGCGCATTGTCGCCAACTAAACACCTCAACAAATTGCCCAGCGATCTATTCACGACTTCTATCTGACCATCTGTCTGCGGATGATACGCGCTACTGAAATCTAGTTGCGTACCTACCATCCTCCAAAGGCTTCGCCAAAAATGGCTGAGGAACCTTGTGTCACGGTCGGACATAATAGAAGTAGGTAGCCCGTGTAGTCGATAAACATCTCGAAAGAATAGTTGAGCCACGTTCACAGCATCCGTAGTTTTTTTACAGGGGATAAAGTGGACCATTTTGGAGAATCTGTCAACAACTACAAATATTGAGTCAAACCCACGTTGAGTCCTCGACAGTCCTAACACGAAATCCATGCTAAGGTCTTTCCATGGGTGCGATGGAGTGGGTAGTGGCATATAAAGACCAGCGTTAGTTGCCTTGCCTTTCGAAACTTGACAGACGTGACACCTTTCCACATACTTCTCCACTTCTCGCCGAATCGTTGGCCAAAAATAGCTGTCCTTCACCAGTTGTAGGGTACGATCACGCTCCACATGCCCTTCATCATGCAGCTCTTTTATAATCTTCACACGTAGGCTGCTCTTAGGGATACATAATTGATTTCCATGGAATAAGGAAACCCTCAACTAGCAAGAAAGCACTAAATTCGGCTGCACCTAGATTGGCCATGACTTTAGAGAAGAATGGATCCTCTATAAGCAACTCACGAAACGACTCAAACCTCGGAATCGAGACTGTCATTGAGGACAGCAAATTGTGTCGACGACTCAAGGCATCGGCAACCCGATTGGATGCACCTGATTTGTGCTTTAAAACAAAAGTAAATTGCTGCAAATATGCTGACCAGGAGGCGTGCCGAGCCGAAATCTTGTCTTGACTATGAAGGTGTTTCAGAGCTTCGTGATCAGTGTAGAGGATAAATTCACGGTGAAAAAGATAATGCCGTCAATGTTTTACGGCCTACACCATCGCATAGAATTCAACGTCATAAGTGCTATAACGTGCTCGTGCCCTTGAAAGTTTTTCACTGAAAAAAGCAATTGGCTTGCTTGCCTGGCTCAAAACCGCGCCCACCCCTACTTTGGATGCATCACTGTGCAGCTCAAAGGGCTGCGAAAAATCTGGTAAGCTCAGAATTGGGGTGAAAGTTAAATGTACCTTGATGAGCTGAAACGCCTCCTCCGCAGCTTGAGTCCATTGAAACTTTTTTTCCTTTAAACAATCGGTTATCGGGGCCATTATACCGCTGAAATGGGGAATGAATCGATGATAAAACGCCGCTAATCCATGGAAGCTTCGCACCTCGGTTATGCTTGTCGGTCTTGGCCACTGTTTTACCGCTTCAATTTTTGCTTCATCCACTCGAAGACCCTTACCCGAAATCCTATACCCCAAAAATAACACCTCGTTTGTCAAAAATACGCATTTGTTGACTGCTGCGATCAATTTTTCTGTACGAAGGACTGTCAAAACCTCACGAATGTGCTGCAAATGTAAGTCGTGGGTTGCACTGTAGATTAAAATATCGTCAAAGTAGACAACCACAAATTTCCCTATAAATGGCCTTAACGCTTGGTTTATCACGCGCATAAAAATACTGGGTGTGTTGGACAAACCGAATGGCATGACCATCCACTCAAAAAGCCCTTCTCGCGTTTTAAACGCGGTTTCCACTCATCCCCGGGCCGAATTCTAATTTGATGATAGCCACTCTTCAAGTCTAATTTGGTGAACACTGTCGCCCCACTCAATTGGTCGAGGAGATCATCTAATCGAGGCATTGGAAATCGATACCTAACCGTGATTTTATTGATTGCGTGGCTGTCCACGCACATCCTCCAGGATCCGTCTTTTTTTGGAATTAAAAGTGCCGGGACTGCACACGAACTCAGGCTTTCACGGATGTGACCTTTGGTGAGTAAATCCTCAACTTGTCTTCGCAACTCTTCATGCTCACATGGGCTCATCCGATAGTGCGGACGGTTGGGCAATATCGCCCCAGGCTCGAGATCAATACGGTGTTGGATATCTCGTACAGGCGGAAGGCCATCAAGTAAATCTGGAGGAAAGACCTCTGTAAATTTCTCAATCAAAGAGGCTGCTGCCGTAGGGACCTCCATTGTTGCTACCACTTCCTTGTTCAACAAAAAATACACCATCTCGGTATCTTCCATCTCAAGTTCAAATTTGGAGAAAGTCAGGAGGTTAGATCCGTTTGGTGTTCTAGTTTTGTCAGATGGTCTGCTAGGTACCAAAATAATATTCATGCTGTCAAAAAGAAACAAGTGAGTATTTTTAAAACCATCATGTTTTACTTTTCGATCATACTGCCAGGGTCTGTCGAGCAATAGATGACACGCGTCCATGCGGACTACGTCGCACCACACTTGATCCTTGTAATGTTTGCCAATGGAAAAATAAATGAGAGCCCATTGTGATACGGTGACTTCGCCACCATTTTGAAGCCACGCCAACTTGTATGGTTTCGGGTGATTACCAGTCTTGATCTCTAATTTGCGCACAATTTCTTCGAAAATAATATTTTCACAACTCCCTCCGTCAATAATGAATCGGCACACTTTACCAAGGATTGTACATGTTGATTGGAAAACATTATTGCGTAACCAGTCACTCTCGTCTGCGCGAGGAGTTAAGAATGCGCGCCTTGTCACCATAGCTGACCCATGTTTTTCTACTGTGCCTCCACTGTCAAAGACCTGTAAACGGGTTGTTGCTTGGTCGCCGAGACACAAAGATGCGTCCCTCTCGGCTGTTGCAGCTGCATGACTTCCTTCATCAACTTTGTCAGGTTTGAAATTCTCAATAATTGTTACAAGAGCTGGTCAAACTAGTAACATGGGACCAACATCTCCCTCTACTAGATCCTCTGCGATCACTTCTTCTTTATCAAACTGCAGATTATCCCCTATTTCAGCCATATCTCCTTCCTCATTATCAGCGATCAACACCCTCTTGCCTACTGTCTTGCAATCCGACTGCCTATGACCCACCTCACCACATCTGAAACACTTCAGTCCACCTGTCGTTCGAGGCTGCTGGTTTGGGTTCATGGCTGTGCGCTGGAGGTTTCCACTACTACTGTTCAGCGCTCGGTTGTTCACGTTGCCACTGCTGCCACCTGACCACAGTCCACCTCCACTCCTTCTTGTGACTGTCTTCTCTATTTGTAGAGCTCGTTGATGAGCTTCGGACACTGTCACGGGATCAAATAAATTTAAGACATCAAGGATTTGTGTCCGTAGACCGCCGCAATATCTCGAAACTAGTTGATCTTGAGTTTCTTGGATATCATTACGCACAAGCAATTGATAAAATTCGGTTGTGTAGTCTTCGACTGTACGTAAACCCTGTCGCAAGTGTTGCAACTTCCGATACATTAGCTTCTGAAAATTGTGTGGTAAAAATTCAGAGCACAATTTTCGGACCATCTTCTCCAAATTTGTGATTTTTGGTTTTCCCATTCGAGTTCGTGTGAGCTTGAGTTGTTGCCACCAAGCTGCGGCTCGTCCTCGAAGCCGAGTTTCCACCAAGGCTACCCTTGCATTCGCCGGTACGTTTTTAAACTCCAAGATTTCCTCCACGACTCCTAGCCAATCGAGGAATTCTTCGGGCGAAAGATTGCCCTGAAATTTGGGGATCTCTGTCCTCATACCTGATTCCCATCGCCGGTTGTCTTCGCGCTCTGGTGCTTGACGGCGCTGCTGTGGAACTTCCACTTGAGACTCACTTTCCTCGTCACTCTCTTCCTCAACATCACCTGCGTTTGGATTCAAGGCATGGAAAGGGTTTTGGTTGGCGATTAACGTCGCGAGTTGCTCCGTTATGTGCGCCATCTGCTGCTCCAATTGTGTCACACGGTCACGTTCGATGGCCTCGTCTACAGGGATCCGGTTAGGTTGTCGTCTCTTTGGCGACATATTGATGTCCCGAACGAACACGGCTCTGATACCAACTGGTGTAGCGGAAGCTATACGAGAACAAAAACCTGTAAAACAAAAGTAGAAGACAGCCTACTGAAAATAATTAACTCCGCGCACGAAGGATTATTTTCAGGCTTCAAGAACTTCAAACTTCGTAAAGAATGATGTAATTGGATAAAGAGAAACTATCTCTGAAATTTTATTAATCAAAAAGTTCCTAACAAATATAATTCTAACAACTTAAATAGAAACGGAAATAAGTTAACTTCCACAAGGAGTCAACTTCTGAAATTGATGCAGAAAAGAAATCCTAACTAAGAAAGGAAAACAAAACCAAAATAAACAAAACTACTAAAAGACTTTGAATCCTGAAAGGTCCAGGACTCTCTCGCCAGCTCAAGGGAAACAGCCACATCACTTTAGTTTGTCCAGGTCCCTTCTTCTTCCAATCGACACACCCCCCTTCCTACAGTCCATGCATTCCAAGTAATATAACGCCTAAGATGCTGCTGCATCAGCATGTCAATGTAAACCACGCGATATATAACACACAGCCTAAATATCATCCATAAGGTGGCTAATTGAGTGAAAGCATTAAGTAATGAAATACCCCTATAACTATACGAGCACAAGAGGAATTCAATTTGTCTTTACTCTAGATATGGATTCGGTTTTATCAATCTCCCTATGATGGCTAAAAATGGAAACAAGCTTACCAACAAAACTACATGCAACAAGTTGATTGTTATTAATTAACACCATTCAATTTAAGTTGGGGGTTCATTCTCTTGATTTGGGAATTATCCCTAAATCAATTCATCACCCAACCCAAGCCATGGGTGAGCAATTGTGTCTTTGAAAACAAAGACCCATTAAGTACAAGAATGTTGAAACAAAGTCTAATTTAGCAAGTACATACATCAATCAAACTTCTCCTACTCTTTAGAACTAATACTAAATACTCAAATCATTCTAAGCATGTTATTTTGGATCATCTATCAATCAATCAACAATCATGGGATGCTAAATTACTCTACTCCTAAATTAAATTACACTACTCTTAATCTCATTCATGGACACATATCAATTTCGACCCATCACACACATGAATATCACAATAGAGATTTAATCATAGATAAACAAAGAGTAGAACAAAACTCAAAGAATATAAGAACAATCATACATATATTGCAATAAGTGTAGGTTTACAATATCCCCAAATTGGTGATACACATCAAGGAAAACAAGATATACAAGAAAAAAAGTAAATAGAAACAACCCTTGAAGACAACTTGATGTAGCGGAAGCTCTTTCGAGAAAAACCTGCGTAAAACGATTAGAAACAACCTACTAACGTTCCGTTGATTTGCGCACAAATACCGGAAAATTAGGCTTCAATTCGTTGATGCACGAAGAATACCGAAATTGGAATAATTAGAGAAAACTCTAAATTTTATAAATCAAAAAAACTGAATGGCCAATTCAGCCTACATCTTTATTTAAAGCAAGCAAAACCTAAACCTAATCGAATTCCTTGGAAAGTAAGAAAAACGATTTAAAACGGAAAATTACCAAAAAAGGCAAAAACGAGATTAAAGCAAAAACTGATTCTACTGAGAATCCTAAACACTCCAGAATTGACGGAAGCCAATTCGGAATTGGGAAACTCAAATTAAAGCAAAAACGAAACTTTCCTAAAATAGCAAAAACGCCAATTTCAAGGCCTAAACGACGGAATTTGCCTTAAAAAGGACGTGCTTATGTAGCAAAGCTACATAGTAGTTCCAGAAACGCTGAAACGCATCAGCTGTCAAAATTTCAAGTCAATCTGATTCCGTCGCCTGGGTTTGGTCTTACTTGGCTTGTTTCAAATCCCACCCCTCCAAATAATCTAATGCCAGTTGGTCCACTGCATTGCTGCCGCATCATTCTCCCCAGGTTGGAGAAAATTCGTCCTCAAATTTACCACGGTATCATCATCAGAGGAGTCGCCATGTAAAGGAATCAAATGCTTGACATTAAAAACATCATGAGTTCGAATATGGCTGGGAAGTTTCAGGCGATAAGCATTTGGATTAATTTTCTCCACAATTTCAAGCGGTCTTATCTTCTTGGCAGCCAGTTTGTTATAGTCTCCCACCGCAAACCTGTCTTTTGTGAGGACTGCCCACACAAAATCGCCCACATCAAACTCTAAATGACGCCTCTTCTTGTCTGCAGCCAGCTTGTATTTCTCTGCCGATTGCAACAAATTTTCTTGCACCTGCTTATGAACTTCCCGTAACCCATGAACGAAATCTTCAGCTTTCCCATGAACTCTCGTTTTGCTAGGTAGAGGAATCAGGTCTATAGGGCCTCGAGGAACCATTGAGTACACAACCTGAAAAGGACTGAACCCAGTACTCTTATTGACAGCATGGTTATGGGCAAATTCTGCTTGGCTCAGCTTCAGATCCCATGACCGAATGTTTTCTCCCACCAGACATCTCAGCAAATCTCCGAGCGCTTGGTTCACTACCTCCGTCTGCCCATCTGTTTGTGGGTGATATGCACTACTAAAATCCAACCTTGTATTGACCATTTTCCACAGACTTCGCCAGAAGTGGCTGAGGAACCGAGTGTCCCTGTCTGAAACAATCGAAGAAGGTAGTCCATGAAGGCGGTATATCTCTCGAAAGAACAATTGGGCGACCTTGACAGCATCAGTAGATTTTTTGCACGGGATAAAATGAACCATCTTGGAAAATCGGTCAACCACTACATAGATGGAGTCCCAACCTCGCTGGGTTCTTGGCAGTCCCAAAACAAAATCCATACTCAAATCCGTCCATGGTTGGGTAGGAATAGGTAATGGCATGTACAGACCGGCATTAGTCGCCTTCCCTTTGGACACTTGGCAAATCCGACATCTTTTCACATATCTCTCTACTTCTTTCCGAATTGTTGGCCAAAAGTATGATGCCTTGACTAATTGAAGAGTGCGATCTCTGCCCACATGACCCTCCCCATGTATTTCCTTAATAATTTGTAGACGCAAACTACATTCGGGAACACAAAGTTGATTTCCCCGAAACAAGAACCCGTCTACCAGCACAAAATCTGATTTTTTTTCTCCCGAACAGTAGCTATTACCTCAGAAAAATGTGGATCCGAATCCAATAAATCACGAAAAGAGTGAAAACCTGGTACCTGGACAGTCATTGTTGACAACAGAGTGGTCCGTCGACTCAGGGCATCAGCCACCCGGTTCGTAACTCCTGCTTTGTGCTTCAGAATAAAGGTGAATTGTTGAAGGTAAGCTGACCATGAAGCATGCCGAGCCGAAATTTTTTCTTGACTATGGAGATGCCGCAACGAATCATGATCGGTGTATAGAATGAACTCTCGGTGGAATAAGTAATGCCGCCAATGCTTCACTACTTGGACCACAACATAAAACTCTATGTCATAGGTGCTATATCTTACTCGAGATCCTGAAAGTTTCTCACTGAAATATGCCACTGGTTTCCCCCATTGACTCAAAACAGCTCTGATGCCCACCTTGGAGGCGTCACTATGCAACTCAAAAGGTTGAGAAAAATCTGGTAAAACGAGTATAGGGGCTGTTGTCAATTTCTCCTTGATTTGTTGGAATCCTTCCTCTGCTTCAGTCGTCCACTGAAACTTGACTCCTTTCATACACTCCGTGACAGGTGCCATGATGCTACTAAAGTGCGGAATGAACCGACGATAGAACGATGCCAACCCATGGAAGCTCCGTACCTCAGTAATTGTTTTCGGCTGCGGCCACTGCCTTACTGCCTCTATCTTGGACTGATCCACCTGTAGACCCTCACCAGAAATAACATATCCCAAAAATAACACCTTTGGCGTCATAAAAACGCACTTTTTAGCTGCAGCCACGAATTTCTCTTTACGAAGCACACATAATACTTCCCGAATGTGCTGAATGTGCAGCGCGGGGTTGGCACTGTAAATTAAAATATCATCGAAATAGACAACGACAAACTTACCGATAAATGGTCGAAGGGCTTGGTTCATTACTCTCATAAAGGTGCTGGGCGCGTTTGATAACCCAAACGGCATGACTAGCCACTCATATAATCCCTCTCGCGTCTTGAACGCTGTCTTCCATTCATCCCCAGGTCGGATACGAATATGATGATACCCACTCTTCAAGTCCAATTTGGTGAACACATGTGCACCACTCAACTGATCTAACAAATCATCTAGTCTTGGGATTGGAAAGCGATACCTCACAGTGATCTTATTAATTGCACGACTATCGACACACATCCTCCAGGTTCCGTCTTTCTTTGGAATTAATAAAGCGGGGACAGCACATGGACTTAGACTCTCTCGAATATGCCCCTTTGACTGTAGCTCTTCTACCTGTATTCGTAACTCTTCATGCTCGGTGGGACTCATCCGGTAATGTGGTTTGTTTGGCAACACAGCTCCTGGCTCTAGGTCGATTTGATGCTGAATGTCACGCAGAGGTGGTAGTCCTTCAGGTAATTCATCCGGAAACACATCAGCAAACTCCGAAATCAGAGGAGCTGCCGCCTTAGGTACCTCCAGATCAGCCGTTGTTTCTTTTCCCACCAACACATACACTGTTTCCGATTCCTTTACCTCCAGCTCGAATTTTGCATAGGATAACAGGTTAGTATTATCTCCATGCGCCTTCATCTTTTCAGACGGCTTGATAGGCAGTAGCACAATTTTGGTTTCATGGAAAACGAAAGAATAGGTATTTTTGAAACCATCATGATGAACCTTCCTGTCATATTGCCATGGCCTCCCTAATAGTAAGTGACATGCGTCCATGTCCACCACATCGCACCACATCTGATCCTTGTAGTTGGACCCCATAGAAAATGAAATTAGCGCCCTCTGTGACACGGTCACCTCTCCTCCCTTTTGCAGCCAAGCTAGTCTATATGGTTTTTAGATGTTTTTCCGTCTTCACTCCTAATTTTCGCACCGCCTCGGCTGATACAATATTCTCACAACTTCCCCCATCGATGACGAATCGACACACTTTACCAAGAATGGTACAAGTTGATTGAAAGATGTTATTTCGGAGCCAATCCCTTTCTTCAGTCCTTGGTGCTAGGCAGGTACGTCGCACCATTAACATCGTTCCAATGTCACTATCTACCAATTCTTCACTTACTTCCTCCGCACAGGACTGCGAATCATCACCTATTTCCACATCCTCCTCGTTAAATTCTGTAGGGTCAATAAATAGCACCTTCTTGGATGGCCTCTGACATTCCGACAATCTGTGACCCGTTTCTCCACACCCGAAACACCGAAATCCGCCCGTGGTTGCCCTGGGAGTTTGGACGCTATTTGTCGGGTTTCGTTGACCAGAATTCGAACTACCACTAGCACCAGCACCTGGTCGAGTTCCAGTATTTTCGCTGGAACTACTTGCTCTGTTTCGATTGCGCACTCCTCCTCCGAAATTCGAAATTTGTCCACTATTTGAATTTCGCGACAGTGTCTTCTCCAATTGTAAAGCCCTCATGATGCAGCCATCAAAGATGATACGGCAAACAAAAGTTTGGATTTCATGGAGCGGAGGAATCGACTCGAGGTCAAAGGGTGCGGAAAGAAGGAAGCAAAGACTTGGCTTGGTCGGAATGGTCGAAACGGTCGAAACGATCAGAATGGTCAAATTTTGGGGGTCTTTTCAGAGGGCAAACGAACTCAAAATTGACATTATAATATTTTTTCGGAAAGCCCAAGACGAGCCCTACAAATGTTATGAAGACTCCGTCTTCTATAAAGGGCTGCAGAATATCCAATTTCGGCCATCTAGATTATTGCGCGAAGACTTAAACTGGACGAGAACTGGACGCTGTGAGCTGGACGAGATGATCTGGGCTGATTTTCGTGGACCTCTACAGAGAGCATATGAAGTCAGATTGTCTATTATAATATGTTTCTGGAAAGCCCAAGACGAGCCCTACAAATGTTATGAAGACTCCGTCTTCTATAACGGGCCGCAACATATCCGAATTTGGACATTAAGTTTCAGGCGTGCCAAGACAGCTGTTTCGAGTTTTATGGTTTTTAATTGTTGTCATGATTCCGTACGTTTATTTTATTTCCTTTTAGTTTATATGTAATTAGGTTATTAATTATTTTATGATTTGATTTTAAATCAAATCCAATTTCCTTTTCTAGATAGGTTTTTAATGTTTTTGGATTCTTTTGATTTTTAGGAGATTTGATTTCTTTTCCATTTAGGATTCTTTCCCTTTTATTTAGGATTTTCTTGTTAGTCAAGTATTGTAATTCTATTTAAGTAGATTGTATTAGGGTTTGAAAGGCGGCTTTTGATTAATAAAATTCAGAGATGTTTCTCAACTATCCATTTACATTATCCTTCGTGCGCGAAGTCGATTATCGTATTTGAAGCCTAATATTCTGGTATTCGTGCGCGAATCAATGGAACGTTAGTTGGTTGTTTTCTAATTTGTTTCTTGCAGGTGTTTCTCGACAGAGCTTCCTCCAAAGATGCTCTATGCTTTCCTAGCTCGAAATTAGTCCAAAGACCACTTCTTTGCCTTGTAATATACTCTTAAATGTGGTGTAGGAAGTGTTAAAATGGTGGTGGAGGTGTATGGTGAGCTCCCATGGAGGAAGAACCTCCATGGGAGCTTGGATCTCTCACTTATTTGGTGGAGAAGGTGAAAGAGGAAGAAGATGGAGAAGGAATGTGTTTTAGGCGGAAGAGAAAGAGAGGGAGTGTTAGGGATCTTAAAAGAATGGAAGCAAAAGGGAATATTTATAGTGGGAGGAGTCTTAGGGCAGATATGGGGGTGAAAGGATGAGAACGCCCTTACAAAAGTGGCTGAAAATTTGGGCATTTTGCGGGTGGGTTTCCAACAGCGCGCATCGTTACGAAAACAAGCATAACTTTCTCCATCAACATTGGAATTGCGTTCTTTAAGAATCGTTGGAAAGAAAACTTCTGGGAATTTCCAACCATAAGTAGCATGAAACCTAGTTCGTTCTAAGGAGAGAGATATGGCCCTCGAAAATTGAGCATTCTGCAGGAAGTTTTCAATTTCAGCTCCCCTGAATTTTGCTCGCTAATTCTGTGGCCCTAAAGCGTAAAACTGCAAAAATTGAAGCACTGCCAAGAATTATATGCCCTATTTCTGCTGCTCCTAATAGCAGAACCAAGGGTGCATAATCCAACTTTTTAAAATTGCACTTTTGCCCCAAAATTCCTACATTTTTGCACTTTAACTCATGTGATGAAAAATAACTTGAAACACTTATTTAAAACGTTAAATACCCAATTTTACCCGGGAAACAAGCATAAAAGATGTAGATAAGAGGCTACACAATGTGTAGAAATAAGAGTTATCAATGATGCAACATAATCTTTTGGAGTTGAGTGATTCCTCTTGTATATCAAGCAATTGGCTTGATCGTGTTGAGTGATTCCACGATTACAACATGAGTGATTCCGTTGTATTATATCTACAAATTTCCTAAGCCATTCGTTTCTTAAACTTTCCCTGCATCATGATCTCATGTCATTCCTTTCTTCAATTCGTTATCGTGATTGCTTTGGTTTGATTTTAGATGGGAAAAGGGTTTTTTTTAAGCTGATCATGAGATGTAATTATAACAGGTGTGGTTATGTAATGTGCCCCATACAAGTTTGGTTCAACAAAATTGGATAAAATTAAAGGACGATAAATTCATTTTTCCATGAGATGAAGAATGGTTACTAAAACGAGCAGATAATTATTTAAATCAGATTTCACAGGTTGGCCACTATCTTATATTCTTACTAGATATTAATATTTTGCACCTACTTTATGTTGCTGAAGTCTCCTTGCTAGAATTTACTCTGTAGGGTGTTTGGATTGGAATGTTATTTGGAACATTTGTTCAAACTGTTATACTTACTATTATCACCTGGAGAACTGACTGGGATAAGCATGTATCTTACTTTTCCGTTTGGCTAGCTTTTCAAACAGATTACATCTTTGCTGGTGCTAATATTAGAAGCATCTGTAAATAATATGCATGTAGCTATTGCCGGTAGACGTGTCGTTCGTTGCATGTGCACATTTTATTCGGTGGTGAATAATTTGACCATGGTTGCTGCCTCCATGTCCACCCTAATAGCCACCCCTTGGAAAGGCATAGGCTGTACAACCATTCATGGGCCTGTTGTTGGTGAAAGCGAAATTGCATCTGTTTTTTGAGAATATATTAATTGGACAGTGGAAACTTAGCATGCCACTGGGGTTATGATAAAACAAAGGCATATTTTAGTTAGCTTGAACTTATAATATCGATAATTTTGATATGAAAAGATTTTTGGAACCAACCTAACACATTTATATAGGGAAGGGGCGGCTTCCCTTTACATGTCTCTCTCTTAAAATATTCATATATCACCCATTCTTACATGTTTCTCTCTTGATATAATGAATGTGATTGACTTTTCAAAACGATCTTCATGATTTTTTTACCCGTTTATGATGCAGACATGAAAAGGAGCTTAGTAATTTCTGTTTTGCAGTCTTCCTTTTCATATGAATTTAGTAACGTATGTGAGATAAACATTAGAAAAAATTAGCTTTGATAGAGAGTGGCTACCAAAGCTTTGCATCTAGAAACTGTATCCTTCTCGCCTGGTGACAAAAGGTCCTACTTCAGACATCAACTGCTACGAAGATGGAATCTTTGTTAAATATTCAGTCTATGGTAATTTTGTTCACTGTATAAATGTAATGAACATATATGCGAGGCGAAACAAACAAGCGAGTAAGTGTTCACCATGGATGCTCTGCACTACCTTGGTCTATTGGTCTCTGTCCTTTTCATAGTCTACCAATTCACCTCAAATAGAAGGAATCAACACAAAAACCTGCCACCGAGCCCTCCCGGTGTTCCTATAATAGGTCATTTCCATCTCTTAAAAAATCCCATTCACCAAGCTCTCAGCAATCTCTCCAAAAAGTATGGTCCTATATTTCTTCTCCGCTTAGGTTCACACCCAACACTTGTACTCTCCTCTCGCGCAGCCATTAACGAATGCTTCCCAAACAATGATATCATCTTTTCCAATAGGCCAGGCTTGCCATCTAGAAAAGCTTTAGAGTACAACCATAATGCTCTATCAGCTCCCTATGGTTACCATTGGCGCAACATGCGCCGTATCGCTATCATTGAAATTTTTTCATCAAGTCGTCTCCAAATGTCTTCAGAGATTCGCATAGAAGAAATTAGATTCATGGTCAAGCACTTGTACACAAATTCCTTTAAAGGGGTTAGAAAAGTTGATATGAAATCTTTTTTTTACACAATAGCTTTTAATATCGTAATGAGGATGGTTGCAGGTAAGAGGTACTTTGAAGATGATGTATTGGACTTAGAAATAACCAAAGGCAAGTTGGATGATCTTGTAGAGATGTTTGCTCCTGTAGTGACCGTGGCTCTGGGCGACTACTTTCCATTCCTGAGGTGGTTGACATATTACGGTGAGGAGAGAAGGCTGCTTAAAATACACAAAAGGAAGGATGAATTCATTCAGGCCCTGCTTGATGCTCATCAAAATACTACTAGTTCATTGACTTCAGTTGACGATCGCAAGACTAGCCAAACTTTTATTGATGTTATGCTGAAGTTGAAAGAATCTGAACCTGAATTCTACACAACTGATGCGATTAAAGGAATGATACAGGTAATGCCCAAAAGAAACACTTTATTTGTTTGTTGAGATGGTAATTACTATTTTATTGATTAAACATTTAAACCAATTTTGCTTTAGGCAATGCCAATAGCAGGGACACACACCACAGCGACCACAATGGAATGGGTTGTTTCACAACTGATATCACATCCAGATGTCTTACAAAATGCAAGGGACGAGATTGACAACCATGTCGGAAACTCAAGGCTAATAAACGATACAGATCTTACTAAACTTCCATACCTTCATTGTATCATCAATGAAACACTTAGATTAAGTCCTATGGGAGTTCTACCACTACGCGAGTCCTCGGAAGACTGCACGGTAGGAGGATACCACATCCCACGAGGCACACAGTTGTTGGTGAACACAATGGCCGTGCATAGAGACCCTGAATTGTGGAAAGAACCCGATAGGTTCAAGCCTGAGCGGTTCCTAGAGAGTGAAGAAGGAAAGGAGAGGTTTAGATTCATGGTGTTTGGTATAGGTAGAAGGATATGCCCTGGTGAAGGCATGGGCATGAGAGTCATTGCATTGTCCCTTGGGACTCTGATACAGTGCTTTGATTGGGAAGAGGCTACAGACGAGAGCCAAGGTCAGTCGAAAACCAACCTGAACAAGCCAAAGAAGAGGCCTCTTGAGATTGTATTTCGACCTCGTGAAGCACTTGCTAAGGTGCTTGCTCAGCTTTGATTTGAAGTGTGCACTTCTGATGAAAAGTTTCTGTTTCACATAGCCTTCTGTTTTGTTGATTTTTTTTTTTTTTCCTTCGTGTAATTGTGTGCTTGATTATGTATTTCTTATGCTTAGTTATGGGACTTGCGAGGTTAATAAAACATGTATGTTTATCTTCATTATGTTTAGCATTATAAATCTGTTGGGCAATTAATCCTATATGACTCAGTTATGCTTAATTGCCGCCTACAGGTGTGCGTTGTGTACACCTCGAAGCCCTTTTTTTTTTGGTGAAAAAGGGGCTAAACGCCCAGGGAACAAAACAGAGAACAAGAAGACTAGACAGGCAAGGCCACCTGCCTAGCCACCACAGAACCTACAATATCAGCCTCAAAGGCAGCAGCAACCTGATGAGGAGGATCATCAAAGAAAACAATACCATGATCCATCGTATGACCTATTTTTGCAAGGCTATCAGCCAACCTGTTGCTCTCTCTATAGATATGATGCACCTTACAGCACCAATCCGCAGCAATCATCTTCTTGCAGCTCTGAATGAGACTAAAAAAAGGATGGTTTTGACTAGTTGAACTTTGGAGAAGCGAAACAGCCACCATGGAATCAGACTCCACAACAACTTTCCTAAAACTAGCTCTCCACACAAAAGTTAAACCTTCAAAAAGCCCCCATAGTTCAGCTTCCAGGACACTTCCAGCCCCTCCATTGAGAGCAAACCCACCAAGCCATACCTCGAAGCCCTTCAAAATAAGGAAATCATCAAAATACTAGTTTACTAGTTTGCAGCCCACAAGTATGGTAAATTTGCAGCCCGCAAGATGTGCAGGCATCGTAAATTATGAAGGGAGATTACGACAACAATATTATGTGGTGGATTGGAATACAGAGAAAAGAGAAGGTGGGGGAAAAGTTGTTTCAAAAAAAAAAGTTGGGGAAAAGTGAATGCTGGAAGAATAAATTACAGAAAAGAGTTTTTTAAAAAGTGAGGGAGTTAAAGTGAAGGTGAGATGAATTGGCAAGAACTGTGGAGATTAAGAGCAACTCCAACGTTGCGCCAGCATGGTGCAGCGATGAACAATACCTAATGTTGGAGATCATATTTTTTTGCAAAAGTGTGAGAAAGTTTCTGATGTTGACTTTTCCCTTGATTACTACGAATCTCCCATTTGTAAATTTAATAAGTTGTTTTTCTTGTTGATATCAGTGTTCTTGTTGTTGCCTTGTTCTTTGTTGTACATTAATACAAGATGGAATTAAGATGGCTGTGTATTCTGAAGCTCTGTTTTCAGTGTTTGTATTTGACAACTGAAAATAGCACTCTTTGTTTTGTGCCATATGCTCCTCACTTGTTAGTGATACTTAGGCGAATATTAGATGTGGCTAATATTACAAAGATATGGCCTGCAAGTGTTTTGCTTAATTACAGATACTAGCATTGATCTCGTGCCATTCCTTTCTTCAATTCTTTATCATGATTGCTTTGGTTTGATTTTAGATCGAAAAAGGTTTTTTTTTTTTTATTATTTATTTATTTATTTATTTTTTTATGCTGATCATGAGATGTAATTATATCAGGTGTGGTTAAGTAATGTGCCCCATACAAATCTGGTTCAATAAAATTAGGTAAAATTAAAGGATGATCAGTTCATTTTTCCAGGAGATGAAGAACAGTTACTAAAAGAGCAGGTGTGGTGACGATAAAACAAAGGTATATTATAGTTAGTTTGGAACTTATGATATCAATAATTTTGATATGAAAAGATTTTTGAACCCAACTAACACATTATATATAGGGTCTCTTTCTGGAGGCCCAGAGGGGTGAAGCTATGAAGGGGTCTGGTGGGATCATGCCCCTCCAGCCTCTTCAAAAATTTCATTTTAATCCTCATATTTGGGTTTATTTATTTATTTTTATTTTTTTTGCTTCCTATAAAATGAAAATTTTATTGATTGGCCCTCTCAAACTTGATTAAATTTAAAATTTGGAGCCATAAATATTAAAAACAAAAATTTTTGGTGGACCAAAATGAAAACATTTTAAAATATAAAGATAAATTTATAATTTCATAAACTTTTTTTTATAAAATTAGTCAAAAAAAAAATTAACTTGATAGTGAGGGGCCACCAAATATGGGCTTTTAATAACTTGGATTGGGATTTTAATATACAATTTTGTGGTCCAAAGATTTTATGTATTTTTATGATTTTAAAGACTATGGAATATATGGACTAAACCGTCAGGATTCTGAAAAAAACTTTGGACTTTATTTATAAACTAGGTAGAATTTCACATAAGTCCCACTTTTTTGACGCTTTGTAGCCTTTATAAATATCTTTCCATATTTATTATTTTAGTTCTTATTTTTCTCAAAACTCATCACTTTAGTTCATTTGACCAAATATTTGAAAGTCAACAATTTTAAAACCTGTGAAAATACATTTTTGCCCTTATTACTATTTAATTTAGTTAAAATGATTATCTTAATTTTAAATTAAAATGAAAAACAATAAAATTCTCAATAATAAAATCTTAAATAAATAGATTACAAAAAAAAAAAATCTTAAATAAATAATTAAAAAAATCCATTAATTTTTCCTTATTTTGTTTTTTTTTTTTTTTTTCATAATGAATTTTTATTTAACTAAAATGATTATCTTCAATAATGTTGTTGGTGAAAGCGAAATTGCATCTGTTTTTAGAGAATATATTAATTGGACAATGGAAACATAGCATGCCACTGGGGTTATGATAAAACAAAGGCATAATTTAGTTAGCTTGGAACTTATAAAATCGATAATTTTGATATGAAAAGATTTTTGAACCCAACCTAACACATTATATATAGGCCATTGTAGACGCTTCCCTTTACATGTCTCTCTCTTGATATAATGAATGTGATCATTGACTTTCCAAATTATAAAAGTTTTAATTTAATTGATAGTGAGTGGCCACCAAATTAAGTTTATAAAAGTCATCTTGTTCCTTGTAATGAACTTGCAAGTCGATCGAGATAAGCAACTGAGAAAGTTGTCACCATGGATGCTCTATTTTACCTCAGTTTAATAGTCGCTATTCTTGCTATCGTCTACCATTTCGCTGTTCAAAGAAGGATTAATCAACACAAAAACTTGCCTCCAAGTCCTCCCAGTCTTCCTATAATAGGCCATTTCCATCTCTTGAAAAAGCCCGTACACGAAGCTCTAAGCAATCTCTCCAAAAAATATGGTCCTATATTTCTTCTGCGCTTGGGTTTACGCCCAATACTTGTACTCTCCTCTCGTGCAGCCATTGAAGAATGCTTCCGAAACAATGACATCATCTTCGCTAATCGTCCACTCTTTCCCTCTAGAAGGATTTCAAATTACAATTTTACTACTTTCGTAGCTCCCTATGGCCACCACTGGCGCAACCTTCGAAGGTTCACTGCCCTTGAAATTTTCTCAGCAAAACGTCTCCAAATGTCTTCGGAAATTCGCGCTGAAGAAGTCAAATTCATGATCAAGCACTTGTACAAACGGGTCCGGAAAGTTGATGTGGAATCATTTTTTTACATGCTGGATTTTAATATCATGATGAAGATTGTCGCAGGTAAGAAGTGCTTCGAAGAGGAGGAGCTGGACTTAGACAAAATTACAAAAGGCAAATTGGATGATCTGAAGCAGATCTTTGGTCCTCTTTTGAACACGGCTTTGGGTGATTATTTTCCATACTTGAGATGGTTGACTTACTATGGTGTTGAGAAGCAGGTGATAAAAATTCACAAAAAGAGAGATGCTTTCCTTCAGGCTCTGCTTGATACACATCAAAATAATAATAGTTCAGGTGGAGAGACTAATCGACCCATTATTGATGTTCTGCTGAAATTGCGAGAATCTGAACCTGAATTCTACACTAACGATGTTGTGAAAGGAATTATTCTGACAACAATGATGGCAGGGACACATACCACTGTGATCACATTGGATTCGGTTGTTTCACAGCTGATAGCGCATCCAGAGGCCTTCAAAAAAGCAAGGGACGAAATTGACAATCAGGTCGGAGACTCATCAAGGCTAATAAACGATGCTGATCTTAATAAACTTCCATACCTTCACGGTACCATCAGTGAAACACTTCGATTAGGTCCTTTGACAAATATTCTACCACCATACATGTCCTCGGAGGATTGCACGGTGGGAGGCTACCACATTCCACGGGGGACACAGTTGTGGATTAACGCCGGGGCTGTTCATAATGATCCAGAGTTTTGGACAGAGCATGATAGATTTAAGCCTGAGAGGTTCCTTATACAAAGTGAAGTACAAGAAAAGGGAGGGTTTAAATTCATTCCATTTGGTTTGGGCAGAAGGGTATGCCCTGGAGAAAGCTTGGGGATGAGAGTCATGGCGTTGTCGCTTGGGACACTGATACAGTGCTTTGACTGGGAAGAGGTTAAAGAAGATCAGAGCCAAGTTCCTGTTAAAACCAACCCGAAAAAGGCAGAGGGAAAGCATGCGGAGATCATATTTCGACCTCGTGAAGCACTTGCTAAGGTGCTTGCTCAGCTTTGATGTGTCAAGTTGATCTGCAATTAATGTTTCAGTTTCTTATAAATATATATATATATTTTTTTTCTGGTGTTTGATCTTTGGTAAGATGCTTATGCATGTATTACATATGCTTTGTTATGTTCTTCAATTGAAAGGTGAATCTGATGTATTTATGATTTTCGTTATCCGTATAAACTATTTGATGATTTTCTTATGCATTAAAAGGTAGTTGATATGAATATGATTTTGGAGCTCAATCCGATTGTTGAGGATTGCTAGAATCACTTTCTCAATCCACTCTCTCGAGTCTCAACTCATTCTTTTTTTATAATGTGATATGTGGACAACTTTTATTTCTCTACATCAAATTTAAAGCCATTATAAATTACCAGCTTTTTCTATTTATTTACAAATTAAAGAAATAACTAACTTCCTAAATTACCCATTGTTTTTTTTTTTTACCAAATTGTCATTTAATACTGTATAAGTTTTTTTTTTTTTTTTTTTTTTTTTTTTTTTTTTTTTTAAATAAACCATTTTTTCTACGATTCTTGAATTATCAATCCCAGTTAACCATCGAATTTCTTTTTTTTTTTTTTTTTAAATTTCACTCCAACTCTCATCATTTTCAAACATAAATTGTCTTCCACAATTGTTACATGTAATTTTTTTAATAGCTTTTTTTATTAAATAATTTAATTGTGTTGTATTAAATTTCTATATTGAACTTTTTTTTTCTTATATCACTATGTATATGAAGACCTAAATGCCTTTATTATTTTGTTTTTAAAAAAAATGCCTTTGTTATTATTATATATTTCTTTTTGAAAAAAATAATATCTAATATTAGATGGCAATTTGGTAAATAAATAAAGGATAACTTAGGAAGTTGGTGATTGGTTTGATTTATAAATAAATAAAGCAGGCCATTTATAATGGCTTTAAGTTTGATGTAGATAGGTAAATGTTGTTCACATGTCACATTATAAAGAGAGAGTGAGTTGAGTGAGTGAGTTAAGAGAGTGATTCTAGCACTCCTCCCGATTGTTTATATGTTGATTGCCGACTATACCAATCCTCTTTGGCCTTGTTTGGCATGTCGTACTGTATTGGACTTACTGGACTTATTAAATTGGACTGGACTAGATTGTGTTTAATATTGTCCCATGTTTGGTGCTTTATTAATAAAAGATATTATTCGTATAAAAGATTTAAAAATATTTTGTTAAATAAATGTTTAGACAAAAATATTATTATTGTATAGATGTTATCTTCTTTGGATACTCATTTTATTGAGAGCAATGTTAGGTTGTCCAAAATCATGCCTAAATAATATAGCATGTGAGTTATCAGAATAAACTCATGTGCCACATGTATGATTTTGGACAAATATTTTGGATACATAACATTAATTTTTTTATCTTATAAAATTTAAATTGAAAATGTTGTAAATTGATTTTTTTTTTATAATTTTAATAATGTGTGTGTGTGTGTTTTTTTTTTTTTTTGACAATAATTTTAATAATGTATTGGCGTGTTGAATATGTTATTGTTTGTGTTTTTTTTTTTTCACATTTCATTTGATATTATATATATAAATTAAATTAAATTGAAACAGTTTTAAAAAAAAAGAGATAAAGTTTATGTGGCCACCAATCGCTAACTTTTTGACCTTTTGGTTCAAACACTACTCATCATCCCAACACAATTACATCCACAACAACAAAACTGAAAACATATTTTCCGGTCATGGAGGAAACATGGTTACTCATCGTTTCTGCAACATCTTTTCTCTTTTTTCTTCTCATTTTGAAGCAACTTTTTCATACACAAACACAATTCAAGAATCTCCCACCAACCCCACCAAATTCATTTCCAATAATTGGCCATCTCCATCTCTTGAAAGAACCCATCCACAGTGAATTACAAAACCTGTCAAACAAATACGGCTCAATCTTGAAGCTTTCTTTCGGCAACCGAAATGTACTACTCTTATCCTCCCCAGCCGCCATCGAAGAAGTCTTTTCCAAAAACGACGTTGTATTTGCGAATAGGCCTCGTCTTCTTGTTAGCAAGTACCTAAACTATAACTACACCTCAGTAGGAGCTTCCCCGTACGGTCAACATTGGCGCAATCTCCGCCGTCTTATGGCACTTGAAATCTTCTCAACAAGCCGTCTTAAAACATTTCAGAGTATTCGAGAAGACGAGGTTAGACTGTTACTCAAAAATCTTCATCAGAGTTCAAGCCAGAGTAGTTTCACGAAAGTAGAGATGAAATCAAAGTTATCCGAGCTGTCTTTTAATGTGATCATGAGGATGGTTGCAGGGAAGAGATATTTTGGCGTAGATAAAGCTGATTCCGATGAAGCTAAGCTCTTTCGGGATATTATTAAGGAGATTTTTGAAATCGGTGGAGCATCGGATCCAGGAAATTTTATACCAGCTCTACGTTGGTTGAATTACCATAGTTTTGAGAAAAGAATGAAGATAATACATAAAAAAAGCTGATTCATTCATGCAGAGTTTGATAGATGAGAATCGAATTCGAACCAGAAAGATCGGTCCAGGTGATGATCAAGAAGAAAATACTAGAACAATAACCAACTCTATGCTTTCTTTACAAGAATCAGAACCAAATTACTACACTGATGAAATCATCAAAGGCATGATATTGGTATGTACAATCAAGAAGTTCTTACTATCGATTGAGATTCTCTTTTATCCCAACTGTTGTCTGTAATCGGTAGCTGAGATTAATTTTTTTTTGTTTTTTTCACTTTAACCGTCTTTGAATGAGATTAAATTACTACACTAATGAAATCATCAAAGGCATGATATTGGTATGTACAATCAAAAAATTCTTAGTATCGATTGAGATTCTCTATTGAATTAATCTTTGTCCCAACCTCAACAGATCTGTATATAATCAATAGCTGAGATTAATTTTTTTGGTTTTTTTCACTTTGCCCGTCTTTAAATGCACCTTGATAATTAATGATTCCTGTATATATGCAGACACTGCTATCTGCGGGCGCAGACACTGCTATCTGCGGGCACAGACACATCGGCGGCAACTATAGAGTGGGCTATGTCACTTCTCCTCAACAATCCTGCTGTGCTAAAGAAGGCCAGAGCGGAGGTTGACAATTATGTTGGCAATGACCGTTTAGTAGACGAACCCGATCTTGCCAAGCTACCTTATATCCAAAACATAGTAAACGAGACCCTGAGATTGTATCCAGTAGCACCACTTCTAGCGCCACATGAATCGTCGGATGACACCACCATCGGAGGGTACCATGTACCGCGACAAACAATGTTAGTGGTGAACGCGTGGGCCATTCACAGGGACCCCAAGGTTTGGGATGACCCTACAAGTTTCAAGCCCGAAAGATTTGAAGGATTAATGGAAGGTGGTCATGAGGCATATAAGTTTGTACCGTTTGGATTGGGACGACAAGCTTGCCCTGGCGCTGGCCTTGCCAACAGGGTAATGGGGTTGGCGTTGGCTGCTTTAATTCAATGCTTCAAATGGGAGAGAATTAGCGAAGAGGAAGTGGACATGAGCCAAGGAACTGGTATTACCATGCCTAAAGCCAAGCCATTGGAGGCTATGTGCAAATCACGCCACTCCATGTCCACCCTTCTCTCGCAACTATGATATTATTTAATCAATACTGCTTTCTTGTTTTTCGAATTATTTCTATTTGTTTTTATGTTACCATTTGTGTCTTAGCATTGTATTATGTTGAGTTGTTAAATAAATAAAGGAATGTGCTAGTCTTGTGATATGTGCCAATTTAGGTTGGTACACATGCATGTGCATGTCAGCCATGCAAGGAGGGGTTTGGTCTAAGGTCGGTTGGACTTGATCAATTAATCTTTAGTTTGAAATTGAATTAGTTAGGACAGGAATAAATTAGTAGGAGTCTTGATAGATGAGGATAATCATGTTACCTCTCTATCATACAATTGTAATTATATCTCTTAGTTGCAGTTGTTGTTCACAATTGTAATTCCATCTTCTAGTTTACAGTTGTTGTTCAAATACCTATTTATGAGATTGAACTGATTAATAAAAGATTATCAAATGATTAAACCAAATTATCTCTATATTCTTCTTCTTCTTCTTCCTCCCCTAAATTAATTCTTATTAGTGGTATCAGAGCGGTTTGATCCCATGGACACACGTTTTCATAATGGAGTCTATGAGGTCCTAACTCGTCATGAGTTCACCTTCATCCAAATCCAAAATACCCTCCAAACCATTAGGAATAAACTCCAATCTCTATTATTTTCTCAAACACAATTAGCCATCTATCTTCCGGTGTTTTTCGATGATACATATGTATCGGCGAAGGTTTTTATCGATTTTGATAAACCACCGATATTTGACGAACCACCTAGAAACACCACCCAAACTGAAACTCAACGGACCAACCATTCAACTGATCAAGCCAACACCCAACTAAAGCTGTCCTTCCCAACTTTCAACGGTGAAGATTCCAATGGATTAATATACAAATCCAAACAGTGTTTCAATTTCAATAAAATCGCTGCACATCATGAAGTTCAGCCTTCTTCCTTCCAATTGGAGGGGATTGCCTTACCGTGGATGATAAAATTCAAAGGTCTCATTACCGATGACTTGTCACAGTATGAACCGACTTCCGTTAAACCAATTCCCAAACTATATTTTTAGAACATATCAAAAAATTTCAGACAAGGATGATTTTAAGGGGTGGGGAATGATATGTGCCAATTTAGGTTGGTACACATGCATGTGCATGTCAGCCGTGCAAGGAGGGGTTTGGTCTAAGGTCGGTTGGACTTGATCAATTAATCTTTAGTTTGAAATTGAATTAGTTAGGAGAGGAATAAATTAGTAGGAGTCTTGATAGATGAGGATACTCATGTTACCTCTCTATCACACAATTGTAATTCTATCTCGTAGTAAAATATTAGAACTGCAACGGTGGATTTTTAATTTTCTAGGTTGAAGTTCTAATTTTTTATTTTTATTTTTTAAATGAATGTGGTTAACTAGTTGTGGTATTGATGGATTTGGGTTTTTATTTGTGGATTTGATTTTTGGTTGTTGTTTGAGGATTTGAGTTTTAGTTTTGATTTGTGGGATTGAGTTTTGGCGGCTTTTGTTTGTTAAGTTTATTTTTGGATTGTGTTTAGGGGTTGAGAAAATGAAAGAAAAAAAAAATGATTGATTTTGTTTTTTTTTTCTTTTTTTTTTATAATTTTTTTTGTTTCTTTTTTTAATTATTAATTTAAATAATAAAATAGGTAACTAGGGGCACTTTAATCATTGTGGGTTAAAATTGTGGTCAACGGTTAGAGTAATAGAAGTCAACTAATGGTAGGGGATGTTTGTGCAATTATGGGTAAAAGTTTTATATGCATGCAATTATGTCTAAACTTAGGGGCATTTGTGAAATTAGTCATTTTTAATTTGACATCCAAAGGGTTAGGATTTATGGTGACCTGACGAAGTTAATTGATATATGGGAGATCCAAAAATCTATATCATAATTGGAGATATTTACTCCTACAAACACCGATGAGAAATATTTATGTTGAATGTATGTACTCCTAAATTAAAATGGTGATACAGTATAACCCTCCTCATTAATGAAGGGATATCTATGGCATTTTAAAAGAAACAAAAGGGATGATTGTTGAGGCTTAGGGGTCGTTTGTTTTTTTTTGTCTGAAGACTGAATAGTCCTGAATTTTACTGAAGACTGAATAGTGACTGAAATCTGAATCTGAATAACATATTTGTTTTTTTTTCTTCTCACGTCTGAATGTACTGTCAACATGTTTGTTTTTTAAAAATAAAATTGTCTGAAAAGAAGTAATTTTACATCTATACTCATATTAAACAATTATACATATAATATAAAATAAAAACAATCCAAAAATAATAATTATATATGAACACGTATGATCATGATCTTCTTCTTCGATTACAAACAAACTTTATTTTTACTAAGAAAAGAAAAAGGAAGGGTTTTTTTTTTTTTTCAAAAAAAATGGGCAACAGGAAAACTCACACAATACACTCTAAAAAAAATAATATATAAATACATCACTCTAATATCATAATAAAGTATTGATATTAAATACCAATATGAGAAGTGATTACGGTTCTTTTTTATTTTTAAAACTATTTAAAATAAGTAATATATTAAATTAAAGATCTATATACAATATATAATTATGATGAAATTGGATATATGTCATAAATGGAGGATAGTATCGGAAGAAAAGATTTTAGATTACATTTAATGCAATTAAGTGATTTACAATTAAGTGAAAAGTCAGGATTTTTTATTTTTTATTTTAAGTTGTTTTTTAGTATTTTTAAGTTGTTTGACTACTTAAAAAAAAAAAAAAAAAACTTAATAATTATGATTCAGACTCATTAAGTTTTAAGTGGAAAAAACAAACGACCTCTTACCCCTTGTTAGGCAGAGTACTACCGGTATTTCTTCATATGTTTCTTAGTTTTCTTTTTTCTAGGCATTGCCCTCTGTTGTACCAAAAAAAAAAAAAAAAAAAAAAAAGGAAATTGTTAAAAATAACTTTAATTATCAAATTATTCTTTTAATAGATAGGATTTAATCTCTTTTATCTTTCCTTTATCTTTCCTTATTTAATGCAAACATTGTCCCTGACTTATTTAATATTTTTATCTCTTCAAAATATTATTATTTTATTAAATTCTCTCACCTTATTTAATTGTCTTTTATTTATTTTTCTTTTCTTTTCATTTTTCCTTGTCTCTTGGGGATACAGTGATTTGACTAGGAAGATGCTAAAGAAGATCAGAGTAGGGATGGGTGTGGGGGCCCAATGGGGCGAGGGAGGGTACCCCCACCCCCATTCCTCAAACCTCCCCCCACCACCTCCCCCAAAATCCATTTGGGGGGACCAGTGGGGGGGACGTTTTGGGGGGAGGTTCCCCCACCCCCACCCCCACCCCCAAAACTCAATTTCCCCATTTCATTTCTAAATTTCAAATTTTCAATCCGAAAAGTAATAAAAAAAACATAATAAAAATACAATACAAAATAATTGCATAATACATATATATTATTTTGGGGGTTAATTACACCTTATGAATTAACAACCATAACATTTAAGTTTAGTAATTTAATATTATAATTTATAATTTTTTTAATTGTTAAAATTTTTATATATAAATAAAAATAAAAATGAAAATAATATTTATATATATTATTTTTGGGGGCCCAATGGGGTTTTGGTTTTGGGTTTGGGGGGAGGTACCGCCACCACCTCCCCCAAAATATGTTTGGGGGCAAAGTTTGCCCCCACCCCCAAAATCCATTTGGGGGTAAAATTTGCCCCCAAAACCCTATCGGGGCCCATGGGAAACGCCCATCCCTAGATCAGAGCCAAGCTCCTGTTAAAACCAACTCGAAAAAGGCATAGGAAAGGCATGTGAAGATCATATTTCGACTTCGTGAAGCACTTGCTAAGGTGCTTGCTCAGCTTTGATGTGTCAAGTTGATCTGCAATTAATGTTTCTGTTTCTTATAAATACTTTTTTTTTTTTTCATGGTGTTTGATCTTTGCTAAGATGCTTCTGCATGTATTACATATGCTTGGTTATGTTCTTCACTTGAACGGTGAATATGATGTGACGATGTGTATATGATTTTCGTTATCCATATAAACTATTTGATGATTTTCTTATGGATTAAAAGGTAGTTGATAACCAATCATGTGTTGGTGTGAGTGGTTCGGCGCTCTTATCCCTTAAGCAAGGTCGTGGGTTCAACCCCCCTTGTGAACGGAGCTACACATATTGGGAGCACTTTACCCCTTAGTGGGCCGACCCGGTGCGAGTCCGGATTAGTCAGGGTGTGGTCTGGGCTGATTGCACCGTATGGTGGATCCGCCCTACCCGGAAACCGGATGGTGTAAACCAAAAAAAAAGGTAGTTGATATGAAAATGATTTTGGAGCTCAATCTGATTGTTTATATGCTGATTGCCGACTACACCAATCCTCTTTGGTCATATTTGACACGCCGTACTGTATTGGAGTGGATTAGATCGTGTTTAGTATCGTCCCATGTTTGGTGCTTTATTAATAAAATATATTATTCATATAAAAGACTTAAAAATATTTTGTTAAATAACTGTTTAGATAAAAATATTATTATTGTATACAACGTTATCTTCTTTAGGAGAGATACTTCAGTACCCCAGGTTTAAGAGCAGAGTTGGCACGCCAAACCAATAAAATAATGCCACATCATTATATTGACAAAACTTAACATTATAACTGCCACATCAGAAAAAAAATCTGTCCAGATTTACAAACCACCTCTTCTCTTCTTTTCTTCGTTCATGGATTTCCTCTTCTTTTCTTTCCAATCTATCCGGATCTACATATCTCTCTTACAATCTTCATCTCCAATTTTTAAAACCCTCCAAACTAAATTCATATATTTTGGGTATTAGGATTTTTCATTTATATAAATCTGTTTTGCTTTTGATTTGATTTGATGATTTAAACTTAACTTTTTCTTAAAAAAAAAAAAAAAAAATTAATCACCACACGACGCTTGGAGGGGGAAGCCGCTGCTTCCTTCAGATCGGAGGAAGTCGAGTTCCTCCAGATCGGAAAGCTGAGTTACTACAGGGTAACAGGCTCCATCGCCTGGACCTTCTCATTTTAAAACAATAAGAAAAAAAAAAAAATTAAATGGATTGAAAGGAAATTTCTTTATAAAAGAAAGAAGACAATGAAGCATATGGGCTGTTGTATTTAACAGTTCCAATTTTAAATTATTTGTATTGATCATCGGAAGTGGAAGAGGAGCCGTGAACTTGAAAAGAGGAGAGCAGAGCAAGAGAGGTCTGCAGATGAGGCGTGAACTTGAAGAAGAAGACCAATAGACATGACAATTTTTTTTATGACATGGCAGTTCTATGATGGGTTTGTAAAATATTAGGATGTGGCAAAATTTTATTGGTTAGGCGTGACAACTCAGCTCTTAAACCAGAGGTATTGAAGCATCTCTCCTTCTTTAGATACTTGTTTTATTGAGAGCAATATTAGATTGTCCAAAATACTTGTTTAAAATTGAACCCAAAGATTAACATGTGAGTTTTCAAGAATAATCCCATGTGGTATGATTTTGGATAAATATTTTGGATACATAGCATTAATATTTTTATCTTATAAATTTTAAATTGAAAATATTGTAAATTGATTTTTTATTTTATTTTAATAATGTGTTTTTTTTTTTTTTTTCACATTTCATTTGATATTATATATATAAATTAAATTAAATTGAATTGAAACAACTAAAAAAAAAAAAAAAGAGAGATAAAGTTTGTGGTGCCACTAATCGATAACTTTTTGACCTTTTGGTTTCCATTCGATTTCAATGCAATCCATCCATTAAAAAAAAAAAAAAAAAAAAACCACTCAAGTCCGGTTATGAGGCGACGATATTTACACCCATTAAAAATTAGGGTAAATTGCAATGAAGTACCCTGACATTTGTTCAAATTGCAGCTAGATTGTATTTTTGCCTAAATTACAGAGAAGTACCCTTAACCTAACGTTGACCGTTATAGTTAACTGGATTTTTGATGTCAAAATGGTAATAAGGTCATTTTATCCTTAAAATTAAGGAATAAAATCTTTAAATAATTAAAAAAAAAAAGTGTGAAAAGTTTAAAAAAAAAATGGAGATTGGGTTCCCAGATATTTAATTGGAACCATGTCTCTAATAATCTCTCTCCATCATCTTCTCCAATTTGTTTTCAGTGACAATCACAAAATTCTTCTCCATTTTCTTGCTCTCTCTCTCTCTCTCTCTCTCTCTCTCTCTCTCTCTCTCTCTCTCTTCCATGGCTACCCCACAAGAGAAACCGATAAGCCTCACAAATCGTCGCTGTTGTGAGAAGAAGACAACGATTTTGAAGACTCAAAGAGGAGTTAAGACCCAATGGCTGGGTTTTCAGGGGATTTGTTTTCGTCGGAAGAAAAGAAAGAACAATGGCAGGGAGGAAACACACATAGACTAGATGGATCAGCTCAATCCTTTTTCTTCCCTTTTTTTTTATCAACGAAGTGTTTGATGATGTTGAATTACTAGGGGTGTTAAACAGTTTTTATCAGTAGGATCTATTAGTAGTGATGTCTCTAAATTTGAGTTAAGAATGTGGGTTTGTAGAGAGACTTTGTGTTTTTAGATATTTTGTGTGGGTGCCTATAAGGTGTTTCATGATTTGTGTGAGTGAAGTGAAAGAGAGGCAAGAAGAATTGTGTGCTTATAATAGATGTGCATATAAAAAAAATTGCGAATGATGAAGAAGAACATGTCGATCACTTTGCAGGTGATTGTTTGATGATGAAGAAGTTATGTGTCATTTTTTCTAAATGTTTTATTTTTTCTCAATTTTTTATTTCAATTTTTTATTTCTTTTTGTTTTTTTTTTGTTTTAATTTTTGATTTTTTTATTAATTTATGATTTTATTAGGGGTAATTGGGACATTTTGTAAATTTGACCAGTCAACTGTTAATGTTAACAGTCAACTGTTTGGTCAAGGGTACTAATCTGTCATTTTTAATAAAAGTGCAATCTAGGTGCCATATTAGCAAATGTCAAGGTATTTTAGTGCAATTTGCCCTAAAAATTATATATACACCCATATTTAGTTTATTTTTAAAAATCCAATATTATCCTTGAATAAATTACTTAAAGGACTAAATAGTTTGTAAATACACACCAATAATTATTAATTGGTTTTATATCAATTCTTTGTAAAAAATGAAAAAGGAAGTTTCCTATTAATTATTTGATATGATAATAAAAAACTTTCTATTTTATCAAACCCAACTTCTATTTTAAATACTAATTTCAATTTCATTTATGGAATACAAATTGATTGAGTTGACAACAAAATTACTGCTATAATTGAATGAAATAAAAATCAATACTAACAATAAACTTTCTTATAAACAATTTTTTATTTTGTTAAAAAAAAAAAAAAAAAAAAAAACTTTCTTAGGAATAAAGGAATTGAGATAAACTGTTGTGTGCTGAAAGTCTCTTTTTACATAAAGAATTTTTTTTTAAAAAAAAGTTTTAATGCAATGAAAAAAAAAATTCATACAATTTTTTAGTGACATCAAATGTTTTTGTAGGAGTTAGAAATTATTTATTTGAATAAAACGATATAAAATAATAAAATTTTAAATAAATCTAATTAGATAATAAAATAGTGAGGTGTGCTAATAAAAATATAATAAAATAAAATTAAAGAAAGAGTATTTTTGGCATTAAGTGTGGTTTATTTACGAACTAGAGATTTTTAAAATATTTTAGGGGTGTACTTACGAAAGGGTGTTCATACAGTTTTTGAGCAGTGCCAAAGTCTTCACTCTTAAATTATATACCAATTTATTTAATCCGATCAAATATTTTTACCAAACCCCAGACAATACTAATTTAGTATTGTCCGGTCTATTAGTCCAGTCCAATACTATTTACCAAACAAGGCTTTCATGTTCAAAGCAAGTGCACCAACATCTGAAATCATCATCACTTGGCCAATCTTTGGATGATATGATTTTTTTTTATTTTTTTTTATTTTTTTGAATTACAACTGTTGGGACCTGACGAGATTAAACTCTACAAGCACAGCCCGAAATACTACTCTCACTATCGAGGAAAGGGTACAAATGGATTACAACTCTCACAACAGAAAAATGGTTGCTCTCAATAGAACCGGGAGAGGGCACCCACACTTGGGATATAATAATAGTCAGGGTGGGATAAATTATATACATACCAAGGCAAAAGGGATATGATTTTAATTGGTGATATTATGCAGATAGGATCAATTCTAAATGAACCCAGATGTCAAACTTTGAGGCTGTCAAATAACTATTAGCCTATAGTTAATCTACACCATACGACAGACGTCCACATGACTATATCTATACACTCTATATAAAAAGAGTGAGTTGAGTCAAATTTTTAACCCACTTTTTATTTTTTGAATTTGTTGTAATTTTCCATTCCATTAATGTCCCAGATATGATTTAAAATTACTTAGTACTTGTTATTATCTATAGACAATCTATAGAAAGTAAAGGTTATATATGATATTTTATTATTTTATTTTATTTACGGTTATTAACACAGTAAAATGACATTTATATCCTTAGACAATTCTGAAATGACAATTTTTTTTTTGTAACAAACAGTATAAACAAGGATAGAAATGTCTTTCACAATACATGGTCAGGGATCGTTTTGAAATACTACTTGTAATTTACCATCGGATAAACATTTGATTTTTTTATCAGTTTCTCTCTCATTCACTGTTCAAAGACAGCACGTGTCTTTGTTCTGTCATCTCTCTCTGACTCCTCAATTTGCTTTTCTTTCATTCATCAACCTCTTTGTTTTCGGTCTGTGTGTGTAATTGGCAAAACAGAGCATTGGCAAAACAAAGCAGGAGAGATTTTGTGTGGATATTCGCCTGGAAAACGTAAAGGTTAGTTGAATTTGATTTTCATTTTCTAGCTTGAAAGGTCATTGATATTGAGAAACCCATTTAATAAATAGTAAATCAACAAGTGAAAACTCAACCATAGATAGTAGCTTAAACAGATAATCAAATGGTACCCAAAAAGATGCATCAAGAGTTCTCAACTACTAAAAATAATCATGCATGACATAAAAGAAGCATCAAGTTTCAATTTTTTTGCCAAATATTGTTAAAAAAAACTTTGGAAGCAAATCAAGGGCTTAATTCGTTTATGGATTGCCTCCTGCAATCAGAGAGAGGTCTTGGTTTAGTTGAAAGAAGAAAAAGTGGGAAGATAGGATAAAGAAGAACTCAACTTCATCATAAAAATCTGTAATCAAGATATTTAGTTTATGAATTTTTTGAATGTTTTTTCAGCTATGAAATATGCTTGAACTTTTTTTTTTTTTTTTTTTATGAAAACAAAAAGATTAGTTGAATTTTATTTTGCTTTTCTAGGTTGAAAGGATATTGATACTGCTGTATATTGATGGACAATAGCAAATGAAAACTCAACCACAGATAATATAATAGCTTAAACACACAATAAAATGGTACCCAAAAAAGAAAAAATTATTTGAGAAACCCATTTAATAAAATCGAAAATCAACCTTTCCCCCATTTTCTCAGCAAACAAACAGAAATTGAAATTGAAAAATCTCAATAAGGACTGAGTAGGGATACGTACTGAGTCATTTAGTTCAAGTCCTCCTTTGATAACTTCTCTACCATTAGGAGAAACCACAGCCACCTGAGAATCTAAGATAGAAATTTGAGAAACTAAGATAGAAATCTGAGAATCTAAAGAACAAAAAGTAACAGATGCTGAAGAAAAAATAAATTAAAATCAACAATCTGAAACAGAGAGGAGATTAGATATGAAGGAGAGAAGAAGATCGATTAGATCTGAAAAAGAGAAGGAGATTAGAAATTTGAAACCGAGAAGAGATCTGAAGGAGAGAAGAAGAGTTTGGTTTAGGTTAACTTAGAAAGAGAAAGAGAGATGTTTGGATAATTGGATTTGTACGCTTTGATATAGTGTTATAGTTGTATATATATATATATATTGCTCAAAATAGGTTTAGGTTAAGCAGCAGTGCGGCACTTCCTTTTTTTTTTCTTATATATATATATATTTTAATGTTATTATTATTTTTCATCTCTTTCTTTCTTTTTTATAATTTTTTTTTAATGTTATTATTATTTCTCACCTCCTTCTTTCTTTTTTATAATTTTTTTTAATGTTTTTTTTTTTTTAAATATAGATGTTAAAATAGCTAATTGCAAAAATTATAGAATATAAAATTTTAATTAATTTTGCTTTCATTAATAATTGAATTTGATAAATTAAATAGATAGAAAATTGTCAACAAAATGAGATTGGTTCAATGACTCAAAGGTAAGCATCTTACTTACAGGCTACAGCTACATCAAAGAGGGTGTGATTTTGAGTTATACCTATTTCCCTAATTTCAAAATATTAACGGTAAAAGTTCAAAAAAGAAAAAAAAAAATTGTAGAATTTTATGGTTTTACACAACCAAAAGTCTTTAGTCACTAAGTTTTAGAATTTTGCTTACTTTAGATTGTACAACTAACTTTCTTTAATAAATAAAACTGCAATGTCGATTGTTCATTTATATGTTTAACTAAATCATTGTCTCAATTTCAATCCCGTTAATACCAATTGATTGACATAAGTTGTTAAAGTTCTAGATACGTTTTTCTCTTTTTTATCATATCAGTTGATAACTTTTATTAATCACAATATTTGATTAAGTATTAATTCAGTATTTCTTATCTGAATGAATTCTTTTGTATGCTTTTTCTTAAGTTTACTATCAAAGTGTTTATATTGTGCTATTTGTAAGTTTATATTAATTTCGAATTATGTTTTGATAAAAGCTATTATGAGCTGTTGGAAGCTGTACAGGTTATGTGCATTTCAAAACTATATTAAAATTTATCAATGATCAAATGAAGTTTTAAAAATAAAAATAAATCTAGCAAATTGTAACTCTTTTGAGTTTTTATTCATTTGTTGTGATTTGTGTTTTCAAATTGTGAAATTTACGGTGAATTTTGGATTATCTTTATGTAACATATTACTATAAAATGTGCATTCAAGAGGTACATGCATGTGCCTCTGAACCTAGTATTAAGAAATGAGAAAAAAGACAATGACGATTAAGGTTGAGGGATGCTACTAGATTTCCTGTTTGCAATCTTTCGCAGTTGCTTACGCAGTAGACACTAGCCACCAAACAGGTACCTTTGCTTAATCAAATTAAATATTCTTGTCGGTTGACTCGTTTGATGATTATGTATATAAAGTATAAACTATAAAGATGGCAGGTGAGAATTCTACAAACAAACAAAAAATACAATAAAAATCAAATTATGTGTTCCAAATGAGCTTGGGAATCAAATTCAAACACTACTGACTACTCATCTTATATCCCAAGTATTCCCAACACAATTACATACACGACAACAGAACTGAAAACATATTTTCATTGTCATGGAGGAAACACGGTTACTCATCGTTTCTGCAACATCTTTTCTCTTTTGTCTTCTCATTTTGAAGCTTCTTTTTCATAAACAAGCACAATACAAGAATCTCCCACCAAGCCCACCAAATTCATTTCCCATAATTGGCCATCTCCATCTCTTGAAAGAAGCCATCCACAGTGAATTACAAAACCTGTCAAACAAATACGGTTCAATCTTGAAGCTTTCTTTCGGCAACCGAAATGTGCTACTCTTATCCTCCCCAGCCGCCATCGAAGAAGTCTTTTCCAAAAACGACGTTGTCTTTGCGAATAGGCCTCGTCTTCTTGCTGGCAAGTACCTAAACTATAACTACACCTCAGTAGGAGCTTCCTGTTAGGAAATTACAGCAATATAATTTCCACCACAACAAAAAACAGATATATGTATTTCTAGATGCTTCACAAACAACCTAAAAACAAATATATATCAACAACAAACAAATAGTTCTAATAACCTAACACCAGATTTTAAATGTTACCAGATAAGCATACAACATTAACAACAGATTAAAGATTAACATACAAACATACAGTTTATAGTCATACACTCTCAGATCTGTATTAAAACATGCATATCGAACATACTACAGAGAGAGTACAACCTATACATGCAAGATCTAACAAGTAACAGAGAGAATATATCCTACTCATGCAAGATCTAACAAGTAAAGCAGTATAATAGAGCAAAGACAGTAAAGACACAAAGGATTTATAGTGGTTCGGCCAAGAAAGGGCCTACATCCACTTTGAGCCACTCAAAAGAGACTCTATCACTATATGGTGTCTTTACAGCCTTGAACTACACAGATCTATACAAGATCTACCCTCAGAAGGAGCCCAGAAGCCCAAAGAAACAACAGTCACTCAACCCCGAAACCCTAGCCTCTCAAACCTCTTCTGATAACAACCCAGAAATACACAAAAGTAGTATCAGAAGAACCACAATATACAGAGGAACAAATCTCTCTTCTATCTCTCTCGCAAATACAAAGCAGAGAACCCAGATATTCAAGTTGAATACCAAGAACACGAAGAACACTCTAGAGAGAAAAAGGTTTCAGAAAACAGAGAGAAAACCCTAACAGAATCAAAATGAATCAGCTGCGTTCTCTCTCCTCATCGCTTCATATATATAGGTCATAAGAGATAAGGTCCACATCAGCAGAGCAGAGCCAATCGCAGCACGCCACCTAATCCAGAAATCTGTGACTCAGCATCAGAGGATAGGATAACTTAAGTGAAACGGCAGCGGATTGGCAATGGGCCTGGGGGAGCATCTGGTCTCTAATTGGGCTTCTTCTGGCTTCCACCTTCATCTTATCATTGGGCCTAATATTGAACAGAAGCTCTGATGGGCTAAAACCCAATCCATTACAAATTCCACCTTAGACCATCACTGCTGATCAAGGTTGCTTAGACACCAGAATATAGTAATTGAAGACTCTTCTGAAGAACCTGGCTCAAGACACAGAAAACAGAGAGATCAGCCATAGTCACCAATTTTAAGCAAATTCAAACAATGTTTAAGTTTGCTGTAGGGTACTACTTTAGTACCCATGTCAGCAGGATTATCTTCAGTGGAAATTTTATCCACTTCCACCACTCCATCTGAGATTTGATCTCTGATGAAGTGATATTTAACTTCTATGTGTTTAGTCCTTTCATGAAAAACAGGGTTTTTACAAAGATGCAATGCACTTTGACTATCAGTGAATATCACAGATTTATCTTTAAAAACATTTATTTCACTTAACAACCCTTGAAGCCATATGGCTTCTTTAATGGATTCAGTTACAGCTATGTATTCAGCTTCTGTTGTAGACAAAGCCACAACAGATTGTAACTGACTTTTCCAACTAACACAACAACCTGCAAAGGTGAAAAAATAAGAAGAGGTAGACCTCCTCTTATCTCTGTCTCCAGCATAATCAGAATCAACATACCCAATAAGGTTTAAATCACAGTTGGCACAATCATAAATCAAGCCAACAGAAGTAGTAGTACTGATATACCTAAGTAGCCATTTCATGGCATTCCAATGGCCTTTACCAGGCTTGGCCATATATCTAGATAGAACACTAATAGCTTGGGCCAAGTCAGGTCTGGTGCAAATCATAGAATACATCACAGAACCTACTGCACTAGAATAAGGGATATTTTCCATGTATCTAGTTTCTTCAATAGTTCTAGGTGATAAAGAAGCAGATAAAATGAAGTTAGAAGCTAAAAGCACATTGGCAGATTTACAATTTTTCATGTTAAATCTATTTATCAATTTCAACAGGTATATAGACTGATTTAAACAAAGTCTTTTCTCATTTCTGATTCTTAAAATTTCAATTCCCAGAATTTTCTTAGCATTTCCTAAGTCTTTCATTTCAAATTCTGATTTCAATTTCTGCTTTAAATCTCTGACCCTAGACATATCTTTACTAGCAATCAGCATGTCATCAACATATAAAAGCAAGTAGACAGATTCTTCAACAACATTATTATTAAAATAAAAACAGGAATCATAATTGCTTTTACAGAAACCTAAGCTAGTAATAAAAGCATCAAATCTTTTATACCACTGTCTAGGGGCTTGTTTAAGCCCATACAGAGATTTCTTAAGCAGACACACATGTGAGGGGTTAGATTTGGATATAAACCCCTCAGGCTGAGACATATAAATAGTCTCATCCAGATCCCCATAAAGAAAAGCAGTTTTAACATCCAACTGCTCTAATTCAAGGTCATGATAGGTAACAAGGGCTAGAATAATTCTGATGGTTTTATACTTGACTACAGGAGAGAATATCTCATTGTAGTCAATCCCTTCCCTCTGAGTAAACCCCTTAGCAACTAATCTAGCCTTATACCTAGGTGGCTCATTCTGCCCATCCCCATCTTTTATCTTAAAGATCCACTTACAGGCTATGATTTTCTGTTTTTCTGGTTTCTTGACCAGAGACCAGGTCCTATTCTTAACTAGAGACTCCATCTCATCATTCATGGCATTAAGCCATCTAGACTTTTCTAGGGAACCTATAGCCTCTTCATAAGTCCTAGGTTCAGTGTCTATATGTTGGCCAGTGCATAACGCAAATGATATGTAATCTGCATTCGAAAACTTGCTGTTAGGTTTGACAACTCTTCTAACCCTATCCCTAACCAGCTCGTAATCAGCTAGAGAATCAATGTTATTCTCAGGCTGATTCTGACTCTCTCCCACCTGATGAGAACCATCAGAATGGGTGGCCTCTTGATCCTTAGCAGAATCAAGCTGAACCGAGACATGACTTGGTGGTGGGCCACCAGCTTCCACATGAATGTGGTTGACATCATCCTTTAAAGGATCTGTTATATTTTCAGAGGGCAAGTCAATGTCTTTACAAGGCATTCTAGACTCATCAAACACCACATCCCTGCTAATAATGACCTTAAAACCCTTTTGATCCCTAAGCCACAGCCTATAACCCTTAACACCTAAAGGATACCCTAGAAAAACTCCCTTTAAAGCTCTAGGTTCTAATTTCCCTTCAGATTGATGTGCATAACAGGCACACCCGAAAACTCTTAAGTGTTTTAGGCTGGGTGGTCTCCCAACCCATAACTCTTCAGGAGTTTTAAGATTTATAGCAGTGGAGGGGGATCTATTAATGAGGTACACAGCTGTTGTAGCTGCTTCCCCCCAAAAGTTTTGACTCAGACCAGAATCAATCAGAAGGCATCTCACTTTGTCAAGAATGGTTCTGTTCATTCTTTCAGCCACCCCATTCTGCTGGGGTGTATATCTAACAGTTCTATGCCTTTGGATGCCTTCATTACCACAGAACTTATTGAATTCCTCTTTGCAGAATTCAAGACCATTATCTGTCCTAAGGGTCTTGATTTTCTTTGAAGTTTGGTTTTCAACCAACTTCTTCCAAGTTTTGAAACTTTCAAAAGCTTGGTCCTTAGATTTGAGGAGATAGATCCAGACTTTTCGTGAAAAGTCATCTATCAAGGACAGAAAATAGTTGTTTCCACCATGAGTGGGGACCTTGGCAGGCCCCCAGAGATCTGAGTGAATGTACTCAAGAATCTCTGATGTGGAGTGTTGGGCAGTACTAAAGCTGAGTCTGTGTTGCTTGCCTAGGACACAATTCTCACAGAACTCAATCTTACTCACTTGATCACCATCAAGCATATTCTGTTTACTAAGTTCTCCCAACCCTTTCTCACTCATGTGACCGAGTCTCTTATGCCATAGAGACCCATTGTCACAGATTTTGAAAACCACACAAGCAGCTTCATCTGTGACAGTGACTCCTCTCAGAATATAAAGCCCATTTTTCTTGTCTCCTTTAAGGATTACAAGGGATCCCTTAGAGGCCTTAAGAATGCCTCTTTCAGCTTTATAGGAGTACCCTTCCTCATCTAAGGTTCCTAGAGAAATCAAGTTTCTCTTCAGATTGGGAATATACCTAACATTCTTAAAGACTCTAATCATGCCATCATACATTCTTATGGCAACAGAACCTAAACCCTCAACTCTACATTGTTGGTTATTTCCCATCAGAACAGATCCACCATTGAGTTCTTCAAACTCAGTGAACCATGTCCTATTGGGACACATGTGATAGGAGCAGCCAGAGTCTAAAATCCATTCAGATTTTATCTCATCAGTGCTCACAGTGAGGACCTCACTAGGTTCAAAACAATTAGATGCAACTGCAGCATTACCATCTATTTGAGTTTTATCTTGAGTCTTTTTCTTAAATTCATAGCAATATTTCTTTATGTGCCCTTCCTTACCACAGAAGTAGCACTTCTTAGAGCCAAACCTATTTCTAGATTTTGATCTGTTATGATTAGGGGTTTTGCTTCTGCCTTTGTTTTTACTGTATTGATTATTGTTTTTATCTAAAGGTCTGCCCCTAACAAATAGGTTTTCACCACCATTCTTCCTCTCAATTTTCAGTTCCAAGTCCTTAGACTTTAGAGCTGAAATACACTCTTCAAGACTCAGAGAGGATCTGCCATACTTGATGGCAGCTTTAACATCTTTATAGGATTCAGGTAACGAGTTGAGGAGAATGATTGCCTCATTCTCATCACTCAGTTTCTCATTATCACCAGCATTAGCCAGTTCTATGGTCATCTTTTTAAATTCATCTAAGTTCTGACCCAGGCCTTTACTGTTATCCATCTTAAAGCTAAATAATCTTTCTTTTAGATAGATTTTATTAGTTAAAGATTTAGTGAGATATAAGCTTTCAAGCTTTTTCCAGACATTAAAGGCAGTGGTTTCATCATTCACTTCCCTAAGTACATTATCAGATAAGTTCAGTATAATGGTACCTAGTGCCATTTCTAACATGTCATCTTTCTGTTCTACAGTTAAGTAATCAGGCAATTTATCAGGACTTTCAATGGCTTTGAGGATTTTTTGTTGAGACAGAAGGGCTTTCACCTTTCTTCTCCATATTCCAAAATCCCCAGAGCCATCGAACTTGTCTATTTCAAATTTCATGTTATAAACTGAATTGAAAGTACTGAAAGAATTACCAAGAAAAGGTGTAGAGATTTCACCTTGAGTGCTTGCCTCCTCGCTAGCACTTACCTCTTCTCCAGAGGAGTCCTCAGCAATTGTAGACTCAAAAGCTGGAGGGACTTCCACTGCTGGAGGGACTGGAACTACTGGATCAGCCGTGGTTACTAGTTACAAGCTCTGATACCACTGTTAGGAAATTACAGCAATATAATTTCCACCACAACAAAAAACAGATATATGTATTTCTAGATGCTTCACAAACAACCTAAAAACAAATATATATCAACAACAAACAAATAGTTCTAATAACCTAACACCAGATTTTAAATGTTACCAGATAAGCATACAACATTAACAACAGATTAAAGATTAACATACAAACATACAGTTTATAGTCATACACTCTCAGATCTGTATTAAAACATGCATATCGAACATACTACAGAGAGAGTACAACCTATACATGCAAGATCTAACAAGTAACAGAGAGAATATATCCTACTCATGCAAGATCTAACAAGTAAAGCAGTATAATAGAGCAAAGACAGTAAAGACACAAAGGATTTATAGTGGTTCGGCCAAGAAAGGGCCTACATCCACTTTGAGCCACTCAAAAGAGACTCTATCACTATATGGTGTCTTTACAGCCTTGAACTACACAGATCTATACAAGATCTACCCTCAGAAGGAGCCCAGAAGCCCAAAGAAACAACAGTCACTCAACCCCGAAACCCTAGCCTCTCAAACCTCTTCTGATAACAACCCAGAAATACACAAAAGTAGTATCAGAAGAACCACAATATACAGAGGAACAAATCTCTCTTCTATCTCTCTCGCAAATACAAAGCAGAGAACCCAGATATTCAAGTTGAATACCAAGAACACGAAGAACACTCTAGAGAGAAAAAGGTTTCAGAAAACAGAGAGAAAACCCTAACAGAATCAAAATGAATCAGCTGCGTTCTCTCTCCTCATCGCTTCATATATATAGGTCATAAGAGATAAGGTCCACATCAGCAGAGCAGAGCCAATCGCAGCACGCCACCTAATCCAGAAATCTGTGACTCAGCATCAGAGGATAGGATAACTTAAGTGAAACGGCAGCGGATTGGCAATGGGCCTGGGGGAGCATCTGGTCTCTAATTGGGCTTCTTCTGGCTTCCACCTTCATCTTATCATTGGGCCTAATATTGAACAGAAGCTCTGATGGGCTAAAACCCAATCCATTACACTTCCCCGTACGGTCAACATTGGCGCAATCTCCGCCGTCTTATGGCACTTGAAATCTTCTCAACAAGCCGTCTTAAAACATTTCAGAGCATTCGAGAAGACGAGTTTAGACTGTTACTCAAAAATCTTCATCAGAGTTCAAGCCAGAGTAGTTTCACGAAAGTAGAGATGAAATCAAAGTTATCCGAGCTGTCTTTTAATGTGATCATGAGGATGGTTGCAGGGAAGAGATATTTTGGCGTAGATGAAGCAAATTCCGATGAAGCTAAGCTCTTTCGAGATATTACTAAGGAGATTTTTGAAATCAGTGGAGCATCGGATCCAGCGGATTTTATACCAGCTTTACGTTGGTTGAATTACCATAGTTTTGAGAAAAGAATGAAGATAGTACATAAAAAAGCTGATTCATTCATGCAGAGTTTGATAGATGAGAACCGAATTCGAACCAGAAAGATCGGTCCTGGTGATGATCAAGAAGAAAAAACTAGAACAATGATGGACTCTATGCTTTCTTTACAAGAATAAGAACCAAATTACTACACTGATGAAATCATCAAAGGCATGATATTGGTATGTACAATCAAGAAATTCTTAGTATCGATTGAGATTCTCTATTGAACTAATCTTTTTCCCAACTGCTGACATCCGTAATCAGTAGCTGAGATTAATTTTTTTAGTTTTTTTCACTTTAACCGTCTTTAAATGCACCTTGATAATTAGTGATTCCTATATATATGCAGATACTGCTATCTGCGGGTACAGACACATCGGCGGCAACTATAGAGTGGGCTATGTCACTTCTCCTCAACAATCCTGCTGTGATAAAGAAGGCCAAAGCGGAGGTTGACAATTATGTTGGCCATGACCGTTTAGTAGACGAACCTGATCTTGCCAAGCTACCTTATATCCAAAGCATAGTAAACGAGACCATGAGATTGTATCCAGTAGCACCACTTCTAGTGCCACATGAATCGTCGGATGACACCACCATCGGAGGGTACCATGTACCGCGACAAACAATGTTAATAGTGAACGCATGGGCCATTCACAGGGACCCCAAGGTCTGGGATGACCCTACAAGTTTCAAGCCCGAAAGATTTGAAGGATTAATGGAAGGTGGTCATGAGGCATATAATTATAAGTTTGTACCGTTTGGATTGGGACGACGAGCTTGCCCTGGCGCTGGCCTTGCCAACAGAGTAATGGGGTTGGCGTTGGCTGCTTTAATTCAATGCTTCGAATGGGAGAGAATTAGCGAAGAGGAAGTGGACATGAGCCAAGGAACTGGTATTACCATGTCTAAAGCCAAGCCACTGGAGGCTATGTGCAAATCACGCCACTCCATGCCCACCCTTCTATCGCAGCTATGATATTATTAATCTGCTTTCTTGTTTTTCGAATTATTTCTGTTTGTTTTTATGTTACCATTTGTGTCTTAGCATTGTATTATGTTGAGTTGTTACATAAATAAAGGAATGCGCTAGTCTTGATTATGTACATAGAAATTGAGATGGCCCCTTATTAATCTACATATTCTAAAATAATTTGAAACAATTTGTACCTTAAATTTACACCATCATTGTGGGTCAGAGGTCTATCAAAATCTAACGAGGTTAGACTGTACAAACACGTCAGATTTAGGGAACCTGCAAAAGAAGAAAGATATCCCACATTTTGCGATTCAATAGGTAAATATGATTACGTGAGACTATATTTGACAATGTCAACGTATTTTTTTTTTTTTTTTAAGTATTACACTATTATATAAATTTAGAGTTCTTTTGAGAGGGATTGATTTGAACCTGTAATCTCGTGGTGCAAGTGTGAGGGGTTTACCACCGACCAACCTCATCTCGTCATTTACAATGTCAATGTTGAACCTTTATTTTGAAATCTCTAACCACCAATACAATGTATCATCCATAAATTTACAATAGTTGGATGGATCTAATAAATCCTATATGTATGGATTGTTTTAACCAATCGAAATAGATACATCAATAACTACATCAATAACTTATATAAGATGAGATCCATTGAATTTGAATTATTGAGATTCAGCATTTGCGTTTGAAAAAAAAAAAAGTGGCATAACACGTGTAATTATTTTATTACATTATATCTGTTTTATATTATTTTTAGGGAAATTGCATAAACTTACCCTATCGTTTCCCATTATGGCATAATATTCAACTATTGCATTTAATTGCACAAACAACCCCTCCTGTTAGTCAACTCCGGCTAAAGATAACCATTGACCATTATTTTTTTGAAAGCCCAAAATTGCCCCTGCACTTTATTACAAAAAAAAAAAAATCTTAATTGCCCATTATTTAAAATATTATCTACTTTAAATTATTAGAATATAAAAAATAAATACTAAATATAATTCTTTTTAAATAAAAAAAAATAAAAAATAATATATTAAAAACAAAAAAATTTAGAAAAACGTTATTTTGAGAAAATACAATTTAATAATATTTAAAAAAAACAAAAAAAAAATGTTATTTTGAGAAAATATAATTTAAAATTGTGCAAGTCCGATATAAATAGTGGTAATGTGCTACATATTTTTTAAATTTAAAACTTTTTTTTTATTTAAAAAAGGATTATGTTTAGTATTTATTTTTTTATTTTTGAATCAAAATATAATGCGTAATTTATATTGAGTCAAATTATTTTGTCTTATAGAAATAAACATTGAACAAATTTTCGGTGCTACTGTATTTTATTATGACAAATGATTATATTTTTATTTCAAACTTTTGATGATTTTATTTATATTTGTGTTTAGAATACTACACATAATCCTTTTTAAATAAAAAAATTAAAAATAATATAATAAAAACAAAAAAACAAAAAATCAAAAATATGTAACACATTACCACTATTCATATTGGACTTGCATAATTTTAAATTATATTTTCTCAAAATAACATTTTTTTTTATTTTTTTAAAATATATTATTAAATTTATTTTCTCAAAATAACGTTTTCTTAAATTGTTTTGTTTTTAATATATTATTTTTGAATTTTTTTCTTTATTTAAAAAGGATTATTTTCAGTGTTTATTTTTTATATTCTAATAATTTAAAGTATGCAATGTTTCAAATAAAGGGTTAAGATTTTTTTTTTTTTTTTTTTTTTTTTGTAATAAAGTGCAGGGGCAATTTTAGGCTTTCAAAAAAAATCACGGTCAATGGCTATCTTTAACCGAAGTTGACTAACAAGAGGGGTTGTTTGTGCAATTAAAGACATTAGTTGAATATTATGCCATAATGGGAAACATTAGGGTAAGTTTGTGTAATTTTCTCTTATTTTTATACTCAACCTTTTTATTTAGGACTAATTGCATAAACACCCCTAAGTTTAGGCATAATTACATGCATATGAAATTTTTACCCATAATTGCACAAACATCCCCTGCCGTTAGTTGACTTCAGTTAATTCTAACCGTTGACCACAATTTTAACCCACAATGACTAAAGTACCCCTAGTTACCTATTTTATTATTTAAATTAATAATTATAAAACGAAACAGAAAAGACAAAGAAAACAAAAAAACAAAATCAATCATTTTTTTTCTCTTTCATTTTCTCAACCCCCAAACATAATCCACAAAAAAATAAAAAAATAAAAAAATAAAAAAAATCAACCTAGAAAGTTAAAAATCCACCGTTGAAGTTCTAATTTTTAAAAATATTTTTTAAAATGGATATGGTTAACTAGTTGTGGAATTGATGGATTTGAGTTTTTATTTGTGGATTTAATTTTTGGTTGTTGTTTGAGGATATGAGTTTTGGTTTTGATTTATGGGATTGAGTTTGGTTTTTGTTTATTAAGTTTATTTTTGGATTGTGTTTGAGGGTTGAAAAACTGAAAGAGAAAAAAAAAATGATTGATTTTGTTTTTTTGTTGTCTTTATCTTTTTTGTTTCGTTTTTTAATTATTAATTTAAATAATAAAATAGGTAACTAGGGACACTTTAGTCATTATGGGTTAAAATTGTAGTCAACGGTTAGAGTTAACAGAAGTCAACTAACTGTAGAGGACATTTATGTAATTATAGGTAAACTTTCCATATACATGCAATTATGCCTAAAATTAAGGGACATTTGAGCAATTATTCCTTTTATTTATAACTTAAAAAACTTCTAATTGACATTTCCATGAAACAGTTTTCGAATTTTATAAAGACCCGTTCGTTATATAATTATACATGGCATTTATTACGAAGCTTCTAGTATTTGTAAATGTGTAAATACAGTCTCTTCATTTTCTCAAAAAATAAAAAACAATTAAAACTGATAAAATAGTTTTTTTGAATTAATATATTTTTTTTAAATAGTTGTATTTCAAAAAAAAAAAAAAAAAATTGAAAAAGGATAGATCTCACAGACTCACAGTTGTTTTTTTTGCCACCAAAAACTTAATTTAAGTCCTGTCAAAAAAAATAAAAATAAATAAATAATTTAAACAAAAGATGGAGCGTTACATTCATCAGGCATGAGACATCAAAATCAAATAAAACTTGTAAGCTAACCTATCACCTGATTTCAGCCACACCCAATAGTTTCTCTCTATCTCTTCACTTCTCCAAATAAATACTCTAACCCACTCCCCCACAAAATCAAAAATTAAAAATAATAAAATTAAAATTAAAAATGTCCGACTCGGAAATCACCACCGCCTCCTCACCCACGGAAACTCAGCAAACACAACCACCAATGGAGAGCCAAACCGAACAACCTCAAGATCTACAAAACGAGGTCCATCAGGAACCTACGAAACTCAACAACACAAGCCTCACCTTCCGCATATGGCCACCGTCCCAGCGCACGCGCGACGCCGTCATTTCCCGCCTCATCGAGACCCTCACTACTCCCTCCGTCCTCTCCAAGCGATACGGCTCCTTACATCCCGATGAGGCGTCCTCCGCTTCCCGTACCATCGAGGAAGAAGCCTTCTCTGTTGCCGAGGCCGCCTCCTCCGCCGAAGACGACGGAATCGAGATTCTCCAGGTCTACTCTAAGGAAATCAGCAAGCGCATGCTCGATACTGTGAAGTCACGTCCTAATGCTGCTGCTGCTGCTGTCGACGGTAATGACAATGGCGTTGGAGTGGCTGCAGGTTCAACTGAGGATGCTGTTTCTACTGCTGAAGCCGAGGCTTGATTTCTCTCTAAAGCTCTCTCTATTTTTATCTTTTTTTAATATGGCATGTTAGGGTTTCTGTTCCTATAATTGTTTTGAGGTTGGGATCTATTTTTGTACTATTTAAAGCGGATTTATGATCTTATATTATAATTTTATTGTAATTTTATTATCTAGGGCTTTATTTTTCTCCACTCTTGTAGTAATCCATTTTAATTTTTTGTTTGTGTTTATTTGGTCATATCTTCAAAAATGTTGGGTTGTTGGAAATGTTTGCATTTCTAATTTGCTATGAACACAGGTAGTTAGAAATGTTTTCATTGTTAATTTGGTATGAACACATTGCTTGGTATATACATTGGTATTTCGTATTATTGACTTATTTACTATGAACACATTGCTTGGTATAGGCATTAATGCATTATTGACTCATTTAGTATGAACACGTTGTGTGGTATATGCATCGGTATTATTGACTCATTTACTATGAACATGTTGCGTTGTATAGGCATTATTGACTCATTTACTATAAATATGTTGTGTGGTATAGGCATTATTTATTCATTTACTATGAACACGTTGCGTGGAATGGGCATTATTGACTCATTTACTATGAACACATTGCATGGTATATGCATTGGTATTATTGACTCATTTACTAAGAACATGTTGCGTGGTATATGCATTTGCATCATTGGCTCTTTTACTTTTTCTCTAAGCTATGTGTGTTGTGTTTTATGGTGTTTGTCTATTTTGGCATTTTGCTTCAGATTTTGTTAGTAATTATAGTTTACTTATCTGATGCATCAATTATAGATTAAGAATTATCAAAAGTTTGTGCATTTTTGGAAGAAAACTGCGGATGAAACCATAAAGAAACTTTATGGAATCTAGTAGTGTAAGTTTATGTATCGATATTGAAGGCTGAAATTAATTTTCCTAGATTGTTTGTTCTGAGCTAGAAAAGATTTTTTTTTTCTCTGATAGAAAGCTTAAATTTAAGAATACAAATATGGCCACATATATATATATATATATCAGCAGTACAAAAATTTACACAATTTGTTATACTACTTTTCAACGTTTAGATTAAAAGATTTGAATGGAAAAGACTAATTCCTACTTTAAAAATTATGATTTTACTCATATTGGAACCTTGAAATTTCTCTTTCCCATCTCCTCTCCAGCCCTCCTCTTGGTATTTTCTCTGCTCTCCTCTCTCTCAAGGTCTAGATGATCTTTCTAGAGCTAATATCGGATGGGGATATTTATTGACTGTGATCAGAGAGATGGTTATTAGGGACAATCTTACAATTTTAGAGTAGGTAGGTGCCCCAAAAGTACTCCAGTAGAAAATCCCGCTAGATTAGTTGGAAGGGGGTTTCATAATGTAAAACAGGATGGATTTGTCCTCAATTCTTTTTCTTCAAAAATTTATTCAAGAAATATTAAATTTTAGTATTGACTAAATGTCCTAGAAAACCTTTTCGTCATTTATAGTAAACCTTTAAATGTTGCATTGTTTTCATGATTTTTTTTTTCCTTACAATTTTACCTAGGAGATAGATGAAATCAGTGATAGACAAGAGAAATGGGAGAGGATAGAGGAATTGTATAATTCTGATGCTTGTACAATCTTTATTTTGAAATTAGGAGTTAATCTTGACCGTTAAAATCTTTTTGATCAAAAGGCTGAAAAGTTCTATTCCAAATGGCTGATCTTGCACTATAAAGTTTTACAGTAATGCTACACATCCCACCTAAAATCCCACATTTTTCATCCCACTACATGTGGCATGTGAGGTGTCAAATTGTGAGTGGATACATGGGGTAGGTGAGATAAATCATCATTAATGTTTATCCATTTACAATTTGACACCTCACATACCACATGTAGTGGGATGAAAAAGATGGGATTTTAGGTGGGATGTTTAGTATTATCGAAAGTTTTATAGTTTGTTTTGTTTCCAAATTAAAAAAAAAAAGTTCGGTTACAATTATAAACATTATGTCATACAAAAAGCAGCCATCTAAAATTCTCATCTACTGGTGGCTGCAAATCGGTTACCTAGTTGATGGTTGGAACAAATTGGATGAGTTTTTTCATGATTGATGATAATCTGTGCTGCCCTATGATCTCCCTGCCCTATTATCTCACATTATGATGGTTGGATTGAATTGTATATCTGTAGTTATTCCTTTTATGGAATTGAATGAACTTAACTCTTGTCATATAGATTTTTTTCTGGCCTCATGTTAACTTTGGTTTTATAATTCTATGATGTTCTGCACTTCTGCCTCTTCACCTGTAATGAATTAGGTATTCTTGAACAGCTTTATCACCCTGTCTCATTAGTTTGCAAGAGAAGTTCTGATTTCTGTTTTCTGTACTTTGACTATCCAGTCCCCTTGAAGAACACGTCACAGAGTCTGTTGCCTATAAAGATGGCTCATAGCAAGAATTTAATCTTCTCATGGGTCATAGGATGCAATTAGAAGTACAGTTAGGATGGGATTTGATGTGCACATTTTGATTGAGCATGTTAAAAGAGATGAAATATGCTTTGGCATTGGTTGTGAACATTTACACTGTTGACTGTCCTTAAATTATTTTTTTATGCTTTCTCCCGGTGTGTGGTTTCATTAATAAGGTTTAATGCCTTTAAGCCTTCTTTTAGGCCAGGTTACTAAAACAATATTTTATCTTTGATGGCTGATCTAGTAATCTTTGAGTTTTGCCTTGCCATTCGGATTTTTCAGTTAAATCTTTTTAGTTCTTAAATCTATGTTTTTATATTGGTCCTAAAATTCCTACAAAGGGAATTTTAGCCGATTGATGTGATCTTAAGATTTCAGCTTCACGTGAGGGGATTTGATTATTGTTTATATATCTAATTGTCCAGTTTCTGTTTAGCTTCTTTTCCTTTTTTAATTATAATTTACATTAAATATTAATGTGACATTCAGAGTTGTAGTCTTATCTTAAACTCTTACTCTTTGCAAGTGTAATGTGTGCATCCCAATGTTTGATCCATCTCCATTTTTCAAATGATAGACATAAGCGTAATTTGACTATAGTGGTTAACCTTATTTATCGGGAAATGTAACTCTTCTCATTGTGTACAGCTCTCCCATTTTACTCTTTGCCTTTTGGCATTAGGAATTGTAGGTTGGTAGTCATCTGGAATCTATATTTTAGGAAACAGCTGACCTTTTGGTTGGATTTCAATGTGGGATGAGATCCAACCATATTGTCACCATTTTGCTTAGTGACTTTTGAGTTTTTGATGTCGGAAAGGTCTTCTCACTTAATAATTTCGCTTTCAATGGTTCCCTCCCGTGGGAAATTTTTCTTTTTGATTTAATACTATTAGAAGTGTATTATGAATGAAGAATGTATTGCTTTGTTTTAATTTTTTTGAATTGATATTGCTTGTGATATGATAGCCTAATGTCTTGTAGATGTCCTGAGCTTATAACTGCAAGTCAGTACTATGTTTATATATCCGTCTTTGTTGCATTCCCATAATTTGCTTATCCAAAGTATTGTAACTTTGTAAAACACCTATATACTCTTGATCCACATTCTTATGTTTTATGAATACAGCTATGGACTTTTAGGAAATATTACATCCTTAGTTTAATTCCATTTCACCACTCTCGAAAGAGAATTTACTCTTTTCTAACTATTTTGTTATTGATATATCTGTAACTTATTGCAACAAAATCCTCTTGGTATTGTTTCCCTTCACTGAAAATTTGTCTCCAATGCTGATGCTACACTATGCCTTTAATGTTATGTATTTTGTTTGGAACAGAAGTGTTAGATGGGGATATATTTATGCATAGTTGTCTTACCTTTGCCTGCTGATGATTCTATTCTCCACTTGTCTTGTTCCCAGAGAACTTTGTCGACCGTAAGTAGGTTGCCATCTCTCTTATGTATAATGGAAAGTTGACATAAATTAGGTAGAATGTTGTTGGTGTTATTGAAATACCAACCGATTGGAAATTTGGAATGTTAGAAAATTGACCACTGATTTGTTTCCTTCCTATGCTCGTTTGTCAATTCTGTTTACACTCTTTATAATTTTTTTGACTTTGGGCTCGAGGAAATTTGTTTAACATGGGTTTATGACTTTCCTCTGATATTACTGAACTCTTAATTAACATAAATTAAGGAGAATGTTGAAGATGGTGAATGGTGATGCAATATTTATTATTTATTTAGAATATTGGAAGATTGAACATTGATTTGTTTGTTCTCCATTGTCGCTTTTGTTTGCAGCAAAACTGGTTGGATTGTTGAACAACATTAGACCATGGAAAATTGAAAACTTTTCCCAAAAGAAATGGTTCAAATGATGCACTTTCAGAGTGTTTAATTATTTGGTTTTCATGAATTCAATTATGCTCCATTTTAAATTCTCTTTGGATTTAAAACAAATTAACTCCTTTTTTTGGTTTATTTGGGACCCACTAGGCCTTTCTGCCGAAAAGGTCAGACAACTTTTTATATTCTCTTAAACTGAGAGACTTGATTTGAGATCACTGTATAAGGACAAAAGGCTATACAAAACCAAATTGAGTTTAGTTAACACCAACTATTTTCAGAAATTTTTTTATTTTTTTTAATATTTGAAAATAATTCTATAAATCATAATCTATTTAATGATCATGAAACATGGACCACTTGTAACATGTGAAGATTAAGGTTGATAGTTAATTAAAATAATTAAAAGCCCCTATTTATGATTATCATTATCTCGTAGGTGAGCAGTGAGCCAGTGAATCACACATTCACACCATGACATGTAACATGTTGTACACAACTGACTTTCCGTGGCATTAATTGCAAAATATTCCATTGCTGCTCCTTCAGAATTCAACTTTAAAGACCCTCAACAATATTTCTAATCTCTTTTGCTTGTTTTTTTCACTATCTTTGACCAATAATCCCGCTCATCACCCAAATTCAGGGCTATTATATCGGCATAGTTAGACAAAGTGTGCAAATTTTGACAAATGTTTGCACTACTTGAAACATCACAAGTTTACTAAAATTTTGTCCTCTTGGAAATTGATCTTATGCGTGATTTGATAATTGATGTCGTTTAATGCCCACTCGTGGTCTCCCTTTTCTTATAAGATTTGACAATCCAAATGTTAATTTTGTTATAATTATAATGACGACTGAACTTGAATCATATTCAATTTTTAGTAAGATATGTGAGAAACTAAAAACAAAATACAAATAAATATACAAGATGTGTCAAATTAGTTAGTGTTAGATCATAGATGTACTTAGAAAATTCTCTAAAATAATATTTTATTTAATGATGTGATCATAATCGAAGTCGAAGATAATATTATTATATGCATGACAACTTATTCCAAGTCTATATACAGATATAATTATTAATATTATATATATATATATATATATTTAGAGAAATATTAATATTATGTTGAGTGTATTAAGGTTAATGATAATATGACAATATGTCATACCAACTAACGTATTGCTTAGTATAATACTTTTAAAAAATAATTTCAATACTCAAGCACACCTACGTACCGACAATATTATATTGACCCGGTGATAAGTTTTTCACGTTACACCATTGAGATTGTGACAGGTCGTGTTCCCTCTCCCAAACTCAAAATTAATTATAATAACTAAAAAAAAAAAATAGAACTAGGTCCCGTAATTTTTCATTTAGTTAAGCGATTTGACACACAGACCCCCTTTAGCTCCACACAAACACACACCTTAATTTCATGCAACATGTCTACAAGTTTAGGATCACTTGAAGCAGCTGGTATATATAGTAATATAGACATAGTCAACATTAACAGGTAAGGAAATATTTGATTATTTGTGCGACCATTTTTGGCCTTTCACTTTTTGACTCCCACGAAAGGATTTGGTGAGATTTTTAAATAAATTCCCTGCAATTTTTCTCCCAAGTGATTGAATCGGTTGATGAGAATGGCCTCATGAACAGTGAATTACAGTTAACTAATTAGAAGTAAACGAGAACAGAGACAGGAAATTAAAGAAAGAGCTGTTGATATTTGTTTCCAGTCTAAACTTTTATGAAAAGTTTGAGTTCCTTTTTATAATAATTACACCAAAATAATCCTAACCGTGTGTTGATACATTGACAAAAAATTCCTAGACAGAATCTTTTGGAAAAAAAAATGAAAAAGAAGAAATTAAGAATATCTAAATAGTAACTTTGTGCAACAAATTAACTACAAAGAAGAGTAAAAATTTATGAGAAAAAATGAATCTGTGAAGGCACATGCAGGAGCTAATGACCAGGACCCCTCTTGCTTGGTCCAGAGGCCAATTTAAAGGCCAAGCTTTTTACAGAAGAACGAGTACTGGCTTTGTTTGAAGAGACTGCAATCGAAACCACTCCAACTGATGACTTGTGATCACTCCCATGCCCAGAAACAGATCGAAGGGCTCTGCTGCTTTGAACTACGTTAAACTGTGTCGACACCACCATTATCAATAATCCCAACACAAACAAAAGTCGCTTCATGCTAATAATGTTCTTCGTTGCCATGATCTCTAGCTCTCTCTGTTAATTGTCCTGAAATATTTTTTCTCTCTCAAATTGGAATATTGTCAAATTGTTTATGGATATAAGACATGACAGTGGAGTTCTATGTATATATAGACAATAGGGTTGCTTGGAGAGGACGGTGATCACATACGTACGGTACTGTTGAGAGTGGGACCGGTACAGGATTATTTGACTTGGCCCTCTATATATATATATTGTTTATGTGCTAGAGAGAGAGAGCGCTTTTACTTTGACATTGTTTATGCTGTTCGAATTTGACTTTACAATATACAACTTTTTTTACATATCACAAGCTACATGAAACTATAAAGAAAGCTGCAAGAAGGAAATAAAAAATGAAGATAAAAGAGAGAAGAAAACCGAGTACGTGTGTGTGACGAATTAATTAGACTGAAAATGGTATGGGATAATTAAATTATCGTCCCTATTGTTTAAATAATTATCAATTTTGTACTTGTTGTTTTGTTTGCATCAAAAAGGTCCTTATTATTATTATTACTATTATTTTTAAATAAAAGGTCCTTAACTCCTTATTATTTTATTTGACTATCAATTAATGTAGTCCTTATTATGTTAAGTTTGATCAAAATAGTCCTTATAGACTTTTTTCATTGGGTTTTGTGCTATTGAATAAGGATATTTTCAAATACAAATAATTTTAGTGAGTTTTTTTTTTTTTTTTTTTTTTTAAGTAATTTGATAGGAGCATTTTTATAATTGAAATATATATATATATATATTTTTGTATTAATTCAAATTTTTTATGAATAATATGGTCAATTAAGTTCTTAAGTATCATACATAAGGGTATAATATATTTTTTCAACAAAATTTAACAGAATTGCTAACATATATTAATGGTTTAGTAAGACTGGTTTAATACAAATCGAAATAAGAAAGACAGTATATGAAACAATAAGGACCATACTGACTAATTATGTAAACCATTGAAGCCACAGTCTACTCAAGGAATCCAAGGCTTGAATTGATAATGTTTCAAATATGAAGGATGATTTTGATATTTTTCCCCAAATGGGTATGCTTTTTGCATGATATCACGTTAGACCAACGACATTAGTGACATGGCTTGGTTTGGTTTCACACACGGTTCTCAATCTCATCATCCAACGCCGCGTGGTGCGTTTACACAACTGTTACGCGGCACTCTTTTTTCTCTCTTCTCTAAACAAAGATAGCAAGTAGCAACCAATTAGAAAAAAGAAATTAAGATATCAATCCACGTGTTGTTGGTCAAAGCTGTGGAGATCATAATCAATGACTTTTTTTCTTTTTTTGTGGGTACGTACGTATTTTTCCGAGAAAAGGGTACGTGAATTGTGAAAATGAATTGTCTTCTTCTTTTGCTTGTACAAGCTAGACGGTGCAGACTTTGGAGGTGGTGTGTCATGTCACTCATGACTCATGACTCATCCCTCATGTGTGTGTGGGGCACAATCACTCAATCAGGCTATAGTGAAAATGGGGACACTATATCATTTAATGTAGGTTTTGACATTTTAATGGTTCAATTTAATTTCCTTAAATTTAATACAAGTTGTCGGTTCTCTATAGGCAAATTAAACACAGTACGTCAACGTTCTGCCTGGCGCCTGCTATATATCGGTCATATGTCACTGTGTGAGCATTATGTGTAGTACATGCATGATGCATGGAATCATAAATCAATCATGTGTATGTTGTGTTGTGTTGTGTTTTCATGCATTCACGGTATTGAAATTTAGGGTTGGTTGATCGCTCCATCGATCTCTTAAATTTACAGTTGCTTGTATTGTATACATTTGATTGACTAAGCTTAGCTGTCTATGTCAGGATCTTTTCAAAGCAAATATATAATCAACCTACTTCTTTTTCAAATATTAAATATTCAACTTGTTGATCATGAGAATGCTCAAAATTTTCAACATTCCTCTTTTTTATTTTTATTTATTTTTTATTTATCACGAACATGCTCCCACCCAGCAAAGGAATAATTTACAGATAAAAAGAGATCGCGAATTGGGTAAGAAACCGATCAAATTACCAATTCTACATTTTGAATAATATTGTAGCAAACCTTGACATTCTCATTTTTTATTTTTATTTTAAATTTCAGTCAATATCTAACTAGCTAGCTACTTGTTAATATCATATATATCATAATATATATGCCACGGCATACCTTTTCTTGCTTTTTGAATAACCATGCAACTCTTTTTCTGGCATACCATGCCATTTGCACAACAATGACTATTGTTGTCAAGGATCGAATCACGATTTTTGACTCTGTGATTATTCTCATTTATTCCCTTGATTCTTTCCTTTGTACCATTAATTCTGGTTGACTTTTTTGTATTTAGTTGTATATTTCCTATTTTAACTAATTGTACAATGGAACCTCGGATGTGAAGGTACCCAATTTTACTCAATTCATTACAATTTTATCAATTGTCAAATGTCACAGTCCAATTCCAATAAAAATTGACCATACTGAGTTTGATCTGCTAAATGATTTGGAATGTGTGACACTGACTGTAACAAGTCGGCAAGATAGGGAGAACCTAGCAAACTATCATAATGTTAATTTCCATCCTTGTGTTACGGATCAAATTAATAAAATCAATTCAATGTCTACTACCATTAATACTATTGTTATATTCTGTTAACCCGGCCATATGGGACAAAAATGCTTAATTATCACATTGTAGTTTAGGAATTGAGAATATATTGAACCCAATAAATCCGGTGACATCTGTAATTAATGGTTTAGATTTATTTATTTTCATTTTTTTCATATTTATTATTTTAAATCCAATATATTATCTTCAATGAGTCGTGATCAGTAAAAAGATCAGCATAATTGAGAATCTGAATTCATAATTTTCAACTAAGGATTATTTTCTTCTTATATTAAACACATATATAAGTCACCTCCTACCCGTCGATCTCCACGTGCGTAGGTACCTTTGGTATAGCATGTGATCCTCCCCATATCTTACATTCTTATATGGATTACCAGCCAGATATTGAATTTTCTTCATGCCTAATCCTCGTGAGCCTTGTGGGGTGAATAAATGTGATGTGAGGCCTTAAATCTTGATTGATATATTCTTGATTGTGATACTAATGATCTGTTTATTGTTTAATTGTTTATTTAACAACAGTAGTCGTTGTACGGCACACCATGGTTATTGTTGTTTCCCATCTTAATTTATTTGTTTGTTTGTTCACGAGCTCGTGATGATCAAGTTTACATATATTCTGTGAACTGTGATCTGATTCCAATACACGATCTTGATCAAATATTTGGTAGAATATATTTCTCAAATTCCATATTGTTATTTTATTCTTGTTTTGACTTGCTTTATTAGTTCCAGAAAGTTCAAGAATATGATCGCATTAACTTTAATTCGATGTTATTAAGCATTTCGATTTTACTTTCTAACAGTTCAAAAATGAAGAGATCGTAAGTATATATATGGGCTATTGGTTCCAACAAATGTCGATATTTTTAATTAGTTTAAATCTTCCACTCACAATTCAAGAAGGAAAAAAAAAAATGAAAATCTTCTTAAAAATAATAAAAATACATTCTGCGGCTATATATATAAATCCTTTATAATAGAAAAACTCAATTTTTTCAGCAACCTAGCTCTTGACTAAACCAAGTATTATTAGCACTTGCCTATGAAAAATTTTGGTTAAGAATATAATAATGACTTTACTATATTATAATGATCAAATACGTACAATTTGTTGGGCAGTTGCTGCAATCATAAACTTGAACTCTGATAAAAGTATCAAAAATATAACTTTCTTCCATGTATATGATGACACAGAGAGAAGGGACAATAGTTCAAGTCTCACGTTTGTCTATTAAAATGCAAATTGTGGAGAGATCCTTCTCAAAAATTTCATTTCGAGTCATACTCAAATTTAAAAGAAAAAATAATATAATTGTAGTTTACACACCGATTTTTTGTAATTAATGTGATTAATAGATCAAATGATATATATATATATATATGGTGATATATAGTCATTTTGCTTTCAAATATACATATATGGAACCTGAATATGATGGTTCTTTCACATAATGTTTGATATATATCGGCAACCCCATTCCGGTATGAAAGTAAGAAAGTTTGTACATTCTAAAAACAAGTTGTCCCTTAAAGCATTGCACTATATTAAAAATATATCAACAGTCCTGGAATCATTACCCACCATAGTCAAAAGGAAGTGGAAATTGTTAAGCTTCTTCTCTTATTTATACACAAAAAAACTGCCCATCTTTTCCAATAAACTTGCACCTCACCTGCTATATATAGGAGCACCAACAGCAGAAAAAAGTACTACAAACCATCAAAAACAAAAATGATGCAACCTCGTCGTGTCTTCTCTCCTGCCCTCTCCATCTTTATCATCTTATTTATCTTGATGATCATCTTCTTGTGTATCATACAAGTAGAGGCCTCCAGGCCTCTCAACCGCCCGATTTCTGCTACTTCATCATCATTTACCGGGATGAATAAGGCTCAAGCATTTTCTGGTCCTAGTCACAAAGGGAATGGTCACAGAGGGATTGGTCACAGATGATATATATATATATATATATGTGTGTGTGTACCAAATCTTTAATTATAAACGACTTGGTTCAATATCTGTCCTTTTTAAATTTGTTTTCATTTCTTTCTTGGAGATCTGTGACTAATATGTAACAGTCTAATGAAAATTATATATGTACTAATTATACTTTACAGTTGATGCAAGGTACAAGTATTTGTTATGATCAGTCTACATGAATGCTTATTCTCATGCATGTGTTTAGGGTTGCAAGCATTATTGTAAATTCTTTAAAATATTTTCCCTGAAATTCTCGTATAGTTTCTGATTGTAATTCTCTCAAATGCATGTTTTTAGATTCATCTAATTATTCATGCGTACCCTTAATATCCTTTAATAAGATGATTTTACATTTACTTCTCTTGGTTTTTTACTTTTATATATATATATAGTTTTTCTATTGTCAATTCGTCCTGACAATAAATATATCAGGACGAAGAATATGGACCACAAATTATGAAGAAGTTTTGATAAGTTTGAGTCAAAGTATATAAATCTAGTAGTCCATATTCTTCGTTCTAATATATTTATTGTCAGGACGAACTAATAATAGAAAATCTATATATATATATATATATATGCACATGTAGACTGGTTTAGACATGAATGTTGGACCAAATTAGGTATATATACCACTTACAATTGCGACAATTCCTACTATTCGAATACATTATCAAACTCAACGAGCTGAGTGCCCTAATTACATTGGGCAGTGAATCACTGGTATCCAAATTAGGTAATTATTCGGTCAAAAAGATAACAAATATTCCATGGAAAAATTAAAACTATTCCACAGCTTCAGATATTGAGCAATACAAATTTTTGACCAATTGTAATGTGAAATATTACCTGAAAAAAGAAAACCCAAAAAAACCAAGTTTGGGCTGAGCAAACCTGGATTTAGTCTAATAAACCCAAGACCTTGATTGATTGAAGAATTGCCCAGTGGGTCTCCTAGTTAATAGTTTACTCTATTTTAGACAATGGGCTGGCTCATTTGTATTTTTTTGAAAGACTGGCCCATTCAGAGGACATAGCCCACCATTATAATGCTATGCAATAATTTCTCGTTGAAATAATTAGTGTAGGATGTTTATATTCAAGATATGATTATATACCAATAGATAGACGAGCTTGGGGTTTGGGTAAATGATTGACGGCTCGAATCCTATCAATTGTGGTAGCCAAAAATGGCTCATGGGCCCAAAAAGTGCAAAGCCCAGGCTAGTCTTGCTTTGGCCCAAGTTTGAAGAACCCAACGAGCCCAACGAGAACAGTAACAACATGACTTGGTCGTCTGAAAGACCAAGTCAGCTAGGTGTGCTAAATAGCGAGATTCTAGGGAGAAGATCTCTCCAAGAATCACGCCCACGATCAAGCTCATGATCTTACATATTTACTTCAAACGGTAACCAGGTTTTACCTATAAATAGAGAAGCATTTTCTATGAAAGGGATAAAAAAAAGAAGCTTACTAGAGCGTACCAAAACTCTGCTTGTAAAAATCACGATCACCGGAATTCAATATTCACGATCATCATAACCATTGCTCAGCCCAAGCATACCTAAGGCTAACGATCTAAATCACCCTTTGTTATTCTTTATCATTTATCTATTTTCTGTTTTTACTTGTGTATTGCATGTTGCTCGTCGTTCGACCAAGTTTATTTACAGGCAAATCATCCTATCGACTACATCGCCTACACGGACCTATCTAAGTTGCTTTGGGCCTAATCCAACGCAGACCCGATCCATATCGATTGTAGGTCGACACCCTACAGTTTGGCGCCCACCGTGGGGCCCGTTGCAACTTTACAAGTATCAACCGAAATTTTCATACTCTCAAACGAACAACAATGTCTGGAGAAGGAACCACCCCAACCATCGAAGAGCAGATCGCAGCGTTGGTCACTCAAACAGCAGCAAACGCAGAAAAGTTGAGAGCATTAGAGGCCGAAAACGCTGCAATTCGAGCCACAAATGAAGAACTGCGAGCCATGGTCGATGGCGTTGTACCCGACAGCGAAGATGTGGGGCATCCAGTTCCTGTACCCAACACTGAACAAGAGGTCGACCGACGAGGTCGAGACGCTCCGACAGGTCCATCGATGCCTGATGTAAATCCAAATGTCGGGCAGACCCAGCAGACACCCCAGACAACTTGAGTCGACATCGACCTCAATAATTTGCCCGTTAGAAACGACAACGAGCAAGATCCTATTACTGGCAGGCAACCCGAGAATGTCTTGGGGACACCCGTGTCGCTCCAGTCGACACCAAGTCTGGTAAAATCTAATCCGGACCAATCTTCCCTGGCTAATTTAGAATTTTCTCGCAGGTTTGCAGAAATGGAAGCCCTCATACAAAGGATCCCTGGCGTTCCAACTCCGATAAAAAGGAGCAACATGAACAGCTTTACAGACTCGCCATTCGTCGACGCTATAGCCCTTGTCGAAATGCCAAAAAAGTTCAGCTTCCCAAACATGAAGCAATATGAGGGAACGACTGATTCGGACGACCACATCGTACAGTACAAACAGAGAATGTTCACTGCAGCAATACCACGCGACCTACGAGAAGCATGCATGTGCAAAGCCTTCGGGTCCAGTCTCAATGGTCCAGCTTTACAATGGTACACTAACCTACCTAATAATTCTATTAATTCTTTTACGCAGCTTACAGACACCTTCGTGGAACAATTCGCAAGTAGCCGAAAGCTGGAAAAGCAATCGGACGACCTATACACAATAACCCAGAAGCACGGCGAAAATCTGAGGACTTATGTAGGTCGTTTCAACAGGGAGAAAGTTCAAATCCCTCACTGCAATCAGGCGACTGCGATATATGCTTTTAGAAAGGGCCTCAGGTTTGACTCTGATCTCTACAAAGAATTGACCAAGTATCCATGCAGGACAATGGAGGATGTGTTGGCCAAAGCGTGGGCCCAAATAAAATGGGAAGAAGAAGATGAAGCTAACTACGTAATTAGAGCCAACAACTATTCCAGCCGCAGAAACGACCGAGTGGATAGGCGGTCGAACGACAGAAGGTCAGAACCTTATCCAACTGGAGATAGGACAACCCGACAGAATGATGAAGGCTCAAGCGACGGTTGACCATATAAGAGGGCCTACCCAAGAACAAGTCGACCAAGAGCAGAGGTACCAGAATATAACTTGAGCATCGAACCAGTCGACCTCGTAGCAGTCATGAGGGAGATGGGCAAGACGGTAAAATGGCCAAGAAAAATGAATGCACTTCCAGAGCATAGAGATGCAAAGTTGAGATGCGAGTTCCACGGAGATCACGGCCATCGAACTGAAGATTGTATCGCCCTCAAATTCGAAGTAGCAGAACTACTGAAACAAGGACATCTGCAAGAATTCTTAACAGAGAAGGGAAAGCAAACTTTGGCAAGACGAAACGACAGAATGACCAACTCAAACGACAATCCACCAGAACCACCTCGACACGACAGGGTAATAAATTTCATTGCAGGAGGTTCTGAAGTGAGTGGCATTAGCTACTCAGCGGCAAAAAGACATACACGACAAGTGTTAAACACGGAAATTCAGCCAAGTAGGGAGCACCCATCGACCGTCGATGAGACCGTCACCTTCAAATCCTCAGACAAATCATATTTGTTTTCCCCTCATCATGATGCACTTGTTATTTCGCTTCACATTGCTAACCATTTAACAAAAAGAATTCTGATTGATAATGGCAGTTCATGCAATATTTTATTTAACAGTGCCTTGAGAGAAATGCAGGTCGACGAGACAAAACTGAGCCGTCGGACGACAATGCTGACAGGATTCAGTGGAGAGCAAAAAAGCACGTTGGGGGAAATCGTGCTACCTATCTACGCTGAAGGCGTGAACCTCTACGTCAACTTCTTGGTGCTAGATTGTCAGTCGCCCTACAACGCAATCCTGGGAAGACCATGGATTCATGAAATGAAGGCAATCCCTTCGACCTACCACCAGTTGATAAAATTCCCAACGAGGTGGGGAGTTCGTGAGATTAAAGGAGAGCAGAGAGTAGCCAGAGAATGCTATCAAAACGCCATGAAGAAGAAAAAGGAGTCGTTATAGCAACTACAGGATTCTAAAGTCGAGTCGACTCCAAATGAACCGAAAATGGAAGATCTCGATGAGGTGTCGATCGACCCAAGTCGACCAGATCGGAAGGTATTCATAGGATCCAGGCTATCAAAGGAAACTCGAAAACAGTTGATTGACTTCTTAAGGGAACGACAAGGAAGTTTTGCATGGTCGCATTCAGACATGGTCGGCATCGATCCAGATGTAATTGTTCACCAACTGTAGGTCGACCCCGATCATCAACCGGTAAAGCAAAAACGAAGGAAATTCGCCCCAGAGAGAAACAAAGTAATCAACGAAGAAATCCAAAAACTGATCGACATAGGTTCAGTAAAGGAAGTTAGGTATCCCGACTGGCTAGCAAATGTTGTGGTCGTTAAAAAGAAAAATGGCAAGTGGCGGTTATACATCGACTTCACAGACCTCAACAAAGCATGCCCCAAAGACTCATTCCCTTTGCCCCATATCGACATGCTTGTCGACGCAACAGCTGGACACGAGCTACTTAGTTTCATGGACGCCTACTCCGGATACAACCAGATCCTGATGCATCCAGACGACCAAGAAAAAACAGCCTTTGTAACAGAACGAGGTACATTTTGTTATAAAGTAATGCCGTTTGGTTTGAAAAATGCAGGTGCTACCTACCAACGACTTGTGAATATGATGTTCGCCAAAATGCTTAGCTCGACAATGGAAGTCTATATCGACGACATGCTGGTCAAATCACTCGTGGCTCAACAACACATAGACCACCTGAGGCAGTCATTCGACGTCCTCGACAAGTACGGTATGAAATTAAATCCAACTAAATGCTCTTTTGGTGTCTCATCAGGAAAGTTTTTAGGGTACTTGGTCACACAAAGAGGCGTCGAAGCCAACTTGGACCAGATCCGGTCAATACGAGAAATTGAGTGGCCCAAATGCATTAAAGACGTACAGAAATTGACTGGTCGAGTAGCAGCGTTGAACAGGTTCATCTCCAAGTCGTTTGAACGATGCCATCCATTTTTCAACACCTTGAGGAAAAACAAAGCCTTCGAATGGAACGTCGATTGCGAGAAAGCATTGCAGGACCTAAAAGAATATTTGACTATGCCACCATTGTTGTCAAAACCAAAAGACGATGAGACGCTACTCGTGTACTTAGTCGTTTCGAGCACAGCCGTCAGCGCAGTACTAGTGAGAGAAGAAGTCGACCGACAACATCCAGTTTATTACGTAAGCAAGGCACTACTCGACGCTGAGACACGATACAGTCGGTTGGAAAAACTGGCACTAGCGTTGGTCGTTGCAGCCAGAAAATTGAGACCGTACTTCCAGTGCCATTCAATTAAGGTATTAACGACTTACCCTCTCAAAAATATACTGCATAAACCTGAAGTTTCAGGTCGGCTGACGAAATGGGCCGTCGAATTGAGCGAGTACGACATCAACTATTATCCGCGAACGGCACTAAAATCGCAGGTATTAGCTGATTTTATTGCAGATTTTACGCCTAACGAAAATTTACAGGCTGAGAAAGAATTAGTAGCTCTTACGGAGACAACGTCGAACGAAAAATGGACCCTATCAGTCGATGGTTCAAGCAATGTAAAAGGCAGCGGATTGGGATTGGTACTCACATCCCCTCACGGGGACATAACAGAACAGTCAATCCACTGCGAATTCCGGGCGACAAATAACGAAGTAGAGTACGAAGCGCTGATTGCTGGACTCGACCTAGCCAAAAGCCTGAACATCAAAAATCTCCAAGTATTCAGCGACTCACAACTAGTCGTTCGACAGATAAATGGGTCGTATGAAGCAAGGGATCAAATGATGACTGCCTACTTGACCAAAGTCAAACAGATTCAGTCGACTTTCGACAAATTCTCCATCGAACAAATACCCAGGTCGGAGAACTCACGTGCAGATGCACTAGCTTATCTTGGCTCGACAACGACAGGCAGATCAAAGTCAATTCCAGTCGTTCACCTTACAACACCAACTATCCAAGCAACAGAAATAGTCGCCCCAGTCGACTACACAAGGAATTGGATGGATCCGTTGCTGGACTACTTGCGAGCCGACATTCTACCAGGAGATAGAACTGAGGCTAGGAAAATCAAAGCTAAAGCAGCAAAATTTTGTATCTTATACGGTAAGCTATACAAAAAGTCTTTTACAGGACCCTACTTGAGGTGTGTAACCCCACGAGAAGCATACGACGTTCTCAAGAGTCTACATTATGAAGAATGTGGAAATCACTCGGGGGCTCGAAGTCTGTCGAACAGAGCAATCACAGCAGGATACTACTGGCCGACAATGTGCTCCGACTCCCAAAATCACGTGAAGTCGTGCGACAAGTGTCAAAGATTCGCGCCAGTCTGCCATCTTCCCCCAGGTATGTTAAATTCAATCTCGGCCCCTTGGCCTTTTATGAAATGGGGGATGGATATTGTAGGAAAACTCCCGGCTGCACTAGGAGGTGTCGTCTACATGTTGGTGATGACAGACTACTTCACAAAGTGGGTAGAAATTGAAGCTTTACCTCAAGTACGCGACATCGAGGTACGCAATTTCGTGTGGAAATACATAATTTGCAGGTTCGGAGTTCCATAAGAAATAGTGACCGACAATGGGTCCCAGTTCATTTCATTCGACTTCAAGAACTTCTACGACAAATATGGGATAAAGCTGAGTTTCTCAACTCCACGATATCCACAAGCAAATGGACAAGCGGAGTCGACGAATAAAACCATCATCAACACACTGAAGAAACGATTAGAAGCTGAAAAGAATGAATGGGTGGAAAAGCTCCCAGAGATCCTATGGTCATACCGTACAACCCCTCGACGGTCGACCGGTGAAACTCCATTCTCCCTTGTTTATGGGTCTGAAGCAGTGATCCCCATCGAGACACGACTTGCAACCGCACGGAGTGAAAATCCAAATGAAGCCCAAAACAACCATGAGCTTGCCTTCGAGTTGGACCACCTGGATGAAAGACGTGATCGAGCGGCTCTAAGAGTACAGTCGTATCAACAACAGGTCGCACGACATTACAATAAGAAAGTGCATATCAGAACCTTCAAGCTATATGACTGGGTACTACGTCGCGTTTTCCAAAACACCAGAGAAGAGGGAGCCGGAAAATTGGGGCCGACATGGGAAGGACCTTATCAAATAACAGATATCGTCGGTCGAGGATCTTACAAATTGCGAGGACTCGACGGTTGAGAGCTGAACAACAGTTGGAATGCACTGCACCTAAAACAGTATCACTTCTAAACTCTAAACTCAAATTCTTCTTTCATTGTTATCACTTTCCTTGACTCTTACGATACTAACAATGCATAACAGAGCAATGATGAAAAACTTAGTACTAAGTTTAGAACTGAGCTCACAAACATTTTTCATAACCTCAGTCGACTTCGACGTATTATATTGCTACGAAATTCTTTTGTTATTACAGCATTGGCAGTACCCCGACGTCGACGACAACAAGAACCTACTCCCACCATCCTTATTTAATCAAACGCACGCTGGGAGTCGAGGACAACACTTGATGAAAATTGACGCATGTACGCGATTCAAATATAATTGTCGATATCAAAAATAATTGTCGACTGACGCATGTACGCGATGACATTTGTCGACTGAACGCATGTACGCGAGTTGTATAAATTAGTGATGATTTTTGTTAGTAAATTTGTTAACTGTCGATTAATGCACGTACGCGATGAATTGTCGACTGAACGCATGTATGCGATATAGTTTGTCGACTGACTCTTGTACGCGAGTATTTTATGAATAAGTAAATCAGCCATGTTTATCTATACTATAAAGTTGTTCGACATACGCATGAATATTAGTTTACAGGCTTGTTTCATGCAGGTATTTAAACTTGTGTAAACCCCATTATAAGATGGTCGTGTCGTTTCCACATGCAAACAAATTTCACACAATTATTGAAGACATGCTAACATCGATTGATTAAATGAAAATGGTCAAGACAATCCACATTCTTTCAACAAAAAATAAAATGGTCGAATGACCATATCATTCTCAATTACAAAAAAAAAAAAAAAATTTCTTAAAATTTAAATTAAATGGTAGGAGGGTCAAGAGGGGAAGCAGCTTCAGTAGGATCAGCAGGAGACTGATTGACGGTTGGTGGATCGACAGCAGGCAGGAGGTTAGTAGCATCAGCACCTTGTGGGAGTGCATTGTTGTCAGGTGTTTGCTCTTCGTCTTGTTCAGACGCCTCCTCCTCCAGCCGACGCATTTCGTCGTAGGCGTCAATCATCTCCTGCATCTTGTCGCTGCTCCAGCTAGCACATTCGCCCGACAGATATTCTTTGTAGAGCTCAGCCTTCGCCTTGCATATTGCAGCAGAAGCGATCGACGTCAACTGATCCTTCAAAGCAGCAACATTATGCTGCTCTTCAATCAAGGCGGCACGAGCTTCGGTCGACTCCAGGGAATGTCGATCCCTGCCTGCTTTAATCTCCTTCAACTCTTTCTTAAGAGTCAAGTTTTTTCTTTTCAACTCCTCAGCAGCTTTGTCGGCCTGGGCCTTCTTCTGTTTCATGACGTCGACCACATTCCCCTGCTTCCCATACTTGTCATTCAACGACTTGTACCTCCCATACAAGTGCAGCGAAGCCTGCAAAGACTACACAACGTCGAAAGTTAGCATAAATGAAACGACATCAAACAAAAAAAATAAAAATATAATAATAAATAAATAAATATACATGCAACTCACATGAAATGCCGAGAGGAAAGTCGTGTCGAACACTTCCTCAATTTTCTTTTTCTGCAGATGCTTCTCATCCGCAGGGAGTATATAGTCGAACGACCTCTCTAAAAAGAAAGTCGGCTCGTCGAATGATGATAGATCAGAAAGGGTCACTGCCGACGAGTCCGGCTGCGAGGCAGCCACTTGTTTCCGGGCACTCGACTCGACTTTCTTCCCTTTATCGGCCGGTGGGTCCTTCCTTGGCCTTTTCTTCTTAGGAGATTGTTCAGGGGAGGATTCATAAACGTGCTCTGGCGGCAGAGCAGCCCCTTCAGTCGACTTGCCCGCAGCTCGTTTTTTCTTGGACGCTGCTCTCTTCTTCATCATGTCGTCTCTGAAATTCTTCAGAGCATCTGCAGTGCTTGGAATGTTCAACCTCGCGCTCGCCATCGATGTCATTGCAACACGACGTTCATTATCAGAAATAGGCGTCAAGAATTTCATTGTATATTGAAGAATTTCGAAACTCCTCCTAGCCTAGATATACGACAAGAAATCCCTGACTCTTGGATAAGGCGCTCTTAACTTATTATGAGTTGACCATCTCCATAAACTGCTAGGCCTAAAGTTACCTTCTGTTAACAACACTTTACAGCTTCTATCCTTTTCAGAAATATTTAGCATTGCTGCAGTACGAACAGGAGCAATTTTGCTCGGCGGTTTAGCTTCTAAGCCCTTTATTTCTACAAAATGAGCTGAATATCAGCAAGGATAATTCAGTTAAAAGAAAAATCAAGAAACGACAAAGGTCGGACGACACTCACCATACCGATTCCATGTTCGTCTGTACTGATACGACTCTTTGTCTTTCCCCGCGAACCATGGGCCATCAACTGGAGGACCCTTGGCAAAAGAGTAGGTATCCTTCCAGTTACTGTCGTGTATATGCTCTTTTAGATAATAATTATGGAGGAGGCTTCCCATCCCAAAAGGTATATTGTGCCTCTCACTAAGAACACTCAAACTTAGCAATATCCTCCACGTGTTTGGCATTAACTGACCAGGAGCAAGGTCGTAGTACAGCAACGTTCGACGCACCAGTGGGGGGCTGGGAATCTAAATCCTAAACGAAGGGTGTACTCATAAAAGCACGTCCACCCAGGTATATCCCAATCCGCCTTTTCATGTTCCTTGGGTGCTCGAAGCTCGACACTCTTCGGGATACCATAAATCTCCCTCAATAAACACAAGTTTTCCTCCGACACCAAACTTGACGGACTTTCTTCAAGCACACCTACTGGTCGACCAGACGTAGTGGCCTTATCTATGTCTATATACTCAGGATGGTCGACTATCGACGCAACGGCACGTACGCCGCCTTGATCGAGTATCCCTTTCGTATTTATCGAAACGACGTTCGATGGATCCTCTAGTGTAACTCGTCAATCGACATCGACACCTTTATCAACTTCAACACTATCCTCCCCCTCGCTTGTCCAACTATATTTTGGATCAGATATGGTATCGTCGCTCGACAGGTCTATTTCTCCACTCGACAGGCTAATAACGTCGTTCGACATGATTCCTCCTAAAGCTGACAAGACAAAAAATGCACAAGTCAGAAACTAATACGCTACAATCACAACCTAGGGTTTCTAAAAATCCTATCCTAGGGTTTGTCATCTCAAAACCTAACCCAACCCTACAAATTCCAGCGTCCTACAAGTCGCCAAAAAAGTATCCAGTCTACATCTACAAATGTCGTATGAAATAAACAAACACAAACAATACAACTAACTATGCAAGGGCAAGATCAAAAACAACAGAGATGGCCACAAAAACAACGCAAGAACAATGAAGAACAGCATATTCAAACCCAGTATTCAAAACTAAATATTCAAGTAAATCTTTCTTTACGTTTCTATTTCTTATTTCGGATAACACAGTCGTATTTCTTATTTCGAATAACAAAGTATTACAGGAAAATAGGAAAGGCAAACGAAGGTAAATACCTTGAAAGGAAGAAAATCTCTGAAGAAGTTCGCTGAGAAATCCACGAAGAACTGAGAGTTCACTGAAGCGAGCCTCTGAGAGTTTGAGAGTGGTTTGATTTATGCAAAAGTGGCTTGAAGAGGTTGGGAGGTTATATTTATAACTAAACCCTTGCAAACCCTCTCTGCCACGCGTCCACCTCTAAGGTGGATATAACCTTTCAGTTACCCACGCATGCAACTGCTCATGATGAGTTTTGAATTTCAAAACCTCTCCTCGAACAGAGTAAGCATGCCAAAATTTATTACGCGTGACATCACTAGGGTTTGAAACGAAAGATGTCTTTTCAATTTGACCTTTGGTTGAGGCAAACCAAACAGTCGGAGTTAGTCGAACGACATTTGAAAACTCAATTGACATCAACGATCCCGTCGACTCAAATTAACATCAGTAATCGTGTCGACTCAAAATGGTATATTCGAACGACATTAAGAGCTCATCTCAATAAGTTAGCTACGAATCCAGCCGACTAAAGTCAATTACTTTTTTTTCGCTCGACAATGGTCGATTGAACCTGAATCACTCTCTACTTCGTTAGTAACTCTTTAGAGAGTGGGGGACAAACTGTGGTAGCCAAAAATGGCTCATGGGCCCAAAAAGTGCAAAGCCCAGGCTAGTCTTGCTTTGGCCCAAGTTTGAAGAACCCAACGAGCCCAACGAGAACAGTAACAACATGACTTGGTCGTCTGAAAGACCAAGTCAGCTAGGTGTGCTAAATAACGAGATTCTAGGGAGAAGATCTCTCCAAGAATCTCGCCCACGATCAAGCTCATGATCTTACCTATTTACTTCAAACGGTAACCAGGTTTTACCTATAAATAGAGAAGCATTTTCTATGAAAGGGATAAAAAAAAGAAGCTTACTAGAGCGTACCAAAACTCTGCTTGTAAAAATCACGATCACCGGAATTCAATATTCACGATCATCATAACCATTGCTCAGCCCAAGCATACCTAAGGCTAACGATCTAAATCACCCTTTGTTATTCTTTATCATTTATCTATTTTCTGTTTTTACTTGTGTATTGCATGTTGCTCGTCGTTCGACCAAGTTTATTTACAGGCAAATCATCCTATCGACTACATCGCCTACACGGACCTATCTAAGTTGCTTTGAGCCTAATCCAACGCAGACCCGATCCATATCGATTGTAGGTCGACCCCCTACATCAATAACAAAAGTTTTTTAAAAAAAATATCTGATTCCGAATTAATAGATATTGTCATAAAAATATATATATATATATATATATATGATTATATGCTATATTTCTTTAATCGTTATAAATTCGGATTTATAGAACGTTGACAACTTTTATACCACATTATATGAATAAGAAATCTGGGCAAATTTTTTGGTTAATCATTACTCTTAATTAAATGAGAGCTCTGCAAATAGACTTTTCACCATCCTTTTGAATTTTTTGATGTATTGAATTGATGAATCAATGTTTAATGGCATGAAGAAAAAAGTGTAACTTTTACAGAGCAAAAGAGACGAAAAGATGGGTAGCAGATGGGATTCGTAAAGGAAGATGGGTCATGGGTGGCATGCATGTGGGTTTTGGAGAGAGGTCGAAGTTACCGGAGAAACCTAGAAAAGATCCGGTTGCAGATGGTATAGAATTAGATGATGACAAAAACGTCACTTTCAAGAGCGATACTTAAAATATTTTGTAGGAATCTTTGTGGGAAAAAAACAAATATTTTATATAACTGCTACTGTTCAACTAACGTGGATTGCTCGCTTCCACTTCCCTTTGTCTTTCTATTCATCGTTTTTTTTTTTTTTTTTTAACCTTGCTTGTTGCTGCCTAATTTCTTCCAAATTTCCATCCACACCTAAATTATTAACTCATTTGATGGGCTTGATATGTATGCTCTTATCAAAGTTGTTATGTATGCTTTTATCAAAGTTGTTGGACACTTCCACTTCCACGTACTCCCACTAAAAAGTATAAGGTATAAAGAGATTCATCCAACCGTCATAGCAGTTAGTATTATATTCTGAAATGTAATTATAACTATTGATTTCGTGAGGTTTCAACGTATCTTTCATTGAATTATTGTGTTGACATTGCTTCAGTTTTGCCGCAATGAAAGCAGCCCACTCATAAACGCCGTCAATTGTGTTGGATGGTAGTGAAGTTGTAGCAGTAAACAAAGGTTGTTACTTGTTTTGTATTTTGTTTGTTTGGTTATATATTTGACTAAAACATGAACAATTTATTTTCCGTAATTAGATTTCGACCGTGATGTTTTTGATAAACTTTTGTTTTCCTTTTATTTTGTTGAGATGGCAATTGTATTACACTAATATATATATATATATGTGTGAAAAATTGAAGACATATTATATCATAATTAAAATGTATCCATTAATTTATTTAAATAATATCTCAAATCTCATTTACACAAACTTACCCTTATTATATGTATATATATGTGTGTTTTTTAATAATTTTCTATTATCCATTAATTTTTGTTATTTTTTTTAAATCTTCCTAAATCCGTGTATCTTTTTAAAAAAAAATTATGTTAATTTAATTTTATAAACCATTTAAATATTATTTTATTTTAAATATGTTTTTTTTTTTTTTTTTTTTTATGTAGAGCAAGGGCAAAACATATATTGTATATTTTTCATGATTAATTAACGTGGTCAACAGTTAATTAACTGGTCAAAGAGAAGTTATTGTTATTATGATTTTTTCACAGGTTTTAGTGCAATTCCACATATAATCAGGGTAAGTTTATGTAATCTGCCCTATATATGTGTGAAAAAACGAAGACATATTATATCATAATTAAAATGTATCCATTATTTTGTTTAAATAATATCTCAAATCTCATTTGTAGGAATCACATCATTTTTATTTTATTTTTTATTTTTTGATAGAAACAGGAATCACATCATTAATACATTGTTTTATAATTAATATTGTGATTATAAATTAACTTGTCACATCACATAATTATAAAATTCATTTATCGTGTCTATTTTGATTATTTTATATGACCACATCATATAAATGTAAAATTAACAAGCACGTTTTCCTTGGTTATTCTCGAAGTTAGATCATTCCCAAAGTGAATGACCAATTTCTTTTAAGAAGTTGATTTTTTTTTTTTTAATAAAAGATTTAAGTTGATTAATTCTTAAGTTACATTGTAACCTCATTCTAAATTATGGGTTATAATATACCATTCACCTATAAGTTTTTTAATGATTCTGTTTAATTCAATATTTAATAAAAATTGAAAATTGAAAATTGAATGTAATGATAAATTATAAGACACGAAAAGTCAAAACAAAATCCAAACCATATGAGTTTGTCAATAGTCTAAATTGAATTGTGAAAAGTTATTATATGATTTATGATATATGAAAATTATTGTAACTTTTTTTTATTTTTTTTATCCGTGGGTATCCGGGTCAGTTTGCACGCACCTCGACTAATTCCACGAGGCCCTGAAGTTAACAACCGAGTAAACCTCCAATGGCCCTAAGAGAAACATGACTGCTAGGGATCGAACCCAGGACATTCGAGTTTACAGCTTGCCCCAATGACCAACGGCATCACCCCTTGGGTTATTGTAACTTAAGAATTATGTATATATATTATCTTATCTAGATCGCATTGGATGAAAATAAGCAAGTCAATTGTGATTCCCTATCTTGATACCATTAAGTTTCCAATAATCATTTTCTTCAAAATAAAAATAAAAATTAAAAAACAAAAACAAAAAAGAAAAAACAAAAGAAGATTTAAAATATCCTGAAAACAAGAACAAAATACAGAGCTAGTTCCATTGGGTGTTTGACTGTTTTGCAAAAACAAATACAGGTCAGAAATAGCAAAATAATAAAATACAAACAAGAAGTGAGAGAGAAGGACAATATGGTCCAATAAAGAAAAAGAAGAAGAAAAAAGTATCGAAGAGCATTGATTTCTTTCGTTGTCCTCTTCGATGCCCACCAAAACAGCTCTCTTACCCATAAACACCCCCCAACCCAACCCACTAGTACTACCAAACCAAACCCTCTTCATTTCATTTCCACTTCTCACATTTTTACATTTCCAATTCTACAACCATGAAGCGGACGATCGTTGGTCCACCGGCCACCGGAGGCGACGACCATGAGATGAAGAGAATTAAACACGATGATGATGTTGTAAAAAGAGAAGAAGAAGAAGAAGAAAAGGAAGTGAAAGAGACTGGATTCACCAACCTCCACGAGAGCCTCCTTTTCGAGGTATTGAAACACGTCGACGATAAGACTTTGGCTACGGCGGGCTGCGTAAGCAAGCAGTGGCACAAGACGGCCCAAGACGAGCGTCTCTGGGAGCTGATCTGTACCCGTCACTGGGCTGTCGGTTGCGATTACAAGCAGCTTAGATCCGTCGTGCTTGCTCTCGGCGGCTTCCGTCGTCTGCACTCGCTCTACTGGCAGCTTTCCAGGCATCCTTCTGGTTCCGGTTCGAATTGGGATCTGTTTCCGATGATCGGGTCAAAGTCCTCGGCCCGGTGGGGGAGAGACGAGGTTCATCTTTCCTTGTCTCTTCTTTCGATTCGTTATTTCGAAGCCATGAATTCCGGTAAACGAAGCGAAGCCATGAATCCCAGTAAACGAAGCGAAGCCATGAATTCCATTAAACTAAGCGAAGATATGAATTCCATTAAACGAAGCGAAGTCATGAATTCCAGTAAACGAAGCTGATTGGGAACAAAATTAACTATTTATGTATATCTTTTTATTAATTGCGTTTTTTCCATTGTTTTTCCCTTCATTTGGCTTGGATTTTGCTTCTTTTTTTTTTTTTCAATTTATGTATGTAATCTGGGACTAGATCTGTATCCTTATTATATTTTAATTATGAACTAATTGTGATCTGGGTTTTTTTTTTCTTTCTTAAAATCTATGTATTATTGTGTGACATTTTGTTGTACGGATATCAATTTTTTTTCCGGTTAATCGGAAATGAAAGGCTGTGTGTAATGGGCAACTAGTCAGAACCTAAAAGGGTCCAGTTTTTATTAATTGAATGTCTGTTAGTGGCCGGGTTGACATGGCGGGATCGTAAGAGACAGAGAAAAATGGGTGTGGTGTCGATTTAGATCTGTAAAGCCAATGAAACTTAAGATAGCGATAACAATGTTGTCGTATTCATAGTTATATTTGACTATCTCTTCGACAAGTCCAGGGCCAGATGCCACCTGCTCCCTTGGCTTTTCGCTCATTGATTTGTCTGGATGCCTTAAATTGTTTGATTTGCTCTGTAATTTTGTTCTGGTGAATCTTTTTTTTGTCACTAATCTCCTTATTATTGTGTCTTGGGCTTATAATTGTTGGGCTTTAAAGTCTCATGTGCTCAAACCAAATGGAATGATATATATTGGTTATGTGTTGAGCTTTGATCGATAGGAATATGTCTTCCAATTGAAGTGTACGTTTTTTCATGCTTGATTAAATTATGTAACGGTACTCAACTTATTGAAGTATCATGTTAAGTCTATATGAAAATAATCCATGTTGGGTTAGCGCTAGTCGCCTTGGAAATATATGGAATAATCTAAAAGTAAATCAGTTTAATTAATTAAAACTTGTAACTTGGAAGTGGAAATAATAAGGATTTTTAATAATGGAATTAAGTGCAGTTTTGCTTGCAAGCTTCACAGTCTTGAAACTATATGGAAATAGAAAGGGTTATTCTTGTTTTGTCTGATAAGAAAGTAACTGTCAAGAGCTAATTCCTCACTTTGCTTTTCAGTTTCCACTGCGTTTTTCTTGTTTATTCTCTTCGTTTGAAGTAGGTGGAGCCGTGGAGACCGCCAATATGTACTTATCTCATATCTGCTGGCTTGTTTCAGGAACCATCTGTACGGCAGTACGTTGTCTAATATTCATACATAACAAATAATAACGTCTATAACAGAAAAAAAAAATAGATAAAGAGAAAATAAACCAATCACAACATAAGATATACATGGAAAACTCAAATCGGATAAAAAACCATTGGCCGTCAGAATGATAGAAAGTTCTACTATATGATAAATTGTTACAACCATGTACTTTATGATTCTCTCTCTAACCTCAACCTCAAACCACAGAGCCTTGCTAAGTCCCAAGCTCACAACCGAGCTTTACATCATGTTTCTCAGCTCCCAAGGTCCTCACAAACCACCCATTGATCTCTAACTTGATCCACTGATATTCCCTAGATATTCCATGTGATCTTCCCCGGATCTCACCACTCTCTAAATTTGCATGTGTTTTTCGCTCTTCGCCATTAAATATAATAACATAGGTATTATGTCTATTTATACTAGTTACATAGAGTTTAACATAAAAAGAAATCTTACTCCTAAATGTATAAGACTTTTTTGTTTCACAAAAAAGACTATTTCCTTTATGCACAAGTCTTCTTATTATATGTAAAGAGTATTCTTTTTTCTTCAAGTATAAGAAAATATGATATTCCCACTAATCTGATGGCAAGATCTCAAAATTATGTTGATGGCAAGATCTCAAAATTATGTGGATTTTATCCTGATCCATTAGATCGACGATTAGTCCACATATTCCCACTAATCTGATAGCAAGATCTCAAAATTATGTGGATTATATATATATATATATATTCTTTATATTATCAGTTTGTCCTGACGAAGAATGTGGACCATTAGATTTACATACTTTGACTCAAAGTGTATGCACTTGTCAAAACTTCTCCATAATCTGTGGTCCACATTATCCGTCCTGATATATTTTATATCAAGAGGAATTAACAGTAGAAAGACTATATATATATATATTAAGTGTATTTAAAAAAAATATATATAGTATCTTTCCGGTGCATGAAATCCTATATGGAATTGTCAATAGCTACCGGTAGCTATTGGATTGCTATCGGTACTTATTGGATTGAGTAATGCTATACAATCCAAATAATTAACCTAAATTTTAACCCAAATGATATGACAAGTGAGTTTTCATCACCACACACAACATGAGATGGTATGGTTAATGAAAAAACCATTTGTCACATCATTTGGGTTGAAATATAGGCTAAATTTTTGGGTTGTTTAATATTAGTGTATTAGATTATTACCAGTAGCAATCCAATAGCTATCGGTAGTTATCGATGATTCCATATAGAATTCCATTTTCGTATATATATATGGAGTGTACAAGTCAAAGGGGTGCACTTACACAATTTTTTGGGGTGTGAAGTCAGATCAGAACTCCAATGTTATTGCTGGACTGCTGGAGCAGTACAAAGGCATTCTATGATTGCTTCCTTCAACCTTAACTAAACCCACACGTGAAATAAGTCACGAGTTACGGCCCAGATGTCTAATTGTATCTTTGACCCGATCCAGAAGAGTTTTTAATTTTTTAATTTATTTTTGAAATGGCAGAAGATTTTATTAAAATGAAAGAAAAATTGTTAAGTTTAAATACCATTGTTTACCTGCTTCGTACTATTCTCTTTAACACTAAACATACTTAAAAATATAATTGTAAAATAATTATATTAAAAAAAATATATGGAAGGAAGGTGAATACTTTTTATTATAACATAGATCAATAATTATAATTTTAAAATAATTTTTTTATTCAAATATTTAAAAATTAACTTGAATATTAAGGAAGGTGAATACTTTTTGTATCATGTCTATGTTGATTATTATATTGATCAAAATAATTTAATAGCATAAATATGTATACTACTTAAAAATTTCATAACAATTTTAAAAATCTAATTTATTAAACTCACTTCTGATTATCTCCATAGCTCGTTGTTTTTTAAACACAATTATCAGTAATTATTTTTAAATTTACAATAATACTAAACCGGTATTAATAGTTAGAGCAATGCTTTATATATTCTCTGATATCATTCTTTGTCATTCAAATGGACACTAATCCATTGAATGACATTTGTGTAAATAGTTATGAAACACGGAGTTATTAAATGATAATATTTTTGTAATTCTAATTACAAAAGTGACACATTTTAGCTTAATATCATGTGAAACTTGGGTGCACCAAGTGTACTTTCCCGTTATGATTATATCATGTGAAAAAAATTATCACATAGCAATATCAAAACAGAAGATACATAATACATCCCGCCGCATATAAGATTTTTCCCGTTAATGCATTCCTTGTAAATTAATCTAATACTATTATTAGGTTTTGATCATTTAATAATTTAAACCTTTTAGTCAAGTAATTACTTAAAATACACTCCCGTTTGCACAAGCTATGACGTGAACGCACACACAATTTTATGGTGACTAGTCTAATAGTATCTTTTACCAGGACTGGAAATTGGAATCAGTGGCTCAGTGCGTTGATCAAAAGAGTAAATTAAGCACGTGTTATTGAGGAATAATTAGCTATGGTCAAATCTAAATGATATAATCAAAGAGACAATGACAAAGAAATTGGAGATCAACGTTAATGCATTTTTTTTTCTAACAAAAACAATCAATATTTCCAAGCAAATTGGCAGGAGAATTCCCTTATTTAGAATTCAAATTACTTGAACGAAGTGAAGTTTCCATGCAGGATCTAAAGTTGAATCTGAGTCCAAGAGATTGATTCATATTTCTCTATTTTCTAATTTCTAGTATCTGGTTTCAACTCTACATTTGACTAACCAAACTTTTGACTCAATATTTGCTCAAATTTGATACGTTTCTCCCAAGTAAATAAAGAAGAAAAAAAAAAAATCCAAAATGAAATACTATAATAAAATTCAACCTTCGGAATTTCCGAGTACGATAAGATATGATTAAAAAAAAAAAAAACTGATAATCGATCCGTTTTAACGACTAGCAAAAGACAAGTGGATCGCATGGTGAATGAGAACAAATTGCGGGCAAATGTTGTTTTATTTATTTGTCCTTTCACGTGTCAGCATTTGTAGGATTGGAGAATATTAACTCCTCTCCTGCCTAGGGATGACAATTAAATCCAAACCCGTGGAACCCATCCAAACCCAACCCACTTAAAGAGGATTTGGGTTGGAATAAGTGTACATATGGGCGGGTTTGGGTTTAAAAATTGCACCCGTCACGGGTTCGGGTTCGGGTTTGGGTATGGATTTGAAAAAAAATTCATACCCGAACCCACGTACCCACAAACAATAAAAATTATATAATATTTTATTATTTAAAATATTATAAATTTAAACTCTAATAAAAACTTTTTAATTATATAGAGAATAAAATGTAAACATTTCAATATGTTAAGTGTTTTTATTCTTTAAAATAATAATATTTCATATATATATAAATAATATATAAATAATTTTCTAAAATAATAATAATTGGCGGCTTCACGGGTTCATGGGTTTTACTCGTGGACCCGCTTGTTTCACGGGTTCGTGGGTAGGTTTGGGTGTCCCGCAAACCCACGGGTAAAACCTGAACCCGAACCCGAATCCGTTTATTTTTACGGATTCGCGGGTGGGTTTCATAGATACAAAATTTCATGGGTTTGAATTTGGATTTTATCAAACCCATCCGAATCCGCCCCATTGCCATTCCTACTCCTACCTTGTGTATTTGGAAGTATAAAGGTGAACCTGGTACGATCATTGATGTCTAAAATTATTTGCCTATTTAAGTTGTTAAGAATTTTATAATTAATTTAATTTAATTTAGATAATCATTAACACTATTTAATCCATGACTTTAGGCTTAGTTAGTGGTTGTGGGTTGATCACGTGAGTGTGCAATTGAGTAATGTAGTAAAACTGTCCTGGTTTTAGGGAAGAGAATTTATCTTTCTAATTTGTAGTTATCAGTTACCTGTAACTTTTTCCTATTTATTTGTCCGTTGTTTATATCAGAACCACGTACACATCGCATGCCATCAAAATTCATTACTCTAAGCGGTGCATCCAATCACTCAAGCTTGAATATACAGTAATTGACGTATGCCATCAAAACTCCAAGTGGTGCACCCAATCACTCAAGATTGAACATACCAGTAAAGAAATCACATGTAGCATGTATATATCAGAATATCACAAATGTAAGTGTGACTTGTGAAAAAAAAAAAAAAAAAAAAAAAAAGATGCCACGTAGGATTAATAAACATTCTGTTAATAAATCTTCCTGCAATGCAACTGTCCATATTCAATCTCAAACTTGGCAAAAAATAAAATAAAAAAATAGACATTGTCAACATAACAGTCTACTTTCAAATGATCCGTTGCACAATTATTATTATTTTTTCGGTTGACTTAGCAAGTATTTAAAATTAACATTAATTTTTTTTTTTTATCTATTTTTAGTAAGGAAATAAAATATAAAATAAAAATAGACACGTCGTTAAAAAAATTGTGTTTTAAACAAAAGCATTGAAGATTAAATTTTGAGTTGATTATCTATCAAGTCTATTTTTATACCACACAGGAAGCAAATCTCTTAATATTGTTGCCATGTCAACGATTATTAATATATAAATCACTTTTATATTGGAAATATTATTAGACACACATCTTATTTTAAATAGCTAAGTGTGTATTATTCAACAATACACCCGACACACACTGAAGTTTTTCTTGTAGAGTTTGGAGAAAACAACTCTAGACTAATTATACGTAGTAATTAGACAAGGGAAGTGGCAAAAAGTCAGCAGCTATAGTGATGACATCACTGTCAAATGTGACACCTTGACTGTTAAATTTTATTCAAATATATCGGTTGACAAGAAACTACGAACCATCCATCATCTAATAACAAGTTCATAATTTGATCATGTATGATGTAGGCATAAACATAATGTAGCTTCGCATGAACCCACCATGGTGCTTGAAAAGGTTAATTATTATTACCATATTGGTCCCCCCACCCAGCCACCCAAATCACTCAGTTACTTAATATAGAGATCGTTGCGCAGGCACTTACGCATCCCAGGCCACCACATACATACAATACAAGCCAAAACACAAACAATTAAAAAGAAACTTACCAAAGTTAATGCTAATTCTACATCTGCTAATTAATTGGTTCAACGGCTCATTAAAAAACTTCAAAATTGGACAGCATGTTGTTTCCTTTCATGCCTTGTTCCTCACTCCCTCAACAAAACTGACGTCCTCATTCATTCCTTCCAAAAAGGACTTTAAGATCGATGGCGGCCCACGTGTTTGAACGAGCGACATGCGCGCGCACTTCCGGTTCCTGATCTTCCTACTCAGATTATTCTACTCTCAACTTTTTTTTTTCTACGTTGTTGCTACTATAAATAAGAATACAGGATGCACATATATTCTCACATCAACAAATCAAACAACACACAAAGTTTTCTCTAAACATCAACAAAGAGTTCTAGCTAGCCCAAGTTAACCAAAATCATTCTTTCTCGATCCAGTGATCACCACAAATATATACTTGTATATCCAAATGGCTACAATTAGTTTCAATTCTCTTTCTTTATTCTTGGTACTTCTTCTTCTCGTAAGCTCTTCTGTGTTTGTTTCAGAAGCTCGTCCTCTCAGACATGTCAAGTCACGTCCCAATTATATAAACAGAGGAATTGAGATTCTCTTTGATGGGTTGTATATCGGAGGGATTAAAGCCGGTGGTCCAAGTGCAGGTGGCAAGGGCCATGCATTCACCGACACTCAAACTCTCGGAGGGATCAAGGACTCTGGTCCAAGCCCTGGTGAGGGTAACAAATACACGAATGCTCAAACTCTAGGAGGGATCAAGAACTCAGGTCCAAGCCCTGGTGAGGGTAACAAATACACGAATGCTCAAACTCTAGGAGGGATCAAGAACTCAGGTCCAAGCCCTGGTCAAGGTAACTCACACACAAATGCTCAAACTCTAGGAGGAATCAAGAACTCAGGTCCAAGCCCTGGTCAAGGTAATTCACACACAAATGCTCAGATTCTAGGAGGGATCAAGAATTCGGGTCCAAGCCCTGGTCAAGGTAACTCACACACAAATGATAAAACGTTCAAAGTGGTCAAGAACTCCGGTCCAAGCCCTGGTGAGGGTCACGCACACACCAATGCTCAAAATCTACAAGTGGTCAAGAACTCCGGTCCAAGCCCTGGTGGTGAGGGTCACGCACACACCAATGCTCAAAATCAACAAGTGGTCAAGAACTCTGGTCCAGCCCCCGGCGAGGGACATTAGGATACTATAGCTATATATATATATATATATATAAACACAGTATATTGATTTATTCTTTCAATTTTTGTAAAAGCAGATTGGTTCTTTTTTAATTTGTTCGATTCTTTAAAGTACGTATCAATGTGTCATTGTGAGCATTGAATTAGTTCTTCTTTTTGAGGGTTATATTAATGATATAGAGTCGATAATATATGATTAATAAAACACATTAATGTTGTCATTGATTTTCTCGTTTTACAGAATGTAATGTAGTTGTTGATATAGTCCTTCTTGTATCAACTTCTCTTGGGATTTTTTTAGTGATAAGAGTTTCAATTTTCAGATTTTATTTATCTCATCTTGTATAATTTTGTTATTATGCTTAATAAAACTTCTCAGAAGCCTTGATTTGATTAATGCATGAAAGTAAGTTTGTTCATTCTTTGTTAGATTTCAAGCATTGGGCTCTGCGCATGCATGTGTGAAAGAAAGCTAATAAATTGCAAATAAACGTTTTTCTTCCTTTTGTGAGATTAAATGGTCAAAAATGAACTTTATTTTTCTCTCTCGAAATGGTCGGCAGCATGAAGTAATTCAACACCTACCAACTATTCGACTGTCTTTCGTTCCATCACATGACACATGTAGTATATACTCATGATTAAAGGAAGCAATTCTCGTTTTCCACGAAAAATATGTTATATATATATATGGCGGCAATTTGCAGGAGAGCATCTTCAAAATATACTGAATATTTGACAAATCTAAATGGAGCTAAATTTGCTATAAGAGAAGTGTTTCAAAAATCTTGATTTTGAGTTAGTCGCAGGCTGCAGCATAGACCAAAATGGAGCAAATTATATGCGGAGCATGCGCCACTAGGCATCATTAATTCCATTATTCAAAGTCATAGCCGCCTATTGAATGAGGTCTAAGACCAAGACCATGCAATTCTGTTGATATATAAGGGTACATCACACGCGTCACATCCAAATTTATTCCCCAAGAAAGCTCTCGGTGACTGTGTGCATATGTAATTTTATAATTCTCTGGTCCGGATGATCCATCTTGAAATTTTTTTTAAACGTTACAAAACATATAACATCCTTACAAAAACAACCTATATATAGATCGAACAAATATCTAAAATCATATATAAGATTCCGGCCGACGACTGATATCTATAAAGCTTGAAACAGAGCAAAAGGGTGAAAAAATAATGCCAAATCCAGTTGGAAGGAAGCATGAAATGAGCATTAAACTTTAAAATTATGTGCTAATGAAGGAAATAAGTCCAAAATAAGCTTCTAAATATTAGCTAGAGAATCCAAACAAATTCCAGACGGTAGGAGTCGGGACTGCTTCAAAGAGTATTTTGAACCATGTATTATATATATATATATATATAAAGTAGAACCCCCGTAAATTAATATCCTATAAATTAATATCCTCTTTAAATTAATAAAAAACCTCGGTCCCGACTTGGGCCAGTGCAAAAAATTAATAAGCCCCTCTATCGTAATAATTAATAATTTATTTTTGAAACCCATTGTAAAATTTCGGTCCCGACTGTCGCATAAATTAATAATTCCATAAGAGTATAAAATATATTACATAATAATCAAGAACTAGAAAAGTACTTCAAGATGCTAGTTTGCACAAGGCCACCATGTTTGATATTTTTGACTTCATCCTTCATATTTTGAATTGTCCTCTTGCTATAGCAAAGAAGATATAAAATAGAGAATTTTTATGAGCTCTTAGGAATAGAATTTTTAGGTATATCTGGATATCTCTCTTATGATATACAACCAAAAAATAAGCCTCACTATTTATAGGGTGAGTATGCTTAGTCTCTAAGTAATCACATTCTCAAAAGGAATTCAAAATTTTCTTAATAAATCTTTCCTAAATAAGGAATCCTTTTTTTTATTTTAAAAAAAAGAATCCCCTGAAGAAGAAAACTGACTAAACAAGAGATCCCGAAAAGGAACCTTTCCTAAACAAGAAAACAACTTTCACATGTTTTCTAAGACAAAATAACACTTTACAATATAAAACTCTTCAAATTAATAACCCCTCTAAATTAATACTCAATGGTAGGTCCCAAGAATATTAATTTAGAGGGGTTCTACTGTATATATAACCGATCCCTATAATGTTTGTTTTTTTGTTTCTTTAGTTTTCAGATGTCGGGTTTTGAAAGCAGTCAAAAATTAATAAATATTCTGAAGGAAGAATCTTTTATATTCAGACCATCCAATGGGTTCTGGACTTTTGGCTCATGCATATATGTCTGTGGGCGGTAGGTATTTTAGTTAAAGCACATGTCTTTTACTAGTTTGTTTAATTTCCTTTACGACTAATTATTAAAAGGGTTAGATTAAATTAACTCTTCGATCAACTTTATCAATTATTAATTCAACAAATTAATATTAGTTTAAGGTGGAAGTGGCCCTAGCTTGCGACCCATTTATCTTTTAAGCATGGTTGGTCATACATGACTCTACTTTCTAACACAATTTTCGTTCCAAAAAATAACATGTGGTGTGGCTTCGCTACTAGCCCAGATACTAAGAACATAACATGTGATTGGAACCAGTATATATATATTCTATACTGAGAGTAACATTAGTGCACCATGCACATCCATTCTAGTGGCAGAGGGGGGCCAGGGGGGGAAGCTGGAGAGGTCATGGCCTCCATTTTATAATCGTATAAAAAATTATATATTTAATCATTCACAAACTTTATAAACTTTATATTATAAAAAATTTCATTTTAATATATATGTTGACCACAGTCCTTCAATAATGAATTTCTGACTCAGCACTTTATATCATCCATCTTCAATTTAACTTGCAACAGATTCATCTCACATTAGGCTATCTCCAAAGGGTCTCTAAAAACCCAAAATGGAGATTATAGGAGCTCCAATGGGTCTCCAATTCACATTATTTCTCCATTAAAAAAAAAAAAAAATGAAGACTCAAGAAGCAAGTCTCTAAATTCACTATTCACTTATTTTATTCCCATCTTACCCTTAATTTCTTTTTTTTTTTTACATTTTTAACAAAAATCAAATAATCTATATATTATAACTCTTTATTTGTAAATCCAATTATTATAAAAATTATACCATTGAAAATATTTTGTTGAGATCTTTCAACCGAGTATAATATTGACTATATTTTTATAATTTTTTATTTATTTATTACACCTTCTATTTTAATCAATGAATTAAAAGTATTTTAATTCAAAATAAATGTTTTCAAATCATCAATAACATTAGCATCTTCAAATTAAAATATTACAATGGAAAATAACAAAAAAAAAAAAATACATTGAAAATTAAAATAAAACCAATACAAATAACATTGAAATTTAAAAGTTAACACTAGTATTATGATAAGTCATTTCCACTCCAACCATATCAATTTGAAAACGGACCAAAACTACTAAAAATACCCAATGAAAATTAGGTAAAAAATTAGTTAAAAAAATATAAATGTTAAATTTGTTTTTTTATTTTTTATTTTATCAACATCATTACATGTAAAAATAGTTAAGGGTAACTAATTATAAAAAGACATTAGAAAATCTTAGGTGTAATAAAAGTGAGTAAATTATTATCTTAAATAATTAAAAGAAAATAATTTTGTTAAAGAAAGTTTGAAATATTAATCATAAAGTAAAATAATAATATTTTATTATTTGGAGATTGTAAAATGGAGAATAATTAGAGTCGTAAATTTATGAAGATAAAATATTCTTGGAATATTCCATTTTGAGTCCAAAATGGAGAAATATTTAGAAACCTATTGGAGATGACCTTGGAAGATGATGCATCTAGATTTTTTGGTCTATAATCTTATGTAGGAGTGTAGGTGGGCGGACGGTCCACCCAATGACCCAAGTAATTTCTTGGTTTATGCACATAAGAATCGGGTTAACAAAGAGCAAATTGCACTGAACCTCCCTAAGGTTTGGCCTCTTGCATTTATAAACAATTTTCTCATAAATTGATACTCACATCCTCTACCGTTAGGTCAAACTTAACTGTTGACTAACTTTTACTTTTAAAAGACAAAACTATCCCTGTTCCCTAAATTAAATTAATAATAATAATAATAAATCATTTAAAATGAGATGGATGGTGGAGTCAAATAAAATTTTAAATAATTGAAAATTGAATTGAATTAAATATATATATAAATTAAAAGAAAACCAAAAATTTAAAAACAAAACAATTTTAAAAAGCAAAAAATAAAAAATAAAAAAAAATAAAAATGAAAAACTGGAAAAAAAAAAATATCATTGTGTGCAGGTGAGATGCATCATGGTCTCCACATATACCATTAAATCAATAATAATAATAAAAAATGGGTCTACCAACCATCTCAACATGGATGATAGAGATCAAATAAAATTTTAAATAATTGAAAATTGAATTGAATTAAAAAACATATAAATTAAAAGAAAAACAAAACAATTTTAAAAAGAATTTTTTTTTTTTGAAAAACTAGATAAAATTTTAAATAGACTTGAATAAAAAAAAAAGATATATTAAAGGAAAAACAAAACAGTTTTAAAAAGTAAAATAAAAAATAAAAATTGAAAAACTAGAAAAAAATATATATCATTGTTTGTGCAAGTGAGATGCATCATGGTGTCCTCATCTCACATGCACAAACAATAATATATATTTCTTCCCTTTTTCAATTTTTTTTTTTTATACTTTTTAAAATTGTTTTTTTTTTTTAATTTCTGTTTTTTTTTTAATTCAATTCAATTTTCAATTATTTAAAATTTTATTTGATCTCCACCATCCATCTCAAATATGTATGGTAGAGATCCATTTGTTTTTTAAATTTTTTTGTTTTTTGTTTTTTTGTTAATTTAATTTAGAGATTATGGGTAGTTTTATTTGTTAAAGGTAAAAGTTAGTCGACAGTTAGGTGTGACCTAACAATAGGAGATGTGAGTGTCGATTTATAATAAAGTTGTTTCATGTAAGAGGCCAAATCACATAGAGGTGCAGTGCAATTTGCTCTTTAACAAAATTATAGCGGAATTGCTACGAGACACGTGTCAAACAATAGCTATAGGTACATGGTCATATGCTATATAGTTGGCAATCAAAATTAGCAAAGTAAAACCCCTTGAAAACCCCCAAATGCCCACCGACCCATCCCCAGAATTTTCGCATCGATAATTCCGACCAAGTCGATCAAGATTAAGGGGCTGTTTGTTTTTTTGTCTAAAGTCTTATAAGACCTTAATTTATTAGATATATGGATAAGTCTTATAAATTAAGATATTATAATATGTTTGTTTTTTTCATTTTAGATGACTTATTACAAATATAAAATTGATTAGGTTGTGTTAGGGTTTCTTCAAAATTGGAAATTTTTGCAAAATTGATTTTTAGTATTTTATTATGTGCGGATAAAATCATAAATGTATGAATTGTTATAAGATATTTTTGGAAATTTATTAAAAAACTCTACTGTATCACTTTTTGAATAAGATAAAAGTCAAAAAATTTTACTTTTTCTAAAAGACATATATATCTTAAAATAAGATATAAGTTGAAAAAACAAACAAACTGATTTATCTTAATTTAAGATATAAGAGGTAATAAGTCTTATTGGGAAAAAAACAAACAGCCCCTAAGACACTCAATTCACACTATTAATTTCAGAAAATATTTCGCGTATATAGATTGATAATAGATATATTTTCCTTTCGTCTGTTATAATCCGGTTTTGTTGTCGCTATCTGGAAAATGGGAAGCTCAAAACCGGAGCCAAGTGACGATTCCGATGACGCCACCAAGATGATGGACACTCACACTGAGAAGACGGAGACCGACGGCGAGGACTGCCCTCCCATGCTCGACTCTAGTCCCTTCGAAGAAAATGAAAAGGTCATGGTTTTTCATAACAGTTTCCTTTACACTGCCAAGGTACTCTTTCGCTTGGTTTTCTCTTCATTCAAACAAATAATTACAATCAATTTTCCTAATTTCTTTCTACAGAATTTCATTACTTTTGCTTCTTGATCGGCTAATCATAAGTTTGTCTATGTTCGATTGCAAGGTGGAGAAAGTCGATTATCAGATGAACAAATGGAAATATTATGTGCATTACTATGTAAGTATCAGGCTATCAGCTCTGCTTTCTTGGTTGTGTAATTGAATTTAAGTGTTGTAGTTACTTGATTCATGAATGATGGCGTAATCTTCATCTGTTTCGCAGGGGTGGAAGAAAAAGTGAGTACGGTCTTCACGTTTACTTAATTGATGAGTGATAGTTGTTGAATTAATGAATTAGGGTTTATTTTTATGAGGAAGGGAGGCAGGTGGTTTGTCAGAAATTAAAATTTCAGGTCTTATTTATTTTCTTTCATCTTTTCTAATGTTAGTTTCTCTATTTGACATTCTTTAAATTTAGCTTGAAATTATAGTTGTTCCATTAGTTCTATTACTTAATGCAGTTTATGTTTAGTCAGAAGCTTTATAAAACCAATTCAAGCAATAATGAATTATCATCGCGGTTGTTGCTGGTATCATATTATCATTGTTTAGTTTATTTTTGTTGGGAAGAATTTTAATTTTTTTTTAATTATGATTTTATACACAGTGTCTAACCTTAATTATCAAATATGCTACCAACATATGTAATGATTTTCAGTGCTAATTCAAGTTGACATTCGTGATCTTCGCCCATTTATTGATGGCTTACTCCACCAATAACAAACCCCGGGAAGTTGTAATTTTTGATGTTTTTTTTTTTAACAGCTGGGATGAGTGGGTAGGTGTGGATCGTTTGATGAAACAAACTGAGGAGAACATCAAGCAAAAACAAGACATAGAGAAGAATCTAAAGTCAGGGCGTGCACATATGAAACCAAAAGGTTCTAAAGGTTAGATTTGTTCTTTTTTGTTTTACTTGAAAATTTTACTATTATATTGACTTATTTATAAGTAACTTTTTGCACTCCCATTTTTGAAGTATTTGATAGCATGCAGTAATAAAATATGCCCTCTGTTTTTTAAAATATTTAGAAATACAGAATGAAAGATGCTTCCATAAAGATGGAGAAATACTAATTTATTATCTAATGCCTACATTAGGTTGGGTTAAGTGTTAAGCTTGATAAGCCATAAACTATTATATTATCTTACACAACTATTAAGCAGGACTCAGTGTAGGTAACTGTAGCGTTTGCATATATGTGTTGATTGTGGTGAGACTGGAAGTGAGATTCTAGTCATTTGTATGTTCTCAAGGGATTTCTCTGGTTCTGGATAAAGCTGATTTTTGAATCAGGAAGGAGATGAGTCATTGACAAATAACCAAACAAATAATGGTTTTCCTTTTATCAAGAAAATAAACCTCTCAAATTTAGCATGGGTTTGGGATGGAATGTAGTCCTATAAGGACTGTTGAATATTGTCTATTCAAAAGATAGAGAGTGAGATGGAATCTTCCCATCTTTCTTCTTTAGTTTCGATTAATTACTTCAGATTTTGTGTTTAGCTTCATGGTGTGGCTACAGGTTCATTATTTTAGGAATTCATTTATGTTTGAGTATTCCGGTCATGTAATAATGTTGAAGAAATATAAGTATATAACCATAATAGAACTGATTCACATCTTTACATTTGTCGAAAGCATGATGTCCCTCCATATGCCGTAATGTTGTGATATATGGTTTACTTTAATAGTTTTTGCTAGCATAATTTATGTTATCTTGTACTGCATGTGGTTTTTGTTGATTATATATCATCATAGGGATGGAAATGGTTTCCTATTCTATTTATAAACTCCTTGTTAAAGTGATGATCCTTTCAACAAGCAAGTGCTTATCGATTAATGTCTCTTATATTATGAAAACCGCTTGATTGTGCAGCTGTTCTATATTTGCATTCACTATGGATATCATTTAGAAATAGTAATCCATGTTATCAAATGATTTCTTGTGATTTTCCTAGTATGGAATGATACGAGCTATTGGTTATTTTCTTCGGTTGCCATTTATATATAATCAAATATCTGCACCATTACATATATTCTCTGTGAACTTCTATTCTATTTTATACAGATGTGAAACCCTACAAAGGTTGTTGTGTTTCATCCACACAAAAAGTACTCCATATGGTTGTGTATTTGAAGAGTGTCATACATGCTTCATATCAGTTTACCGAAGCATCTCCATTAAGTCTAATCTTACATGTGAAGTTGAACATCTGTTTTAATTACAGTTATTGGGCTGTAATTCTATGAATTTCTTTGTCCCAAGTTGTCATTCTTTTAATTGGCTTTATTTTTTACCTGTTCTGTGTATATGCAGTTGCAATGGGCAAGAAACGAAAGCATGAATCTCTCAATAAGGTATGCTCAAGTTTATCTCGACAAATGCATATATCATTACTATTTACTAGTGATATCCATTCAACTGAAATTCATTCAATTGATATAAGTCAATTAAATTTTAATTCCAATCAATTGAGATTTTCTTTGCCTTTCCTTTATAAGTTTTCTTCAGTCTTTTTTGCGTCTACTTTCTAAGTATGGTTTTGTCAATTGGTAGGAAAAGGGCAGCATACCCTTGGAACATGTCGTGAATCTTCAAATTCCGCCAACATTAAAGAAGCAACTAGTTGATGATTGTGAATCTATTACACATCTGGGAAAGGTAGTTATATTCTGTGCTTATCATTAGACCTCTATGAATTTGAAGATTTGAATGATGCAGTTCTTACGATAGATTTAGCATTGCTTCTGATAATTTCTCTTTTCTCTCTGGATTGATTTTTTATTTTTATTTTTATTTTTTGAAATAATTATTATGGGTAAATGGATATAGAAATTTTCTTTCCTTTGCTTTTCTTTACTTTAATTGCTTTCCAGGGATTAATGAGCTAATGATTTTACTTATTCTAATACTTCATGTTTATGTAATTACAATGATGAAAGGCTCCAGTTGGTAGGGTGCGGTCAGCCTTCTAAAAAAAGATAACTTCATTTATCTGACATCTCTTATCAATGGCCGTCATAGCTTTAATAAATGATTAACCTACCTTGTCTTGTCAATATCTGTTTTAATTTGAAGTTGCATCATCAATTGGAGCTCTGCACTTTGCTCAATGGTTAGACAACTGTAATAATGGATGAAACTGTAAAATGTGGTATATTGCACATGCAACCAATACTTTGATTCATTACTGATAAATTTCATAGAGATTTGAAACTGCTTGACTCATGAATTGTTATCATGATGCTGCCAATCCTATTATTTTAAGTGATGATCTTTGTTTGTTGTTTAATAGCATGGAATAACCCTTCAATTACTTTGTTGACTTTGTTTGGGTACTTAAGATAGACCAGATAGGGAAAATAATCAACATCTGAACAAATATTGGCACGGAAAATCTCGATTATGTGTTGGTTGGTTCTGTCATCAATACTTGCATTATTTTTGTTGTTAATAATTTGCTGTCTTCACTCAATACAATGTCATTCAATAAAAAGTGAATTAGTTGGTTCATGTTTGTAATGTATACCTTATATCTAATGCTCGTATTGTTAAATCAAAGTGTAATCTTTCACTGTCATGCTTAACATGTAAGGATGTAATTCATGACCTTTCTTGCAGCTTGTCAAACTTCCGCGCAGTCCGAATGTGGATGAGATTTTAAATAAATACTGTGATTACAGGTCAAAGAAAGATGGGTTGTAAGTTCATACTGTCTTTCTTTAACCTTTCATTCTTCTCCTTCTATTCACGCGGATTTTAAGTTATTATTAGCAGATTCTAGTCTGCAAAAATTCTTTTGAATAATAATCTAGAATCACACCCAAAACAAAATCATAATCCCTCCTTGTAGAATGAAGCAGCTGCATACGTTTTCACTTTCCCTTGTTCTTCCTGATATTAACAAAAATTCCTTATCAAGTTACATATATTGTAATATGCCTCCCCAGGTCAGTGTCTTTGTTTATTTTTTGAACATGCTGGGAAAGTAAGAAACAGCTTGGTTATCCTCCAAATAAGTGAGGCAACTTCTTTGTTTTATAAAGCATTATAGTCTTGAAGGAGGATTGCCTCAAGTTGAAAATACCTAAGTTGCCTGATTTTCTGATTTAATTGAAAGAAAAGTAATTATTTTTAAAAAAGACAAATCTTGATTCTGTTATCTTGTATTGATAGTTAACAATAAACATTTGTTATTTGATATTTTGTTAAAAGTAATACATTTTCTGTTCTTTCTGCACATATCAATGTCCTGTTTATCATATTTTCTGGATGTAGGAGAGCTGATTCAACTGAAGAAATTGTGAAAGGGTTGCAATGTTACTTTGACAAAGCATTGCCAGTAATGCTTCTTTACAAAACTGAGCGTCAACAATATGAAGATGCAGTGGCAGTTGGCCACTCTCCCTCAACTATATATGGTGCTGAACATCTGTTGCGCCTCTTTGGTGAGCCCATTCTTTAGTGCTTAATGAAGCTGATAATTTGTGTTGAAAAATGCGTACTGCTTCAGGTGTTCATTTTTATAGAACAGTGATCATATATTTCTTGTTACAATTACATCTTTTACTTGTCAAAGAATGTTGCTTACAGTATTTGTGGCATCACTTGGCCTAGGATTTTTCTGATGGGTTATTCGTGAAAATATATATGCCGCTGGGTTTTTAACCATTTAAGGGGTATTTTAGAGACTTGTCTCACAGTGCTAGACATATGATGCATGTTATATTCTCCTGTGATATTATGTGATTGTTTAATTATAGAACTGCTGCATCTGACTTGTACTTTCTTTTGGATGTATGGTTTACTTTAAAGCATCTTTGCCATATAAAATTGGACCGTCTGAATTTTCTGCTGACAATTTACTTGTATCTGGCATTTGTAGTCAAGTTGCCGGAGTTATTGGTCCACATTAAAATTGAAGAAGAGACACTGAAAGAATTGCAGCAAAAACTAGTTGAATTTCTCAAGTATGAGCTCTTTATTAGTCTACTATTTAAACTTGTACTCTCTGAGTTTCTTGATCACTGTCTTACAATTTCTCTTTTTTGCCTGGCAAGAACAAATTTATCTTACAATTAAGAGTTAATGTCCTGGTAATGAAGTAGTTTATAGAGTGCAAGGATGTAGGCTATCACTGAAATACACATAATCCATTTGGACCTTATTTTCCTTGAAAGTCAAATTTTGGTGACACGAAAGTAAATAGATTTTGCTTCCTTAAAATTATCATGTATCTTTTCCTGGAAGCGGCTGATTTGGTGGTACAGAGAAGTTTGTTCTACTAAGGTTTTCAAAAATTGCAACAATCTCACTGGTTGATGTATCATGCACCAAAATTGTAGCACTTAGTTTGGGAAGAACTTTTGTGAAAGATTAAGACTTCATTCACATCTTTGGGGTCTTAATACTCCGGTTGATGGATTACTCATATTGTGCCGCGCAGGTTCCTGCAAAAGAATCAGAGTGCATTTTTTCTATCTACTTACCATGTTGCTGAAGATGTTGAAACAAGCACAAACAAGCAAGATGACTGAGCTCTGGGGTTCATGTGGACAGTGCTTTGTACATAACACCATGGAACTACTGTTGGTAGATGTCATCTCACTATTTTGATCAATTGATTTAGGCTAGAAAAAGCTAAAATTTGATATGCCTGTGAGTGTTGGTCTATAGAAACAGTTCCATTAGCTTTAGATATGGTATATCTTACTTGTTGAGGATATGTTGCTGTCACTAGTAAACTGTTAGGAGAAATTGTCAATTAGCTTGCCTTGTAAAGTCTTTGGCAGGTTGTACTCAGATCAGTTGTTGCTAAGGTTTTGACCTTATTTGATAATAAACTGAAGCAATTGCTGGAAATTGGAAATGAAAGGTGATGAAATAGTTCTTGTGTTCACCATTGTAAGTCTGGATACATTTAAAAACACTATCTTTTTTTTTTTTTTGGTCTTCCTTTTTGAGTTGCACCAACACTGGAACCTAGTTGATCATAAATGTAGAATACTAATTTTATTCAAAAAAGAGATACAAATGCATCAATTACAGCCTGAAGAGTCCATTCACGAAGTTTTATTATGAAGCGTGTATGTATCTGAGAAAATTTTCAATGCACCAGTACACTTGGTCATTGCAGATGTGACATGTGGTAAAAAATCACATATGATACATGTGACAAAACTTATGAAGCGTGTATGTATCTGAGAAAATTTTCAATGCACCAGTACACTTGGTCATTGCAGATGTGACATGTGGTAAAAAATCACATATGATAATGTGACATTGTCACATGTCATATATTCATTTGTCGATGCACCACTCATAAGATTTTCTTGTATCTCAAGCAACTGAATGTTTGAAATCATTGCAGAGAAGCTAGCATCTCTACAACTTGCCTCATGGTGGGTCTTGAATCTTTATCTTCTTCTAAACATAGCAGTGCAACTCTAACCAAAACCTCCATCTTATTTATGCCGTACTCAACCCTCCATGGTCAAAGCTCAAAGTACCGGCCAGGCTTTTTCCTGTTATCATCTCCAACACAACCATCCCATAGCTATAAATGTCCACCTTTGCGGTGATGGGAAGGTTGTAAACCCATTCAGGAGCCATGTAACCTCTGGTTCCTCTTACTCTTGAGAAGCTAGAATCGTTGAGGCCACCATTACCCAATTTAAAAGCTTAGACAAGCCAAAATCAGCCACCTTTGGTTGGTAATCAGAGTCCAAGTTTATGTTTTTTGGCTTAATATCACAGTGCAGAATCCACTCTTAAGCACTCTTCATGCAAACCCTTTGCAGTTGTAACCGCGATTTCAAACCGTGTATCCCATTGAAGTTGGTTTGAAGAAATATTTCTGCTAAAGATCCGAGCTTTATATGCTCGTAAACTAGAAGCCTATGCTTTCCTTCCACACAATATCCCCACTTCTTTATCAAATTCATGTGATTAAGCTTCCCAATTGAGCTTATTTCTGCTAGGAATTCAGCTTCACCTTGGTTAGCTTCGTTGAGTCGCTTGATTGCTGCTACTCTTCCGTCAGCTAATGTGCCTTTGTAAACAATGCCTCCCGCACCTCTGCCAATCTCTTTGCTGAAACCATATATGAGTGACTTTTTTGAGCTCACCGTAACTAAATCTTTTAAATCCTGTCGCAGCAGCGAGAATGTAGCCTTGTGTGTTGTTGTTAGCCCCCTGATTGGTACTATACAGGTAATACAATACCAAAAGGATGCACGTTGCCTCAAAACATCCGAAACCAGTGGCGAACTAGAGCAAAATCCTCATCAATGATTCAAATTCACTGTGTTTTTCGTACATTCTGTCTAGTACTACCGGACCTAGGCCTTAGCAATCCAACATTGACACATTTTGAGTACTGTTATTGTTTGAAAACAAAATATTCTATCTATAGGCAGTTTGATGTAGGAGAATCCTGTAAATTCCGGTGAACGGAGTCCATTAATCAAGAGGAATTTCGGAAAACAGTCATACACCCCTCTCCCTTCAGATCACTAAACTTAAGCATGAATCCCTTACAATGGCACAATTTCATGCATTCCGTTCGACACCGACTGAGAGTAGAATTCGATATGTAGCTAATATCATAGCCGTAGAAATCAACATGTGGGATCCGGAGGAAACCAACTCGTGTCCTGTTGCAGTTGATTTTCCATTCAAGTTCGCAGCCATATGACCAATCTGTGTGATTTTTGATCTTGAATCCTAGTAAGCAAGAACACGTCCTACCATTATAAGGGTCGTAATTGCATAGACTATTCGGTCCGCAAACGCCATGAATCCTGCATGGTTTGGATTCAAATTGCCAGGAAACATATATCCCACTTCCCTGTAGTCTCTACTAGGCTATACATTCAGAGATTGCTATTATAATCAAGCGTCAATCTCCTTCGAGGCCCCGTACTGAAATCAGAGGGCTTAAACGTATAATTGTCAGATGATTTGAAGAATCCTGAAGTGTCGAATACTGCTATTTGGCTGTTATTGTATGTTGTCCTTCCTAAATCCCATAGATTGATTCCTTAGGATAGCAATGGCCAATAAACACTTGATATTAAAGTACCAGTGTAAAGAAGCCGCAGAACATTGTCGTCGTCAAAGTAAAATTTATAAAAACCTGAAGAGCAATTACTATTAAATTTGAATGAAGAGAACGGCTGTAGAACAATGTTCTATGTTTTGTATATATATTATTCATTCAGGAATCATACAAATATATATATATATATACACAGAGTTGTAACTTGAATGTACTTCTACTATGAATGAAATTCTATCTAGTCTTTATCTAGGATAACAACTAACAATGTCTATCTTAAAGATAAGTAATTACAAATAAAATACATAACTAAAGAGATAACGTTTATCCTGAGAGTCCTGAGATTCCCCCTCAATTTGGAGAGTGAATGTCAAGAACACTCAACTTGTGTATCAGACGAGAGAATAGATCCTTGCCAATCGGTTTAGTGAAGACATCGGCAATTTGAGATGAAGAAGGAATGTAACGGGGGATCAATAATAGATCCTGAATTTTTTCACGCACAAAATGGCAATCTAACTCAATGTGTTTTGTGCATTCGTGAAACATAGGATTTTTAGATATGTGAATGACCGCCTGATTGTCACAAAACATTGTCATTGGAGAAGTATGTGGGATACCCAAATCTACTAAAAGATACTTTAATCATTGAAGCTTATATGTGAGAGATGCCATTGATCTATATTCAACTTCAGCGGAAGAACGAAAGACTGTAGATTGCTTCTTTGTCTTCTAAGAAATCGGACTCGAGCCAAGAAAAGTACAATAACCACTAGTAGAACGATGAGTGATGGGGCAACCGGCCAAATCAGAGTCACAAAAACCTGAGATATGAAGAGAATTGAAGGCTGATAACAAAATGCCTTTGTCGACAGTCCCCTTTAAGTAACGAAGAACACGATGGGCAGCATCCAAATGGAGGGAACGAGGGGACTGCATGAATTGGCTGAGGTAGTTGACAGTGAAGTTGATGTCGGGCCGTGTGACAGTGAGGTAGAGTAGGTGTCCAACTAGCCAACGGTGCATGGTCGGTTCCAGTAATAAAACAGCACTGTCGGCCGTGAGATTGATGTGTTGTTCCATGGGGAACTCTAAAACTTGGCCACCTATAACACCAACATCAGCTAAAATGTCCATAGTGTCCCTGATGTGATCTTGCCAGCTCAATGCCAAGAAAATATTTTAATCTTCCCAAGTCCTTGATGTAAAATTTTTGTTCCAAAAAACTCTTCAATTGTTGAATTTGAAGGGGATCATTTCCTGTGACAATAATGTCATCGACATAAACAAGGACAAAAATAGAAGTAGAACCACATATGTTAGTAAACAACGATGGTTTTTTAAATAACATCTCGTGAGGAGACTTGCCTTTTAATAAAGGAGGTGGTAGCTTATTTAGGATATATGCAGCAGTAAGAACACACTCTCCCCAAAAAGACAATGGAAGATGGGCTTGAAAACGTAAAGCTCGGGCAACATTTAGAAGGTAACGATGTTTGCGTTCAACTACACCATTTTGTTGTGGTGTAGCGACATAGCTACGTTGATGAACAACTCCATGAGTTGAGAAAAAAAGTTGCATGATTTTTGACAAAAATTCAGAGCCATTGTCGGTACTAACAACTTGGATTTTGAAATGTTCATTTATGTCTCCAACCCTAGAAACAATAGACTTAATTTGAGATTTAAATTGAGTACGAACCATTGCAAAAAATGATTGTAAAATATGAGATGTTTCAGATTTAACAGTCATTAGATATATCTATGTGGCATGAGTAAAGTCATCAACAATAGTTAAAAAAAATCTAGCATTTGAATGTGATGGTAATGAAAACGTACCCCAAATATCACAATGAATCATTTAAAATGGTCTACTAGTTTTTATTGAACTATTCGAAAAACACAAACGAGTTTGCTTTGCTTGAGAGAAAATCATGCAATCATCATTATTTGAAGAATGAATAAAAGGAAATTGCTTAGCTAATAGTTGTAAACAACTGGTTGAGGCATGTCCTAATCGGCAATGCCATAAATTAATTGGAGCAGAATTTTGAAAAGAGCAGACGGTTGTGGGGTTTAGGTGGTAGAGTCCCTCATGTAGGCATCCCAATCCAATCTTCTTCTTCGATAACAAGTTCTGAAACACACATTCATCATTAGAAAAAGAAACATAAATATTTCGGGTTTTGACAAGTTCACTGATGGAAATCAAATTGAATTGAAAGGTGGAAACAAATAAGACATTTTCGAGACATAATATCGGTGAAAGAGTGACAATCCCTACATGAGTGCTTAAATGGTTAGTTCCATCTCGGAGTTTAAGTGTGGAACAGTTAGAGCAAAGAGAATAACTAGAGAACAAATTCAAAGATGAGCTCACATGATTTGTTGCTCCTGAGTCAATAATCCATACGGATTTAGAGGAACATGAGAGTGAAATACCTATCAGATTTGCTTGTGGTGTAATATTATTCGAATCAATCATACTCAAAAGTTTGCTATATTGTTCCATAGTAAAAGTGAGAGGAGAGGTAGAATTAGGAGCAAGGCCTACTGAGATTGCATTGGCATGAAAGTTTTTGAGAGGATACCCATGTAACTAGTAGCATGTCTCTTTGTAGTGACCAACGATTTTGTAATGATCACAATATGGACGTGGTTTACCATTGCGATGAGTCGGACCATGTGGCTTGCTGTTGAAGGACTGATTTGTGGCATGTTCTTTACTGATTTTGCCACTGTTATAAGGCTGAGATTGACGATAATTTGGCCTTTAAAAATTCAAGGCTACAGCCTCTGGAACGATGTTGGATAGTTTATGAATCTCTTGTTGCTTTTCTTCTTGCCTGACAAGAGAATAAATTTTTGCAACATTCGGAAAAGGATCCATTAGTAAAATTTGGCTAAATAGCTGAAAAACGATCATGAAGGCCTTGCAAAAATTCCATTGCTCGATCCTTTTGAACCCGAGTGGTAGCCGCATGTCCATGACCACAAGTGCAAGCAAAAACAGTTGATAATGGAGTTAATTTGTCCCATAAAGATTTAAGTAAATAGTAATAAGTTGATACCGTAGTGTTGTCTTGTTTGAGCGAAAAGATCGATTGCTTGGCTGATAGATTTTGGGTGCATTCGTCTACGAGAATCGATCACTCAAATCCCTCCAAATATTATGAGTGGAACCAGCATAAAGGATGCTACCACGGATCTCTGGTGTAACTGAGTTAAGAACCTAAGAAGCAACACGATTATCACATCGAGACCACTTGGATTTCTCAACAGGATTAGTTGGTGGCGTGATGGTTCCATCAACGAATCCAAGTTTCTTTTTTGCTTGAAGTGCGCTTGATATGAACCATAACTAGGTGTTTTAACTGTCTCATGACAACATCGAAGAGACTAGAATGGCTATGAGATTGTCTGAGTGATGAATGAAGAAAGGGCCGTCGGATCCCTTAGTAGATAAGAGATCATTGGATCCTTGAGAATCAGAAGTCGAATCCTTTGGATCCGTCATATGTTTCTGAAAATTGCTAAAAAATTACGGAAGAGAGGAGAAACAAGCAAGAAAAAATGGGAGAAGGAGAAGAAAAAAATCAGAAGCAGAGATGCTCTGATACCATATTAAATTTGAATGATGAGAACGACTGTAGAACAATGTTCTATGTTTTGTATAATATTCATTCAGAAATCATACAAATATATATATATATATAGAGTTGTAACTTGAATGTACTTCTACTATGAATGAAATTCTATCAAGTCTTTATCTAGGATAACAACTAACAATGACTATCTTAAAGATAAGTAATTACAAATAAAAGATATAACTAAAGAGATAACGTTTATCCTGAGAGTCCTGAATCCTGAGGGTCTTGAGAATTACCTTGGCTTCTTAATGAGACAAGTTGTGTGGAGCTGTTGGCAAATGGTTGCTCTGGTAGAAGAGTATCCATTGACGAATCGAAGTTTTGCCAGAGCAATCGAGGTACATTCTCAAGAGTGAACAGAACAAGATTTCCGGTGTCTGCAAGGACTAATTGTACTGTCTGAGAATTGGACTATTGTGTAAGACTAATTGGACTATTGTGTAAGACTTTAACCACGGGGTGGTTGCCTTGGTGGTCCAAGGCTTGAGATGAAAATCTCAAGTCTTTGGTTCTACTCTTGGCAATTACATTGTGGTCAGCAGAGTGCTAGTTCAGCTGGTGGAAAAATGGGCTTGGGGCATGGGTAACTCCCATGTCAGCGGTTTGAATCCTATTTAGGTGAAGGCGAGTTCTGAATCCCATGTCAGGTTTCTTATCTGTCATACTCCATAACATCTAACAAATAGACCGTCATAACCAATAAATTGGTTATGGGTGTATCACGCGGTTAGGGAGGACAGGCGGATAGGTGTCTGGACGAAGTCCGTGAAGTAAAAATCGTCAATGAATTTCTGCCCTGTGTTGGCGCTGAAACTCTGTCCAGCCAGCCACCAACTCTTTTCCTTACAATCACACACAAACTGATTACTTTTAGTGCTTCCCAAAATCCCACCAACACTCAGCCACACAGACTAATTGTTGCACACATACACTGCACAAGGCAAACACACAGCAAGCACACAACAAGCAAATCTAACAGCACACACACACACAAAGTAATGCACAAGTAAGAACACAATATTTACGGGAACCATTCCCAGCCCAACTATCTTTCATTAAAAAAAAGAAAGATTGAAAATGATTGGCACTCCAACTTGAAGAAATATTGCTTGAAGAACAACCAATTGCAAGAAACATAAATAATTACAGTCGACTAGAAAAGTCACCCATAAGATGATTTTACAAATTTCAAATGTTAATTGAAAAAAGAGTCGAATGAAACAAAACAAAAAAACTTTGTCAATTTCAGTATTCAATAAAAAATATATATAATTTTGAAACAAAATGAACTTTTGTTCTAAAAAAAAAATTTAGGGAGTGTTAAAAAAGGGGTGTTAAAGGATAAAGAGGATAATTTTGGAACAAATTAGAGTGTGTATAGAATTATTTAAAATTTAAGTTTTAGAAAGAAGTGTATTTAGAAAAGGAGTGTAAAAAGATAAATTTGGTTTGTAAAGAGAAAATCTCAAATATAACAGTTGACTTTAATAATTTTAATTAAAGAACATAAATATCATTTATTTGTCATATTAGAGTAAAATTGTTTTATCTTTTGTGCATTAAATTCACCATTATAATTACAAAAAAAAAAAAAAAAAAAAAAATACTATTAATGAAACACCATTTGTACCTTTTTTAATTAATTTTTTTTTAAAATCTAAAAATATTTTAATAAGACAATGTCAATTATACCCTTATTTTATAAACAAAATTACCATTCATTCTCAGTTTAGTCTTTTACCATTTTTATATAATTGTTTTTTTTTTTTTGTTAATATTCAAGCACTATTGTTAAAATTATTCTAAAATCAAAACCCACAAATAAAATAAACAAAAATACACATGTGTTGAAAAAAAACTGTGCATGTGTCATTATTATATTGTTTAGAAGTAAAGTACAATTTTACCCTTGCATAGTTAAAGTTGTCTGACGAAACTTAGTTAGAATGACTAATTTGGCACTTGGGAAAAATGTAATGACCAATTTGGTCACTTTTATAAAAATTGCAAACAACTTGGAATTTTAAAAAAATAAAAATAATTCTAGGACATAATTGGTAATTGCCTTATACATTATGGTCCAAATTACTATCAAGTTCAAAAATTAATAGCACTTTGTAAAGAGTGAGTTTTAAGACTATTACCAACTTGATAACTTAAATTTTAATTGCACATAAAGTGTGAATCTGATAAAAATACACTTAAACACATCACAATAAATAAGTCTAGTGCTTTTTTGTGTTTCTGAGACTTATCTTCTAATTTTCGAGACTTATTTTGTTGTTTCTGAGACTTATTAGGTAGTTTCTGAGACTTAAGAGGTATATTTACAATTTTCGAGACATATTGGGCAAAAATGAAATTTTCCAAAAAAAAATTTGGTCATTTTCTTCATCTCGACCTCCAATTGGATGCTGATTTCGACCTCTAAGGGAGGTCTTTCATCTCCATTGATGGTGGAACTCCACTGGTCCTCCATCAATGGAGGTTTTTGAAAAGAAACGAAAAAACCTAAAAAGGGCACAAACGTAATAATAGAAGGAGATGTGGGTATTTTAGTCGTCCATTGGTACCATTTAAACTTAATTTGTTAAACTAGTGATACTTTCAAAATTTAACATAAAAAGAGTGTTATTTCCCACCATTTCCACAATTACTGCTCTACTCCCAAGTAGTTGTTTACGGTTTTATTTTATAAAATCTGACATAGAACTACTGCTACAAAGGAGGGATCTTCCCACATTTTTGTTTTGAATATTTACGAACAATGGTTGAACTCAAACTCATGTCACACTTGTAAAAGGGGGAGTGCACAACTAATCAAGCAAGAGTAATGTAGTCGAATTCGGTTTTTAGTCAATGAGAGAAATGTGTTAGATATCCCATGTGTGAAGCTCAAGATAATGAGATGAATCTTATATACATTGGAAATATATATAATAGGAGAATAGTATATATACTTATAAATGTCACAACCCAATAGACTAGTCTTTTACACCGATTCTCATAATCATATATCCAACAAAATGGACATTTTCTTCTAAATTTATTTTATTTTTGATTCTCCAATGAAATGTTTGAAAAATATTAGGATTTCTGTGTCAATCAATGTTCGAAAAGTCGCACCTAGGTGCCGTCTAGGCGGCTGCCTAGGCGCTAGGCGGCCTCCGGCCGTATTAGACGGTGGGTAAAAAAACAGGTAATTTGACCAATTTGTCGGTTGATTTTATCGATAAATCGGTTTAGACGAAATCAAAGTTATTTTTATATCATAGTTACACTCTTTAAAATTTGAATATTTAATTTTTTGAAGACATTGAATATTGGTTTTGTATGTAGGAAAAATAATTAAAATAAATAAATAAATCTCCGGCCGCCTAAGCGCCGACTAAGTGCCGCCTAGACGCCGCCTAGGCGCTAGGCGCTGCTCTACCGCCCTGTTGTCAAGAAAGAATGGGTATCACACAAATCTAAAGCACAAGAACATACAATCACAAATAAGAAAGCAATAAGAAGAATAAAGAACGACATCAAAGATTTTACGTGGTTCAACAATTTGCCTACATCCACGGAGCGCACCGCACTCAATCCACTACTTCTTGAGTTGATTACAATCTCTTTGTCTCTCTCAAGTCTCTCTACAATTTGCTCTCAATATCTCTCCCACTCTTTTTCTCAACACACCCTTAAGGGTTTACATAATGTAGTATTTATATGGGAACACTAGGGTAAGCCAAAACCTAATAAGGACTCTTTCCTTTTCCGTGTGAACATTCCTGATTCGCGCAACTTCTTGAATTACCACTGCATAGGACCGCCACCTAGGCATGTGCCTACCCAGCGGTATGTGCAACGTGACTCTCTGGAGTTGACCGTTGCGTAGGACTGCCCCATTGGCACTTGCCTGGGCCGTGGTAATTCAACATGAAAGACCTTTGGAGTTGACCGCTACGTAGGACCGCTGCGTAGGCACTTGCCTAGCTAGCTGTAAATGTCGAGAAAAAATTCTCAAGGCTATTTCAGGCTTCACAAAACCCCAGCACGCTCGACTAACGCCTAACGTTTACTAGAATACTGGTGTCAATTGCTTAAAAAGATAAAATAGTTCAAGCAATTTTGAAATATTATTTTTATTCTATTTCTTAAAAGAAATTAGTTTACTATATGTTTACGTGGACATTGTGTCTCACATGGACATTTTATTAGTCTCTGATGAGAATGACCATTGAAAAGACACAGAGGGACCACCACTAAAAGAAAAAAGTGTGTGTAGTGTGTTTCTTCTATTGTTTTTGTATGTATTTCATGGATGCTGTCATTTTTCAAATCTTACAACTAAACCACAACTGTACGTTAGTGAGCTATCACAGTCGAATCGAACATTTGACCATCCTGATTTTACGGTCACTACAATCACAAATGACAATCTTGTGATTGGGTTATGAACCCCTATATAATTATTTCATTTACCTATCTTATTATTATGAGTCAATAAAAGTCTACTCTTGTGTTGTTGGACCAAAATTTCCAACCACACTATTCTTAGATAGATATGATTCTTTTAATTGTTTATATAGAAAATAAATGAGGTGGGGTATATGCTCACGTGAGGATGTCCATGCATAAATCCAAAACTGATAATTCATTTGAAGCAGCAGTTCCATTTCAGATGTTGCTAAGGTTTTGACCTTATTTGATAACAAACTGAAGCAACTGCTGGAAAATGGAAATGAAAGGTGATGAATTAGTTCTTGTGTTCACCATTGTAAGTCTGGTTACATTTAAAAACACTATCTCCTTTTCTTTTTTTTTTTTTCCTTCTTTTTGAGTTGTACTAACACTGGAACCTAGTTGATCATAAATGTAGAATACAAATTTTATTCAAAAAAGATATACAAATGCATCGATTACTGTCTGAAGAGCTAATGTAAAATCAATTCAAGAAGTTCTATTATAAAGCGTGTACGTATCTAAGGAAAAACTTTTTAATACACTAGTGCACTTGATCATTGAAGATGTAACATGCGGTAAAAAATCACATATGACACATCTGACATTGTCACATGTCATATATTCATTTGGTGATGCACCACTCAGTAGATTTTCTTGTATCTCAAGCAACTGAATGTTTGAAATTATTGCTGAGAAGCTAGCATCTCTACAACTTGCCTCATGGTGGGTCTTGAATCTTTATCTTCTTCTAAACATAGTAGTGCAACTCCAACCAAAACCTCCATCTTATTTATGTCGTACGTCTCACATCCCAACGAGGATCAAAAATTTCTTCAACCCAAGAATGATCTCTTATAGCAGCAGCCTTATTCATCTTCTCCTTCACCCATGTCACCAATCTTCCATGTGCAGTCAACCCTCCATGGTAAAAGCTCAAAGTACCCGTCGGGCTCTTTCCTGTTATCATCTCCAACACAACCATCCCATAGCTATAAACGTCCACCTTTGCAGTGATGGGAAGGTTGTAAACCCATTCAGGAGCCATGTAACCTCTTGTTCCTGTTACTCTTGAGAAGCTAGAATTGTTGAGGCCACCATTACCCCTATTTAAAAGCTTAGACAAGCCAAAATCAGCCACCTTTTGGTTGGTAATCAGAGTCCAAGAGTATGTTTTTTGGCTTAATATCACAGTGCAGAATCCACTCTAAGCGTCCAAGAGTATGTTTTTTGGCTTCATATCACAGTGCAGAATCCACTCTAAGCACTCTTCATGCAAATAAGCCAAACCCTTTGCAGTTCCAACGGCAATTTCAAACCGTGTATCCCACTGAAGTTGGTTTGAAGAAAGATTTTCTGCTAAAGATCCGCGATTCATATGCTCGTAAACTAGAAGCTTGTGCTTTCCTTCCACACAATATCCCCACATCTTTATCAAATTCATGTGATTAAGCTTCCCAATTGAGCTTATTTCCGCTAGGAATTCAGCTTCACCTTGGTTAGCTTCGTTGAGTCGCTTGATTGCTGCTACTCTTCCATCAGATAATGTGCCTTTGTAAACAATGCCTCCCGCACCTCTACCAATCTCTTCGCTGAATCCATGAGTGACTTTTTTGAGCTCACCGTAACTAAATCTTTTAAATCCTGTTGCAGCGAGAATGTAGCCTTGTGTAGTGTTGTCAGCCCCTCGATTGGCACTATACATGTAATACAATACCAAAAGGATGCATGTCGCCTCAAAACATCCGAAACCAGTGGCGAACCAGAGCAAAATCCTAATCAAAGATTCATTTTCTCTGTTTTTTTGGTACATTCTATCTTGTACTACCGGACCAAGGCCTGAGCAATCCAATATTGACACATTTTGAGTCTTGTTATTGTTGGAAAACAAAAACTTTCTATCTATAGGCAGTTTGATGTAGGAGGTTCCATTAAATTCCAGTGAACGGTGCCCATTAATCAAGAGGAATTTCGGAAAACAGTCGTGCACCCCTCTCGGTTCAACAAACCTGATCATGAATCCCTTACAATTGCACAATTTCATGCATTCCTTTTGACACTGACTGAAAGTGGAATTCGGTACGTATCTAATATCATAGCCCCAGAAATCAACATGTGGGATCCGGAGGAAACCAACTCTTGTCCTGTTGCAGTTGATTTTCGATTCAAGTTCGCAACCGTATGACCAATCGGTGTGATTCTTGATCTTGAATCCTGGTAAGCAAGAACATGTCCTACCATTATAAGGGTCGTATTTACATAGACTATTCGGTCCGCAGACACCATGAATCCTGCACGGTTTTGATTCATGTTGCCAGGAGACGTCCCACTTCCCAATAGTCTCTACTAGGCTATACATTCGGAGATTGCCATCATAATCAAGCGTCAATCTTCTTCGAGGCCCCGTACCGAAATCAGAGGGCTTAAACGTATAATTGTCGGATGATTTGAAGAATCCTGAAGTGTCGAATACTGCTATTCGGCTGCTGTTGTATGTTGTCCTTTCTAAATCCCAGAGATTGATTCCTTTATCTAGCAATGGCCAATAAACACTTGAAATCAAAGAACCAGTGTAAAGAAGCCACAGAACATTGTCGACGTCAAAGTAAAGCTTATAAAAACCTGAAGAGTAATTTCCTTGGCTTCTTGATGAGACAAGTTGTGTGGAGCTGCTGGCAAATGGTTGCTCTGGTAGAAGAGTATCCGTTGGCGAATCAAAGCTTTGCCAGAGCAATCGAGGTACATTCTCTAGAGTACACAGAACAAGATTTCCGGTGTCTGAAAGGACTAATTGAGTAGGCTGAGATTTACCCGAAAAAGTTTTCGAATTCCAAATATGAATTCCAGTAGCATCAGTCAAGGAAAGATCGCCATTTTTTAAAAGAGAAAGCTTTGAGCCTTTTCCACTGACGGGTATGTCTCTGTTTGCCATCCAAGCCGCGGTGGGAGGTGAAGATCGATTTTGTGAACCAAACAGCAAAGCTGAAGGCATTGTCGCCAACGGAGAAGAACCCTGCTGAGTAAACTCCATTTGGTGAAATCAATTGATCGCTTGATTTCTCAACAGATAATGATGAACCTTGTCTTAGAATATTATTATCAAACGTTTTTGAAGATGATGTAGGAGTTTGCAAGAGAAGAAGAAAAAGAAATGAAATTGAGATATCCATATGCAAGAATCAATAAGGATGTCAATATATATAGGGGAGCTTTAATAATCGCCGTACGCGAAACGTTATTATATTCCCATGTTAATTTGATCAAGTCAGAATTTGAAATATTCTTCAGAACCTTCTCCTCATGAGAGGAGAGCTACAGTCGGTCATCTGCCCTTGTTTTATATACATTATGGTCCAAATTACTGCCCTACTCCCAAGCAACTGTTTACAGTTTTATTTTATAAAATTTGACATCAAACTACCGCTACAAAGGAGGTATCTTCCCACATTTATGTTTTGAATATTTACGAACGGTTGGTTGAACTCGAACTCATGTCACACTTGTAAGAGGCGGAGTGCACGACTAATCAAGCAAGAGTAATGTAGCTGAATTCGGTTTTTTAGTTAGCGAGAGGAATGTGTTAGAGATCCCATATGTGAAGCCCAAGAAGATGGGATGAATCTCACATTGGATATATATAGATATATATAACAGGAGAATAGTATAAATACTCATAATCATAATCATATAGTCACAACCCAATGGACTAATCTTTAGCACCCATTCTCATAATCACATATTCAAAATAAAAAATAAAAAAAAAGTTTACTGTATAAATTGCACTGTTGAGTACGCTTATTGACTTGGAATAATCTACGAAATTGAAAAAATTTCTTGTATCCATATATGTGGGATACTTTTCTTAAAAATTAATCTTTTGTCAAGCATGTGACCTTGTGTTAGTTGTTTGACTTGTTTCCACGCGTTGGAAACCAGAAAAAAAAAAAATGCATCAAGTGGATGTGTGCCGTGTGGTGGCAGGAAGAACACAAATGGTTCATTTATGTCAAATTAAAAGAATCAAATTCTCTCTATAAAACACAACGATGTGTGCCGTGTGGTGGCAGGAAGAACACAAATGGTTCATTTATGTCAAATTAAAAGAATCAAATTCTCTCTATAAAACACAACTTGTATTCGATACAGTGGTGACAATTTGATAGCAGTTTTTGACAGATGACTACTAATAAAGGGCAGAATATGAGGTGAGATATGAATTTAAACATATTGAATATTCAACTTGTACATGATAGAAAAATACTCAGAATTCATAAATATAACTTGATTTACGGGTACTGTAAATCAAAGTTTCCTTGATAGAATTTTTGATACATTGTAATTTCGAGGGAAACAGTTTCAAGTTAATTTTCCTGCATGCACTCAGACCTTAGACATATATGTTCAGGCCACTGTTGTCATGCCACGTGGTATAAGATATTGGGATCTCACTTAAAGAAACGTAAAGCATCCTCACAAATTGGAGGATTCATTTACAATTGATAATTCAGTTGCTGGAAAAATATTGTAGAATAATTCCATACTTCTTTTGTATCTCTATAAACATACATACAGTTAACTAAGCATTCATCATTTTGCTCAAGAGAAATGCTTTTATAACTTAGCATATGAGTCATGGAATTTAATTAATAATATCTTAAACATTATATTGCACTAAAGTCTACCAAATCTATATTATATATGTGAACAAAATTTAAATTTAGAATTGAGATGCATTTTAAGTACAATTCATTCTCTTTTTTTTTTCTTAACAACAATTATATGTCTATGGACATGTTTGGCGTACGTACTATGTAGGGTTGGATTGGATTGGATTATCTTTATACAGTCTAGTGTTAATTTGGTGATATATTATATATTTGTGTTAGATTGTATAAATTTGACACAATGTTCGATGTATAACCATATTTTATTTTTATTTTATTAAATTATTTTCAAAATCATATTATAATTAATTTTTAATTTTTAATATTTTTTATTTTTTAATATTTTACATATTTTTTAATATTATAATAATTATTTTGTGTATATTACTCTAATTAATATTTGTATAACTTGATTTTTTTTTTATAAAAAAAATCACTTACTAATACAACATAAGCCCATCATTTTTCTATGTATTAGATATTGATGTGTTTGTTGTATTAGAATCACTATTGGTACTATAATCATTGTTCACACTAATTAATGCAATAGAATGAGACTGTCCAAACACTTATGTAGCATTACCTAATATATCTTCAATCTCGCTAATACTATACAAGACAGGGAAACAAATATGCCCTGTAAGTATTGTAATATTTACTCAAATTATTAATATTTATTATGATTTATGAATTAAACAAAGATTTAAAATCAAGTCAAACAGCTAACACAAGCTTTGACAAACGATTAATTTTTAAAAACAGTATCCCATGTATACGAATACAAGAAATTTTTTCAATTTCGTAGATTATTCCAAGTCAATGAGCATGCTCAACACTGCAATCACTACAACAAAAATGACGTACGGTCACAAAAAATATATGTTATAATAAGTGAAAAATTTGTCACAATATCAACACTGTAATAAAAAAAATTGTCTCTAACAATTCTGAAACTAATAAGGCGTGTCTAAATATATCTGGGGGTGAATAGGTTTTAATATAGTTTATTACCAATTTTTCTTGATTAGTCAATATTCAATAATCACCCAAATTAAGCAAATACAATAAACTAAATTTAAGTGCGGAAAATAATAAATTGCACGTTGATTGATTTACATGAGAAACCCACAACTGAGAAAAACTCACGAGCTATTCTATTAGCCACACACGGTCCTCAAATCCACTATTTGTAATGATGTTTACAAGCTAGGTTGCCCTCAATTATTCTCAGTCACTAACCGACCACTATTACTCTGCGGGTCTTTAACAGTGATCCTAGATCCACTTGCTTGTGCACTAAGCAACTTAGTCACAAGGCTTAACTTTTCAAAGAAGAGATCAACAACCTATGTGAATATTATGATAATATTCTAAATGCAAATAATGCTAGGTTACACTAAATGCTTATTTAGGAATTTTAGATGTCACTACAACTGATTGGGTCTTTTACGGCTTGAGTTTTACGGCGCAGCATCATAAATGTTATCATTCATGACTTCTGTTTAGTGCACGTCGTAATTGTGATGCATAATTTCTCAAAGACAACGCGCATTTGAAGAACGCCGTAATAAATAATTTCTCAAAGACGGTGTGCATTTGAAGAACGCTGTAAAAAATGATTATTTACAGCTTAGTCTTATTTGAAAGTCTTTTAAGACATACTACTCATGCCGTGTATACATTTTTCAAAAACAAGTGAATGACTATTTACGGCATTTAGTGCAAGTTGTAATAGTGATACATAATTTCTCCAAGACGACGCGCATTTGACGAATGCCTTAAAAAAGAGATTATTTACGACTTACCTGTTGTATGTCTTATTTGAGTCTTGTAAGACATACAACTCATGCATGTATACATTTTTCAGAAACAAGTGAATGACTATTTACTGCATTCAGTGTGTAAGTCGTAATAGTGACACATAATTTCTCAAAGACGGCGTGCATTTGAGGAATGCCGTAAAAAAGGATTATTTACGGCTTACCTATTGCTTGTCTTTCCTAAAATGATGCAATATATGGATCATTTTGTTCGTCCAAAGTGGTTTTCTATCGTAATGAATTTTGTTTTTTCCCAATAAGTTCTTCATAAGGATCAATAATTATTAGTCTTGGGAGGTTTTTTATTATTTAAAAAAAAGAACCGAACCGTCGGAACCGGAACTGGAACCGTTGGTTCCGAATCAAAAATCGAAACAGCTGGTTCCAAATCGAAAATCGAAAATCGAAAACCGAAACCGCTGATTCCGAATCAAGAACCGAAACCATCGGTTCCGAATCGAGAATTGGAACCTGGGTCATGTCTAATTATGAGTACAATTAACGATTGACCCTTTGATCTGACAATATATGATTTTAACAAAATAGTTTAATTAAATGTTATAATAAATGTTTTTTAGTATCAATTTATTTATCATATAAAAAAATTTAAATTAGTGGAATCGATCTACAAATAAAATTTTGATTAAAAAAATCAATAAAAATTTAATAACAAGTAAAGGTTATATATAAAAATTATGCTTTTATTAGCACATTCAAAGCAGCAACAAGGTGGATAAGGCTTGGTTGATCACTCATGAGTGCTAGGTACAATACACCATGAGAACACTAATTAATTGTGATATTTGTGTGATGAGCTTGTGGGTATGAGTGCTAGGTACAATACACCATGAGAACACTAATTAATTGTGATATTTGTGTGATGAGCTGGTGGGTGTGGGTGGCTGCAGGGTCGTAAATACAATTTTTTTTTTTAAAAAAAACATATTGACGGCGCGTTTAGTACCCCGTATTTGAGGGATATCATTCACGACATACAGCTGAACATTGTAAATGAGTTTTTTTAAAACATATTGACGGCGCACATTTGAAGAACGCCGTATTTGAGGGATATCATTCACGGCATCATCTAATGCGGCTTACAGCTAAACGCAGTAAATAGTCATTTACGGCGTTCTTTGCGCACCGTAAAAGACCCAATTTGTTATAGTGTGTCAATAAGAGCAATCCTAGATATCAATATTGATATATGTCAGGCATACAACTTAGCTATATAAAATAAAGCAATCCTAGTTGTAATAGCTATCACAATACAACAATTCAATCAATCAATACAAAAATCTCAGTCTTGTAGATAGAATTTAATCTAGATGCATACAAGTTAAAAATGAGATTAATTGATAAGTAAGAACAATAAAATGAATGAAGATGGTGTTCAACTTACCAAGTCATGTGTGTTGAAGAAGACCCATGCAAAGATACATCCTAGACAAAGCTTGATGATGCTTGATACATATGGAAATGAGTTTGAATGATCAAAGGTGAGTTCTTGGATGATTTTTTCTCTTGGAAAATATTCTAAGTTAAAAATATGATTTTGAACTCTTAGAAACGACCTAAGGTGAAAGTAGCATATATATATATATGAGGTCAAGTTGATGATGCTACATCGTTTTGATCAATTTTCAAAACATTTGCCTTGGTCACTGTACAAACAGCGTCTGTACAGCGACTCACCTGGGAAATGAAGAACAAGTTCTTCATGGTCGCTGTACTTGGGAACGACTTGGGGGCGACTCAACAATGACTCGAAAATATTGCTCTTGGGTTTTGGAGAGCCGATGTTCATGCGTTGTACGTACATCAATGGAAAAAATCCATCAGGTATGGCGCCGTATGTACAACGCCTGAGAGCAAAATGGCACAATGCCCTTAATAGGCACTGTACGTACAGCGACTCAATAACGACTGTACAACGCCTATGACAAAAGCATGCATCCTAAATGCCTAAGGTGTTATGACAATTATCAAGCAAGATGCAAGCAATCATAAAATGCATGAAGAGATTTTAAGAACATGAATGTGCACCACATGAAACACACAAAATACAAGTAGTATTGAAATGCATGAGTTGTGTGTGTGTGCAACTAAGTCTATTCAATGAAATTAAGCACAAGTGATTTACCTTTGAAGTGCTTATCATATTGAGATCTTGAGAGGGCCTTTGAGCTTGATCACCAACAATGAAGCTCCTATTCTACCCTTACATACCAAACCCTAAATGTGGTTTGTCAACAAAATATGTCAATCAAAAATGAGAAACTTACAAATTCGTCACTTATACCTTCGTCACTAAAGTTATTTGTGACACTTATAATGTCATTGTCACTAACCATAATGACAATTATTTGTAGTTGTCACAAACCATGACTTTTAGTGACAAAATAAAAATTGTATCACAATACATAAACCTAGTGATAATTAACCGTTTGAATATTTTGTTACTATAAGCAAACATAGTAACAATTAATCGTTTGAAAATTGTGTCACTATATGCGAATCTAGTGAAAGTTAATTATTTCAAAATTTTGTCACTATGCACAAACTTAGTGACAATACATTGTTTACAAATTTGTCACTATTTACAAACTTAGTAACGATTAATTGTTTGAAAATTTTGTCACATTACCCAAACTTAGTGACAATTAATTGTTCCAGAATTGTGTCACTGTTTAAAAACCTAATGACAATTAACTATTTGAAATTTTTGTCACAATACACACAATTACTGACTGTTAACAATATAAAAATGGAATTTCAGAATTGTACGATAAAATTAAAATAATTATAATTTTCATATTTCAATTATAATTTTAAATTGGCAGAATTTCGCATAAGTCCCAATTTTTTAGTGATTTATCACCTTTATAAATGTCTTTTCATATTCATCACTTTAGTCCATATTTTTTCCAAAACTCATCACTTTAGTCCATTTGACCAAATATTTAAAAGTCAACTATTTTAAAACCTGTGAAAGTACAATTTGGTCTTTATTACTATTTAGTTTAGCTAAAATGATTATATTAGCTTTAAATTAAAATAAAAAAAAAATTCTCAATAATCAAATCTTAAATAACTAGATTACAAAAAAAAAAAAAAAAAAAAAAAAAATCTTAAATAAATGATAATAAAAAAAATCCATTAATTTTTTCTTATTTTGTGTATTTTTTTTTTTTCATAATGAATTTTTATTTAGCTAAAATGATTATCTTAGCTTTAAATTAAAATGAAAAACAATAAAATTCTCAATAAGAAAATCTTAAATAAATAGATTAATTTTTTTTTATTGAAAATAATCATTTAAAGCTAAGATAATCATTTTAGCTAAATAAAAATCCATTATGAAAAAAAAAAATACAAAATAAGAAAAAATTAATGAATTTATTATTATTATTTATTTAAGATTTTATTATTGAGAATTTTATTGTTTTTCATTTTAATTTAAAGTTAAGATAATTATTTTAGCTAAATTAAATAGTAATAAGGAAAAAAATGTACTTTTATAGGTTTTAAAATAGTTGACTTTTAAATATTTAATCAAATGGACTAAAGTGACGAGTTTTAGAAAAAATAGGGACTAAAGTGATAAATATGAAAAAACATTTATAAATGTGACAAATCACCAAAAAAAAATGTGACTTATGTGAAATTCTGACATTTAAAGTTAACATGAAACTTAAATTAATATAAGGAAAAAAATAAAATAATGAAAGTCGATAGGGAATCGTCAACCTAATCACATATGTGATGAAATTAACAAATATCATATGCTATAAAGACTAGACCTATAAAATGGACTTAAAAAATATTTGTAAACTAAGAAGCTGCCGACGAATCTGAAATTTTTTATTGTTCAACTATCAACATCAATTCACAATTCTGAAATTTCATTTCCTCCATAGTTTGAAGTTGAGATTTCATCGAGGTCAATTTAGTTTGTAGATATTTTATCTTTTCATTTGTTGCCTCTCTTTGAATTCTCTTATCCTTTAACATTTTCAATGTCTCAATAACGTTTACTATTTTTTTTTGATCGAGTGATCCCAAGACCATATGTGATGTAGCGGAAGCTCTTTCGAGAAAAACCCTGCAAGAAACAATATGAAATCGACCTACTAATGCCCCGTTGATTCGCGCACGAATACCGGATTATTAGGCTTCAAGTTCGTTGATTCTTTAGAATACCGAATTTGGGATGAAATAGAGAAACTCTAAAATTTTATTAATCAAAAACTGAATGGCCAATTCGGCCTACATCTTTATTTAAAGCAAGCAAAACCTAAACCTAATCGAATTCCTTGGAAAGCAAGAAAAACGAATTAAAAACGGAAAATTACCAAAAAAGGCAAAAACGAGATTAAAGCAAAAACTGATTCTACTGAGAATCCTAAACACTCCAGAATTGACGGAAGTCGATTCGGAATTGGGAAACTCAAATTAAAGCAAAAACAAAACTTTCCTAAAATAGCAAAAACACTAATTTCAAGGCCTAAACGACGGAATTTGCCTAAAAAGTGATGTGCTTACACAGCAAAGCTTTGTAGTAGTTCCGGAAACGTCGAAACGCATCAGCTGTCAAAATTTCAAATCAATCTGATTCCGTCGCCCGAGTTTGGTCTTACTTGGCTTGTTTCAAATCCCACCCCTCCAAATAATCTAATGCCAGTTGGTCCACTGCTGCCGCATCAATATGTCATGGTAGGAACATCAGTTTTTGGACCAATAAGTACTTCACCCATACCTTGATCGAAGAAGATGCATCGGGTTGGTTTGTAACAAGCTCATCCATTTGTCTCTCTCTCTCTCTCTATATATATATATAAAAGCTACATAATATCCAATTTAAATGCGTATATATATATATCACATTAAATTTATATTTGCAACAACAGTAATTAACCAATAATTAAGAAAAAATTAATTCTCATGAAATCATTTAACTCTTACACTCTGATCACATTCAACTTCAACTAAAAATAGATTGAACTTAGTATAACATCAACTTAATACATAATAATATATATACAACATTTTACTGTCAGTTCGTCATGATATAAAATATATTAGGACGAAGAATATGGATCACAGATTATGGAGAAGTTTTGACAAGTGCATACAATTTGAGTCAAAGTATGTAAATCTAATGATCCACATTTTTCGTCTTGATATATTTTATATTATGACAAACTGATAATAGAAAAACTGTACAATAAATATATTAAGACGAAGAATATAGACCATAGATTATAGAGAAGTTTTAACAAATGTATACACTTTGAGTCAAAGTATGTAAATCTAGTGGTCTGCATTCTTTATCCTGATATATTTATTGTCAGGATGAACTGACAATAGAAATATGTATGTGTTTATATATATATATATATGTATATATATGGGATATTATTATTTTACCCCATAACATTTGAGGTATTAGTCATTTTGCACCCTCTTGTTTGGGTATTGACTATTTTCCACATTGTCATTAGTTTTGGATGGAAAAATGTTCTTCTGACATGAGATATTTCAAAATGATGTGTTTGCCCTTATATTCTTTTGTTTTTTTAATGGGACAATTTTACCCTTCCAATGTGACTGAAAAGACAGAATTAAAAATAAAAAACCAAAATAATGAAAAAAATAATAATAAAAAGAAAGTGGAGATCCATCAAATAAAAATCAATGTAAAAAAATCACCACCATTACACCATATCCCTAAACAGACCCAGTAAAATCATCATCCATCACCACAAACCCAAAAAAGCATCACCACAAACCCAGAAAAATCCAATCACCAGCTCAATACAACCATCCATTCGCTTATCTCTTTAACACTCACACAAACAAAACCTCCCAAACACTTCCACCATCCAAACACTTCCAAATATCAAAGAGAAAATAATATCCAAATTCCAAACACCATCACCAAGAAAAACAAAAAAAAAAAATCGAAACACAAACTAAAATTGAAAAGTAAAACCCAAACTCAAACGCAACACCCACTATTCCCAAAATCAACAACCACCATGAAAACCAACAACCACCACCGGTGGCCAAACAAAACCCATATCTAAACACAACCACCACCACCCATAAAACACAAGAATGAACACTCAAATTCAACCCATCATTCTGGCGGCCAAACAAAACCCAAACTCACAACCACCAACAGTCTCAAATCCAACCCATCGCCGATCTACTATCGATAAAGGAGATTGACCTCCATTCCTCATCGGCGCCAACCAAAACAATTAGAGATTAGAGAGAGAGAGAGAGAGAGAGAGAGAGAGAGAGAGAGAGAGAGAGAGAGAGAGAGAGAAGAAAATAAAGAAACAGTGAGAAAATACAAAGAAACAATGAGGAGGAGATTAAGAGAGAGAAAGTGCCAGGTTTTAATTTAATTTTAATTAGTTTTATATAATTTTTTTATTTTAATTTATGTTTTAGTTGTTTTAGGATAACGTTACCTATTTATCCTTCTGATTTTTCAAATGTTTAACGTTTGACTAATGATCATTAATGGTAAGGTGACTATTAAATGAAATGTCAAGGTGGAGATTAGTCAATACCAAAATAAGGGGGTGCAAAACGTCTAATACTTCAAAAGGTAGAGTGGAAAATAATAATATCCATATATATATATCATGTCTATGAGCCCAAAATTTAAATACCTAAAGAAAAACAACACTTCAATAATTTGCCCCACCTCATGTCCCATCCAATATCATCATAGAAAATCATCTCAATTTCACACACCACATTATTTGAATATAGACATACTGAAATTTGATGCGAACTAAATAGTATATGATACAATAGTCACATACATAAACACATGAAGAGACATGGTACTTGATGTAGAACAAGTGGTTGATGCTTACATGATGATAAAAGAACATCATAAATTCAAGGGCAATTGATATTCAATCCTACTAGTTCGGGGCGTCGGATTCGGAATGACATGAAACTTTCATAGTTGAAGCGTTTCAGTAAGAGAGGAGATAATCAATTTTAGCCAAATTCCATCGTTTAAGCATCGAAATTGCCATTTTTACCGTTTTAGGAAAGTTTTATTTTCGCAATAACTTTAGTTTTCCAAGTTCGAATCGACTTCTATCAATTCTAGCTTGCTTAGAATTTTTAGCTTTATTTGTTTCCGCATTTAACTCAAATTTGCCATTTTTGGTAATTTTCGTTAATTAGGGTTTTTAGGCCGTTCCTTGCTCAACAAGTTTTCATATTAGGGTTAGGGTTTGTTTCCTTTAAATAGACTTGTAAGCCGCTCTTGTTTTTCGGTTTTTGATTTAATAAAATTTTAGAGAATTGATTCTCAATTATCCAATTACACATCTTTCGTGCGCAAAGATTGTCGTATTTGAAGCCTATTATTCTAGCATCCGTGTGCGGATCAACATAATATTAGTAAGTTATTTCTAATTGTTTCTTGCAGGTTTTTCTCGTAGAGCTTCCACTACACCACTAACTAATATTTTTTCTACAACTTTCTTATTAGAAATAGTTTCACCATAGGCTCTCATTTGATTAAGTATTTCCTTTATTCTAGCATAATAATTTTTTTCAGTCTCAGAATCCTTCATTTTAATATTTTCTAACTCTTTTCTTAGAGTTTGTAGTTTTACAATACCTTCTCATTGCCGTGGAACTCCTCCTTCAAGATATCCTATGCTTCCTTGGCACTGGTTGCTCCCATGATCCTTGGAAACATCTCATCTGCTAAAGCTTGTTGAAGAAAGAATAATGCCTTGGAACCCTTTTTGTTTTCTTCTTTTGAAGTTCCGCACCCATCTTGGACTATCTCCCAAAGATCTTGAGACTGAAAGAATGTCTTCATCTTGATGCTCCAGAAATTGTAGTTGTCGCCATTGAATATTGGAACCGACATCGAAATCGATGAATGACTTGATTCGGCCATGATGATAGCTTACGAATGAATGCCCAACAACGAATGCTTGACAATGATTGAACACGGATCTGATACCACTGTTAGTATTCGAAGATAGTTGAAACACAATGGACACAAAGAAGAAAAGGATTTTGTTGAGAAATGGTTTAAGAAAATTAGGAGCTTTTTATCTCCTTTTTATTGAAGTAGTTGTGGTTTATGTATTTCTAAGTGATTCAAATTACAATCCTTGAAGCCTGTCTATAGGCTCTATATGTCTGTATTTACATAATTGCTCAAGTAAGAACTTGATTATTCTAAAGAAGACTAGAAATCTAGATGCTTTCTAGAATGTGCAGCACCGACTTCAACATATATTATGTGATTGTTTAATTAGAGAACTGCTGCATCTGACTTGTACTTTCTTTTGGATGTATGGTTTACTTTAAAGCATCTTTGCCTTATAAAATTGCCGACCATCTGAATTTTCTGCTGACAATTTACTAGTACCTGACATTTGTAGTTAAGTTGCCGGAGTTATTGGTCCACATTAAAATTGAAGAAGAGACACAGAAAGAATTACAGCAAAAACTAGTTGAATTCCTCAAGTATGAGCTCTTTATAATTAGTCTACTATTTAAACTTGTACTCTCTGTGTTTCTTGATCACTGTCTTACAATTTCTCTTTTTTGCCTGGCAAGAACAAATTTATCTTACAATTAAGAGTTAATGTCCTGGTAATGAAGTAGTTTATAGAGTGCATATGACATATGTTAGAGGATGTAGGCTATCACTGAAATACACATAATCCATTTGGACCTTATTTTCCTTGAAAGTCAAATTTTGGTGACACGAAAGTAAATAGATTTTGCTTCCTTAAAATTATCATATATCTTTTCCTGGAAGCAGTTGATTTGGTGGTAGATTGAGAAGTTTGTTCTACTAAGGTTTTCAAAAATTACAACAATCTCACTGGTTGATGTATCATGCACCAAAATTGTAGCACTTAGTTTGGAAAGAACTTTTGTGAAAGACTAAGACTTCATTCACATCTTTGGGATTTTAGTACTCCGGTTGATGGATTACTCATATTGTGCCGCGCAGGTTCCTGCAAAAGAATCAGAGCGCATTTTCTCTCTACTTACCATGTTGCTGAAGATGTTGAAACAAGCACAAACAAGCAAGATGACTGAGCTCTGGGGTTCATGTGGACCGTGGTTTGTACATAACACCATGGAACTACTGTTGGTAGATGTCATCTCACCATTTTGATCAATTGATTTAGGCTAGAAAAAGCTAAATTTTGATATGCCTATAAGTGTTGGTCTATAGAAACGGTTCCATAAGCTTTAGATATGGTATATCTTACTTGTTGAGGATATGTTGTTGTCACTAGTAAACTGTTAGGAGAAATTGTCAATTAGCTTGCCTTGTAAAGTCTTTGGCTGGTTGTACTCAGATCAGTTGTTGCTAAGGTTTTGACCTTATTTGATAACAAACTGAAGCAATTGCTGGAAACTGGAAATGAAAGGTAACGAAATAGTTCTTGTGTTCACCATTTAAGTCTGATTACAATTTTTTTTTTTTTAAACAAAGCCCAAGAGGTCAGAAGACCAGCCTAGGAAAATATTATTGAGAAGAGAAGAGTACAAGAGCTAATGAAAACGGAAAGCAGGAACTCCCCAAGAATCAAGGTGGAGTTGTTTAACAATACAAGAAGGCGGGTTATCCCACCAAACATAATCTGAAACCTTAAGACCCTCGTTTGCAAGAATGTCAGCCACCATGTTTCCTTCACGAAAGGTATGCGTGATCACAAAGTGCATTTGATTAATCAAGTGTTTAGAATGAAGCCAAGAATTACGAAGTTGCCACGGGGGAGAGAAATTAGGATTCAAAAAGCAAGAGACAACAGCCATGGAGTCCGTTTCCAACCAAAGCCACCTCCAACCACGGTCAAAAGCAATGCAGATGACATGAAGAGCAGCCTGCATTTCAGCCACAAAAGAGGTGCAGATACCTAAGTTGTGAGAAAAACCACCAATAAAGTTTGAGGTCCCATTACGAAAGACACCTGAACAAGCACCATCCCCTGGGTTTCCTTTACTACAGCCATCAGTGTTAGCTTTAATCCAAGGATCGGAAGGAGGACTCCAAACACAAGAGGTGATGCAAGGAGCTTTACGAAAATGAGGCTCAACTCCAAGCTTGTTCAAGAGAGAACTATCTGCAGAAGACACGTAGCCAGGACAAATAGAACAATTGAGAAGGATTTTAGCCTTGAGGTTAGAAATTATACGATCCACAGAAGGAGCTTTGTTACGAAACCGATGATCATTCCGAGCTTTCCAAATATCATACACCACCTGAATAGAGGAGCTAATCCACATATTATAAATCTGAGGAGAAAAAGACTTAGAAGTAATGGTGTTCCAGAGAATAACAAGAGTGCCTGACATGGGGAGAGAAGTGTTAAAATGAGAGGCAAGCCAACACCACAACTGAGTAGCAAATCTGCAACCATAAAAAAGGTGGTGAATAGATTCCTCATTGCGAAAGCACATAAGGCAAGCTGAAGGAGCACAAAAACCTCTTTTACGAAGGTTATCATCTGTAGGCAACTTTCCATGAAGAAGACGCCAGAAAAGGAAAGAATTCTTTGGAGGGATGAAACGCCTCCAAATAATCTTACTCCAAGTGACTTTCGGCTTGAAACCCCGAACAAAATCATAAAGCTCTGCAAACGAAGGGGTACCAGAGCGAGAGAGCTCCCAAACAAGTTGATCCTGAGTATTATTGGGGGGAAGAAAAACCTTACGAATCATATCAGCAACATGCGGAAACCCAGAAATAAATGAATCAGGGATACACCAACAACCATCAGAAATAAAAGAAGAAACCGTGGAACTCAAACCGCTACAATTACCATGATAGTTGACCAAAGAGAGAATTGAGCGATCCAACCATTTATCCTTCCAAAGGTTTATAAGAGAGCCATCACCAATAAGCCACCTAGAGTGCCGAGAGATGGAAGGGAAACAATCCCTCACCACAGAGACAATGGAAGACTTCATTGGAGAACCAACACCGCCTTTCCTGAGAAAATTACACCGAAAATAAACACTCCAAGCGGAGTTGCCTGAGATCGAATCCCAACAAAATTTAAGATTAGAGGCTTTGTTTAAAGAAATCGGATCACGAAGACCCAAGCCACCCTCATCCTTCGAAAGGCAAACATTCACCCAAGGGACTGTCACTAACTTGCGGGTCTCAATATTACCAGACCAAAGAAAATTACAGCAGTATCTACGGAGATTCAGAAGGACAGATGATGGAATTTTATAAATACGAAAGCAGTGAATGAGCATAGACTGGATGACAGATTGGATCAGTTGAGCACGACCCGCCATAGAGAGAAGACGACCTTTCCATCCAGCAAATCTCGCTTTCACACGGTCCAAAAGAGGTTGAAAATAGACTCTCTTAGGACTGCCACGAAAGACAGGGACACCCAGATAAACAAAGGGAAAAATCCCTTCCTTAAAACCAAGAATGCTCTCCACAGAAGCCTTCCTAGCAAGAGAATGTCGCCCAAGAAAATAACTACTTTTGTCACTGCTCACAAGTTGACCTGAAGCAGCACCATAAGAATCAATGAAATCCTTTAAAGTAGTAAGGGACCTACTATCAGCCCTGCAGAAAATGAAAATATCATCTGCATATAACAAATGAGTCGGAGGGAAACAACCTTTCGGAGCTGTAATAGGCTTGAGCAGACCATTGTGAAAAAGGTCTGAAAGACCACGGCTAAATGCCTCCTCAGCAAGGCAGAAAAGAAGTGGAGATAAAGGATCCCCTTGACGAACTCCCCTAGAACAAGCGAAGAAACCTTTCGAAGTGCCATTAACAAGAACAGATAATCTGGCGGAGTGTAAAATTACTTTCACCCAATTGATAAAAGTTGAATGGAAACCAAATCTAGAAAGGGCTCCCAACAAAAAATCCCAACTCATAGTATCAAAAGCTTTCTTAATATCAATCTTGAGACCCAAATTGCCCCCAAAAGCCTTACGATCCAACATTTGAACCCCTTCAGAGACTAAGGCAACACAATCAGAAATACTACGCTCTTTAATGAAGGCAGCTTGATGTGGAGAAATAACTTTTGAAGCAATTTTTCCCAACCTATCAGCCATAATCTTTGGGATAATTTTGAAAGAGAAATTCGCCAAGGCAATAGGTCTGTACTGAGTGATACGGCATGCACCTGGAACTTTCGGAATCAAAACAACAAAATTAGAGTTTAAATTATTCAGCAGCCAAGACTTAGAAAAGAAAGCCTGAACAAAATTCACCACATCCACAGCCACCAAATCCCAGAAATGTTGATAAAAGGAACCCGGAAAACCATCAGGACCTGGAGCGCTATTGGGATCCATGGAAAAAACAGTGTCTTTAATTTCAGCAGAAGAAGGAATACGACAGAGGTTCTCATTATCATTATCAGTAACTAAATAAGGGATATGAGAAAGGATATCCATGTGTTGATTGACAGAAGTATCACAGGAGTACAACTGCTCAAAATAGTTCGCAATATAGGTCGACAAAGCATCCTGATCGTCCACCAAAACATCATTTATTAAAAGGGAATTAATAGAAGATTTAGCTGCACGAACCTTAGCATAGGTATGAAAGAATTTCGAACATCTATCACCATCAACTAGCCATTTCAACCTGCACTTTCCTCTCCAAAAACTGTCTTGTACACGCAAAGCCTGCATGTAATCGTGCTTGATAGAAATTTCTTGATCCAATAAATTATGAGAGGCTCCTTCAGTCTGAATGCTTTCTTGAATATCTGACAGCTTATGTTTGAGACTAGAAACCTTGAGATGGACATCCCCAAAGATAGTGAAATTCCAAGATTTAAGGCACCCTTTCAAATATTTTAATTTAGTAATCAGACTCTTCATAGGACAAGTACAAGATGAGGGCGAGGAGAGCCAAGAGGACGTGACAATATCCTTGAAAGTGCCATGTTCAAACCACATGTTATGAAATCTGAAAGGTTTAGGACCGGAAGAAAAATGCTGCAAACCATTAAAAATAAGAGGGCTATGATCAGACACTGTGCGAGGCAGAGTGAGGCAGTAACTGGAGGGCCACATGTCAAGCCAACTGGGATTACAAAGACTTCTGTCCAGGCGCATCTCAATACGAAAGGGAGAAGCACTACAGTTAGTCCAAGTAAACAAAGACCCGGAAGTAGGCATATGGATCAAATTGCAACTATCTGACATAGATTGGAACTCGTTGCAAGAGACAGCAGAAGGGATAACACCACCAGACTTCTCATGAGCACCAATCACTGCATTGAAATCTCCTATAGCAAGCCAAGGACCTGAAACAGATGAAGATAGGGACAACATATCATCCCAAAGATGTCGCCTAGCTGCAAGAGTTGTGGCCGCATAAACAAACGTCATCCAACATGTAACATTGTCAAATACTGAACATATAGAGATTTGCTGATGAGAGTTGCTGACCACCATCGGAAGAGGGACATGATTAGCACAAAATAACCAAATACTAGGATTAAGACCATCTCTTTTATTTTCTGCCACAAAGGTTAGCTGCAAAGACTGCCAAAAAAGAGGGTTAATAGACGAATACATGACTTTAGGTTCAGAAATACAAACCAAGTCTGGTTTTTGTGATCGATAAATATGGGAGAACTCGAGTCTAGAATCAGGGTTCCCAATACCCCTGATGTTCCAGTAAAGGACTTTCATTGAGCTTTCTTCTGGGGACGCCCTCTAGCAGCATATAGCTTAACAAGAGGTTTGACAGTAGGCTTATGAGCCAGATCATCCAGTTTTTTAATTCTCTTTTTCGTTTTGGACATAACTGGAATAAAAGGTTCATCCTCAAGCACTTGCTGAATCTCCTGCTCCAAGATTGAGGTGTATGTGATGGAGGTGCAAGGATCTGCATGGGAAGAGACAGGCATATCCTGAGAAGATCCCGGAGAAAAAATTGGGGAATCATTGTTATTAGAATTTCTTGGCTGCTCTCCTTGATTACCGTTCACAAGAATGATTCTAGGAGAATCATTATTAGCATCCAAAACTGTATCATTTCCACCTATTTTATTGCAGTTGACTTCCAAAATATCAGCATCCTGAAAAGGAAATGTAAAGTCTGATTGATTTTGAATTGGAGCAAATTCTGCCTCTTGATCTCCTACCAAGTTTAACTCATTTTCCGTCACCGTCACCGGAATTCGGCAATCACGATCTTGACGAAGCTGCTCCTTATCACCATTGCAATTAACTTCCTTTTCCTGGTTCACAGCAATAGAAGTATCATCTTCAATAACTGGAAGAACAGAATTAACAGCCTTATCCTGATTGGTGGTGATGTGATCGCCATTTTCTGTGTCTGCTTGTTGGTTGCCATTTTCTGTGCCTTGTTGTTGTTTTTTATTTATTGGATGACGGGAACGTGATCTCCCTCGATCCCTTGCAGAATTGGACATGTTCTGACGACATTTAGCAGCATCATGCCCAAACATATTACATTTAGCACATCTGTTAGGGAGGTTCTCATAAACTACTTCCACAGTGAATCCACGGTGGTCATCTCTCTCTATCATCAAAGATGAGGGAAGAGTATCCGTTAAATCAACATCAACTAAGACTCGAGCATAAAACCCGTAATCTCCATCCCTTGTGGCTTGATCAAGTTGTAACGGAATACCAACCCCACGTGCAATCTCCATGATTGTTCCAGGATGCCAATATTCAGAACAAAGACCATAAATGCGAACCCACACTTGAGCATGAGAGAGTTGTTGAGAGTTTGGATCGAAATCAGGCTGCCATCTAAATAACCGGAAAATGCCGTTGGGGATTGAACAAGAGCCTCCACTCCAGACCCGTTTCAGATCCTCATCATTAGAAAAATGTAAATCGAAATACCCTTTAGGAAACGGAGTTAATTTCCAAGGGTGAGGAAGTTGCCATATAGATTGCAGCAGATTCTTCAAATCCCCAGGCTTCAGGGGTTTAGAGCCCTTCTTCAGCAAGATTCGTCCAAAAAGGTTTGTCTGGCAATATGCAAGTCTATCCTGAACATATTTTTGGCTGATTTTGACACAAGTTGTATTGCCTTTGATAACTGGTGTCGGAAGAAGGTTGGGTTGAACCTGGGCATCAGTGGATTTGAGTAAGGCAGCATAGGTTTTAGGCTTGTATTGCAAGGGCACGGGAGAGACAAGAGAGGAAGGAGATGGATCAGAAGAGATGTTAGAAAGGGGAGCAAGAAAGCCCCACGGACAAACTTTGGTAGGATCCATTCAAGAGGTCAAGGTTTTGACGTCATTCGAGAGATCCAAAATCAGAGAAAATATGTAAGTCAAAAAAAATATGTAGTCAGTGAGGTGTGCTCTTTCAAGTCTGATTACAATTAAAAACTCCATCTCCACTTTTCTTTTTCTTTTTTTGAGTAGCAATAACACTAGAACTGAGTTGATAAAAAATGTAGAATACAAATTTTATTCAAAAAAGAGATACAAATGCATCAATTACAGACTGAAGAGCTCATGTAGAATCCATTCAAGAAGTTCTATTATGAAGCGTGGATGTATCTACGGAGAAAATCATCAATGCACCAGGTATCACTCTGAAAATTTTCTTCGCATCACAGGGTGTCCAGAAGATAGTTGTTTGAAATCATTGCAGAGAAGCTAGCATCTCTACAACTTGCCTCATGGTGGGTCTTGAATCTTTATTATCTTCTAAACATAGCAGTGCAACTCTAACCAAAACCTCCATCTTATTTATGTCGTACTCACATCCCAATGAGGGATCAAAAATTTCTTCATCCCAAGAATGATCTCTTGTAGCAGCAGCCTTATTCATCTTCTCCTTCACCCATGTAACCAATCTTCCATGTGCAGTCAACCCTCCATGGTCAAAGCTCAGAGTACCGGTCGGGCTCTTTCCTGTTATCATCTCCAACACAACCATTCCATAGCTATAAACGTCCACCTTTGCGGTGATTGGAAGGTTGTAAACCCATTCAGGAGCCATGTAACCTCTGGTTCCTCTTACTCTTGAGAAACTAGAATTGTTGAGGCCACCACCACCCCTATTTAAAAGCTTAGACAAGCCAAAATCAGCCACCTTTGGTTGGTAATCAGAGTCCAAGAGTATGTTTTTTGGCTTAATATCACAGTGCAGAATCCACTCTAAGCACTCCTCATGCAAATAAGCCAAACCCTTTGCAGTTCCAACCGCGATTTCAAACCTTGTATCCCATTGAAGTTGGTTTGAAGAAAGATTTTCTGCTAAAGATCCATGCTTTATATGCTCGTAAACTAGAAGCCTGTGCTTTCCTTCCACACAATATCCCCACATCTTTATCAAATTCATGTGATTAAGCTTCCCAATTGAGCATATTTCTGCTAGGAATTCATCTTCACCTTGGTTAGCTTCGTTGAGTCGTTTGATTGCTGCTACTCTTCCATCAGCTAATGTGCCTTTGTAAACAATGCCTCCCGCACCTCTACCAATCTCTTCGCTGAAACCATGCGTGACTTTTTTGAGCTCACCGTAACTATATCTTTTAAATCCTGTCGCAGCGAGAATGTAGCCTTGTGTAGTGTTGTCAGCCCCTTGATTGGTACTATACATGTAATACAATACCAAAAGGATGCACGTCGCCTCAAAACATCCGAAACCAGTGGCGAACCAGAGCAAAATCCTAATCAATGATTCATTTTCTCTGTTTTTTTGGTACATTTTATCTAGTACTACCGGATCTAGGCCCGAGCAATCCAATATTGACACATTTTGAGTCTTGTTATTGTTGGAAGACAAAAACGTACTATCTTTAGGCAGTTTGATGTAGGAGGTTCCATTAAATTCCGGTGAACGGTGTCCATTAATCAAGAGGAATTTCGGAAAACAGTCGTGCACCCCTCTCGGTTCAACAAACCTGATCATGAATCCCTTACAATTGCACAATTTCATGCATTCCTTTTGACACTGACTGAAAGTGGAATTCGGTACGTATCTAATATCATAGCCCCAGAAATCAACATGTGGGATCCGGAGGAAACCAACTCTTGTCCTGTTGCAATTGATTTTCGATTCAAGTTCGCAACCGTATGACCAATCGGTGTGATTCTTGATCTTGAATCCTGGTAAGCAAGAACATGTCCTACCATTATAAGGGTCGTATTTACATAGACTATTCGGTCCGCAGACACCATGAATCCTGCATGGTTTTGATTCATGTTGCCAGGAGACGTCCCACTTCCCAATAGTCTCTACTAGGCTATACATTCGGAGATTGCCATCATAATCAAGCGTCAATCTTCTTTGAGGCCCCGTACCGAAATCAGAGGGCCTTAAACGTATAATTGTCGGATGATTTGAAGAATCCTGAAGTGTCGAATACTGCTATTCGGCTGCTGTTGTATGTTGTCCTTCCTAAATCCCAGAGATTGATTCCTTTATCTAGCAATGGCCAATAAACACTTGAAATCAAAGAACCAGTGTAAAGAAGCTGCAGAACATTGTCGACGTCAAAGTAAAGCTTATAAAAACCCGAAGAGTAATTTCCTTGGCTTCTTGATGAGACAAGTTGTGCGGAGCTGCTGGCAAATGGTTGCTCTGGTAGAAGAGTATCCGTTGGCGAATCAAAGCTTTGCCAGAGCAATCGAGGTACATTCTCTAGAGTACACAGAACAAGATTTCCGGTGTCTAAAAGGACTAATTGAGTAGGCTGAGAATTACCCGAAAAAGTTTTCGAATTCCAAATATGAATTCCAGTAGCATCAGTCAAGGAAAGATCGCCATTTTTTAAAAGTGAAAGCTTTGAGCCTTTTCCATTGACGGGTGTGTCTCTGTTTGCCATCCAAGCCGCGGTGGGAGGTGAAGATTTTGTGAACCAAACAGCAAAGCTGAAGGCATTGTCACCAACGGAGTAGAACCCTGCTGAGTAAACACCATTTGGTGAAATCAATTGATCGCTTGATTTCTCAACAGATAATGATTTACCTTGTCTTAGAATATTATTATCAAACGTTTTTGAAGATGATATAGGAGTTTGCAAGAGAAGAAGAAAAAGAAAGGAAATTGAGATATCCATGTGCAATAATCAATAAGGATGTTATACATAGCAATATAGCATGAACTATATATATAGGAGAGCTTTAATAATCGCTGTAAACTAACGTTATTACATTCCCATGTTAATTTCAAGTCGGAATTTGAAATATTCTTCTGAACCTTCTCCTCATGAGAGGAAAGCTACAGATGGTCAACTACAGGGCCGGCCCTTGGATTTAATAGGAGGGGCAGCTGCCCCGGGCCTTTTTTTAAAGGTGTCATATTTATATGATTTCTGTATGAGTAACGATATTTGAAACTCTTTAAAATTGTACGTACACACCAAATTTAAATATTTTTAAAATACCGATATTATCCTCAAATTAAATTATTAACATTCTAATCAAAATATATTATAATTTGAACAATTATTTTATTTTTTGAATTTTGGTGACCTAATAAATTTTCCTTCTCTCTCACCTATATGGGAAGAGCTCAACCGGTGCAATCTGAGATATTGTTGTCGACCAGAAAACTTGCTATGACTCGCGAGTAAGAAAATAGTTTCTTATAAATAATGCATACAATCGAGACATCAAATGTCTTTACCTACTCCTTTGAAAAAAATAGTGTCTTTACCTACCATCAATTAAAATAATTAAACAATTCGAACCGGTTGCTATCTATCAAACCTCTAGAGACGGCCGAGGCCACCCAAATGTTGACTTTTGTGTATCGCATTCAGGGACGTAACCAGGATCGAAGACCAGGGTGGGCTCGAATTTTTATTATTATTGAATATCAATATCACCTAGTTACGACTTACGAGGATATAGTGAGATGTCCCTATAAAATGTATATTCTAAAAAAATGTGTTAAAAAATTTTATTTTATTTTTAAAAAGTCAAAACAAATTATAAGAGAAACATAAAATGCAAATGCGAACACTAACTAAATTATTGTATTAGTTTAATTCATTTAAAATATACTACAATGTTAAGAGAAATGTATTTAACAATATCGATAGTTTGTAAATTTAAAATTGAATTATCCCTAAAATCTCATTAAATATACTTAACAATAACCCTAAAATTCAAAACAAAATAAAATATTTAAAGCCATAATATATATATATTCACTCAAACATATATAATTTGAAGACTAATTGTTGATGTTGATAAAAAGATTGAGCCAAATTTGGAGATTGCCAGATTGGGGAGAAATAATTGTTATTATAAAAAGAAGAAAGAGAAAAGAAAAAAATTATTTTTCCTACTTTTAAAAGGAAATAAAATTAATTGTTTAATTATTTTATTTTCTTGCTTACTATTTTACATTTTGTTTTTAACAGGGGCCTAGGGTGGGCTTGAGCCCACCTTAGCCCCCACATAGGTACGTCCATGATCGCATTCACCTCCTCCAGCTGATGATTCCACCAGACATGCCTTCTCCTGCACAATGAAGAGATGGTTTTCTGGGCCCCCCACGTTTAAAAATTATTCAACTCTATTCATAACATTGGTTAAATTCAATTTACTCATTCTTTTGGTCATCAAATCAGATTTGTATGTACAGTTTTCTTTTATTAAAACAGTTTTAGATGTTTTTTCTCCACACCCATTCCTTGATAACTCATTTAGCTTCATAATATCATATATAATGCAAATAAGTGATTTCAGTAGATGATGGATCAATTAATCGCCAAGATTTATATGAGGATGTTGATGATTTGCTTCAATTGGCACTTACCCAAACAAGCTCTCTGTTATGAAAATCACGTCAGAAGGTGGAAAAGATTCTGATCTATAAGGAAGGAGTAAGAATGCTCTTAAATATGGGAGGAGGAATTTTAATTTTTATAATTTAGTTTAAAATTATAAGAAAGGGTATATTTGGTAATAAGTGGGGTGTGTTTACAAGTTATAGTTTTTTTTAAAAATTAATGGGTGTACGTATAAAAAGGGGTGCACATTTAAATTTTTAGGGGTGTAAAAACCGATACTCTTTCAATATAGTTTAGGGGCCCAATTTTGTTTTATTTTACTTCATAAAAGGTGTAAATTTCTATTTTGAGTGTTAGTCTAAAAAAATGCCCATATTTACATGAATACAGTATTAGTTTAAGGGCCTAATTTTGTTTTATTTTAGTTCATAAAAAGCCAAAATTTCTATTTTGAGTATTAGTTTAAAAAAAAAAAAACACGTATGATAAAGCATTAAAGCCAACAATTTAAAATAAAACAAAAAATATAAAATAGGGCCAGCTTGGAGTGTAAAAGCCTGAATTAGATTTTTATTTTTTTTCCCAGACATGAGATATCAGTATTCAGATTTCAGTATGTCATCTAATTCACTAAAGGATTTAGGGTTTTTTATTTTTCTCTCCATCCACCATTGAATGATTTCTTTCGATATCTCCGAAGTCTTAAAATTAATATGAAAAAGGGTCCCATCTTAGAATTTTGACCCGGGCCTCTAAAAAGTCAGGACCGGCCCTGCATGCATCAATCTTTCGGTTACTTACTTTTTTCCTTAAAAATTCCAGAAAATGTAAACAAACACTTTAAAAACTCATAAATCCTCAATAATTGCATGGTACGTGCACTTTCCTTAAAAAGACCAAAAACAGTTTTTAACTGCTAACGCTAGAAGACATTGAAGTAGTTTTCCACAGACCACAGTGTCTGATGTAAGCTTATTGAATCTTCAAGAGGTGAAAAAGATGACCAGCTGACTGAGACCAGACCAAGCCCACAACTTTGACTTTCCATACCATCTCCACCTCCCACTTTTTGTATTTTATCCCATATACTCTTACTATCTTAGTCAATATAATTAGACACAGACAGAGAGAGAGAGAGAGATATGGGAATTGTGCAGGTTTCAAGCTCCATGGCCATGGATATATCCATTGCTGAGAAGGAAAGAAGCCTCATCGATTCTCCTGAAGAACTTGATGCGGGAGCTAGTGGTGGCCACGGTTCGGTTTCGGTTTGATGGCCACCCAATACTGAAACCAAAACTGGAAATTCGGTTTGGTGGCCAGTTTTGTGGTTTCGGTTTCGGTTTCGGTTTTTTTAAAATCATAATTCCAATGAACAAAGTTTTAAATAAAAAAACATTTACAAACATTTTCATTGAAATATTTAAGTATTTCACAATGTTTAAAAGAAAAGAAATTGACATTTATTAATACAATTTCATAAAAAAATAAATAAATTAGAAATTGGCCTTGAAGGCTTGAATTCAAATATACAATATTACAATGTAATAATTTTAAAATTAAAAAAAAAAAATACTGGCCTTGCACTTAATTTTTTACCACAATTAAGTTATCTACGTATCCTCCACCAATGTAGAGGAATCAAAGGCCACATAGTTCTTTTACCTTTAATTAATTGCTCGGTGTTGGAGGTTGGAAGTTGGAATGGAATCTATTCACTGCCTTCCGTTCCCATGGTTTGGTCATCTTCGAAGAAGTCGTTCACTATCTCCAACTGGAGTTCTTGTTGTCTATATTTTGCCTTTGTCCAATCATCAACACACGCCTGGATTTCACACGCTTGGATTTCAAGTGATTGTGGAGACATAGCCAACCGTCTTGGGTCCAAAATATTTGCACCTGCACTAAATTCTTGTTTCATAACAATGGTAGAAACCGGCGTTCCAAGAATTTGTTTGGCAATAATAGCTAAAATTGGATAATCCTATTGATGACTCTTCTACCAAACCTAGAGACTAAATTCTTCATCTAAAAATTCATGAGTGTCTTCTAAATACCGACCAAGCTCAGAGACAGATGTTCGTAATTTTTTGGTTCTTTGGGAAAACAGTCGATCCCCTAAACCCCTTAATTGAAATTTTACAGAAGTACTAGTACCACCAGATGTGGGTTAGGGTTGTGAAACCGGCAAATTCAAAGATGGACCATACATTCTAAAATATTCATCGTATAATTCATAAAGCAAAGTCTTAACGGAATTACAATAATGAAGAACATCAACTTCTAATTCTAAACATTTGAAATAATTAGTTAAATATTCCTGCAAACATTCTAATTTAAAGCGTGGATCAAAACACGGTGCAAGCAAGTAAATATTTGGAATCTCCCCATAATATTGTACCCATTTTGTTTTCATGACAGCAACACATGGACTCAATTGAACATCAAATTCACAATCACTAAATGCACTAGTAATATTAACACTTTGAATAAGAAATAAATGGGTAATGGGATAGTAAACACCAGATAAAGCATTGGTAGCATCATTAAAAACACATAACAATTCAAGAATTTTTATACATGCATCCCAATGGTTCAATTGAAGAGAAATTAAAGGAACGTTATAAGTAATAAAATAAACTAATAAATCTTTATATTCAACACTTTCATTAAGTAACTTATAAGTTGAATTCCAACGAGTGGTAATATCTCAAGAAAATTTTTTCGGACGCATATTTTTCTGAGAGCACTTGTTTCTGGGTTTTGTTATGCCTCCAAATATAGTTAATGTTGGGTGTGCAACCAAAGTCCCACATTGGCTAGACATAGGGATGATCTTGGGTATATAAGTATGGAAACAACCTCCATTGGTGTGAGGCCTTTTGGGTAGTGACCCAAGAGTAAATCCATGCAGGCTTAGGCCCAAAGTGGACAATATCATACCAATGTGGAGAATGTGGGTTCTGTACTTATAACAAGTGGTATTAGAGCCGACCCCCAGACTTAGCCAGCCGTAGCCGAATCGAACCAGGAGGTGGTAGGCCTTAGGTAGCTCGCGATGGGTCCATGATGTTAACTCTCAAGGTAGGAAATGATCTAGATCTTCACGTAAGAAGTGTGCTCTGACGCGGTGGAGAGGAGTGACCTCAATGGAGTGTTCATCCTAGCATTGACGGATGGATGATCATTTGAGGGGAGGCCCGAACCTTGAAGATAATGATGGTCCTTTGTTCAAGGGGAGGATTGTTGGGTGTGCAACTAAAGTCCCACATTGGCTAAACATAGGGATGATCTTGGGTATATAAGTATGGAAACAACCTCCATTTGTGTAAGGCCTTTTGGGTAGTGACCCAAGAGTAAATCCGTGCGGACTTAGGCCCAAAGTGGACAATATCACACCAATGTGGAGAATGTGGGTTCTGTACTTACAACAATTAATACTATCTCTAATTGGTCTAATAAAAGCAGAAAGCTCTGCTAATCCAGCTTGAACACACAAATTCAAAACATGGTATGCACAACATTGATGAAATAATTTACTCCTAAAATAGGGATTGCACAAATCCTGTAACATAGGAATAGATGCGGTATTGCTTGCAGCATTATCAAAGCCAATAGCAAAAATTTTGTTTAGGATATTATACTCTTGAAAAATAATTTTAAGGGGTTGAAAGATATTTTGAGCTGAAGGGGAGTCATCGACAACACGAAATGCAAGAATTCTTTTTTACATGTCCCAATCATTGTCCATATAATGACATGTGACAGCCAAATATGAATGACTACCAAAATTGTCAGTCTATATGTCGGCACATACGGAAACACAACCTTGAAATTGAGAAAAAAAAAAGTTTTCAATCTATTTTTTTCTTTTTGTAAATGGCATTTAGTGTACATGTCAGAGTGGCTCTAGGAACACGTTGCATTATAGGATTTAATGCATTTTGACAATAATTAACAAAACCTACTTTCTCACCAAAACCAAAAGGTAAGTGTTCAGTTGCAACCATTAATGCTAATTGTTCTCTATTTTTTTCAGATGTGTAATAAAATAATTGATTAGAAGGGGTTGCATAACTGGAGATTTGGGATTGGTTACTCGCCATCGCATATTCGGACGGGTGATTTTTTCTAATATGGGTCCAAAACGTGCCATATCCGAAGTTTCTTGCAACCTTGTATGATTTGGTGCAGTAATTGCACTGTATTTGGAAAAATCCATCATCCAATTTAGTTTTCTTCATATGCACTTTGAAGAGTTCGGACTTCATCGGCTTTTCTTCTTCACCTTCACCTATAAAAAAATCATCCGAAGGGGCTCAGGGGTTAGATAGATTTTCATTAGTATTGGGGGTATTGTGAGCGGGGTCGAGTCTGTCGAACTCGGGAATTATTAGAGGGGGATTAGGACTAGAAGGGTGATCGGATTCAAATTGATCTTGAAGGAACTGGTAAAAAGTCACATCGTCGTAAGTGACAGCATCACCAATGTGTTCCAACAAGTTTTGTATTGGACCATTTCCTCTGTTCACATTTCTTTTTACCATCTCCTCCACTTGCCATTGAAAAATTAATAATAATAAAATATAGAGTAAAAAAATGATTGAAAAAAATATATATTGTTGGAATAAGAGTGGTAAGCAAGTAAAAAAAAAAAATATGATTGAAAAAAAAATATATTGTTGAAATAATAGTGGTGGAAAAAAAAATTATGATGGTCAAAAATAGAAGAAATAAATATTGTAAATCAATTTGATGATTGAAAAAATAGAAGATAGTAAAAAATAGAAGAAATAATTTTATATATGAAATGAGAATTAAATAAAATTGTAGAATGTAGAGAGAATTGAGAATTTGAGATTGAGAGAAGTTGAGAGAATGAGAGTGGTGTGAAGAATAATGAAGTGTTGGGAGGGGGGTATGGTATTTATAGTATAGTAGAGATGGGTAGCTTTGCAAATAAGAAAAATAAGGGGTGAAAAAAAATAGGTGGCCGTTGGGCTGAAATCAGAACGGTCATCTGATGACTGCCCAATGGCCATATTGTATTTTCTTTCAAACGTTGTGCCACGTGGCAGCGTCTCATTGGTCCTTTTTTTTTCCAACGGTTTAACTCAACGGTCGTTTTTTTAAAAGTCTGATTGGTTGAATTAATATTATTTTTTATTTTTCTTTTAAACCGGCGGTTTAACCGCGGACAAAACTGTCGGTTAAACTGCCAATTTTGGTCGGTTTTTTAGGATTGGCAAACCGAAACCGAAACCGAAACCGTGTACACCGGTTTTCAAACCGACAGTTTAGGTTAAGGTTTTGGTTTTGGTTTTGGTTTCGGTTTGGGCCGTACGGTTCCGATTAATCCGCGGACAAAACCGACGGTTTAACCGAAACCATGGCCACCTCTAGCAGGAGCTTTGTTTGTACTCTAGTCATGACTCACGAGGTCAGTAACATGGCTTAAATACTATTGTTTGATCATTGTATTATCACATCAATAGTTTTTTATTCTAATTGAATCAAATTTGATTAGAATTAGATACTAAGCATAAGATACAAATAAGATAAGTAAGCGGGGAATATAAAGAAAGCAAAGATAAATAAGGGAAACAAGGGAATCAAAAAGGTATTATTCGTCATCCTGTCATGTACTAATTAATTGACACTATCATACATTTTCATCAAATTTGTATTTGTATCTAATTGGGTGGGGATATTTGCACCTCTCAAAAGGATTTGGATCCTCTCCTTACCTAATTTTTTTCCTGATATTTTTAAAGAATATGATTGGTTATTGATAAAGTAGTTATGGCAACCCATCACATCTTAACCACACATTCATTGCAATGCTTATGTGTTATGAGATTATGTGAGGTCAGTGAAAAGATGAGGTAAGGAAAGGATCCCAATCCCCCTCAAAAACTGTATGTAAACCCCAAATTAGTTTTTTTTTTTTTTTTTTTTGAAATTCCAATATTACCCTTAAGCAAAATTAGACTAAATAGTTTGTAAGTACACCCCCATTAATTATTAATTGATTTATATTACTCCTTTGTAAAATAGGAAGAAAACAAAAGGAAATTTCATCGTTGATATTCACAAATATAATAAAAACCATTATATTTTCTCAAACCCTAACTTTTATTTTAAATACAAACTGATTGGAGAATGAATCCAAACCATCCAACAAAGTTTGTTGTGTAAAAGTAAGTTTTAGATTTACTTTTATTATTTTCATTACAAGAACAAAATCAAAGATTTTTAAAATATAACCATAAAACTTCTTCCTCACCATCTCTCTCTCTCTCTCTCTTGACCGGATATAACCCACTTTAGTTTTGTTTTTTATTTTGATTTTTCTGTTATGGTTTCTGGCAGGGGTGGGCAATATGGTTCGGTTCAGTTCAATTTTGGCCAAAATCGTATTGAACTGACATATATTCAGCTTTTGAAAATTTGAATCGGTTTGAACAGTTTTGAACCTGAAAACCGAATTGAACCGAAAACCTTTATCTCGGATCGGTTCGGTTCGATTCAATTCGGTTTTGGGCCTATTGGGCTTTGAAGGTTTTTTTATATGTTTTTTTTTAATTTTTGGGGCCTTAAAGTTGTTTTTTTAGCATTTAGGCTTAAACTTTTTTAAGAAAACATAATATGTAAAAAATAATTTAAACAAAATACAACCCAATTTTCAATCCAAATCTAAAATTTCAATCATATTCAGTCTACATACTCAATCAAAATATAAAATCTTCATAACTTCTATAAAATAGAAGTTAAAAAATGTAGTACATAATGTAGTACAAAATAAAACATCATCAACAAATAGTCCATAATAAAATTGAACCTTACAAAATAATTAATTAAGACAATTCAGTTTATTCGGTTTGGTTTGGTTTTGTATGTCCAAAACCGAAACTGAACCGAATCCAATTCGGTTTTTAAATTTCAAATCAGTTTAAACCGAATAGAAGCTATGAACCGAACCAAACACCCTTTTTCGGTTCGGTTCAATTCGGTTTCGGTTTTTGTGCCCACCCCTAGTTTATGGGTTTTGAATTTGGATTATTTTTATTAGATAATTATTAGATATTTTGATCATTGATTAATGATCTGGGGTTTCTTGGTTTCTGGTGACAACAATTTATTTATTTTTTACTAAAAAGAGAAATTATTAATTGGAATAAAAGGATATAAAATAATAATAAAATTGATTAGATAACAAAATATTAGGATATACGTACAAATATATAATACAATAAAAAAAGTATTTTTGACAATAAGTGGGATTTATTTACAAATTCATAGATTTTTAAAATATCTTGAGGGTTTGCTTACGAATACGGTTTTTGAGAGGTGCCGATATCACAACTCAATTTCTATTTTGAGTGTTAGGCTCCATTTGATTTTTTGTCCAAAGACTGAACAATGTTGAATGTTACTGAAGACGGAAAACTGAAAATTGAAAAACATGTTTGTTTTTTTTCACTGAAAATTGAATATAAGTAATAAGTTGTTTGTTTTTTTAAAATTATAAATATCTGAAAATAAATACTTTTACATCCATGCCCTTCTAACTGTTATAAAACTAATGAGCTATTTCATGTGTATATTACGGATAAAATGAAGTTCATCAATATATTCTTATTAACAATCTACTTGATGTGTATAATTTATTCTTTAATTGATTTGGAATAAACTTGGATAATTATATAGTTTATAGATTTCATGTAAAAAAAAAAATACATTATAGAACAAGTGGTTAGTTTTGGAAATATATTAAATTAGTGGCAATAGTTTTGGAAGCAAAACTTTGCATTAAATTCTACAGGATTTTGATGCAGCAACAATAGATTATTTGGCATTGGAGTTCATGGAGGGGTGGGATAACAAAAAGACCAAGGCAATTAGCCATTTCAATCCTACTAGTTCGGGCGACGAAGTTGGAATGACGTGAGATTTTTACTGTCAATGCGAAACGACCTGAGCTTTCAAAGTCACTATCTTTGGTTGTAAGGCATGCCCTTTTTTGGGCGAATTCCGTCGTTTAGGCCCTGAAAATGCCGTTTTTGCCATTTTAGGACATTTTCGTTTTTGCAATAAATTGAGTTTCCCAATTCTGAATCGACTTCCATCAATTCCAGGGTGCTTAGGATTCTTAATAGAATTAGTTTTTACTTTAATCTCGTTTTTTCCCTTTTTGATAATTTTTCCTATTTAGGCTCGTTTTCTTGTTTTTCAAGGAATACGATTATGTTTAGGTTTTATTTGCTTTAAATAAAGATGTAAGCTGAAAGGCTAATCAGTTTTTGATTTATAAAATTTGGAGTTTCTCTATTTCCTTCCAATTTCGGTATTCTAAGGAATCAACGAATTTGAAGCCTAATAATCTGATATTCGTGCGCGAATGAACGGAGCATTAGTAGGTCGTTCTCAAATTGTTTCTTGCAGGTTTCTCTCGACAGAGCTTCCGCTACATCAGTTTGGTATCAGAGCCGTGTTCGTTCGGGACATCAATATGCTGCCGAGAAGACGACCCAATCAGGTTCTCGTAGAAGAAGCCATCGAACGTGACCACGTGGCACAATTGGAGCGACAGGTTGAGCAATTAACGGAGCAGCATGCGACGATGAGGGCCAACCAAAACCCTTTTCAGAACCTAAATCTTGAAACGGGTGGTGACAGTGCCGGAGAGGAAGAAATTCTGCAACCCCAACGCCGACAAAGGGCCCCTGAAACTGACGAAGACAGGGTTGGTGAAAAAATCAGGCGATAGGAGTCCGGAATGCAAACCAAGGTACCATAATTCCAGGGAAGTATTCAGCCAGAGGAGTTCCTTGAGTGGATTGGAATTGTAGAAGAAATTCTAGAATTCAAGAGAGTTCTTGAAAGAGAGAAGGTGGCATTGGTGGCCACGAGACTTAGGGGAAGAGCAGCGGCATGGTGGTAGCAACTCAATCTCAATAGGAATCGTTCGAGAAAGGCCAAAATTTTCGACTGGAAAAAGATGAAATGGAAATTGCTTACTGAATTTTTACCCCACAATTTTTAGAGGTTGATGTACCAGAGATTACAGAATTTACGTCAAGGTATGAGATCTGTTGATGAATATACCACGGAGTTCTATCAATTGTTGGTGCGAAACGAGATCCAAGAGACACAAGATCAGTTGGTGTCGTGCTACTGTGGTGGGTTGCGAACGCAAATCCTTGATATGATTAATCTCTTTCATCCAGTAATGGTGACAGAGGCGCATCAGAGGCCTTTACAATTGGAGAAAATATTGTCTCGAAAATCTACTAATGGATAGTTTATGAATTTCAGAGGAGTTCCGAGTAATCGAAACGGGGCAACTTCCAGCGAAAATACTGGGACTCGATCAGCTGTTGGTGCTAGTGGCAGTGTGAATTCAGGGCAGCGGAACCCCATAAATATCGTTCAAACTCCCAGGGCAACCACAGGCGGATTTCGGTGTTTCAGGTGTGGAGAAACAGGTCACAGATTGTCTGAGTGTCAGAGGCCAGCCAAGAAGGTATTATTTATTGACCCTACAGAATTTAATGAGGAAGATGCGGAAATTGGTGAAGACCCGCAATCAAGAGTAGAGGAAGTGGCGATTGAAGAACTAGTTGATGGCAATACTGGAACAATGTTAATGGTGCGACGTACCTGTTTAGCACCAAGGACGGAAGAGGGAGATTGGCTTCGAAATAACATCTTTCAGTCTACGCGTACCATTCTTGGTAAGGTGTGTCGATTAGTCATAGACGGGGGAAGTTGTGAGAATATTGTGTCAGCTGAGGCAGTGCGAAAATTAGGAGTAAAAACGGAAAGACATCCAAAACCGTATAGATTAGCTTGGCTGCAAAAGGGAGAAGAGGTGACCGTATCACAGCGGGCATTAATCTCGTTTTCTATGGGGACCAACTACAAAGATCAGATGTTGTGTGATGTGGTAGATATGGACGCTTATCACTTACTATTAGGGAGGCCGTGGCAATATGATAGAAAAGTTCATCATGATGGGTTTAAAAATACCTATTCTTTCGTTTTCCATGAAACCAAAATTGTGCTACTGCCGAGCAAACCGTCTGAGAAGATGAAAGCACATGGAGATAATACTAACCTGTTATCTTATGCAAAATTTGAGTTGGAGGTAAAAGAAGCGGAAACAGTGTTTGTGTTGGTGGGAAAAGAAACAAAGGCTAAACTAGAGGTACCTGATGCAGCAGCTCCTCTAATTTTGAAATTTACAGATGTGTTCCCGGAAGAATTACCAGAGGGACTACCACCTTTACGTGATATTCAGCATCACATCGACCTAGAGCCAGGGGCTGTGTTGCCAAATAAACCACATTACCGAATGAGTCCCACTAAGCATGAAGAGTTACGAAGACAAGTTGAGGAGCTACAGTCAAAAGGGCATATTCGTGAGAGTCTAAGTCCGTGTGTTGTACCCGCCTTGCTAATTCCAAAGAAAATGGAACCTGGAGGATGTGTGTCGACAGTCGCACAATTAATAAAATCACCGTGACGTATCGTTTTCCAATACCACGACTAGATGACTTGTTAGATCAGTTAAGTGAGGCACAAGTGTTCACGAAATTAGACCTGAAGAGTGGGTATCATCAGATTCGTATTCGGCTTGGGGATGAATGGAAGACAGCGTTCAAAACGCGAGAGGGATTATATGAGTGGCTAGTCATGCCTTTTGGGTTGTCAAACGCGCCCAGCACCTTCATGAGAGTAATGAACCAAGCCCTTCGACCATTTATCGGTAAGTTTTTCATTGTATATTTCGATGATATCTTAATTTACAGTGCCAACCCCGAGCTGAATGTTCAGCATGTTCGGGAAGTGTTGTGTGTGCTTCATAGAGAGAAGTTTGTGGTTGCAGCAAAAAAGTGCGTTTTTATGACGCCAAAAGTTTTATTTTTGGGTTATATTATTTCTGGAGAGGGACTACAGGTGGATGAATCCTAAATAGAGGCAGTGAGGCAGTGGCCCCGACCGAAAACAATTACTGAAGTACGTAGTTTCCATGGGTTGGCATCATTCTACCGCCGGTTCATTCCGCACTTCAGTAGCAATATGACACCTGTCACAGAATGTAGCAATATGGCACTTGTCACAGAATGTATGAAGGGGGTCAATTTTCAATGGACGACTGAAGCAGAGGAAGGGTTTTAGCGAATAAAAGAAAAATTAACAACAGCTCCTATACTCGTCTTGCTAGATTTTTCTTAACCTTTTAAGTTACATAGTGATGCCTCCAAAGTAGGCATCGGAGCTGTTCTAAGTCAAGGGGGGAAACCGGTGGCATACTTCAGTGAGAAACTGAAAGGGTTGCGAGTTCGTTATAGCACCTATGATATAGAGTTCTATGCGGTGGTTCAAGAGATGAAACACTGGAGGCATTACTTATTCCACCGTGAATTCATTCTATACACCGATCATGATTCATTGCGGCATCTCAACAGCAAAGACAAGATCTCAGCACGACATGCTTCATGGTCAGCCTACCTTCAACAATTTACATTTGTTCTAAAGCATAAGGCAGGTGTTTCAAAACGAATGGCTGATGCTCTGAGTTGACGAGTCAATTTGCTGTCAACAATTACTGTCTAGGTACCGGGTTTCAACTCTTTTCGTGATTTATTTGATTCGGACCCGTTTTTCTTTAAAGTAATGGCTGATGTTCGAGTGGGGGAAAGTTCGGAATTTGTGTTAGCGGATGGGTTTTTATTTCGGGGAAATCAGCTTTGTACTCCCGATTGTAGTTTGCGTCTGCACATTATCAAGGGAATCCATGGGGAGGGTCACGTGGGCAAAGATTGTACCCTTCAGCTAGTCAAGGCATCCTATTTTTGGCCAACAATTCAGAAGGAAGTGGAAAGATATGTTGAGAGATGTCGAATTTGTCAATTATCCAAAGGGAGGGCGACTAATGCAGGTTTGTACATGCCATTACCTATTCCTACTCAACCATGGACAGATTTGAGCATGGATTTCGTTTTGGGACTGCCAAGAACCCAACGAGGTTGTGATTCCATCTATGTAGTGGTTGACCGATTTTCCAAGATGGTTCATTTCATCCCGTGCAAAAAAACAACTGATGCTGTAAAGGTGGCCCAACTGTTCTTTCTGGAGATATATCGTCTTCATGGATTACCTACGTCAATTGTTTCTGACCGGGACACTCGATTCCTCAGTCACTTCTGGCGGAGCCTTTGGAAGATGGTCAATACAAGGTTGGATTTTAGTAGTGCATATCACCCGCAAACGGATGGGCAAACAGAGGTAGTGAACCGAGCTCTCGGAGATTTGTTAAGATGTCTAGTAGGGGATAACATCCGGTATTTGTGCGCGAATCAACGGAGCATTAGTAGGTCGTTCTCAAATTATTTCTTGTAGGATTTTCTCGACAGAGCTTCCGTTACATCAGATTTGTGTTAAGTGAAAAGTGAAAAATGAAAAATGAAAAATTTTCACTTTTCAAAACAAGTGGATTTAGGGGTTTATTAAGTGATTTTAACACTTCAAAAAAAATCAAACAAAATAACTAAATAGAACAAATTAAGTACCATTCGGTGTTAAGTGGAAAAATTAAACAGGGCCTTTGTCTAAAAAAATGCCCATATTTACATGATTTCAGTATTAGTTTAGGGGCCCAATTTTGTTTTATTTTAGCTCATAAATTGCCCAAATTTCTATTTTGAGTATTAGCTTAAAAAAAAAAAATTAAAAAAAAAAACGTATGATAAAGCATTAAAGCCAACCATTTAAATAAAACAAAAATATAAAATAGGGTTAGCTTGGAGTGTAAAAGCTCGAACTAGATTTTGATTTTTTTTTCACATACATGAGACATGAGACAACATAATTAGATTTCAGTATGTCATCTAAATCACTAAAGGATTGAGGGTTTTTTATTTTTCTCTCCGGCCACCATTAAATGATTTCTTTCAATCTCTCTCTCAAGTCTTAAAATTAATATGAAAATGGGACCCATCTTAGAATTTTTCCTCGGCCCCCAAAAAGTCAAGATCGGCCCCAGTCATCTACCCTTGTTTTATGAGAGCTTCTCCTTACAATCCACAAATTATCTAATTACACTCCAATTTTTTATTTTTTTTTATGACAATTTTAGCTTGAATTAAAATTACTAAACAAGACAAAAAAAATTCTAAAGATACTCCAAACTAAATAAATTATTAAGAAAAAAAGTATCTCTCATAAATCATTAAATTAAATATTATGTATTAAACTCTCTCTCCTAAATCTGTTATTACTATATTAAACTCTCTCTCTCTCTCTCTCTCTCTCTTCATTTTGTAAAAAAAATAAAAATAAATAAATAAATTTTATATATACATTAGAGATATGTATTAGAGGAGAGAGACTTTAATATGGTAATAAAAAATTTAGAAGAGAGTGTTTAATACGCAATATTTAATCTAATGATTTATGAGAGATAATTTCTTTTCTTTTTTTAATAATTTAATTCAAAATAGATTACTCATCGGATGAATCCAAAGGCTACGATGGTTCGTCCTAACTTTTATTAAAATAAAATGGAGTGTCTTTAGAAATTTATTTTTAAAAACGGAGTGTCTTTAAAATAAGAGTGTCAAAAGATAAAAAAGATAATCTTGGAACAAAATAAAGTGTCTTCAGAATTTTTTAAAATTTAAATTTTGAGAATGGAGTGTCTTTAGAAAATGAGTGTAAAAAGAAAAAATTGAATTGTCAAAAGAAGCTTTGTTTTATATACATTATGGTCCAAGTTACTGCCCTACTCCCAACTCCCAAGCAACTGTTTACGGTTTTATTTTATAAAATCTGACATCGAACTACTGCTACAAAGGAGGTATCTTCCCACATTCATGTTTTGAATATTTACGAACAATGGTTGAACTCGAACTTATGTCACACTTGTAAAAGGCAGAGCACACAACTATTCAAGCAAAAGTAATGTAGTTGAATTCAGTTTTTAGTTAGCAAGAGAAATGGATTAGAGATCCCATGTGTGAAGTCCAAGAAGATGGGATGAATCTCACTTTGGAAATATATATATATATTAGAGGTGACCACGGTTCTGTTAAACCGTCGGTTTTGTCCGCAGTTTAACCGGAACCGGATTGGTCAAACCGAAACCGAAAACCGGAACCAAAACCACCGGTTTGGAAATCGGTTGGAAACCGGTGGTTCCGGTTCCGGTTCCGGTTTCGGCTTGGGAGTCCTCCAAACCGTCCGAAACCGACGGTTTATTAAAAAAAAAAAACAACCAATCAGATGCTGCCACGTGGCAGCGTCTTTAAAAAAAATTACCGTTAACTTTTTAAAATATTAAAAAAAAAAACAACCAATCAGACGCTGCGACGTGGCAGCGTCTTTTAAAAAAAATTACCGTTAACTTTTTAAAATATTAAATAAAAAATAATTAAAAAAAAAAGAACCAATCAGACGCTGCCACGTGGCAACGTCTGATTGAAACAATCAGACCGTTCCGACAGTTATAAAAAAAAAAAAAAAAATTTCCACCAATCACACGCTGCCACATGGCAGCGTGTAAAAAAAATTTAACCGTTCTGAATTTCTGACTGACTGGGCAACGGCCAAATTTTTTTTATTTTTTCACCCCTCTATTTCTTTTATTTGCATATTCACCCCTCTCTACTATACTATAAATATCCCCCATATTTCATTATTCTTCACACCACTCTCATTCTCTCAACTTCTCTCAACACCTCTCAATCTCAATTCTCAAATTCTCAATTCTCTCTACAATTTTATTTAATTCTCATTCATATATAAATTATTTCTTATATTTTTTACTATCTACTATTTTTTCAATTATCAAATTGATTTACAATATTTATTTCAACAATATAATTTTTTCTATATATATATATTTTTCCAACAATATAATTTTTTCTATATATATATTTTTCCAACAATACAATTTTTTCTCTCATATATATATATATATATATTTTCAAAAATATATTTTTTTCAATCATCTTTTTTTTTACTCTATATTTTATTATTTATATTTATTTTTTATAATAATTATTTAAACATATTTTTTACTTGCTTACTCTATATTTTTTACTCATATTTTTCAATGGCAAGTGGGGGAGATAGTTCAAGAAATAAGGACAAAGGAAAGGCTCCAATGGGAAACTTGTTGGAAGATATTGGTCAAGCCGTCAGTTACGACGATTTGAATTTTCACCAATTCCTTCAAGATCGATTTGGATCCGATCCCCCTTCTGTTCCTAATCCTCCTCTAACAATTCCCGAGTTCAACGAATTCGACCCCGCTCAAAATACCCCCCCTGAAAATCTATCTAATTCTAACCCCACAGCCTCTTCGGATGTTTTTTTTGCAGGTGAAGGTGAAGGTGAAGAAGAAAAGCCAATGAAGTCCGAACTCTTCAAAGTGCATATGAAGAAAACCAAGGTAGATAATGGTTTCCAAATCCAGTGCAATCACTGCCGCAGAAAATATAAGGTTGGAAAAAACTTCGGATATGGCACGTTATGGTCCCATATCAAAAAAAATCACCCATCTGAATACACGGTAGCGAACAACCAATCCCAAATCTCCAGGTACGCAACCCCTTCTAATCAATTATTTCGTTACACGACTGAAAACAATAGAGAACAATTAGCATTAATGGTTGCAACTGAACACTTACCTTTTGGTTTTGGTGAGAAAGTAGGTTTTATTAATTATTATCAAAATGCATTAAATCCTGCAATGCAACGTGTTCCTAGATCCACTCTCACACGTACACTACATACCATTTACAGAAGAGAAAAAAACAAATTGAAAACATATTTTTTCTGAATTTCAAGATCGCGTTTCCGTATGTGCCGACATATGGAGCAACAATTTTTGTAGTCATTCATATTTGGGTGTCACATGTCATTATATGGATAATAACTGGGACATGCAAAAAAGAATTCTTGCATTTCGTGTTTTTGATGACTCGCATTCAGCTCAAAATATTTTTCAACTCCTTAAAATCATTTTTCAAGAGTATAATATCCTAAACAAAATTTTTGCTATTGGCTTTGATAATGCTGCAAGCAATACTGCATCTATTCCTATGTTACAAAAATTGTGCAATCCCTATTTTGGGGGTAAATTATTTCATCAACGTTGTGCATGTCATGTTTTAAATTTGTGTGTTCAAGCTGGATTAGCAGAGCTTTCTACTTTTATTAGACCAATTAGAGATAGTATTAACTATATCTGGAGGCATAACAAAGCCTAGAAACAATGGTTAAAACATTGCATTGCGAATAATATGCATCCCAAAAAATTTTCTCGAGAAATTAGCACTCGTTGGAATTCAACTTATAAGTTGCTTTGTGAAAGTGTTGAATACAGTAGAACCCTTGTAAATTAATCTTCTATAAATTAATAATCTCCCTATATTAATAAAAAAATCCCGATCCCGACTCGGGCCAGTGTAAAAAATTAATAAACCTCTCTATCGTAATAATTAATAATTTCTTTTTGAAACCTATTGTAAAATTTTGGCTCCGATTGTCACATAATTTAATAATTTCAATAAAATTATAAAATATATTACATAATATTCAAGAACTAGAAAAGTGTTTCAAGATGCTAGTTTGCATAAGGTTACCATGTTTGATATTTTTAACTTCATCCTCCATCTTTTTAATTGTCCTCAAAAAGTTATTATGATCACCTTCTTGTTGTAACCAAAAGGTTTCAACTAAATTTAGCATTTCAACAGGAAATTTCCTTAACAAAATTTTCCTAAACAAGGAATCTTGAAAAAAAATTAAAAAAAATACTTTCCATATACAGTAGAATAAAACCGACTAAACAATGAATTCCAAAAATGAACCTTTCCTAAACAAGAAAACCGACTTCCACACATTTTAAAGACAAAATAACATTTTATAAGGTAAAACCCTTCAAATCGATAACCCCTCTAAATTAATACTCAATGGTGGGTCTCAAGAATATTAATTTAGAGGGATTCTACTGTATAAGGAAATATTAGTTTCTTTTATTACTTATAATGTTCCTTCAATTTCTCTTCAATTGAACCATTGGGATGTATGTATAAAAATTCTTGAATTGTTACGTGTTTTCAATGATGCTACCGTCGCTTTATCTGGTGTTTACTATCCCACTACTCATTCATTTCTTATTCAATGTGTTAATATTGTTGGTGCATTCAATGATTGTGATGTTGATCCTCAATTGAGTCCATGTGTTGATGCCATGAAGAGAAAATGGTTACAATATTATTGGCAGATTCCAAATATTTACTTGCTTGCATCGTGTTTAGATCCACGCTTTAAATTTGAATATTTGCAGGTTTATTTAGCTAGTTATTACAAATGTTTAGATTTAGAAGTTGATGTTCTTCAGTATTATGATTCCGTTAAGGAATTGCTTTATGAATTATACAATGAATATCTTAGAATATATGGTCCGTCTTTGAATTTGCCGGTTTCACAACCCCAACCCACATCTGGTGGTACTAGTAGTTCTCAAAAATTTACATTAAAGGGTTTAGGGGATCGACTGTTTTCCGAAAGAACCAAAAAATTACGAACATCTTCTTCATCCTCAACGGAATCCGAGGTTGACCGGTATTTACAAGACAGTCATAAATTTAAAGATGAAGAATTTAGTATCCAGAATTGGTGGAAGAGTCATCAACAAGATTATCCAATTTTGGCAATTATTGCCAAACAAATTCTTGGAACGCCGGTTTCTACAGTTGTTGTGGAACAAGAATTTAGTGCAGGTGGAAATATTTTGGACCCAAGACGATTATCTATGTGTCCACAATCACTTGAAATACAGTCATGTGTTGATGATTGGACAAAGGCCAAATATAGACAACAAGAACTTCAGCCGGAGATAGCGAACGACTTCTTCGAAGATGAACAAACGATGGGAACGGAAGGCAGTGAATAGATTCTGTTCCAACATCCAACCTCCAACACCGAGTAACTAATTAAAGGTAAAAGAACTACGTGGCCTTTGATTCCTCTACATTAATGGAGGATACGTAGGCAGCTTAATTATAGTAAAAAATTAAGTGCAAGGCCGATTTTATTTTTTTTAATTTTAACTTTATTACATTGTAATATTGTATATTTGAATTCAAGCCTTCAAGGCCAATTTCTAATTTTATTTTATTTTTTGTGAAATTGTAAAGTTGTATTTATTAATAAATGTCAATTTATTTTTTTCTAAACATTGTGAACTACTTAAATACTTCAATGGAAAATGTTTGTAAATATATTGATTGGGATTTAGGAAAAAAAATTGAAAAAAATAAAAAATGGTTGTAAATGTATTTTTATTTAATAATTTGTTCATTGAAAATTTGGAATTATGATTGGGAAGAATTAATATTAATTGGGATTTGAAAAAAAAAAATTGAAAAAAAAAAAAAATGGTTGTAAATGTATTTTTATTTAATAATTTTTTTATTGAAAATTTGGAATTATGATTGGGAAGAATTAATATTAATTGGGATTTGAAAAAACAAAAAAATTGAAAAAAGAAAAAGAAAAAATGGTTGTAAATATATTTTTATTTAATAATTTGTTCATTGGAAATTGGAATTATGATTGGGAAGAATTAAAATATTGATTATTTAATTGGGTTTAAAAAATAAAAAAAATAAAAATAAAAAAACCGGAACCGAACCGGCCAAAACCGGAACCGCCAAACCGGCGGTTTCAAACCGGTTTTTCCGGTTTCGGTTTCAGTTTCGGTTTTGGGTCCCTCCCAAACCGAACCCAAAACCGAAACCGGAACCGGAACCAAACTGAACTGGTGCCACCTCTAATATATATATATAACAGGAGAATAGTATATATGCACTCATAAATGTCTCAACCCAATAGACTAATCTTTTGCACCGATTCTCATAATCATATATTCAAGAATAAATAGTTTACTATATAAATCGCAGTGTTGAATTACGTACTGTTCTAAAAAATTAATCTTCCGTCAAGCTTGTGACCTTGTGTTAGTTGTTTGACTTGTTTCCAAAGGTTGGAAACCAGAAAGAAAATGCATCAAGTGGATGTGTGGTGGCAGGAAGAACACAAATGGTTCATTTATGTCAAATTAAAAGAATCAAGTTCTCTTTAAGATGTCTAACAAAACCGAGATTTTGTATAAAACACAACTTGTATTCGATCGATACTGTGGTGACAATTTGATTGCAGTTTTTAACAGATGACTACTAATAAAGGGCAGAATATGAGGCGAAATATGAATTTAAACATATTGAATATTCAACTTGTACATGATAAAAAAATACTCAGAATTCATAAATAAATATAACTTGATTTACGGGTACTGTAAATCAAAGTTTCTGTTATAGAAAATACTAGAAGAAAGGAAAATATGCAGCAAAAAGCACTACTACTATCATTCGTACACTGCTTTATATATATATATATTACAAAGATTAAGTACAAAGTTGTTGGTCAAAACCATACACTAACTTTTAACTTTAACATGACTAATTTCCCTAAATCAAGGTTCATCACACATTTGCCAACAACTCTTACAACAACTAAATTTATAAACAAAATTACAAAAATATCTTCTTTTCTTCATATAGATATCTAGAAAAATCTCAAGGTCTAACACTCCTCCTTGAGATTTTTCGTGGAGACACCAAGCTTTGCTCTCATCAATTCAAACTTTGCTTTAGGAAGAGTCTTAGTTAGAATGTCTGCAATTTGATTTTCTGAATTGCAGTGCACAAGATTCACTTCCCCAAGCTTCTTTGCTTCTCTAATGGCATGAAACTTCACTCTAATATGTTTTGTTTTACCATGATGAACTGAATTTTTAGTGATAGCAATGGCTGACTTATTATCAACCCAAATAACAGTAGCTTCTTCTTGTTTTTGCCCCACATCTGACAAAAATTTTCTGAGCCATATGGCTTGGTTTGCTGCAGCTGTTGCAGAGATATACTTAGCTTCAGCTGAGGATTGAGCAACTACATCTTGTTTTTTAGAGTTTCAAGAGAAAACATCACTCCCAAATGAAAACACGAAAACACATAGCTAGATGTGCTCTTTCAATCATGAAAAGCTTCCTACCCAGTCACTCTCTGCAAAGCCTTGTAGCCTTCCATCTTCAATTTTTTCATACCAAATACCATAATCAATAGTCCCTTTTATGTACCTTAGGACCCTTTTAGCTGCACCAAAGTGAGTTTGGCTAGGAGATTGCATGAATCTGGAAAGCAAGCTTGCTGCATACATCAAATCTGGTCTAGTGGCTGATAAATACAGTAGACTACCAATTAAGCTTCTATAAGTTGAAGCATTGACCTTGCTTTCTTCATCATTCTTGATCAATTTTTCATTAACAACCAGTGGAGTAGCTATTGGTTTGCAATTCTCTATTTGAAATTTCTTCAAAATCTCCTTTGCATACTTCATTTGTGAGATAAAAATACCAGTATCAGTTTGGCAGATTTCCATCCCCAGAAAATAATTCATGTCACCTAAGTCTGACATTTAAAACTCACTTTCCATGCTAGACTTGAATTCTTTCAACCAGTTTGCATCTCCACCTGTTTCAAGAAGATCATCCACATATAGTGACACAATAAGCTGCAATTCATCTCTATTTTGCTTCACATACAAAGTAGCTTCATTGTCACTTCTTTTAAATCTTTGTTGTAGCAAATAGGTGTCAATCTTGCTATACCAAGCCCTAGGTGCCTGTTTTAAACCATAGAAGGCATTGTTAAGCTTGTATACTTTGTCTTCACATCCAAGATTCAGAAAACCTTCTGGTTGCTCTACATAAATGTTTTCCTCAAGGAATCCATTTAAGAAAGCTGACTTTACATCTAAGTGGTATATTCTCCATCCCATTTTCGCTGTCAAGGCTATTAACAACTTTATTGTATCATGCCTTGCCACATGTATGAAAGTGTCTAAAAAATCAATACCCTGCTGTTGAAATATTCCTTGACTACCAGCCTAGCTTTTAGTTTGTTTATAGAACCATTAGTATTCAATTTGGTTCTATAAACCCACTTACAGCAATAAGTTTTTCATTTTCAGGCCTATCCACAAACAGCCATTTTTCATTTTTCTCTATCATGTTGATCTCCTCCTTCATTGCAACCCTCCAATCATGTAACTTTGCAACTTCATCATAGGTAGTAGGTTCTAAAACTGCAACATTACATCTTGCATAAAATTCATCTAAATGTCTGGTTCCTCTTACTGCTATTTCAGTATCACAATGAGAATCAATTTTTGGCTGAGCAGCTTCTTGTTGTTGGGAAAAAAATTCCCTTGCTATGATTCTTGAGAGCATCATCAACTTCATTCTTCTCCTAATTCCATTTAGTAGCCTCATCAAATTTAACATTTCTACTAACTAGGATCTTTTTAGTCTTCAAGCTATAAATTCTATAGCCTTTTTGTATTATTGCTATAACCCAAGAAAATCTCAACTTCTGACTTTTGATCCAATTTATCTCTCTTGACATCTGGAACAAAAGTATAACATACACACCTAAATACTTTTAGGTGCCCAATTGGAGGCTCTAAACCATACCAAGCCTCAAATGGTGTTTTTCCATCCAAAGCTTTTGTTGGCAGCATGTTCAATAGATATACTGAGGTATTGACTGCCTCAGCCCAAAATGTTTTGGGAAGATCTTTCTCAAACATCATACATCATACATCTTGACATCTCCATCACAGTTCTGTTCTTTCTTTCGCTCACTCCATTTTGTTGAGGAGTGTAGAGAACAGTTAATTATCACAAAATCTACTGAATTCCCTTAATGTATATTCTGATCCATTATCAGATCTCAATATCTTTATTTTACATCGAGACTGGTTTTCCATAAAAACTTTAAACTTTTGAAATGAATCAATACTTTTGACTTCTGCTTCAAAAAGAATACCCAACTCATCCTGAGGTAGTCATCTTTGAATAAAAGAAAATAATTGCTCTCATTAAGAGAAGGAGTACTCATAGGTCCACACACATTAGTATGGATTAGTTGCAACTTTGCAGAAGCTCTCCAAGTCTAATTTGAGGAAAAAGACAATTTGTTTCGTTTCCAATATTGACAAACATCACACACTCCTTGATTAAAAAGAATAGCAGGCATACTTTGAGCTAATTCATGTGTATGCATAATCAAGAGAAGAATAATTGCAGTGTCCAAATCTTTTATGCCATATGACAAAATTATCAACAACACTAGCATAAACATGCAAGGCTATTTGTTTCCATTCAAATGGGAAACTTTTATCTTTCATTTTAATAGACATTAATTCACAACCAGGGGGATCAAGTATGATGAATGACATATCTTGAAAAAACAAAGCATAATGTTTTTCAAGCATTTGCCCAACACTCAATAAACTTTGGCTTATCTCATGCACAAGTAAAACATCATAAATAAGTTTTGTACCTAAGGAAGTTTCAACTGCAACAACTCCTTTCCCCATCACATTGACATAATCACCATTGCCGATTTTAACTTTAGAAGTGTAGGATCTATCCAACTCCTTAAAAAAAACCAGCATCATATGTCATATGGTTGGTGCAACCACTATCAATAAGCCAAGTGGTATAGCGGAAGCGTCTAAGAGAAAAACTTGCAAGAATCAATTAGAACCAACCTACTAATACTATATTGATCCGTGCACAGATACAAGAATATCAGGCTTTAAATACGACAATCTTCGCAAAGTTATTGTAATTGGATAGTTGAGAAACAATTCTTTGTAATTTTTATTAAATGACAACTACCAGCAAAAAGTGGCTTACAGGTCTATTTAAATCAAACAAACCCTAGCCCTAATCTGAAACCTTGTTGAGCAAGGAAAGGGCCTAATTAACCTAATTAATGAAAATTACCAAAAAAGGCAAATTTGAGATAAATGCGGAAATAAATAAAACTAAGAATCCTAAGTGACAAAGGTCATTTGCATGTATATTTAAATTCACTTGTCAAACTCAATTTGTAATCCTAGCAATGCTTATAATGGTGTTGAAAACATGCATATAGTGGCAAGTAAGGGTCGTCCACAGAGATCAGAATTAAGCTAAGACTAATTTGCTATTTAAGTTATATTGATGCAAATAAGAAAAGTGATTGATAATGTTGAAGTGTGAAATATCATGTACTAAATAGTAAACTAGAAATGTAACAAAGAAATAGAATATGAAGTAATGAAAGATGAATATATGGCAACTAGGGAGTTAATAGATTAGTAAGTTGTTTGTATACTTTCATAAGCAAACAATTGGGCTAATTGCAGTAAACTTGGTAAATAAGCGCAACTCTAACAACTATAGCCACCTAGGATGTATAGGAGGTCTCCTATTAGAGATCCGTTCCTCCTAGACAACCGACATAGGGTGCATAGCGTCGGTTGCTCATTAGGACCCTATCAATGAAGTATATATATCTATCTCGGGCTCAACCGACTATGGTAGCCACCTAGGGTGTATAGAATGGCTTCTAGCCTCTCACGAGAGCCGTTCTAGGATGTATAGAAACGGATATCCATTCGAAGCTAGATTAAGAACTTGGTTATTGAGCCGAGATTATGAGAATCTCACCTATTCATGTGAGTAATAAACAACCATATATAGTGTATATTTAGTTGTCTAAAAAGATAGAATCCAAGGAAGGCTTGTAAAGAGGATGTATCTAATACAAGGAACTCCAATGAAATTCATTCATACTCTAGAATAAATCAAAAGAAGATAGACATATAAGAGAAATAAAGCTTATTTACAAGAAACCCAATCATTTGGAACTAATCCATAAACCCCCTTAGTGGGATTTAGCTACTCATCTACAATAAAAGAAATAAGAGAAAAGATAAGAAATAACCCTTGAATATCATATCCACCTTGATAATCCCTTAATGTTGAGTAAAGAATGTATGAAACCAAGAAGAAATGAAATCCTAGATCTAGTTACAATTTCATTGTTTTTTAAGTGTTAAAAAGATAATAAAAATATAATACACACTTTCTATTTATAGTCCCCCAAAATATGTTACAAATCAGCCTTTAAATGATGTCTGACACAAGGGAGTGCGAGTGGAGTGTGGGTCACTGACCAACACTCACCTGCACTTTATTGTTTTCCTTCAATTTTGGACTCACGGATCTGGGTAAGAGTGCTGGTGGAGTGCGGGTCATTTACCCGCACTCACCCGCACTTAATCAGTCTTCAGCAATCAGGTCCTCTAGTCTGGGCAGGAGTGCGGGTGGAGTGTGGGTCATCTACCAGCACTCACCCGCACTTAATTAGTCTTCAGCAATCAGGTCCTCTAGTCTGGGCAGGAGTGCGGGTGGAGTGCGGTTGGGACCTACACTCACCCGCACTGTTGTATCCTCTGATGCCTTTCTTCATCTTTTTATAGCTCTCAGTCCTCTTTTCGCCCAAAAGCCTCGCAATATGCTATAATCACCCGAAATGGGAAAATACCTAAAAATACGAACATAGAGCCCATAAGTGACGATGAAAACGCATGAAAACAATACAAAGGCTATAAGTTTGAGCGCCGAAATATACAACATATTTGGCCTGATCACTAAGCAAGCCTGAATTAACGGAAGTCGATTCGGACTTGGAAAAACTCAACTTATTGAGAAAATAAAACTTTCCTAAAACGGTAAAAACGGTAATTTTAGGGTCTAAACGATGGAGTTTGGCTGAAAAAGGGCATGCCTCACCGCCAACTGTGAAAGTTTCACGCCATTCTGATCATTTGGCCTTCTTGCGATCCCATCCCTCAATGTAATCCAATGTCATGTCTGCCGCTACATCACCAAGCTTCACTGCTACAATTTGTTGCATAACAAGTAGCAACAAATAGTTTTTCTTCATCTTGCTCTTGATTTTTAGCAATTTGTGCTTGCTGTCCCTGTTGGTTGGCTTTGTTTTTACAAACTTTCACCATATTACCAAGCTGATTGCAGGCTCTGCACCTTACACTAGGCCTCCACCAGTAAAAAATTTCAGTATGACTAGTCTTTTTGCAATAGGGGCGGGGTGGATACCTTCATCTCCTACCTCTACTTTTGTGGCTATCACCCTCTTTCTTCTCTTTTTCTTTTTTCTCTCCAGGTTGCTTCCTTCCTCCACTGATACTTGGTTGTTTTCCCTTCAGCTTTGCTTGAAAGGCTCCTTCAATTGTGTCTAATTGCTCTCCTTTGCTCAAAGGCTTGAAGGGCATTGATGACTTCTGTCAAAGTCAACTGAGAAATATCTTTTGAGTCTTCCAAGGACGAAACTTTAGATTCAAATCTTTCAGGCAGACTAACAAGAACCTTCTCAACAATTCTTCTTTCAGTTAACTCTTCACCAAGCAGTCTAATTTGATTGACAACTTTCATGAGTATGCCTGTGTAATCCTTGACAGTCTCAATTTCCTTCATCCTGAGAATTTCAAATTCCCTCCTCAAATTTAGCACTTCCATCTATCTAGTCCTGTCACTACCTTGAAACTCTTTCTTAAGCTTGTCCCAAGCCTCTTTTGCTGTTTCACAAGCCATTATTCTTGTGAAAATTGTATCTGATACAGCGGTGTGGATAGTAGACAAGGCTTTGTATTTTTTTTTGCAAAATCTTAACCGTGCTGCTTGATCTAAGAAATTGTTGGATTTGCTCTCAGAGGAGGTGGATCTCTCCATGTTTCAACTGCTTCCCACAAGTCAAATGCTCTTAAGTATTCCTTCATTTTTACTACCTAAATTGGATAGTTTTCTCTAGAAAAAATTGGAGGTAAAGAGTGGAAAAACTGCTTGAAGCCATGGTCTGATTCTTAGGAGTTTCAGTTTAAAAAAAAAAAAAAAAGGAAGCCTTGCTGGTTTTCTCTCACACAAAGCCCTTAAAGATCAATGTGCTCTGATACCATGTTATAGAAAATACTAGAAGAAAGGAAAACATACAGCAAAAAGCACTACTTATATCATTCGTACACTGCTTTATATATTACAAAGATTAAGTACAAAGTTGTTGGTCAAAACCAAACACACACTAACTTTTAACTTTAACATGATTAATTTCCCTAAATCAAGGTTCATCACACATTTGTCAACAACTCTTACAACAACTAAATTTATAAAAAAAAATTACAAAAAATATCTTCTTTTCTTCATATAGATATCTAGAAAAATATCAAATTCTAACGGTTTCCTTGATAGAATTCCTGATACATTGTAATTTCGAGGTAAAAAGTTTGATGTTTTCGACTGCATGCACTCAGACATTGGAAATATATGTTCAGGCCACTGTCGTCATGCTATGTGGTATAAGATATTGGGATCTCACTTAATTGGATGTGTTATAAACCGATTAGGTATGCAATTAGTGAAGGATATACAAGTCTCTGAGGTATATCTTATCCTTACAAGTAAATTTTTAAGTAGAAATAATTCTACTAAAAGAGTCTTGATAACAATGTACCTTAATTAGTAGGTATTAAGTGTCGATTAAGATGCCCACCACACAAGTCCTTTGACACAATCTTCTTCGCAACTTAGCGTTTCTTGTCTAAAGGAACAACCCCTCAGGCCTCAGCAAACTTGTCACACTTTATTGTGATTTGGAAGGAATTAGGATAAAATGCTTAATTTCCCATTTATTATGAAAATCGCTTGATTGTGCAACTTTTCTATATTTGCATTCACTATGGATATCATTTAGAAATAGTAATCCATGTTATTGTTGTGAGGTAATGTGATGCTTTGTTTTTAATGTTGTTGCCTTTTTTTTTTCTTTTTTTTTTTGTTAAGTTATTATGACTTTTTCTTGGTTATTTTGTTATGTATTAAGCTCATATGATGTAGCATTTTGATGTCCATGTGTAAGCTTCTCATTAGTTGAGAAAACACATGGAAAAAGACATGTTTTTGCTGAAATTATATATGAAGAAAAACAGGGGACATCAGCTGGTAGAATTTGAAAAAAAAAAAATGCCCCTTTCTACTTTCCTCTCTTCCTCTCAAAATCCCTAACAAAAAAACTTCTCAAGATTGAATTTTTATGCACTAAAATCATCAACAACAAAAAAACAACATAAAGTGGTATCAGAGCTTAGATCGAAGGGAGCTAGTGGTGGTGAGTCAAAAAAGGTTGAAGATTTTCTATCAAGAGAAGTTCCAGCAAGGAAGAAAAAGTTGTAGAGATTTTTTCCATGGCAAGCACTAGTAACTCAACTCTCAACATTCAACATCCCTCCATTCCCATTTTTGAAGGTGAGAACTATGACTTTTGGTGTATAAAAATGAAAACTTTATTTATTTTCTCAAGATGTATGGGAGTTAGTAGAAAATGGGTATGAGGATTATGATTCTCAAGAAAACCTAACACACACCCAAAAAAAAGAACTTAAGAAAAATAGAAAGATTGATGCAAAAGCTCTCCTTTTTATCCAACAAGGAGTAGGGAATACCATATTTCCTAGAATAATGAGAGCTAGCAAAGCTAAGGAGGCTTGGGATATTATTCAACAAGAATTCTAAGGAGACATCAAAGTAAGGGCTATCAAACTTCAAACTCTTAAAAAGGAGTTTGAGAACATGAAAATGAGGGAGAATGAGAATTTGATGGAATATTCATCTATATTTATGGAACTTATTAATCAAATGAAAGCTTATGGGGATGAAATGGGTGAGAATATATTGGTTGAGAAGATTTTAGCATGTTTACCTCAAAATTTTGAAACTATTGTGTCTATTATTGAAGAAACTAGATATGTCTCTAAGTTGGGTGTTGCGGAATTGATGGGGTCTTTGAAATCATTTGAGCAAAGGTTATTACGGCATTCCGATAGTCCCATTGAAAGTGTGTTTCAATCGAAGCTCCAACTCAACCGTGAGAATCAAGAAGAGTCATCAAGAGGTGGTAGACATGCATGGAAAAGCAAAAGGAAGAGGAAGTAATTGAAGAGGTAGAGGGAAGCCAAATTTTGAGAGAAGGTTCAACAATGACGAGTCTTCACAATTGCCAAAATGTAATTTTTGCAAGAAGGTTGGCCATCTAGAGAGAGATTGTTGGAACAAGGGAAAGTCTCAATGCAATTTTTGCAAGAAGCTTGGTCATCTAGAGAAAGATTGTTGGAATAAGGGGAAGCCTCAATGTTATAATTGCAAGAGATATGGGCATGTGCAAAAAGATTGTAGAGTCAAGAACAATCAACAAGCTAGTTGTGCGGAAGAAAAAGAAAGTGATGGGAATTTGTTCTATGCTTGTCAAAGTGCATCCGAACAAAGAAATGATGTTTGGTTCCTAGATAGTGGTTGTAGCAATCACATGACCGGTGATAAAAACATGTTTTTGGACATGGACACTACCGTCAACTCTCAAGTGAAGATGGGAAATGGTGCCTTGGTGAATGTTAGAGGTAAAGGAACAATTGGTGTTCAAACTAGTATGGGAATCAAATACATTAGAGATGTGTTGCTAGTTCCTGATTTGGAGCAAAATTTGCTTAGTGTGGGGCAACTTGTAGAGCATAGGTATGATGTTCATTTTAAAGATAATGGGTGCACTATCTATGATAGAGGGGGTAACAAGAAAGTTATAAAGAAGATAAATATGAAGAAAAATAAAAGCTTCCCGATTGTGTTCAAATATGAAGGAAATGTTTCCTTAAAGATGGATACCGTTGATGAGTCATGGTTATGGCATCGGAGATTTGGGCACTTGAACTTTCATGCCTCAAATTACTTTCTCAAAAGAATATGGTTGTGGGGTTGCCTACTTGCATTGAAGACAAGGATGGAGTGTGTGAAGGTTGTGCTCTTGAAAAGCATCACCGTCAAGCCTTTCCAAAGGGAGTTGTATGGAGAGCAAAGAAAGCACTCGAATTGGTCCATACCAATGTTTGCGGGCCAATGTCTACACCTTCAAATGGCAACAATAGGTACTTCATTCTCTTTATTGATGATTTTACGAGAATGACTTGGGTTTTCTTTATGAGGCAAAAATCCAAAGTCTTTACTATTTTTAAGAACTTCAAAAGTTTTGTTGAAAAACAAAGTGGCAATTACATTAAAATCTTGAGAAGTGATAGAGGAAAAGAGTACAACTCACGTGAATGTGACAAGTTTTGTGAAGATGAAGGTGTTGAGAGACAACTTATGGTGCCTTATACTCCACAACAAAATGGGGTATCCGAGAGAAAGAACCAAACGGTGATGGAAATGGCCAAGTCAATGCTTCATGAGAAAAGGCTACCAAAAGTTTTTTGGGGTGAAGCGGTATATACGGCGGTTTACTTGATAAATAAAAGTCATACAAAAGCACTTTGGAACCAAACTCCTCTTGAAGCTTGGAGTGGGAGAAAACCATCCGTGAGACATTTAAAAGTCTTCGGTTGTGTATGTTATGCTCAAGTTCCAAAAGAGAGAAGACGCAAGCTTGATGAAGCAAGTGAGAAGTGTATTTTTATAGGCTAGTTCACAATCTAAAGGCTATAGACTATATAGTTTGAAAAGCAAGAAGATGATTACAAGTCGTGATGTGTTGTTTGATGAAAAAGCTTTGTGGAATTGGCAAAAAGGCAAGGGTGAAAGTGAGACTATTTTGGTGGAAGAAAATCATCAAAATTCAACACTTGAAGATGAAAATAATCAATTTTCACCTCATTCCTCTCCAAGGACAAGTTCACCATCAACATCACATGGTTCTCCAAGTTCATCATCATCATCATCATCATCATCACCATCACCACCTTCTTCTCCTATAAAAAGAGAAGGTTGGAAGATATATATGAGAGATGCAATTTTTGTGTCTTTGAACCACAAAATTTTGAAGAAGCCGTAAAGGAAGAAAGTTGGAGAAGAGCTATGCAAGAAGAAATTGATGTTATTGAGAAAAACAATATATGGGAACTTGTTGAGAAGCCAAATAACAAAGAAGTAATTGGGGTGAAGTGGATTTATAGAGTGAAATATCATGCAAATGGAGCCGTTCAAAGAAACAAAGCAAGATTGGTAGCAAAGGGCTATTCACAACAGCCCAGAATATTTTAATGAAACTTTTGCACCGATTGCTCGCCTTGACACTATTAGAGCTCTTATTGCTATGGCCGCACAAAAGGGTTGGTGTTTGTATCAACTTGATGTCAAATCCACCGTCTTGAATGGAGAGTTGGAAGAAGAGGTTTATGTTAAGCAACCTCAAGGCTTTGAAATCAAGGGAGATGAAGAAAAAGTGTACAAGTTGAAGAAGGCTTTGTATGGCCTAAAACAAGCTCCAAGAGCTTGGTACACTCAAATTGATGGCTACTTTATTGAGAAGGGATTCAACAAAAGCAAGAGTGAGCCCACCTTGTATGTGAAGTGCAAAGGTATGTCCAATATTCTCATTGTTGCTCTTTACGTTGATGATTTAACTTTTACCGGAAACAATGAGAAATTGATTGAAGAATTCAAAAATGAGATGATGAAAAGATATGAGATGAGTGATATGGGTTTGTTGCATTACTTTCTTGGCATTGAAATTTACCAAGAAGAAGATGGTGTGTTCATTTGCCAAAGAAAGTATGTTGAAAATATTCTCAAGAAGTTTGGGATGTTTGGGTGCAATTCGGTAGCAACACCACTTGTGGTGAATGAAAAATTTAAGAAGGAAGACAGAGGAAAGAAAGTATATGAGACTTATTTTAGAGGCTTGATTGGGAATTTGTTTTATCTCATTGCCACAAGATCGGATATTATGTTTGCCTCAAGTTTGTTATCTAGATATATGAGTTCTCCTAGCCATATTTATCTTGGGGCAGCCAAGAGACTTTTGAGGTACCTACAAGGTACAATGAATTATGTAATCAAGTATGAAAAGAACTTAAATGTCAAGTTGATTGGGTTTTGTGATAACGACTGGAGTGGATGTCTTAATGTCTTGATGATGTCAAATGGTTGCTCAATCCTCTGCAGAAGCTGAATACATTTCAACATCGTTGTCTACTCACAAGCAATTTGGTTAAGAAGGATTCTCGAAGACATGAATGAGAAGCAAGGAGAAGGCACGGAGATGTTTTGTGACAACAAATCAACTATAGTTATGGCCAAAAACACCGTTTTCCACAGCCGCACAAGACATATCGCCATCAAATATCATTTCATTAGAGATGCAATTGTAGATGGTGAGATTCAACTCAAGTTTTGCAGGTCTGAAGATCAAGTGGCTGACATTTTTACAAAGGCTCTTCCAAAGGAGAAATTTCAGGGGAAGAATTATTAGGTGTCCAAGAACATCACATTAAAGGGAAGAATGTTGTGAAGTAATGTGATGCTTTGTTTTTAATGTTGCTGCCCTTTTTTTTTTTTTTTTTTTTTTTGGTTAAGTTATTATGACTTTTTCTTGGTTATTTTGTTGCGTATTAAGCTCATATGATGTGGCATTTTATTGTCCATGTGTAAGCTTCTCATAGTTGAGAAAACACATGTAAAATGACATGTATTTTGCTGGAATTATATATGCAGAAAAACAGGGGACAGCAGCCGGTAGAAGTTGAAAAAAAATTGCCCCTTTCTACTTTCCTCTCTTCCTCTCAAAATCCCTAACAAAAGAACTTTCCAAGATTGAATTTTTATGCACTAGAATCATCAAAAAAAAACCAACAGTTATCAAAAGATTTCCTGTGATTTTTTCTAGTACGGAATGATAAGAGCTATTGGTTATTTTCTTCGGTTGCCATTTATATATAATCAAATATCTGCACCATTACATTTATTCTCTGTGAACTTCTATTCTATTTTATACAGATGTGAAACCCTACAAAGGTTGTTGTGTTTCATCCACATAAAAAAGTACTCCATATGGTTGTGTATTTGAAGAGTGTCATACATGCTTCATATCAGTTTCCGAAGCATCTCCATTAAGTCTAATCTTACATGTGAAGTTGAACTTCTGTTTTAATTACAGTTATTGGGCTGTACTTCTATGAATTTCTTTGTCCCAAGTTGTCATTTTTTTAATTGGCTTTATTTTTTACCTGTTTTGTGTATATGCAGTTACAATAGGCAAGAAACGAAAGCATGAATCTCTCAATAAGGTATGCTCAAGTTTATCTCGACAAATGCATATATCATTACTATTTACTAGTGATATCCATTCAACCGAAATTCATTCAATTGATATAAGTCAATTAAATTTTAATTCCAATCAATTGAGATTTTCTTTGCCTTTTCTTTATAAGTTTTCTTCAGTCTTTTCTGCTTTCTAACACTATGGTTTTGTCAATTGGTAGGAAAAGGGCAGCAAACCCTTGGAACATGTCGTGAATCTCCAAATTCCGCCAACATTAGAGAAGCAACTAGTTGATGATTGTGAATCTATTACAGAAAGGTAGTTACATTCTGTGCTTATCATCTTTTCTGGATGTAGGAGAGCTGATTCAACTGAAGAAATTGTGAAAGGGTTGCAATGTTACTTTGACAAAGCATTGCAAGTAAGGCTTCTGTACAAAACTGAGCGTCAACAATATGAAGATGGAGTGGCAGTTGGCCACTCTCCCTCAACTATATATGGTGCTGAACATCTGTTGCGCCTCTTTGGTGAGCCCATTCTTTAGTGCTTAACGAAGCTGATAATTTGTGTTGAAAAATGCGTACTGCTTCAGGTGTTCATTTTTATAGAACAGTGATCATATATTTCTTGTTACTATTGCATCTTTTACTTGTCAAAGAATGTTGCTTACAGTATTTGTGGCATCACTTGACCTAGGATTTTTCTGATGGGTTATCGCGAAAATATATATGCCAACGGGTTTTTAACCATGCAAGGGGTATTTTAGAGACTTGTCTCACAGTGCTAGACATATGATGCATGGTATATTCTCCTGTGATATTATGTGATTGTTTAATTATAGAACTGCTGCATCTGATTTGTAGTTAAGTTGCCGGAGTTATTGGTCCACGTTAAAATTGAAGAAGAGACACTGAAAGAATTGTAGCAAAAACTAGTTGAATTTCTCAAGTATGAGCTCTTTATTAGTCTACTATTTAAACTTGAACTCTCTGTGTTTCTTGATCACTGTCTTACAATTACTCTTTTTTGCCTGGCAAGAACAAATTTATCATACAATTAAGAGTTAATGTCCTGGTAATGAAGTAGTTTATAGAGTGCATATGACATGTTATATGATGTAGGCTATCACTAAAATACACATAATCCATTTAGACCTTATTTTCCTTGAAAGTCAAATTTTGGTGACACGAAAGTAAATAGATTTTGCTTCCTAAAAATTATCATGCATCTTTTCATGGAAGCAGTTGATTTGGTGGTACAGAGAAGTTTGTTCTACTAAGGTTTTTAAATATTACAACAATCTCACTGGTTGATGTATCTTTGGGATCTTAATACTCCGGTTGATGGATTACTCATATTGTGCCGTGCAGGTTCCTGCAAAAGAATCAGAGTGCATTTTTTCTCTCTACTTACCATGTTGCTGAAGATGTTGAAACAAGCACAAACAAGCAAGATGACTGAGCTCTGGGGTTCATGTGGACCGTGGTTTGTACGTAACACCATGGAACTACTGTTGGTAGATGTCATCTCACTATTTTGATCAATTGATTTAGGCTAGAAAAAGCTTAAAGTTGATATGCCTGTGAGTGTTGGTCTATAGAAACAGTTCCATTAGCTTTAGATATGGTATATCTTACTTGTTGAGGATATGTTGTTGTCACTAGTAAACTGTTAGGAGAAATTGTCAATTAGCTTGCCTTGTAAAGTCTTTGGCAGGTTGTACTCAGATCAGTTGTTGCTAAGGTTTTGACCATATTTGATAACAAACTGAAGCAATTGCTGGAAATTGGAAATGAAAGGTGATGAAATAGTTCTTGTGTTCACCATTGTAAGTCTGGTTACATTTAAAAACACTATCTCCTTTTATTTTTTTCCTTCTTTTTGAGTTGCACTAACACTGGAACTTAGTTTATCAAAATGTAGAATACAAATTTTATTCAAAAAGAGATACAAATGCATCAATTACAGCCTCAAGAGCTCATGTAAAATCCATTCAAGAAGTTCTATCATAAAGCGTGTATATATCTAAGAAGAAAATTTTCAATGCACTAGTACACTTAGTCATTGAAAATGTGACATGTTGTAAAAAATCACATATGACACGTGTGACATTGTCACATGTCATATATTCATTTGTCGATGCATCACTCATAAGATTTTCTTGTATCTCAAGCATCTGAATGTTTGAAATCATTGCTGAGAAGCTAGCATCTCTACAACTTGCCTCATGGTGGATCTTGAATCTTTATCTTCTTCTAAACATAGCAGTGCAACTCTAACCAAAACCTCCATCTTATTTATGTCGTACTCACATCCCAATGAGGGATCAAAAATTTCTTCAACCCAAGAATGATCTCTTGTAGCAGCAGCCTTATTCATCTTCTGCTTCACCCATGTCACCAATCTTCCATGTGCAGTCAACCCTCCAGGGTTGAAACTCAAAGTACCGGTTGGGCTCTTTCCTGTTATCATCTCCAACACAACCATCCCATAGCTATAAACGTCCACCTTTGCGGTGATGGGAAGGTTGTAAACCCATTCAGGAGCCATGTAACCTCTGGTTCCTCTTACTCTTGAGAAGCTAGAATTGTTGAGGCCACCATTACCCCTATTTAAAAGCTTAGACAAGCCAAAATCAGCCACCTTTGGTTGGTAATCAGAGTCCAAGAGTATGTTTTTTGGCTTAATATCACAGTGCAGAATCCACTCTAAGCACTCTTCATGCAAATAAGCCAAACCCTTTGCAGTTCCAACCGCGATTTCAAACCGTGTATCCCAGTTAAGTTGGTTTGAAGAAAGATTTTCTGCTAAAGATCCGTGCTTTATATGCTCGTAAACTAGAAGCCTGTGCTTTCCTTCCACACAATATCCCCACATCTTTATCAAATTCATGTGATTAAGCTTCCCAATTGAGCTTATTTCTGCTAGGAATTCAGCTTCACCTTGGTTAGCTTCGTTGAGTCGCTTGATTGCTGCTACTCTTCCATCAGATAATGTGCCTTTGTAAACAATGCCTCCTGCACCTCTACCAATCTCTTCGCTGAAACCATGCGTGACTTTTTTGAGCTCACCGTAACTAAATCTTTTAAATCCTGTCGCAGCGAGAATGTAGCCTTGTGTGTTGTCAGCCCCCTGATTGGTACTATACAGGTAATACAATACCAAAAGGATGCATGTCGCCTCAAAACATCCGAAACCAGTGGCGAACCAGAGCAAAATCCTCATCAATGATTCAAATTCACTGTGTTTTTCGTACATTCTATCTAGTACTACCGGACCTAGGCCTGAGCAATCCAACATTGACACATTTTGAGTACTGTTATTGTTTGAAAACAAAAATATTCTATCTATAGGCAGTTTGATATAGGAGATTCCAGTAAATTCCGGCGAATGGAGTCCATTAATCAAGAGGAATTTCAGAAAACAGTCATACACCCCTCTCCCTTCACTAAACTTAAGCATGAATCCCTTACAAGTGCACAATTCCATGCATTCCGTTCGACACCGACTGATAGTAGAATTCGATATGTACCTAATATCATAGCCGTAGAAATCAACTTGTGGGATCCGGAGGAAACCAATTCTTGTCCTGTTGCAGCTGATTTTCGATTCAAGTTCGCAACCATATGACCAATCTGTGTGATTTTTGATCTTGAATCCCGGTAAGCAAGAACATGTCCTACCATTATAAGGTTCGTAATGGCATAGACTATTCGGTCCGCAGACACCATGAATCCTGCATGGTTTGGATTCAAGTTGCCAGGAAACTTCCCACTTCCCTGTAGTCTCTTCTAGGCTATACATTCGGAGATTGCCATCATAATCAAGCGTCAATCTTCTTTGAGGCCCTGTACCGAAATTAGAGGGCTTAAACGTATAATTGTCGGATGATTTGAAGAATCCTGAAGTGTCGAATACTGCTATTCGGCTGTTGTTGTATGTTGTCCTTCCTAAATCCCAGAGATTGATTCCTTTCCATAGCAATGGCCAATAAACACTTGATATTAAAGGACCAGTGTAAAGAAGCCGCAGAACATTATCGTCGTCAAAGTAAAATTTATAAAAACCTGAAGAGCAATTACCTTGGCTTCTTGATGAGACAAGTTGTGTGGAGCTGTTGGCAAATGGTTGATCTGGTAGAAGAGTATCTGTTGGCGAATCGAAGCTTTGCCAAAGCAATCGAGGTACATTCTCAAGAGTGAAAAGAACAAGATTTCCGGTGTCTGCAAGGACTAACTGTACTGTCTGAGAATTTCCCAAAAAAGTTTTTGAATTCCAAATAGGAATGCCAGTAGCATCAGTCAAGGAAAGATCGCCATTTTTTAAAAGCGAAAACTTTGAGCCTTTTCCATTGACGGGTATGTCTCTGTTTGCCATCCAAGCCGCAGTGGGAGGTGAAGATTTTGTGAACCAAACAGCAAAGCTGAAGGCATTGTCGCCAACGGAGAAGAACCCTGATGAGTAAACACCATTTGGTGAAATCAATTGATCGCTTTATTTCTCAACAGATAATGATGAACCTTGTCTTAGAATATTATTATCAAACGTTTTTGAAGATGATATAGGAGTTTGCAAGAGAAGAAGAAAAAGAAAGGAAATTGAGATATCCATATGCTAGAATCAATTAGGATGTTATACATAGCAATGTAGCATGAACTATATATATAGGAGAGCTTCAATAATCGGTGTACACGAAACGTTATTACATTCCCATGTTAATTTCAAGTCAGAATTTGAAATATTCTTCAGAACCTTCTCCTCGTGAGAGGAAAGCTACAGATGGTCATCTGCCCTTGTTTTATATACATTACGGTCCAAATTACTGCCCTACTCCCAAGCAACTGTTTACGGTTTTATTTTATAAAATCTGACATTGAACTATCGCTCCAAAGGAGGTATCTTTCCACATTTATGTTTTGAATATTTTACGAAGAATGGATGAACTCAAACTCATATCACACTTGTAAGAGGCGGAGTGCACAACTAATCAAGCAAGAGTAAGGTTGTCGAATTTGGTTTTTTAGTTAGCAAGAGAAATGTGTTAGAGATCCCATGTGTTAAGCCTAAGAAGATGGGATGAATCTCACATTGGAAATAATATTTCCATATATGTAACAGGAGAATAGTATATATACTCATAAATGTCACAAACTCACAACCCAATAGACTAATCTTTTGCACCAATTCTCATAATAATATATTCAACAAAAATTAGTTTACTATATAAATTGCAGTGTTGAGTACGCTTATTGACTTGGAATAATCTACGAAATTGAAAAAATTTCTTGTATTCATATATGCGTGTTCTTAAAAATTAATCTTTTGTCAAGCTTGTGACCTTGTGTTAGTTGTTTGACTTGCTTCCACGCGTTGGAAACCAGAAAGAAAATTCATCAAGTGGATGTGTGGTGGCAGGAAGAACACAAATGGATCATTTATGTCAGAGTATGAGGTGAGATATGAATTTAAACATATTAAATACTATTCAACTTGTACATGATAGAAAAATACTTAGAAATTAGAATTCATGAATATAACTTGATTTACGGGTAATGTAAATCAAAGTTAATTTCCTTAATAGAATTTTTGATACATTGTAATTTCCAGGAAAAAAGTTTGATGTTTTCTACTGCATGTATTCAGACATTTTTTTTTGGTTTACACCATCCGGTTTTCGGGTGGGACGGATCCACCATACCGTGCAATCAGCTCAAACCACACCCTGACTAATCCGGACTCGCACCGAGTCGGCCCACTAAGGGATGAAGTGCTCCCAATATGTGCAGCTATGTTCACAAGGGGGGTTGAACCCACGACCTTACTTAAGGGATGAGAGTGCCGAACCACTCACACCAACACATGATTGGTCATGTATTCAGACATTAGACATATATGTTCAAGCCATTGTTGTCATGCCACGTGGTATAAGATATTGGGATCTCTCTTAATTGGATGTGTTTTAAATCGATTAGGTATGCAATTAGCGAAGGATATAATTCTTAGAGCATCCCCAAAAGACTCTTCAAATAAGATATATCTAAAAATTAAACGAGTCACATCAGCATATATGCCTCCAACAGACTCTTCAAGTGAGAAAAGATTCTTCAAATAAAATTTTGCTTCTCACTCTTCAATATTGAAGAGCAACTTCTCCCTCTTCAATTATTATTATTTTATTTTTTATATCACATCATCATTAATATTTAACATCTATATCTTTTATCTTTTTAATTAAATTCAATTAATATGTAATAAGTTTTAATTTATAAATTATATCATCATAAAAATTATACCACTAGAAAGGTCTCATGTAGATCTTTAAAACGAGACTAATATTGAATATTTAATAATAACATATAAATAACATGAAAAGTTATTATTTCTAACTTGAAAAAAATAGAGGGCAATTAGATTTTTTGGTGGTGAGGGGGGAATTTGAGCACTTTCATTAAAATAATATAAACTTATTTCTAATTGAAGAGTCTTTTGGAAGAGCTTTTCTTTTTTCACTCCTCAAATTGTCACATAGGTAAATAAATAGACATTTGAAGAGTATAAATAGAAGAGTCTTTTGGGATGCTCTTACAAGTAAAATTTTAAGTAGAAATAATTCTACTAAAAGAGTCTTGATAACAATGTACCTTAATTAGCAGGTGTTGAGCGCCAATTAAGATGCCCACCACACAATGTCATAAAGGAACAACCCCTCAGGCCTCGGCAAACTTGTCACACTTTTTTGTGATTTGGGATAGGATAAATGTTTAGGGCCCGTCCTGTAACGTTTTTCAAATGCTGTTTTTGTTTTTGTTTTTCAAAAATAAAAATGAAAATGAAAACAGTGTTTTTGGTTTCAGTTTCGAAATCCAAATACGCGTCTGGTAGCATTTCCTGAAAGCTGGATTCCGAATATGAAAACATAAAAAACGCGTCTGGTAGCATATCCTGGAACTTGTATTTCAAATAATTTAATATTAATTATTATTTTTTAGACCAGATCAATCTCCAGTTTATGAATCATCATCATCATCACTATATTTTTTTCCAATTTATAAGACCAAATCAATCTATTAAAAAAAAAAATCAATCATCATTGATCTGTATATACAAAATCTGAAATCAAAATCCAAATCAAAATACAACAACACCAAAAACCCATTCAAATCAAACAAATTACCAACAAAATACTAGATTTATCAACAAAATACCATATTTTTTTTAATTAACAAATCTGGAAATCTGGAAATTTTCCAAAAATTTCCAAATGTCCTCTCTTAAGCATATCGGAAAGAAGAAGAAGGGAAGAAGAAGAAGAAGAAGAAGAAGAGCTCGGCGGTGAAGAAGGAGAAGATCGACGGAAAGAAGAAGAAGGGAAGAAGAAGAATAAGAAGAAGAAGAAGATCTGACCGACGGATCTGGACGGTGTTGGGCTTCCATCAGACCGACGCTGTCAGATCTGGATGGAAATCTGGGAAGAAGAATAAGGAAGAGGAAGAAGAAGAAGAAGGAAGAAGAAGAAGTAGAAGAAGAAGGAGAAGAAGGAAGAAGAAGATCTGACGAACGGGAAGGAGATCTAGACGGCGTCGATCTGACGGCCGGATGGGAAGAAGAAGAAGAAGAAGAAGAAGAAGAAGAAGAAGAAGGAGAAGGAAGGAAGGAAGAAGAAGAAGAGAGATGGAGAGGAAGGAGATGATCAGTGAAAGGAAGAAAAGAAGAAAAAAAGAAAAAAAATTGAGTTTTTTAATTTAAGTGAAAAACAAAATGAAAAACAAAATTGAAAATATAAAAAAGTTGTTTTGGAAATTTTTCACTTTTAACACTGTTGTTGTTTTTGTTTTAGAAAATAAAATGGAAAATAAAATGAAAAACGGTAACGAACTCGTATTCGAAATCGGATTTAGAAAACAAAAACGAAAACGGGCCTGTAAAACGATACAGGACAGGCCCTTAATCTCCCATTTATTTTCCATAGAGGTGACAGACTCGATAACAAATGTCATATAGGCGTAATTGATTTTGTTGATAATAAATAATTAATATAATGGGAACCCAATAAGAGCACAACACTTGGCACATACCATCATTAAACTAAAATGTCCCCCGATCGGCAATGATCGGAGGAAGATCGCCCCGGCAGACAATAATTAATTAGAGTGGTCAGCCCCTATGAATGGACTGCACATCACCAAGCTACCCGGTCTATCAACGACCACATCAAAGATCGAACTACAAGAAACTGTCATCTCACCAGCATACAAAATGACACTCGTTGTAGCAAAACAGACAAGTGTCACCTTAAACCCACAATGAAACGAAAAGCACAACCAGGGATGTAACCAGGTTTACATCCTAGGGTGGGCTATAAATTTTTTTTTTTTTTTTCCGATTATTAACAATATGAGAATTTTTTTTATTTTTTTTGGCCTACATGATGAATCACAATCAACTTTTTTGTCGAAATAATGGAATGTGTTTCGTTTTTGCATTACGACCTATATAAATAACAAAAAGACATCGAAATAAGTCATTAAATTGATCCTTATTTTATTGCTTATATATACATCAAGAAATAACAAATTATTTACATATACAATGTTCTTATATTATAATATTAGTTAATTTATTCGAAATATACAAATACAATGTTAATCGTTAAAATAAATATAATTCATTACTTCCTAAAAATTTATAATTATTTAATTATTAGTTTAATTTAGTCATGATGGAGCATTCACTTCACATAGGGAAATAAATATACACTTATATTTCTAATTACTAACAAATTTAAAAATAAAAGAATAATTAAAAACCAAAAAATAAATAAAATTAAAAACCAGGTATCTAAATTTCAACCAAAATAAAAATAAATTCATTCAACAGTAGTGTTAGTTTGTAAATTAAAATTAGAATAATTAATCGATATTAATTCCCTCGAGCGATGTGCAGTGGAATGAGAAAAGGTTAGATAAGAGTATTCTAATAATATAATATTCCTACTGAAAGATGTTCATAATTAATATATTTTTTTAAAACTTTTCTTTTTTTGTTAAAGCTAGGATGGGCTTAAGCCCACCCTAGCTAAGCCATAGGTCCGTCTCTGAGCACAACCATAGGTCATAAAAGAAACTTTATAAACCCTCCGAGCACTTAAATAAGGTAAGAAATCTTTCATTCAATAAAACTCTTAATTTTAATCTTAAAAGCTTTATAGAAATGATTTAAGCATCGGAGGTTTTTCGACAACATCGATTGACCACCTTAACTGTTTGTTTTTTTTTTTTTTTTTTTTTTTCAGGGTCTTTAGAGAATCAAAAGACATTGATTTCACCTTCCTAAAGGCAATCTCCAAACCCTCAACTAATTTTATATGCAAGGAGTTATTGATGGCCAAAATTGTGATGGCTAGCTTTGGATTGAATCTTAGCCCTACTTTACCTCTAAAATAAGCATTTTATGAGTTCAAACGTCACAACCAAAACACAAACCAATTGGCTATCATCAAGGGGTTTTATATACATAGTCTTTCTATTATTGTCAGTTCGTCCTGACAATAAATATTTCAGAATAAAGAATATGAACCATATATTATGGAGAAGTTTTGACAAGTGCGTCAAAGTATGTAAATTTAGTAGTCAACATTATTCGTCCTAATATATTTATTGTTAGAACGAACTGATAATAGAAAATTTATATATATATATATATTTCTTAGATACTACTATTAAGGCATTTCTTTATTTTTATAGTTAGTAATTCTACAATCATATGTTAATATAAAGGGTACCGATATTGACACCCGTAAAACTTATTTCTTTATTATAAAATAAAAAAAACTTACCTTTCAAAAAAAAAAAAAAAAAAAAAAAGCTTACGATAAATCCTTATTTTTATGATAAACCCTAATTACGTTTATATATTGTTTTTGTCTTTCTTTTATGTATAATTATGTATTCTATCAATAATCAAAGTTTTTTTTTTTAAATGATTGTTATAGACTTATAGATATCAATAAGTTTTTTTTTTTCCAAAATAATATGATTTTTTTTTTACATAAATTGGGTATGATAATAATTTAAGATGTATTAAAATGAATATATTTATTTTAATGAGGGTACTATTGACATTATGATGGGTGTTTATAGTAATATTCTAATTGAGTAATACTCTTCTCTCATATTGATTCATTAATAAATAAAAATAACAAGAAAACAATTAGATTTTGAAATTATAGTTTTGTGTTATGTTGCAAGAGGTACCTTTTTTTTTTTCTTTTTTTTTTTTTTTTTTGAAGGATGTTGCAAGAGGTACCTAGTAGTAAAACTATTGAGCTCTTTTACATTCAAGAATCAAGCCTAGACATTTTGCAATAAAGCACCATGCTACTCTAGAGGTTCTTCAATTCTCTAATCATATGGATACAAAACATCACCTAATTTGTCTTTACAGTTTTGAGCCGAAGTGCATTACCAAACAAAACTATGATTGAGATTTGAGCCAATTCTTGATTTTTCTATTCCACCTATCAACATCAGTATAAGCTGTAACCAACATCTAAAAAGAGGATGGTTACAAACAAATATGAAAGATCTAGATTCTACTACTGTTCAAACTCATGTATGTATGTATCAACTATCCAAGTTTTTCACATGCTTTTAATTTAAATGCCACATTCACTTATCCAGATGCCACACTTACCCAACTACCAAACAAAATCATGCAGACCAACCTTTTTTTTTTTTCTTTTTTCTTTTTTTTCCTTTCTGGTTCTCACTTCCAAACAAAACTCCAGTGTTTCCATTTTTCAAATTGTTTCTTTGAAAACAAAACAAAATATATACAGTTATGTCCTTTCTGTAATTCCGTCCATCATCATCAACGTTAACAAAACCCTAATTTCCTTGATTTGATTTTCGCAAAAATGGTGAACGGAAAATTGAAAATTTTTGGATTTTTTTTTTTTTTTTTTTTGTTTTATACTCAAAAGGAAATTGTTTCCTTCTCTTTGCCTCATAAACAAAACCCTCTTGTTTTCATCCCCAGTTCTATCCCTCTGTACACTACCAAAATTATTATTTTGTATAACAAAGGAACCATAAACAACTAAAAAAAAAAAAACAAAGATAAAAAGGTTTTTTTTTTTTTCACAATTTTTTTTCGAGTCGGTTTTTCTCATCGATGGGGTCTGTCTAGTTCGATGATCATTGGATTTTCACTAGTTGAGTGACTAGTCTGTTTCCTCTCTAATCGATCTTGCTAATGCCAATACGCTTCACGACAGCGTTCCTTATTGCTTCAGTCTGCAAACACATACCGTTGTGTTCAATCCCAGACATGTAGTTCCTCACTTCTTTTCTTATCATATCCTGCATCACTGCCAAAAACTCTGCACTGAAAAACTGCTTTTCATTCCCAAACTCACTCTGCAACTCCGGCGGTGGCGGCGGCGGTAGTGATGCAGCCTGTACCTGCACTGCCAAAGGTTGTGGTGATGCCACCTGAGGCTGTACTACCATGATGCTTGAGTTGTAAACCGAGTTGGATCCGGGTCCTGATCCTGTCGCGGATCCGGGTCCCAGATTTGTGGCATCGCATGAATCGGATCCAGGCAGCGAGAGGCTGAGTGAGGTGAGCGGATCCGTTGTTGAGGAGGAGGCTTCAACAGGAACAAGAGACCCGGTTCTCAACAAAGGTCGACAAACTGGAGACTGAGAAACACCACCGGGTAGACTCGAATCGCTCAAGTCGGATCCGGATGGGCTACTAGGGTTCAAATAGAGACCCGAAAAGTTATTATTCCCCGGCCCGACACTAGCAGATCTTTTCAACGGCTGCGGATTATGCAAATCGTCGTTAAAATCGTCACTCATAGAGGAACATTTCCTCTTCAAGGTTGAGTTCCAGTGATTCTTAATAGCGTTATCGGTGCGGCCGTTGAGGAGTCGAGCTATGGTGGCCCACTTGTTGCCAAATCGAGCATGGGCCCGTATTATAGTGTCGTCTTCTTCAGGTGAGAATGGTCTGTGTTCAACTTCAGGTGACAGCTGGTTACACCACCGTAACCTGCATGATTTTCCCGATCGACCAGGGATCGATTTACTGATAAGAGACCAGTTTCTAGGACCGTAGTTTTGGACCAACCTTTGTAGAGCCTCGTCTTCTTCTGGACTCCATGGTCCCTTGATCCGATCCACATCTTTTCTCGTCGAAGCCATGGATGATTTAGAGGGAAAAAAAAAAATCTAATTTAAAATCTAAACAGCTAAAACGACTAAAATTAAAAATATGGACAAAAAATTTGTTGATAGAGAAAAAAAAGATTGATATCGTGTTTGTGAAAGATTTTGAAAATGGTAGAGGCTGAGCCTCACCTTGGGTCTGAGAGAGAGAGGCAAGGAAGAGGAAGTTATAAGGGTGTATTTATACACTGAGGAGATAAGGATGACTGGAGGAACCGGTTAAATGACCGGTCATAGCCGTTGAGAGATGGAGGATTCTTCCAGGTAAGTCAGTTACTAGTATACAGCTGTCAAACTGACACGCGTCGCCTCCTCGCTTATCTAACTTACACGTATAATAATCACTCTCTATCAAAAACTGCCTTACGAGTTACGTGCAGTTGCTACAATTACAGAGTTCGTCAAGTTGATCACCCAAATCACGCCACATCAACACATGGGTCCCATTTTAGTGATTTTTTCTTTTTTTGGTTTAAATTATCAACAACACGGAGGTTTTAAAAGTTTAATGACCGTTTTGGAAGTTGTAAGAGAGGTGAAATTATATCGAGAAACAAACGTGGTGGTTTAAGATTAGAGAGAGAGATGTGATATTTATCTTATCGTTTCAAAAAAATAAATAAAATTGAAGAGTACGGTTGGGAGAGGGGGGATGACTTTGACCAAAAGACAGGCTGGATAGCAATTTGATGAAAGGAAGGAGTTTTATTTGTTTGAAAGAAAAGGACGCACGGAAATGCTGAGCTGGCTAACAAAACGACAAAATTAAGTAGCAGAATCGGGAACTGAAGGATACTATAATTCTGTCAGTCCAGCCTGTAATTAGGCCCACCTAAAAAATACTACTGTACCTCCAACGGCCTACTCCCCAACCCACCGCCACGTGCCAGTCACCATCCCTGCCCTTTCTAAACCGCCAAAACCGACTGCACCGTCTTACCTTCTTTAAGAATGTGTTTAGTACGACTTTTCAAATAGAGCATTTAATAAATAGATTTAAAAAAAAAAAAAAAAAATCTGATCGTATAAATTATAAAAAAGTGTTCATAATGTATTTTTAAAAATAGTTTCTGATTGTTTAAATTACAAAAAGGTGTTAACAATGTATTTATAATAAAAAAGTTATATGATGGAAAATCTAAAATTTATTAAGGGTGGTTAAGACAATTCATATGTTTTAATAAAAAAACTAAAAATAAAAAAATAAAAAAATAAAAAGCTTTTAGAAAAGCCCTAATTTTGGATTTCTCCAAATAGACATAAAATGGCTTGCATAAAGTGTGATTAAGACAATTCAAATATACAAAATATATATATATATTTTAAGTTTTACCAAACAATTTAAAAAACTTCAAAATAACTTTCAGTATTAAAAAAAACGTTTTTGATCTTTACAAAAACCATATCAAACACACACTAAATCAATCCATTTTCTCTCTCTCTTTGAACTTCCCTAGTTGCTTTATAATTAGGGATACGATTCGAATACACACTCTTGTACCACCCGATTAACCTCATACCGTTGATTTGTTGTGCATGTAAATTTAACAGTTTGAAGATGTTATTAAACAAGCAAACAGAAGCGGTGGTCCTTATTTGGTTGACAGTACATAATTGCATAAATATCTTATGACTAATGGTTACAAAGTAATAACCGACAATAACGATTGATGAAGAAGCAATAAGGTCAGGAGATTATTGTGAAAAATAAAATCAAAATAATAAAAACAACGGTCACGTCAGGTGGTTGATGGATCATTGAAGGTTCGTGGTTAGATTATTAATTAGCGGAATAAAATGTTATCTCTATTAATCCTCCGTATTAAATTTTTAGTTATAAACTGTTGGAAGCAATTTATTTATTAATTAACTGCCGAGGATATGCGTTTTGAAAGAGAAAAGGGCAAAAATAAAAAGAAAAAAAGGGCAAAAAAAAAAAAAAAAAAAAAGTAAGCGAAAACAGGATTGCAAATTTGCAATTTTTTTAAAAGCAGTCGTTTCGCGGCAGACAGCTGTGAAAGAGACGCGTGCCACACACGCACCCATCTTTTGCACCTAACCTAACCATCTCCTGTCCTATAGCCGTACTGCAACGTCTTTGTGAGCCCATAACGTGCCCTTAGTTCTCCGCACGTGACTTCACCGACTCATATTTCGGTGAACATTTAGAAATTTAGGGTCCAAAATAGGATAACGACTTAAACCTACAACTTTATGAAATAGTTGTGAAAGACATATCATCGAGTTAGTGCTTATTTGGTTTGGCTTTATACTACCCAAAAGCTTTACACACATTTATTTTAGTTTTGTATAATTGTTTGGTTGAGCTTTGGAGATTGTCTATTTTAAATTCAGTAAAGGTTAGTAGAGTTTAGACAAAAGTTCACGAGAGGAGTTTCTTCAAATAGATTTTTTTTTCTACCAACCAAATAATTATAAATTTTTTTTAAAAAAAAACACTATTTCTTATAGATCTATTATAAGTAGACCTTTTATAGAAAGAGTTTTTCAAAAACCCAACCAAACAAGTTCTTACACTTATCTTATCAATAAATTAATTGATTGTTACTTGTGTAAGTTAATTTGGTTTATTTATTTCTAAGAGAGATTGAAAACTATAATAATTGCTTTTGAGAAAGCATAAAGTATCTTTAATCACAACATTTTTACTTCTAAAGATTGGGGGTGGCAATAAACTGAATATTTAAGTTGGTGTAAAAATCTTTTTTTACAAACAAGAAGTAATCCAAAAGAAGAAAAAAAGATTGTACTTATACTTAGTAGTTAGTACTCATCGACAGCATTTTTGCCCTGATTCATGTACTAAAGTAATTGCAAGAAGAAGAAGAAGAAGAAACACAATGGTCCCAGAGGATGGGCACGCTTGTGGCCACTGGCTAGCCTTTTTGAAACAATATAATGCTTTGGATTCTCACAATTTTGCCTTGTGTAACTGGGTTTTTTTTATGGGACAACAAGTGGATGTGTCAGTCTTTTGAAGGAAAAAAAAAATGTTAATTATAGCTTTACATATAAGTACAACAAAATACGGATTAGTCCTGTAATTTTAAAATTATTTAACGGATGTGAAATTGGACATGAAGCACATGCTACAGAAAGAGGGAGGATGTTTCCTCCAATTGGGTCGATTGCTTTTAAAGTTTTGAATTTTTTTTTTTAAAAAAAATAATACATTAAAATTATTAAAAAGTAATTTGCAAGTCCCAATAAACCACAAGTGGGCACTCAGAGTCAGAGGTTCTTGACTTCTTTCTTTCTATACAGGCATATAGGCTATATAGCTAACCCATTTAAAAGAAAACAAAATTTTAAAATATATATATTATAAATGTTAGAGAAAAGAAAGAATAATCAGATATTTTAGAGCTAATAAAAAGCATTACTGTGTAAGTGTGTATAGATTCTCTTCACCAACTACAGAGACCCGATTATTAATTACAAGATAAGATGATACTAGCAATGAATCATTTTTTTTTTTTTATTTTTTTTTTTGTAGTCACACGATGTAAGTATAACTATAGTATACTAATGGATATCACTATACAGTAATGATATATATTCCACCTAAAATCTCATATTTTTCATCCCACCACATGTGGTATGTGCGGTATCAAATAGTAAGTGGATACATGAAGTAAGTGAGATAAGTCATCATTAATGTATATTCATTCATAATTTGACATCTCACATGCCACATACAGTAGAATGAAAAAAAAATGAAATTTTAGATGAGATGTTTAGCATTATTGATCACCATATTTTTATTATGTAAGCAACATAACTTTAATCGTAATAAAAAAACATGGTAAAAATGTAGTAATGTGTATTAGTATGCTATATATATACCTATAATGTTTGCTTACGAGAGAAAAATTGCATAATGCATATAGTAATAGGTGTATCTCCTCCTAACTCAGTGGTGTGTGTTTCATCGTTTTTCTTTAGTAGATACACAATATACTAATACACGTCACCACACTTTTGTCATGTGTATTATTATGATTGAAGTTATATTGTTTACATGACAAAAGTGTAATGATGTGTATTAATATACTATAAATATGTCTACATTGTATGTCTATGGGAGAAACTAGTGTGTATGGATTTGAGTCTCACTATGTGAATTTGTAAGTGTGAAGAGTTTTATTTTAACTCTTTGATGTGAGGTAGATACTCCTAGTCATTGGGGTAGAATTCCGGATCGCTCGTATAATTCTTAATTTCGACATGTTTCAGCAGACCTCTAATCCCTCCGATGACAAATTTCAGGAAAAAGAAAAAAGGGCAGAGTGATTGGCTGTGATGATTTATGGTATCATAGTGTCCCCACCTTTGCAATGATTTAGCAAATTTGTAGATCGAATGATGTTGAACCAGCCAATGATCTAATTACTATAGAATTGCCTGTTGTGTTTTAAATTCTATTGGGTTCTCCTCTGCTGTCATTCAATATCTTTAAAGAATGATATAAAAGGAAAATACTCAGTGAGACAAAGAGTTTTCTTGGACATGAAGATTAAAGCTGGAAAGGTTAATCTTATTATTAGATTGCCATAAACAATTTCACTATCAACAATTATTATGAAGTATTGCTTTTAGACTTTTAAAGCTCTTTTCCGGACTTTTAGTTCTTGAGACTTGTACTGAAAAGCCGTAATGTAAGTTTTGATCTTTCTGTAATTTCAAACTTTGATATTCTAAGATTATTTTAAAATTCTAAATACAACCAAGAGGTTAAGATTACCTAATTTGATGTTCAAGTTCATTAGCAATAGTAGATTTTATTTTTGAAGCAAATTTTTTGTTTTCTTTTTGTTGCTTGGTGTGTTTGTATTAATTTAAGAGATTGCATCACAAATTCATTTTGAAAAATATTTTAATCAAATATAATTTTTTTAGCTATTATAATAAATTTAAGAGTTGGGGGAGGGGACAGTACTTGAATCCACAACCTTAATACTGTATGTGCGAAAAGCACACCATTTGACTAACGTCATCTCGTCATTAAAATATAATTTTTAAATTAGCATTCCGTATTTGTGTATGTTATTGCATTTGATACATTTCAAACTAATAATATTTAGTAGTAGACATAAGCGAAGCCAGAATTTCAAACTTCGTCAAATTTAGCATGTTAAACTCTATAATTTTCATTTTAAAGATCTAAAAGAAAAATAAAATCAAAATTTATTATAAAGACTAAAAGTGAATTTTTCAAGAGGTTGCGGGGGCCATGTCCCCCTCAAACCCTCTCAAAGCTTCGTCCATGCCGGTAGACCTAAGTATAGGGGAGGACCTCAATGAGGGATGACCCGGCTACAACTGAGTCAGCCTTTTACAAAAAAATAAAAATTAAATTAAAAAAAAAGTCTCACACACATACACACTCTCTCTCTCTCTCTCTTGAGAATTAATAATTATCTCCAACCTAACAACTCAATTGTCATATCATTTAAGTTTATTTTTTTTTTTTGGTTTACACCATCCGGTTTCTGGGTGGGGCGGATCCATCATACGGTGCAATCAGCCCATACCACACCCCGACTAATCCGGACTCGCACCGGATCGGCCCACTAAGGGGTAAAGTGCTCCCAATATGTGTAGCTCCGTTCACAAGGGGAATTGAACTCATGACCTTGATTAAGGGATGAGAGCGCCGAACCATTCACACCAACACATGATTGGTCATTTAAGTTGAATTTTGGATTAATTATTTAGATTGCATAGTATTACACTTAATCTATTATTTATATTCGGTTTTTTTAATTCAGATATTTTTCTTAGTTAAAGTTTATTTTTTCTAATTCACAAGTTAGGGTCTAGGGGTCTATTAGTCATTATGTTAAGTTAATATTTTGTTATTGCTAGTGTTGTATTATAATTTATAATGTATCATTTTAACCAAATTGTTTGATAATTTTAGATTATAATATTAAAAATCATACATTAAAGCCAATATATATATATATATATATGCTTCCATACTTTTGAAAAATAAATCAATCAATTATTGAGTGAGAGTGGATTAAGTTTTCATGTAATATCAGGGACTAGGTTTTAAGTTTACTTTAGATATATATATATATATATATACCTATTAAAAAATCCTGGGTACGCCTCTGCCTAAGCATCTAATGGTCCTAACCTAACATATCAAAAAAAAAAAATTAATTAATAAAAAAAATTAGCAAAATGTCTTATAAAATTGGCAAATAGTAAACACATAAAATATGAGAGCTAGACCTTTATTCTTTCATATAAAGATCATAGGGTTATTTTAATTTGTGCATTGAATGCATATGTTAAAAAAGATTTATCGATATAAAACATTTATACCATATACTGTGACCACGGTAACTTGAATCAAAATATTTTTATACTGATTAACGTCCTCTCACCAAAGTATATTAAGCAATCATATATGTATATATATTCTTGAACATAAATTATGTATTTTTATTTTTTAATTAATTTATATAAATCAGTAATGCTAAACATCCTATATTTTTCATCCTAACACATGTTGCATGTGAGGTATCAAATGGTGAGTGGATACATGTGGTAGGTGAGATAAATCATCATTAATGTGTATCTACTCACAATTTAACACCTCACATGCTACATGTGGTGCCACATACGATGCGATGAAAAAGATGGGATATTTAACATTATTAAACATTAATCACAATATAATCAATTTTAAGCTAGGCAATGTAATACCAATAGTAAACATTTTTCAAAATCATATAATAAATGCTAAAATAAAAAAAAAGTTAAATATAGTGGAGCACAAACGGAAGGAAAAAAAAAACGTGCGTTTTGACCAAACTAGTGACAGTTATGGCCCACAATCCAAACGGCTTATCTTCTTGTTTGGTGCTCTTTTCTCTCTCTTAAATTATTGGTGGTGGTGATGTAGACCAACCCATAAATATCAAGTTTGAAATTTCTTCCCAGCTGGTTGAGTGGGGCCCATTAAAGACACGTAGACACATCTACGATAACTAGCCTTAACCGTCCGACAAATAGCTACTCAATCATGCACAATATGTTGCCACGCAATGTCCGTTTGTGGGAGCCAGTTAACTATTTTTGTCCGTTAGCAAGTGACGTGTGTCAAAGTTTTTTCTATTTTTTTTTTAATTTTATCGAGGATCCCATATTTTGTCTAGGTATGTCCTCCCCTAATTGCATGATTTGTCGTGGCCTGTATATTGGTTTCGTAGAGTATGATAGATAAAAAACCCCAACCTACACCCCTGACCTTACAAAGATACAAACAGGTAAATCAAAACTCACCCCACCTGGGTAAAATTCGAACAATTGACGTTAGCCCCATGTTCGTCCTTCCACCTGTGAAGCTAAACATCTTAAAAGGTTGACCACAATATAATTACCAGGAGTAGAACCAAGGACTTAACTTTTAATCTCGAACCTTGGACCACCGATGTAACCACTTTATGGTTGACGTGTGTCAAAGTTGTTGCTTTCACAACTTCAACTTTAACAGACCTAAATAACCGTAGATAATGAACGTGCCACGTCAATAATTTGCCAGCTATAAGTCACTTACACCGAGTTCCAAGAGAATCATACTATGGGGATTCGCAAAATTTTGGAGTGGGTCTCGTTACCATGATTTTCCGCTGCATGCATCCATCCATCGTACGATGTGATCGTTTCTCTGACGTTTGACACCGTGTGTTATCGAACTTCGCGTTTACTGCTTCGTTAAATTCAATCGAGACGGTCTGCAGTAGATATATATTTGATCCGGGCACCCACCAGTTGTATTGCCATTAACAAAACGTCATTCTGTTTAGGTGTCGTTTTGTAGACTGCACTTTCCGGAAAATATGGATGGCAACTAGGGTCTTGTATAGAAAGCTACTGTTATATAATCCGTATTCATATTTATTCAAATCCGGGTCAAGAAAACCTGGACCATTGAAGGTTGGGTTCAAATCCAAACCCGTCAGGTGCGAATCTATATATATATATATATATTATTATTATTGTTTCTTTATGTATAAATCTATATCCTTTTATCATATGCAGATTTATTGACAGTCCACATTTATATTTTGAAATTTATATCTACTATGTATAAGATAAATTAGATTTACATCGCCGAAATCAATTACTAAATGTTTTATTTGGATATCTATTTTTATAATTTAAAAATACATAAAAGTAGTCATAATATTTAGACCAATACATAGGGATAATAAGTACAATATGAAAAACCATAGTTTGAAAATTTGTTGACAGATAATCTATAACAAACCCACCAAAATTGTTAATCACTGCAAAGACCGACTGAAATGAAATGTTTTTATATTCGAGAGATGTAAAGAGTCAAGAGTTTCCAAGTTTCTGTGAAAATAAAGAATTTGGTCAGCTTCAGGATTGATAAGGAAATTGTCAACAGTCGGATCTGACCCGAAAGTTTCACAATAAAAAAAATAAAGAATTCAAACGAATGAGTATTACTGCCAGAAATTTCTTTACAATCCAAATGTTTAATATATAGTAAAGTTGTTTTCGCAATATATGATGTCGGCAAAGCTAAGAGAAAATGTCAATACATTCCATTAAAATGTAAGACAAATACGGTCGTGAAAATAAAGAAACTCATCTGATATAGTCATATGTCAATATAACCCATTAGTCATCTTTCTTTATACATCATCGTGTATTGACTTTTATCAAAATGTTAATGACTTTAATGCCTCAAATTTTGTCTCTCACAATTCACAGTTCACACTCTACCACCACCTACATGATAGAGATATTTTGATAAGGGTTAGTTAAAGTTCCAACCGTCCAAATTTATTTATTTATTTCATGGCGGTAAAAAAATCAAAAAAAAAATAAAAAATCTCAATATATAATCTTATATTATACGAAAGAATGTCCAAAGGCAATACGTGTCAATTTAATATATATGTTTCTGTCTCTCTCAAGTCTCATATGATTAGTAAATCACCCAATTGAACAATCTAGAACCATGTTTGCCTGTACGTTGAGAATTCATTTTATGTTGCCCTTTACCGACTTTCTTTTCTTCTGGACCTTTCATGCCCATATATATATATATATTGATGGATTTTCATGCCCATATATGGTTCCCATAATAGAACAATTTAGATCATTGATAGAACAATATCTAGCCTTCTATGATTTCATAATTGATATATGGTTTCTAACTAGGGAGAAATGGTTGAGTGCATTAGGTACATACGTCCGAAACACTATATATATATATATATATGGATAATTACTCTAGTGGTTATCATTTAGTTGAAAACTACAAAATAATCATTATTAGATGGAGATTCAGTTTTACAATAGTCATTTTTAACGAAGAGTGTGACGGAATGTCCATTAGTGTCGCACTCTTCACCAAAAAATGATCATTTTGAAATGAAATCATCATCTAATGATCATTCTGATAGTGTTTAACCAAATGGGTGGTCACCGGGGTAATTATCTCTTATATATACTATATACATGCTATATATAATCTCTCAGATGATCATTGTTGAGGACTTGAGGGTAAAAATTGTCTGACATAATTCAGTGATTGAATAGATTAATAAGATAAGGTTGGCTCGATAGTAAAGCCCTCCACACCCACACCACAAGGTTGTGGGTTCGAGTTTCTACCCCATCCACAATAAAACCCCGAATTATTATAATATTTTTTTAAAAATAAAATAAAAAAATTCAGTGATTGAATAAAGTTTCGAAATAAGACTTCTTTCCGAATGATATTCCTATTACAACAAAGACAAACAAGTTAAAGTGTGCCAATGGATGTCGTTGGTAATTTGGTATTCACCATTTGATGCTCAAGTCAATCATATCTTAACTCTTACGAGTGATTAAAAGCTTACATTTAATTACTTGTTTCGAGGCTTTTATAGGTTGTCTTCAGTCCCGTTGTTGTGTTGTCACTTGGTATCTAGGTCAAAAATTGAAATTTGTCAATTACATATTTACACAGTGTGTGTGATTTAACTAATTATATGCCCCAATGCATTGAAGAGTCTCTCTTTAGTCTTTACTATACAATTACAAAATAATATATTAACAAGAAACGAAAAATTAGATAACACAGTAATGTGTTTCTCGTGCCATTTTTAAAATTGAAACAGAATATAAGGAGGTTGAAGAATAGACTAGGACAAGTCAAAACAAGCAAGCAAAAGATAGATATATGGGAGAGGAATCGGCCGTTGGGAGTTGTAGATGTAGGGTCAGACATTTTTAGTCACCCAACTTGTTTTTTTTTATATCGTTGTCTGCCTCCACTTATCATTTGTTTATGCATTATAGGCTTATAGGAGTTATAGCAAACAAAGTCTTTATCAATTGACTAATATATTAATCAAATAAGTGGATTACAACTAACATTGTTTTCATCTTAGAATTTCATTATAAATTTATATTTTATTAAAACCAAGTGAATGATTTGCTGAAATAATTAAAAAGAAATTTATAAAGTCTATACGTCTCCATCCATTAACAAATTTGAGACCCCACTTCTAGAATTTAATTTGTTAAGCTACCAATAAATTAATTAGCTCCTGTGTAATAATATGGCTACAAACATTACAATCAAATTGGTTGGCATAAAATTGATAGGTTGACGTTGAACCGCTACTTATATTGCATAAAAAAAAATGTCTGTCTTCTTAAGTAAACGATAGAATATAATTATTCAAATTAGTCTGCATGATAAAATTGGGTTAAAGTTTGCAAATTAGTCCACCACGACATTAATTGATGAATGCATATTTTGTGAAATAAATATAAATAACATATAAACATTTTTTTATCATATAACATGGTAATAATTAGTTGCTGGATTGTCAACTATTATTATGTTGTCGCAAATCAACCATTAACAACCATACATTTTTATTTACATTATAAAAAATAAAAATAAAAATTGAATGAACTAGAAATTGACAAGTGAAATTTGTTAACACCATGAGTCATGGTGGTTAAACAGCCACCTAATATGAAAGGTTGACTGATCAACATGAATAGACAAACTTTTGAGTGAGCGTTTGTTGTGATATATGTAGTTATCGGACCATTCGGATCGTGAGATCTCTCAGAGTCTCAGGTAAAGGTGGTATAAGGGAAGAGCCGACTGGTTGTCAGAATCTATACTCCGACATTCTAATAAGTATCAATTCTAGAAAAATAGATAATGTCCAAAGAGATGGAAAAACCAGTTATATGCTACATATAATTGTCTTCCCTAACCAATGTGGCATTCACATTTTTCCCCTACTCAATGGGCTTACTTTGAAACTCAATTTTTCATTCACCCAATAATCATTTTAAGAGTTTGAGTATACCAATTCGATGCTCTCACGGAAGAGAATTCGAATATACATTAATCTTCAATTTTCATGAAATCGATCATACTCAAATAACACTTTCAAAACGCGTGTTTATCACAAAAATTTCCAACATTTAGAACTGGAGGTCTCTCCCAAAAGCCAATTAAAACCAGCTCACTTGCTCCCCAATGATTGAACAAAAGCAGAGTTATATGTAAATCTATGGCAAGGATAGATTAACAATGAACAGAATATAGATATGCAAAGAATATTATTATACTGTTAAAATGATGTCCAAAAGAGGTCAAGTTTCGCTCAGTCTATATGTGTTCATGTTTAGGCTTTTTCTCGGGCTTGGGTTTTTAAATATTTCATTCCAGGGCCAATATTGGGCTTAGAGTAGCTAATTATTCTCTTGACAAGTAATTGTATATTAAAAAATAGCTATTTTTTTTTTAAGTCTAAACACAATCTTTATTAATAAAAATAAAAATAAAAATAAAAAAAGGAAATGTAAAACAAAAGCAGAAGGGGCACGTAGACCCTAAAAAAAATAAATCTACAAAGGTGCACGGCCTAAAAAAAACAACAACAACAACCAAAAAAAAAAAAAAAAACAAAACAAAACATGAATTTAATTAACTAGATCAATGGAATCATTTCTTTTTGCCTCAACCAATGTGGCCTAATTAGCAACAAAGCTTAACTCTGCTTAGGCCGCTGAAGCCGCATAATCAGAGCGAGTATTCATTGTATTCTCTCTAATTCATTAATTTCTATTTTTCAAACTATTACACTGAATTTAGAGTTTGGAAGAGGGTGTACGACTTGAATCGACAACTTCATTAGAAGTATACATATACCACTAAGCCAACACTTTTAAAATTAAAATTTTAAAAAGATTTGCATTTTTTCTATTTGGAAGTTGGAACAATAGAATGCAACACCAAATCAAATGAGTTTTTCATTCATTTCTTATTGCATTCCAGTGTATAAATGGCATCGCCAAGAAGTCAAGTCTTTGGGCAGGAGACAAGAGAGCCAAAGCCAGATGTATTATCTATATACAATAATACATTATGTATAAGGAATGAGTAGACTTGACTTGACTTGACAAAAGCAGGTCTTTCTTTCTTTCACTCCCAACTGGTTCTAAGATGCATTATGCCTTTTATTTAGATGCCAATCACGTGGAGAATCAGCCTAAACATGTGGGAGGTTGTAATTTCTTATTAAAGTGTACTCAAATATTGACATTACAATAATTACGATAAAAGATCTACCTAAGATTATTATTAGATGACATTGAAGAAAATTTTATCATACTACTATTTGCTTAAGAGTATTCGGGTTTACCACATTTAGTTTTCTAATTTTATATTTGTTGATGATAAATGATAAATACGAAAGAAGTCCAATCAAAATGTGACATGTGGCAAATCGATCGAGAGCCACAAGTTTCCCCAATGACGGATAGGAATTGCCTCGATGGGTATTTAGGAAAAAAGGGTGTCAACCCTTGAGGATGGACTGCTCAATTCAGAGTCGTACAAACCACCAAAAGTAGGTTCAAAGGAGAGGCTCCGTGGACTTATCATCTCACCAACATGCAGCATGACACTTGTCATAAGTAACCAGACTAGTGTTGCCCATGCCCACGATGGCATTGACAATCCAACAAAGAGTAAAAAGTGAACCTATATATACCACTCGAGCATGTAAATAAGGTTATGGTTGGAGAGCGATCGACTTTTGTAGTGGCTATCATTTGTTTTAGGTCTCGTAAGGTTCCTTGATGTTGGCACCCTATTTGAAATAGGTGTTTGAGCTTACTCTCTCAAATGGACTTTGTTTTCTCTCATATTTATCGGGAAAGTAATCAAGTTGTAGATAGTTTTATGTCTAGGAGCTCCAGTATTGTCTCTCCTACATGGTTGTTCCGCTCCGAAATTATGTACTTCATTTATTTTCAATGATTTTTATAGCAGACCTTCTTTTAGGTTATGTTGATTTGTTTTGGTTGATTCCGATCCCCAACAACTTTACAAAAAAAAAAAAAAAAAAAAGGGTAAGTACACTTGATAAAACCCTTAATTTTATCCCATAATTATCTCCATACCGAAAATTGACTGAAGGATCAGAAGGTATTCACCAACTTCGCTGTTTACATTCTTTTTTCAGGGACACCAGAAAATAGCTAGAGTAACCTACTACGCATCCTCCGAAGGCGAAGGGCATCTACCAGTCGGCAACACATATCATTTTTATCATCAAAAAAATCTGTCAATGAGAGAAAGCTTATTTGTCTATTTTTTGCGGTTTTTCCAAATAAAAAAGTTAATTTCATGACGTTAATATTTGTATTATTTTAATTCTTTGTACATGAGTTAGGTATCATGATAGAAAATGTATACATATTTCTTAAGTCAATTGTATCTCTATCGGCTTGACATCATAAAATAAAAGGACTTAAAAGTAAAATAAAAGGAAAACAGAACCCCGATAAACTATATGACAAGCAACCACTTGCTTTCACAAAATGTAATGTAAGATAGATTGTGAAAGAAAACAGAGGTCCCTCCATTTACGAAATCTCGCCGCAAAGCGAGAGAGAGAGAGAGAGAGAGAGAGAGAGAGAGAGAGAGAGAGAGAGAGAGAGGATCACAGTAGAAAATGTTTCGATTGTTGATGTTGATCCTTCTCTCTCACGCCTGCTCTGTAAAAGCTCACCAACCACCACAAAACATATTTATCTTAGCTGGACAGAGTAACATGGCCGGACGAGGTGGAGTTACCAACGGCACCCGAACCGATACTCTAGTCTGGGACGGCATCGTCCCTCCACAATGCCAAACGAACCCTTCCATCCTCCGACTCAGTGCCAAGCTCAAATGGGTTCAAGCCCACGAACCACTCCATGCTGACATCGATTTCAACAAGACCAATGGGGTTGGACCGGGGATGCCATTTTCCAACGCAGTCTTGACCAAGGACCCAAATTTCGGTGTGATCGGTCTAGTCCCTTGCGCAATCGGTGGGACTAATATCAGTGAGTGGAAGAAAGGAAGTTTCCTCTACGACCAGACGGTGGGGAGGACTCAGGCAGCTCTGCAGGGCGGAGGAGTTATTAGAGCTCTTCTTTGGTATCAAGGAGAGAGCGATACAGTCACACGTGAAGATGCGGAATTGTATAAACAGAGATCCGATAAGTTCTTCGTAGATTTACGCTATGATCTTCAGGTTCCAATGCTACCAATAATCCGGGTACATTTTATTTCTTCATTCCGATCAACTCAATTACCAATCTTGATTATGAATTATTCAAAAGTTTAACAGAGTTATGTTTAATTGGTGGGTTGATTGGGTTTGGTTTTGGTAGGTGGCTCTGGCGTCAGGACAGGGACCTTATATAGATATAGTGAGGCAGGCTCAATTACAAAATGATCTCCTAAATGTTCGAACGGTGGATGCTAGGGGACTGCCGCTTGAGCCGGACGTGCTGCACCTGACGACGCCGGCGCAGGTTCGACTCGGAGAGATGATGGCTGATGCATTCCTTCGATCTATGACCAGCACCATTAAAACTGGTCCTAGTTACAGCGATGCTCCAACCAAGTTTTCTAATTTTGTTTCTTATTCTTTGATGATTTCATTATTGCTTTGTTCTTTATGCTTGATATTAAACTTAAGATAATTACTAGTTTTTCCTTTTGAACGATTATGAAATTTCGAAATTGGAAAAAGATATACTACTAGAATCCGCAACCTCATGGATGCCAATGTGAAGGGTTTAACCTACTTCAAAATAAATAATGTCTTATTGGAATCTCAATTAATTTTGAGCGGTGTTATTGGAACCCCCTTTCCTGAACTATTTATGTCCCACTTTTTAAAATTTTGATTTAATTATATAAAATTAAATGGTTTTATTAATTTTTTTGATTTATTTCCAGGATTACCCTTTTACATATTTTTCAAACTTAATACACCCCATTTTTTTTTCAAAAAAGTAAAAATAAAAATACACTTCATCTCTAATCTTTATATACATTTTTCTCACATCCATTTAATCTTTATATACATTTTTCTCACATCCATTTGTAAGACTTGTTTTTTTTTTCTTATTTCATGGTGAAACCATCCTTATTTGATGCGATTTTTTATTCTGTAGTCGATTGAATTGTTGGTGGTAGATTGTGAGTGTGATATTGATCGTTTGATGATTTTTTTGAACGATTGAGTTAAGGTTTTTGTGTGGTTTCATTTCGTCAAATATTAGGTTTTCTTGGTTGCGATTCTTGATGCGATTTCATTTTTTTTTTTTTTTTTTTTTTTGGTAAATAACATTAAACTAACTTTGGAAGATCCGGCATAAAATCCACAAAAGAATTTATACAAATCATATAATGCTTAGAAGATGTGAAAGAAAATAAACCAGAGAGAAAAAAAATAGAAAACATGAATCTGGAATTTTAAAAGAAAAACAAAATAAACATGTGAAACAATAAAATCAATAAATACTAAACATAGAAAACATAAGATCGAGATCTGAAATATAATATAAACAAAAATAGTAAACATTTACTGATTTAAAATAATCTATATCATTAGGGTTTTGAAATAAAAAAATTGGAGTTTTATTAGTTTTACTTTGTACAGGATTTTGTTAATAAAAATTGTATGTCTATGTAAATAATTTGATAAACAGAAAAAAAGAATACTAAATAATTTAAAAGGTGAAGTATAAATAGTTCATCAGTGGTTGTGTCAATAGCACCACTCTTAATTTTATGGTCAGTAGTTATAGCGCACTTATTAATTAGGAATAGAATGAAAGATAATCGAGTTTTATAATAAATGTAATCAATAAAGATAACTTGATTGAGGGGGCAATTAAGTTCTTTTCCCCGAATGAATTTAATTTCTAATTTGTGTGTGAGACTAGAATAATTTGATTCTCAAATCAAAAATTAAATTATCTTTCCCGCATATGTTTTAGTTCAATTATCATCGTTATTTTTTTAGATTATATTATCATTTTCAGCTTTGATTAGGATTATCAGATTTGTATTTCATTTTATTAAATTAATTTTCCTAGCGACCGTAAATAGATTTGTAAATAGGGTGTGCTTGAGTTGTAATTTGTACAAGCTAGGAAGATCTCTTAATGTTGTACAGAAATTAAGTTTTGAATTTATTTAAATTTGATGCAACAAAAAAATTTAAAAAAATTAGTGGGGAAGCCATTCTCACAATGAAGATAATAAATAGCCATTTAATTTGCAACAACAATGACAATTGACAAGGTGTGAAAACAACATAAACTGGTAAACTGACAAAGGACAGGTTAACAAATAGCAAGATGATCGACACGACACGACACGAGAAGTGTAGTGGGCGGTAGAATTGTCCATTTGTTCTTGTCCCTTTGTAGCAGCTGTTACATCATCAACCTGGGATTGGTACCATAATGGCTTATCTAGATTGATTGCCTTTTTCAGGAAAACTGAAACTGCTCTTCGACCCCAGCTGGAATATGCTCCTTTTATTTTCAAATTTTACTTGGGTTGCAGCAATGGGCTTTACTCCTTTTCTGAATCTTGTCAGATTCATGTCTCGGCTTTGAGCTTAATTCAAAATCATTGGGTTCCAAAATGGGGCTCCAACTCCAATTGCTTTAATTTAATTAATTTTTTTTTTATTTTAAAAAAACGTTTTTTTCTAATTAAATCACAATAGAAAGTTGATTGCTAGGTTAGTTTGGGACTAAACAAAATTGCATATGTATACATCCACTCAGAGACCAAGCCTGATCAGCGATCATCTAGTGGAATTGTGGAGGATTTACGATGGACACTAAGGTAGTAAGGTTCTATTTGGATTCGTTTCTAAAAATGGTTTATTGTTTTCAAGAATAAAAGACAAGTATAAATTTTTTTGTTTTTATTTTCGAAAATGAAAAACAGTGTTTTTAAATTTATAATTAAAAATTGAAAACAACAATTTAGTGTTTTCCATCGTTTTCATAACCAACCATAATTTCTCTTCAAAAACTATATTACTCATTAGGTTATTATAGAAAACAATATCAAACACATTACGTTTTTAAAATCAACGTTTTTAAAGTATGAGTTTTATTTTGAAAATCGTTTAAAAAAAAAAAAACATTTTAAAAACCATATCAAACACATCCTAAACTATCGTGTCGTTAATGTTCCAAAATGCCCTTCCCCTGGTTGTTGGGTAGTGTATGAATCCCAATTATTTTATTGGTTTATTTGTTTAAACCTAGCATTACTCATTACATAATCATTGAGACCATTTTTGCTCACCCCCTTCAAGGGAGGTAACCATTACCTCTCTCCTAAATGGATGACATGTGTCCATGGAGGGGTAAATTTGTCCAAACACAGTTATCTTTTGGATAAATTTACCTCTCCCTAGACGCATGTCATCTTTTTGGTAGGGGGGTGGGCAAAAATGGACTCCATAATCATTTCATCAATTTTCAATATTCGAGAAAAAGTATAAAATTTTTTTTTTTGTATTTTTTGTTTTTGAAAGGAAAGATATCAGTGTTTGCATTTTCTTATAAGAGTAATGTTAAATTTTTAAAAAATATTGTTTTAATTTATTTTTCAAATGATGTAGTGAGTACCGGCTCGGGTGGAACTAAAAATTTATTCTTGGAGGTGTAATACCTTCTAACAAAAAAATATAAAATAGGCCAAAGTACTGAGTTTACAGATTTTAAAGGCAAATATATAAATTTGTATAAAATATTTGTGGAAAGGACAGCACGTTATGACATAATTGTTATAAATTTAGTGCCAACCAGTTTGGTATTGCTGTAGCTTTTAAAACAATTACCTAATCAGATAATTATTTGGTTAATGTTGCTATTGGTAAATTTTACTATTAGCTGCTAAGATTTTACATAATGACTAAAACAGATATGAAGTGAAAATTTGTTATACATATAACAAAACAAATAAATACATAACAAACGAATAAATAGTCATTATCTATAAAGTGTCATGCAATTTTATCTACATGCATAAGAATTTTTTATTTTTTTTTTATGCCATATAAAACTATAACAGAATCATTCATGTAGTTTTTTTTTTTTTTTTTTTTGGATTTCTTTAGGCCTTATAAAACAATAACGGGGTATTATTCATACAGTTATAACAAAAATTCCTCAATCAAAAACCTAACAATATTCTTAGTTTTTTTTTTTCTTTAAGTCGGTTAAAATTTCAGAACAAATCTAATTTGAAAAATACATATAACAAGGACAAATAAATTACAAAAAAAAAAAAAAAAAAAAAAAAAAAAAAAAAAAACCATTACTGGTAACAGTAATCGAAAGAGCAATCAGCAGCAATGACCAGAAAGATTACAACAATGATAATTGACGGCTTATGTTGTTAACGGAGACAATCAATGATGAATGTACTTGAAATAAAATTGATTTATATGAAATTAAACCTAAGATATAGTTGTCTTTATGTTAAATCATTATGGATAATTTAGTTTTTAAAAAGATTCATTAAATATGCAGTAGATTCTTCCATAATCACCATGCAAAAGCAATCCCTACTTTTCTTAAAATTGCTACCAAATCACTCCAGATTCTCAAATAATCTTTTTTACCTAACATTTTTTTTATACCAAAATTATTAAATAATCAGATTTTAACTTTTTAAGAGCAACACTAGTTTCTTCCTTATTCATTTGGACAATTTGAATAACCTTTTTTGGATTAATACAACATTATTTCTTTGAGTACTGCTAGATTGTCATAATGTCATGTGATTTTGACAACTCACATATCATATACTTTCCTTCTTCATTTGGACAATTTGGATAACTTTTTTTTGGACTAATCCAACATTATTTGTTTCAGTACCGCTAGGCTGTCATGTTATTTTGACAACTCACATATCCTATTATTTTCTTCTTCAATTGTGAAATCAGAGAGAGAGAGAGAGAGAGTAGCAGAAAATGCTTAAAATGCTTCTCTTATTGATGTTGATTCTTCTCTCTCACACATGGTCCGTAAAACCCCAGCAACCACCACAAAACATATTTATCTTAGCGGGACAAAGTAACATGGCCGGACGAGGTGGAGTTACCAACAACACCCAAACCAATACTCTAGTGTGGGACGGCATCGTCCCTCCACAATGCCAATCGAACCCTTCCATCCTTCGACTTAGTGCCAAGCTCAAATGGGTTCAAGCCCACGAGCCACTCCATGCCGATATCGATTTCAACAAAACCAATGGGGTTGGACCGGGGATGCCATTTTCCAATGCAGTCTTGACCAAGGACCCAAATTTCGGTGTGATCGGTCTGGTCCCTTGCGCAATCGGTGGGACTAATATCAGTGAATGGAAGAAAGGAAGTTTCCTCTACGATCAGACAGTGGGGAGGACTCAGGCTGCTCTACACGGCGGAGGAGTTATTAGAGCTCTTCTTTGGTATCAAGGAGAGAGCGATACGGTGACTCGTGAAGATGCTGAATTGTATAAACAAAGATCTGAGAAAATTTTCGTCGATTTACGCTCTGATCTCCATATTCCAATGCTCCCAATAATACGGGTACACTTTCTCCATTCCGATCTACTTCAGTTACCAATCTCATTTTATTATTTAGTTAAAAACATAACAAGTAATATTGTCCAAAAGCCAAAGTTTCAAATTTAATGAAATTCGAGGAGTCAATTAGTTAAAAAATAAAAAATTATAGGAAAAAAAAAAAAAAAAGTTAAACAAAATATGAGAATTAAAAAGAAATTTTCCAAGAGGCCGGAGGGACTTCGCTGCTAGTTATGTTTATGTTTAATTGGTGGTTGGGTTTGGTTTTGGTAGGTGGCTTTGGCGTCAGGACTGGGACCTTATATAGATATAGTGAGAGAGGCTCAATTACAAAATGATCTCCTAAATGTTCAAACGGTGGATGCTAAGGGACTGCCGCTAGAGCCGGACGTGCTGCACCTGACGACGCCTTCGCAGGTTCGACTCGGGGAGATGATGGCTGATGCAATCCTCCAATCCATGCCCAATACCAATCAAACTGGTCCTAGTTACAGCAATGCTCCAACAAAGTTTTCTAATTCTGTTTCTTATTCTTTGATGATTTCATTATTGCTTTGTTCTCTAAGCTTGATATTAAACTTTAGATAATTACTAGTTTTTCTTTTTATACAATTGCGATATTTCGAAATTGGTAAAAGAGGTATGACTCGAATCCGTAACCTCATGGATACTGGTGTGAAAGTTTAACGTACTTCAAAATAAATAATGTCATATTGGAATCCCAATTAATTTTATGGTTAGTAGTTATAGCGCTTTACTAATTGGGAATGAAATGAAAGATAATCAAGTTTTATAAAAAAATATAATCAATAAAAATAAAATATAATAATATGACTGTAGTCATATCTAAGAATATATATATACAGATTTTCTATTATCAGTTCGTCCTGACAATAAATATATCAGGATGAAGAATGTTGACCACTAGATTTACATTAGAAATAAATAAATGTATATTCTCATCTATAATACAATTATCTAAAATTAAATATGTATCCATTTTTAACCAATCATCTTAAAACATTTAATTCTCTCTATCTCCTCCTTTTTTTTTTTAATTAAATATGTATTTATTTTGACCAATCATTTATTTGATCTTCTCTCTTCTTTTATTACATAATTAAATGAGATATAATATTATTGATAAAAATAAAGTTAAAAATCATAGTCAGCATTTCTAGTAGAGTTTCTAAAGTTAAAACCCAACTCTATATTCTCTTAAAAAAAGGTTTGCCACATTACCTCCATAATCAAGTTAGATAATTGTATTGGATATGTTTTTTTTACCTCATTATCTAACTATCATATGTGGCACTCAATTTTCTCCAAATGCATAATAGCTGTAGATATGCTTTAAATGTTTGCATTTTTTTTTCTAACAACAATGTTACATTTTTAAAAAATATTGTTTTACTTTATTTTTCAAATGATAATAATAATAGTGCACAGGATCCAATCAAATCATATAGTATCTAATAGATCTGATTTGATCCAATGAATTTGATTGGATGTGAGGACATTATTGGATCAGATTAAATCATAAATTTTGAAATCTATTGAATCAGATCAAATCTTGGATTTCCAACTTAAAATCCGTCAAATCCGTTGGTTCCATCAAAATATAAGGCTTAATTTATATTATGCCAATTTATTTTATCCTATAAGATTGAACATTGAGCAAATTTTGGGTGATATTGTATTTTGTTATAATAAATAGTTATATTTTATTTCAAACTTTTAAATAATTTTATTTATGTTTGAGTTTAAAATTTATGTTTAAAGTTTATAATTTGTTAGACTTTTTAAACTTCAAAATGTACAATTATACATTGCTTTTATGTTAACTATTAGTTTGTTAATCTTATTTGAAATAATGTATGAATTAATTATTTATTGGGAGAATCGCAAATACCCCCCGACTTTTAAGCTAATGCCAAATCAAACCCTCTGGTTTGAACAATCAGCAAACAACCCCCTACAAATTTGAACAATCAGCAAATAACCCCCTACAAATCGGCAAATAACCCCCTACATGCAGAAAAAAATGCAAGGGTTCTTAACGGTAGGGGGTTGTTTGCTGATTGTTCAAACCAGAGGGTTTGATTTGCCATTTGGTTAAAAGTCGAGGGGGTATTTGCGATTCTCCCTTATTTATTTTGTTAATTTTAGGAATTTTTAACAAATTATATATTAAGAAACGCTTCATATGAATCTAATCTATTAGATTGGATCGGATCGAATTTAAGTATTTTACAATTGGATTGGATCGAATCGTATTTCATTGTGATTGGATCAAATTATAATTTTTTTGATCCAATCGGATTGGATCAGATTATGGATCATGACCAATCTAAATGCTAGATTGTCAGAGTGTCATGTCATTTTGACAACTCACATACCATATAATTTTCTTCTTTATTCGGACAATTTGGATAACTTTTTTTTTTGGACTAATCCAACAATAATTTTTTGTAGTATTGCATGTCTATCATGTGATTTTGACAACTAAGAGCATCTCCAATGCAAGCGTGACTTGTGAAAAAAAAAAAAATGTTACGTAGGATAAATAGACATTAGTTAATAATTGTGTCTCCAATGCAACCGTGCATATTCATCCTCAAGCTGACGTGGCAAAAAAAATATTAGACATTGTCAACATGACCGTCCACTTTCAGACGGTCTATTGCACATCTATTTTTTAGGTTGACTCAGCAAACATTTAAAACTGACATTAATTTTTCATATATTTTTGGTAAGGAAATAAAATAAAAAATAAAAAATAAAAAAGGAAAAAAAGATGGACACGTCGTTAAAAAAATTGTGTTTTAGACAGAAGCATTGGAGACCAAATTTTGAATTGATTGTCTATCAAGTTTATTTTTATACCACATAAGAAGCAAACCTCTTGATATTGTTGCCATGTCAATAATTATTGGTATGCAAACCACTTTTGCATTAGAGATGCTCTAACATGCTCTATTATTTCTTTCTACATTTGTGAAATCTCGGAGGGAGAAAGAGAGAGAGAGAGAGAGAGAGAGAGAGAGAGAATCGCAGCAAATGCTTCTCTTTTTGATGTTGATCCTTCTCTCTCACGCCTGGTCCATAAAACCTCACGAACCACCAAAGAACATATTTATCTTAGCAGGACAAAGCAACATGGCCGGACGAGGTGGGGTAACCAACAACACCCAAACCAATACTATGGTCTGGGATATCATCGTCCCTCCACAATGCCAACCGAACCCTTACATCCTCCGACTCAATGCCAAGCTCAAGTGGGTTCAAGCCCACGAACCACTCCATGCCGATATCGATGTCAACAAGACCAATGGGGTTGGATCGGGAATGCCATTTTCCAACGCAATCTTGACCAAAGACCCCACTTTTGGTGTGATCGGTCTAGTCCCTTGCGCAATCGGTGGGACTAATATCAGTGAGTGGAAGAAAGGAAGTTTCCTCTACAATCAGATGGTGAGGAGGACTTTGGAGGCTGTGCAAGGTGGAGGAGTTATTAGAGCTCTTCTTTGGTATCATGGAGAGAGCGATATGGTTAGTCGTGAAGATGCCGAATTATATAAACAGAGATCCGAGAAATTCTTCGTCGATTTACGCTCTGATCTTCAAGTTCCAATGCTCCCAATAATCCAAGTACACTTTCCTCATTCCGATCAACTTCAATTACCAATCTTGATTGTTAATGTAGAGACGAAGCTAATTTCCATTTTATAGGAAACAAATATAAAATATTAAAAAAAAAATTAAACAAAATATAAGAACTAAAAAGAAATTTTTCAAGAGGCTGGAGGGCCATAGCCTCTTCATAACTTCGCCGCAGGTTATATTTATGTTTAATTGGTGGTTGGTTTTGGTTTTGGTAGGTGGCTCTAGCGTCAGGACAGGGACCTTATATAGATATATTGAGAGAAGGTCAATTAGAAAATAATCTCCCAAATGTTCGAACGGTGGATGCTAAGGGACTACCTCTTGAACCGGACGAGCTGCACCTAACGACGCCTTCGCAGGTTCGACTAGGGGAGATGATGGCTGATGCATTCCTCCAATTAATGCCAAGCTCCATTAAAATAGGTCCTAGTTACAACAAAACTCCAATAAAGTTTTCTTATTTTGTTTCGTATTCTTTGATGATTCTAGTATTGCTCTATCCTCTATGCTTGATAGGAGTGGGCGTAGTTCGGTTCGGTTCGGTTTTTACCAAAATCGTATTGAACCAACTTATATTCGGTTTTAAAAAAACTTGTGTTGATTTGAATCGTATTGGATTGTAAAACCGAATTGAACCGAACACATATATCTCAATTCGGTTCAATTCAATTTTGGGCCTATTGAGCTTTCAATTTTATTTTTTATTTTTTTTGTGACCTTTTAACGGCTATTAATATTAGAGTGACGATATCTGCATCCCTTAAAAACTGTATGTACACCCTTCTTATAAACACACCTTATTAAAATTGTTAAAAACAAACTTTATTTTGTAAATAAACTCCGCTTAATGGCAAAAATACCCATTTTTATTTCTATTGTTTTGTATTTTTATAACTACACCCCACCTACACCTATTTTATTATGAATAATGCTAGGCTTCCAAAAAAAAAAAAATTCCCAAAAAACATTTCAAATGATGTGACATGTGAATTGTTAACATCACATCCCTCACCACATAAGTTTAGAGTATCTTCAATACAAAAGCGGTTTGCATACCAAAAATCGTTGACATGGCAATAATATCAATAGAGCTGCTTCCTATATGATATAAAAATAGACTTGATAAACAATCAAATTTAATCTTCAATGCTTCTG